>OW026360.1:9157544-10533974 GCA_932273835.1 Sarcophaga variegata
AGAGGTAGATAGTTTCGTTTAAGCTTAATATGCAATGGGAGCGTACGAAATTGATATAAAATAGCCAGTTCTTAAATTTTTTAAAAACCATCACACTTCTTTAGATCAGGGAAGGATGCATTCATTTTCCTTTGTTTCGGTAATTTTACGACCGTGTTAATGCAAAAAAAGATGTGCTGTACAATGTTTACTCCTCTTTTTAAGATATAGACTGAATTGAAGGAAAATGTTTAATTTCCTTTTTAAATTACAGACGGAATTCTGTAATATTTTCTTTCATTTTTTACATAACGTGGGTAAACACACTTATCGTGTAAATTGCACTTTTATCGTTCACTTATGGGTACTACAAACCCATTAAAAGAAAAATCAGTTTCATAACACTTAAACCACCCTGTGTTGAATTGAGTAAGCTAGTGGTGGTGATATGAACTACCAGTGTGTTTTAAGATTCTGCAGGAAATACACTAGTGCAGTAGAACAGTTTAGCAGTACAGCGGCTTATCATTTGATAAGAACAGTAAAGGTCGATAGTGTGGTTTTATTTCGAATAACGTTATGGTGAATAACATGTTAACATGTTACCATGCAAAACTCACATAGGAAGAGTTTTTTATTTAAGAGAAGAAATATGAGCAAAATTTTTCGTTGTAGTGAGTGAGAGGCCCAAAAATAAACTAGAATTGTATTGGTGTGTGTAAAACAATCTCACTGTGTGAAGAGTGGGAAGAATTTGAAGTAGAAACCCCAAAAACTAAAACTGTTGGGGCTGGGGATTGGTGTACGTAAAAAAACCAATGCACTGTGAGAAAAGTCGAGAGTCTTTTAAACGTTTTGCAATTTCCAAGATGTATGGATTATGAGGTTATGAGGTTCCTAACATGCATTGTAGTCTAGTTTTAACTAGATGTACTCGTATTAGGCCTTTTTACAAAATTGGCGTATTTTTCTAACTTTCCGTTACTAGAAGGCAGCTTTTTATCTCATCAAAAAACCAATGTTTGGATTTAGTTACGCTGAACGTATAAGATGTTCTGTGTCTCAGAAGCTTTTCTATTCTATCTGAGGATCCTCAGATTCTGAGTGAAATGCATTATAGCTGGCCTAAATCCAGTTTTGATAGGAGATTTCAAGCAGGGTCAGTCCTGAGCTTGAGAATAAAGTCGGCAATGGAATTTTTACCGAATTTCAGGAATATTCCTAGGATATAATCTTCCTGACTACTATAATATGTTTCAGGCTGAGATCATAAATCACGCCGTGGGACTGATATCCTGAGTAAGGGATCTCGAACTTTTAGCATACCTATCGTCTCTGATAGTCAGTCCGGAATAAGAGTTCTTTTGAGTGCAACATTGACGTCCAAACCTGGTTGACATATGCCACAATTCCCTTGATAGACTCAGTAATATTCCCGGAGTAATTGTGTAGCCAATGAACTTACTAGAGAAGTTATACTTTTAGCTAATACTAAGCTATATAGGAGTAAAAGTACATCTCTATCCTCTGCTAGGCTGTCTATTAGGCAGAAATTTTTATTGGCCACAGACAAATACTGGAATGAGAAGAAATCTTACTTTATTGATAGGCTGACCTGGTCTAAATTGGATAGGAAGCGTGTCAATCAACTACTTCAATTACATCTGTCACTGTATCTAAACTCACGGGTCTTTGTATAATAGGTAGGTATGCGAATGGACTTGGTTTACGTGCTAAGCACTTCTGCAATGGTTTTAAATCGGAGGAAAAAGATAATATTGCCCGCTTAATTTGCCAATAGCCTTCTCTGGCTAGACGTAGACTTCTCTCACTGAACTGAAACTTTTCTTGATAGTCTAATGGTGCTATTGTCACTTGATATCCGATCGATCACTAATTCTAAGAGAATATGTAATGCTTTATAGGGGAGGCCCTGATGCTGATGGTTAAGTCCAGTACTTACTTAAAAGTTAGCTCTGGCTTGCTTCAAATCAGTTTTCATTTAACGAAGCTGCCACTCCATCCTATTCTTTCCTATCCTGTCTAAGAGATCATTTACTTTATTTATGTTCCTCCATACTTCGCTGTACAATAGTAACTTATTACTCAGCTTGATTTTAAGGGAATATGTCATGATTTAAATGGGAAGACCAGATGCTAATGTATAAGTCCATTACTTAAGAGTTAGCTCTGGCTTGTTTCGAGTGTAACGCTATTTGCCTTCAAATAAGTTTTCATTTAACGAAGCAGCCACTCCATCTTAACCTTTCTTATCCTGTCACTTCATTTTATAATAGTTTTGTATGTCGTATTAAGACGTTCATTATTTAATTACCAACCACCGATAAGACATTTCAAAAATATAAAGGGGCTACCTCTTATAAATCTGATCTTTTCTTGCTGCATTCACTGTCAATGATGGAATTGTTAATAAAATTTAAAGAAATCCTTTAAATAATAAAACAAAAACAAAAAAAAAATTCTTTGTAGCCCCTTTCGCTCTTCACTATCTTTTCAATTCCATGAAAACCTCATTAAATTGTCACTGACAATTACAAAACAATGTTGCCAACAAACCAGCACTGGTAGTATAATGTGATAATAAGAATTTAATAATTTAATAGAACAACAACAACAGCGACAACAACGACAACAACTGCTAGTAATCGTTCGCATAAATTCACACTCATCTCTGTTATGTTACGCATCACAAACTCGGTAAAGCAGATCCTTTTTAATATGTTTACAGTTGTTGTTAGAAAAGTCGAACAGAACAGTTATAGTACGAGTTTAGAGTCCCGACTCTAGAGTGTGGCATATGTCAAAATTTTAACAAACACACACAAACACACATATTCAATTGTTCAAGTAGTAGAGGTAAGTGAGAGAAAGCAAGCAAGGATGTTTGTTAGCAAAAGTCATAAATTATTTCAGATTTGAAAACAAATCTCGTTTGTGATGATAGATCCTGAAGTATTGTTCGTTGTTTGTTGTTGTTTGTTGTTCTTATTACGGTATCCTTATAATTTATACGGTATTTTTCGTGGTTGCAATTGTCGGTCGCTTGTGGTTTTTAATGTGGTTTAGGGATGCTGCTGCAAAAATGTTACGCAACATTACCTTTCTATTATTGTCTACTGAGGTGTCCCTTTTTTTGTTTTTTTTTGTTTTGTGCAAAACTTTGACAATCAAATGTAATGAATATTAAATTGTTTTTATTTGAAATGAAAACAAACAAAAGAACTGAATGAAATGTTGACAGATAAACAGCCAGATCGTGAATTGTTTGTAGAGTTGCATCAGATGTTAGGCATTGAGTTTGTATTTTGACAATAATTGATGACATTTAAGAGACAAAATTATCCAATTAAATCGATTATTAAAACAAGTCAAGTGGAAATTTTGCTTAACAATGTTGCAATATCCCTATTGTTAGCAGATGTCAATTGCAACACAGGTGCCTAGCTTATTGTTTAACATTAGTTGTTGGTTGCCTTGTCTCTTATTTTGTTTAACATTTTCATTTAGAATATAAAACTCTGTTTTAATGATGAATTTTAAAAACAAATTTTATGCTCCACATTTAATTTTTCGTTGACTGTAAAATAACCATGACAGATTTGTTGCAGTGCTTTTAAACTATGGCCACATACATACATATAATGATGGTGTCTGCAATCACGGTTAATTTCAAGTACTGCCTGCTACATATTTATGTCTGTTCTTGCCCCTATTGTACTGCTGCTGCTGCCCGTTTGCTACCTGTTAAAATTTTGGGTTCTTATTTCATTTCTTTTTTTTAATTTTTTTTGGTTTTTTTTGTTTTATTTGCTGTTAACAGCATCATATATTGATTGCCAGCTCATTCAAAATCAGCCTCAATATGAATTTACAAGCTGCTCACTTATGCCACACGTCTGCAACACTTGCTTGCTTGCATCATTCAACTGAAAGTAAAACTGACGTGAGTTAATTTTTTTAGCGCCTCTCTTCTGCTGCTGCTGCTGCTGGATACCCAGGCCACATATGTATTATTATGTATGTATGTATGTTCGCTTACTTATTTCAAATTTGACGGTAAGTATTCATGATAATGCTTCGACATTTAATAACTGTGATTATAAAATATGGCCAAAAATTTAAAGCCCATACCCCAACCATACCTGCATACACGTAAGTACATACAATACATACAGTGCAGTGCATTGCTTACATCCTGCACTGCATTCAATTTGCATACACGCAGGGAAATATGATAGTAAGATTCTGTAGTAGATAGGGTTTGATTGAATTGCCAGGAGCCTAAAGCTGTCTTGGAACCATTATTACGTTGGAACCTCTCTTCCTATTCCAGCTTCCGCAGAAGCCGTTGTATGCAATATCCTCAGACTTTGGGTATGTATCAGAGGTCAGCAATTAATCGTTTTTTCGCTACTCATAAGCACTCATGAAATTTTGAATATAAGTGAGTCAACAATATTGAAATTTAACTATGTACTCTGATTCATTCATTCGTACTCACAACAATGTTGATTTCTAAGTACAGGTTGCAATGAGTATGCGTACAATGTTGACATCAAACTCATACCATTCGGAATATGTTTGTTTCATAAGCCTACTCATTCAGACTCATAACTTTAGAAAAATACTTCTTATAATACTTATAAATGATTCGAATGACTCGAACCATTCATTAAAATTTACAGTACAAAAAAAGAGCAGAAAGCAGAGCAAACACACAACCTTCTAGTGAGTATTTTAGTGTTCGTACGCGATTTGTACTTATTTTGTGCTTCGTGTATATGTTGTGTTATGGAGAGTCGAACTCAACAACTTCATACGTGTTGTTAAGTATGAGTATGATGAGTACTTTAAACTTTGAATATGACTAGAGGTTCCATGATATTAAAATAAGTATGAATGCATTGAAGTATCAGATATCATGAGTATGATTCGATTCTACTCACCTTTTCCTCTTTATAACAGCTATGGGGCTTCTAATATGCATTTTCGGCGGTATTAATAAACATTTTGCCCGTATATTCATATCGAACCTGGTGGTTTTGGTTGTTATACAAGTGCGTTCATTTTCCATTCTCTCTTGGAGAATGTGTGAAGCCTGTGTGTGAACATTTATCTGTGCCTCTGATACCTAAAGGTTATGGATTTATCCACGTTGTCTCTGGTTAGATAAGTTCTATTTCGAGTATTCAAAATTCTTTCGAGAGAGCTGATTTGAAGAGCCACATAATGGCAGAGCAGACGTTCAGTGATATGCTCCACCTAATCATCAATACAGTTTCCGTATGACGTCACCAAGTAAAACAGTCGCACGTAGAATTGGTCAGCCACAAGTGATTATGGAGAAGCCTTTGTGGTCGCAAAAAGTGGCTGATTGGTGTATATTATAGTCTAAAGGTATCCCTGTGGGCAGTATTTGTAGGAAAATGACTCTGAAAGAAACATTATCGTTAGTTCAGAGCCCTGTACCGTAGGATTATAACCTATTTTGGTCTGCAATCAAAGACTATGAATTGGATGGTATGTGGTGTCAATAAGACGGTACCATGAACCCTACAACACGACCGATTTTGGTTTTATTTTTTATTTTCAAAACGATTACATTTTGAAGACATCAATTGGTCACTGAGATAATGTGGAGTTGGAAAGAATGCAGATCCCATCCCATCTGCCGTGGGTGCAGATCCGCTGAGGAAGAGGAGACTGTTATACTTTGTCAATGCCCATCTCTTGCGAGGTGCAAATATAGGTTATTTTGACTCTCCAATCCCTGTCAGCTTGACGTAGCTATCATCCATTGATGTCAAGGATATAGCTTCGTATGTTAAACTTTCGGGCTGGTTTTTTAGCGTGGAGTAGTCGTGCTTTAAATATGCAGCCCTTGCGCTGACCAACTTCTTCTTCTTCCCTGGTTTGGAGGAACTTGGTCAGTACAGAGACTGTGTTCACAGTCACAATGAGCCGCTTTGCGTTCTCAAGTGAGCTTTTGGTATCAAAGCTACCACTCCAACCTAGAAATTTAATTGATAAAAAGCTGGCTCCCTGATCTACCAGTAAGAATAACATTAACAATCAAATCATAACATAGTTAGACAGCGCCTCTCGCGAAAGAATATAAAATAAGTTAAAATTTCTTGACCTCAATGCCCGCTATGCACTCTTACAAAGCATGCTGTTTTTAGTCAGCAAAAGATGGCAACCATGTCATTCTAGAACCTACTATAAAAACCTACAAAGCAAAAAACAAAGAAGAGAAAGGATAAATGCCTTGTGACAGCCTTTGGTTCCTTAAGAAAGTAATAAAAAAAGTCACTTTAGTATACTGCACATATTTTTTGAGTGTAAACAACTTAAAAATTTGTTAAAAATTAGTTTTAATTTTGATGTGCACATTTAGTGCAACCGCATACTACATGTGTACTTGCCCTGTATTATTAAGCAATAAAAAAAAAAAGAATTGAATTCTCAGTTTAAACTGAACATGACGTTAACAGAAATGCCCAGAGGCAGAAAAAGGAAACCCAAACCTCAATGCATACATATCCTGTTGCTGCTGTGCTCTGTGCTCTGCTGCCTACTGCTACTCTGCCCTCATACGGTCCTTTTCATAAACATTTTGTGTTCATTAGCCACGCGAAACAAGTCAACAACAAGAATTTTGTTAACAACATTAATAATAACGTTATAAAATATGTTGTTGTTTGTGTTGTTGTTGTATGTACCTGTACATATATACAAGTTGTGAGTTCATCGACAATAAAAACAAAAAAAGAGAAGATAATGTTGTGTAACAAATCCGTAATTATTCATTCATTCATTCGTTCATTCATTCATTCACTCTGTTCATCCAAAATTTTCATTTGCTTTAATGTGGTTTCGTCCTGCATCCGCTTCTTGTTCGTCATCATTATTCTTCCGTTTATTCGGTCTCATCGTTAATAACCGTGGTCAAGCTGTGTTTTTTTTTTTGTTCCTTTTTCAAAGCGGCCGTAAATGACACATGCATGTTCCATTAAATGACTACCGACAGACAGAGGAGTTAATTTTGTTGGCTTCCATTGATGATTTTAACGTAGCAAATTATGAAAAATTTACAAAATTTCCAGCAGATTTCAGATTTAAAACAAAAAACAACCAAATTTTCTATTAACAGGGACCAGCATTGATTTTTGAATTTTTTTTAACAAGGAAACCGAAATAAATTTGGGAAAACTTTACTTTATTCGCTGTTTGTTACAAGGACTAGGTTGGTGGCAAAGTAGAGGGGCCATATAAGGCCCCTTATGATACCACGGTTAACCTTTAACCAGTCCCAGGACCATTCAAGAGGTCCTGAAAAAACGATTCTGTCTCCCCTTTTCAATGAATGACAATTCCTGTAGATCATCTAAGTATATTGTTGGCAACAAAGTTCCTTTTTAACCTGCAATATCGAGCTAAGCATGTACCTAATAATGGAGGAACAGTTTGCTCTCCTTTCTCATTCCTACAGCTTTTGCAGAACTCCTGTGCTTCTGCAGTAATCGTTTGCTAGCTGTCCAAGACCTGTCCAAGTCGCAATGGTCAAGTAGGCAGTGTGTTGGCTTATTACACATTGAGGCCTCTGTTCAAATCCCAGGTCATTCATCTTCAACTAAACGAAATATGAAAAAATATTTCTCCTATTATGAAGTCGCCGTGGTCTAGTAGTTAGTGTGTTGGCTTATTAGCCAGGGTTCGAGCCCCAGGACAGACATCAAAATAAAATACAAAAAGTATTTCTTCGGTGACTTCCTCTCAGCAGATTTGTGGCAAACACTCTGAGAGTAAATAAAAATTGCCATGAAAAAGTTTCTCAAAAATCTGTCATTCGGAATCGACTTTAAACTGTAGATCCCGCCACTCATGTATAAAAATTAACGCACACAACATAAGTGGTGTGAGAAATTAAGTCGTAATCCTGACTAAAGGATGATAATGACCAATTATGTATACCTGTCTAAGACCAAAGCGCTTCGCATGCGTGCCCATAATACAATGCCTTGAAATTTCCCCGACAACCACGCTGAGCGTATTTCTTAGGAGTTTAAGCAGGTTTTTGGGACGTTCCACCCGTATTTAAAACTGTCAATCATAACCGTCAATCATAACCGTCAATCAATCAATCAATGGCATTATAAACTGTTGTAAGCAAGCAGTTCTCCTGAGAAATTGCGCCCTCTATCCAATTTTACACTGGTTTTTGGGACGTTCCACCCGTATTTAAGACCGTCAATCTTAACCATCAATCATAACCGTCAATCATAACCGCCAATCATAAACTGGCATTAAAAGCTGTTGTAAGCAAGCAGTTCTCCTGAGAAATTCTCAAAGTTGAGAATTCATCAGGATGTTCGATGGTTGTATCACAGCTGACCAGTTCATCCCCTTTTCAGTTACCAGGAATGCTACTGTGTCCTCGCATCCATATGATATGAACATCATATCGTTTTGCTATCTCATTGAGGCAGCTATAAGCCGTCTTGGAGTCCATTACCTTGGAATTTAGTGTCATGAAAAGTTTCTCAAAAAAATTTGTCGAGACCACTTTAAACTGTAGGTGTCGCCACTCATGGAAAAAATTAACGCACACAACATAAGTGATGTGAGAAGCTAGGTCGTAATCCTTACTAAAGGGTTGTAATGACCAATTAAGCAAGAAAGTCGGATAGGTTGATAATATCGCTGTATTGCCGATACTTCCGTCTGAAAGATGCTACAGATTTTCAGCAGCCTCATAAGCTCCTCTATTCCAATCGATTACAAAAAATTATGCCAACCACAGTTCCGATCAATTTGAAGCCATCAGTGAAGATTTGCAGTGAGTCCTTTACGTGGTGTGCTGCACCATTTCTACCGATCTCTTTATCCGGCAAAGAATTCTTGAATCTTAGTGAGAAGTCAGATTGCGTTATCACGTAATCCCTACTTCAGATAGTTTCAAATTCTTTCAGGTTCCTTGATCTCGTTACCCGGAGACGCCTAATAATCTCAGCCACCAAGTCCGTACAATAGAGATCAAGCGAAATGAGGCACAAAATTATCTCTCAGTGCTAAAGCGATGGACACTGCATCCATACACATGCATCCATAATACATATGAGCTACGGAATGCATTCATATACATACATACAAAGCCTCCCTCTCTCCTGCCTTTATTTAATATGAAAAATTAAATAATTATTAGCGATGTAATGTTTATTTTGCCATAAAATTTAAAAATAATTAATTTGTTGTAGTTTTTCTTTTTTTTTTAATCACACTCTGCCAATCACTAAAAATCATTCGCTTTTGTTGCCACCAGCATAAATTGTTAGTTTTTAAAAAATGTTGTCGACTTAATGCAATCAACGATAACACGATAACACGATAACTGATGTTATTGTGCATGCATCAAAATCAACCAACAGGTTGGTAACTAAACATTAAGGATGGATGGCCATGTTTTGCAATAAATTTTGTCTTGTAATGTAAGAACGGCGGTTATAGGATTTCAGTTTAAGTGAACACCTTGTCAGACAATGTTACGGGGAAGCTGATGGGTGGTTTCTTTTTTACAAGTAAATAAAAAAACATTCGTGGCATGTGACAATATTCAAAGTGTTCAATAAGATTAGCCATTTCACCATTGACTAAAAAATTAACAACGTTTGAGAAGAATTGAATTTTATTATCAAAATTAGTGTCGGGAGAGGAATATGTTTCCAACGAAAAGTTATTTTCAGTAATGAAGCTCCCTTTTGAGCTCAATGGGTACGTTAACAAACAGTCTGAGACATAAATATTTAGCTTTGGTTCGATTTATAGGTCGCCTGCATCGTTGGACTTTTCTACTCCAAGTACTATTAAAATCGCATCGCTGCAGTCAATGGAACATGGTAACGGGCATTGTTCACTCTGACCTTTTTGGCTCAAAATGGAAGAATTGGACTTGGTTGATTCAACGAAATGAATCATATCACATGCCACGCGATATCATGAAATTATGAACATGCTTGCTTGGAAAGCAATTCATCCCTTTACATAATATCTGACGAAGCAAATGCAAGATTAGCGAAATGATAAGGTTCGGCTCATTCAGAGGTGGAACTTGGTTGTGGATGAACAATTAAATAAATAGTCTGAGAGGAGTGTTGATTGCCAAGGATATGTAGAGATTAACTCGAGAATAGCAGGTCACTTTCTACTTGCTACCAGGTCATGTTAGCAATATACTGATGAGATTACGAGGAGGGGAGCTACCCAGCTTCTGATTGGATCAGAACCTTTCTGTGGTGTTTGAAGAGATGCTTGGAAATATGCAGAGCGGCGAAGACTTTCCTCAAGTCAAATAGATTTTCAATGCTCCAGAAGTAGACAGACTATAGTAACCGGTGTTTTGACTAAGCACTTTAGACTCAAAGAATATTTGTTTTGAATGGGGATCACCTCAAGACCAATTTGCAGATTCTGGGATAATGAGAATTAATTATGAGTACATATCAGAGATCAGCAATGAGTATTCAAAAAGATGAGTTGAATCGAATCATACTCATAATTTCTGATACTCATACGCATTCATATTTATTTTAATATCATGGAACCTCTACTCTACTATACAAAGTTTGAAGTACTCATCATACTCATACTTAACAACACGTATGATGTTAGTGATTTCGTCGCTCCATAACTCAACATATACACAAAGCACAAAGTAAGTATGAATCGCGTGCGAACACTACTCACTAGAAGGTTTTGTGTTTGCCCTGCTTCGTCGTAGGTAGTGTGTTGGCTTATTAGACGAATGGCCAAGGTTCAAACCCCAGGTCAGACATCAAAACGAAATATGAAAAAATATTCTTCGGCGACTTCCTCTCAGCAGATTTCTGGCAAAAACTCTGAGAGTAAATAAAAATTGCCATAAAAAGTTTCTCAAAAATCTGTCGTTCGGAATCGACTTCAAACTGTAGGTCCCACCACTCATGCTTAAAAAATTAACACACGCAACATGAGTGGTGTGAGAAATCCGCCGTAATCCTGACTGAAGGGCTGTAATGGCCAATTATGTTATGCTATGTGTTTGCTCTGCTTGCTGTCTTTTTTTTTTTGTAAATGCAACAACAACTAAGAATGTAAATTTTGATGGATGATTCGAGTCACTCGTATTTTTCTAAAGTTATGAATCTAAGTGAGGCTTATGAATCAAACATATTTCGAATGGTATGAGTTTGATGTCAACGTTGTACGTGTACTGATTGCAACCTGTACTTATAAATCAACGTTGTAGTGAGTACGAATGAATGAATCAGAGTACATAGTTAAATTTCAATATTGTTGACTCAATTATATTCAAAATTTCATGATTGCTTATGAGTAGCGAAACAACGATTCATTGCTGATGTCTGGTATGTATGGTCTTATATGGTATGATGAGACTGAATTATTATTACACATACTAGTCCATCTATCAGGAAAATCCTGGTTTCTTATCCGGTTGTAGGAGAGAAGTTATCCTTACTGACAGCGAACAACATATTGAAGTTTGCCTGGACAACAGGATTAAAGGGAACATTTTAGGGATACTATTGAAGTCGCTGTGGTCTAGTAGGTAGTGTGTTGGCTTATTAGACGAAAAGCCAGGGTTCGAGCCCCAGGCCAGACATCAAAATAAAAAACAAAAAGTATTTCTTCGGCGACTTCCTCTCAGCAGATTTCTGGCAAAAACTCAGAGAGTAAATAGAAAATTGCCATGAAAAAGTTTCTCACAAATCTGTCGTTCGGAGTCGACTTTAAACTGTAGGTCCCGCCACTCATGTATAAAATTAACACACACACACAACATAAGTGGTGTGAGAAGCTAGATCGTTATCCTGACTGAAGGGTTATAATGACCAATTATGTATACACCAGTCCATCTATCAGGAAAATCCTGAATGAGTATCCAATTGTAGGAGGGAAGTTATCCTTACTGACAACGAACAACATATTGAAGTTTACCTGGGCAACAGGATTAAGGGGAACATTTTAGGGGTACTCTATTCAGAGGGCAACAGAATAGATCGTTTCATCTCAGTAATCTAGAAGCTATACACGGGAATCAATGTTACGTTTTGGTGCACTGAATTAGCCACCTTTTTTGTGCATTAACGACGCATGGCGCACATGGTGTTGCAGACAAATGAACATTAACGAGAAATAACTTTTCGAAAATATAAAAAAAGGGATCCCTCGTGTTCACTAATTGCGCAAATGTTTGTTGAAACCATTAGCGTATGGTAAAAATTTACAATTACTGGACAGCAAATGGACGCACACACACACGTCTTTATGGAAAGCAGCAACTTTATAAGAAATGCAATGAATTGCAATGAAATGCTGTGATGAAATGATGAAAAGAGTATGAAAACTTAAAAACTTAAAAGCAAATAAAGATCCTCTACAAGCAATAAAGGAACCCCTTTTTTTCAGAAGAGACGACCCCTAATTGCTGAACTTTAAAGATTAAATCATCATCAAGATCTGCAGCAGCAACAACAACAACAACTGACATTGTAAATGTAACACCATAAACATCAATTGCCAAATTTATATGGAGGGCAGGACAGGACAGGTGAGTAATTTTGTGTTGGCAGAAATAATTTTTTTTTGGGTTTTTAATAATAATTTCAGTTAATAAGTGCATCGCAACAACACAGTGTTGCAACATTGGCGATAATTGATTAACACAACATAGGGATATAGGGGTTGATGCTTACTTCACAGCGCTGTAAATGAACTTGAGCCGCGTAAATCGTTTAAATATTATCGAATTGGCTTTGGCACATGTTATCGCTGCGGAAGCGTGATTCCGACACTCTACGTTTCTTATTCTTTTTCTGTTTTTTCTTTTTTTTTTTGTAAATTTTCTTTTTCCAATTTTTATGAGACTAAAAATGAATGAAAAACAATAAAATTGATTTGATGTTGGCAGGAGTTAAGGGAAGAGAGAGGGAGAGAGAGAGAGAGAGAGAGAGAAGGAATATCAACGTTTTGTTTCAATGATTTATGATGTGCCACAAATTAACTATTTCCCTCGTGGTATTTGCTTGTAGCGCTTTGAGAGTTGAGAGTACGTTTTTACACTTTTACATCAAGAAAAAAGTACTTTTTTTATATTATTTAAATGTTATTGTTGTTGTTGGTGTTTTTGTTGCTTATTTCCTTTGATGATTTTTGTGTAGAAATCATTTAATGGTCCAAACAACTTTTACACAAAAACAGCAATTTTTCAATTAGTATTGGTCGGCATATTTAGTTGAAAAGCTTTAAGAAAGAGAGGCTCAAGAAAAAACATTTTAGTACCCTACTGCCATCAAAGAAAACATTTGTAATTTTGCTTAACAATTAGCATAGAAAACGTTGCCAAGACGTTTGCCTAACTCGCATTTCGTATTTCATATTCACAAATGCATCGAATGTATAGTACATACGTGTGTACGTGTGTGTATGTTTAATATTTGAAAAGAAGATACAAAAATCGATAAAAACTCATTAAAAACTTCCAAATTGCCATAAACCTGAACGTAAGGCTTCTGTGTTGAGCATACAGTAGCAATTCAAGTGATTTGTTTTGCTAAAAGCAACTCTCTTAACGAACTGGCTGGCATGCGGCCACTTCACCTCAGTTCACAAATCGTAATCGCAATCGTACTCTCTCATAATATTTTCCCAAACTAAAGAGTTTTGCATTTCCTTATGGTGATTTCATACAAAAATTGAATTTCAAAATGAATAAGTATTTGGTAAACGTCTGTTTGTCTGTCTGGCCATCTGTCTGTTGTTCTTATGTACGAGGATGTATCGGAAATAATTTTATTTTACAACATACCGGCCCTACTTAAACTTTTTTTTTAAATTCTAGAAGTTGCCGTGGGCAAGTGTGACTAAAACTAACAAATAGGGCAGATGAGGGACTCATAAAGATCGGATTTAGGCAAGTATGCGCTCTATTGTCCCATTTATTAGCGGTCAAAGGATGTAATGAAACAATTTACATCCAAACGACGAGTAATCTAACTGGAATCTAACTGCACACTTGGAATACCTAGGTTACACTGGTGATATCTGTTTAATAGCTCTTAACTTCTGGCACATGCAACTTAAACATAACAAGTTGGCAGCCAAAGCTGCTTGATACTGTCTGACGACAAATATCGTTTGCTTCCTGGTAATGGGTCCGCCATCTAACGTTTTTTTTTTCAACTAGTGCTTATTTCGTGAATGGTAACACTTAGCTCATGTCAGATTTGACAGATACTTAGTTTTATAGCTTCGCTGAACGAATATGGGCCATTCAATGAGTTTTCGCTTCGCTAAGTGGGCCTGCGATCGACTTACAGAAGATGCCGATTTTGGCAAAAAAAAAAATCATCTTTTCAGATGAAGCTCACTTTGATCTTGGCGGATATGTAAACAAGCAAAATTGTCGCATTTGGGGCACAGAAAACCCGCATGCATACATTGAAAAGCCGACGCACCCAAAACGAGCCACTGTTTGGTGCGGATTTTGGTCCAGAGGCATAATTGGGCCATTTTTCCTCGAAAATGAGCAAGGAGTGGCCGGTACAGTCAATGGCGATCGTTATCGGGACATGTTGAACGAATTTTTGTGCACAAAAATTGAAGAGGAGCAACATTTGGTTTCAACAGGACAGCGCTGAGTGCCATACAGCCGAAGCTACACTCGATGTTTTGCGCACTGTTTTTGAAGATCGCATTATCAGCCGCAGAGCTGATGTCGTTTGGCCACCTCGGAGCTGCGATTTGACACCGATGGACTATTATTTGTGGGGTGCCGTCAAAGATAAGTGTTACGCCGACAAGCCAGAGACAATTGACGCTTTAAAGGACAACATTCGTGAAGCCATTGGTGAAATACAGCTGCACACAATCGATAATGTGCTTAAAAATTGGATCGATCGTGTAGGCTACTGCATGGCCAGCCGAGGCAGCCATTTGAATGAAATTATTTTTCATTATTAACCGGAAGGATTGTACTTTCAAATAAAAAAAAGAAATTTGAGAAAATATTCAGTAGTTTTTTTTAAAGCATTTTCAAAAAAAAAAGTTATTTGGCGGACCCTTCTGTTCAAGAACTTTCGATATTCGGAGTTGCCACACATTCGCATTTGAAATCGAATGTGGTTAAAAATCCCAAAACCATCCATACGGTCTTCACAATCTATCACACTTTCTGTCTCCAATCCACCAAAACTGTATCGCAATTTTTTTCAATTGACTTCGGCGTAGACTTCTCAACTTGAAGTCCCAAAACTTGCCGAACATGTCTTTTAGTATTTGATGGAACAGAGCCAAGGTTCGTTGAGTGCATAGGCTCAATGTCAAGCTTTTCAACTCGTTCACGGCTTGCCATCTTTATTTGCTTCATTACCAAGGTGGAACTTGCATGTATTAACCTGCCCGTATTTTTTCGACCGCCTTGCGAATTCCGTAATATTTGAGCAATCCGTGTTTATTGTCGCCGTAATATTTCACAGAGAATCGTAATACTTCTCAACTACTTTTGCAGAAACTGTAATGACGGGGAAGATAAGGAGATGCCCAGACATCTTGTTCGGCAATGTTTTGTAGATTTGGAAATCTGCGATAAAGGATGCTTGGGTTGCCAAAATTTATTTAAAGAATGTGTGTGTGCCAAAAGTGATTTGTATAAAATCCTTACATTCATATATAATCGGTCATTACAACCCTGCAATCAGGTTTACAACCTAGTTTCTCACAGCGCCTACAATGTTGTGTGTGTTAAATTTACACATGAGTGGCGGGACCTATCAGTTTAAAGTCGATTCCAAACGACAGATTTTTTGAGAAACTTTTCATGGCAATTTTATTTTACACTCAGAGTTTTTGCCAAAAATCTGCTGAGAGGAAGTCGCCGAAGGAATATTTCTTTATGTTGGTGATGTCTGACCTGTGGTTTGAATCGAGGCCTCATGTTTAATAAGCCAACACACTACCTACTAGACTATGGCTTAAAATACGGATAAATTCTTACGTTTGTAAAATTACCAGAATAGAAATGAGAAATGCCAGGAATTAAAGAAGATTACGGAATCGGCACTACCGATATTACAATGGGAACTTATAGAATAAAGTAAGGGCTGTGGTTTTGGCGGTGGCTGTTAATTTAACCATGCCATCCTTAAGATGTTAATATGGTCGATGCAAGCTTCATTGGGTCGAAACCCAGCTTGGTCATTGGTCGATTCATAGAGTTTTCAGTAATCAATGACTTAGCATGAGTAGTTGTTCAGATTTCCGGATGGATCTAGCGTTGATTGCTATTGAAGAGGCTTTTGCCAGACTAATAAATCCTCCCTCGTACTATATTGATGCTTTTCATATTGCACAGAGCAAAGAAATGTATGTAATAAAACGCTTTTTTACGATTTTTGCATAATTTTACGATCGCTGCCAGCCAAACGTACCAAAAACGTATTCTTTTTTCGTTTGTTTTTTGTTTTGAGTGTTTTACACTCAAAAAACAACGACAAATTCATTCAAAAATATTTGTGCTCGTATAATTAACAGATTTTACATGGGCATTACTGAAGGGGAATTAACGAATAATTTCTGTTTTTACAAAAATTTCCTTTTGAGTTTAAAATATGGCAGCAGAACACTTTTTTTTAATACGAAATAAAAAAAATTGTATTTGAGGCAGTAAAGTCAAGTCAAGTAAAGTCAAGTAAAGAAGAGTCAAGAAATCTATAAAGAAGATGGACAAGCGTTAAATCGATTTGGCGAATATTATTCTATTTTATGCATTGAAAATTATGATTTTCTTAATTGCATTGCCTTTTCACTTTAGCCTCCTCTTGGGGGCCACAACAACATTCATCACTTAACATAACGAAAATAATGTACGTTGCAGCGCAAGTCACCATCATCATCATCTGTTTCTCTATTGATTGCAAGTGATTGGTAATGTGAAATGAGAAAGGAAAGTTACTTTCTAGAATCTCTATTCAAATATTGTAATTGAATGTGTAGTAAATTTACAGTTAAATATTAAATTTATACATGCTTATGTATACATACATACATACATACATTTCTTTAAATATTTAGTTATGAAATTAAGTACAAGTTATTGTCTCTTTAGCATACATATTCCTCGTAAAAAAAAACTCAAAAAAAAAACGAAAATTTTAATTAAAATCAGTTGGAAATGCTTTTGCTATTGAAATTCAAAAAATTCAATTTTGTTTAGTATTTTAACGTATCTGTGCCATTGAATGTTCCCAGGCCACTTACCTTTTCTCCTTAAGTCAGTTGATACCAGAGATAAGCAATAAATATTCAAAAAGATGAGTAAATTTGAATCATACTCATAATTTCTGATACTTATACGCAGCATTCATACTTATTTTAATGTCATGGAACCTCTACTCATATTCAAAGTTTGAAGTACTCATCATATTCATACTTAACAACACGTATGATGTTGTGGATTTCAACTCTTCATAACTCAACATATACACCAGAGATCAGCAATGAGTATTCAAAAAGATGAGTAGAATCGAATCATACTCATAATTTTTGATACTCATACGCAATCATACTTAATTTAATATCCTGGAACCTCTACTCATATTCTAAGTGAAGTACTCATCATATTCATACTTAACAACACGTATGATGTTGTCAGTTCGACTCTCCATAACTCAACATATACACGAAGCACAAAATAAGTATGATTCGCGTACGAACACTGAAAGACTCACTAGATGTTTTTGCGTTTGCTCTGCTTGCTGCTCTCTCCTTTTTTGGAGAAACATATTTCGAATTGTATGAGTTTGATGTCAACGTTGTACGCATACTCATTGCAACCTGTACTTATAAATCAACGTTGTAGTGAGTACGAATGAATGAATCAGAGTACATAGTTAAATTTCAATACTGTTGACTCACTTATATTCAAAATTTCATAAGTGCTTATGAGTAGCGAAAAACGATTCATTTCTGATCTCTAGCCCTAATATTTCTTTCACTGCTGTAAGTAATTTTTATTTAATTATTCTCCTCTTTTTTTTCGTTTTTGGTGCCTACTATTATGGCATGTCGACAATTGAAATTGATAATTAAAAAATTATTATTCTTAACTAAACTGTCGACATAAAAGCCGTACAAGAAAAAGGACACCTTAACGTTGGTAAGAAACAACAAAAAAAAAAAAAACAAAATAAAACTGTAATTATATGAAGTGAAATGTAAGTCGGAGTGAAATAAAATTGACCCAATTAATGACTGAAGAATTAATAAAAAATTATTACGAAATATTTAATGTCCTCCATGAACAAATATTGTTTGATTGTCTCTTTAATAATACTACCACGACAACACCTGCCAAAACTGCAAAATTCAAACGAAAGAAAGCCAAAAAGGACACTTTTTCCCATTTTTTGTTATAACTTGGATGGCCCTGTTGAACATGCACACAGTCACAGACAGACAGACACACAGACATATAAATTAAAGGAAAAATATCTTATCTTGATAAGAACTGAAAACAATTACGTTATAAAAATAACATTTTCTCACATTTTTTTTAAACAATCGGCCAGGACAACAGGACGACAGTGGGGTTATAAAAAAAAAACGAAAAACAAACACTTTAACTCACGACATCAGACATGTATAGACGGGGATTCATGGTTTAGAAATGAAATAAAAGACGACCATCTCTCTCCCTCTCTCTCTCTCTTGAGGACAGAAATATAAATTTCAACAACAACAACAACTCCAATATAATTGACAATCAACAAAACTATACATAGAGACTTGATATCCCTTATTATACACATACAAAGTATATGCAATACTATTACAGAGAAAAGGACACACTGTATTCCTTAAAAGCAAAGCAGTAAAGGTCCTAATAAAGTTTATTCCTGTTAGTTTTGTTGTTGGTATTGCCATATAAAATGTGAAATTCCGTTTTCGGGGGGTAAAAGCGATAAATTAAGTTGATGCCACACAAAAATATATGACGACAAACTTAACCAAACGTAACATCATAATAAAGCCAAACAGCCAATCATTTATACTGGACGTGGACACCAAGGACTATGCTTTATAATGGATGCGAACCCTTGGCAAATATTAAAAAACAATAAGAAAAACCATTCACTGCTTTGCAAACAAACAGACAAGGGTGCTAATAGTCCTTCAAATTATTTAAACAAACATTGTTACTCTGTGGCATGAGAATTATTTTCGTTTTCAAAGGAAGGATAAAATAAAATTTTCCTTTCGTTAGACTTGAAATCATAAAAGCGTGAGGCCACGGTTCAAACCACAGCAGAGATCAGCAATGAGTATTCAAAAAGATGAATAGAATTGAATCATACTCATAATTTCTTATACTTATACGCAGCATTCATACTTATTTTAATATCATGGAACCTCTATTCATATTCATAGTTTGAAGTACACGTCATATTCATACTTAACAACACGTATGACAGTCTTAGTTGTTGTTGCATTTACAATAAAAGAAAAAAGACTCATAAACGAAAAAGACAGAACAGCAAGCGGAGCAAATACACAACCATTTAGTGAGTATTTAGGTGTTCGTAAGCGATTCATACTTATTTTGTGCTTTGTGTATATGTTGAGTAAAGGAGAGTCGAAATCAACAAAATCTTGCGTGCTGTTTAGTATGAATACGATGAGTACTTCAAACTTTAAATATGAGTAGTATTAGTATGATATTAAAATAAGTATGAATGCATATAAGTATCAGAAATTATGAGTATGATTCGAATCTACTCCTCTTTTTGAATACTCATTGCTGATCTCTGGTGTATATGTTGAGTTATTGAGAGTCGAAATCAACAACATCATACGTGTTTTTAAGTATAAATGTGATGAGTACTTCAAACTTTGTATATGAATAGAGGTTCCATGATATTAAAACAAGTATGAATGCGTGTAAGTATCAGGAATTATGAGTATGTTTCGATTCTACTCATCTTTTTGAATACTCATTGCTGATCTCTGTAATAGGGACACAATTTTATTTACCATTAATAAAGGAAAGCGTGCATTTGAATTTAAAGGTTTTGAAGATGATATCTTCATAAGAAATTATAAAAGAATAACAATCTCTACTGGTTGCTTTACAAAAATACGAAAATCTTCAAAAACATGCCTGAAAGAAATTATCAGAACACTTTTATAATCTGAAAAATATTGTTACAATAGTATGTTATTTAATAGGACTTAATAGGTTGCGTAGGACAGAAGAGAGGTACTAGCAGCGCTTTCTGGAGGATGAGAAAACACATGACAAATTTAGCGCTGCTGTATTACTCTGACTGGCTACTGCCATGTAAAGTTTCTCAAAAATCTGTCGTTCAGAGTCGACTTTTAACGGTAGGTCCCGCCACTCATGTATTAAATTAACATACACAACCTAAGTGGTGTGACAAGCTAGGTAGTAATCCTGACTGAGGGGTTGTAATGGCCAATTATGTATGTAGGTATGGACGACCTAACATTGCTATTGAGTATTGGGAACGTACTCTATAACATCTATCTTCTAAACAAGTGGATGGGTTAACTTTTCCATTCTGTACTTAACCTCATGAGAATAACAATCGCTTGCAATCTCTTTCAAAATGACTGAAACGAAGCGTATGAAAGTCTGTACATCTTGAAGAAGACAGATCATCGTATAACATAAGTGGGCTGAGGGTTGTGTGGACTTAAAATTATTCTTTTTGTTTAATTAGATCCCATTATAGTAGCTTTTACTGCACATCTGAGACCTTATTCATCGGACATTATGATCAAGCCTCTGAATATTACATCTTCTGCGTAATTTATTGATATAATATGCAGGAGTACATATGCTTCCTTAGATGTTAATCCCTTAATTGTGCTATTTATTGTCAAATAATAAAAAAAATTACAACAAATTAAGACACTGACAAACATCTTGTAACACAATCTCAATAAATTTTCTTATCACTTAAGGATATTCGTATATTTTTTTGAATGGTGGGGATTCCATTAACTAGCCAGCCAAGTACCTGTTCTCTATTAGAACAATTTCTTGTTGAACAGGAGGACATTTATTGATGTTGAACACAATATTTGATGTTAAGATAGTAAAAGCAAAAGCAAATGCATTTGATTGTCGGCGTTCAAAAGAAAAAAAATTTCCAAAAAAAAAAGAAAATTTGAAACACTCACGTGCATAACCCAAGTGACACGTACACGTTCATATCTTCAGTGACAAGGTGCAAACAAAAGGAAACAAGAATTTTCAAATGCTTAAAATTACATCAATTTTTTCGTAATTTCGTTTTCTTTTTTTTTTAGCAATTGCAGGTGATCAATCGATTGCTGCCTGCCACATTGAACGCAAAAAGGATCTTCCTTGCCTTTGACGAGTGCTGCTGTTTGAAGTTTTATTATATTTTGCTACCAAAAAAAAAAACATAAGAAGAAGAAGGGAAAAAAAGAAGAGAAACAATAAAGATCGCGTGGCAAAATCATTAAAAAATTATTTTAGAAAATCTTCCAAAGAAACGGCCCACGTTTAATAGGCCAAAATTATTTTAAATGCCAGCCTTTGTGGTGTGGTGTGCTGTGCAGTTCATGCATTATTGCGTACCACGTTCAAATACAATTTATTTTGGCCGGTGCTTGAACGCAGTGGCAACAGTTTATGTTTGTTTGAAAAGAAGAGACTTTTTTTTGTCAAATTCTCAAAGATAATGATTTGCTGGTTGCGTTAGTTTTCAATTGCACTTGCATCTGCCTGCCAGCGATTTGGCCACAGCACATCAAAACTACCAATTAGTACGCCCTTCAATTATTTACTTTTTCCATTCCCTTTAGTCGTTCTCTTATGTTGAGTGTCCTTACTGTATTCTGCCACAAGAATTTGATAAAAAGTTTCAACTCTTAAATTCCAAACGCACAAAGTCCGTGTTTGACGTCAAATTCCAGGCTATTTAAGACGTTTTTTTCATTAAAATTAACAAAAAGAAAAAACGAACTCACCACATTTTAATACACCCCCACATAATAATTATTGCAAAGGAATTTTCGTTATTTAATCAGCGAAAAATATTTGCTAAAAAACCCCTCCAAAACATTCAAAAATATTTAATTCAGTAGCTAGATTTGCTGTGCTTTTCTTTTTTTCTCGCAAATTTCGAACACCATAATTATGGGTTTCAGTTTAATAGCCTCAAGCCAAGATTTTTTTCCTTCCTTCCATCTTCTTCCTTTTTTTTTTGAGATTTTTTTATGGTTTTTTATGTTTTTCTGCCTAATTGCCATGAAATTTAGTCGATTTAGGCCTTTAAGACAAAATCGCAGACAAGTTTATGAATTTTTTTGTTTGCTTCCCTTTAACTGTGCTGCTGCTGCTGCTGCCGTGCTAATGCTGCATTGATGCTTGAGGTTATGTTTTGATGGAATACCTTTGGTTTGTTCACTCTGTTTGGCATAATTGCCGCAAATCACGCATGTTTTTCGATTTAATTTTGAAGCTCCGTATTCTAAAACGAATTTAAAAGTAAATATTATTTAAAAACAATTAATTTAAAAAAATTACCAGCAACAATCTTTCTATTAATTTATTATTAAAAATTGTTTTGCTTTGTGCTGTCAGAAATAATAGGGACATTTTAGTTTTTTTTTTTCTCTCAGTAGTGCAGTGAAATACGCAAGAAGTATACATACATATATAATTGATCATTACAATCCTTTAGTTAGGATTACGACCTAGTTTCTCACAATTTTCTACATGGGTGGTGGGTGTCGGCTCCGAACGACAGATTTTTGAGAAACTTTTTCATGGCAATTTTTATTTACTCTCAGAGTTTTTGCCAGAAATCTGCTGAGAGGAAGTCGCCGAAGAAATACTTTTTGTATTTTGTTTTGATGTCTGGACTGGGGCTCGAACCCTGGCTTTACGTCTAATAAGCCAACACACTACCTACTAGACTACGGCGACTTCGACGCAAGAAGTATAGCAAAGTAATAATTAATATGGAGGAACAGTGTCGTTAGAAATAGTAGGGACAATTACTCTTCCCTTATTTTCCTCAATAACAAGTTACAAGAGTGTCTACCTACTAGACTACGGCGACATACACATTCATATAAATATGCCACGGTAAGCTAGGCAGTATAATGACTACAAATAGCAGATCAGCAACAGTGCACAAACTATGGACTCAACAGAGAGCACCATACAAACGATTGTATTTAGTATGGCATGAAAAATATGACAAGCATTCCTGCGTACCAAGCTTATAACAAGCAACCCGTTCATGGAAATGAAACCTTTCTAGTCTGCAAACAAACATACAATTCAAGGGCTTCAAAGTGACTGAGTCAACGTAAGTACGGGTGTATTCAGGAAATTTCGTGTCAACTTTACTAGCAAAAACGATTTCTAGAACTTTTCGAACGCAGTACTCATACGGAAATATATTAAATGTTGAAAATGGAATTGAATCGTGCTTGTCATCAGAAGGGAACCCGATAGTATAACAAGGCTAACGCAAGAATGAAATGTTTAAGACTTAAAAAGCAATGCTGGATATGCAAAAAGCCTTTAAAGACTCACGATACTTTAAGAATGAATCGGAGGAATAAGTTCTGGTTAAACTCATGAGTACTGCAAGGCTCTATTCTATCTTCAACTCCATTCTCTTATTTTCATTAACGAATCTTCTTCTTTAACTTCTAATCCAATCTACTCTTTTGCAGATGACAGCAATATTTGTCATTCATATTCTTTAGCTAGCGAATGACTCACTCACATCTGACACACGGTCAATATCCGAATAAGGTCGATTAAAATGCACTACAGACTCACATACATAATTGGTTATTACAACCCTTTAGTCAGAATAGTCAGTTTTTCATACTACTTATGTTGTGTGTGTTAATTTTTTACATGAATGGCGGGGACCTACAGCTTAAAGTCTACTCTGAACGACAGATTTTTGAGGAATTTTCCATGGAAATTTAATTTTACTTTCAGAGTTTTCTTAATTAATCTGCTGGGAGGAAGTCGCCGAAGAAATATTTGTATTTCTTTATATTAGAGGAGTCTGACCGCGACAGACTCAGTGTTGTTCATAGACATACCGGCGCAGCAATAATATTGTGTCACCTGTATATATGAATGGAGTAAATATTAGGGAGTCAGAAGCTCTTGATGTTATGGGCATGAAAGTGCAGCCCTTGCACTGATGGAACTCAGTCAGTACAATGACTGCGCTACCTGTGGCATCACAACGGGCCGCTATGCGTACTCAATTGAATTTTAGTATCAAAGCTACCACTCCAACCTAACCTAACCTATGGCCATGAGACTTCAATGTGAAGTTTGTTGAAACCAGTATGTCGAAAGGAGCTTGCTTTCTTAAGACGGTGCAGGAAATACTCAAAATAATCTGTCGTTAGGAGTTGACTTTGGGTCCCGCCACTCATGTTTAAAAAATAACAAACACACCATAAGTGGTGTATGGAGCTTGGACGTAATACTGACTGAAGGGTTGTGTGTACATATATCCGAGCGGGAATGGAATGCAACTCTCATGTGTGAACCGGTGCCTCGGAACATATTTTAATTCATCTCGAACACGTCCAGGTGCTCATTAATGATGGTAGGGTATCTAACTCCATTGATTCACTGGAGCGACATCGCAATGTGGCTTGTGTTTCACCGTTATATCGCTACTACAACGAATTCTGTTCGAGCCAAATAAGACTACTTGTTTCTGAGAATTATGTATTCGTACATAACACTCGACTTTCACGTAAAGTTCGCTTGTGATCGATTGGCCAGTAGATTGCACACTGCATTACGGACAGAAATCGTTCTTTAGTGGGACTATCCGTATGTGGAACAGAAATAGGCAATGAGTATTCAAAAAGATGAGTAGAATCGAATCATACTCATAATTTCTGATACTTATACGCATTCATAGTTATTTTAATATATGGAATCTCTACTCATATTCAAAGTTTGAAGTAATCATCATATTCATACATAACAACACGCAAGATGTTGTTGATTTCGACTCTCCATGACTCAACATCTACACGAAGCACAAAATAAGTATGAATCGCGTACGAACACTAAATTACTCACTAAAAGGTTGTGTGTTTGCTCTGCTTGCTGTTCTGTCTTTTTTCTTTTTTTTTTGTAAATGTAACAACAACTAAGACTATAAATTTAGATGAATGATTCGAAGTTATGAATCTAAATGAGTAGACTTATGAATCAAACATATTCCGAATGGTATGAGTTCGATGTCAACATTGTACTCATACTCATTGCAACCTGTACTTATAAATCAACGTTGTAGTGAGTATGAATGAATCAGAGTACATGGTTAAATTTCAATATTGTTGACTCAATTGTATTCAAAATTTCATGAGTGCATATGAGTAGCAAAAAAACAATTCATAGCTGATCTCTGATCTATATGTGGAACTCCCTTCTTGCAGAGGTCTTTGCTGTCGCTAATGAAAGAAAGAGATTCAAATCTAGTGTCCACAAATACTACTCCCTCTTTCCATCTTCCCCTGACTTATTTTCCTAGTACCAACACAATGTTCTGCATGAGTAGGGGCCATTCCCTAAGTGTTGGTCGTACAAAAAAATGGTGATGAAAAAGAAAAACCAAAACTGAATCAGAAAAAAGCAACGCTTGCCTAAAATTTCATCACTTTAACCCGTGTTATCCTATATGAATTTACAATTGTATTAAGCTTAACCGTTATCACTCATACACATCTCATGTTTATTTTAAAGGACTATTTAAGTTCTTAGCCACTGACATTCGTATCTTTTCTTTAACATTCCACAAAACATAGATTTTCCCATGTCCTTGTTAAGCTTTTTAACCTAAAAAAAACTGTTTTTTTGGAGAGTATTTGCATGGCATATGGTTGGTATATGTGTTTAAAAGACAAAACATGAGCATTCAACACTTATTTATACACGTTTTTGTTAAATATCCTGGGCTTTATTCTAAAACTCTTTTACAACACAACACAACAACGAAATTCTTTCGTATGTCAGCTGCCGTATAAAGAAAAAATCTGCACAGTAAAGATAAAAATTTCACATTGAAAAGAGAAAAAGAGAATCCATGGCTAAAAAAAAAAGAAAAAATAACTTCATGAAGGACTTTTCCCATTTAGCCAAGCGTACTGTAATGAGATCAACTTGTTTCGTTTCGTATTATCGTCGTATCTTGTTGCCGTAGCTGGCAAGCCAGCAAGCAGGATTCATTTCACCTCCTTTAGTTACATGGATGAGCCCACCACTTAAAGAGACACGCCTGACTATTGTGTTGGCAAGTGATTGTGTAAGTGAGTGAGTGAGTGAGTGAATGAAGCTGCTGGTGTTTGATTGAAAACTTGACACACAAACACACACAATAGCACACAATAGCTGACTGACTTTAAGTCAACACCCATTATATGACGGAGGATAATGCCTCTTCCCTCTCTCTCTCTCTCTTTGTCTTTCCTTCTCTTGGTGATTGTGTTGTGTGATTATGATGACGACGCTTGACTTTTAAGCACAATGAATTGTTGTTTGGCAAAACAATTACCCATCCTTACTTACTTACTTACTTGCTGCCTCTACAACCTATATCTACTTCACCTCCTACTCTCATCCTCCTCCTTTTCCTCCTCCTCCCCTCCTACTTGTCAAAATTATTTAAAAAAGAAGAAAAAAGTAAACGTTCGCACACATTAACACACAAACTCTTCACTTTGCTGATGAAAGTGACACTTTATGTGGGAATTTCTTTCAATTGGCGTGTGTGTGCGTCTATTGTGTATCGTGCGTGTATCGTTTTGTTTCCATTTAAATTACTGACTGCTCTTCGTCATTCTATGCCAAGTACGTTTGTAATCCGGGAATTACGGTTGTTTTCTGTTTTTCTTTTATCAAATTAAGGGTGACAAAATGTTTGGTGGGCAAATGCTTTCAATTGTTGTTTAATCGGCTTAATTTCTCTAGTGTTGTGAAGAAACAAAAACAAAACTTACATGATTTCTTATCGTTTTCATTTTACAATCATATTTCGTAAATGATTTTTAATTTCGTGGAAAGAAGTCCACAAGTTTTACCAATACAAGGCTTTAGTCGTCTGTGCCTAAAGGCTTCTGGACTTTAATAGTTGATAACGGCAAATTTGTTGCAGCTAGAAGTCGCCAAAGTATATTAGGCGTAAGCCCTTGATTCAACTCCCGGCTGAGCAGTCTCTAACCTTGACTAAAGCCTTGTTCAAACTAATTAGGTAAGTAAGCAATATAGATGGTGTAAGAAGCTAGGATGTAATACTAACTAGAGTGTTCTAGTAACCAATTAAGTAAGTAAGTAGGAATGTGCCTGGGATATTCCTGTAACCAATGATCATACATACATACATACATAATTGGTCATTACAACCCTTCAGTCAGGATTACAACCTAGTTTCTCACACCACTTATGTTATGTGTGTTAATTTTGTACATGAGTAGCGGGACCTACAGTTTAAAGTCGACTCCGAACGACAGATTTTTGAGAAACTTTTCCAACCATTGATCATTTTAACGATTTCATGTACCAAAAACAGCTAAATGACGACTGGACTATTTTTGCTTTTAAAATTATGATTTTTGTTAAAAAAAATTGCTCCCATGCTACCAATGGCTAGTAGGCTTCCAAAACAGGTTTCTTCACGGTCGGGCGTTACTTGAGACCGGAGATATAGGCATCAAAGTTTATTGTTTTCCTCTTTTTATACAGTGTCCTGTATAAAGAATGCAAGTTATCGACCAAAAAAATGTAGCCATTGAACAAGAAATGCAAATAATCGATCTAAGAAATGCAAGTCATCAATCGAAAATAACGCAAGTCATCTACCAAAAAATGCAAGTCATCGTCCAGAAATATGCAAGTCATTAGACAAAAAAATTCAAGTCATCGTCTAGAAATATACAAGTCATTAGTCAAAAAAATGCAAGTCATCCGCAAAAGGATGCCGGTCATCGTCCAAAAAAATTCAAGTCATCGTCCAAAAAATGCAAGTCATCCAAAAAAATGCAAGCCATCCAAAAATGCAAGTCATCCGCAAAAAAATGCCGGTCATCGTCCAAAAAAAATGCAAGTCATCGGCCAAATAATGCAAGTCATCGGCAAAAAATTCCAGTCATCGTCCAAAAAAATGCAAGTCAGGGTCCAAAAAATGCAAGTCATCCAAATAAAACTGCCAATCACCATCCAAAAAATGCAAGTCATCGACCAAAAAATGCAAATCATCAACCAAAGAAATCAACTTGCGAAAAATTCAACATTTTGTGAGTTCTATATATACACATAAATGCATATGAACTCAATGAGAATTATTAAAATTTGAAGTTCATTTCCGTATTTACATAGAGCACATTTTTGTTGCTCATTTGAAGAAAACAATTGGCCCAGATCTTCGGTCCCAAGTAAACTTCGATTGTAAGGAAAACTGTTTTGAAATCTTTGATACCATGGCTATGCAGTCCACCAGGTCCATTTCCTGCACAAGTCCATTTGTTATCCCATTTTGACCGACTTATATAGAAAACTTTTTTTCCGTTAATTTGAAGAAAACAATTAGCTTCGTCGCCTATATCTCCGGCCGTAGGGACTAAACGACCGTGACAAAGAGTGTTTTGGAATCCTTGGTCCAATAGCTAAACAGCCTACTAGGTCCGAAAACTGCTCCTTTTTAAATTTGATCGAATTTTAACCGATTATGACATGTTGCCGATCTTGATGATATCTTTTGGCAAATCAACAAACCTGGCAACACTGCCTGTAACTACAAATCTCGTGCCCGGTGATTAGATCGGCACAAAACTGCTGTGAGAGTCGATCTTTTAGAATCTTAAACTGAACGTTAAATAGATCCATCAGGTTTTAGGTTTCGTTTCGATTTCTACTTTCGTACGGAGTAATGGACGCTTTGCAGGGGGCTCTATTCAGTGTGAATTCAAAGGGAAATTGTGGAACAACTTTTGTACTCAAATTTATACGCCAGACTCAGTCAGGGTGATGTATCACCCACACATTCAACTTAATTACGTAATTATTTCATTTAAATATGCATACCTACGTAGGTATTTACATGTACATGTACATGTATTTGTGCCGTTCTACATTTGAAATCCATCTTTCCACACACACACACACACACACAAATAACTGTATTTTTATCTCTTTGAAGCATTCATTCATTTTGAAATTTCATTTGCAATTCAATTCATTTCAACAATCAGTCGAGTGTAGCGTGTGTGTGGGGAAAATGGGGGGAGGAGGTGTATAAATAGATTTTTCAATTAACAACAACTTTAACTCATAATAACTGTAAATGGTATGGGCGTATGGCATTTGTCTGTCTGTCTGTCTAGCTGGGTGGAAGGGGCTCCTCTACTCTGAGTTCTGAATAAGGTTTGGGTTTGGGAAGTATTTAACAGCGTAAAAGCGTCAATTTCCGTTAACCGTACAAACTTAATGGTAAATATACTACATTTACTGTGTATATGTGTGGGTGTGCACATACATACACACAAGCAAACCCACGCTTTTATCAAAGTTGGGCTTGCTTTATCGAGGGTGTTTTGTGTGTAACACTGAGAAGACACATACAGTTGGCAGCACGTGTGCATTTCTTTATTTCTTATTTTTGTTTCCCTTTTTTTTCGTTTTTTTTTGTTGTTTTTTGTTTCTGTTTTTTTTTTCTTGTGCATTATAAAAGCGTTGCGATTGGCCGTAACGTGGTTGAAATGTTGAATGTGCTGTAACCGTTATGCTGCAGCAACGGTTCTTCTTGCTTCGGCTAGATGCCACATTTTCACTTTATTTGTCTGTGTGTGTGTGTGCTGTGTATCTTTCTCTTCCTTTTCCATTCCAAACAAAGTTTTTTTTTTGTTTCTTTTTTGATTTTCTATTTTCCTTTACTGTAACCAAATGTGAGTGTGTGCTTGTGTGGGTATATACATGACAATTGTTATTGAATTGTTGCTAAAGGGGAGGTCTTAACTACAGTGGTGCAAAAGTAAAAAATGGTGTTATTATAAATGGTGTAATTTGTTATGTTTTTCTTTTGGTCTGGGAATGTAATGAATAAATTATGGATGTTAAACGAATTTCAGTTGAGTTTCTAGTTGCTAAATAAGGCATGAATGGTAAATTAGTATTATAGTTGGCAACACTGATAATCATTGACAACACTAGACTGGTAGGCTAGTGGGTAGTATGCTAGACTATTAGTGTTGGTTCGATTCCCATCAGAGACTCTGGTCTGTGACACTACACCGAGCATATGGTAAGCTACTCCGCTCGTATATAATTAGAATATAATTTGTAATTGTATTGTAATTAATAAATAAATAAATTATAAATAAAATAAATGATAAACAAGAATAAAATTGTTAGTTGGTAACGAATTAAAGCCTGATTTGTCAGGACAAAATGTTCATTTAAATAACAAACGAAATATGGAATTCGCGAATTTCTGTAGATTATATGCAGAGGCTGAATAAACTGCTTGGATGCTTGATGTCCTTGAATTGTCTGCAGATATGGCCAGATTGTCGATGTGTTCATAAACTCTGGAATCTAAAGGACTAAAAGCTTGGGAATCTAATAGGGTTGGTAAGTAGAATTGACTAGGCTAGGGTAATATTTTCAATACAGTCTTTAGCATGGAAATTAAATCTAATAATGGCTTATCAGAAGAATTTTAATTAACGGAACCGGAACTAGACATCAAAAAAATTGAGAAAATAGATAAGAGAATGGATATACTTTATGATGCAATGTGCTGCTTAAAGGGCTAACAATGAAAAAAATGTAAATGGATTGAAATGGTATAGTCGCCGTATTCTAGTAGGTAGTGTGTTGGCTTCTTGGACGTAAGGCCACGTTTCAAACCCTAGGACAGACATCTCCAACAGAACGAAATATGAAAGTATTTATTCGGCGACTTCCTCTAAGCAGATATCTGGCAAAAACTCTGAAACTAAAATTAAAAGGCCATGAAAAGTTCCTTTAAAAAGTCTGTAGTTCGTAGACGCAAGGCCACGGTTCAAACCCCAGGTCGGGAATTAAAACGAAATATGAGAAAATATTTATTCGGCGGCTTCCTCTCAGCAGGCAAAAACTTGAGTGTAAAAATAAAATTGCCATGAAAAGTTTCTCAAAAATCTGTCGTTCGGAAGCGACTTTAAACTGTGGGTCCCGCCACTCTTGTATAAAATTAACGCACACAACATACATACAGTGATGTGAGAAGTTAGGTCGTTAACCTGAGTTATGGGTTGTAATGACCAATTATGTATGTATGTATGTCTGTAGGGGGATATTTATAATGCGGAGGAATATGGAAATTAAATCCTCTTTAGCTGTGATAGCAATAGATTATCTGGAGACGGAACTAGGCAACCAAAACAAAAAATAGAGACACCGGATAAGAGAATGAAAATGCTTTATGATGCAATAGGCTCCTTAAAGCACTATCATATATATATAAGTTCCTGTTGTTCCTGTAAAGAGCACAGGCCTTAAAGCACTATTAATGATCTAAAAAATTGTATTGGATTCAAATCGAATGTCCATCGATACGATACTCTTTTATAAACTACATTGCTGATCCAATTTAATGCTCTGCTCCTGAATTCAAGTTTCAAGTTGTAAATTAAAAAAATTTTGTATTCATTTTATGGCCTTTAAAAAGTTATTTTTTCTATGCTTGCATTAAAATTTAAAAGTTTTGTTATTTTTTTTTTTAAGTCCAAAAATTCTAGAAGAATTAAAATTTCAATTAAAACAAAAAAAAAATTCGAAAATATTTGTATACTTTTATCCCACTGTAAACATTTTATTTTTGTTAACTACCTATACAATGTGTTAGAACGAGACACACAATAGATTTTCAGCCAATCAACAGCCAACTGGTAATTATAGATGGCGTAGAACCCACTCTAATAAACGTAAATGCCTTGCATGTGGTTGGTTGCAAACCAGTTTAGCGCTAATGTGTAACGGCTCTTGTGCCAGTAGTAGTAGTGGTGGCCAAGGAACTGGTTTTACGCTTCCGCCCCATTTTATAATAATTTATACGGCCGCGCACATCAGTGTGTGCATGTGTGTGTGTGTATCGTTACGTTTAGGGGGGAGACCAAAGAAGAATAAAGAAAAGCCGTAGCCTGTTTGTTGCGCTATTGTTCCACCTTCAGAGTACATATTCAGAATCGATCGATCAACATTATTTTAGCTGTCAGTACCGTTGCTTTTCTGTGTGCTTGACGAGGTGGTAGTGGTAGTAGTAGTGGTTGTAGTTTATCGTTCTTCGTATGTATTCTATAGCCAGTAAGAGGGGTTTTGTATTCTGTTTTTTGGTGGCGTTACGGCATTTATACTCGTACACTCAAACGTTTCTAGACTGCTCGCGAGTATCTTGCAACGGTCGGTGGTTACAGTGCCTGCTTGCTTGCCTGCTTGTATTTACTGTTGTTGGCTTTTATTTATTCTTTCTTCTTCGTTTCTGTTTCTATTTTTTTTTTTAGCCCGTGAACTAAAACGCGTCAAACACATTCAAACAAAAACCGAAAGAAAAAGCAAAAAAAAGAAAAAGGCTGTGCGCCAAGAGTCCACGGTAGTCACGTATCATTAGTTACTGAGTTGTGAACCCATTAGCACTTTATTTAAAGCTGTTCTTACTTCTTACTACCTACTACACACGCGTTTCATATCCTTAAAATTGTTTAAAAAAAGCTTCTGAATTGAAATTAAAAAAATTAAAAAAAGGAAAAAAATAAAAATTTTAACCATTAATTCCATAAATTGAATTAAATTAAAAATTAATTAATTAAGAAAAAATAAAAAAGAAATATGATTTTTAAATAACAAAAAAAAAAAAAAACAAAAACTGTGCTTCTAAGTTAACAATAATTAGTTGAGTGATAATGTGCTCCTCCTTATGTATAATTCATGTGTGAACTGATTAATGAAAGAAAGTGAATTTATTTTGAAATTTAAAGAATAAAAATAAAATCAAAAATTTCAGTTAAAGAAGGATTATCATTGAATATCATGTGAGTAAAAATATTAAAATTTAAAAGAAAAAAACCTACACTCTCGTGGTTAACCAGTAGCCGTTTGAGAATCGGATTTCTTAATACAATTTGTTAAGAATCTTACTCTTCGAAATATAGATGCCGTCGCTATGTCTGATTTCAATATCGTCTTCAATTTTTTTTTTTGGTTTTTTAAAATGTTTGTGTTATAAGACACATACATACACACATAATTTGCCATTACAACCCTTCAGTCAGGATTACGACCTAGCTTCTCATACCATTTATGTTGTGTGCGTTAATTTTATCCATTAGTGGCGGGACCTACAGTTTAAAGTCGACTCCGAAAGACAGATTTTTTTTTGAGAAACTTTTCATGGCAATTTTATTTACTCTCAGAGTTTTTTCCAGAAATCTGCTGAGGGTAAGCCGCCTAAGAAATTTTTTCATATTTCGTTTTGTTGAAGATGCCTGACATGGGGTTTGAATCGTGGCCTAGACTAGACTACGGCGACTTGTGTTATAAGATATTGAATAAAAATACCATGCCTGAACGATTTATTGTTTTGCATGTCATCTATATTGGGCGTGCCTGTAATACCTGCCTTAATCTTGTTGCCTTGACAAACTTCAGGACACTATTAGGTGTCAGTAAGTATAGCTTCCTTCCTCTCCTTATGCCCTTCCATACCCCTATTCCAATTACATAGATATATTCAAACCTCATCGTTAGAGGCAAATTCACACATAACCTGAGATCATCCTTCATTTGTCAAAACTATAGGAGTGAGTTCCTGTCACCAGATTTTTGCCAAAAACTCTAAGTGTTAAATAAAATTGCAATGAAAAGAACTTCAAAAATCAGTCGTTCGAAATCCACTTAAGAACATGTATAAAAAAAACAAACACAACAGATGTCTGGTCCCGGCATACGAGACACTTTAAATGGGGTAAAATTTTAGCGGCCAATGCTGCAAAACACCAAATTCACCTCTCACTAGGTTCATGGTAACATGTGTACTGTGGAGTGTGACATCCTGTCGGTGCAGCAATATGCCAACGAAATCCAATGCTTCCATCTCAGTGGACAAAATAAGGAATCATTGAACAGATCCTTGCCTCATTGGTTGTAATGTTAAGCTTTTCATCGCTTTGAAGAAGCAAAACTGAACTTTGAACGGAAGAACTCTACATACATAGGTACATACGGATACGCTTGTGACGTCCCTATGTATTGTGTTTTTGGAATGAAATACTTTAAAAAACCGATTGCCCCAGCTCTTTGCCTCTAGAAAATTTATACAAGGGTTACGTTGAAAACGCGTAGAAAAAAGGGTGTATATTTTACCTGATGTAGGGATATTTTGAGTAATTGTGTAGCTGAAGAACGGACTTCAGTACCCGTCCTCTTTCCGAATACCAATTCACATACGAATGTAGTTAATTCACTCCTATTAGGCTGTCGATTAGCTGAAGTACTCAGTGGTCGTTTACAAACTGTGGTCTGAGAAAGAATATTTCTTTCTTACAATAACCACCTTTCTTAAATTAAATAGAAAACTTACCAAACAAATGCTTAAATTTGATCGCAGGAGCATCTGTGTGACTCTATCTCTCTAGGCGGGCTGTTGCGTAATGGATAGTCATAAGAATAAACTTCATTTACCTGCAAAAGAAGACTGTAATGTTTGTAAATCGATTGAGAAAAAGGAGAGTTTGATCTACTTTAGTTGGCGGTGCCCATGGCTGCCACGTAGCAGACTTCTCAAATTTGGTACACCCTGGCTGCCTTAAAAAATGTTAGTTGCTTTGTGTTTGAACAAAGTATCGTGTTTCATAAAGCCGCTGTACAAAATGTTTATAATGTATTCTATTTCAAAACGTCTTCAATGTGTATTTTTGACGTAGTCAAAAAGCAATCAGTCATCGGATTTATAGTTGATGCATTGTTTGGGTACTTTGCATATCTACATAGTTTATATACAGTAGTAGAACTGTATACAAACTTTGTATTGATACATTTTGGAAGGCAGCCCCTTTCTTGATAGCCTAACAGAGCTTTAGCCTATAAATATCGGTTCGAACATTAGTAGGTTAGATTTCAGATTGGTTTTCACCACGATTCTAAGGTGACATGCTTTTAATGTGAAGCTCTAATTGTCAAGAGCATTTAATCAGGAGTTGGGACCAGAGATCAGCAATGAGTATTCAAAAAGATGAGTAGAATCGAATCATGCTCATAATTTCTGATACTTATACGCATTCATACTTATTTTAATATCATGAAACCTCTACTCATATTCAAAGTTTGAAGTACTCATCATATTCATACTTAACAACATGTTTGGTGTTGTTGATTTCGACTCTCCATAACTCAACATATACACGAAGCAAAAAATAAGTATGATTCGCGTACGAACACTAAAATACTCACTAGAAGGTTGTGTGTTTGCTCTGCTTGCTGTCTTTGTCTTTTTTGCTTATGTGTGTGTTTTCTTTCTTTAAATGCATCAACAACTAAGACTAAATTTTGATAAATGATTCGAGTCGAGTTCGAGTAGGCTTATGAATCAAACATATTTCGATTGGTATGAGTTTGATGTCAACGTTGTACGCATACTCATTGCAACCTAGACTTATAAATCAACGTTGTAGTAAGTACGAATGAATGGATCAGAGTACATAGTTAAATTTCAATATTGTTGACTCACTTATATTCAAAATTTCATGAGTGCTTATGAGTAGCGAAAAACCGACTCATTGCTGAACTCTGGTTGGGTCTTAGTTTCTGGATTTATGTGGAATCACTAAGGGAGCTCATTGTTTAACAAATCAGGATAGGAGGGACATTTTTTTCATGTAACTGATGAACCCTGCCTACTTTTTGCAAATCTAAGAGATCAGTAAACAGTTCAGCTCAATAATATCAAAATTAAGCACACTTTCAATGCATTCCCTTTATAGTATCGTTGGTTAATTGAGGATTTTTTTTAAAATAATTTTTATGTGCTGTTTTAATTTGCTGCTGTTTAGTTATTCTAAAAGTTTTTAATTTTTTAATATTTAATTGAATGAAATTTAATATTTAAATTTGAATTTAAGATCCCGGCAATTCAAAACATTCAAAAATCTCAACTGATCACATAATTGACAGGCCGAGCGGCATAACTTCAAAGACCAGATAGAGTTCATCATTATGCTCCAATATAGTTACGTGGAACAAACAATAGAGAAATTTATATTTTCTGATACGATACGATCATTTCGATTCCATATTGTACAACAAATTAATCGATTTCTGAATACATATCAGAGGAATACTCAGTATCATCTGAGAAAACTAAATTGAACGCATTCTTAGTGAAAAACTTATGTTAATTTAAGTGTTTTTTTGTTTATCAATTAAAAAAGGGAAAGACTTTTACAACACATTCTAAGCTGCTGTACAGTAGCAACTAAAATTAATCGCATGAAATCATAATGAAAAAAAAAAAATGATCACAATATTGTTAACAGAAGCCCTGTCATCTGATCGTCACACTTACAAGGCTTCTGTTCTGTCTGTCCTGTTCTGTTTGAGGTGCGTTACTTCACTTCCTCTTTCTGTCAACGTGATCATCCATTCCAATCATCATCGTTTTATCCAAAGCGGTAACGTTTGATCATTTGTTTTCCGTTATTCCGTCTTTATTTTCTACTTTTCGAAAAAGAAACGACAATAAAAAATCAATTTTTCGATAATTATTTCAATTTTTTTTTTATGTCTCATTTGAATACACACGCACACACACACACCCATAAAGATTGGTTTAACTTTTTAAGCTGAGCTATATGCTGAGAGTATGCGTGCATGCGAGCGAGCAAGTTTCTTAACGATGATCACTGTGGAACGACTTAATTAGCAAATAAAGTGGAACCGATTTCTTGTCTAGAATTTCAAAACAAAAACAAACAACACAGAATCGAATTTGTTGTAAAGAAAGATGAGAATATAAAAAAAAATCGAAAATAGAAAATAAAATGTATAATTTTATGGCACAAAACTTGCATAGTTAGACGAGAGAAACGGGCCAGACAGACAGACATACATACAAAGCAAACTAAAATAAATTTCTACAGTTTTGTTTTTGTTTTTTGTTTTATAAACAAAATACAACAAAATTTACATACTAAATCATTCAAAACTCTTAATCATTTTTTTTTTATTTTTTATTACTCGTATCTCGTTTATAACAAGTACGACAACATATACAGTGTTGAAAGAAATAATAGCAGCAATTTCGGTTTTCATAAAAAGACTGATACAACTGGTACGTACATTACGAGGGGCAAGCAACTTTACTCATTTGACACAGAAAGATTGAATAATGAGTACTCCGTCGCCGTGAGTATAAAGTCGTCATGGTCCAGTAGGTTAGGTTAGTTTAGGTCGGAGTGGTAGCTCTGATATCACAAAGCTCACTTGACCACGCATAGCGGCCCGTTGTGATGCCACGGGTGAAAGCAGTCCCTGTACTAACCAAGTTCCACCAAAATCAGGGAAAAGGAAGAAGTTGGTCAGCGCAAGGGCTGCACTGGTCTAGTAGGTAGTGTGTTGGCTTATTAGACGTTAGGCCACGGTTCAAACCCCAGTCCAGTCATCTCAAACAAAACGAAATATGAAGAAATATTTCTTCGGCGACTTACTCTCAGCAGATTTTTGACAAAAAAAAACTCTGAAAGTAAAATAAATTTGCCATGAAAAGTTTCTCAAAGAATTTGTCGTTCGGAACCAACTTTAAACTGAAGCTCCCACCACTCTTGTATAAAATTAACACACATACTACATAAGTGGTGTGAGAAGCTAGATCCATAATACTGACTAAAAGGTTGTAATAACCAATTAGACTACGGTGACTATCTATTGGTATATGCAGTCAAAAATTTCCAAAACAAAGTCCGTCTTAGAAGCCTCAGTACATGGTTACCCATGCGCGGGGACTGTTAATATCTCACAGTGGCTTCAACAGAAGTTATATTTCAAGGATCATTGTCTGGGACTTAAAAATCTGACACGTAGGATTTTTGTTTACCCTGAATTTGTGGAGAGAATTTTCTATTAATTCTTCGCTTCATTCGATAAATTTTCTTCAGTAAGCAGTTTGATAAGGCGTTTGATGTGAAATAAATGTGCTAACAAGTCCTCTTGATCTGTCGTACTCATTTGCCACATTTTTGGCGTGGTTTAATGTTATTCTCTCCGTTAATATACTCTCAACTTTTAAGAACGTGGAAAGCCTTTTTTCCCTGACCATATATTTTAAGACTGCAGTGGTAACTTATTTCAGTAATTTTCTTAGTATCTGTCGTATCCAGCTCCGTTCCGGGTTTTTATTTCACATTTAACGATATTGAGGTTTATAATCTAATAGGAACAGAACATTTCAAGTATCTGGTGCAAACCGCTGCGGGCAAACGTTTAGTATATCCTCAAGCTAGATTAAGTTAGTAGGGCAACCGTAAAGAAACACTCTTCCACCGGTTCTGTTAAACATCTGAACTTTAACCTTGGAAAAGTTGTTTGACCTACAGTTTACAGATTGATTGGAAAGCTGAACAGCCAAAGATAACATCCTTAATTTATTTCTTATGTTATGACTCCATCAAGCTCAAGAGGGCGTAAAGGAGTGGAACCAATACATAATAGCCTCGTTTTGTAAACATTTATTTGGATCTACGTTCATTGCATTGTGAGAAAGTCACTATGTCTGTATGCGAAAAGCCATGACCTTTGGTTGGTTAGATAGGTTCTAGGGAATATCAAAAGGAGTATCATCATTTGTCTGTTGCATTACTAAATCTAATAAAATACATAAGAATGTTGGAGATGGAATATAACACTGACTCACGCCATAATCGATTGTGAAGGTAAGACTCTTATTGACATTGAAGCCTGTCCTGTTTACGAATCACGTCGAAATTCCGTGATTTCTCGATAAGTCTGGTCGGCATTGTTGACTGATTTGTACATGAGATATTTGGTATGAATTTCACGGAATTTGAAAGGAAATTTGCTCAGATCCAGAAGTGTTTCAGTTTAAAAAAAAAAAACTAAAGAGACCGTGGGAAGTTGTCTGTGAAACTGTTGACCTCAAATATTAATTACTTCAAGACATCAAAAACCCTTCAAAATACTCTCAGTGCTGTTGTCTCTGAAAGCCTTTTTCCCCTTCTATATTCCTGTAGTCTTAAATCAAAGTTTCTTGCTTTAAGGACTTTAACACTTGAAGATTTATTCTCCACCAAGTTGAGGCTCTAAAAGCCTAAAATAAGAAACAGAAATCAGATGCTTTGGTCAGATGAATAGGGTACAAGGATATGTTAGGTTTTTTAAATCGAAACTTGTACACCGGCTTGCGGAGTGATGCAAGAAAACTAACTGATAAGTCCTGATTAATCCGTATACACAATTAACATTTAAAATATGACTTCCTGAGAATCGAGCTACAAATCAGCCTGAGAGTTTAGTAAATCTAATGATCGATTCGATATCGAGTAACGAAAGCTGCGTTAGACTAACGAGAAAGGGTGAGCCCAACGAGAGAAGTCTGCATCGATATCTAGTAACCTTAAGCTGCTTGGGACTTTTGAGTAAGTTTGATGTGTGCCTATTATTTCTTTCATCACTGTACATATACTTATACGCACTAACACGTGCAAACAAACTTGTATATTTTCTTTTCGTGTGTGTGTATATGTGTGTTGGGTATTAATTTTTGTGGATTATGATGATTGAATTTTGAATTTTGAGAAACTTTTTTAACAAATCCGTGGGAAATTTAAACGATACAAATTAATAATTAAATAAACGGAATATAAATGGACAAATGAATGTATAAATAAATAAATGAATGAATGAATGAATGAATGAATGAATGAATGAATGAATGAATGAATGAATGAAATATAAAAATTCATATTAAAAACATTCATTCATACGAATATTTATGGATTTCTGCAAGTGTAATTTGAAAGGGGCATCTTACCTTTTTGTTTTTCGGTTTAGTTTTGTTTATTAATAATTAAAATTTAAATTTAAATAAATAATAATTAATACAATGGACTATGATGGTACATGCAGAGTTCATTCATTCATGATTTCTTTCAACAACTCTTTCCAAATTTCCAATCCAAACAGCAAATTGAGAATATTATGACGAGAGTTTCGTTAATTTTTTTTCATGAAATATTTACGTTGGCTTGTTGGAATTGTTAAAATACGTTTTAATTAAATATTATTAACGCGGTAATAATAGAACTTAATTTACACATTTAACCATAAGTGGCCATTAGAATTCAGGCCTAAACACCGACTGACTGACTGACGTACTTGGGTACGCCAGTAAAGCCAGGCAAAAGACTTCATACCGAATGTATGCCCCATAATTAGCCTTAAATATGCTTCTCTTACTGTGTAAAGGAGAGGGATAACAGGGGCAACAGGGTTGAAACAACTTAATTGCAGGGCTATTGTTTTATTATTATTAACGGAGTCCACCACAAAAAAAGAAAAGGACTTGTTTCTGTGTGACTGTAATTTTATTTGTTAACAAGCATTTGCGTTTCATTTCGATTCACTTTTTTTTCTTTCGTTTCGTTTTTCATTAAATCTGTATTCTGTTTGGTATTTTTATAACCTGAAAAACGTATTCTTAACGGAGTTTTTCTACATAAAACCCCCGGTTTGAATGCGTATTTTTTGGCAAAGGAAAATGCTAAATTTTGTTGTAATAAAACTGAAATTTATTAGATTTTCATGCATGTTGACAGGCGTTGCACTATAAAAGGAATACGAAATGGAACGGAAACGGAAGTAATTCGGTTGGCTTTTAAGGTGTAAATTTGCATATCTTCTTTCTTTCCACTCTCTCTCTCTCTCTCTGTGTTAGAAAAAGTCTCCTGACATTTTTTGTCAGCTTTTTTCGGTTGTTCTGGCTTTGCTAGTCCCAGTCCTGCATATTGATTATCGTTAAAGCTTAAAAGAAAACATGGGTACTTTAATTTCGAATTGGTTTAGTTTTTCCCGTCCAAAAGATATTTGCATAATTTTTCTTTTATTATGATTAAGTGACATGCAATGAGAACCACTGAACTTTGACATCACACCAGCACACACTTTATTTTGTAATGCAAGGAGTGAGCATGAAAAATTTTGTTTTTGCAAAATTTATTTAGAAAAGCCACACTTAAGGGTGAAATTATTTCAATCTTTATTTAAATTAAAGAAAATATTGTTTAATACATAGAATAGTATGGGTTAGAAGGGAAGGGCACTTGATGCCATATGAAGTGTTGCTCCAGAAACAATTCTGTGTAATTGATCTTAACAATTAGCTTCAGAGCTAACCATTTAAAAAAAGACTTCCTTAAAAACAAACTGAAAATCAGCCTGAAGGTTAAAAAAATGTACCAATCGATTCGATATCTAGTAACTAAAGCTGCGTTAAGTTGTCAAGAAAGAATGAGCCAAACTAGGAAAGCCTGCATTGATATCTAGTAACGATAACGGCCTTAGACTATTGAATCACCCTTAAAGTTTAATAAATGAAGTAAGCGATTCGACATCTAGTAACTAAAACTGCGTTTTACACTTACGAACAAAAGTGAGCCAAACTAGGAAAGCCTGCTTTGATATCTAGTAACGATAACGGCCTTAGACTATTGAGAAAGCATGAACAACTCGTCCACAACCTCTGTAGAAGCCATTTGCGGGTAAACGAAATCTCTTCCCATGTCTCATTCATTACGCAGTGGCCCGTAAAAATAGTAACAGAGCTGCCCGTACGATCTGCTGCACAACCTCTGTAGAAGGCATTTGCGGGAAAACAAAGTCTCTGCTACTGCCTAATCCATTACACAGGGACTCGTAATAACAGTGACACAGCTGTCCGTATGATCTTATTTATGCTTTCTATCCAAGAAGCAAGATTCTGGATTTACCAGCGGGCATTACATATTGTACTTTGCTTCAGCCATTGGCAACCTAATCGAGATGGTATACCTGGTATTAGGTACACAAGTAACTGTTGTAGCAAGATCATGAGCTACACAATTACATGAAAACTTTTTGGGACTGAGAATCCACAAAAGTGCCGCTTGAGATGATCCAGCGAGTCGTTGCATAGTTTATATCAGTTTTAACCGAAAGATTGCACTCGAAAAAGATCTGATTTCGGTTTAACTGTCAGAGGCACATATAGATAAGTCCTGAAGAACAGACTCAGTTCTGCGGCATAATTTACGCTGATGACCTCCGTATGAAACAAAGTGCAGAAGGCCAGTAAGTGGAGAAATATCCAAAAATTAAACATTCACACATAATTGGTCATTACAACCCTCAGGATTAAAATCTAGCTTCTCGCACCACTTATGTTGCGTGTGTTAATTTTATCCATAAGTGGTGGGACCTACAGTTTAAGGTTAGCTTAGGTTAGAGGACGGGTACTTGTCAATTAAGGCAAGTACAGTACCCGCAGGTCGAATTGACCCATTGTACAACGTTCTAGCTTCTCACACCACTTATGTTGTGTTGGTTAATTTTATCCATAAGTGGTGGGACCTACAGTTTAAAGTCGACTCCGAACGAGTGCCAGAAATCTGCTGAGAGGAAGTCGCTGAAAAATACTTTTTGTATTTTGTCTTTGATGTCTGGCCTGGGGCTCGAACCCTGGCTTTTGCGTCTAATAAGCCAACACACTACCTACTAGACTACGGCGACTTCACCTACAGTTTAAAGTCGACTCCGAACGACACATTTTTTTTTGAGAAACTTTTCATGGGTATTTATTTATTTTATCTCAGAGTTGTTGCCAGAAATCTGCTGAGAGGAAGTCGCCGCAGAAATACTTTTTTTGTATTTCGTTATGTTGGAGATGTCTGACCTGGAATTTGAACCGCTAGACTACGCCGTACTACCTATTAGCCTACGGCGAATACGAAAACTAAATACTTAAGGAATATTACACAGCCAACTTGATTCTCAAGTTTAAAACTATTCTTCTACAGTATCTTCAGAGTGGAGTATGTTAGAGAATCAGTCTTCCCTCGTTGTAATTCTGGGTTTCTATCAGAACTTAGTGATTTTTAGATGCGATTGAGGAATGCCCAGATTGGACAATGTAGCATCTTCATGATGTGATTTAAGAACAGAATACAATCTGGAACCTTATGAATGTGATCTTAACGTCTACAGTAATCCCTCGATTTACGTCGCAGTTGGTTCCAAAAAAAAGGGCGACGTAAATCGAATGACGACGCAAATTGAAGTTAGAGGGAACAAAAAAATTTGACGACGTAAATCGAAACAACGTTAATCGAGGCGACGTAAATCGAAGGATTACTGTATTCTTGTTCATAAATGTCGGGGGGTGGTGTATTCCTTAGGAAAATGTAAACTTAAACGTATGAACAAATTTTTTCGTGCACACTCCTTATAAATTCAAGTAGAAAGCAAGCCAAAAAAAAAAAGAAAAGCAGTAAGAAATTCAATAACGAAGAAAACCTTAAATTTCTATTACTATTACGACTACTTTCGATTTGTTTTGTTTTTTTCTTAGTCAAACATTTAATCTGTAAACGAATTCTCTTAATTACAGACATTCAAACTAAGTTTTCGTGGAAAATTCGAGCATAAAATCAACGTAAATAGTCAATAAATACTGTCTTCTACAAGATATTGTGAACAATATTCTGTTGTTTGGTGGATTTGATTTCTGTCCAATTGGGTTCGAATAGTTTCATTTAAATTGAAACAAAATTTTCGTTGCAATCGAACATTTGCTGCTAGTGCTGCTGCTGCCGGTTCATAGATTGTTGTGACGCTCATAAAAACTGACTAAGAGATACGAGACAACAGTGGGCATTTGTTTTGGGTGATTTTATTACCTCAGCGTCAGATACGATCGCAGTGATTAGTGTACGTGCACCATCATCATTCATCGAGCACAGCATTGCAGACCAGCCAGACATCTTCTTGGAACATTAAAGCGTAGCCTACACCGAAAATGCCGCATACAGGTGAGTCAATAAAAAAAACAATCTTTTTATTCCAAAACTAAAACGAAATGAAATGAGAAATTAAAAATCAAAATTAAGACGAATAATGACGCCATTGTAAACGTTAATTTTAATTTTATTACATCAAATTAAACAAAAACAAATAAAATATATCAGAAAACAAAGACACAAAACAATAACAAAAAACGGTCAATGAACAAATTAATGGCCACCATCTCTATCACCGTCAGTCACTACACCACTTCACCTCTTCATTCAACAAAATATCTTCTTCTTGGTTCTTCTTCTTCCTTGTATGCTTTACTAAAGAGACTAATTAACAGCGATTACAGCGTTCCACTACCATTGAATATACGGCCGGCCGTTGCCAACCGCAGTTTCAATACCAGTTGTGTGCTGTGTATTGTGGCTGACTGCATGGCTGCATGGCTGGCAGCAAGGTAGCCAAATGAAGAGTGGTCAGCCGGTAATAAAGATTTCTTTCATTTCAGGAAACAAAAAAAGAAAAAATGAATGTTTCTTTCAACTTTAATTACTCAAATAAAACATTTTTACACATTTTTCAATTAATTTTAAGTCTCACTGTATGGCGTTAAAAAAAGCATTCACCAGCTTCAGCACAATTATTCCACAAAAATCCTCAAAATGGGGCACTGTATGGTAGAGCCACGGCAAAAAAAAACGTCTGTCACGGTTATTATAATTTGTTTTTATGATCAATACCAGGTGAATGGTTTTTTTTTTTAAGTAAGATGATCTGCCTCTGTACCCCTTACCCTCTTTGTAAATTCATTAAAAAATCATTAAAAAAATGAAAAAAAGATTTTTAAACTCAATACGTTACACCAATCCATACATATGTACATACTCGTATATCCCCGTATTAAACACTTTAAGGATTGTCACCCATTGCAAGTTATTTGAACTAATTTTTGCATAAAATTTTTGGTTTTATTCGATTAACCGAATACGATACACTCTCTTCTATAATGAAACCTTATAAAATCCATGGCATGACATTTGAAATTTCTTTCTCTTTTTAATTACCAGGCCAAGCTGGCGTTAATCAATTGGGTGGCGTTTTTGTTAATGGACGACCGTTGCCGGATTGTGTAAGACGACGCATTGTTGAACTGGCTTTGTGTGGCGTTAGACCCTGTGATATATCACGTCAGCTATTAGTCTCACATGGTAAGTTAACATACTCGTATTACTTTTACTCGAGCAAATATCATTTTGAATCAAAAGCCATGAAATGCATGAAAAATTTATGTTTTTTCTTATCTTTTTAGGCTGTGTATCCAAAATTTTAACACGATTCTATGAAACCGGCTCCATACGTCCCGGATCCATAGGCGGCAGTAAGACAAAGGTATATAATTTGCTATTTTTCTTTAAAATTTTCACAATTTTTCAGTTAAAAAGGGGGGGTATAAGGGGGTTTATTCGATAATTAAAATTGTTCGATAACTGTAGAAGATTTCTATAGAAAATTTTTCGATAACTATAATTTTCTATAGAAAAGTTTTCGATAACTATTATTTTCTATAGAAAAATTTTCGATAACTATTTTCTATAAAAAATTCTTCGATAACAGCTATTTTCTACAGAAAATTTTTCAATAACAACTATTTTCTTCAGAATTTTTTTCGATAACAACTAATTTCTATAGAAAATTTTTCGATAACTATTATTTTATATAGAAAATTTTTCGATAACTATTATATTCTATAGAAAATTTTTTGATAACTATTATTTTCTGTAGAAAAATTTTCGATAAATATTTTCTATAAAAAATTCTTCGATAACAGCTATTTTCTACAGAAAATTTTTCGATAACAACTATTTTCTTCAGAATTTTTTTCGATAACAACTAATTTCTATAGAAAAATTTTCGATAACTAATTTCTACAGAACATTTTTCTATAACTAATTTCTATAGAAAATTTTTCGATAATTATTATTTTATATAGAAAATTTTTCGACAACAACATTTTTCTACAGACTATTCCCAATGAATCTACATATTCTTTGTCACTTAAGCCAAAAAACTCTTAAAGAAAATAATTTAAAGGTAGAGGAGAAGACAATTTTCGCCATCTTTTTCTCTTAACTAAACTTGTGCTCAATAACACTTTAATAATGATAAGGGCAGGGGTAGTAGATATTTGAAATATTGGGTGTTAGAAAAAGTTCGGCTATAAATTTGACAACAAAAATCAAAACCTTTTCTTTATATTTCAAGTCATTACAAGCATTATTTTACCGTCCAACTGTGTACAGATTCAGGGGTTTCTAAGCGAAAAACTGTAGCAATAACCTTTTGCAGGCCTCTAAGGGGTTTAAATTTGTGTCATTAAGAGACTTCCGTGGATATCAAAGTTCCATGCTTTACGTTGAATACATCAAAGCTTTCTAGTGAATTTTTTATAGGATCTGCCGAGTAATCGAAGATGTGTGTGTTCTGTAGTTGACATGAAGTTGGGTGAGGTTCAATTGGCAGCCACCTCTAAAAGCATAGTTTATTTGGGAATGAAAAGTTTTCGTTGTAATATTGATACATCATGGAGCTGTAACTCTTCAACCATACATACATAACATAATTTGTCATTACAACCCTTCAGTTAGGAATATGACGTAGGTTCTCACACCATTTATGTTGTTTGAGTTATTTTTATACATGAGTGGCGACTTTGAACGGCAGATATTTAAGAAACTTTTCATGGCAATTTTATTTACTCTCAGAGTTTATACCAGTAATCTGCTGAGGGGAAGTCGCCGGGGAAATATTTTTTCATATAATAAGCCAACGCACTACCTACTAGACTACGTCGACTACCAACTCTTCAACCATACCTACAGTTTAATAAAGATATGGCTTCTATTCAAACCATCTCTGTGGCCAGGCACGTACTTTCCATAACTTTTGGGTGCTGAAGTAGGTTAGGTTAGGTTAGGTTAGAGGACGTGTACTTGTCAATTAAGACAAGTACAGTAGCCGGAGGTCGAATTGACCCATTGTACAACGTCCTAGTTTCTCACACCACTTATGTTGTGTGTGTTAATTTTATGCATGCGCGGTGGGAACTACAGTTTAAAGTTGACTCTGAACGACAGATTTTGGAGAAACTTTTTCAAGGCAATTTTATTTCTAACACTCAGAGTTTTTGCCAGAAATCTGCTGAGAGGAAGTCGCCGAAAAATACTTTTTGTATTTTGTCTTTGATGTCTGGCCTGGGGCTCGAACCCTGGTTTTCCGTCTAATAAGCCAACACACTACCTACTAGACTACGGCGGTGCTGAAGTATCTTACGTCTAAGATTTCCAAGTATGGAACGAAGACAAAGAGAATGTTTTATGGTCTCGTCATTAAAAGAAATGCAGAAAATGCTGTAAGGTAGGCCCAACCTATGGATGGATGTATCCAAAGGCCAATGTCTTGTTATAACTACCATGAGGTTCCTGAAATACAAACTTTGTTCTCCGTAGCGGGATAGCTTTGTCTAAAATTTGTGTACAAGTGGTGGTCTTTGATGTTTGAGGCTTTGAAAAATGCACTGCTTAGTGCGCTTAGTAGGCCGTCGGTCATACTTGGATCATATTTCTTGAAAAACGATGCTAATTGTAACTTTATAGTTCATGAATCTAGGTGTAGTGCGCTGGTCTTTTGTTTCCAGAAGTTAAATAAATTAGATTTGGTGGACATATGGTTTTAAAACGAGGGTAGCTTGTATCAGTGTTTGTACATTATTATTGCACGTCGTAAGGTTGCCTCACCCTCCCTAATATCTGCACCTTTATAAAAGCGAAAAGTCTATAAAAGTGTTAAAACTGTTGTAAAACAAATCACACTCTTCTGGAACATCATAGGCTCGATTGAATACGTTTCTGTTATTGATTTCGTTTCTGATTACATTTCCTCAATGCTTACAAAAGGGGTTTCTAAAACCAAAATCAGTTATTTATTGTTGGTTGTCAATAAATCTATTTTGTTTTTAATTTTGTTAAAAAAAAAGAATCTACAAAAACAACAACAAATTTTATTGTAATAATACACAATAACAATGTAAGCTCAAGCAGTGGTGAAAGAAATTATAGGGACACGTGAAAATTTGAAACAGTTTTTTTTTTAATGTTTATCAGTACACGAGTAAAACAAAGTGTGGATTTTAGTAGAAAGCTATTCGAATAGACTGCATAATGAAATTAGAAAAGAAAAATAACAACCTATCCTGCTTAACAGCATCAGATAAGCTAAAGCCACAGAGTATTATGGACTACCAGCCGCTATGCTTTCTTTACTGACCATTATTGTCGATTTGATTCGATTATATATTCGATTTGATGTAAAAACCTGCTACTTAGTGAACTACAATACTTTTTGTAGATGCCGGTTCAGAGAAGAACTACTTTTGAGGTTCGACTTTCGGGTCTCAAGTTAGAGGCAACTTAGCAATTTGCTTGCTATTGAATTAATCTTGATTTTGGGGAGTTCAGTCAAATCTGACGGAAATTTAGAAGATAAGATGCTCCGCTTCTTACTAACAAGAGCTTGACACTGTCGCATAAGGTGAAAGATAGTCTCTGCTGTCTTTTTAAATTCACAAGCTTCTGCAACACTTATTTGACATGGCTTTCAATAGGGCACTGGCCTACGAGGACCTTAGTAATTTGATAGACCGTGAGTTGAGGAAAAAAGACAATCACTTCTCCATATGAAGTAATGGGTCCACCATCTAACGTTTTTTTTTTCAATTAGTGCTTATTTCGTGAATGGTAACACTTAGCTCATGTCTGATTGGACAGATAATTAGTTGTATCCTTCCGCTGAACGAATGTGGTTGTGTATGCGCTTGAACAACGCTGGGAAATATTGCGACATTACTTTGAAAATCATGGTAATGTTGCAGAATGTGCGCGAAAATTGGGTACGGAATTTGGAAGAAGAGAAGCACCGGATTTTGGTCCAGAGGCATAATTGGGCCATTTTTCTTCGAAAATGAGCAAGGAGTGGCCGTTACAGTCAATGGCGATAGTTATCGGACCATGTTGAATGAATTTTTATTCACAAAAATTGAAGAGGAGGATATTGGCAACATTTGGTTTCAACAGGACGGCTCTACGTGGCACACAGCCGAAGCTACACTCGATGTTTTGCGCCCTGTTTTTGAAGATCGCATTATCAGCCACAGAGCTTATGTCGTTTGGCCACCTCGGAGCTGCGATTTGACACCGTTGGACTATTATTTGTGGGGTGCCGGTAAAGATAAGTGTTACGCCGACAAACCAGAGACAATTGACGCTTTAAAGGATAATATTCCTGAAGCCATTGGTGAAATACAGCTGCACACAATCGATAATGTGCTTAAAAATTGGATCGATCGCGTAGGCTACTGCATGGCCAGCCGAGGCAGCCATTTGAATGAAATTATTTTCCATTATTAACCGGAAGGATTGTACTTTCAAATAAAAAAAGAAATTTAAGAAAATATTCAATAGTTTTGTTTTTAAAGCATTTTCAAAAAAAAAAGTTATTTGGCGGACCCTTTAGTTATCGGTAACAATCCAGCAGAGCCTAGCAGTATTACAAATACTCTCCTCATTCTTCCAACGATCAGAAAATTCAAAGAACATAGGCCCTGTAACATAATAAAGATTGCCAGCTCTGTAGCTGAATCGGCAATGAAATGTTCTATGATAATCCATACAAGAGTTTTGTTTAAATGATTCGAAGATTTCCGGAAATGTATGAATGTATGAATGGACGAGCACGAACATCGTAATGAAGGGCGTAATCGCAGTGTGGTGGTCAGAAAAAGCTAAGAGAAGAAAGACCCAAAACCAAACAAGTATTGCGCCGTGCGTGGAGGATGGATGGATCCATTGCAGTGATCAGGCAGCCTGTAGTTTAATGTCAGAACCCTTAATAAATATCCCGCTTCGTGTTGTAGTCGCCGTGGTCTAGTGGGTAGTGTGTTGGCTTAGTAGACGAAAAGCAAGGTGAGGCAACCTTACGATGTGCAATAATAATCTACAAAAACTTATACAATCTATCATCGTTTTGAAACCATATGTCCACCAAATCCAAGTTTTTCTATTTTCTGCGCACTACACCTTGCGTCATGGAATATAAAGTTGAAAATTTTTATCGTCTTTCCAGAAATATGACCCAAGTATTACCGACGGCCTACAAACCCCAGTAAGCTGTGAATTTTTCAAGGCCCTTTACATCAAAGACCACTACTCGTATACAGATTTTAGACAAATCTAACCCGCTACGGATGTATGCAGAAGAAAGTTTGCATTTAAGGAACCTCTTAGGAGTTATAACAAGACATTGCCCTTTGGATACATCCATCCAGAGGTTGGGCATATCTTACAGCATTTTCTGAATTTCTTCTAATGACGAGACAATAGAACATTCTCTCTGTCTTCGTTCCATACTTGGAAATCTTAGACGTAAGATACTTCAGCACCCAAAAGTTATGGACAGTATGTGTCTGGCCACAGAGATGGTTTGAATAGAAGCCATATCTTCATTAAGCTGTAGGTATGGTTGAAGAGTTGGTAGTCGCCGTAGTCTAGTAGGTAGTGTGTTGGCTTATTACACGTGATGCTACGGTTCGAACCCCAGGCCAGACATCAAAATAAAATACAAAAAGTATTCCTTCGGCGACTTTCTCTCAGCAGATTTCTGGCAAAAACTCTGAGAGTAAAGAAAATTGCCATGAAAAGTTTCTCAAAAGTTTCTCGACTTTAAACTGTAGGTCCCGTTACTCATGTATAAAATTAAAGCACACACAGCATAAGTAGTGCGAGAAACTAGGTCCATAATCCTGACTGAAGGGTTGTAATGACCAATTATGTATGTGTTATTCATGTGCCTATTATTTCTCCCTTGACTGTATATTGTCTTGACATCACAAATCAATCTCATACGATTATAAATATTGTTGTTGTTATTAAAATGTGATAAAAAAAAATGAAATGTGAAATAAATAAATAAATACAACAACAGTAGCAGTAATAACAACAAAATTAAGTTATAAGCGAAACCATTTAAAGCATAAAAGCAACGAGTAGCGATTTCTATTAAATATCAGCCTCATCAGCACCATGCAATACAATGCAGGTGGTTTCCCAATGAATAGTTCCCAAGACCTTTTGAAGGATCAGTTGTAGTTTTTTTTGTTTTTTTTTGTTATTGAAAGTGTAACATTTGATAAGACAACAAAACTACCTGACATTTATAAACAAATCAATACAAACAAAAGCTAACTGCTCTAAATATTGAAATATTTTCACAAAACAAAGACAATTTAAGAGTACCGTATAGCCGAAGGTGCCTATAAAACCTTGTCATTAAGGCATGTATTTATGGAAACAAGCATTATAATGTTACTAAGAGTATTGTAGGGTGTGCAAATAATCACAATAATAAAAAACTTGTAATAAAAAACTTGTAATCTTTTTGTAATGCCAACTTTATGGTGTTGATAACAAGCCACAGCTACTGGTCTTTTTTTTTTCTCCCCCAAAGGCTTGATACAAGGAAACGATAATTAGATTTTTAACTTTGCTTTGTTTTGTTCTTTTTCTGGTTTTAATATTTACAACGTATACCGGAATCACCCATTTTATTGGTTACTCATACCGAACGTAGGAAACATCATTAAAAATAAAGATTTTCTATCTTCTTCTTGTCATTTAATGGCTCATCAATCATGCCACCACGTTTTCTTTGGTTAATTAATAATAAATTGTAGGTTTTAGCAGGTTTTGTTCTACAAAAAAAAAAAAGAAATCAATCAATACACCAGCAAATGACAAATTTTAAGTAAATTTGTTGACACAATTATATACAGTGTCGATCAAAAGTTGTTAAACAAATCTTACTTGAAATGACAATTCAAAATTTCCATTTCAAAACAACAATGACAACCAAGTCGACACACATTAATTTTTTTTAAACGATGGTAAGCTTTATACCACCGAGGCATCACGTTTGTTGCAGTAGCTGAGGTGTGAGGCAGTGTTGTATATAGACGAGGACTAATTGTCTTTCATTCTCACAAGTGACATGGTAATCTATCGCATTATTGCGGCTCTCACAGCCCATTGTCCTTTTGGAAAGCATGCCGTCGGCTTGTTATTCCCTTTAATAACTTCTCTAAGCTTTGTGAATCTGAGGACTCACCTCATATTTCGGTGTGTATTACTCTCCAAAATTTTCAAAGCATTTTTACAGCAGTAATAAACGCATGGTTCCTTGTAGACAATGTTTTGCACGAATTGGATAATGATTTATGGCATCACAATGGGCCTAAACTCTAACCTAAGTGAGAGTCCTATTGTTCAAGGCGGGCTTATCTAACCCTCACTTCCACTTTATCTTTTAAGACTCATAACTGGTGTCATAAGTTGTCGTAGTCTAGTGGGTAGTGTGTTGGCTTATTAGACGTGAGGCCAGGGTTCAAACCTCAGGTCAAACTTCTCCAACAAAATGAAATACGAAAAAATATTTCTTCGGCGACTTCGTCTCACCATAATTCTGGCAACAACTCTAGAGAGTAAGTAAAATTGCCATGAAAAGGGTTCTAAAACATCAGTCGTATGCAACCGACTTTAAACTGTAGGTCCCGCCAATCATGTATAAAATTAACACACACAACATAAGTTGTGTAAGAAACTAATCCGTGATCCTGACTGAAGGGTTGTAATGACCAATTATGGACGGATGTATGTAAGGCAGTGTTGTATGCAGACGGGAACTAATTGTCTTCCATTCTCAAAACACATCGGAATCTATTGCACTATTGCGGTTATCATAAGCCTGTAGACTTGGCATTCCCTTTAATAACTTTCCCAGGAATTGAGGATCTGCAGGTTCACCTCATGTTTCGATGGGTGGCCCATTTTCAAAAGAAATATTTCCAAAGCAGTAATGTGCAGCCCTTGCGCTGACCAACTTCTTTCCTCTTCCCTGGTTTTTGTAGAACTTGGTCAGTACTATGCTATGCGTGCTCAAGTAAGCTTTTCGATATCAAAACTACCACTCCAACCTACCTACCTAAAGCAGTAATCAAGAGCATGATTTTCTATAGGAAATGTTTTGCACGAGTTGGATAATGATTTGTGGTATCACAAGTGAGAACTTTACGCTTCAAGGAGGACTAATCTAACCTTCTTCCACTTTATCTTTAAGGACACATAATTAGTGAAACAGATATTCAGTGAAAACTTGGCAGCTTAGCTATTCTGTTCCAAATTTTCCAAAAAAAAAACAAACTTCCAAGGCGTAGTTTTCTGCAGGGAAGAAAATTTCATTTTCACGAGTTGGATAATGATTTGTGGTATCACAAGGCATCACCTTTAACCTAAGTAAGGCTTATCATTCAAAGAGGGTTCTTCAGCTAATTTAAGCTCAACTTTCACGTTATCTTTTAAGACAGAAACATAATTAGTGAAACAGATATTCCATGAAATCGTGGAAGCTTAGCTTTTCTGTTCCAAATTTCCCAAAAAAAACATACTTTCAAGGCATGGTTTTCTGTAGGGAAACTGGATAATGATTTGTGGTATCACAAGGCATCTAATTTTTAACCTAAGTGAACCTTACTTTTCTAATAGGCTTCATCACCGCCGGCAATGCTGCCAGGGGATGTTTTGGTGAAGGTTTAATCGGATGTTCGCTTAAAGCTGAGCCCGTTTGTTTTTGCGGTTGTTGGCTATTGCTGATGAGCGGCATACTGTTTGCATCAGCATATCAATAAGCATTTGGAAATCCAAGAGCTGTCTGTGATAGTGTAGCTCTACTGTGTGCATGAACATATGCTAATGGGTCGTTGGCGGACGTGTTCATGCTTGTGAAGTTTGTCGCACCATACCACAACCACGTTATATTTAAGGACACATAATTAATGAAACAGAAATTCAATGAAAACCTGGCAACTTAGCATTTCTTTTTCAATTTCCCAAAAAGTAGAGTAGTTTTGTAATGAAAAAAAAAACGTTACACGTGTTTCTGTTGTGTAGTTTTGAGCGACACTGTAGAAGCTTATATGCAAGTGAGTGAATGAGAATGGGTGGCATAGAGGGTTGGTTTGAGTTTAAATTAAACAAAACGTGCATTTAACACCTTTTTGTTGTTTTATTTGTCTTTTTTTCTTTTTGTTGTACGTCGTTCAAGTGTTTTGCTTAAATAATGCTCATACGTTGGCCGTCTGTTTTTTTTGTTTGTACTTCCTTTGGTGCTATTATGGCGTATGTACTACGTTCCTTTTGTATTACACTGATAAAGATCAAGACATTGTATGTTTATTCGTTCATACATTCATTCATTTAGTCAGTCAATCATTCATTCATTCATTTTCACAATTTATGTGTTCATAAACATGTTCATTTATGAATATTTAATGAATTGCCAAGTTACACGTCATCAGAATTGCTGTTTCGATTGAGGCTTTTTGGATTGAAACAATTTGGAGGCAGGTTATCCAAGTTGCCTTTACATACATAAGGAGGGCGTTTCATTATACAGCTTAGCACACGAACATGCATGAGATTGAAATGAAATAAAAGGACTTCAAAAATTATTTTCAACACTTTAAGTTCGCATATGTAATGTGTTGTAAAATCATTTTTAAACAATAAAATTTAGATTGTGGTGTTATTAATCATAAAAAGGAATTTTAAAAAAAGATTGCATGACAGATAATATTGCTAGAAAAACAAAAACAACAAAAAACACAACAAAAGAGGTTAATAGGCAGGCTGGCAGTGAGCAGCAAAAAAAAGGGTTAAAAACAAATGAAATTTCACGGTATTTAATTGTGTATTTAGCACGACATCTAGCGGATGTTTAAAACTTATTTAATTATTCCCCTTTCCCCTCATATAGTGTGTCATATGTAACCTTTTCATTACGTTTCCTTACAGCAAGTGGCTACACCCACTGTGGTCAAGAAAATCATACGTTTAAAGGAGGAGAATAGCGGCCTATTCGCCTGGGAGATACGTGAACAATTGCAACAGCAGCGTATATGTGATCCTAGTTCTGTGCCCTCCATTAGTTCCATTAATCGAATTTTACGCAATAGCGGCCTATGGACAGATGAAATGACTTCCAATCAACAGAATGCTGCTGCAGTGGCAGCAGCCTCTGCAGGACATTCAGCAACTTCTACAGCATATACGGCGGCGGCCTCAAATCAATTGTACAATAATACGACAAACTCCACCAGCATGGCCTCATCCGCCAGTGATCCATTAGCATATGCTCATGCCCATAGTAGAGCTACACTTTCCCAAACGGCTCTAGGATTTCCAAATGCTTATCGATATGCTGATGCAAACAGTATGCCGCCCACAAGCAATAGCCAACAAACGCAACAACCAACGGGCTTAGCTTCAAGTGAACATCCGATTAAACCTTCACCAAAACATCCACTGGCAGCATTGCCGGCGGGTAGCTCTAATGCACCACAAACAACACTTAACACCCCCCTTACAGCACAAGATCTTTCCTATTCAGCAGCTTTGCAGAAACATTGGTTTTGGAATCCCTCACTACTATACTACACGCAACATGTGCAGGCCGCTAGTCAGTTTTTGCCGTATGCAGCCCATGCCCAAACGAATCCGAATGCATATTTTCCTTCAGCCTTGCATGGTGCCATGAGTGGTGGCGGTTACACCAAATCGGAGAGTTCCATTGATTTGACAACACCTTCGGCTAGCGATGCTTTAAGTGATTGTGATTCTGGTAAATCCTCACCTGCCACAATTAATTTGACAACCACCACCTCGACCTCCTCCTCCTCCTCTACACGCAAACGAAATCCCTATTCGATAGAGGAACTGCTTAAGAAACCCGAAAAACGTATGCGTTTGAGTGCACAACTGGATGCGAATGATGCGAAATTCAATGCTTCGTTGAATTTGAGTCCAAAGAAAGACGACTGCAATATAAGCGTGTGTTCGGCCAGCAGTAGCAGTAACCACAGCAGCAATGGCAGTCATATCAGTTGTACGGGTGAGGATAGTTGTGATGATGAGCAGCGTTCGCCTGCCTTGAATGTGGCCGCCGCAAATGAAGCAGACGACAACTGTGATCCTGTGGAGGTGGTCAATTGAAATGCTTTTCCGTAGGTTTTCCTGTTAATTTTTAAGTTCATGTACGAATTTGTTTTAAAATTGTGTAAAAGTATTCCCGCATTAGCTTTTGTTTTCTTCTCTCTCCTTATTTTTAAATTTAATTTCTGTAAATACTTAAGAGAGTCCTTTAAGAGAAGAGTAGAAGTTGCATAAAAAATACTTCAATAATAAAATTGTATGAATGTATGTGTATGTGCGTAAGTGTTATCACATGAACCTGTAGTGTAATAATCTAGTTTAGAGAAAATGTGACAAAAAAAATGAATAGAAATTAAAAATAAAATTTTAAATAAAATGCTTGAATCCAAAATGATTAAAAAAAGTAGATATAAATAAAGCGATTAAAAAATACATCAGTTTTCATTTCTTTTCCTGGTTTTGAATTTAGAACAGAAGCTTTAAAAGGTTATTAACACTCGTCCATATATGGTTTGACAAAAACATTCAATGAAACGATAGAAAATGGGTTGTAAGAAAAAGTTTCTCAAAAATACTTAAGAGGTGTAAATATTTAACCCTTTGACGGACACTGACATCTATAGACGTCATAACAAGGGTTTCTGGGGGGACATACACGTGTATACACGTCATAAATTGTTTCCTTCATAAAATCATTGTAAAGAAGCTAATGCCATTAAAAATTGATTTATATCAATAATATATCTGTTTTCTTTATAACGATATGTAAAGGGTGTTTTTTATAGAGGTATAGAACTTTAAGTTGCAATAAAACAACGATGGATTATTCGATTGACATGAATTGTATTTATCCGAAAGATAATCTTGTGGCATTACATTTTAAATATGATTTCTGGCATATGACCGCCACGGCTGGCGCGGATGTAGTCCAATCTGGACGTCCAATTTTCGATGACTTTTTCCAACATTTGTGGCCGTATATCGGCAATAATACGGCGAATGTTGTCTTCCAAATGGTCAAGCGTTTGTGGCTTTACCGCATAAACCAATGACTTTACATGGCCCCACAGAAAGTAGTCTAGCGGTGTTAAATCACAAGATCTTGGAGGCCAATTCACAGGACCAAAACGTGAAATTAGGCGGTCACCAAACGTGTCTTTCAATAAATCTATTGTGCCACGAGCTGTGTGACATGTTGCGCCGTCCTATTGAAACCACATCTCCTGGACATCATGGTTATTCAATTCAGGAATGAAAAAGTTTGTAATCATGGCGCTATACCGATCACCATTGACTGTAACGTTCTGGCCATCATCGTTTTTGAAAAAGTACGGACCAATGATTCCACCAGCCCATACGCACCGTACAGCGTCTCTGGGGATGCGAGTTATCAATAAGAGTAAACGTGGTGCGAAAACGTTCCATGGTTAATCGAATTAACTGCTCTGATGGACGATTTTGTCGACGATGAAATGGACGTAGTGCGCGATACGTTTTCCGCACAGAACCATTATTTTCGAAATAAAATTGCACTATTTGCAGGCGTTGTTCAGGCGTGAGACTATTCATGATGAATTGCCAAACCAAACTGAGAATAAATCACTTGACAGGTGTTAAATCGGTCGCCATCTTGAAAAGTAATGCCAACTTAAAGTTCTATACCTCTATAAAAAACACCCTTTATGTAAACATTGTTGCGGACAAAATACGGACACAAAGCTTACAAATTTTCGGAATTTTCGTATCTTGCCAAATAACGGAGATACATCAAGTGTCCTATGGGAATGCCTCCTAAAGTTTTGATGTCCGTCAAAGAGTTAACAGATCTGTTCGGAAAAGTGTTGTAAGCTGTTGTAAAATCGTGCTTGAACGCTGTCTCTCCCTCACTTAGCTGTCTAACTGTTATTTCAGGAACAGAATTTTTATAAAACTTTAAAGATTTTAAGGCATCTAACCGAATTCTACTTTGTCTTCCATACAAATGGCTCAAATGGCGATTTCCCATTCTGTAGAGGGCTCGCTCTGTATCGAAAAAGTATCTCCCTAACCATTTTAGGCATGGACGTCATATCTTCTGACATAGCTGCCAGAAGTTTTTTTAAAGTCCTTTCAGACAATCCATTTGTTGCTGGGCTGCACATTTTCCAAAAAGCACGACTACCCCACGCTGGAAAACCAGCCAGAATGTTTGATGAACGAAGCTATGTCCTTGATATCAATGGACGATAGTTCCGTCAAGCTGACTATGGTCGGAGAGCCAAATAACCTATATCTGCATCCCGCAAGGGATGGGCATTGGCAGAGGAAGTGGATGACAGTCTCCTCCTCCTCGGCGGATCTGCATCCACGGCAGAAGTCGATAAATGGGAGTCACTTTCTTTCCGCGTGTCTACCCATAACACAGTGGCCTGTAAGCATGGCCACTGTGATCGAGATGATATTACGGCCAAGTCCAAGCAGCTGGTTGGTACGCCTTCCATCTATTGTGGGCCAAGTGAGCCTAGCGATGGAGCTGGTGCAGAGGAGCCCATTTAGATTTAGCCCATTTATCCTTGTCTATCGAAGTCCAGTATATGTACCTTCTTGCCAGCTTCAGCTTCATTTTGGTTATACCAATGTGTGTATAATAAAGTTCATTAAGTACCACTTGTTCAGGTGAACTAGGAACTATGACCCTCTTACCTTTGAATAAAATATCGGTACCAATTGTATATTCCGAAACGGCAAGGTATGAACTTCGTAATTGTGTCAGGATTTTTGAAAGTTTGCATCTCTTTTTGTAGCCTCCCGAATTGAATTGTAATTTAATTTCAATAAATTCATTTGTAATAAAGTGGAATCGCAAATAGAGTGTACCTTCTCATCCATAAAATTTTTACAAGTAATAGCTGTGATTAAACGGGCTCTTGGCAAGCAATCTGCATTATTTAAATAACCATCGTTTATGGATTGTATGCATAAATCAAATTAAAAGAACACAAATCAATTGGCCTCTGCTAAATGGTTGAATGAGTTACTGTGAGCTACTGTATAAAGCATTGCTTAATAAGAGTTTCCTTTAAATGTTTTAAAATTTCACTTAGAACTCTCGGGAATTCATATTATCGAGTAGATTGCAGCTTGGCACAGCCAAGAAAAGAAAATCCCATCATCCAACCAGCATTACATTGCTTTTAATATGGCCATGACATTTGCTGACCTTTGAAGTCGCTGTAGGTCAGACATCAAAACGAAATATGAGAAAATATTTCTTCGGCACCTTCCTCTCAACAGATTTCTGGCAAAAACTTTGAAAGTAAATAAAATTGCCCAGAAAATTTTCTCAAATATCTGTCGTTCGGGGTCAAATTTAAACTGTAGGGCCAGCCACCCATCTATAAAATTAACACACACAACATAAGTGATGTGAGAAGCTAGGTCGTTATCCCAATTGAAGGGTTGTAATGTATGTATGTATGTATGTAGAATTTTTGCTTAGAAAACATTGCAGTGGTCAAATACTTACCTTCATATATATGCCACATCAAATCAAAAATCCTCAGTTGGAGTTCTAAAATTGAATATCCGATCGAGAAAATTATTAGAAACTATGCATGTAGTAGACTCGAACGTCAACCGGTATTGCAGCTTGGCTATAGCTCATGTTGTGGATTTAATTGTGTTGAGTTTTATTGTCATCCGCTCAACCTTCTACTTAAATAGATGATCCGATGGAAGCCAATTGAGTATAACAAATAATAGTGGGAGTTGCACAGAGTTGAACACTGGTGATCAGGATAGCTGACTGCAAAGACATTGGCATTTGAACACCGATCACCGTAAAGAAAGCATTGAGCCAAATCTTTTCTACCTGTCTTTGCTTACTTTAGACTCTCCATTATATTATCTTCGTAGTGAGTTAAACTCCGTTGGGTAACGTCGAATTACAGGTAGTTATCTCGACGAGCATCATTTGCTTATAAGTTTTAAGACCGGCAAAGAAATAATATGAGGATCAAAGTTTGCTACCAACCATTGCTTGGATCCAATATTTTATTAAATTTCTCTTTGGCTCTTATACGATATACTCTTATATGTATATGAAGGTTGTTAATGGCGGACTTGAAGTCTGAGTTTTCCTGCCAACTAGTGTCTGTCAGTTGTCTGCTGCCAAAATTTTATTAGCCATCGATAGCAGGCTTCCGCATAATTAGAGAAGAAAATGAACAAAAGTGTGTGATCATGTGCTTATTAAGCATTATCGCAGCCAAAGAAGGTCAAGGGGGGTTTGTTATCCAGTCAAAAGCGAATTTTTTTTAGCAAGATGAGGAGAAAAATTCAGGCTGAAAAAGCAAATTTCCTTTCCGCTGCTTCCAATGCCAAAAACCAATACATATTCGTGTAGTCTTTTGTTTTTGGGTAAAGACAAATTAAAATTCTTTTCGGGAACAAATTTTCCCTTTCCGAAGCTAAACCTTTAGAGTAGGATTACTGCAATAGGAAGATAGTTCAGCTAAAAATCATAGAAAACGAGAAATCAAGAAGATCTGCCTTTTCATGAGGTGAAAAATAGTCTCTTCCTATTCCCTACGCTCACAGCTCCTGCAGAACACGTCAAGTCTATCAATATATCTTCCAATTCATCAGAGTCCTATGCGAACCATGCGATGGCAATAGGATTTCAGAAAATATGATAATCAGCTCTGCTGCTCTGTAGTCTAGTACGTAGTGTGTTGGCTTATTAGACGCAAGGCCATGGTTTAAACACAAGGTCAGACATCAAAACGAAAATATGAAAGAATATTTCTTCGGTGACTTCCTCTCAGCAGATTTCTGGCAAAAATCTCTGGAAGTAAAATAAAATTGCCATGAAAAGTTTCTCAAAAAAAACTGTCATTCGGAATCGACTTTAAACTGTAGAGCTAGCCACCCATGTATAAAATTAACATACACAACATAAGTGGTGGGAGAAACTAGGTCCATAATAGTGACTAAAGGGTTGTAATAATCAATTATGTATGTATGTTTGTATGATAATCAGCTCTCTTCTTATACGTGTCAGTTCAGCAGTGCCATATTGCCCCTGTTGTCAACGAATTTGACTCTCTCAGTAGAACACCCAGGCAATCGCAGCATTTATACTCTGTATCATATTAAAAATTGTAAGTTCTACCACCAAACAAAGAAAAATCAATTGCAAGTGAATAAATAAATTGCATACTACACGTTAAATACTTTGCCTGATTGCACAGCCTACATGTTGTTCGACATCAGGCATCCAGCGTCAAACAACTGAAATGATTTTAAATTCTTAATCAATCGTTTTAAATATTTTGAATATCAGCGTCTATATTTGTACGCAAAATCGTATGCCGTATGAAGAAATCATAGGCAATTGTTGCAAAATATCTTTTGAACGATGAAAAATCAATTCAATTCACTTACAGTGATGTGATGTGTGGTTCAACCATAAGCACACCATAACACACAGAGACGCAAATAGCTCAAGCCAAACATAGAGAGTGAACAATGCTCCCCACAACCTCCCTCTTCAATTCAATGCTTCTTGGTGCTAGTGGCAATAGGACAAAACTTATTTCACACAACACAACCATATAGAATTTACAACTTAACTTCACTTACAAAAACAAAAACAAAACAAAAATAATCATCAACAACAAGGTTTTTTTATTTTATTTTTTCTTCCTTCACTTTTCACACTCAACTCACTTAGTTTTTTTTTTTTTCTTCTGCAAATATGAAGTGTACATAGATACATATGTATATACATTTAAACATACATATGTACATACAATAGTGTATGTATGTATGTATACTTATATTGCCTGTTGTTGTGCACACAAGCAGTTGGTGGTCCCCCGATAAGCTTGGCAGTTGTAAAAGCCACTTCTTTCCGTTTTGGTTGCACTGGTCTCTGGTCTTTTCATTTACAACTTGTAAGCTGGTATACAAGTATAAGTAAGTATATATGCATGTATGCATGTACATATGTGTGTGTAGCTGTGTTAGAGTGTAAATTTTAGTTTAGATTGATGGTTGGTTACGTTGCTTACGTAGCCTTTAATTAACTCGCGCGCCAATGAAGTGTCAACAAGTCTTTTAACATACAAAATAACAACTTCGACTACCCGAGAGTAGTTGAATATAAAAATGTTATTGAAACATACATACATGCATGCATACATACGTACAACATACGTACTTTATTATCATTTATACAACAACAATTATGGTATTGATGATGCTGACAGACAGGACAGTATTAACCGCAACGATGACGATGACGACACATCAAACATCAAGCACAACGAGAAACTCAATGATACTACGGGTGACAATGACAACAAATGTTGCATTTGCTAAAGGGGTACTAGAGGTAGGTGGTGGTGGTGGTGGTGGTGCTGGTGTTGGTAGGTATGGTAGACGATAAAAATATTGTTTTTGATGAAATAAATTCATGACAAAAATTAAATCAACTTATAAAACAGATAAACTAACAAATATTTACAACAATTTGCAACAACAATGAAAATACATTACAATGGCAATGGTGATGCTAGTGTTTGATGCTGTTGGTGCTGGTGATGGTGTTACTGGCGCAGCGTACAACATGCGTGTTTAGAATTCATAATCGATCAGGCATGAATGCATGCATGTACATGCATGTATGTGAAGTGTTGTATTGCTGCTGCTGGTGTTGCATTGTGTCCATTTGATTTGTTGTTGTATTAACACCATATTGGTGGCTACCATTTATGGAATTTTTGCACTTGTGAGGTGCGAAATACTTATTTGTGTGTGATCGATCATTCTGTTCTGTTCTGTCTGTCCATAGCCATGCATGCATGCATGCATTCTACTGCTCCTACTGCCCCTTACAATTTGTATAAGTAATGAAGAGTAGACATACATATGATGAGTACACAACGAATAAGAATGAAATTAAAAATGTTACACAAAAATTTCTATAATTTTCCCATGTTCTCACCAGCACCAGCACTAGCACCACCGCGTATCGCTTACTTTGCTGACTTACAGTTCGGAGCATGAAATACTTGCTGATTTTGGTAAATAGCAACATAGAATAAATTTTTTTCTTGGATGTTGTTGTTGTTATTGCTGCAACTGTTTGTTGCTTCTCTATTTTGCTGGTTGCTGGAGTTGTTTGAAGTCAATTTGCTGCTGCTAGACTTAAGCGGAATGACTGACTGACTTTTTAACTTTTCCTTGCTACTGATTTGTTTTGTTTTTTTATTTTCTGTTCATTTTTAGCACTTAAATGGTCTAACAACCTCATGGGAACGATGTTCTAATTGGCGAAAACGATGGTAATGCTGATTAAAATAACAACAACAACAGCCATGATCATACAAATCAAATATCATTAACGAACGATAAATAAATAAATGTTTTTCAACAATTTAGTTAAACATTAGAGAAGAATATTTTCATTGTTTAAACGCGATTTTTTTTTTGGTGACAAATTTTACATCAACTGATCAGCACCGGCATGTCATGTTTTATTCTTTTTTTTTTGGGGGGAAGGGAGTATGAAAAAAAATCCTGCAAATAATGCCAATAAATTTAAGGAATCAAAAAACAAATAAAATTTCAACAATTTCAGATTGCGTTAAATATTCGAAACTCGTACATTTCGCAGCTATGACATACGGGCGGACATGGCGAGAACAAAAACACCAAACAACGAAATAAAAAATCTCCAGAAAAGCAAAAAAAAATGAATTTTTATAATAAATGTATTGAAGGGAAGCAAGCAATGCTGTCTTGCCTGTAGCAGCACCAATATCGTCCTCAACACACATTGGGGAGAAAGAAAAATTAAGAAATGTGAAATTAACAAAAACATTGCCGTAATTGTATCACGTGCAATCATCCATCTATCCTGCCAGCCAGCCAGCCTGCCATCCATCCAGCCAACCTCAACCATCATCATCCATCAGACAGACACCAGCGATCCATCGCAAAAAAACATCCTACGATCGATCGATTGCTAAAAAAAAATCTTTGCTGATGCTGTGGCTGGTTGCTGTTTGCTGTTCTTTAATGCATCTTTACAGTTCATAAACATCAGCATCAGCAAACGGTGAACTGTTAAAAAAAGAGCATCAGGAATATCATCAACGTTAACATGTTATTGAAGATTGTTATAAGCACAGCTTAAACGATGTTGAAATTCGCTACTTTATATACGATATGCATATCCTTTAAGCTCCGATTGAAGCATATATGTACATATGTAATCTTCTTCTTTAAATTTGGCTTAATTGGCATCCAAACTGTCATCATTTCGAAAGAGAATATGGCCCATCTACTGCCAATTACTTGCGTATTTCCATTGCCAACTGATATGTGCCGGGCTTATAAAACGGTTGATACATATTTGAAGCCTCTGTTTGATGGTACTGTCGCGGTGAAGTCGCCATAGTCTAGTAGGTAGTGTGTTGGCTTATTAGACGTAAAGCCAGGGTTCGAGTCTCCGGCCAGACATCAAAACAAAATACAAAAAGTATTCCTTCGGCGACTTCCTCTCAGCAGATTTCTGGCAAAATCTCTGAAAGTGAAATAAAAAAAATGTATGTTTGATGGTACTGCTTAAATTGACAATCGACTTGACAATTGTACCATCTTGCCATTCTTCTGAGAGGGATTATATTCCTTATGCTTGGGAAGAGGTTGCAAAAAATCAGCCACAAAAACTGAGGTTCTACTGAGTCTAAGGGTCTATGAAACTGACCTTATGACCTCATTTCGGATTGTAAAATCTTGATAGAAAATGTGGAAATAAGGGCTTGTGTAACAGCAGCATTTCTGCTCCATCCAATTTTGAAATTGTTGTTCATCGGAGATAAACAGGTTCTGTGCGAGATCTCGAGTAAGTTGTTCAGTGTGTAGCTTTAATTGACAAGTGTGACCTGAAAAACTGTGTCAGTTCAACGTAGCGTTTGATGACATACATTCATAATTGGCCATTACAGCCCTTCAGTTAGGACTAGGACCTAGCTTCTCACACTACTTATGTTGTGTGTGTTAATTTTATCCATGAGTGGCGGGACCTACAGTTTAAATCGACTCCGAAGAACAGATTTTTGAAAAAAATTTTCATGGCAATTTTTATTTTTCTCTCAGAAATCTGCTGAGAGGAAGTCGCTGAAGAAATATTTTTTTCATGTTTCGTTTTGTTCGAGATGTCTGGACTGGGGTCCGTGGCCTCACGTGTAATAAGTCAACATACTACCAACTAGACTACAGCGACTTCATGCTTGGGAAGAAGTTGCAAAAATTTAAGCATAAGCGCTGCTGGGGTGCCATTTATATGCTGGGGTGCCATGTATATATATACTGGTTTTTATATGTTTAGGTTTTTTAAAAACGTTTAAATATGAGTTCGTTAATTGCAAACAAAGTAAAAACAAATGTGTTTAATTTCAGTTAAACTCTCTTTATTCTTTACACTACTTTTGTGTGCCACCGTATACAACTTATCGATACAACAATAATAATCTGTTTATTCACTTTACTAGCTCACACAAGTATTCCCTGGATCTTTATAACCACGACTTATTTTGTTCACACGCAACTTCACACAAGGCTGACTGAATTAACACTGACTGACTGCTGATCTTGTTGCCCTTTTATATACGCACGCACGTAATCAGTATGATGAACGTTCTCGAGGTGGAAGGTTCTTGCTCTTGCCTTCTCGAGAATTCTATTGCTAGTACATTGTTGTTTGTGTACTTTGCTTATGTTGTCTATTACATATTTGTCGTAGCTGGTTTACTTCATTTTATGTTGTTGTTGGTACCAGGCGCAACCAGGTTCGTCAAACATATGTGTGTGTGCAGCTTTAGATAATCAACACGTTCATTGTATTCCTTGTGTTAGTGTGCATTTGTATCGTGTGGCTTTTGTTGGTGTAGCTGGTAGCTTTTGTTTATCGTTTTTATTGTTATTTTTGTTTATTTATTGACCTTATGACCTCTTCCGGGGTTGTGGAAATTTAATAGAAAATATGGCAATCCAATTTTAAATTGGATCGGAGGTAAGCAGATTCCGTGTAAGATCATGGACAGGGTATTCATTGTGAACCCTTAATTGGCAAGTTTCATTGTGGCCTGAAAAACTGTGTGAGTGTTATCATGCCGGCTGATTGGCAGCTGAGAGAGCCACTAATTTTTTTCTTTAGCTCTTCTTGGTCATATAACTGGAATATCCTATTTAAGCCCGGCTTGAACTCATATTTATTTCCTTGATCACTTGCCTTCCAAAAATTGTATTCACTTGTAAGCCAACATATGACAGCATCAACTAAATACACAAGGATGAGTACTGTAAAGTGCATGTTCCCCGCTACAGTGGACAGTGTTCTGGCCTATAATGAATGCTTTGGGTGAGCCCGATCGCTTCGGCTGTTGAGTTGATGGAATGATGAGGAGCAGCGATGTATAGTAATGCGTTGCGAAAACAAAATTCCATGACGAGTGACAGTATTAAACATTTTTCGCTTTTAAAAGTGTAAAACTCTCAATAAAAACGCTCATGAATAGATAAGAAACAAAAGCGAGGAATTGTCAGAAAAACTGCAAACAGAAGATCAAGCCAAGTCAGACCAGACCAGACTAGACCGGACCGGACCAATGCAGCAAACCATACAAGCTTTTCTTGCTTGTATGAGAACAACGTTTTATTTGCTATCAATACTGCAGATCAGCAGGCAACCAGTCAGACAGACTGACAGTCAGTCAGTCATTTAGCCAGTAAAACAATATTTGCTTGCGACATTTTTTTGTTTCCGTTTTTTCTGGTTTCCTTATAATATGTACGTCTGTCTGTCTTTCTGTCTGCCTGTCTGCAATTCATAGTGTTTGTGTGGAATAGTTTTTATGTTTGTTTGTTGATTCCATATCATCATTGTCGTTTTAAGGTGATACTTTTGGTTCATCGTTCTTCTTCATACCACTTTTAGCACCCAGAGAGAGACAGAGAGAGAGAGAGAGAGAGAGAAAGAGAGCGAAAGCAAATGACAGAATGTCTTTCATTTTTCCAAACAGAATATTTTTATACGGTCGCGCTTAAAATATCAATGAGCTTGAATGGTTTTTCGGGATGTTTTTGCTCTCTTGCCATGCGTTCTTGCTTGCCCTTACAAGCGAACAATGTTTTACGATTTGGTTTTCCACACACAAAAAAACGCTTGCAATTTGGAGCTTTTTTTCGTTTCTCCAAGCTTTTGGAATTTCGTTTTATTTGTTAGGATTTCAGTCACCTTTTTTTTCACTACGCGATGATCTTTTGCTGCTCTTGCTGCCTGCTCCTTTCGTTAATGTTATGTTGTGTTGTGTGTTGGCTGCAGTTTGGTAATGATCATCAGAGAAATCCTCTTCCTCTGCTGTTTGTTTTTTGTTAAAAGATTTTAATTTTCTTTAACAGTTTTTTTGCTTTTGATTTCAGTTTAGGAGCACGGTCATCAGGTGAGTGAGAGAGTGTGCAAGTGAGTGAGTGCGTGAACGGTTAGTGTGTGTATGATTTGTGTTGTATTTTGTGTGCGAGAATGATGTTGGTCGGTATAAATCAAATCAAACATCACATCACAATCAATATGCGCATCATTCGTCACATTCACAGGCAATATATGCATGGCACTGAATCACTAAGACTCTTAAAGTACGCTACTTTGTTTTGCACTACAGTGGTTATAGAAGATGATACACGGACTTAAGAAAATATAAGCGATTCATCATAATTGGCCATTACAACCCTTCAGTCAGGATGACGATCTAGCTTCTCACACTACTTATGTAGTATGTGTGTTAATTTTATACGTGAGTGGTAGGACCTATAGTTTAAAGTCGATTCCGAACGACAGATTTTTGAGAAACTTTTCATGGCAATTTTCCATTTACTCTCAGAGTTTTTGCCAGAAATCTGCTGAGAGGAAGTCGCCGAAGAAATATTTTTTTTATTTTGTTTTGATGTCTGGCCTGGGGCTCCAACCCTGGCTTTTCGTCTAATAAGCCAACACACTACCTACTAGACCACGGCGACTTTATCGATTAAACAAATCAGAGATCAGCAATGAATCGTTTTTTTCCCTACTCATAAGCACTCATAAAATTTTGAATATAAGTGAGTCCACAATATTGAAATTTAACTACATACTCTGTTTCATTCGTAATCAGTACAACGTTGATTTATAAGCTTGGGTTGCAATGAGTATGCGTACAACGTTGACATCGAACTCATACCATTCGAAATATGTTTGATTCATAAGCCTACTCATTTAGATTTATAAGTTTAGAAAAATACTTATAAATGATACGGAGTGACTCGAATCATACAACAAAATTTACAGTCTTAGTTGTTGTTGCATTTACAACAAAAGAAAAAAGACAGAGCAGCAAGCAGGGCAACCTTTTAGTGAGTAATTTAGTGTTCGTACGTGAATCATACTTATTTTGTGCTTCGTGTATATGTTGAGAGTATGGAGAATCGAACTCAACAACATCAAACGTGTTGTTAAGTATGAATACGATGAATACTTCAAAATTTGAATATGAGTAGAGGTTCCATAATATTAAAATAAGTATGAATGCTTATACGCAGCATCAGAAATTATGAGCATGATTCGATTCTACTCCTCTTTTTGAATACTCATTGTTGATCTCTGATCCAAATAGTTCGCACCATGTCTTAACAGCATACCCTTAAGGCAACGCGTAAGCTTATTGTGCACTTACAAATGTCTAATGTAACCAAAAATAATAACGCATACCCTACACGCACATATCACTCATGATGATGATGATGATGCTGATGTATTTTGTATATTGTTGCCTTTAAGTAACTCGGATTTCGTCCATCATATCGATCGATCATTGATTTTCCTTTTCATTTGGGTGTTTATTTAAAGTCATCGATTGTCGTTGCTACTTACTATTGTTTGTGTTGCTTGTGTTGTTTGTTTGTGTTTTTTATGAAATTTTTATTAAAAATGTTTTTTGTTTCATCACAGATGTCCATTCTTGGTACACTCGACAGATATCATGGCAGAAAATTTATTTTATGGCGGTAATGGTGTTATGTTTTACGCGATTAGCAAGACCAATGTTTTGACGTTGCTAAACAAAATTCGTACATTCAACAACACATTTTGCTTCTCTACCGCTCTTTCTCTCTCGCTTCCTCTCTCTCTCTCTCGGCTGATGTGTGTACAGTGAAGGTCAAAAGTAAGTGAACAAAAATCAAACAAGTACTGTCTCAAAGTATTTACAGGATTACATACATACATACATAATTGGTCATTACAATCCTTCAGTCAGGATTACGACATAGTTTCTCACACCACTTGTGTTGTTGTGTGTGTTAATTTTGTACACGGGTGGCGAGACTTACAGTTTAAAGTCGACTCCGAACGACAGATTTTTGAGAAACTTTTCATGGCAATTTTCTATTTACTCTCAGAATTTTTGCCAGAAATATGCTGAGAGGAAGCCGTCGAAGAAATATTTTTTTCATATTTCGTTTTGTTCGTGAGGACTAGACTGGGGATTGAACCGTGGCCTCACATCTAATAGGACAACACACTACCAACTAGAATACGGCGACTTCATGCTTGGGAAGAAGTTGCAAAAATTTAAGCATAAGCGCTGCTGAGGTGCCATGTATATTAGACGGCTTACCATTTGGAAGTGACCTTATGACCTCTTCTCGGGTTGTGGAATTTTAATTGAAAATGTGGGAATCCAATTTTGAAATTGTTGTTCATCGGAGGTAAGCAGATTCCGTGCAAGATCACGGACAGGGTATTCATTGTGAACCCTTAATTGGCAAGTTTCATCGTGACCTGAAAAACTGTGTGAGTGTTGTCATGCCGGTTGATTGGCAACTCAGAGAGCCACTAATTGCAATTTTATTTGCTCTCAGAGTTTTTGCCAGAAATCTGCCGAGAGGAAGTCGCCGCAGAAACATTTTTTATATTTTCATTTTAATGTCTGACTTGGGATGTGCAGCCCTTGCGCTGACCAACTACTTCCTCTTCCCTGATTTTGGTGGAACTTGGTCAGTACAGGGACTGCGTTTACCCGTGGCATCACAACGGGCCGCTATGCGTGCTCAAGTGAGCTTTGTGAAATCAGAGCTACCACTCCGACCTAACCTAAACCTAAATCCGATCTAACCTAACCTGACCTGGGGTGGTGTGCGAGAGAAACTAGGCCGTAATCCTAGCTAATAGATTTGTAATGGCCAATAAACTAAGTATGGTGTAAACTTTTGATCTACACTGTATGTATTAATATATGTCTCATGTTTGCAAAAAATGCTCTTAGAAATCATTATGAATGTGATGATCATGATGATGATAATGATGATGATGATTGTGTGTCATCATTATCATTTTGTATTGCAAATGAAGCAAAACCGCGAATATTTATCATTTTTTCGAGGCCAATCAATGTTTATTTACAGTGTATTACTGTACAAAATGCAATGTTTTTCAAAAAACAACAACAAGAATAGAGAGCAGAAAAAAACCAACAAATACTTGTAATAAATAAATAAAAATCAAATGAAATTAAATTAAACGTAACAAAACTACAAACAACATGTTTAAGTACGTATGTATGTATTGGCGAGTAAATAAATGACAAACAAAAAAAGGTTGTCGAAATGCAATCGCTTGTACGCGTAGAATGTGTTTTTGAAAACGAAAAAGGATTTAAAAACAGTGTTGTTCGGTTAAATTTTTTCTTCGATTTTTTTTTGGTGTTGTTTTAGGAAACATTAAATTCGTGTTGTACGTTGTTGTGTTTTTTTTCCATGGCTTTTAAAGGAAACATTTTTAAATAACATTTGAAGATTAAAGAAATTAATACGCCTAAAATTTTTATACTCTTCTGTTCTCTTTTACTAAGGTTTAATGAATGATAAAGACTTGAGCCATGAGCCATGAGCCATGGGATGACCTTTCCTTTTCATTTCTTTATTTTTATGTATTTAATGGTTTAATTTTGTTTAGTTTTTTTGGGCTGTAAAAATGTCTTAATTATACCGCTATTTGTTTTTAATTTGAAATAAAAGAATAAAAAAATTAAAAAAAAAATGAAGAAGAAGATGAAAAAAATATGAGTTTTTCAGTGGAAAAAAACACGACATTTTTACGACATTTTAGTTGGCTGTTCTTATTATAACGACCTGAATTAAGCAATTTTTTATGGTTTATTTACTCCTCACATACAACTCAACTAAATGAGAGAAGGGAGAGCCATTAACCAAGCAAGCAACCAAATAAAGGGTGTTTTTTATAGAGGTATAGAACTTTAAGTTGGCATTACTTTTCAAGATGGCGACCGATTTAACAGCTGTCAAGTGATTTATTCTCAGTTTGGTTTGGCAATTCATCATGAATAGACTCACGCCTGAACAGCGCTTGTAAATAGTACAATTTTGAATTGTCCTCCAAGATCTTGTGATTTAACACCGCTAGACTACTTTCTGTGGGGCTATGTAAAGTCATTGGTCTATGCGGTAAAGCCACAAACGCTTGACCATTAGGAAGACAACATTCGCCGTATTATTGCCGATATACGGCCACAAATGTTGGAAAAAGTCATCGAAAATTGGACGTCCAGATTGACCTACATCCGCGCCAGCCGTGGCGGTCATATGCCAGAAATCATATTTAAAATGTAATGCCACAAGATTATCTTTCGGATAAATACAATTCATGTCAATCGAATAATCCATCGTTGTTTTATTACAATTTAAAGTTCTATACCTCTATAAAAAAAACACCCTTTACATACGATGTGTGATCATAATGATGACTATTTAATGATCGTGCACTTGTCATCTTTCTTGCTGCCGCTGGAGCTAACTAAGGCTGGGCTTCTAGTGCTTACCGGTCATTCAATGGCTTCTCTGGATGCTGTTGCTTTGTTTGTTTTTCTTTAAAATTTTCTAACACAGAGAAATCAAAAATCCATATACCCCCGTACGTCTACTATACGCTATGACTGTATAAAAGGAAAGCGAAAAAGGTTAGCTGCTGTGACACTGGCTTAGCACTGTCATCGTTCGGTTTTAATATGACGAATCTGTTCTAATTTTTAAAGCTGCTGCTGCTCCTTTTTGGTGTTTAGTGTCGCTGACAGCAATAAAAATGAAATTTTCTTTTCTTTCAACAACATTTTTCAACTTTTTCCAACTTTTTCTTAATTTTTACTGTGACTGTTTTCATTGGAAATGTTTTCGTTTCATTTTTTCATCTTTTAATTGCCTTTTCTTACTTACCATCGAATATTTGCCTTTTTAATCGTTTTTAACTGTCCCAACAGTAGCGGGTTTAATGGGTGTGGAGTCATGTTTAGACGTTTTAGTTTTTATTTCGCTTTTATCGTCTTTTAATTTCAATCTCAACCTCACTCTCTCGCTCTCTGTTCTCTCTCTGTATTCATTTCTTTCTTTCTTTTTTTTGGGAAATAAAAAAATTTTTCATCAACAAATTTGCATTTTTAATTGTAATTGTGTGTGTTCATCATAAAAATCAACATCAAAACGAATCGAAAGAAAAAAAAACTATGATGACCAAAGGAACCGAACCCACCGAACCTTAATGGTGAATGGTTCCCATGAATTTCATTATTTTGTTGTTGTTTTTTTTTAGTCAAATCGATGTCACCTCTAAAGATCTATTGGAATCAAATCTCCGGATATGATATGTGTTTTAATGGCTTGTCTTGTCAGTATTAAAATCAATAATTTAAGCCGAAATAAATTAGTAATTATGGTCGTAATTAAATTAAATAAGCGGAAATACATACACACTGTGAGAGACAACAAACACAATGAAATTCTATATCATTTACTTGATTAAAAAGTATTCGATTTCAAAATTTTTATTTCCTTAACTCAGTAACGAACGAATTAAAAAAACGTACCTTTCCACAAAAATCGTTTGTTTATGTATTCTACTGCTAGGCACCGTTTAAAAAACAAAAAGTGCTTTACGATCTTTAGTTTAAGGCTTTATGTGAGGAGAACTAAGATCCTCGTAAACAGATTTAAGTTCGTTTATTAGCTTTCAACGTCTAGAAGTTCTACGACATCCTGTAGAGCATGCTGCAAGTGGATTGAAGGCTAAACTTTTCATGGCAATATTATGAGAACATTTCCTAATTCTTGATTTTTTGCAAGACATCTTCTTTTTGAAAGACATTTCCTTTCTTCTCCTTGTGTATTAGCATTAGCCGCACTAGACTTAGTCAGATTCGTCAGATTAAAACCGAACGCCGCCGCCGAGCTGAGCTGTGTCACAGCAGCTAACCTTTTTCGCTTTTCTTTTATACAGTCAAAGCGTATGGTAGACGTACGGGTATATGGATTTTTGATTTCTCTGTCAGAAAATCTTAAAGAAAAACTAAGAAACCAACAGCATCTAGAGGGGCCATTGAATGACCGGTAACCAACGTAAGCACTATCAGCAGCACTACCAGCCCAGCCTTAGCTAGCTCCAGCAGCAGCGAGGAAGATGACAAGTGCCATGAACGTTAAATTGTCATCACTATGATCATCATCTTATGTGTTGTTGATGTTCATTCGAATGTGGCTTGGTTGTTTGCTTGGTTGCTTAATGGGTCTTGATCAGAGATCAGCAATGAATCGTTTTTTCGCTACTCATAAGCACTCATGAAATTTTGAATGTAAGTGAGTCCACAATATTAAAATTTAACTATGTACTCTGATTCATTCGTACACACTACAACGTGGATTTATAAGTCTAGGTGGCAATGAGTATGCGTACAACGTTGACATCAAACTCATACCATTCGAAATACGTTTGATTCATAAGCCTACTCATTTAGATTCATAAGTTTAAAAAAATACTTCTTGTAATACTTATTCGAGTCACTCGAATCATTCATCAAAATTTACAGTCTTTTGGTAGGCATTTACAACAAAAGAAGACAGAGCAGCAAGCAAAGCAAACACACAACCTTCTAGTGAGTATTTAGGTGTTCGTACGCGATTTATACTTATTTTGTGCTTCGTGTATATGTTGAGTTAAGGAGAGTCGAAATCAACAACATCATACGTGTTGTTAAGTATGAGTATGATGAGTACTTCAAACTTTGAATATGAGTAGAGGTTCCATGGTATTAAAATAAGTATGAATTCTGCGCATAAGTATCAGAAATTGTGAGTATGATTCGATTATACTCATCTTTTTGAATACTCATTGCTGATCTCTGGCTCCAGCAGCAGCGAAAAGATGTAAAGTGCACGAGCATTAAATAGTCATCACTATGCTCATCATTTTATGTCTTGTTGCTGTTCATTCGTATGTGTTTGGTTGGTTGCTTAATGGGTCTTGATATTATAGATCCAATTGCGAAGCTAAATTTCTTTTTTTATTTGGAAAATAATTTCATTCACATGGCTGCCTCGGCTAGCCATGCAGTAGCCTCCGCGATCGGTCCAATTTTTAAGCACATTATCGATTGTGTGCAGCTGTATTTCACCAATGGCTTCAAGAATATTGTCCTTTAAAGCGTCAATTGTCTCTGACTTGCCGGCGTAACACTTAGCTTTGACGGCACTCCACAAATAATAGTCCAACGGTGTCAAATCGCAGCTCCGAGGTGGCCAAACGACATCAGCTCTGCGGCTGATAATGCGATCTTCAAAAACAGGGCGCAAAACATCGAGTGTAGCTTCGGCTGTGTGGCACGTAGTGCCGTCCTGTTGAAACCAAACCCTCCTCTTAAATTTTTGTGAACAAAAATTCGTTCAACATGGCCCGATAACGATCGCCATTGACTGTAACGGCCACTTCTTGCTCATTTCCGAAGAAAAGATGGCCCAATTATGCCTCTGGACCAAAATCCGCACCAAACAGTGACTCGTTTTGGGTGCACCGGCTTTTCAATGTATGCGTGCGGGTTTTCTGTGCCCCAAATGCGACAATTTTGCTTGTTTACATGCCCGCCAAGATCAAAATGAGCTTCATCTGAAAAGATGATTTTTTTTTTGCCAAAATCGGCATCTTCTGGTGTAGGCTACTGCATGGCCAGCCGAGGGCAGCCATTTGAATGAAATTATTTTCCATTATTAACCGGAAGGATTGTACTTTCAAATAAAAAAAGAAATTTGAGAAAATATTCAGAAGTTTTGTTTTTAAAGCATTTTCCAAAAAAAAAGTTATTTGGCGGACCCTTTATTATGTGAATACTTTATAAGCATGTTAGACTAGTAGGCAGTGAGTTGGTTTACCAGACTGATCAGATTCTCTGTAGTCTTGTGATACAAATTCTGAGAGAAAATTGATTGAAAGAGAAACTTTCCAAATATGTTTTTCGTGTTCGACGTTAAGCTGTGATTCCATTACTCGTGGATAAAATTGAAGTGCGCAACATGAATGGTGTGAGAATCTATAGCAACAACAACTAAAACTGTAAATTTTGATTAATGATTCGAGTCACTTGAATCATTTATATGTAAGTATTCTAAAGTTATGAATCTAAATGAGTAGGCTTTTGAATCAAACATATTTCGATTGGTATGAGTTCGATGTCAACGTTGTACGCATACTCATTGCAACCTGTACTTACAAATCAACGTTGTAGTGAGTACGAATGAAGCAGAGTACATAGTTAAATTTCAATATTGTTGACTCACTAATATTTAAAATTTCATGAGTGCTTATGAGTAGCGAAAAAACGATTCATTGCTGATCTCTGATGTATACTGATAGCTGATTCTATTTAGAATAATAGGGTTGCCATCTATCCATTGCCTACAGATTGAGTAGTTGAACTTGTTCTAAATTAAATTGCTAAAAATGTAATACAAGTATTTAAGTAAAATAAGTTGTCATGTAAATTCTATGAAAGAAATAAAAGTAAATTAACTGCTCATACTCTGTAATGACTGAACTCGACTATTTTAGTGTGTAGTTTTATATAACAATTGAATGAATAATGAGAACGAGAACGTTTAATGCGTATGTAATTCAAATTTATCTTGATTTAAAGCAAGACTTTTAATGTAAAGCGGAGGGGGCTTTAGGTTTTGTTTTGTTTTTTGTTTTTGGTTTTTTTCCCAAATTCTTTATATCTTTCAACATGATTTTTATGGAGCCATTAGATGTGTTGCCATAGCAATGAACAGCACTTTAAGTAATAAAATTACGTCTTAACGATGATGCTCTTTGTTTTTTTTTTGTTTTTTTTTATACCAAGAAGAACGTTTAACTCGGCTCACACATAGATACGCACATTGGTACATATGAAGGCATAAAGGCATAAAAAAGGAGCACAGAAATATATATAAAAATCAAAAAACCATATTAAAAGTATCATCATCGCCATCATCATCATCATTGTAGTACTTTTGGTATTTCAGAGGCCATCTCATACTTACTCAGTCGTTTAACTCATTAACATCTTGTAGGCTGAGATTTTTATGATGCTGTCCCTCTACTTGCCACCAAAAACTAAAAAAGAGAAGATACTTCGCCAGTCAGTCATGCAACACTTATTGTGTTGCGTTTAGTTCCTATAACTGAGACTAACTGCCTAACTGACTGACTGACTGTCAGACTTGGCTGCCTAATTTCTGTGAATGCCAATGACGGTGGTGATGCTGATGATGACATTCTCATCATCATGAGACGCTGAAGTGGCAGTGGTGTTGGTGGCAATGTGATGATGACCTGTGTGTTTATGCTCGCATATCAAATGTGTTATCCAGCTTTAAGCCAGCCTAAGAGAGTTAGTTAGTTAACTAACCATCGGGGTCCATTTAAATTGAAATAGTTTTTCAATCGCTTAATCGTTGAATGTGTTTTTATGTGTTAATAGTCGCCTGAAGTTAATTTTTATTATTCTTTTCATTTTATATGCTCATACATACATACACTTGTGCGTACCTACATACATACGTACGTACAGCAACAAATTTAATAACGAAAAGCATCTTGGCTTGAATATGGTTGGCATGGCATGGCATGGATGGCATGGCATGGCATGGATGGCACATTTTTTTTTTTAATTTAATTTGTTTGATTTCAGAAGCTGAACTTAGTTTAACGCATATGATAAACAACTACTGCATTTGATATTAAATTGATTTCAATCAGGTGCGCCTCTCTATCTCATTTCATATTCTCCCTAGGAGGGGCAAAGTATTTTTAATGAAACGTAAAGGAGCTAAGAAAAGTTTTTAATTTTTGGCCAAATAAAGTTTACAAAAGAAATACGAAAAGCTTGTTTTAAGGACGATAACGAACACTTCCCATATTCACTTAGCAATTACAAGTTTCCTCACTAAGCCCCATGTTCTGTTAAAGGCTTCATATTCTCCTTTTAAACCTCTTGTCCACTTCATAAGAGGTCTTCCAGCAAATTGATTTCACTGACAATTCTATTGAAGTCCCTTTTTCACAATACCGCCGTCGAGTCTTCTCTGTATCCAATCCACATCCTCTAGTTAGTCGTTAGCTGCATACACATCATTTCCTTCAACTACATTGCTAATGCAGCCCGCATTTAAGAGTCCGAAAGTCATCTAGTAGAATAAACTTTTTTCCACAAAATCCAAAAAATCCAAGAATCTTTTCGGAACAGTTGAACATTGAACCCGATTACGTACGTAATTGGCCATTACAACCCTTCAGTCGGGATTACGACCTAGTTTCTCATACTACTTATGTGTGTTAATTTTTTATACATGAGTGGCGCGACCTACAGTTTAAAGTCGATTCCGAAAGTCTTCATGACATTATTATTTTGCTCTCAGAGATTTTGCCAGAAATCTGCTGAGAGGAAGTCGCCGAAGAAATATTTGTTCCAAATTTCATTTTAGTTGGACGTGTCTGACCTGGGGTTTGACCCGTGGCCTCACGTCTAATAAGCCAACACACTACCCACTAGACTATGGCAACCATGTCATATTAAGGACTTCGTATTCCCATTCCATTTCATGTGAGATCTTCCGCCAAATTGGTAACACTGAGAATACCATTAAAATGCAGTTCTGACAATACCGCCGTCTGGCCTTCTCTTTGGCCAATCCATATGCACTGGTTAGTCGTTCATCATGTGCAACGAAGTAGCTGTAGACATATCGTTTTCTTCAACCACATTGGGCGTACAGCCCGCCTTCAATGGTTCGAAAGTCCTCGAACTGATTCAACCTTTTTTAAATCGGATATGGAATCTTTTCGGAACACTTGAATCGGAAATTATCTCTTGCATTAGCCGATTAAGTACAGATGCAGCAGCCTTGATGGTATTCGAGAGAAAAGTACTACGCAGGATCTTCGGTCCAGTGCAAGTTGGCGATTATTTCTGCATCCGATACAACAGTGAGCTGTATGAGCTCCTCAACGGCATGGACGTTGTACAGCGTATTAATATCCAGCGGCTGCGCTGGCTCGGCCATGTCGTTCGAATGGAGGAAGATGCTCCGGCGAGACGGGTATTTGATGCGGGAATCTGCGGAAGTCGGCGAAGAGGACGACCTTGTATCCGTTGGAAGGAACAAATCGACGAAGCCCTGTCATCGATTGGTGTGACCAACTGGCGTAGGCGCGCAAGAAGCAGAGGCGCCTGGAAGGATGTGTTGCGGCAGGCCGAAATCCGTTATACGGGTTGTTATGGTCAATTAAGTAAGTAAGTAATTAGCCGATTACTGCTGTACTATTCAGGCTGAAATAGTGGCTGCAAGAACACTGCCATTGTGCGAACTTTTTTTGACAATAAAACGTCCAATTAGATCCCTAGAGAGTGGATACAGCACATCTAAGATTGACTAGGAATATCGGTTGGAGATAGTGAGGATGTGAGGTAGTGAAGCACTCGACCCTTAACCCCATATAATCTTCTGGACCTGGGGTAAAGGTAACACCAAAAAAAACCGGGTTCAACAGAAAATTGGAATGAATTCATACGCGAGATTGGTATTCCTCTAAAGAGGAGAGAACGGATAATCTCGTACAAAATTGACTCATTTGTAAAGGGAAGATGGAATAATGAACGCACTTGTTTAGGGAACAGCTATCTCTGGACTGCTATAGACATATGCAATCTTAGGAACATCATAGCAGGTTATATCGGTACTTTGGGTACTTCAATACACACGCCCAGTGGTTGGAAATATGTCACAACGATTTCTGCAGAAGCTGTAATGATGAGGAAGAGAAGAAGAGGAGACCCTAGAACCTCTTCTCCGTGCGAAAGAATCTTGGGTACTCTGAGTTTTTTGAGAGAAATTGTTTCGCCAAAGGGGATTTGGATAAAATCCATGTCATTGTAAAACTACCAGGATGAATGTAAGAAAAGCCAGGAGTTACAATTGACTGACGGTATCAGTATACCAAGGGACCTTTATATGACCTAAGTAGGCTAAGCAGCTAATGCAGCTGGCAGCCAAAGACAAGAATTCAGTAACAGAAATTGTCTAGTCAAAGTTGTTTTAAATAAAATCCACAGCTTCAAAAACTATCAGGATATCAGGGGAATATCAGTTAAGAGTTACAGCAGGATCCTATTGGATCCAAGTAAACTATTCAGCTGCAGCGAATATGGCCTTATTAACCTAAGGCGAATAAAAGTCGAGCGAGTCTTTGTGGGGTATACGTTTGTCTAAGAGAATTTTCTACAGGCCGTTGTTGTTGTTGTAATAGCACTGCTGCGGAAGTGTCTCCCTGTTGGACATTAAGAAAAAGGTAAGTTTTATATGTTCATTGTATGCCTATGTGATTCTGGTGGATATAATATGGATTAAGAGATGATATTATGAGGTATGTATGTTGATGGTCGTCGTCAAGTAATTGGTAGTCCTAGGAAGTCCGCTACTTGTGTTGGATTCAGCGACAAGTCTACTAGTCGAAGGGTTGTCGGTTTGGCAAGGCAACAAAAGCGGTGCGCCGTGTCGTGTGGTTCTTGGTTGCATGATGGGCAGCGATCCAGGGTTCCCGGAATCCTCCTCTACAAGCCATCGGGCGATGCGGTGTTTAATTTTTTTTCGTAATCAATAAACAACAAGAAGTCGCCGTAGTCTAGTAGGTAGTGTGTTGGCTTATTAGACGTAAGGTCAGTGTTCGAGCCCCAGGCCAGACATCAAGGCAAAATACAGAAAGTATTTCTTCGACGACTTTCCTCTCAGCAGATTTCTGGCAAAAACTCTGAGAGTAAATAAAACTGCATGAAAAAGTTTCTCAAAAATCTGTCGTTCGGAGTCGACATTAAACTGTAGGTCCCACCACTCATGTATAAAATTAACACACACAACATAAGTGGTATGAGAAACTAAGACGTTGTACAATGGGTCAATTCGACCACCGGTTACTGTACTTGTCTTAATTGACAAGTACACGTCCTTTAATCTTACCTAAGCTAACCTAAGGCAACTAAAGCGATGCGCCGTGTCGTGTGGTTCTTGATTGCATGATGGGCAGCGATCCAGGGTCCCCGGAATCCTCCTCTACAGGCCGTCGGGCGATGCAGTGTCTAAAATTTTTTTCCGAAATCAATAAACAACAGGTAGAGATGCGTGTTCAACTATTTGGTCTCTACTCAATAAGTAGAACAGCGCAGGATCGCCCATAAGTCCTAAGTTTTGCAAAGGAATTTAGAAAATTCCCTTCCTCTAGAAGGAAGGTTATGATAGCGTGTCATCGGTGATATGGTTTCTATGAAAGATCCTTGCAGAGTTTAATTTCATTACAAAGCATTGGGGGTCAGAAATAATTTTTAATTGAAAACAAAAAAGTTTTTTGCTTCAGTCTTTTGTTTTTTCACACGTTTTTTTTACTCTCTTTCTGTAACTGTTCGTCATGTAAATGCAGCACAACTGCATGAAATTCGCAATGAAACTCTCTCTTGAAGCTTTTCATAAATTTTTGTTGTGTGTGAATTTGAAACCCCAATGTAAAGCAAACAAAACAAAATAAATTGCGAATGCAATTTGCATCGTTAATGTTGACTTAAATTCATCGTTAATTTCTTTATGTTTTGATCACATTAATTTGACATCTAAAATACCATGTTTAACATGAATTGCACAGCACAGGCAGGCAAGGCACATGAAATAAATGTTTTGCACAGAAGAAGGAGATCCACAATGAAAGATACCCGCACAAAAAGCACGTGCCGTGTGTCCCCTTTGCTGGTAAACGGTAAATTCGTTCTTATAAGACTCAAACGGAGAAAGAAATTGGCTGCACTTTATGGGATGAATGTATGAGGATGATGATGAGGCCTGGTTGCTGAAGGTTGATGATGGTTGATGTGGTTAATGAGAGCGCCGCAACACCTATAATTATAATTCCATTATGAAAGCGGACACATTTAGAAAGGCGAAAGGAGGAAAAAGTCTTGGCCTTAAGGAAGTATTTATTGTACAGGACTTATTATTCTTCTTCTGCACAAACATTCATAAGATCATATCACAACAAGAAGAAGAAGAAGAACATTTGCAAAAGGACACAAGGACTGTTATTTTCCAAAGAGACATTATTTTTGTACAAAGAAAACGAACAAAACAGAGAGAGAGAGTTGCAACAGGAATGATGTTGAACAACACATAACCTTAATGGCCAGGAGTTTGAAAGAAGGGGCGTTGTGTAAAGGACCGGTGTTTTGGTTTGTTTTTTTTCGATTGATAACAACAACAACAACAACAGCAGCAACAATAATAATGATTGGCACTTGTCCACCAAAAATTGATGTTGCAACAACATTTACTTGGGATTTCTCTTTAGTTTTTGGCGCGGGCGATTTTCTCTTTTTTTTTTTTTGGTTTGTCTTCCTTAAAACAATGCGGGTAAGGATATTTAAGTTTCTTTCCATGCAACACAATAGATGCCCAGGCAGGTGCAATTGTTGGTTTATTTGAAGAAAAATTGCGTTAAAATGATTTTCTGTGTTAATAGTGGGGGCCGAAGAAAAAAAGAAGAGTCTTAACGCTAGAAAGTATATTAATTTGATACGTGGCTCTTAAATGATCATTAAAATAACACTTGTTAAGGACATTATGCGTACCCGATAAAACATTTAACAACAACTAGTGGATGTAGTTGACGGATATAAAGCATCCATCATTCATCATTCATCATGAGTGTTTAACCAATCCTAGCCAAATAAAAATAATGAGCACAGCAGCGCAGACTGCATTGAAATTTTAATTAGCAACGCTTTTAGGGTTACATGTTCAATGGAGATCTATTAAATGCGCCCTTGTTACACTAACTATATTGATAAGACGAATTGGTTATGTTATCTCTTACTTGGTAAAAACTTTTAAATTTTTTTTTAAATAAATTTTCTTGCACGTTTTCTTATTTCAGTTTTTAAAAGAACGTTTTTGTCGTACGTTGTCACCGTCGTCTAGTAGGTAGTGTGTTGGATTATTAGACGCAAGCCACGGTTCAAACTCCGGGTCAGGCATCAAAATGAAAATTTAAAAAACAAATTTCTTCAGCGATTTCCCATCAGCAGATTTCTGGCAAAAGCTCTGAGAGTAAATAGAAAATTGCCATGAAAAGTTTCTCAACAATCTGTCTTTCGAAGTCGACTTTAAACTGAGTGGTGTAAGAATCTATGTACGTATGTATTTTTGGCACGTAGATGGAAAAAATTCTAGTTCTAGAGAGACTTGGAACACTTACATTCAACGTGGCCGTAGTCCATCATTGTGGTTTCAGAAAACACAGAACAGAACGCAGCACTGTTGAATAAAATTACAGGGGCTGTTGAAAGCCATTAGAAGGACATTGGAAGGAAAGAAGTACAACTTGTTTCTTTTTATCGACGATTCTTTCTCAAGCATTGAACAGAGTTAATGCATGCCTAGAATGACTGAAAGTAAATAATACGGCTCTTTTGAAAACTATGAAAGCGATTTTTCATTGCTGCCGGTGTGCCACAAGAAAGCATACTGAGACCTGTCTTCTATTTAATATACGCTCGGACATGTTATTTACCTACTAAACTGTTTTCCTTTACACGCATACATACATACATAATTGGTCATTACAACCCTTCAGACAGGATTACGACTTAGCTTCGCATATGCCTAAGTATTCTCCAAAAGCCTATCGGTACCTTTACGAACACATTTTCCATCTGGGAAATGAAAGTGTAGCCACAAAATATGTTCCAGTAAGATTTGCATCTGGTCACTGGTTTCCAGGTGAGCATAGCCTGCAGCTAGAAATAGCGCTCAACGATTTCTCCAGAAGCCGTAATGACGAGGAATTATAGGTTAGGTTAGGTTAGGTTAGGTTAGAGGACGTGTACTTGTCAATTAAGACAAGTACAGTACCCGGAGGTCGAATTGACCCATTGTACAACGTTCTAGTTTCTCACACCACTTATGTTGTGTGTGTTAATTTTATACATGAGTGGTGGGACCTACAAGTTTAAAGTCGACTCCGAACGACAGATTTTTGAGAAACTTTTTCATGGCAATTTTCTATTTACTCTCAGAGTTTTTGCCAGAAATCTGCTGAGAGAAAGTCGACGAAGAAATACTTTTTGTATTTTGTCTTTGATGCCTGGCCTGGGCCTGGCCTCGAACCCAGGCTTTTGCGTCTAATAAGCCAACACACTACCTACTAGACTACGGCGACTTCAGGAATAGGAGGTGCCCAGAAAACATTTTCTCTGTTATTATCCGACATTTGTGAACCTGAGACGCATGATTCTTGGACACCCAGAATTTAATGACAGAACCCAGCTGTCTAGCTAAAGGCAATTTGGATAGAAATCACACCCGCATCGTGATATTGCATTCAGGATATTTAAGCGAGACATATTGCCAATTCTACGATGAGCTGTAGAGACGAAAAAGAGGGAAAAAATTTATTGCACTTATTGGGTATAAAATGGCTGCCTTCCAAAATGTATCAATACAAAGTTTGTATGCAGTTCTATTACTGTATACAAACTATGTAGATATGCAAAGTAACCAAACAATGCATCAACTATAAATCCGATGCCTGATTGCTTTTCGACTGCGTTAAAAGTACACATTGAAGACGTTTTGAAATAGAATACATTGTATACATTTTGTACAGCGGCATTATGAAACACGATACGTTGTTCAAACACAAAGCAAATAACATTTTGGAAGGCAGCCAAAGTTTACTCTTACGCCTTAGAAGAGGAAAGCACATGGGATTCAATTATGTAGATTATCTCACCGGTCTATCAAGACCATTATTATTCTTTTGTTTTGCATTATGAAGTCTTAAAAAAAAAAAACTTAAGCCTTGTTTTCATACAACAAACGTGAAGAAAATTTGAGTGTTTCTTCCTTGCAAAACCCATTTGCTCAAAAAGTTTTGTCCGTTGGGAAAAACCTCATCAATGGCATGCCATAGACAAAAAATAATTTAGAAAAACCTCTGAGCATTTAAGAATGCGAAAAAACTACTTTTCATAACGAAATTATTTTATTTCTCTTAAAAACTGTTCTCTTTTTTTCTGAAACTAAAAAAAAAAGTTATTGTTTCGTGGTTTATTTAATCTCTTATAAGTGGTGAATAAAATTTCAGTTACCCCAGCAACCGTTATTAATCGTTATACGAAATAAAGTTGCCGTGTTTTAAACCTGCACTATATTACCATCAATTGTTGTATCCCTAAGAAATCAACCATTGTGTGGTAATGAACTGTACTATACCACAGAACTTTCGAATTGTATTGCTTTTTGTACCCACACAGGCTGACTCTCATTAATTAAATCACAGGGTGTACACTCAATTGAAGAAATTCCTAAATTTTGAAGCGAAATTGGTTCTTGAATAAACTAAACTCATTTTATACTTCCATAGGGTGGTTCCATTTAAGGTAGTGAAGGGCGTCTATGACTCTGTAGGTTGTATGCAGAATTACATATCAAGGAAGCAGTAGATCTGGTCTAGGAATAGATTACGCAAAGGATACGGTGGTTATCTATTCGACGTGCTTTGTAGGAACTGACAGGACACTGCGTAAGCCAAAATTGGTGTAGAAAGCCTTCACAATATGATTCTGAGTTGATTTCCATGTGGCATTGCTTAGGACAATGGGGATACAATTGAAATGGCAAGAGAAGGCTCGATAAACGATGCGGTCTTAATGAATCGTTCGTTAGACCTCTTCTAGGACACTTCTTTGGGCTTCGATGAGGTTATGTAAAGGAGAATGGCCTCTCTTCATGGTGAAACAAAATCAGGCACTTTCGTTTACAATTCACTACTAAAAAAAGGAGTAAGGACAGCTTAAAAAATGTTCGAAGGATATACACTGAAGGTAGGAAATTTCATTATGCAAAGTCTTGGAAGAAAATATACAGGTAGGTACATACAGTGAAAGAAAAGTATTGGAAAAAAGGAATCAGCAGCGAGAGGATAAAATGTCGAACCCTCAATTTAAAAACCTAAGAAGAATTTGAACATTAGCACTTAACAGAACAGTACAAAGTGCATAACAGTTACAGAGGAGATGCATTATCGCCTTATATATCCTCACTTATATCCTTATATCCTCACTTATACACACCCTCCAGAATCTGGCTGAAATCTATAACAAATCCATATCAACTAATAGACATCGCAATGTCTTGTAAGGAACCCTCGTTACGAGTCTAACCTTAGAGTTATAGAGTCGTAGCAGAGTGACCAGTTTTGCTATCATCAATATGTCGCCAAACAGACTTCATCGAAGTGTCAAAAAATATACCTGAACGTTTGGAGAAGGAATATATCTGCCAAACAGGCTAAAACCAGTGCTGAGAGGCAGGCATAACACCAGAGATCAGTAATGAATCGTTTTTTCGCTACTCATAAGCACTCATGAAATTTTGAATATAAGCGAGTCCACAATATTGAAATTTAACTATGTACTCTAATTCATTCATTCGTACTCACTACAACGCTGATTTATAAGCACAGGTTGCAATGAGTATGCGTACAACGTTGACATCAAACTCATACTATTCGAAATATGTTTGATTCATACGCCTACTCATTTAGACTCATAATTTTAGAAAAATACGAGTGACTCGAATCATTCATCAAAATTTAGACACCCAAGACAGAGCAAACTCATAACCTTCTAATGACTCTTTCAGTGTTCGTACGCTATCCATTTTTTATTTTGTGCTTCGTGTATATGTTGAGTCATGGAGAGGCGAAATCTAAAACATCATACGTGTTGTTAAGTACGAATATGATGAGTACTTCAAACCTTAAATATGAGTAAAGGGTTCCATGATATTAAAATAAGTATGAATGCGTATAACTATCAGAAATTATGAGTATGATTCGATTCTACTCATCTTTTTCAATACTCATTGCTGATCTCTGGTACAAATGAAATCTCAAAAGAAGGATCTATAAGCGATCATATTGGATCGGTCGGTTCGAGAACACTTTTTTGGGCTTCGATAAGGTTATGAGAGTAGATTCTTCAGAACTGAATGACTCTGAACTGAAATAAAAGGAACGGGATAAATAGATTGTGCTTGTAAAAAGTGTCGAACATTTACAGTGGGGATGCCCTGCAGAAATTCGGTTGAAATCTCTTTACAACCATATAAACTAACTGACATCACAATTTCTTGTAAATAACCCCAGTTATATATATATATATATCCAGTTCAACTATCATTGATAGATTATCAAAGACTTTTTCGGCCACAAAGCATCTTGATCTATTATCCTCAAGCTTAAAAAACATTTCATCGAAGTGTTAAGAATATAGCTGAACGTTAGGAAAAGGAAGATATCTTTCAAACGGGCTTAAACCAGTGCTAAGAGGCAGGCACAGCATACAAACACAATAATGATAATAAATAAAAAACAATTAAGAATTTTTATATTTTTTAATAATATTTTATTTGTTGTTTTTGTAAAAATTTACAGCTTTAATAAGTTTGTTTGTTTTTTTCTTTGTTCACGATTTTTTTTGTTACATTTTAAATAAAATTAAAAAAAGAAGATTATTTTCCATTATATTCGATTAATTCCAAGTGCTATTATACAGTACTAGAGAGGGGAGTACATAAGATATTGAAAATGGATTTGATAGGATTTAAATTATGCATTGTACAATAATGTATACATATATAGATATAGACAAGCTGCCAAATAAACTTAAATGCTAAATGGATAAACAATTTTTAAAGCTTACAATATATATATATATTTATAATGCATACAATTTACATACTCATACGATACGATACGATACGATATTTAAGATAATCATTTATGCACGTACATATGTATGTAGGAGTCGTTTAAATTTTAATTATTTTTTTTTTATAATAAATATTTACATTTATTTCGTTTAAAGGGATTAAATTATTTATTTATTTAAACTATTGTTTGATTGAGTTTTTTTGTTTTTGTTGTTGTTAATTTCTTTGTGTGATTATTTTTTTTTTAAAAAATATTTTTTTTTGTTGCTAAATTAAAAATTAATTGTTTTTGTTGGTGCCAAAATCGTCTCGTATAAAAAAAAAAAAAATTAAAATAAAAAACAAAAAAAAAAAAAAATAATTAATGAATGGCACACAGGCTAAATAAAAATTAAAAAAAATTATAATTTTTAAATTAAAAATAAAAAACTTAATTATGTATGTACATAAGTAAACTATAAAATAATTACATAATTATGGTTTCTTTGTATAAATCATGGTTTTTAGTTTGTTTTGCATTAAACTTTAGATTTGAATTGTTTTTTTTGTGTGGTTTTTTTAATTTTTTTTTAATTTCTATGAAATAAACTTAAAAAAGCTACTTAGATGCCTAGGGATTATCACAGTTCGATAGTTTATTATGATTATTATTAATTATTTTTCTATAAATTAAAATATACTAACATCATATACATTTTAATATACATACAGGTTCAATACATATTAACAACATTCGTACTTAACTTAATAAATTATTTTTAATTTTTATTTTTATTTTTAATTTTTTTTAAATATTTTCTGTTACTTTTTTTTTGTTACAATTTGTTTTTGTTTTTAAGTTTTTCGTTTGATTTGCAAAAGCAAAAGAATTTCGAATTATTTTTCGCAATTTTTTTAAATTAATTTTTTTTAAAAATTTCTTAAATTTATAAAATGTTATGCTTCCTCTTCTATTTTTTTTAATTTTTTCATTGTAATAATAACAATAAGTACTTACTTATATAAACAATAATAAAATAATTCATAAAAATATTTTAAAATATTTTAAAAAAATATGCATACGAACCCAATGTTATTATATTCGGGTATATTCGTTTATAAATAAACATTAAAAAACTAATTTTGCATACAATATTCATGTATACATATATGCAGGCACTTTAAAGGCGTTTTGCGTATTTATTTCTACACTTAAGACTTGTAACATTTCAAAGCAGTTCTAATGACCCCCACAAAGGGACAATTCTTGAAATGATTTCTCTCATCATTGCATCATTCTCTTGCTTTATACTCTACTAAATTTATTTCTATTTACATGTAGGAAATCTACTACCAAGTTGGGGGCAAGAAAAGGTTTTTTTTTAACACTATTTCGGAGGTTTTAATTGGACAGGAGACAGTGGAGACTGGCCGCATGGCTGGCTGGCTGGCTGGCTGTCTGACCTAAACAGAGGGGCAGTGAAATCTATTTCTCAACCACAATATTTCTAATATCATACCCTTGTTTCGTTTCTATGCAAAGGCTGCAGTTCCCGTTGCGTATCATTATAGTACTCATGATCGGAACTTGTTGGCTCCGAGGGTGTTATGGGTATTTCCAGCATTGCAGGCACACCGTTTGGTGGTCTCGTTATCATTACGGGTATACCCAGTGTTTGTGTTGGTATGGGAGCGTCTTGTGCATTACCAAGATTGGCCACAGTGCTGGGATTGAGCAAATATTCCGGATTGTCAACACTTGCTGGCACACCAATGAGATCCATATAACCACCTGGCCCTGTCGACATAGCATTGCTGGTCGTTATATTATTATTGTTGTTATGCAATTGACTTTGCGTAGGCACTTGACATGTCGGCATCAAATAATCATCTTCATCCACGGGCAAATCCAAACGTAAATCACCAATCCCCACTTCCCTTGCATTCGAGTCAGTCTCATCACTTTCATTGGAGGAATTCTTATTCATCGGATCCTTGCAGTAGCGATTCAATTTGGGCACATCTTCATTGCCATCGTGATTATGTGGCCCTGGCGTCGTTTTAGGTTGTAAATAATCATCAGCCTCCACAATGGGTTCGGGGCCTTCAAATGTTGGTGCCAACTTGCGTATCAAATCCTTTTCATCTTGGCTAGTATAGGACGGCAGTCTGGTGAATTTGTCTCCCGGTATTGCCAAATAACGTCCTGGATCGCGGGCAAATTCCGCAAACACATTAACCAGCTGCTTGAAGGAAGGCCTCATCTCAGCATCCAAATGCCAGCAGGACAGCAGCGTGCAATAAATATCCAAAGAACAGATTTCCGGTTGTTCCAGCTTCAAGCCCACCTCTATAAGATCGGGTATATCTTTGGCTGGTATATTCTCATGCGGCCTTTGGCCGAAAGTCAACAGTTCCCAGATGGTAACACCAAATGCCCATACATCCGATTTGCTTGTGAAAACGCGATGTCTTATGCATTCCAAGGCCAACCATTTAATTGGCATTTTACCGCCGGCCGCTTTGTACTCATTGGAGTCATTGTTCAAGAGTTTTGCCAAACCAAAATCCGTTATTTTAACACAAGAGGGCGTCTGTACCAATACATTACGGGCTGCCAAATCACGATGCACTAAACGTTTCTCCTCTAAATACGACATGCCTTTTGCAATTTGTGTAGACCAGTTCAGTAAAGCCTTTGAGCCAATTTTATCACGATTATTGCGTACATAATCCAGAAGACAACCCAAAGGCATCAACTGCGTTATCAACATCATTTGTGAGGTCATGCAAACAGCCAAGAGCTTCAATAGGTTAGGATGCTCTACAGAAGCCATAATATAAGCCTCACGCAAGAACTCTTCACTTGATTCGGCTCCCGAGGCTTTCAAAAGTTCCTTAATGGCTACGGGTATTTTAACATTTTCACCTTCTGGCACCCAAACACCTTTGTAAACACGGCCAAATGCGCCCATGCCTAGCACGCCACCCTTGCGCAGCTCAGCCTCCTTTACAATGCGTAATTTGGATAGATTTGCTCCTATGTTTGAGGGCCTCAAAGGTTCCGAATCCTCGCAGCCGGACAAAACCATTGTCATTTTGACAGCCTCCTTCTTGGCTTTGGCCTTTTGCCGGCACACATAGGTGACCACACTTAAAGTGCACAAAACCAAGACCAAGGTTACCAAGGCTATGATCAGAAAAATGTAATTATCAACAGCAGCCACTACCCTTGAATCTTTAGGCACTGATGAACAATATGTACCCAAATGGGGTGCCTGATAAATAACATGCCCGTATTCGGGTGGACATTTTGAAGTGCAATTGAAAATTGTGGAGTTGTCGTAAGGATCGCCTTCACCAAAAAGTTTAAAACTGCGACAGGCCAAGCAATCATCTGGACCGGGACCTGAGCATCCCTTGCACTCTTGATTGCACACAAAACACTCACGATTCGCTTCATCGGCATAATAATCGGAGGGACATTCATCTTCGCACTGTTCACCACGCTTGTAGCCGGCACATTTCTGGCAAACTTGCTCATGGAAACCATAGCCACTGCATAACTCACAACGGGGATGACATTTGCGGCAGATTGCTTTGCCAGCCAAAGGCTTTAATTTGCCTTGTTCGCGGGGATTAACATACTCCCAATAGTAGCCATCCGGGCATTTGTCATTTTTCTGCAGGCACCGTTCAATGTTGCCATTCGAGCTAATGATGGCCAAAGGACAGGTTTTGCAACCACCCGGCCCAATAGTATTACTGGGTCCGGTGCAACCCTCACATGTAGGATGACAAGTGCGGCATACACCATAATCGGAGTATTTATTATCGGGACAAACGGTAACACAACGATTCTCATCGCGCACATGAACACATTCATCGCAATGATCAGCATCGGGTCCCGAACACGTGCGACATTCCGGATGGCATTCTTTGCATGTTTTGGCATCAAACTGATAGGCACTGCAATTGAATTGGAAAATTTATTAAAAATTGATAGGAATTTATTGCTTCAGAGGGTATAATTACTTGGTAATATTACGGCAATCGGCAATGCATGTGCCATTGAATCCAAAATTCTTGCATTCCAGGCATTGGTCATTGCCGGAACCCCAACAGCCAGAATCATCACATTGATCCGAACAGACTAGGCCCTCCTTTTCTGTAATTAATTAAAAAGAAATGAAGGAAAATTTGTAACAATTTTGAAACTTTTAAGCTGAAGAATAAACACTTACTGCAGTCCTCCTTATTGCGATTGCGTTCAACCACAAAACCATGCTCCCCGGATTTTTGAAGCTTTGCCCATTTAATTTCGTTTACATAGCATATCTTGTCATTGTGCTGGATGACCACTGAACCGGCATTAATACGCTTTAAAGATTTCATTTCCAGACTTTGCAAAGAAGTCTTAACAATCGACAGCGAAGCAAAATAGCTCTCCATTAACTGGCGTCCATGTATGACCTCCAGATTACGAAAGTAGGACAGATTTTTGAAGTCCTCATGGGCCCCCTCAATATCCAGATAGCCAGTGATTTGTTTAACCGTTGAAAACACCTCCAAGGCATCGGGATGCATTGCACTGTAGCGTGGACCCAAGGAATAGTTTTTGTAAATATCCTGAAAGCCAGAGAAAGTTTGATCCAAAATCCTTAAAGAGCCCTCAATAACAGTGCAGCCCTTGTAGGAGTCAATGTTGCCGGCATGTAGTATGGCAAGACCGGGACATGATTTGGGGCAGGGTCCATTACATGGTATACACTCGCCATCTTTGGCCATTTTGAAGGCAGGACAACTTCTAACACAGGCGCCATTATCCTTAAGCAAATGCTCGGGACACTCTTTAACACACGTGGCACCATAAGCATATTTACCCTCGGGATTCGATTCCCACAGATAATTTGTGGGATTATATTTCTGCATGGGGGGACATTCCTCCTTGCAAACGCCATCATCATAGAAATTCTTACAGGCGATGCAGTCCTTTTGCGTGGGCCCCGTGCAACCGCCAGCACAAAACAAATGACAACATTCCCTAGGACGAGGACCAAAGCACCGATCCTGGGCACATTGAGGCGAACAATTGATTTTGCTAAACTTCTGGCAATTATTAGGGCCCTCACCCCAACAGTTCTTTTCGCAAGACTCATGGCACTCGGGACACTTGCGCTCGGCCAAGGTAAAATTGTAAATATAACTGAAACGATATTTATCGGCTGGGCCGGACATTATTTCCTTCCAATCGATTTGATTGATATGACACAAGTTGAAATTATTAAAGAAGCCCACAGAGCCCTGTAGTATATCCCTTAAGGCGGGCATTTCCAATGTAAACATTTTCGAGTAGGTAACAAAGAGCGCAAACTGTTCGTCCTGTACATTGAGATTGAATAAGGTACGGCCGCGTATAATTTGAAGTCTGCAAAAATAAAAACGAAAAAATTTAAATCTTGGAACTTGGCAACTTGAAACAAGGTGGTATGAGGGTATTTACCTTGGAAATACGACTTTATGGACATCAACATGACTGATCAATATATAACCGGTTACTTCACGAATATTCTCCAAGAAACTCAAGTCCAAATTGGCATCCTGCAGCCAGGTCAACTCCAAATTGCCATCCACATAAGTGCAGTTGTTATAGCGATCACGCAAGTTACGATAATGATGCTCCCGATTGGAGGGCACCGATAAACGAGACTTGGTGCCAATACAAACTGTAAAAGAGAGAAGGTTGTTATAAGGTTATTATAACATTTTTTATAACATTTTTAAATAAACAATTTACTAGAGATTCTTTACTACTTTACTAAAGGGTGGTTTTTGTAGAGGTATATAACTTTAAGTTGCAATAAAACAACGATGGATTATTCGATTGACATGAATTTTATTCATCCGAAAGATAATCTTGTGGCATTACATTTTAAATATGATTTCTGGCATATGACCGCCACGGCTGGCGCGGATGTAGTCCAATCTGGACGTCCAATTTTCGTTGACTTTTTCCAACATTTGTGGCCGTATATCGGCAATAATACGGCGAATGTTGTCTTCCAAATGGTCAAGCGTTTGTGGCTTTACCGCATAGACCAATGACTTTACATAGCCCCACAGAAAGTAGTCTAGCGGTGTTAAATCACAAGATCTTGGAGGCCAATTCACAGGTCCGAAACGTGAAATTAGGCGGTCACCAAACGTGTCTTTCAATAAATCTATTGTGGCACGAGCTGTGTGACATGTTGCGCCGTCTTGTTGAAACCACATCTCCTGGACATCATGATTATTCAATTCAGGAATGAAAAAGTTTGTAATCATGGCTCTATACCGATCACCATTGACTGTAACGTTCTGGCTACCATCGTTTTTGAAAAAGTACGGACCATTGATTCCACCAGCCCATAAAGCGCACTAAACAGTCAGTTTTTCTGAATGTAACGGTGTTTCCACATACACTTGAGGATTATCTTCACTCCAAATGCGGCAGTTTTGTTTGTTGACGTAGCCATTCAACCAGAAGTGCGCTTCATCGCTAAACAAAATTTGCTTATGAAAATCGGGAACAACGGTAATCTCGTTTTGGGCCCATTCGACGAATCTACGCCTTACTTGATGATCGTTTGGCTTCAAATCTTGCACGAGTTGTAAGCACGCAAACCAAGATCCTTCCGCAAAATCTTCCATAAAGTGGATGGACACAGATCCAATTCCTGTGCTCGATGGCGGATAGACTCATTCGGGTCTTCCTCAATGCTACGCTCTACAGCAGCAATAGCTTCTTCTGTACGCACCGTACAGCGTCTCTGGGGATGCGAGTTATCAATAAGAGTAAACGTGGTGCGAAAACGTTCCATGGTTAATCGAATTAACTGCTCTGATGGACGATTTTGTCGACGATAAAATGGACGTAGTGCGCGATAAGTTTTCCGCCCAGAACCATTATTTTCGAAATAAAATTGCCCTATTTGCAAGCGTTGTTCAGGCGTGAGTCTATTCATGATGAATTGCCAAACCAAACTGAGAATAAATCACTTGACAGCTGTTAAATCGGTCGCCATCTTGAAAAGTAATGCCAACTTAAAGTTCTATACCTCTATAAAAAAACACCCTTTATATAACCTACTCTTGTTTTTTTTTATTCATTCTATTGAAGTTCGATTACATGCCCTTAAAAGGCGTTTGTAAAGGTATTGTTAATCGAAAATCGAATTCATAAAATATTTGCCATATTTGGTTAGAACTTTTGTTTGAAATACAAGCTTAAGAGAAAAAAAAAAAACACTGAGAGACAGAGAGAGAGAGAGAGAGAGAGTCTGGTAAAATACTAAACAAATCATATCAGTGTTGAAAAATTCAGTACTTTGGTACTTTTTTCGGTACTTTTTCATTTCAAAAATACCGCAGTACCCCCTCGACGTTTTCAGTACTTTTTTATTATTACAAACTTTATGTCTTGCGCTTTTCAACAATTAATGCATTAGCAACATGTTAATGCTAAAGGTAGAATCAGGCTTTAGCCCCGGTTAGTCAAACGTTCACGGAACATACCTTCGTTTTTAGAATACGAAACGCAATTAAAACGCTTGCAGAACAGTATTGTTATATCGGTAAGCACTTGCATTGCTCTTCATATGCTAAAAAGGGACGTTCCATCGACGTTTGACTAAACGGGGCTTTTACGTTTTGCTACGTTCCGAATCAGATGTTTTTGTCTTCTATGTGAGGAACAGGAATAATGTAAATAATTAAACACGGTGAATCATCTATTACCGACCTAATGCGTTACATTCAGGAGTCTTTGAATTTGCCTTTCTTGACCTTCTGGCAACAACTCTGAGAGTAAATAAAATCTGTCGTTCATAATCCATGTTAAACTGTTAAGCTACATTTGCATAAACTTTATAATCCTGATTAAAAGTTTGTAGTGGTTAGACCTCTCGGCGATTTCCTCTCAAAAGTCTTCGTGAAAAACTCTGAGAGCAAATAAGATTGTCAAGGAAAGTTTCTCAAAAAAAATCTGTCATTTGAAGTCAATTTTAAACTGTAGTTCCCACCACTTATGAATAAAAGTTAACGGGCACAACGTGGGTGGTGCGAGAAGCTTGGTCGTAATGCAGGCTAAAGAAGGACATTCTACGTCTTTGTTGAAGGCAGTATTATACTGCGTTCTGTATAAGCAAGGGAGCGCGCAAAGACAAATCCTCATCGGTTCAAATACAGCAGAATACAAACAACTAACACACACAGCATAAGTGGTGGTAGAAGCTAGAGCGTAATCCTAACTGAAAGGTTGTAATGACCTATTATGTATGTATGTATGTAGAAACAATCTATTTGGCATGAGTTTCTCACTTTTCAATTTTAAGAAATAAAAAAGTTAAGTGGATTACACATACATATAATTCATTACTCCATATAATCCATTCAGAAAACTTTTGATTTTTTTCGATATAGGATAACATCAACAAGGGACATCATCAGAAGATCTAGCAGCGCCAATAATTAAATTCACCGCAGTCTAGTAGGTAGTGTGTTGGCTTATTAGACGTTTCCAACAAAACAGAAATATTTCTTTGGCGTCTTCCTCTCAGCAGATTCCTGGCAAAAACTCTGAGAGTAAATAAAATTGCCATGAAAAGTTTCTCAAAAATCCTTCGTTCGGAGTCGACCTTAAACAGTAGGTCCCGAACCTCATATATAAAATTAACATACACAAAATAAGTGGCGTGAGAAATTAGGTCATAATCCTGATTGAAGAGTTATAAAAGTACCATTTGATGCAAAAAAGTACTCTTTCAGTTATTGTTTAGTACCATTTCAAAATTCCAATTTTGCAACACTGAATCATATACAAAAGAGTGTCTGTCTGTGTATTAATTATTCAAGGTGCAGTCATACTTATGGTACTGTCTGTAACAATTAATAATTATAATTAAAACAACAACAAATAAATTAAAAATTAAAATAAATTTCCTGGCATACCCATCATCATGAGGGTATGGAATGAACGCATGTGTCTTAAGTCTTTTGTTTATGCACTTGCATTGGCCATGATGGGCTTTGAAATTTTTGTGTTTTAAGGTCTGGCTGGCATACTTTTCAAATTGATAGAAAGGAAAGTTTCTTCTTTTAACGCCACCTACTAGTTGATTAGTTAATTAATTATTTCTTTGTAACGATTCAAAAATAAATATTTATGTGTTCGTTTTAAATTTCAAGAAAAAAAACAAAAAGAAAAAAATTCATAAGAAATGTAGGCTGCATCTGTGACCAACTAATTATGCATAAAATAGTTTAAAGTAAATAAGCTTACACACACACGTTTTTAAAATACAACCAAGTGGGTACTAGGAAAAGTGGGCGTCTGGTTGGGCTGGGTTAGACCAGCCAAACCAAGCTAACCAGCCAGCCAGCCAGCCAGCCAGACAATGTAAAAGAAGATGACATTTTTATGCAATAAACTGTAGTGAACTGTAAAGCTGTTTAGACTATAAATCACTTGAGTATTTAGTTTGTCTATACATATATAGCTTAGAATAGTAACAACAACAACAACAACAACAAAACACTTTAATTACAATTTTGAAAAAATAGATACGCGACACAGCCAGCAAAAGTAAAGTAAAAAAGAAAAACAATGTTTCAAAGAACAAAATGAAATTCAAATAAGTGGGTTTCGCCTTTAGAAGATAACAAGAAAAGCAAAACTCAAGATAAAAGGGAGAATCACAGAATCAAAGACAGAAAGTAAAAAATAAAATAAAAAATAAAAATGATGTTGGTGTTAACAATAATTAGCATCCTACACATTCAATTTTATTTCAATATAAAAACCAAAAAAAAACAAAATCAAAAAGAAATACAAAATATTGTTGTGTATTAAATATTTTTGTTAATACTACTAACTCAAGTTTATTTTTATTTTGTATACAACACTAAAGAAATCCACGCATTTTGTTTGCTTTTCTTTTGAAATAAAAATTAAAATTAGTCAGCATTGATAAAAAAAAAAGCATCATGACGTTATATTTAACACATACACACGCACATTTACACTCTAATTATATGACTTTTTAAAGTTAAGGTAAGAGCATGCAAAATAAAAACCTACTAAAGGGTCATGAAATGAAAAATTACCATACCATAGGTGGGTTTCCACCTAACAAAAGAAATCAAGAGTCGGCCATCTGTCAAAAGAAAAAAGAAAAAAAAAATAGTTTCGTCACGCTGGAGTTCAAAGATCTTCGCCGCTAATAGCTAAACTTTTATCACAACAGTAAAGAAAGTCTTTAAGAATGTAAGCTGCACGAACTCTTGACCCACAACCAAGCGCCACACAAGAACATATTAACACCACCTAAATAGAATACAGCAAACATTTGAAATCAATGCACACTACGTTAGTATTACGTTTGGAAAGCGAAAATAATCAATATTTTGAAAAAATTTCTCCACATCCCAGGCCTAAGTAATGCATTTGTATTCGGCAAGGTCAAGGTATTTATACAGATTAAAGCTTTTGCTATTGTTCGCAATGCTGCTGCTTCAAATTGCTATGTCCAGCAATGGAACTACTTGAGTTCGACAAGAAAATGGTTCGCATTCTAACGGGACAGTGCGCTATTGGCACCGACAAGCTCGGTTTGCTCCACCAGGATTACTGCAAAAGCTTCCATGATGTAAAGGAAGCGGAATCAGTGCAATTCCGTTTATGCGAGGACAAACGTTATCGGTTTTTGGCTGACGGAATGGGGTACAATAATCCCACACAATATCATTAAAAGCCTTGTGGCAACCCTGTCATTCTAGAACATGCCGCAAGTAGCAAAGAAATAAAAAAAAACATCCTTTAAAGAACGAAAAGGAATACAAAAATATTTAAAATAAGAATTCTAAGCAAATGTTGTTGAGTTCGTATCATTTTTTCCCTTTTTTCTGGAAAAAAATTCTCAAATGCTTCTCTTTTTAAACAAACGATGCCGCAAACAATAACCTGAAGCAAATAATGACTACAAAAGCCTATGAAAATGGAAAAAATAGTTTCGTTTATTAAAAAGGAAAAGAAGTAAAAAATAAGGTTTCTTTGCAGGATTCTATAAAAGGCAAACAATTTTTATAATAAACTATGCAAAGGCCAGTTCGATCTTTAAGCATTAAGGCTTTAATAATATAATAACAACAACAATAGAAAATAAACGACTTGACCACGACTTAAACATCATGAACAGAGAAAAAAAATTTCAATTTTTCATCGTGACTTTTTGATTAATCAAGTAAAAATATCTCGAGGTTTATAAAGTTTATAAGTAAGCATCACTCTCCATTAAAAAAAAAAAAGAACAGAAAAAATTTCGCTTTAAAAATGGCTTTGGGGCGGCCAGCAAGCCAACCAATAAAGAAAAACAGAAAAAAACTCATTAAAACAAAAGACTTAAGCAACAAACCTTTACGGTTTTAAAGACAAAAAAACAAAAATTCCAATACAAAACAAGAACAATAACAAATATGTTTAAATAACAGAATAATTTGTTTAAAGCAACGCTTAACAACAACAACAAAAAAATGATTGATTGTTTAACAAGTAATCAAAGGGAAATCAAAGACACAAATTAAACAGCGAAGGAGAAGAAGAAGAAAGCAACAGAAACTTTCTTCTTGGGGGCCCATCATCATCATCATCATCATCATCAGCATTTCATTTCAACCGAAAAACGCTTTTGCCCTTCATTGCACAAAAGACGAACGAACGAACGAACGAACGAACGTATGAACAAACTTAAACAACAACAACAACAACATTCACCCAACAAAAAAAATTTATCGCCCAAGAATTTATGTGGTTTTTGCCTTTTTCATTTCACTGGCTTTTGGTTGTAGTTTGATCGCTCGATACGGTTCTGCTCTGTAAAATAAAAATGCATCCCAAAAAAAAGCAAAGCCATGAAATGAGGGACGTATGGACAGCTGGAGGGGCTGTAATAAACGAATGTGTAAAGAAATCTGTTGATTCTTTAACTCTTTAACAAATCTTTAATCATAATGTACGAGTCTGTTTCACTCTCCTTTTGCTTTAATTCTCTCTGTCTCTTGCTCTCTCTTGCTCTCACTGTTACTGAGCTGCCATGTTGTGTAGATTTTTTTGTTTTGTTTTCTTGTTCTCTTAAACATGTTTTTTGTTATGCTCTCAAGTAAAAGAAGAAAAAAACAAAATGTAGCAAAAACAAAAACATCAACATCAACAACATCGGCATCAACATTATTAACACACACACACATACATATACATTTATATGATCAAACAAAATATGCCCTCTAGTAGCCTAGTCTTACCGGTTTTGTATTTCTTTTCTTTCTTTTCTACTCGTAATGTTTACGGTTTTAAACGAGTAAGTTTCTGAGCGTATATGTACGTATGAGTGAGTCTGTGTGTGTGTGTTAGTGCATGAAAATAGAGAGAAATAAATGTGTTTAAAAGGCTAATTTAGCGTTTTTCTTATTTAATAAGCATGTTCAGGCAACAAACTTTGTTTTGTTCTCACAACATAAATGAAAATGAACGTTTTTTCATTACTATCAAGAGAGTTAACAACATTGTTGCTAAAAATTCATAGAAATTTCTATTCATAGTAGTGGCTACAGTACTCTAGGCATTTATTGTTATTTGTTTGAAAAACACTTTTTTCTTCTTATTGTTGCTGTTGCTGCTGCTGTTGTTATTGTTTTTAGTATTAAGACACCTGGATAACATTTCGGCTGGTTTATTATCATTATTGTGATTATCACTGTAGTAGTAATAGTAAGTAGTGTAGCAGTGGTAGTTGTAATCATACAATAGCTGTTGTTGTTGTTGTTGTTGTTGCTATTATTATTATGATTATAATTATCTTTATTACGAATTATTGTTTTTATTTTCATTTGAAATGTCTCTGTTTACTCTCTCTCTCTCTGTTCTTAAGTTACAATTTTTTAGACGTTCTTCTCGTAAAAATAAAAAAAGAACTTTTCTGTGTGTTGGTATCTTCTGTATGCATTGCATTTTTTTCATATTTTTTCTCTGCTTTTATTAGCCAATAATTTTTAAACGCGTCTTTTGTGCCAACTAAATGGCAATAGAATTTGTATTTTGGGTTTAATGTTTACTTTAATAGCCACACACTTATTAACCAAAAAAGTAACTTCAACTTTAACTTTATTTTGGTTTTTGTTTTTTCAGATTCTTTGTTTTAAATCCGTATTTTTGATTTCCATTTCAGATTTGCTGTTTCAGCTGCAGTTGTTGTGAAAGCCATTGTATTGCTTACTTAATAACCACAAGTTCAACGTGGGTGTTATATGGTGTTCATAATATAATTTTCGTTTTATTTAAAATTAAAATGAAACAAACATACTTATGAACACATACAGATTATGTATGTATATTTGGACATCAGTTTTAGGGCATGACAAGAGGTGACTAACGTCTATTAAATTGTAAAGATTTTATTTTGTTTTTTCAAGTAAAAAATAATGGTAATGGAGTAGTAACTCGCTTACATATGCATATATACAGGGAATGCCTGCATGTAGGGATGTGAGGAGCATGATGTAGTCAAACTCATCGTTGTACAGGGTATGCCTGTGTGATGGGATGTAGGGGAGCATGATGCAGTCAAACTCATCGTAAGTCTCTGATTTGGTATTCAAAGGTGTAGACACACTAGTCAGAATCTTTAATTCCCAAGGAAGTAGTTCACAGATGTCACAGTTTTTGATCTCGGGATAAATCCATGCTTTTTTCTTCATTCAATTTCCTCTCTCTCTCTCTGATACATACATAATTGGTCATTACAGTCATTAATCCTTCAGTCAGGATTACGATCTAGTTTCTCACACCACTTATGTTGTGTATGTTAATTAATTATTTATACATGAGTGGCGGGACCTACAGTTTAAAGTCGACTCCGAACGACAGATTTTTGAGAAACTTTTTCATGGCAATTTTTATTTACACTCAGAATTTTTGCCAGAAATCTGCTGAGAGAAAGTCGACGAAGAAATATTTTTTGTATTTTGTTTTGATGTCTGGCCTGGGGCACGAACCCTGGCTTTTCGTCTAATAAGCCAACACACTACCTACTAGGCCGCGGCGACTTCACCGCGACAGTACCATCAAACAGATGCTTCAAATATGTATCAACCGTTTGATAAGCCCGGCAAATATCTCCCTCTGATAGCTCTTAGTTTATTTACTCCATTGTGAGATGTAGTCAAACATCTCAGTTGCATCCATGAAAATCCTTCAGCGCATTACTTCTCAGTTAGCCTTCTGTACATTAGCTTAGAAACTCCATTGTTTGTCGAATCTTAGGGATTCCTTTAAAGATTTTCTTTCGTTCTTTTCCGTAACGTTAGTTTACTACGTTCCCTATTGCTAGAATGCCTTTTGGATGCTTTTCTTAACACCACCGCTTTTGTACATATCCAGACATTTGTACATCGTCCTCTGTATACCTTGCAGTATCGACTTTTGTTGATGATACCCAGTTGCGGGATCTGTTTCTTATGTTTTTTATTCCAGTAACAACTCTTTCCTCCTTTGGTAATTAAGCTGCACAGGCAGCGACTATGTATGGTATTGGGAAGTTAGGTTATATCCTTATAAGCTTCATTTTGCAGGGCGTTTAATTGTACGCTGCAGCAGATTGGTTTGTAACCCGGCTAATGTTTGTAATATCCGGCATATATTATCTGCCAAATCGTGAAGTTAGCTGCAAATTAATCTCCGTATGACTCCCAAACGCTTTACATACATACATACATACATAATTGGTCATTACAACCCTTCAGTCAGGATTACGACCTAGTTTCTCACACCACTTATGTTGTGTGTGTTAATTTTATACATGAGTGGTGGGACCTACAGTTTAAAGACGATTCCGAACTTTTTCATGGCAATTTTATTTACTCTCGAGAGTTTTTGCCAGAAATCTGCTGAGAGGAAGTCGCCGAAGAAATACTTTTTAAATTTTATTTTGATGTCTGGCCTGAGGCGCGAACCCTGGCTTTTCGTCTAATAAGCCAAGACACTACCTACTAGACCACGGCGACTTCCCAAACGGTTTAGCATTCGATTTTACATTGACAAAGTATGTTCTATCAGTGACATGGCGATAAGAGAAGAGAATTTGGACTTGCATTTGGAAGGAAACTCCATTTAGAGGAAACGTTTTACTCCTGTTATCTTTTCAGGTATTAAAATATTTGGAAAGCATTGCCATACAGATCCACGTGCGAAAATAAGCAACATACAGTAGCCAATGACGGCTCCATATAACTGCTGGTAATCAGGTTCACTTGTGTTGTAATATACAAGACAAGCTGTAGATTGAAATCCTTATAGCAGCACACGAACACAACGTATGTATTTAAAAACATAAGGAAATAGGCAAATAGAGACTACGTCTGGGATTACAAGGTATAAATATACATACGAGGTCAATAAGGGTCAATAAGTCTGTGAGTTTTTGAATGAAACGCAGATTTTTGAATAAAAAGAAAAATACTTTGACCAATGTGCCTCCAAGTCTTCTTTAAATCACATTTGATTGATCGGGATCATTGAAATTGATCGATTTGTGCAACGTTTTCATTGTTGCAGTCTTTTTAGGAGTCTTTTTAGGTTATTCCAAATTCTTTTTTTGCAAAAATATATGAAACGATTTGCGTTTGTTGGTTGGAAAGAAGAGATGCCATAAAGAAAACTAAAATATTGTTTTTTATGTTGTTGTTATCGTTATAGTTGTTGTTGTTGTTGCTTTTATTTTCTTGGTTAGGTTAGGTTAGGTTGGAGTGGTAGCTTTAATACCAAAAGCTCACTTGAGCACGCATAGCGGCCCCTTGTGACGCCAGAGGTGAACGCAGTCTCTGACCAAGTTCCTCCAAACCAGGCAAAGAGTTGTTTTTTAGTTTTGAAACAAAATCAATTCACTAGAGGCTAAATCCAAAGTTTAGAGTCCGATAAGACAACAATTCATAGCCAAATTAAGCAGGAGTTTGCTTTTAATGACTATTAAGCAGAAAGTAAAGGTGGCAGCTTATTTAAATTTTTTCCAGAAATCGACTGCAGGTTGTGTGTTGATAGTTAAGAGGCGTGTTAGTCAAAAACTCAAGTCCATATATGACTTTGGTAATAATAATACCCATCATACTCTGATATTAATTAGATTAACAAACGAAATTTTTCATATTTATTGCTTCTGCAATACAATACATACAGCTGTGTTCAAAATAATAGGAGTGCTACCATGTAATATTTTCAAAGTTAAAATTTTTTATTCTACCAATTTGCAAAACATGATATATTTTAATGGTAGTTACAACGATATTTACGAAATAAAATACAAAAAAGAATTTCGTAATAACTTTAATATTTACGATGAAATTGATTCATTTCTGTGTTTGCCTCTGAATTCAGTTGATCAAAAAAATAGGAGTGTGAGTGTTCTTTTAAAAATTAAAATATAACAGGACATAATTTAAAGAAAAAGGTGAACAATAAGTACGGAAAAATGTAGTTAAAACTTTTTCTACAGTGATTCACATAAATTTTTGTAATAGTGGGACGAGAAAAGCACTGTCCTGAAGAAAAGAGAAAACGAATTAAAAACTTTCGTAATAAAGGCAAAACTTACAAAGAAACCAAGGAAATCTTAAGTTAATCCGATCAAATGATCACAAATACATTAAAATATAAAAAAAAAGCCCGAAACGCGTGGGCGCAAGGCCAAAACATCTACTGTCGATGACCGCCAAATTGTGCGATACAGCAAAAGAAATCCTTCAGCGTCTTCAAATAAAAGTCAAAAGGATCTGAATCTTGCCGTAAGTGTCCCTACTATTCGTAGGCGTCTGATGGACAACAATTTAATCGCAAGAAGTTCACAAAAGGTGCCATTGTTGACATACAAAACAGGCAGCAGCACGCTTAAAGTTTGCCCAAGAACATATCAAATATCCGAAAGAAAAATGGAGAAACATACTGTGGACTGACGAAGGCAAAATTGTTTTATTTGGTGGCATTGGGTCTAGACAGCATGTTAGACGTCCGCCCAACACCAAATATAAAGCTCAGTATACACAAAAGACAGTTAAACATGGTGGTGCAAAACTAATGATATGGGGAAGCTTTTCATATAATGGTTTAGGCCCAATACATCGAATTAGAGACATAATGGATAGGAACGTCTATGTCAGCATTTTGAGAGAAGTGATGTTACCATATTCCACACCTCTAAAATGAATATTCCAACAAGACAATGACCCGAAACACACCAGTAAATTAGCAAATGAGTGGTTTCGGGTTAATGGGGTAAAGGTTATGGCGTGGCCAGCTCAGTCTCCTGACCTTAATCCCATAGAACATCTATGAGGGATGTTAAAAAATATGTTGCCGAGAGAAAACCGTCAAATGCAACTGGGTTGTGGTCTGTAGTGCAAGATGGGTGGAATGAAATTCTACTAAAACAATGTCAAGCCTTAGTTGACTCCATGGCTCGTAGATGTGCTGCTGTAATAAAAAGTAAAGGCTATTCTACCAAATACTAATCGTATTTAAAGTTTCTGATTATAGTCATAAGCATTTTTAACTTTTTTAATAGTAAATTTTTATGAAAACTGAAATACTCCTATTATTTTGAACAGCACTTTTTAAGATATTTTTTTTAAACTTCCGTTTACTTACTTGTTGATAGCTTTATTTAATTAATGAATAACTTATATAATTTAGTATTGAATCAACATTACATTACACCAAAAAATTTAATTAAACCATGTTTTTTATTTGTTAAAATTTAAGCTTTTGTTTTTCAATGGGCTCACTCCTATTTTTATGAACACAACTGTATATCACTACTGATCACATCCATCCCTTTCCACCCATATATGTATCTTTAGTATCTTTTATACACATTAATTTTTATTAAAAACAATCTTTTGGTGTTTTTTTTTTCTTTGCATTATTATTTATGCTTTATGTTTATCAAACTTTTACCTGCTGGGATTTCTTTCTTTTTTACTGGGAACTTCTTTTCTTTTTTTCGTTTATTTTGAGCTGTGAATCAAATTTCAAATATTCTGTATTATAATCCAGCCTTATTGCCTTAAGTTATTAAACGATTTTCATGTACAACATGCCTATAAATACATACATACGTAGAGATACATACATACATATATACATACTGTACTCGTATATGCAATAAATATTTTGGTATCTTTTTTTGTGTGTTTATTTTATAAGTGGTAGTTGCAAGAGATTGCCAAACGTGAGGCACGATTTTTTTATTTATGATTTTGCACCACCACCACCACCACCAGCAGCAGCATCGTCATCATCATTATTATCATTGCCAGCAGCAGCAACAGTTTAGCCTCAGCATCATCATCATCATCCTCACCAATGCCACAAACGATTACCAAGAAAAGTTTAAAGAACCTTAAAGCACGACATATGTACGCTCTACTCCTCTCATTGCCGTCTTCCAAATGCAAGCAAACAAAAGAAGGTTCATTAAAATGAAAAAAAAAAGAAACGAAAAAAACTTTTCGAATCCAAAGATGCTGGTGGTTTGATTGGGCGGACGACACTTCGCATAACAATTTCGTTGCGTTATTGAAAATCATTTTTGTTCTCGAAACAAGAGAAACTGAATCCAATGAAGTTTAAAATTTCAATTAATCGTGTAATAAACATTTGAAAGAACAAGCAAATGTAATCGAATACCCCCCTAACAATGTAGGGAATCTCAAATTATAAAGAAAATCTCCAGAAATTGATTGTATTGCAAAAATGTTTAACAAATATGCTGCTAAGCCCAGTTATGTTTGCAACATTCTTTATTGATAATTGCATTTTTGTTTTCCTAATAATTAGTTTTTATTAGTAATTTTGATTGCAAAAAAAATGACAAAAACTGGCTTGTGCCGCCAATTGACTCGTGCTTTTCAGGCATCAGCAACAGCAGCAGTTTAGCTTAGCTTTGCTTTACTTTAATCTGTAAATGAATTGTGCTGCATATTTCTATTGCATGTGGCGTTCATAAATAATTCATAAACTTTTTGAAATATTTCGAAATCCAACAAATTTTCAGACTTAACTAAGGCAACACGTGCCGAAATCAAATATTTTTTCAATCATTTTATAACAACAAGTGCATGAACAAAAAATATGTTCACGTAGCAGTTACGTTACGTAAGCAAAATACGCTTTAGCTGGGATATCAACCCTAATCACGTATACTGGCTGCATTAGTTATCATAACAATTCTATTCTTTAGGACCTCATTTTGGAGGTTGGCTTTGTAGAAAAGGAATCATCAAAGGAGATCATGATAAGAGGCACTCTTGAACTTCATCACCCAAAGGCATTATTTACTATCCTTAACTGGCAACCATAAGGCTTGTTAGCTAAACAAGTTGGTGCTAGGTTAGGTTAGAGGACGTGTACCTGTCAGTCAGGACAAGTACAGTATCCGGAGGTCGGATTGACCCATTGTACAACGCCCTAAATGAGGGATAGAGGATAGTATAGGGGATAGGATGAAAGGAGGGTATATGGGAAAGGGGGGAGTGGAAAGCGGAGGAATCACACAGACCAGACACAACAAAAGGGTGGGAGAGCGCGACTACACCGATGAAGTCCTAGCAACTCTCAACCAGCCTAAGCCACTAATGAATCTGTGGAGAGCCTTGATGTCGGCTCTCGACACTGAATTCAAGCTCCCAAAGAAGGCTCTGTCAAGGGTCCTCAATCTCAATCTACCAAGGGCTGGGCAGTTACAGAGGAGGTGTTCGATAGTCTCCAACTCCTCCTCATCGCAACACGCCCTGCAATAGTCCGGCTGGAATCTGTTCCAGATCCCCGACAAACAACCCTAAGCTGGCCTTATCCAAGCACAGCAACCAATCTGTTCTCTTACTGTCTACAGCAGGTCATAGACACCTAGAAACAAAACAACCCGATCCGTTTCCCCAACGCCTCTGCTCTTTCTCCATGACCCATCCATTGATGAGGCCATAAAGGTGGCAGACTGGGGGGTCAGGAACAACTATCAAATCGCCCCCTGAAAGCGAACCTAGCCTAGGGAAGACATCCGCCGTCTCATTGCCCAGTATTCAGCTATGTCCCGGAACCCAGCATAGACGGATACGGTCCGGTCCAAAAGTCCTCAACGACTCCTTGCACTCGTGAATAAGCCGTGATTTGCACCAGACCGACGCAATGGCCCTAAGGGCAGCCTGACTGTCAACGAAGATCATGTAAGATTCGGAATCCGAAGCTGGGCCACCAGCTATGGCCCCAGTAGCCTTCAAGATTGCGAAAATCTTCGCCTGATAAACGCTGCAGTCATCATTCAACCTAAAGTGGAGTTCAAGACCGAGTTCCCCACAGAAAACCCCAGCACCTGTACGTCCACCTAACTTAGACCCGTCTGTGAAGATGGGTATACCCATGATGGGATGGGTGCTAACACAACCAAGAGATTTAATTTTACAACGGAAAGGAAATATAGAAGCCATTATCATAACAAAGTCTTGGGTTTAGTTGCTCTGGCTCTGGCATATTAACTTCACAATACCTAAACCCACTTTCGATCTTGTTTTTGCAATGAAAATACTGAATAGATTCAAGTAGTCTGAAAAACTAGGTTGTAATCCTGACTAAAAGGTTGTAAACCAGAGTTCACCTTGAGAGCCTCATAGTAATTATAACAGGACACTGGCCTATAGGTAAACAATCCAAGAAACTGATAATAATTCACAAAGACTTCTCTGGAAGCTGTAACGACGAAGAAGTAATCAAGACCCCAGTATATTTTCTTTGTTATTGTTCGGCACTTGGGAACCTAAGGCAAAGGATTCTTTAGCACCCAACATGTAAAGGGCGTTTTTTTATAGAGGTATAGAACTTTAAGTTGGCATTACTTTTCAAGATGGCGACCGAATTAACAGCTGTCAAGTGATTTATTCTCAATTTGGTTTGGCAATTCATCATGAATAGACTCACGCCTGAACAACGCTTGCAAATAGTGCAATTTTATTTCGAAAATAATGGTTCTGTGCGGAAAACGTATCGCGCACTACGTCCATTTTATCGTCGACAAAATCGTCCATCAGAGAAGTTAATTCGATTAACCATGGAACGTTTTCGCACCACGTTTACTCTTATTGATAACTCGGATCCCCAGAGACGCTGTAGGGTGCGTACAGAAGAAGCTATTGCTGCTGTAGAGCGTAGCATTGAGGAAGACCCGAATGAGTCCATCCGCCATCGAGCACAGGAATTGGATCTGTGTCCATCCACTTTATGGAAGATTTTGCGGAAGGATCTTGGTTTGCGTGCTTACAAAGTCCAACTCGTGCAAGATTTGAAGCCAAACGATCATCAAGTAAGGCGTAGATTCGTCGAATCGGCCCAAAACGAGATTACCGTTGTTCCCGATTTTCATAAGCAAATTTTGTTTAGCGATGAAGCGCACTTCTGGTTGAATGGCTACGTCAACAAACAAAACTGCCGCATTTGGAGTGAAGGTAATCCTCAAGTGTATGCGGAAACACCGTTACATCCAGAAAAACTGACTGTTTGGTGCGCTTTATGGGCTGGTGGAATTTATTGGTCCGTACTTTTTCAAAAACGATGGTGGCCAGAACGTTACAGTCAATGGTGATCGGCATAGAGCCATGATTACAAACTTTTTCATTCCTGAATTGAATAATCATGATGTCCAGGAGATGTGGTTTCAACAAGACGGCGCAACATGTCACACAGCTCGTGCCACAATAGATTTATTGAAAGACACGTTTGGTGACCGCCTAATTTCACGTTTTGGTCCTATGAATTGGCCTCCAAGATCTTGTGATTTAACACCGCTAGACTACTTTCTGTGGGGCTATGTAAAGTCATTGGTCTATGCGGTAAAGCCACAAACGCTTGACCATTTGGAAGACAACATTCGCCGTATTATTGCCGATATACGGCCACAAATGTTGGAAAAAGTCATCGAAAATTGGACGTCCAGATTGGACTACATCCGCGCCAGCCGTGGCGGTCATATGCCAGAAATCATATTTAAAATGTAATGCCACAAGATTATCTTTCGGATAAATAAAATTCATGTCAATCGAATAATCCATCGTTGTTTTATTGCAACTTAAAGTTCTATACCTCTATAAAAAACACCCTTTATAAACGGAACGTGTCTAGGCGAACATTATTACTTTCATAAGGCTCTCTACATGGTTGGACAATGCCAGCCATGAGTTCTAGTCAATGATCGAATAGATTCTATAGGTACCTTATTGGACCCAAGTAAGCTATGCTTGTAAGGCAGCTAACAACTTCTACTAAATAGGCATTAAGTCAGCCCAAAGCTGGTTTCATTCTTTAGGAAGACTATGAAAATGCTGCTGGGCAAGTGTAGCATAAAAATGTGTTGAGTTTACGGATACTGTCAAAACTCTCGACAGAAAATGCAGCGAAATAAGTGGACCCAGTGGAATGGCTGAAACATCTCCCAGGAATGAAATGGGAAAGTAAAAAGGGAATAAAAAGTCATGACAGAATAGGGGAGATAATCAGAATATTCAAGATAATAAGGCCTAGATTGAAGTATTCTAATATGGAATATGGTTCTGAACTTTGCTAAGGTGTCTACGAAGACTTTGAAAGATTTTCTGTTTGGCTTTTGGGCTCTGATGCTGAGGATCAATTTTTGGCACACAAGCATCCGTTCTGAGCGGTGATATAAGGGAGCCTGAGACTGTCAAACTCATCGTAAGTCTCTGAACTGGTATTCAGCGATATAGGCTTTGGCATCTGCACCAGTTTTTGATCTGTGGATACATTCCTACGTCTTTCTTCATTTATTCTCTTGTCTTTGGTCACTTGCAGTCTTATATTTCAGTTTCATTTTCTTTCGTGCTCTTCGTTCTTGCTTTTCCTATATTTTTTTTAAACCTTTAGTTAGATATACGAGACTGAAGGTACCTAAAATAAAGCTTTTCTGGCCTTTAGCTAGAGGAAGAGTATTTTCCAACTACCTTCGTAACCATTATTGTAACGATTATTATTTAAACGATTATTGCATTGAATTAAATTCGATTAATTCGATTCAATAAATTTTTATTTTCAAAATAATTATCGTCAACCGTTATTGCAAAAATATGAAACGAAATTCGTTTGTTGGTTGTGAAGAAGAGATGCCATAAAGAAAACTAAAATATTGTTTTTTATGTTGTTGTTGTTATTGCTTTTATTTTTCATGAAACTTAAGCTTTTTCTTAAATCTCAGTATCTCTAGCTGCATAAGTAAGTGTATAAGAGTGTAAGTGTGTGTGTATTTGTTTGAGAGTGGATTTGTTTTCAACTTCATTGCTTTTTTTTTTACTACTTGCGACGTGTGCAGTTTATCTTTTCTTGTATCTACAAAATAAAGTAGAAGAAAACAACAAAAAACAAAAAAATTAAAAACAACAACAATAACAATAACAATAACAGCAGCAACATCAACTATGGTAAGAAAACATTTGTTTATTTTTATTGAAAGTCTTGCTTGCTTGCTTGCTTGCTTTGCTGTTAAGACATGGTTGCTCTGCTGTTGCTATTGCTTTTATTGTATCGTACGTATGAACGTTTTTATCTTTAATAAACGAATGCTGGATGCTGGTTTAAACAGTTTTTTTTTTGTAGTTGCTGTGGTAGTTGTTGTTGCTGTTACTGTAAGCTTAAGTTAGGATCTACTTTGTATACTTACGAGTACATTTACTCGTAAATAAAAAACAAAAATCAAATGAACAGAAGAAAAGGAAAAAAACAACAACATTTTGTATGTAAAATAACATTGGAATGTTGTTATACCACTATTTTAACACACACACACACGCGCACATAACTAAATGTAAAACACATATAACTGTATGCATACATGTTGAATGTACTCGTATGCTTATGCATACACATACAAAGAAAAGATTTATAAGAAAAGGTTTGTTTACAACTTCGTATGAAAGTTTTACAACAACAGCAACAATAACAATAACAATAAGAAACTGCATTTGAAAACTACGATGCCAAACGAAAATTTTACAGCAAAAGTAAAGCAAAATAAGAACAAAAACAAAAAACAAAAATAAATCTACTGGCGCGTGCCCATGTAGTGGTATTAGAAAATGTAAAAAAAAAAATGAAAAACAATTTTTGTTTTCTGCTGCAAAGTTTAAAATCCATATAAAAGCAACACATGAATGCATATGTATATACATAAACAATATATGTATGTATGTATACAAATACAATAAATATATTAATTTATTACATATTAATGAGTATTTCTGTATGTGTGTGTGCTTGTTTTATTAGGAATTTGTTGTTGTTGTTATTGTTTTTAAAGCATTTCTTTAGATTTCAAATTTCTCGCGCCCCCCCCCCTCCCCTTAAGCATAGCATTTAAAATGTAAATGAAAGTCACAGTTATAATTAGCGTAGACTTCCTAATGGTTTCGGCATTTTTCCAAGGCAACTTTTATTTATTTTTCTCCATATTTTCCATGTGGATTTCAAATTTTATTTGAATTTTTAATTTTAATTTCGATTATGATCTCTTCAGAAACATTTTTGGCCACCATTAATATCAACAGTCATAGCCTTTGGTTATTTTTTTTGTGGTAAATGAGGAACACGTTTAAACTGCCTTAAGCCATTGTCGTATAATTATAAAAAAAAATTATGAATATTTAAAATTATTGTTGTTGTTTTCTTAAATCAAATTAATTTTTTATTTCTTAAGAAATATACAAAAAAACCTTTTCTTTACTAAAATAAAGAAACCCTATCCCAAATTATAGAAAAAAACGAGTCAGCGTAACTAAAACGTTAAGCTTTATTATATTGATTATTAATTATTTAAATTATACAGTAGGAGGCAAAAGTATTCCTCGGATTAGAAAATTTTTCAAATTTCCCATTGTGTTATTTGTTTTTTTTTTTTACTTTATTAAAGAAATTTTACACACATACATACATAATTGATCATTACATGCCTTTAGACTGGATTAAAACCTAGATTCTCATACCACTTATGCTATGTGTATTAATTTTATACATGACAGGCGGAACCTAAAAGTTTAAAGTGGACTCCGAAAGACAGATTTCTGAGAAATTTTTTCATTGCAATTTTTTTTTTCTTTCGTAAAACCAGCACTCAGGGGATGGCTCCTACACATGCAGTGCATTGTGCATGTTTAGCAAAATTGGTTATAGGAAGGTGTAAAGAGGGAGTAGTGTTTATGGACATTTGATTTCAACTCAAGATGCGAACGGCAAGGAAACGAGTTGCTGCTAGGTGACTATATAATGGCCAGTGCTCTAACCTTCACCATTAGACAGTCTAACAGCAATCGTCCTCAAGAAGCCCGCATCATAAAGTTATTTGAGTTCAAATATTAGACTATTAGACTACGGCGACGGAATCCATGCCTGTCTACTTAATGGGATAGCCACACATTTATGCTACTTAAAGCCCATTGTGATACCATACTTTAACACTTCCCATGACCTTTGAACCACACGGAGCTTCTGATGAAGCGGCTAAGATTACCAATGTCTATCACTGACATGTTTGCTTAAATTGTTCACGTAGTGGACACCAAGATGTGCTGGGTATGTGCTCAGTAGGTGAAGCACAGTTTCATTCCCTTCTTTATCACTGAGACTCCTGCAGAAGTCATTGCGTACCCATACGAATCGAGCGTGTTTCTTTGGAGTTTAAGCAAATTTCCCATGTGCCATCTGTAAAGCCTTGGCCAGATTTTCTACGCCGTTCTGCACATATCCGATACCGCCCACTAACGGAATCCATACATACATACGTAATTGATCATAACAACCCTTTAGTCAGAATTACGACCTAGCTTCTAATACCACTTATGTTGTGTGTGTTAATTTTACACATGGGTGTTAGGGGCTACAGTTTAAAGTCCCCTCCGAATGACAGATTTTTGAGAAGCTTTTCAAGGCAATTTTTTATTTATTCTCAGAGTTTTTGCCAGAAATATCGCCAGGGAAAGTCGCCGCCGAAATTTTTTTCGTATTTTCGTTTTGTTCGAGATGTCTGACCTGGGTTTTGAACCATGGCTTCACGTCTAATAAGACAACACACTACCTACTAGGCAACGGCAACGGAATCCATGTCTGCCTTATCAGTTATAAGCTCGCAGGTCTTTCCGAAGTATAAAATTTCTCGGAGAGTTCGATGGTTATGACACATGTGGCCATTTCATCTGCTCTGCAGTTGCTGCTGAGAGCTAGTCTCCTCAGAGTTTTTGAGTGGCCGTTATACGATCCATGCTATTGTCAAGTTTCCCACAGACCCTGACTAGTATTGAATGAAAACAACCAAGAAAAAAGACGGCAAAATTCTATAAAGAGGAGTTAACTCCTTCAATTGTTTCTTTCAGATCAATTGAAAGAATATATTGTAGGCAAGCACTATTTAAATACCTCAAATAGATTTCAATCAATAATTTCAAGTTCATTCAAGAAATAAAACCCTTATTAGACTTCCATTGTTTGTTTGACTAGAATTGCTTTTGAAAGTCTTGATGAACGAAAATAAAAATTGAAATAAAATTCAAAAAATTTAAACAAAAAAACTATTTTGAAGACATTAAAAATAATTAAAGTTTAAACAAATAGCAACAACATTAACATGGAAAACGATTTATGCTTAAAAACAAAAAACCGGTACTGTAATCTTGGCTAAGAGGAAATTCTTGAACAAAAATTTTGAATTTATTTTTTATATTTCGTTTCAGAAGCTATTCAGCCTTTAAGGCCTAACTTTTCTTTCTACTTATTTACACAATATTTAAATAAATAATTTACTAAGACTAGTTCATTAAAGTAAAGTAATAAAAATTGATTATTTGCTTAGTAAAACTGTCATAATACTAATGCAGACTTAAAGCAGCCTTAAAGTAGGTTTATTTCTATTGTAAATCTATAAAAAGCAATTGATCTCTAAAAGACTTAATATTTTCTTTAATTTCCTTGAATAATTTATAAAAAAATCAAATCAAAATTCATTGTTAATAACTAATTCATTAAAATATTTTATGAATAATGTAATGAATAAAAAAATTATTTTTTTTGTAACAATTAAGTGGCAAGTAAAATCGATTGTACGGTAAAACTCTCCAATAAAGAAAACTTAGCTTAGCTAATACGATAATTTTGAATAACAGTTCTTATTAAGGGGTTAATAAGTGTCTATTAACTTTATTATACGTATCAGAGATCAGCAATGGATCGTTTTTTCGCTACTCATAAGCATGCATACACATAATTGGTCATCACAACCATTCAGTCTGGGTTACGACCTAGTTTCTCACACCACTTACGTTGTGGGTGTTAATTTTACACGTGAGTGGCGGGACTTACAGTTTAAAGTCGACTCCGAACGACAGATTTTTGAGAAACTTTTCAGAGTTTGTTGCCAGTAATCTGCTGAGAAGAAGTCGCCGAAAAAATATTTTTGTATTTTGTTTTGATGTCTGGCCTGGGGTTTGAACCCTGGCTTTAGGTCTAATAAGCCAACACACTACCTATTAGGCTACGGCGACTTCCAGTTCTTAATAAAGGGTTGTTAAATGTCTATTAACTAATCTTTTTATTATACGCAGCAGAGATCAGAAATGTATCGTTTTTTCGCTACTCATAAGCTCACATGAAATTTTGAATATAAGTAAGTCAACAATATTGAAATTTAATTATGTACTCTGATTCTTTCATACTCACTACAACGTTGATTTATAAGTACAGGTTGCAATGAGTATGCATACAACATTGACATCAAACTGAGACCATGCGAAATATGTTTGATTCAAAAGCCTACTCATTTAGATTCATAAGTTTCGAAAAATACTTATAAATGATTCGAGTGACTCTATTCATTCATCAAAATTTTACAGAAAACAAACATACATACATCATCACAATCCTTCAGTCAGGATTACGACCTAGTTTCTCACATCACTTATGTTGTGTGTGTTAATTTTTATGCATGAGTGGTGGGACCTACAGTTTAAAGTCGACTCCGAACGAAAGATTTCTTGAGAAACTTTTCATGGCAATTTTTATTTACCCTCTCAGAGTTTTTGCCAGAAATCTGTTGAGAGGAAGTCGTCGAAGAAATACTTTTTGTATTTTGTTTTGATGTCTGGCCTGGGGCTCGAACCCTGGCTTTACATCTAATAAGCCAACACACTACCTACTAGACTACGGCGACTTATATTTTGAAAATAAGTGAGTCAACAATATTGAAATTTAACTAAGTACTCTGATTCATTCATACTCACTACAACGTTGATTCATTAGTCTAGGTTGCAATGAGTATGCATACAACCTTGACATCAAACTCATACCATTCGAAATATGTTTGATTCATAAGGCTAATTTAGATTCATTCATTCATTTAGAAAAATACTTATTTGTACTTATAAATGGATCGATTAACTCAAATCATTCATCAAAATTTTATAGAAAACAGACACATAAGCAAAGAGGACAGAGCAGCAATCAGAGCAAACACACAACCTTTTAGTGAGTATTTTTTTTAGTGTTCGTACGCGATTCATACTTATTTTGTACTTCGTGTATATGTTGTGTTATGGAGAGTCGAACTCAACAACATCATACGTGTTGTTAAGTATGAATATGATGAGTATTTCAAACTTTGAATATGAGTAAAGGTTCCATTATATTAAAGTATTAAGTATGAATGCGTATAAGTATCAGAAATTATGAGTATGATTCGAATCTACTCCTCTTTTTGAATACTCATTGCTGATCTCTGGTGTATATGTTGAGTTATGGAGAGTCCAAATCAACAACATCATACGTGTTGTTATCAAACTTTGAATGTGAGTAGAGGTTCCATGATATTAAAATAAGTATGAATGATGCGTATATGTATTAGAAATTATGAGTATGATTCGATTCTATTTATCTTGTTGAGTACTCATTGCTGATCTGTGATATGTACATAAATATTTTCTTCTAAATACGATTGTAAGCATTAAAAAATGATTGAATAGAACCCAAAAAACATAGAAATTAATTTAAAATATTTTTGAATATGAGTTCCTAATCAATGTTTGTTAAATTTAAAATGTTTATTATACCTTAAATAAGATTATTCCTGGTAAAAAAGGCTGACAATAAGTCCTACAATATCCTAAGGGTTTATGATTTTCTGGTTACATGGGTTTTAGTTTCAATACTAAACGGTATGGTGGTCTATTTATGATGTTTGTATTTTGCATATACATTGTTGCACATAAGTATACAAGCATGAGTATCTATTAACAATAGAACGATTTTGTTATCCAGGTATACATCCGTTAAAGATAATAAAAATTTAAATTTAAAATTAAAGTTTGTTTTTCTATTTTTTTATTCATAATCTCTAAATAATCAAAAAGTTATCGATGTTTAATGAAGGCAGAGGACGAGGTAGAATACAATTATTATTACGTTCTTATCTTTGCTTATTTAATTTCAAAAAATTTAAAAAAAAAATATGTATTGAAGGAATAGGGGGGTAATATTTGCATGCGAGCATTACATTTTTGCCACAAAATTTGTGTTTAATGCCGTGGACATAAATTTCCATGAATAAAAACATGTATTGCGCGTACACTTTAATAATTTCTTCTTATCTATCAACTACAAATACGATATTCAAATACAAAACTTATAGTTTGTATCTACAAGAAGCATTTGAATTGCAATTTGTTTGCACAATTGTGCCTGCAAGCCTGCCTGCCTGCCTGGGAAGAAAATGTATGAATAGTTTGTACTGTCTGTCTAACCCTAGTGCTAGTACTAGGAAATCGAAATCGAAAAGTTTGTTGTACAGTAAATAGATTGAACTAGGTTCGTAAATAAATCCAGCAATTTATATGTTTATTTAATTATTCAATTTTGAATATTTCACACTAAAAAGCCTTAGTACTCTGGCTAAAAATAATCGAAAAAATTTCCATTGTAGTTAAACAAATATTTGTTTAATTAAAAAATGAAAAAATTATTTATAAAATTAATGCTTGTTTTCATCACTTATGATTATGCAAATTTGTTAGATTTTATATAAAATCACGAGATGTTTTTTTTATATAAAAATCAAATAAAAATATAACATAAAATAGTTAAACAGCTTAAATACATACATATGTATGTATCTTAAACAGAGATTTAGTTTTTATTTTATTTTATCTTTTTATCTCTTCAAAACAGAAAAATTTGTTCAAACAATACATTCAGGTGTTATAATCTATCAACATCCCCTTTATGTAGCCTCCATGACCCATCTTCATTCTTCATTTTGCTCTGCTTCATTTTTATTTATTTTGCTTTAGTATTTGATGTTTAAATAAATAATTTTATTAACACAACATATTTAAGATATTTATTCTTGGAGATTTACTTTTAAAGAACTAAAAAAATTAGATTTCTTAAAGCCTTATAAAACATATTCAAAAGATTTTACCACAGTTTGTCAAATCTACTGTAAAAAATCCTTAAAGTATGCTTATTAAACCCATTGTAAGTTTATTGTAGACTTAAAGTGTGGTTTTAAATCTATATTAAGTTTTCATCTCTTCAAAACTTAATTTTTTTCTTTATTTATTTACGAAATTGATAAAAAGTTATGAAAATAAATGCTTTATTAAAACAAATTGATTATTTGCCTGATCAAGATTTAATGTATATATAACTCTACTTTAAACCTGTGATAAATTCAACTTTAAAATAACTAAAATGTTTCAACTTGATCGAAAATTTATATTTTTATTCAAATAACAATAATAACAAACAGTGTTATTAAGCTAGGTCGCCGTAGTGTAGTAGGTAGCTGTGTTGGCTTATTAGACGTGTGGCCACTGTTCAAACCAGAGATCAGCAATGAGTATTTAAAAAGATGATTAGAATCGAATCATACTCATAATTTCTAATACATATACGCATTCCTACTTATGTTAAAATCATGGAACCTCTACGCATATTCAAAGTTCGAACAAACTCATCATATTCATACTTAACAACACGTATAACACAACACGTCATAATTTTTCATACTTATATACGCATTCATACTTATTTTAATATCATGAAACCTCTAATCAGATTCAAGGTTTGAAGTACTCATCATATTCATACTTAACAACACGTATGATGTTGTGGATTTCGATTCTCCATAACTCAACATATACACGAAGCACAAAATAAGTATGATTCGCATACGAACACTAAAATACTCACTAGAAAGTTGTGAGTTTGCTCTGCTTGCTGCTCTGATTTGTATGCTTATGTGTCTTTTTTTCTTTTGTTATAAATGCAACAACAACAAAGGCTTTAAATTGTGTTGTATGATTCGAGTGACTCGAATCATTTATAAGTATTTCCTAAGGTTATGAATCTAACTGAGTAGGCTTATGAATCAAACATATTTCGAATGGTATGAGTTTGATGTGAACGTTGTACGCATACTCATTGCAACCTAGACTTATAAATCAACGTTGTAGTGAGTACAAATGAAGCAGAGTACATAGTTAAATTTCAATATTGTTGACTCACTAACACTCAAAATTGTACAATGGGTCAATTCGACCGCCGGGTTCTGTACTTGTCTCAATTGAGAAGTACACATCCTCTAACCTACACTCAAAATTTCAAGACTGCTTATGAGTAGCGAAAAAACGATTCATTGCTGATCTCTGGTTCAAGCCTCAGGTTACACATCTCCAGCAGATTTCTAACAAAAACTCTGAGCGTTAATAAATAAATGCCATGAAAAGTTTCTCAAATCTATGGTTCTGCGTTGACTTTAAACTGTAGATCCTGCTTATCAGCATGAGTGGCATGAGAAGCTAGGTTGTAATCCTGACTAAAGTATCAGGTATGAAGTACGACTAGGTTAGATTATGTTGGAGGACGTGTACTTGTCAATTAAGACAAGTACACTACCCGGAGGTCGAGTTGACCAATTGTACAACGTCCTAGTTTCTCACACAACAACTCATGTTGTGTGTGTTAATTTTTTTTTTATACATCAGTGGTGGGACTTACAGTTTGAAGTCGACTGCGAACAACAGATTTTTGTGAAACTTTTTCATGGCAATTTTATTTACTCTCAGACTTTTAGCGAGAAATTTGCTGAGCGTGAAATAAAATTGCCATGAAAAAGTTTCACAAAAATCTGTTGTTCGCAGTCGACTTCAAACTGTAAGTCCCACCACTGATGTATAAAATTAACTCACACAACATGAGTTGAGTGTGAAACTAGGTCCATAATCCTGACTGAAGGGTTGTAATGACCAATTATGTATGTATGTATGTATATACATACATCAACTAAAGTGCTTATTATACCTTCACTAAGACTTTTTTTGTAAACACAACTGTAGGTCTCAAGGCATTAGATTGTGTTTTACATTGAGTGCATGGCATTTCTAATCTAATTTTAAGGTGCTTAAGTAGTCTTTAGCTAAAGTATGTTGCAAGTTTAAATATGATTAGTTTCTTCTTCTTCTTTTTCTTCTTCTTGTACTTTGCGGTATTTATTGTAAAGAAAATGAATACAAAAATAGAAAATGAAATCATATTGTTATTCAGAACAAACAAAACAAAAACAAAACTGAACTGAACTTGTATCTTAAAAAATAATAAAATTTTAAGTCAACTGTATTACAGCTCGATGGCTGTTTGGCTGGCAACTCGAGATAAGATAAAATGCATTCTTAACTCGAATCCATAGTCAATTTTCTACCGAATTCTTTTATATAATTTACGAGTACAAGGTTTCTCTACTTGTCGTTCGTTTAGACAGACAAAAATTGAGAACAGTCAATAAATACAAGAAAAATACATGAAAAATGTTAAGTAAAGTGAAATAAAAAAAAATATAAAAATATTTGCTTTTAAGTGCCTTCAATATCAATACAACAACAACAAAAATCAAAAGAAAAAATTATTATTTTTGTTGTTTTATTTTTAATTTTTTTTTTTCTTGATAGTAAGTCAGTTAGTTCAGGTAAAGCATATGTTTGTAAGCATGTATGTATGTATGTGATGCAATATTTATTTAATTTTACCAAAAGTATACAAAAAAATCGAAAAAAATCAGGGAAAAAAACCAAATAAATATCGAATGTAAGGTAAGGTAATGTAACGCAACGCAACGTTAAATAAACTCCAAGATATGCTGACAATTAATCTTCGACAAAAGTGAGTAGCAGCAGGTATAATTTTGAAGTAAAGAAATATTTTTCTTTTCTGGTTTTATTGATTTCTGTATACATATTGATTTTATTTATGATTTCGTTTTTTTTTTTTTTTTTTTTTTGTAAATATTAAACGAAGATAAATCGTTATTTTTCTGGTATATTTTCCAACCCTTTTTTCCGTTTTTTTCGTTTTGAAGAGCTAAGAACTATTAAGAACAACAACAACAACAACGTTTTGAAAACATTTAAAATTATTATTAATTAATAACAATAAATTAATATTTATATGAAAATAAATGTTAATCTTGATTTTGCTTATCTTGATTAAACAATTTCTACGAAGATTTATTGAAGTTTTTCTTAAGCAATCCATTACATAGAAACTGTTACAGACGTATTTACAAAACATACATCTTATTGTGGACATAATACACACATTATTTTATATTGTAGGTTTAATAAACGTTTAATAAGAATTTTTTATTCAGAAACCATATACCAACCAATGCCAGCTGTACCACAATTCCTTATTATTAGAAAACATACAGTGGTGGCCTTATAATTAGAAACGATGTTGCTGGAACAGAGTTCTCTGGAGTGACGAATCTAAGTTTAATTTGTCCCAATGTGATGGAAAAACGTATGTAAGACGTCCTCCAAACAGTACACAGAGAAAAGTGTAAAACAAATTAACAAACATACATGTTGCAAAGTCGTTTCTAATTATAAGACCACCACTGTATATAAAATATCGTATCGTATCTCACAACATATTGAGTTTCCACACTTGGAACCGAATGTGAAGGCATGTCAGAATAAAACTCATGTGTGGTTATCAAGTAATAGGCAGGAAGTCTTCCTGACGAACATACATCCATACATAATTGGTCATTACAACCCTTCAGTCAGGATTACGACCTAGTTTCTCACACCACTTATGTTGTGTGTGTTAATTTTATACATGAGTGCTGGGACCTACAGTTTAAAGACGACTCCGAACGACAGATTTTTTGAGAAACCTTTTCATGGCAATTTTATTTTTACTCTCAGAGTTTTTGCCAGAAATCTGCTGAGAGAAAGTCGACGAAGAAATACTTTTTGTATTTTTGTTTTGATGTCTGGCCTGGGGCTCGAACCCTGGCTTTACATCTAATAAGCCAACATACTACCGACTAGACTACGGCGACGTCCTTACAAACTGACTGAACAATAACTCCTGGGTGCTTATCAAGTACTAGGCAGGGAGCCTTCCTTACGAACACTGAACAATAACTTGAAATTTGTCAGAGTGGCAGGATTGATGGAGGCATTATTGACTAACTCTATATAGATTGAGGGCGCTGTACAATAGATCGTATAGTAGCAGCACTCTTTTACACTTTAATTGCATAGAATATACGAAAGAGTTGTAAATTTGGTGTGTCCCTATTATTTTTTTTTATAATTTCTTCTGTAGAAAATTTAATCATTAAATGAAAATGCATTCTTTGTTTTATTTGTAGTAAATGGTGAAACAAAATTAAAGAAATTGTTAGAAATGTATTGTGTCCCTATTATTTCATCCATTACTGTACTGTATGCAAGGTTACATACATAATTGGTCATTACAACCCTTCAGTTAGGATTACTACCTAGTTTCTCACACCACTTATGTTGTGTATGTTAATTTTATACATGAGTAGCGGGATCTACAGTCTAAAGTCGACTCCGAAAGACAGATTTTTGAGAAACTTTTCCATGGCAATTTTTATTTACTTTCGAGAGTTTTTGCCAGAAATCTGCTGAGAGAAAGTCGCCGAAGAAATATTTTTTGTATTTTGTTTTGATGTCTGGCCTGGGGCTCGAACCCTGGCTTTACGTCTAACAAGCCAACACACTACTTACTAGACTACGGCGACTACCTTACGAACTGACGGAATAATAACTCTTGGGTGCTTATCAAGTACTAGGCAGGGAGTCTTCCTTACGAGCAATGAACAATAACTTGAAATCTGTCAGAGTGACAGGATTGATGGAGGCATTATTATTATTATTATTCTATATAGATTGAGCGCGCTGTACAATAGATCGTATGGCTGCAGCACTCTTCTACGCTTTAATTGCATAGAATATACGAAAGAGTTGTAAATTTGGCGTGTCCCTATTATTTTTTTCTGTACAATTTCTTCTCTAGAGAATTTGATCAGTAAATGAAAATTCATTCTTAGTTTTATTTGTGTTAAATGGTGAAACAAAATTAAAGAAATTGTTAGAATTGTATGGAAGTCGCCGTGGTCTAGTAGGTGGTGTGTTGGCTTATTAGACGAAAAGCCAGGGTTCGAGCCCCAGGCCAGACATCAAAACAAAAACACAAAAAGTATTTCTTCGGCGACTTCCTCTCAGCTGATTTCAGGCAAAAACTCTGAGAGTAAATAAAAATTGCCATGAAAAGTTTCTCAAAAATCAGTCGTTCGGAGTCGACTTTAAACTGTAGGTCCCACCACTCATGTATAAAATTAACACACACAACATCAGTGGTGTGAGAAACTAGGTCGTAATCCTGACTGAAGGGTTGTAATGAACAATTACGTACGTACGTTAGAATTGTATTGTGTCCCTATTATTTCATCCATTGCTGTACTGTATGTAAGGTTGCGTTATTGTATTCAAGACAAAATATTTCAGAATATTTTTTTATATTTATTACATATGTACATATATACACACATACGTATGTATTGTATATACGTATGTATGTATGTATTTATGTATATACAGTGAGCGTCAAAAGAAACTGTACATTAGAAAAAAAATATAAATTAATAAATTACCGTTATTTTTATTTTAAAATTGTTTCATTGCCAGTTTTTTTAAATTGAAACAAAAAAAAATCGGAAAAAATTTCGAAATATTGTCAAAATTTTTTCGGGCACAGTCCTTAAGTGGTACAAGTTGAGTTTGGTGATTGTTAGAACTTTTTCCTTAGTGTAAAGTTTCTTTTGACACTCACTGTATATGATACTATCTGCTCTTTCTAGCCAAAAATTTTGTCATATACACTGAGCGCCATAAGTGAGTCAACACTTTTGTTCTTAAGTATAAAACAGTTTTGTTGTAAAAAAAACTTTCTTTATCATGAATTGTTGTTTTCGTTTTAACATTTTATAAGTACTAAATAAACGTTTTTAATTTTTGGAAATTTATTCAACTACTCTCATTTACTTTTCTCGCTATCCTAAGAAAATGAATTATTTCAGTGGTGTTTACTCACTGTTTGGCGCTCAGTGTAGTATGTAAACGTTTATCATGTACACTGGCCCTAAATAAACTGTCTGTTTACTGCAGATTTAAAGTAGAAATACAGGGATTTTAAATCCTAAAAGATTTGTAATTAAAATTGCCTGAATAAGGCAAAAGTATCCAAAGTAGCAGAGAAAAATGTTAAAATTTTTCAGAGAATAACTTATGAAAAGCTTACTACAGGTTTACAGCAGAACTACAGTGAGCATCAACAGAAACTGTACACTAAGGAAAAAATTCTAGCAATTAACAAACTCAACTGTTACTACTTAAGGAGAGTGCACGAAAAAATTTGCCAATATATCGAAATTTTTTTTCGATTTTTTTTGTTTCATTTTTAAAACTGGCGGTAAAACAATTTTAAAATAAAAATAACGGTAATTTATTAATGTATATTTTTTGTAATGTACAGTTTCTTTTGCCGCCTACTGTACATCTACTTGAAATTTACAGTAGATTTACAAAAGGTTTAATAAACAAGCAAATTTAAACGTTTTGGTTAACAATTTTAAAGAATTTTTCTTAATAAAGCTTTGAAAAGCAATTGCAAAATTTTTTTTTTGCAGACGACTGTCGTAGTTTAATGCAAATCGTAATAATAAAAAAAAACATTCCATTTAATTAGCACATTTCAAATTTAGCCACAATTTAAAGGTGTGTGTGTTTGTGTGTCTGTGGTTCTAAATTCACAAGAAGTAACAAAAATTCTGTTTAAATTTGTTTCAAAATCAATTCGTCAATACGTTCTAAACTGTCCGTCGAACTACGTTTCGATATGCAAAACGAATAAAATGAATTTGTTTTCAACTTAATCGTGTCGTCAGCCACAACGACAACGTCAACCGACAAGCTATAAGAAATACAGTGTGATCGCATTAGTTTTGCGATGCCATTTAATATGAAAATCACGTCTTAACAAGAGTGAACTATGGGACGTGTAATGGCGCACTCAGACCCAAATACTTGTATATACATACAACAACAACAACAACAAAAACAAACAATCGCAATTACTATATTGATCATAGACATGATCACTTACATATACACACACATACAACGATACAAATCAAATGTTTAACAAATAAATCTGCTTTCAATGTGTATGCAATTCGCTGCAGCTGTAAACAACGTCAAATGCATTTTGATAAATATTTATGTGTGTGTGTCTGTGTGTGTGTGTTTGTTTTTCTTAAATTTACAATAATAAGACAACAACAACAACAAGAACAAATAATTGTTGTTACTAACATTACCGGGTTCAAGCAATTCATTAACCCGTTCGTTAGCCAACAAACAAACAAACAAACGAATGCTACAAAGGAATACATACATATGTACATACATATATATTTTGGCAAAATACTGGAGACTAAAAATAGAAAACTTACTTTTGCCCTTAACAAATTCCGTATGATGATCCTCGGCAATATGATGATGGCTATTGGGTTGGACAGCAGTTATCGAGGAGAGCAAATGTTGTGATGAGGTACGTTGGCGATGATTAGAGGATGCACGTTGATTGTTATTATTACGTCTACGTTGTAGTCTATCCTCCGGATTGGCTTGATTATTGTTGCTATTGCGGCCATTGCGTGAACGTTGCGCATGCAGGGGTCTTATAATAAGCGTGAGTACGATCAGTAGGAGTAGTAAAGCTCCAAACCAATTGAATCCTTTCATTGTCAAAACTAAGGCTAACAACAGTGGAATAACGCCAACGTCATTCTACAATCACGGCAGTTTAACGTGTTTATGACACAACAACAAAAACAAAATAAAAAATTTTTTTATTTCTTTCTCTTGACACCTTTTTTCCGTTTGAATTATTTTTTTTAATTCTTTTTTTTTTCTTTTTAAGATTTAATTTCTTAGGAATCTTACGTCATTTATTGACTTGAAATATGAAAACTTGAAAATTTATTTCAACTGCATATGCATGTTCTTTATTTGATTTTGTTTAAACTCTACTCCACCTCACTTCACACTACACAGCAAGCACTTCACTTCATGTTTGTTTTTAGATTTCAACGGAACAAGCGAAAATGATCATGAATTTTTTTTTGTATTTGGCAAAAAACCGTTTCAGACGTGTTTGTTTTCAGATTTTTCTGATGAAGAGCGGCTTCAAAAACCAAACAAAAACAAAAAAAACAAGAGAGATTTCCAGCCAAACAAGTTATTTAAAAAACAATTTTTATTTTTGATTTACGGTATTTTATTATTTATTATTATTGTTGTTGTTGTTGTTGTTGTTGCTGTTGTATTGTAATTATTGTTTAAAACAAATTTGTATTTGGACCGTTTAAAATTGCAATTATTTTTGAAAACAACAACAATTATTCATAATTTTCATAAAAATTATTTGAAACAACAAAACAAAACAAAACCAAACAAAAACAAAAAAAAAAAAAACAATTTTTTTTTTTAATTTTTTTCTCTTTTAAAGAAAAGCCACCACTGTACGCCGTGTAATCAATCCGTGCATGTGTTTTTATTATTTTACATACGAAGTGCGCTTTGAAACGTTGAATGCGAGACTAAATAAAGTTTATCTTAAAAACATAAAATTAACTACCAACGCTATTTCCCCCATACCATACCAATAACAATAACAATAACAAACGAAACCAACCAACCAACCAACCAACCAACCAACCAACACTAACAACAACAATTACTCTCATTTCTTGAAAATTGTTTGTTTGATTCTCTTTCTTTCCTTACTTCAGCTTGGTTCTCGTGTTTCTGTTGCTGTTGTTGTTGTTGTTTTTCAAAAAACTAAACATTGTCAGACTCTACCACCATTACCACCACACCACGGTAGTGAAGTGGAGTATTTTAACCACCTTTTGTTACAAGCTACACTGGCATGCATTGTTGCTTAGCATTTTTTAAGTCTCTGGTCGTGTTGAGTTTGCGCCCAGGTATTTTTCCAGGTAGTCAAACTTATTGTTTTGTTGTTGTTGTTGTTTTTATTGTTAGCAGTGCTAACAATCTTTCTCTTTGAATCATTTTAAAACAGGTCGGAGAGTCCATATTATCATCTCTCTCACCTGTTGAATACTCACTCTGCTGTGCTGTGTGCTCTGCTCTGTTTAAAAAAGAGTATTGTTTTCTTTGAATTTTTTTTTTTGGTTTTATCTGAGTTTGTTGAGATAAATTTTCTTAAAATTTTGTAATAAACGTGGGCAAATATTGCTTGACTATAGAAATTATCGATGAATTTAAATTTTTAGAAACTTTTAATAAATAAAACCTCCTCTCTCCCTCTCTACTGGTTATCATAATTCTTTTGAAAACAAAAACAATAATAAAAAAACATTTTCTATTACGATATTTATAAATACAAGACAATAAAAACCGATGTGCTTCGCTATCCACATTATTCAGCATTTGATTAGCATTTCCCAACAGAGAATTTAAACCCTCATAGAGGTCTTCCCCCTTCTCCTACAAAGGACCAGAGAAGAGCCTCTATTGGAAACTAACAATAGCCCATGAATTCAAATATTTTTGAGGAACTGCTAGGCTGGCATCAGGTCTGGATAATGGACCTTCGGTAAGACCTTCACTAGACAACAAATATTAGAAAAAGAAGCCAAGAAGAAGTGGAAGATGGACTGCTAGACTTATTCCATCTATAGAAGCATGGACACAGAGAAATTTTAGGGAAATTAACTACTTCCTGACCCAGTTTCTTTCGGGTCATGGTTATTTCCGACAATATCTACACCGCATGGGCAAGGTGAATGGTCCTGGCTGCATTTATTGCGAAGAAATGAGTGACGACGCCGAACACACATTCTTCCATTGCATCAAATGGCAAGACGAGAAGAATGTGTTGATGGAACAGATTGGCGAATTCACACCCGACAACATTGTTGATGCAATGCTCGAAAGCGTGACGAAGTGGAGCGCTGTGAGAAGATACGTAGAATGTGTACTCCGCAGGAAGAAGGTCGACCTTGATACAGTACAACAGAATTATACATGAGAAAACGAGCCAATAGCATGAAGCTGGCTTCAAATATGGCGTACCCAGACGTGGGAGAGTAGACAACGGTCCTTAATAGGACGTCGTTCTGGTCGCTTCCCGAAGTAATGCAGATAGCCGTCCCGGGAAGGGAGTATCTCCAGAAGAGGCCCACTCGATGCAGCTGACGACGGCCACTGTAAGTGCGAAGGCATTTTAAACCCTACCTCACACGCCAAAAAAAAATTATGTCATCATGCGGATCCATTGGTCATTACAACCCTTCACTTAGGATTACGACCTAGTTTCTCACACCACTTATGTTGTGTGTGTTAATTTTATCAATGAGTGGCAGGACCTACAGTTTAAAGTCGACTTCGAATGACAGATTTTTGGGAAACATTTCGTGGCAATTTTCTATTTCACCTCAGAGTTTTTGCCAAAAATCTGCTGAGAGGAAGTCGCCGAGGAAATATTTTTCATGTTTCATTTTGTTGCAGATGTCTGATCTGGGGTTTGAACCGTGGAGTCATGTCTAAAAAGCCAACATCTTGCCTATTAGACAACGGCAACTACACTACATTATCACGTCTGGACGTTAAATAAGACCTTCACTAGACAACAAATTTTATAAAAAGGCACCAAATGGGATTTGGTAGAAATTGGTAGAAAATTCCGCATGAAGACACTTAGAGTCCCTTCAGAGCTAATCAACAAAGGAAAATTCTAATCCACGGCAGCCTGAATCTGAATAAAAAGTACAAAAAGTATTCTCGGAACATTACAAATTATTTACCAGTTAGGAGAAGATGAAATCAGAAGCTCTGGATGTCCTGGATATGAAAATTCAACGAGATTTTCATTAAAATTGGGATGTTCTTTCAAGTGCACATCAATCCATTAAATTCCTTTTTAAGACCATGTTATGCAGAGTCACACAGAGAATGTTGGGCATCTGTAGGAGATAGCAAGGCATTCGAGGTCACCTTCATATGGGATCCTATATACTGCAGGTAATAAGAAAGCTAATGCACGAATTCATATGTGAGCTTAGCATTCCTCTGCAAAAGAGCAAACAAATGCTTCCATACAAGCTTTTCATATTTGAAAGATCGGATAATTGTTCTATAGATGCCGAATAAATCTGGCTCGGTGTGGACATAAGCTGAACAAAATTTGCATTAAACCTAACTAGCGACCATGTTGGGAACCTCATAGCAGTAATAAGGGGACATTTGTACTTGGGTGCATACCCCTGAGACTGAGAATATGTCACAATGGTTCCTGCAGAAGCTGTATAGACATGGAAAAAGATGAACCACATATAATATCTTCTCGGCTCAAAAATGTATTGAGAGAGGCTTCATAAGACTATCAGCTTGGTTTGGGGAAATCCAGCCAGTACTTACAAATGAATGATGTAGTAAGTACTGTCGTTATTACAACCTCAACTCATAGGACCTAGGTAAGTTAGGTTTTTTAAGGCGACTAGAAGTTTCCCCTGACCTAACTTAACTTAACATGTAGTCGGCGTAGTCTAGTAGGTATTGTGTTGGCTTATTAGACATAAGGACTCGATTCAAACCCCATGTCAGACACCAAAACGAAGATATGAAAAAAATATTTCTTAGGCGACTTCCTCTCAGCAGATATCTGGCAAAAAATCTGAGAGTAAATAGAAAATTGCCATGGAAAATTTTGCCCAAAAATTTGTCGACTTTAGTCTGTAGGTCCCATCACTCATTTATAAAATTAACACACACACAACATAAGTTTTGTGGGAAGCTATGTAGGTCGTGTAATCCTTACTGAAGGGTTGTAATGTGTCAGCAACACTTTCAACCTACATAAAGACGCAAACTTTAAGATGGGCAGTCGAATTCCCTAACCAGGAAAAATATATTTTGTCAAACCAATTGACATCAGAGTAGTGGGGTAAACTAGGAGTAGGTGGATAGATTGAGTGCAGAGGATTAGAGAAATTAATGAAAGGCGAATTATTATTGTGTTGGAAGTTTAAGGTTAAGTAAAGGCTGTAGACTAAAGGAAGAAAAAGAAGAGGCGGCAAGCAATAGATAAGCACTTCAGTGAAGTGTGGGAATATGCGAATTGCAAAGAATAATTCATTATAAAAAAAAAACATAATAAAAATTGATTGAATTGAAGTACTGATTAAAATTACTTTTTAAATTGAGATTCAAACGATTGAAGCATTTGCATATCATCTCCATGGTTAAAAAAAATTTTGAGGAAATATTTTCGGAAATTAAATTTTAATTGTTTTCCTTTAATTATTAATAAAAGAAATATGATACACAAATAATTTTAATGTATTATTTAATTTAAAATAAATCTTGATTGTAAATTATATAGGAATACGTATGTAAACAAATAAAAATATTCGTTTGAAGTACAAAAATATTAAAGATTCGTTGCGGAGAACCGGACCAAACTTTTTTCAATATTTTTTTTCTTTTAAGAAAAACAACAACAAAAAGCGTAAATTAATAATTAGCGCCGTAACATTCAAATTAAGAAGTTTACGATGAAAAATTTGTTGAAAAATTAACAGAAACTGATTGTGGCACAGCTGCTGAGACGTACATATGTACGTCTTAGAGAATAAAAAATTGAATATTTTCTATAAAAATAAGTATTTTAATCTGAAATTTTTAAGAAGATCTTATAAATGTAGCTGGACACAGACTTCTTCCTTTGCCTGTAAAAAAATATTCAAATTTTTGCCAAAAAAAATATTTCAAAATTATTTTGTAGAATAATTCGTATCTAATGATGGAAAATGTCATAAAACTTCAGCTTCAAAGTAGAACAGTTGTACGCCATGGCTGCCTTGGTAAGATTTGAAAAAGTTAAATGGATTTTCGTTTCCATCTTTTCTGTAGAATTTGAAATAAAAAAAAAACCAAAAAAAAAACTTACAAAAATGAAAGTCATCATATGTACCATGCAAGTACTGCACTCGAATGCACTCAAATACATGCAGACTTACATGCATTTACTATAAGCATACGTACAGTGCTGCACGAAATAATAGGTACACTTTTGGATATGTTGCACACGAAATTAGGAAGCTTAAGTGGCTATGTTTTGGCCATAAGCTACGAACACTAGTTGCTGAGATTGCATACACAGCTTAAAAATGGAATCCACAGACAAAGTTCAATCGAAAAAGCTCTTAAGTTGGGATGACAATAAAAGAGTGTGAATCCCAGAGAACAGAGATGGCTTAATCCGACGACGGTGACAGATGGATGGAGAGAGTTTATTGCCGTCCTATATTTTTTAAGGAACATTTTCAATGTCAGCATTATTCAATTTCCTTTTGCAAAATAACTAATCGCCTTAGCCTAGTAGCTAGTATATTGGCCTATTAAACACGAGCTTGTGGTTTAAGCTCCAGCTCAGACATCAAAAAAAAAAAATAAAGACGAATTCCTCTCAGCAGTTTTCCGTATGTAACAGTTTACTTTACCAAGATGTCGTCTCATTTAAGTGGTAATTTTTGTGATAAGTCTAGGCGTCCGTCATCTCCTCCTACTGTTTTCAGAATGTCTATAAGTACTACACTTAACATAGTGCTGGAGATAAATCTATGACTTCTTCCTCTTGACCTTTACTGCAGGGGTTTAAAGATTAAGATTAGTAGGCAGTTCTGGGTGACGGGTTAGAGATTTGGTTTCAATACTGGTTACGCGACAATCTTGAACAAATTTGGCATTGTGGACGGTATTGCTTATACGATACCAAGATATGAATTCTCAGGGCAGATCGGGACATCAATCCGAATAGAGCGGCTTAAAAAATCTTGAAAGATTCCCCACTGATTTTCAATCTAAATTTATTACTATAGGCCCTGTGTTTGGCCTAAGTGGGTCCGCTCATGATTCCATCAGGGGACAGCCACTTCTACCTTCACTTTAAATTCAATGAAGCTGTAGGTGAAGGTATGTTCTAGGAATTGTAATGCATAACTAAGCCCATAAGAATACTGGATCACTGCCCTGTCTTCCAGGCTGCTGCGGAGAAAATTCGATAAGTCGGTAATATCTTTGGAAACGATTTTACCACACTTTCTAATTGCCAGGAAACTATCAAGACACTTGGCTCTGAAGTACTGAACTCCAAGATGGTATGTAGCTGTCGCGAATATCTTAACGAGTTAGCGGAATGGTATGAGATTCATATGTACCTCGTAGATACCCGCGCACGACGATATTCCGTTTAACTGCAAAGCGGATAAAACAGCCACATGTGGCACAACCATCGAACTCTTCGATAAATTTTATACTTCGGAAAGACCTGCGAGGTTATAACTGATAAGGCAGTCATGGATTCCGTTGCCGTAGTCTAATAGGTAGTGTGTTGTCTTATTAGACTTGAAGTCATGGTTCAAACACCAGGTCAGACATCTCGAACAAAACGAAAATATGAACAAATTTTTCGACGGCGACTCAGCAGATTTCTGGCAAAAAATCTGAGAGTAAATAAGAAATTATCATGAAAAGCTTCTCAAAAATCTGTCGTTCGGAGTCGACTTTAAACTGTAGCTTCTGGCACCTCATGATAAAACTAACACACACAACATACATGGGTTGTGTGAGAAACTAGGTCGTAATTCTGACTGAAGGGTTGTAATGGCCAATTATGTACGTATGGATTCCGTTAGTGGGAGGTATCGGATATGTGCAGAACGGCATAGAAAATCTGGCCAAGGCTTTACAGATGGCGTGTGAGAAATCTGCTTGAACTTCAAAGAAACACGCTCGTTTCGCATGGGTACACAATGACTTCTGCAGGAGTTGAAGAGATAAAGAAGGGAAGGAAATAGTGCTTCACCTACTGAGCACATACCCAGCACTATGTCGGAGGAGAAAAACACATCTTGGTGTCTACTAGGTGGACAATTTAAGCGAACCTGTCCGTGATAGTAGACATTGGTAATCTAAGCCGCTTCATCAGAAGCTCCGTGTGGTTCAGAGATCATGGGAAGTGTTAAAGTGTGGTATCATAATGGGCTTTAAGTAGCATAAATGTGTGTCTATCCCATTAAGTTGACAGCCACCTCTACGTTTCTGCCTACCTATCTGTCATAGACGGTCATTCTCTACGTACAATTTTCTTATTCTATTATTTTCTACAACACTGTAAATGCCTCATATAAATACATACATACATACATAGACATACATGTACATATGTATACATATATGTATGTAAGAGTACAGATGTATGTATGTATGTATGTATGTAAGTACATATGTAGGTATGTTTGCAACTAAGCACGAGTGTTATATGTTCATATAAATTGATTGTTTGTATTGTTCTTGTTGTTGTTGTTGTTGTTGGTTAAAGAGTTTCAATTGCTTTTTGTGTATTTGTTTACAAAACCATTAAAAAAAGTCACACTTAAATCTTTTGGGGTTTTTTTCTTCTTGGTTTTGTTTAACCATCTCCACTTTTTTTCTCTTTTTTTTTTATTGAAAATCCAAATCCAAAAAAGTTTTTTTCTTCTTCTTATTTTTTGTTTTCTGAAGAAAAAAAATAAACGTCCTTATATGTGAGTGACTGAGCGAGTGAGTGAGTATGAGTGTGTTTTATTAACATTATACGAGCGCATGTATGTACATGTAAAGTGATCGTGCCTTGATATGAGGCTATAATGCATGAGACGCGATGCCGTTGAATGTTTCGTGTGAAGTTTATGCTGTTGTTGCTAGTGTTGTTGATGTTGTTCTTTAATTTGTTTATTTTTATGTTTTCATACACAATATTAGTTTTTGTATGATATTTTTAAAATGTTTTTGTTTTGTTTTGTTTTTTCTTTGCTTTGCTGTCTCTCTCTGTCTCTGTCGTTCTCGCTTTGTGTGTCTCAAACAACGTATGCCAAAAATCAACAAATAGTTGTTAAGACACATTAAAACCGGCTGGCTAAATAACAAGCGACAAACGACATACATTTGTGCTTATGCGCGTTTAAGCTTTTATTTTAACACCAGTATTATTAAACGAACAACACCACTACACTGACACCAACACCATCAGCACTTAACACAATCTAAGCCAATAGTGCACAGAATGCGACATCAAAACAGTGCGAAAGCAATAATAATCGTTTCGTTAAAAAATAATGAAAAAAAAACAAAACAAAATAAAATACAAGAGGCCCCCAGTATAAATAAAAACAAAAATTTTAAAACGAAAAACCAAAAACAAAAATTTTTGTTTTGTCAAAACACTGCAAAACGGCGAAAGGGAAATAATTTTTTTTTTGTATTTTTTTCCTCTTTCTCTTTCTAAATTCTGTTGAAAAATTTGTCACAATTAGTTTTAATTGTTAAGCGGATTTTAAGCGTTTTTTCCTCTGTTTTTTCTGTTCATTTTTTTTTCTTCTTATTTTTTTGATTTGCTTTTTGACTTTAATTTCTCTTCTCATTTTTTGGTTGTGTTCAGCTAAAGTTTACTTTTTTTAATGGATTTTCGTGTACGTATGGCCTGTTCAAATGCCTTTGATGGACACTACTATGCATATGTGTTTGTGTTTATTAAGGTCATTAAAGGGTTTTGTTAGGTTTGTTTTCTATAGAATTTGTTGTTGTTGTTGTTGTTATTGTTTGTGTCTCAATCTGTAAATATTGTCGATCAAATAAACCAATTATACGTCGTGTATTTAATTATAAGCCTTTTATGTGGTCTTACAGCACGTGTACATTGTAACTTCTGTGGATTTGTAGTCAAAAAAAAAATTGTTTTCATATGATTTAGAAAGTTTATTAGAAGAAGAAGAAAGAAAGAAGAATTAAAACAGAACATAAAGAGAAAATAAATTTATTTGTTTTAAAACCAGCTGTGTCCAGTTAGTCTAATGTCATCTTAAAGCTGCCTTCTTCGTATGTGTACGGGTATTACAATACGTTGTTGACCATAATATGCTTGCTTTAGAGAGTTTATTATATGAAGTATTCAATTGTAAGGGACATAAAGGTCTTAACAAATCGCTAAACCTTGTTATTATATATGCACACATACATAATTTGTCATTACAACCCTTTAGTCAAGATTACGACCTAGCTTCTCACTTCACTTATGCTGTATGTTCATTAATTTTATATATGAGTGGCGGGACCTACAGTTTAAACTCGACTCCGAACGACAGATTTTTGAGAAACTTTTTAATGGCTGTGTAATCACCTCCCAAAGTTACATTGTCCATATAGGCGTGGCCCCTTTTGGGAGCATCGTGGTGGTTGTAGTTTGGCCCCAAATCGCGGGAAGAATCTAGTCAGTAGGCTCGGTGTGGAGTTGCATTTTCAACCGGGTGCCGTGATCCAAAGATCGGAAGGAGTTTTAGATAGGCTCCGCTCCTAACCAAGGGGGAAATCATGTCCAAATACATGGTTTCGAATTGGTACTCAGGTGTAGCAGTCTGCTACATTTGGGGGCGTTGGTAGACGCATTGTATTCCACCCTGTGCGAAGAGCACCATGCGATTAGGTTCACGCGGACAGGTACCCATGTGAAACCCATCGTCGTTGTCCATATAGGCATGGTTATTCCAACTTTCCTTTGACCATAAGGGTTGCAGTCTAGGCTAAGTTTTCTGTGAATGTATTCTGTATGCAACATCACTTATGTCTGCTATTTTTAGCTTTCAAGTGTGCTTTATGCTTAGCAATCCCGTGGGCCTCTTTGGTGATACAAACAGGCTTGCCTTATTCACTATGTAACATTATGGAGCATTTCTTTGGCCCTGAGGGTTGCAGTCTAGGCTAAGTTTACTGGGGATGTATCCCTACGTCTGCTATTTTTAGCTTTCATGTGGGCTTTATGCTTAGCAATCCAGAATGCCTCTGTGCTGATACAAACAGACCAAAAGGCTTGCCTCATTCACTATGTAGCATTATAGAGTTGACATTACCATTCAATACTCGAATCTTAGACATCTTGGCTTGGTTTCTTAATTTAGAAGTCACCGTAGTCTACTCGATAGTGTGTTGGTTTATTAGATGTAAGGCCGCGGTTCAAACCCCAGGTCAGACATCTTCAACAAAACGAAATACGAACAATTATTTTTTTTGGCAACTTCCTCTCAGCAGATTTCTGTCAAAACCCCCGAGAGTAAAATAAAATTGCCATGAAGAGTTTATTAAAAAATCTGTCGTTCGGTGTCGACTTTAAACTGTAGCTTCTGGCACCTCATCATAAAATGAACACACACAACATAAGTGGTGTGAGAAACTAGATCCATAATCCTGACTGAAAGGTTAAAATGACCAATTACCAGGGCTGTAAGCTAGAAAAGGTATTACAAAGTATACGGAAGAGATATACAAATCTTTACCTGTAAAAAGTTAGCTCTAAAGACCTTGGATGAACACAATAAAACAATTTTTAATAAAGAAATGCTCAGAAGAATTTATTGATTTAGAATTGATCGCATGGACATGAAAGTTATTGATATTGAACCCTTTGTCTGACAGGCTAGCTAAGCTTGCCTGTTGCGATTATCTGTCAGACTGACAGATCTAGTCTCACCACTCATGATTTCATTCTTACGTCGTGCAGGTTTAAAGTACATATTCGGATGATTCATTCTCTCCCTTACAGAACCTAAATATTGGGATTGAGGCGTACCATATTTTCCCACCAAGGTTCTAATCCTATAAACGACATGGAAGTAGATCTTACGTACTTACTTACTTAATTGGCCATAACAACCCGTTTATCGGATTTGCCTTAACACATCCTTCCAGGCGCCTCTGCTTTGTGCGCGCCTACGCCAGTTGGTCACATCAATCGATGGCAGGGCTTCCTCGATTTGGTCCTTCCAACGGATGCAAGGTCGCCTTGTCTGAAACCTCGCACGGTACCAAAAGGTTCGGAGAGGTCCTTTCCTACCTTGACGGAGCTGCAGGAATTGCTCAACGTCATTCTGCATTCTGTCTTCTGGGGCTATCGAAGGCTGCCTTATATTCGACAAAAAGATGGTATGTGTCGACTTGTTTTTCGTGGGTCTTTTCCAGGATTTGGCGTAGTGTGAAGATCTAGTCGATGGTGGACTTGCCAGGTCTGAAGCCGCACTGATAAGGTCCAATCAGTGTTTTGACGAGTGGCTTCATCGTTCACACAATAAGCCTGCAAGAACCTTATATGCGATGGAAGTAGATCTGCCCGCTTATATAACCTGCAACGAGCTGACCGTATTTATCCCTGCCTAGCTGATTTAGCTTTCCCAGACTACTATTCACAAGTAATATAAGGCCAGAGCTTGAATAAGGGACTCACTGTCAGACAGCAAATATATGCTTCATGTTGTACGTGTAATTTTAGTTTTTATTGTCCTTCAACAACTGAACTTAGCTCTAGGTTTTGTCTCTAAGAGTGGCTTACGACAATCTAACAAAAGTTTTCAGAGTTAAGTGTCTCCGGCAATATCATTTGCAGATTATAGCGATCGTTTAGAAGTTTACAATTGCAATTTAAGGTACGTAACGACAACAACAAGGTTTCCAATAAATTTTTTGGTTTAAATTTGTTTTTTTTTTTTTTGTACGTTTTAGAAGGCGTAACAATGCAGAGGATTTGAACAAAAAAAATTCTTTATTAAATTCGAGTGGTTACTGGTGGATTGTTAACAAATAAAACAACAACAACAACAATGAAAATAATGTTGTATTCGAATAAATCGAGCACTTGAGTTTCACGCCAAAACACAGCTGGATGCTAGGCAAAGCAATCTTTAAAGGAATCGAATTGAATACACGACCAAATTTCTTGGCAGTAACTGACTTTTGTCTTTAAACGATAAGCGTTGCTTGAGACCAGCTTAGCTACACAGCTACACCAGAAAGAGTAGATGTTAGGCCAACAACAAAACCTAATGGTAGTAGTAGTTGTTGTATTTGGTTTCAATTCCTTTTGTTTTTCGAAAATACTGTGCAGCAGTTTAGTTACGCCAACGATAGCATGGCTGGTGCATGGATGGAGGGATGGTTGGATGCTCTTTTCATGTTTAGGCAGATGCGCTAAAGGATTTTTTCTACTCACATTTAGGCTGTTCTTCTTCGTCTTCTTTATAACCAAAAGAGCATTAGATTGGGTATTATTACCAATGCATTGTAAGGGGTTTTCTTTTCTTTTCTTTGTTTCTTTCGTTTTTTCTTTGGAATTCCAAAAATCAACAGGTTTTTTAAAAAAAAAAAATGTGTATTATTGTTGTTGTTTTATTCTTGTTGTCCTTGTTACCTGCTTGTACAACAACTTGTACAAAATGCTGCCACGGATCTCAGGCATTTTTTTCTTCATTTTTCTTTGTAGAGATGGGCGAAGGTGTTCGTTCTAACAAATACATGATAATGTTGATATGCTGTCAAGAAATTGTCATAAATTTTCTGTTATTGAAGACGGCAGGAGAGAGAGAGAGAGAGAAAGAGAGACAGAAATACAGCATCTTTATGGATTTATGACAATAGAGCACTTGAAATATCATTTTGTAAGCATAAATACAATACAAGAGTTTAAGTGCCAAGTGTTTTTCGATTCCAATTTAATTTAATAACAATTTGAAGTGAAATACCAAACAGAGTTCGTTGTGAGAATATGAAAATTTGTTAATTTCCTACATATGCAAGGAACCACCCTACTTGCAGATGACATCTTTATTTATTTTAATGCTGAAGTGCTTTTTACAAGAACATTTCATAAGAATTGTTTCACAGGGATTGGTTTTAGGAATCCTTTTAGAATAAGAAAACACTGAAGTTACTTAACCCATTCGCTGCCAAGGACGAGTATACTCGTTTTTGACAGGGTATTACGCACAGCCAAGACGAGTATACTCGTCCTACTTTAAATATATTATAACATGCTGAGGCACTGTAATCAACAATAGTGAATTTCTAAGCGCTGCCAATTTTCGCAATGTATCTCGTTTTATTCCATTTTCATTATTTTATCCATCTGCGTGATTTATTATTTGTTTTTCTACTAAAACGTACGCAAATACGAAAAAGGATATCGAATCCTTCTGCCTTCCTATTGCCAACGACGAGTATACTCGTCTTTGGGTTTTCTGCTTGTAAATGATTATGTATGATAATATATGTGCTCTTACCAAGAAATAACACGGTTTTGGTAAACAATAACACTCAAAATATAAATGGCAATGGGAATGACTTCATGTAATTTAGGCTTGGCAGCGAATGGGTTAAGATTTATGTCGAAAAGGTTTTATATTACACTCCGATAGTAACGGAACCGATTTTCTTCGGATCCCATTGATAAAAAGCGTGCAATTTGGTACTAATCAGCGCAATATAATCTGCCCCAAGGTTTCGTCTGCCTTTAGACAAGCATGCACGACCACTCATCCATCTATTGATGTGAAAAAATCTATAAATTTCTGTTGAAACCCCATTACCCTACCAATGAATGGCCTCTTTAATTCATGCAGTTTTTTCAATAAGAGAAACCACCAGGGCGCCCTCTAGTAAGCAAGCCTTGGAGAAATCTTCCAATAGTCAACCTCCGAACTGATTTCTCCCCTGTTGATCCCTTAATAGGACTCGAATTGAGTTAAATTTGCTGCTGATTCATTTCGCGTCAGTCTGCCAGCAGTGTCATCGCAAGCTAAATCCAAATCCATCAAAGCTCGACTTTGTTCTCTACAACAAGTTGTTCGAGATGATTAAGTCCACATTTTTCAAGTTAAAACAACAGAATTTTTAAAGCTTTTTAATGGCTTGACGTGGTCATCCTTTAAGGTCAGTTGTTTCATGTCTTCTGCCCGTATTCTCCACAGTTTTCTTGGATTGGAACGCTTTAAACACTTTACTTTTGCAGCACTTTATTTATTTATTAATTACAATACAATTACAAATTATATCCTAATTATATTGACTATGTGCTCGGTGTAGTGTCACAGACCAGAGTCTCTGGTGGGAATCGAACCCACGACCCTCACGCTCATAGTCTAGCACACTACCCACTAGACTACCAGGGCACCCACTGCAGCACTTTATATTCCGTGGAATATCTCTTACAAATAACCGCTTTGCTTTTGAATTTTTCAGGTTTTTTTTGGCATATGTACCGCAGAATACCAAGTAATAGCCTAGTGAGTAGCTTACTAGACTACTGCTGTTGTAAGGGTTGTGGGATCGATACCCACCAACACAATATCAAACACAAGATCTTAATTAGTTTGATCGCAACCTTTACATAAATTCCCGTGGTTCTCAGAAGGATCGTACTTGCTTAATTGGTCCTTACAACCACTTTTTAGTCAGGTTTACAACCTAGTTCCTCAGATCCTTTATGTTGCGTATGATAATTTTACGCATGAGTGGCAGACCCTACAGTTTCAAGTCGAATAACAAATTTTGTTGAGAAATTTCTCATGATTTTTACTACAATTCTACTGAGAATTCACATGCGTTCACCCGTGGCATCACAACTGGCCGCTATGCGCGCTCAAGTGAGCTTTTTGACATGATCAAAGCTACCACTACGACCTAACCTACTGAGAGTTAGTTGCCCAAAGGAAATATTTTTCGTATTTCGTTTAGTTCGAGATGTCTGGGCCAGGGCTCTGGTTTAATAAACCAACACACTACCTACTCGACTATAGCGTATTTAGGACGCCATAATATATCAGTTCTTGTTCTGACTGGAGAGAGAGAGAGAGAGAGACTTCGTTATACAAAAGTTTATTTTACTGTTAATGAGAAAAAAACCGAAACTGTCCCTATTATTTCTTGCAACACTGTATGTAAATATTTTACTCGCAATTGCAAAACAATTTCCCATTAAATATAGAAAAAATTGAGTTTAAAACACGGCAAATTTCTTTGCTTTGCTTTTGTGCTCAAAACTGACTTTTTCCTTTCAAACAACGTATCTACTATGCCTTGAAGAATGGCCACTTAACAGTGTATGATGATTACGCTCTGCCTGTATTGTGTTTCTTATGTCGTGTTCTTTTGTTATGACAAATATTGCCCAACGAAAGAGAAGAGCCAGAGTTGACTACAGAGTAGACTACAATAGACTACAGTAGAGTAGAGTAATTGTAAATGTACGAAGAGACAACAAAAATAATATCATCAAGATCACAATCCTTTTCAAAGTTAATGTGAATAATCATTTCGCAAGCGATCTGTGTGTGAGTGAGTGAGTGTTTGATTTTGTTTACGTATGTATGGTATCGTGGTAGTCTTCGTCAAATGTTTCGTAAATGGCAACAACAATAACAATAAGAGTTTAAAACAGTTGCCTGTCCTCTTCTTCTATGCAATACACTTAACATGTACACGTTTGCTTTTGTATTTGTATTTGTATGTGATGTAATGTTGTATGTTGGTACTTGAAGGCTTAATGATGTTCCATAGAAACAACAAAAACAACACCATAATCATGATTATCATCATTATTACAAACATTATCGGTTTCGTTTGAATGTTTCGGTTGTTTCGGTTGTTTTGTGTTGTTTTTTCTTTTTGATTTTGATTTTTAAGTGCTTCTTCTTCTTCTTCATACATTATGCTCGTGGCACAAAGATGCTTGAGCTGAAGAAAAAAAATTTGTTTTCGTTTGCTTTTCTTTATTTTTGTTCCCTTCACTTCACTTCACTGCATCAGCATCCAAATCACAATCACAATCATTTTGACTTGTTTTTGTTTTGTTTTTGTATGTCTCGTATACCGAATACAATACAATTTTTGTCAGACGGTTTACATAGAGATTGCAGCACGATAAACGTGGTCGAGTTCTATATTTTTTTTTGTATTTCGTTGCGACGACGACGACGACGACCATCTTTGTTGCAACTGTATTGGTTAGGCACAACATTATTAATGTTTGAATGTCAAACTATATGTACGTATGGATTGACTGACTGAATGCCGGAATGCCTGAGTGCTGGAATACCTGGATGCTTGAGATGGGCTGCCATTTTCAATGTGCGGCTAAAACTCATGTTTAATCCGCCTCAATCACTGAAACTTACTAAACACTTGAGGTCGTTTGAGGTTGTTTTCATTGCATTATGCAGTACAGTGGGGAGTTAGCAAGCATGTGTGGTTTTTTGGTTTTTCTTCATTTACTTCGACTACAATTTTTCTTTCTTGGCATCTTTCGTATATTCGTTCGTACATTTTATTACTTTTTGATAATGTTTTTCTCTTTGCTTCTCTGCTAAGGCTTACACAAAAAAAGTATCGGATTTTTTTTCGTTACTTCTTGTGGCAATGATGCTAAGCTACAGATTCAAGGTTGTTGTTAAAAAGTTTGGAATTTATCTCTGCTGGTTTGGTTGTTGGGTTGATTGGTTTGATTTGCATGGGTTTCCCTATGGTTTATTGGTAATTAGTGTTTGGCAAAATATTTAAATCCTTCATTTTAATGACAATTTTTCCTTTTTTTTAAATCTTCTGCTTTAGCTTTTACTCAGGCATCATCATCATTAATTATATTGCAGCCCGAAGAGATCCCAGAAAAAAAAATACCGTCCATAACATCAAGTTACAGTAACAAATTAGCAGGTTTTGTGTTCCTCTTTTTTTTGCCTTGTTTTTGCTTCCAACTATTGTTGAAAAACTTTTTACAAAAATGCACGACTTTTTGCTTTCGGTTTTTGTATTGTTTTTCTCCTGTATATGGTCATTATTTAACAAGACATTTTAGGCCCTTTAGGAATCATACTCTCTCTGAGAAATATGTTTGGTTTTGTTATCTAAAGTTTGGCATCACATTCACAAAAATTTCCAACAAACAGCGCCAGCAACAGCATCAGCATGAAATCATTGGCGAACAACAACAGCCAACAACAACCAGAAACTGTCTTTGGCCAATATATTGATGATGTTTGTTAGCTGTTGTGCTTTTTTTAACGTTTGTGGTTGTTGTAGGAATCCTTAGTAAGCTTCTTGATTTACCGCTGGAATGCTGTTTATTGTTTGGCTATTTGCTGCAACTCCAGCATTTATGTATGCATTTAAGGCCTCATGCTGTGGTTGTCATCTTCGGTTTCTTTTTACACACAACTGAGATTAAGTGGCGAAGGTCTCTCTACTCCTTCGTCTTCTACGTTATCGACGTGAGCTTTTTTTTCTTGCTTTTTTGAACGAAAAACAATACGGGATAATAAAACAACAGAGAGTCTCACTCTTTCGCAATAAAACAATATAAATTTGCTTCATGTTGCATACATCTGTGGCATATTTTGAATACACTGAGAGAAACGTTATAAAAAGGCTACAGCGACAGAACAACTACTTGTTAGATTCTGGGTCCTGAGCCATCAAATGGCTCCGGACACTGGTCTCCGAACAAGTGTGTACTGACGGAATTGCCGAATTTCGTGTCAAGAGCAGTCAAAGACAGTTCAAGAACTGTCAATGCATTCTGAAAGATGCACTGTTTTGCTGCGGTTTTTGGTCAACGCATTGTTTGATCGTAGTTCTCTAAGAACTATGAAAATCGAAAGGTTTCAGTCAATGGAGCAAGGTACCATGGCGATTTTTACTGACTGTAGAGATGAAAATCTTCTCATTTACTTGGATAGCCAGGCTGAGATCAAGTCTCTCATGGAATTCACCTCTAGCCAATGTAGTAGGTAGTGTATTGGCTACTTCAAGGAAAATCCTTGGTTCAAAGCATGGGTCCGACATGTCGAACCAAGCCAAGTATGAAAACTTATTTCTTTCGGCCAGCTTCTGTCATCAGAGTAAATAAAATTGCCATGAAAAGTTTCTTACAAATCATTCGGAGTCGATGTTAAACTCTGGAATGAATAAAATTAACACACCCAATATGGGTGTTGTTAGAAACTAGGTTTTAATCCTGACTAAAGGAGTGCAATGACTAATTATGTAAGTGACAAAGATGCTGTTGAACTGTTTGGGTGTGGTATAAAGCTTAGAATTTTCGATATGTTACAGGCCTTCGGTGTTTCGATTGCCTAAATGAAGCTGAGTATTCTTCGTTCGTTGTTCAGCTGCATTGTCAATGCAAGGGCAGTATTGCAAGGCTCTGTTAGACTAATGAGGATAAGCTGAGGATTAATTGATTTGTTCTTCAATCGCATTGCCATTCACTGCACTTACGATTTTCGTATAGAGGGTCTGTCGAAAGACTTGGGCATTCACTCGAAGCGAAAACAAGATCTTTCACTTCATATGACTCTTCTCGGCTCTGGCTCTTAAATAGTCAGAGGTTCTGGACCTCAGATTTGCTGTTATCTTCGACTAAACTATACAGTAATAAAGTTGCTGCAAGAGTAAGATTTATTTTGAAGTCAAAATGGATTCGGATAGTGATTGTTGGGCTTTTGAGTTGGTTATCGATTTGTGGTACCACAGCAGAGCTAACCTCTGTTCTATGTGGTACATTTCTGTTCAAATAAGTTACTTGACCTAACTGAAACAAACCTTTTGCAGTTTAAAATTGGAAATAAACATACTTTAAAACTACAATAACTTTACAACAGGTTTAGGTTAGGTTAGGTTAGGTTAGAGGACGTGTACTTGTCAATTAAGACAAGTACAGTACCTGGAGGTCGAAATGACCCATTGTACAACGTCCTAGTTTCTCACAACAGGTTTACTAAGCAAATAAACATTTTCGAATACAAATTTAAAGAATTTTTTCTTAATAAGGGTTTGAAAAGCTGTGTTGTAAAATTGTTCAATTTTATGAATACGAATGTTAATGTACAGTGAGCGTCGAAAGAAACTGTACATTAAAAACATGAAATACATTCATAAATTTCCTGTTTTTTTATTTTAAAATTGTTTCATTGCCAGTTATTTGAAATTGAATCAAAAAAAAATCGAAAAAATTTCGAAATATTGGCAAATTTTTTTGTACACTCTCCTTAAGTGGTAAAAGTTGAGTTTAAAGATTGTGAGAATTTAATGCATAGTGTACAGCAGAGATCAGCAGTGAGTATTCAAAAAGATGAGTAGAATTGAATCATACTCATAATTTCTGTTACTTATACTCATTCATACTTATTTTAATATCATGGAACATCTACTCACATTCAAAGTTTGAAATACTCATCATATTCATACTTAACAACACGTATGATGTTGTTGAGTTCAACTCTCCATAACTCAACATATACACGAAGCACAAATTAAGTATAATTCGCGTACGAACACTAAAGTACTCTTTAAATATTCGAGTCACTCGAATCGGTTATAAGTATTATAAGAAGTATTTTTCTAAAGTTATGAATTTAAATGAGTAGGCTTATGAATTAAACATACTTCAAATGGTATGAGTTTGATGTCAATGTTGTACGCATACTCATTGCAACCTGTACTTATAAATAAACGTTGTAGTTAGTAAGTATGAATGAAGCAGAGTACATAATGGGTCCGCCATCTAACGTTTTTTTTTTCAACTAGTGCTTATTTCGTAAATGGTAACACTTAGCTCATGTCTGATTTGACAGATAATTAGTTTTATCCTTCCGCTAAACGAATATGGTTGTGTATACGCGTTTTCGCTTCGCTAAATGGGCCTGTGATCGACTTACAGAAGATGCCGATTTTGGCAAAAAAAATTCGTCTTATCAGATGAAGCTCATTTTGGTCTTGCCGGGTATGTAAACAAGCAAAATTGTCGCATTTGAGGCACAGAAAACCCGCATGCATACATTGAAAAGCCGACGCACCCAAAACGAGTCACTGTTTGGTGCAGATTTTGGTCCAGAGGCATAATTGTCAATGGCGATCGTTATCGGGCGATGTTGAACGAATTTTTGTTCACAAAAATTGAAGAGGAGGATATTGGCAACATTTGGTTTCAACAGGACGGCGCTGCGTGCCACACAGCCGAAGCTACACTCGATGTTTTGCGCCCTGTTTTTGAAGATCGCATTATCAGCCGCAGAGCTGATGTCGTTTGGCCACCTCGGAGCTGCGATTTGACACCGTTGGACTATTATTTGTGGGGTGCCGTCAAAGATAAGTGTTACGCCGATAAGCCAGAGACAATTGACGCTTTAAAGGACAATATTCGTGAAGCCATTGGTGAAATACAGCTGCACACAATCGATAATGTGCTTAAAAATTGGACCGATCGCGTTGGATTGTACTTTCAAATAAAAAAAAAAATTTGAGAAAATATTCAGTAGTTTTTTTAAAGGATTTAAAAAAAAAAGTTATTGGGCGGACCCTTTAGTTAAATTTCAATATTATTGACTCACTTATATTCAAAATTTCATAAGTGCTTATGAGTAGCAAAAAAACGATTCATTGCTGATCTCTGATGTGTATATGCTTGTTAAGCGTAGTTTTAAATTGAAAACAAATTGTGTTTTGCTTATGAAAACTTTAAATAAAAAATTTTTCTTCGAGTGTACATAATTTCTTTAAGTAACGTACACATGAAATTCATGTTAAACATTGTTATTGGACCCGTAGCCTTATCTATACATATATACAATGTACTGTACATACATAGAGTATGTACTGTATGTATATGGATGTATATATATATATGTACATATGTTTGGTTGTACATTTTTCAGAAATCGTTTGCTTTTGTGCAAAAAAAACTTTTTATGTACGTTTGTTTGTTTGTTTGTTTGTCAAGAAAAAATGATAATTGTTGTCACTACAAACAAAACCTATATAAAAACAAAATACATTCCAAAAGCATGAAGAAGAAGAAGAAGAAGCTAAAATAAAAACATAAATACTTAGGCATCCAACGAATTATTAAAGCTTGTTGGCGGTAATTTTTGTTTTTTTAGAAATTCCTTTGCATTGGAGTTCAAAAACCATTTTTTGTTTCGTTTTTTTTTTGTTTTATTTCCACGAACAATAAATTTATGAAAAAGCATTAAAACCTTAAGGGGGTTTTTGGATTTGGAGTTTTTGGGTTTAACGTACGTGTTCGTACTTGTATAACAAAATAACAAATGATTTGAATATTCTCGAACGCCATAACGAATTAGGAAGAGAGATTTGAAACCCGTTTGCAGCATCACACATAATTAAAGAAATCAAAAAAAAAAAAAATTATGAAGAATAATCATTTAAAAGTTGATAAAAATCAACAACAACAACAACAAGAAAAACAAAAGACTTTTTCTACCACAAAATTACCAAAAAAAGCCCCCTTAAAGCAGTTAAAAGACTAGGTTATAAAAATGATTTAGAAGAAGTTAAGAAGCCAAACAGCCAAGGCAACCTTTCTCTTACACACACACACTTAAACACAAGAAAAAGAGGCTGGCCAAGCATTTAATTTCGTTTCTTAAAAGTCTATGATGCTCCTTGGCATCATCGTTATTATCGATATCAGTTTTTTTTTAGATTGAGGGATACTGGAATTCTGTTTAAACTGTCTGTGAGCCCAGCAAGATGAATTATCCAAAAATAAAACCAAAACTAAAAAAAAAAACATAATAAAGTGGCTCATGTTCGATTTCAAAATATAAAAAAAAAAAAATTTAATTTAATGGCCTTTATAAAGGGTGTTTTTTATAGAGGTATAGAACTTTAAGTTGGCATTACTTTTCAAGATGGCGACCGATTTAACAGCTGTCAAGTGATTTATTCTCAGTTTGGTTTGGCAATTCATCATGAATAGACTCACGCCTGAACAACGCTTGCAAATAGTGCAATTTTATTTCGAAAATAATGGTTCTGTGCGGAAAACGTATCGCGCACTACGTCCATTTTATCGTCGACAAAATCGTCCATCAGAGCAGTTAATTCGATTAACCATGGAACGTTTTCGCACCACGTTTACTCTTATTGATAACTCGCATCCCCAGAGACGCTGTACGGTGCGTACAGAAGAAGCTATTGATGCTGTAGAGCGTAGCATTGAGGAAGACCCGAATGAGTCCATCCGCCATCGAGCACAGGAATTGAATCTGTGTCCATCCACTTTATGGAAGATTTTGCGGAAGGATCTTGGTTTGCGTGCTTACAAAATCCAACTCATGCAAGATTTGAAGCCAAACGATCATCAAGTAAGGCGTAGATTCGTCGAATGGGCCCAAAACGAGATTACCTTTGTTCCCGATTTTCATAAGCGAATTTTGTTTAGCGATGAAGCGCACTTCTGGTTGAATGGCTACGTCAACAATCAAAACTGCCGCATTTTGGAGTGAAGGTAATCCTCAAGTGTATGTGGAAACACCGTTACATCCAGAAAAACTGACTGTTTGGTGCGCTTTATGGGCTGGTGGAATTTATTGGTCCGTACTTTTTCAAAAACGATGGTAGCCAGAACGTTACAGTCAATGGTGATCGGCATAGAGCCATGATTACAAACTTTTTCATTCCTGAATTGAATAACCATGATGTCCAGGAGATGTGGTTTCAACAAGACGGCGCAACATGTCACACAGCTCGTGCCACAATAGATTTATTGAAAGACACGTTTGGTGACCGCTTAATTTCACGTTTCGGACCTGTGAATTGGCCTCCAAGATCTTGTGATTTAACACCGCTAGACTACTTTCTGTGGGGCTATGTAAAGTCATTGGTCTATGCGGTAAAGCCACAAACGCTTGACCATTTGGAAGACAACATTCGCCGTATTATTGCCGATATACGGCCACAAATGTTGGAAAAAGTCATCGAAAATTGGACGTCCAGATTGGACTACATCCGCGCCAGCCGTGGCGGTCATATGCCAGAAATCATATTTAAAATGTAATGCCACAAGATTATCTTTCGGATAAATAAAATGCATGTCAATCGAATAATCCATCGTTGTTTTATTGCAACTTAAAGTTCTATACCTCTATAAAAAAAACACCCTTTACATACATACCTACATAGGTACATGGCTTGTATGCACATAGCCAGGCATACCTGAATAGTTTTAAACAAAAGACTTTTACGACGTTTGTCTTAAGAAAAAAAAAAAGAACAAAAATTGTGTGTTGTATTGTTTGTTCTTTTCATCTGTACAAGTGTTAAACATAATGGGATACATGCTGCCGATGATTTTTCAATTTTATTTTCCTTCATTTCGGTCTGTATTTTCTCTTAAAAAAAGGCTCTTGAGTATTGAAAAAAAAAAAATAATGGATTCCCATGACAAAGTTTTTGACTTTCTTTTCATGAAATGTGCATTACAACCTGAATTAAAAAAAAAAAAGCCAGAATCCATGATATTTTTTTAAACGTTTTGCTTGTGTCCACTTTTAATAATTTTCATTTGATTTTTCATTTTCATTTTATGTGTACGAGTACATACATACATACATATGTCTCAAGGCAAACTGCACCAGTCCGCTAATGGAAAATTCGTGAGCTATGCGCATAAAATTATTGGAATAAATAAAATTCTGTTTAAAAGCCAATAAAATTGGCATAAAAACAATGAGAGAAACAGAATAGAAAACATAAATTCCCACAGCTTCTATACATACATACATAACATGATTGGTCATTACAACCCTTTAGTTAGGATCGACCTATCTTCTCACATCACCATTGTTGTGTTCGTTAATTTTATACATGAGTGGCGGTGGCATGCAAACAAGGTAAAGTTTCTGATTGTGGTCAACGTGGCGACCACCAGGACGATCCTTGTCTTGCTGTATTCAAGTTGACACGCAACCTCCTCGTGGCCCCTCCTGGATGGCATTCTAGCACCCGCTAGATGTTAACTAATGCGTGCAGCGAATGTCCAATCCCCTGGACGTTAAATTTAGGTTGTGCGTAGGGCTTGGAACCCACCACGTAAAAACAATTATCCAATGAAAACCAAGACAGAATCCTATGAAAGGATCCCCTCAAAAGTTGACGACCACTCCGGCGAGAAGGGTATTTGATGCGGGAATCTGCGGAAGTCGGCGAAGAGGACGACCTTGCATCCGTTGGAAGGACCAAATCGAGGTAGCCCTGTCATCGATTGGTGTGACCAACTGGCGTAGGCGCGCACGAAGCAGAGGCGCCTGGAAGGATGTGTTGCGGCAGGCCGAAATCCGATAAACGGGTTGTTTAAGTAAGTGGTGGAACCTATGTACAGTTTAAAGTCGATTTCGAACGACAAATTTTTGAGAAACTTTTCATTGCAATTTTGTTTATTCTCAAAATGTTTGCCAGAAATTTGCTGAGACGTAGTCGCTGAAGAAGTATTTTTTCAAATTTCATTTTAATGGCTAGCATGGGGTTTAAACCGTAAGCCTTACATCTCATAAGCCAACACAGTACCTACTAGACTACGGCGACTTCATTCTTCAAATTTTCTTTATTTCTGGTTTAACTTTTCTAAGCTTTCGATTTTATTAGTCTTTTCACGGCCTTGTTGGTTCCATCTATAAGCAAGACACCATCTTCTACGCCTGCTTTAGAAATTCCATTCATTTACAGTTTATCCTATATCATGAGGGCCTTTTCCGACAACTTTATTCTTCGATTTTCCTGCTGGATTGGCAAGCAGTCAATTTCGTCAAGGTCACGGTCTTGAATTCAAAATTTTGCGTGGATATTAGAATTTCTTACATTCCCATGTAGCTGTCGAACTAGCAATAGCATCTAACTTCTCTTCGAAACTTCGTAAAACTATGTGACAATAAGCATATATCATCGGTATAATCAAAGTCCTCAACCATATTCTCTCATCACTATATACATACATAATTGGTCATTACAACCCTTCAGTCAGGATTACGACGTGAGTGGTGGGACCTACAGTTTAAAGTCGACTCCGAACGACAGATTTTTGAGAAACTCTTCATGGCAATTTTCTATTTACTCTCAGAGTTTTTGCCAGAAATCTGCTGAGAGGAAGTCGCCGAAGAAATACTTTTTGTATTTCGTTTTGATGTCTGGCCTGGAGCTCGAACTCTGGCTTTACGTCTAATAAGCCAACACACTACCTACTAGAATACGGCGACTTCCTCATCACTATATGCCATACATTTTTAACGAGCAATGGCGAGGGACATCTGTTGCACAAAAATTGTGCCAGAAATTTTACGGCAAAATACCACAGCTAGTTTACTTACTTAATTGATCATTACAATCCTTTAGTCAGGATTACAACCTAGCTTCTAACAGCACCCATATTAAGTGTGTTCATTTTATCCATGTGTGGCGGCGCGGGATCTACAGTTTAAAGTAGACTTCGAACGACAGATTTTTAAGAAGTCTTTCATGCATACATGATTGGTCATTACAACCCTTCAGCCAGGTTTATGGACGTAGTATGTTGTGTGTGTTAATTTTATACATGAGTGGTGTGACATACAGTTTAAAGTCGACTCCGAACGACAGATTTTTGTGGAACTTTTCATGGCAATTTTCTATTTACTCTGAGAGTTTTTGTCAGAAATGTGATGAGGGGAAGTCGCCGAAGATATATTTTTTTATATTTCGTTTTAATGTCTGACCCTAACCCCAGGCCGTATGTCTAATAAGCCAACACATTACCTACTAGACTACGGCGACTTTGAAGTCCTTAATGGCAATTTTATTTACTCTCAGAGTAATTTCCAGAATTTCGTTTTGTTTGAGATGTCTAAACCAGGGGTTTGAACTACGTCCTCTCATTTAATAAGCCATCATACTACCTACTAGACAAAGGCAGCTCCTGTATAAAACTGTATTCGTGACATGTGTCATTGCCATTTTGTCACCATGAATAGATTAATGAACGAATAACGCTTGCAATTCATTGAATTTTATTATCAAAATCGGTGCTGTATGGTAAATGTGTTGCTATCGAGAAATTATGTTCAGCAATGAGGGTTATTCTAGGCTCCATGGGTACATTAACAAACAGGTTTGATGAATTCAATATGAAACCCAGTCAGAGTCAGTGTAAAACCTATCAATATACCCTGAGGGATGCACTGTTTGATCCGGAACAAGCTATCGTGGCCTTGGTTACTGACTTTTTATACCCAAATACGGAAGAATTGGACTTCAACAGGACGGTAATGCCATGCGACACGCAATACTAGGAATACTTTCAGAGGCCAGTTTGTTAAGCAAATAATCACACTTTTTTGAGCAGTCCGCCAAGATCATGTGATTTCAACCCACTAGACTATTTCGTTGTGGGACAATAAGAAGCCTCTGGTATGCAAGAAAGCATGATTACTGACTTATTATACCCAAATACGGAAGAATTGGACTTGAATGACATGGGACTTAAACTGGACGGTAACAAATGTCACGCAAAACGCGATCCCATGAACCCAATTACTCCAAGCAATTAATCACACTTTCTTTAGCAATCTGTCAAGATCATATTATTTAAACCCGCTAGACTATTTCGTTGTGGGGCAACATAAAGTCCCTCTTATACAGGAAAAATCCAGCCCTGGAAGACAACATTACAACTGATATTGGTGAGATACCAGCCGAAATTTAAGAAGCATACCATAGTCCAATAATGGCTGCCTTCCAAAATGTATCAATACAAAGTTTGTATGCAGTTCTACTACTTTATATAAACTATGTAGATATGCAAAGTAACCAAACAATGCATCAACTATAAATTCGATGCCTGATTGCTTTTTGACTGCGTTAAAAATACACATTGAAGACGTTTTGAAAGAGTATACATTGTAAACATTTTGTACAGCGGCATTATGAAACACTATACTTTGTTCAAACACAAAGCAACTAACGTTTTGGAAGGTAGCCAATCTTTCAGAAGTAAATAACAGGCATGCCAGTTATCACATCAAATATCAAATACTACACCCAAACGCTTAAAAAATCACCCTGTCATATACCTAGTTACCACAAAATCACTTCAATTAGTTGAAGAATTTATGGAAAAAGCTCATTATGATGTTTTAAAACAAATAAAAATAAAAGAAACAACCTCAGTCTCAGTCATCTCTATTGATATTTTATTTTGTTAGTCAAATAAGGGCTTTTCTCGTTTTAAAAACTACAATTTATTATACAAACTTTAATTATAGTCTAAAGTAACTTCTTCTTCTTAAAAAAAAAACACTAGTTTACATACCATTTACATATGTATGTACACAAATACATACATACATACGTATGTCTGCCTGTATATGAACCTGGAAATAAAGACAATGTGATGCTGTGGATACAAAATAGTCTCGTGTATCGCCCTTTACCCGCCAATAATTGTTTAACAATTTACAACAAAACAATTACTTTGAAAGCAAGAAAAAAACAACAATAATAAGATGAAGAATTGCTGTTTTTTTCATGACAACAGTGTTGCCATATTTGATGTCGTTACTGGATTCCTAAATTCATTATTGTTTTCTACATTATCTGTCAAAATAATTTCCATTTCCATGCATTGGATTAAAAAAGTGAATTTGATTGTGAAAGTGAGAAAAGTGAGAGTAGAGTAGAGTTTATGGATCTAAGACTTGAATATTTTTACATTGTCATTGACAGGAAAAAAAATAATGCAAGAAGAGCCTTACATATGAGAACAATGCGGCTAAAGAAAATTTTTTTTTTTTTTTTTTTTTTTTGTTAATAGAGCCCACGCTATACTGGTCATGATTTATTTATGGTGAGCCTAGAAATCTTAACACTTTCTTAGCCAATGTGGGATACTCGAAACCAATAACCCAGGCTATTGGGTATTTTTTGATAAAAAGTGAATAATCCAGGGACCAAACCCTACTTTTTCAAATTGTCTGGTTGTCGAGATTAAATATAATATCGGAAGTCGCCGTAGTCTAGTAGGTAGTGTGTTGTCTTATTAGACGTAAAGCCAGGGTTCGAGCCCCAGGCCAGATATCAAAATAAAATACAAAAAGTATTTCTTCGGCGACTTTCTATCAGCAGATTTCTGGCAAAAACTCTGAGTGTAAAATAAAAATGCCATGCAGAGTTTCTCAAAAATCTGTCGTTCGGAGTCGACTTTAAACTGTAGCTCCAGCCTCTCTTGTATAAAAATTAACACACACAACATAAGTGGTGTGAGAAACTAGCTCGTAATCCTGACTGAAGAGTTGTAATGACCAATTAGGTAGGTTAGGTAAGTATCGGCCTGTGGTTCTCTCGCAATATTTGCAATATCTGCGTTTTGCAAACGAAAACCTAGGATGATAAAGCAATTTTCAGGCTTGGTTACGGATTCAGTGCATCGTCCTTTAGAAAAATCTTGTCAATCTGTGTAATTGTACCTGGGTTTATATGTACAATGTTCTTTAATGTGTGCATCGTAGGTAAGGCCAGAAATCTTAACATTTTCCTATCCAAAGCCAACGCTTCTATAGTAAATTCCGTTTTATACACAGTTCCCTATTCATCAACTATTGCTGGAAGCTGTGGCGTCACCTCTGACTCTTCTGAAGCAGGAGCAAGAAGCAAGGCCGCTAAATGTATTTAGGGGGCTAGGCCAAGCAAATTCGTTAGTTTTGTCATTTCCATCGACATTATAGTGTCCCGTAATCCAGCGTAGATCGTCTGATCCTCAACGCATTCTTTTTTGCTTGTTTCATATGACTAGCTCCGAAAAATATCATGATATGCTCAACTGCAGTTGCCTTTGTTGCTTTCCCTACAACTTTTTCTGTTGCGAAGACCTCCACTTGAAAAAGACTGACACAATATCAAGAGATTGTGTGACATTGAAATGTTTAGTCACCAGAATTTTTATAGCACAAGCAGTGGAAATGTCATCTCCATTATATAACCTGTTAATCGACTAAGGAACAGTACTTGTTTCCCGTAGGAGTTCCACATTAAATCATTTCAATAGCAGCTACAAAGCTAAGCTTAAAACACAGAACTTATTTACACCCTGTACGTAAGCATTATTATTTTATTTATTTACATCCGGATGTCACCGTGGTCTAATAGGTAGTGTGTTGGCTTATAAGACGTAAAGCCAGGGTTCGAGCCCCAGGCCAGACATCAAAACGAAATACAAAAAGTATGTCTTTGGCGTCTGCCTCTCAGCAGATTTCTGGCAGAAACTCTGAGAGTAAATAGAAAATTGCCATGAAAAGTTTGTCAAAAATCTGTCGTTTGGAATCGACTTTAAACTGTAGGTCCCGCCACTCATGTATACAAACTCATGTAACACACACGAAACATAAGTGGTGTGAGAAACTAGGTCGTAATCCTGACTAAAGGGTTGTAATGGTAAATTATATATGTATGTAGGTAAGCCTATATTTTTCCCCATTTTGTTTAACAAATTTTTCCAAATATGGCAACCCCTTTAACTACTCTTACACACACACACACACGCATACAGTCGCCTCTGTATGTGTGTGTGTATTTCTATTGATATCGGTAATATGAGTGCGAAATCAAGAGATGTTGGCATAAAATTCATATTCATTGTACGAGTATGTGTGTGTCTTGTGGTGGTTGTATGTATGGGTATGAATTGTTGTTGTTCCAACGAGATATACTTTTATGGCAAAAATAAAAAATCTTAAAAGTTGTTTGATTGTTGTTACTTACTATTGTTATTGTTGTTGTTGTTGTTGTTGTTAACGTTTTACTAAGAAATTGAAAAAGATTTACAATCAAACCAGTTTAGCAGAGAAAACAAATATAGGTGAGTGAGTGAGTGAGTAAGCGTTCTTTAATACTCTCTTGAATATTTTGGTATTGTATTGTAGCACTTACTCTCTCTCTCTCTCTTTCTCTTTAAAGCCATTAAAAGTATCTTAAAGATACTTTTGTATTTACAGCGAATATAGTGTTTGTTGTTGGCTTAAAACGCAAAAACAAAAGACAAATTTTTGGCCAGAGTTAAAGGCAAATATTTGAATTCTTTTTTTTTTTTTGAACAAAAATACAAGAAAAATTTGTCAGTTTTAAACAAGATTTTGATCAAAATTTTCAAGAAATACTTTTAAAATTACAAGCCAAAAAAAAAAAAGAAAAAAGGAATAAATTTCTGGTCTTAAAGCTGTAAAGGTAACATATTTGAACATTTGCAAGCAATCAAAATAGATAGGAGACTAAAAACATACATACATACATACGTAGTATGTAGGATTTAGATTTGATTATTGAGAAGGTCACTCGATCAACTGGTGCAACAAAAAAAATTCAAATGAATTCATATCGTATGAGTGTTTGGCATTCCTCTGCAGACAGGCAAGCAGTTAGTCTTACACAAACTTTACTTCTTTTGCAAAAGAACGATCAGTTAATGAATCCATTTGTATAGAGGGGAGGTCAATCTGCAAAGCAAAATTAGCAAAACTAACCTGAGTTTAGCAGGAGACACTAGCTCTACCTGAAATGCCCTAAAACTATTTTTGCATGAGCTGTAATGACAAGGAAGAAGTGTGGACTCAGTGATCACTATTCGCATCTCCATATCGTCTTATTTTTTTAGTTTTGTTGCAGTTTCTTTAGCAAGCACTAGGTGGATAGCTGCCAGTCCGAGGTTGATAGCAGGTTCACCCTTCATAAGCTAGAAACAATGCTCTCTCTAGAGCGTAGGTACGGGTATAATGGAAAACAACTTTTTACTGATAAGTAAATACCCAATACTCTTCATCTTCCTATCAGCAAATGAGTTAAACTTCTTGATCTGAATGGATTATAAGAGAAACTGAATCTCTTCATTTCGGAAACTATGATGACAATTTTTTTTGTATCCTCCGGTGTTGAACCTAAGATGTATCTGATCGAAACAAGTTAATTTACTTTTTCAAAAACGATGGTGGCCAGAACGTTACAGTCAATGGTGATCGGTATAGAGCCATGATTACTAACTTTTTCATTCCTGAATTGAATAACCATGATGTCCAGGAGATGTGGTTTCAACAAGACGGCGCAACATGTCACACAGCTCGTGCCACAATAGATTTATTGAAAGACACGTTTGGTGACCACCTAATTTCACGTTTTGGACCTGTGAATTGGCCTCCAAGATCTTGTGATTTAACACCGCTAGACTACTTTCTGTGGGGCTATGTAAAGTCATTGGTCTATGCGGTAAAGCCACAAACGCTTGACCATTTGGAAGACAACATTCGCCGTATTATTACCGATATACGGCCACACAAATGTTGGAAAAAGTCATCGAAAATTGGACGTCCAGATTGGACTACATCCGCGCCAGCCGTGGCGGTCATATGCCAGAAATCATATTTAAAATGTAATGCCACAAGATTATCTTTCGGATAAATGAAATTCATGTCAATCGAATAATCCATCGTTGTTTTATTGCAACTTAAAGTTCTATACCTCTATAAAAAAACACCCTTTATAATGGAAACTTTACTGATAAGGTCCTACTGTTGTTACTCAATACTTTTCATCTTCCTATGAGCAAAAGAGTTAAAATTCTTCATATGAATAGATTATAAAAGGGATTGGAGCTCTTCATTTCGGTAACTTTTTTTGTATCCTCCGGAGTTGAAACTGGGATGTACTATCTGATCGAAACAAATTAATTTTCGTTTCTTGAGGCCCAAGCTCATGGATGCAGCTATTACGATGCAGGCATTGTTTCAATCTTTTTCGTAGGTTAGGTTAGGTTAGGTTAGAGGACGTGTCAAAAACGTCCTAGTTTCTCACACCACTTATTTTAAGTGTGTTAATTTTATACATGAGTGGTGGGAACTACAGTTTAAAGTCGACTCCGAACGACAGATTTTTGAGAAAATTTTTTATGGCAATTTTCTATTTGCTCTCAGAGTTTCTGCCAGAAATCTGCTGAGAGGAAGTCGCCGAAGAAATATTTTTTGTATTTTGCCTTGATGTCTGGCCTGGGGCTCGAACCCTGGCTTTACGTCTAATAAGCCAACACACTACCTACTAGACTACGGCGACTTCAATATTTTTCGTATATTCCGTGGACTCCGACGCACAAGTCTAACTTCTAAAATTAGTTTTCTTATAAAGCGATTGAGTACAGAAGCCTTGTATTAATTTCCGAGGCTACTTGATGACTTGTGTTCGTCGTAGTCTAGTTGCCCTATCATGTTGCCCTACTAAACGAGAGTTTCAAGTTGTAAGTCGATTTCGAACGACAAACTTGAGAAATTTTTCATGGGAATTTACTTTTAATTTTTTTTTTGGACGTCGCCGTCATCTAGCAGTTAGAATACTGGCTTATTAGACGCGAGTCCTTGGTTCAAATCCCAGCTCAGACATCTCGGGGGAAAAACGAAGTATAAAAAAAAATATTGCTTTCGCTGGCTTTCTCTCAGCAGTCTTCTGGCAAAAACTCTGACAGTAAAATACAATTGCCATGAAAAGCTTCTCAAAAATTTGTCATTTAGAATCGGCTTTAAACTGTAGGTCCCGCCGCTTATGGATAAAATTAACACACCCAACATAAGTAGTGTGAGAAGCTAGGTTGTAATCCTAACTAAAAGGTTGTAATGACTAATTAAGTAAATAGGTAAGAGGAGAGAAAGTCACTGAATATTTTTCCCATTTTTTTCTTTCCGGGAAGTCTAAGCTGGGATTTGAAGCCAATTTACTATCCACTTAGGACAGATAGACAAGATGATAGATGCATAATGTAAGAATCAAGGCCAAAATTCTTTCGAAGAGGCCAACATTTAATATTCATTCCATAAAACCAATTGTCTCTATTATTTTTCCCATTCCTGTATCAAAAGTGTTTGTAACTACAATAAGCTTTTGAAACGATCATTCTTAAATGGGTTCTTGTCCATGCTGAAAATTATTGCTTGCCTATAAACATAGAATATAAAAATAGATTACATTACAAATACAAAATAGGATCGTAACTTGAGTTTTTCAAAACTAAAACTTTGGTGGTTGTATAGGCTTTTGGTAAGTGTCTGTGCTGTTATTTGAAATTCGAAGATCGCAAGCAAATTAAAAGCCAAGTTTCAAACCATACGATCTCTTTGAATGACTCTCTTTTCTTTGTAGAAAGAAAAATTACTGAGTAAAAATGGGAACTTTATGGGGGAAATGAAATCGAATTGAAACTGTAGCTGTGAAATTGTTATTGTACGTAGATGTTGTTAAGACGAAACCAAAAAAACTGTGTGTGTTTGTTAATAAAACATTATTAATATGCAAAGATCAGCTTTAAATTACGCTACATTAGCGATAATTTTTTGTTTGTTTTTTGTATTGTTTTTGGGGTTTTCTTTTTGTTGGTTTTTTCTAGTTTAAAAAAACACCATATTATTGGAAATATTTAGAGACAGGCACGCCACAGGCAGAGATACTACAATCGAGGTGATGACAGAGAGAGAGAGAGAGAGAGAGAGAGAGAAAGAGAGAATGGGCTGGAATTCGAAGAATTGAAAATAAAAATGAAAATAAATAAATAGATTCATAAATGCTTTATTATTATAATCATTATCATACATTGTTTTAAAATGATCATATTTAAAGGTTATCAGAGAGAGAACCTACATACATACGTATTTTGTATGCCATAAACGCAGAAGAAGAAATACGTACGTACTTTAAGACTGAAATGCTGTTTTTTTCTTGAAAGGAAAACTCATTAAAACCAAATTTATGTCGAAGTAAAGTGATAATTTTGTTGGTTTTTTTTTTTTGGTTTTTCCATTAGCAAATGGAGCAATCAACCACTGGATTTGATCTTCTGGGTTCAGTTTGTTTGAGGGACACATACAAGCTCGTGTTTAAAATGCATTACTGATTTAAAGCCAAACTAATCGTTTGGAAAAATGAGAAAAACTTGTGATTATTTAGCCACTGGCATTATACAGCCAAAACGTGGCTATGAATTTTGATATGTACAGTGTTGGAAAAAATAATAGAAACGATTACTAGTTCATCATTAAAATATTGTATACTTTTTCGTAATAAATTTCTTCTCTTTTAATTTATTAGTTTTCAGGAAAAAGTAAGAAAATACGTAATTTAGATGGAAAAATTAATAGAAACGCTTTTCTAAAACCGTGTTTAAATTTAAAATAAATAAACTTTTTACATGAAATATTTAGAAGTGGTAAAAATTGAGTTAAAATAACTTTTTTTTGGACCATTTGCAAAATGTTCGTGTTGAGTGTGTTTTAAATCTTTTAAAAAAATGGGTCGAGGTGTTCATACCACTGATGCTGAAAGAAATGTTATCCTTAAGTTAAAATCTGATGGCTTATCACTGGGAAAAATAGCCAAAATAGTGAAGTGTCCCATAACATAAAGTAACATAAAGTATTTAACGTAATTCACTATACAAAAAATACCGAAACTAGAGGAAGAAAGAGGAAAACGTCCACGCGTTTTGTTCAAATTTTAGTACGTCATTCCAAAAAAAACCCCTTTTGAGTCATTTAATGGGCTTAAAAATATAGTATATGCTCTAGTAACAAGCCGTACTATAAGAAACAGGCTCCAAGAGGCTGGACTTATGGCTCGAAGTCCAATGTCAGTACCTCTTTTAAATAAAAAAAATATACAAAAAAGGTTAAAATTGCTCAGACAACACCAAAGTTGCAAAAATTGGAACAACGTGCTCCATCAGACGGAAAATGTTTTGTACGTCGTCCTGCCAATAACGAGTTTGATCCAAAATACAAAAAAAAACACAGCCAAACATGGTGGCGGGCCCTAATGTTATGGGGATGTATTTCAGCGTTTTTCGATGCGTTTCTATTATTTTCGCTACTCATAAGCACTCATGAAATTTTGAATATAAGTGAGTCAACAATATTGAAATTTAACTATGTACTCTGATTCATTCGAACTCAATAAAACGTTGTTTTATAAGTCTAGGTTGCAATGGGTATGATTACAACGTTCACATCAAACTCATACCATTCGAAATATGTTTGATTCATATGTCTACTCATTTAGATTCATAACTTTTGAGAAATACTTATAAATGATCCGAGTGACTCGTCGAATCATTCATCAAAATTTATAGTCTTAGTTGTTGTAGCATCTACAAAAAAGAAAAAAAACACATCAGCAAACAGAGCAGCAAGCAGAGCAAACACACAACCGTTTAGTGAGTATGACTGACTTCCAAAATGTTAGTTGCTTTGTGTTTGAACAAAATAACGTGTTTCATAATGCCGCTGTACAAAATGTTTACAATGTATACTCTTTCAAAATGTGTATTTTTAACGCAGTCAATAAGCAATCAGGCATCGAATTTATAGTTGATGCATTGTTTGGTAACTTTGCATATGTACAAAATTTATATACCGTAGTAGAACTGTATACAAACTTTGTATTGATACATTTTGGAAGTCAGCCTATTTTAGTGTTCGTACGCAATTCATACCTATTTTGTGCTTCGTGTATAAGTTGAGTGTTATGAAGAGTCGAAAACCACAACATCAAACGTGTTGTTAAGTATGAATATAATGAATACTTCAAACTTTGAATATGAGTAGAGGTTCCATGATATTAAAAGAAGTATGAATGCTGAGTATAAGTATCAGAAATTATGAGTATGATCCGATTCTACTTATCTTTTTGAATGCCCATTGCTGATCTTTGTTCACCACGGCCATTATGCTATCAAAACGTGGCTATGTATGTATGTATGTATGTACATATATATTAAATAAAATAAAATTAAACAAATGAAATTATTAATATGTCGCATTAGAAAATGCCTCTTTTTATTGCTTTATTCACTTGCGTTTAATGTTTTTTCTTTTTCATTTGATAGCGTTGGCCAGGCGTGAAGTTTCATGCATTTTTATAGCACAGTTCCAAAACAGGCTGCCGGTTTTATTTTAATTTTTTTTTTCAAAGAACCATAGAAACTGACGCTTTAAAGGTACCAATTTCAGTTCCAACTATTATTGTTTTCCTATTCTATTTGCCTCTCTCTATCTCTCTCCCTCTCTCTCTCTTGTCGTAAACCATTATTCTCCTGTTAACAATGATGTGGTGATGATGATTTTTCCTCGTTTTTTTTTTGTGTGAATTTTGGTTGATGGTAGTTCACTTGGTTCGATGTTTGCTACTAGTGGTTTCAGTTGTACTACAATGACTAGAAACTTTTTTGTTGTGTTTTTAACAACAATAATGAAATAGCAAATGTTCATATGATTTGCTATTGTTGTTGTCGTTGTTGTTATCGTTGTGGCTTTAAGTGGATTCTATATACGATTTTTTTCCAACTGTTGCTGGCCTAAGCTTTCCACATCAAAGATCTTAATGGAAATGAAAACAACAACAACAAAAAAGGAACACCATAACCACAATTAAACATACGAGGGTGGATAAGAAAATCCATGAGTTTTTGAATGTTCAATTTGACATCGGTCAGTGGACTCCAATTAAAATTTGAGTTTGAGATTCACGGCCATACATAGCAGACTACCGTGTGATTTGAGGAGAAAACACTCAAATTAAATCTAAACTTGATAAATACCTCTGGATCACAAACTTTAATGGGAAAAAAGTCTTTCTATTTCGAATTTCGTTGCGATCATACACGGAAGAGACTAGACGCGGTGATCGCCGTAGTGAGACCACGATTCAAACACCAGGCCAGACATCTCAATTGAAACGAAATATGAAGAAATATTTCTTCAGCAACTTCCTTTCAGCAGATTTCTGGCAAAAACTCTGGGAGTAAATAAAAAATTTGCCATGAAAAGTTTCTCAAACAGTCTATCATTCGAAGTCGACTGTTTAAACTGTTTAAACACTCATGTATAAAATTGACACACACACACACAATATTAGGGGTGTGAGAAACTAGATCGTAATCCTGACTAAAGGATTGTAACAAACGCATGGATGCGTATCAAGTACCAGGTAGTGAGATATCCATACTGCCACCGACCCACATTTTGAAGTCTGTCAGGGCTATAGGGTTAAAAAAGACATTATGGGGATAACCTATATAGATTGTGAAGGCAGTACAATAGATCGTATAGTAGCAGTATTCCAGCTCGTTTATACACGCGAATAGATATGGCGAACAAGGAATCTTATGGTAGCAGTTTTCTAGCTCCTCTATAAGACAGTATTCATGGAGATTCTTTTTTTTATTTTATAAAGGGTCCGCCAAATAACTTTTTTTTTTAAATGCTTTAAAAACAAAACTACTGAATATTTTCTTAATTTCTTTTTTTTTATTTGAAAGTACAATCCTTCCGGTTAATAATGGAAAATAATTTCATTCAAATGGCTGCCCTCGGTTGGCCATACAGTAGCTTACACCAGAAGATGCCGACTTTGGCAAAAAAAAAATCATCTTTTCAGATGAAGCTCATTTTGATCTTGGCGGGTATGTAAACAAGCAAAATTGTCGCATTTGGGGCACAGAAAACCCGCACGCATACATTGAAAAGTCGATGCACCCAAAACGAGTCAATGTTTGGTGCGGATTTTGGTCCAGAGGCATAATTGGATCATTTTTCTTCGAAAATGAGCAAGGAGTGGCCGTTACAGTTAATGGCGATCGTTATCGGGCGATGTTGAACGAATTTTTGTTCACAAAAATTGAAGAGGAGGATATTGGCAACATTTGGTTTCAACAGGACAGCGCTGCGTGCCACACAGCCGAAGCTACACTCGATGTTTTGCGCCCTGTTTTTGAAGATCGCATTATCAGCCGCAGAACTGATGTCGTTTGGCCACCTCGGAGCTGCGATTTGACACCGTTGGACTATTATTTGTGTGGGGTGCCGTCAAAGATAAGTGTTACGCCGACAAGCCAGAGACAATTGACGCTTTAAAGGCCAATATTAGTGAAGCCATTGGTGAAATACAGCTGCACACAATCGATAATGTGCTTAAAAATTGGACCGATCGCGTAGGCTACTGCATGGCCAGCCGAGGCAGCCATTTGAATGAAATTATTTTCCATTATTAACCGGAAGGATTGTACTTTCAAATAAAAAAAGAAATTTAAGAAAATATTCAGTAGTTTTTTTTTAAAGCATTTTCAAAAAATCAAGTTATTTGGCGGACCCTTTAGCAGTATTCCAGCTCGTTTATACACGCGAATAGACATGGCGAACAAGGGATCTTATGATGGCAGTTTTCTAGCTCGTCTATAATTCATGGAGATTCTTTTTTATTTTATAAAAGGATAAAGCCAGCATTAAGACCATTTATTGGCTGGATTTTACGAAGATTTGGACAAGCACTTGACCAGATTTGGCCTGGAAAAAGAGTCATTTGGTACCACTACCATGCAAGGGTGACTATGTAAGCATTTTACATGGAAAAAATTCACGAACAAGGCTGCTAACTAATCCAGCCTATTCTCTAGATTTAGCCTTGAATGACAATTAAAAAATTAATCGATGTAGTCTAGTAGAGTAGAGTGTTTAATTACTAGACCAGGGCTTAAGAAGCTCTGCCCTGAAGCTCAGCTGTGATAAATTAATTGCCATGCAAAAGCTTATCAAAATTGTCGTTCGAATTAGATGTTAAACTGTAGGTTCCACGGTTAATAAAAATAAAGAACATAATATGGTTGGTGTGAGAAGCCAGCCTAAAAGGCTGTAATGGTCGAATTTTATTTGTTTCAAAACCTAAAATAAATTGCTCGACCTATAGATTTGAGTGCTAAGATGATATCCCTGGTATTTTTTTAGGTTATATGACGATTTGTATTATGAACGAATTAATCTTTCATGTCCGCATTAAATATTTTTTTCAAATGCTTTCATACTCTAGTTCCTGAAGTATTTACAGGGGGAACAGGGGGAAAATAAATTTACCAGCATTAGGTAGATTATGTTTGTAAAAATATATGTTTGACTTATGAAACTACCCTTGCATGCAATAAATAATATCTAGTTTTAGAAATAATTTTCCTTTAAAATAAAAAGGGTGGTTTCTAATCAAAGCCAATGGTCGGTCGTTACGTTACAACCTTATTAAGCAGGTGAATCAATTTTAATAAAAAAAATTTTCAAATATTTTGTTTCTTTATTTAGCACGAGCCTTTTAATTATAATTTTATTTTTGTTGTTGCTTTTTTTCTTAACTTTCAAAAAGGGGTCATTACTCTTGTTTTTTAACTGAAATTTTAACACACTTTACTTACGAATACATTGTTTTTGTTGTTGTTGTTGTTGGTTTAGAGTTTATTCTCATTTCTTTTCATTGTAATGCATCTTTTTTTGTTGTTGTTTTTTTTTTTTTGTTTTTCTGCGGTTTTCAAGTAACGTTTAAGATTTCTTACCTGCAAATAAATAAAAAAAGAGTAGAGACAAGTAAGTAAAGTTGTTGTAAATAAAATACATTCAAGATACGAGCTACTAAAGCTTATGATACTAAAACAACAAAAACAACAAAAACAACAAAAAATTGTAATTAAAACAATAAAATTAAAGAAATAAAAGAAAAAATAAATAAAAATAAACAAACATAAGAAGAAGAAGAAATTAAGGTTTACGAAACATAAAATATGATTAAACGACATACTGACAGACAGACTATCAGACAGACAGACAGACAAGTATGTTGTTTACTTGTATTTAAGATACGAATAAGGTTTGTAACTACAAACAAACATACATGTATGGATGGACAGACGTATATATGGCTGTCTATCTCTCTGTATCATTAAGAAATATGTACGTACGTACGTACATACCAGAGATCAGCAATGAATCGTTTTTTCGCTACTCATAAGAACTTAAGAAATTTTGAATATAAGTTAGTCAACAATATTGAAATTTAGCTATGTACTCTGATTCATTCGTACACACTACAACGTTGATTTATAAGTCTAGGTTGCAATGAGTATGCTTACAACGTTGACATCAAAGTCATACCATTCGAAATATGTTTGATTCATAAGCCTACTCATTTAGATTCATAACTTTAGGAAAACACTTCTTATAATACTTAAAAAGGGTCCGCCAAATAACTTTTTTTTTTTTTTGAAAATGCTTTTTAAAAAAAAACTACTGAATATTTCCTCAAATTTCTTTTTTTATTTGAAAGTACAATCCTTCCGGTTAATAATGGAAAATAATTTCATTCAAATGGCTGCCTCGGCTGGCCATGCAGTAGCCTACACGATCCATCCAATTTTTAAGCACATTATCGATTGTGTGCAGCTGTATTTCACCAATGGCTTCACGAATATTGTCCTTTAAAGCGTCAATTGTCTCTGGCTTGTCGCCGTAACACTTATCTTTGACGGCAGCCCACAAATAATAGTCCAACGGTGTCAAATCGCAGCTCCGAGGTGGCCAAACGACATCAGCTCTGCGGCTGATAATGCGATCTTCAAAAACAGGGCGCAAAATATCGAGTGTAACTTCGGCTGTGTGGCACGTAGCGTCGTCCTGTTGAAACCAAATGTTGCCAATATCTTCTTCTTCAATTTTTGTGAACAAAAATTCGTTCAGCATGGCCCGATAACGATCGCCATTGACTGTAACGGACACTCCTTGCTCATTTTCGAAGAAAAATGTCCCAATTATGCCTCTGGACCAAAATCCGCACCAAACAGTGACTCGTTTTGGGTGCGTCGGCTGTTCAATGTATGCGTGCGGGTTTTCTGTGCCCCAAATGCGACAATTTTACTTGTTTACATACCCGCCAAGATCAAAATGAGCTTCATCTGAAAAGATGATTTTTTTTTGCCTAAGTCGGCATCTTTTGGTGTAGGCTACTGCATGGCCAGCCGAGGCAGCCATTTGAATGAAATTATTTTCCATTATTAACCGGGAGGATTGTACTTTCAAAAAAAAAGAAATTTAAAAAAATATTCAATAGTTTAGTTTTTAAAGCATTTTCAAAAAAAAAAGATGTTTGGCGGACCCTTTAGTAAGTATTTTAGTGTTCGAAAGCGATTCATACTTATTTTGTGCTTCGTGTATATGTTGAGTTATGGAGAGTCGAACTCAACAACATCATACGTGTTGTTAAGTATGAGTATGATGAGTACTTCAAACATTGAATATGATTAGAGGTTCCATGATATTAAAAGAAGTATGAAGGCTGCGTATAAGTATCAGAAATTATGAGTATGATTCGATTCTACTCATTTTTTTTAATACTTTTTGCTAATCTCTGGTACGTATGTATATACCACCAGTAATCAACAAATAAACACACAGTATTGCTAATTTGGCGTTTTATGTTGTCTTTATGGTTAGTAAGTAAGTGGTCAACTGTATTTGCCAATGATAGCCTAACATTCAAAGCAATTTAATACAATTATTTGTTTTTGTTTTTGTTTTTATTCCTTTTTTTAATTATTTATTAATGAACCTTAATGACTTGTTAATTTAAGCGTTTCTGTGTGTTTTTTTACGCAGTGTTTTCAAGCCTACTTATGTCCTCCTTAACAGCAGCAGCTGATACTTTCCCTGATGCAATGATGCCAAACAGATACAAGTGACAGCTTTTGTATTTCATTTCATTTTATTTGCTTCTGTTTTTTTTTAAGTTTCTTTTTCACACGATATTCGTTCGTTCGTTCAGATGCTCATGGAATAAAAAAAAACTTACACATAAAAATTCTCACGACACTGAAACTAAAGTTGGCAACGAAGTGTATGAAGCCAAACAAAACGAACAAAAAAAAAATATGAAATGAGATGAGTTGAGTTAAGCTGCAATGAGAGATGTAAACATTGAATATTCATTTAAGGGAACACACATTGTTTATTCGAAAGACAGGCTTTTTGTCTCTCTTCCCCCCTCCCCCTCCCTTTCAAAATGTGTAACAGACGCCAAGGATTTTTAATGTTTTTTTTTTGGGGAAAACACAAATTTAAAACGAAATCTTTTAAGGACAACCTACCTAATAAAGCTGTTTCTTGTTTTTTTCTGTTGTTGCTTTTGTAAACACATGTACATAAATGCATATGGAAATTTTAAAACAAAAACAAAACAACAAATAACACATAATATTACAACAATTACATGAGATACGAATTTAAAGATGAAAAACAAGATTTCAACAAAAAAAAAAAGAATTCTTTAGACGAGCACTGTATAGTAGGTTGGTTGGCTGGTTGGCTGCTGGTCGTATGCATTGTAGGAAAAGTTCTCACGCATACAATACTGGCAAAATAACTTATAAATATGCATACGTACATACATATGTACATACATATGTAAACAAATATGTGCATAAGTATCTACATATGAATACTGCAACAAATTTTTGAAGCTGGCGTTAATAATTTTTTTTGTTTTTGTTTTTTTTTAACACATTTTAAGAATATTTTTTTTGGTTCTATGGACTGCAGTGAACGAATATTGTTGCAATTATGGATTAAGTATTGTAAGTACATACAATGAGCGTCAAAAGAAACTGTACGCTATGGATAAAATTCTAACAAACACCAAACTCAACTTTTATCACTTGAGAAGACAGCAGGAATAAATTTGACAATATTTCGAAATACGCAAGACGCAAATCCACATTTTTAGCAGTGCCACTTGTTGCCTCTAACAGGGTAAACTTTGCTATTAATATAGCACAGTTAACTATTTAACAGTGGCAATAGCAGATTAGTCTTCTACTTTGCAATTATTGCAGACTATTTGACATAAATTTTAATTCTCATTATGATCATTATTATTTGTGAACAAATGTGCTGAAATGTCAAGGATGGTGGGAGTTTTTGCAACTCTCAAAATTATTCCAGCTATCCTACTACCACGTTTCGATAGAGGACCCTCTGGACTACCATTTGCATATAAGTCTGTATGGTGTACTATTTTTTATATGTTCCAAAATGGCCACTGATCTTTTAGAGGACTTTCAATCAAAAAATTGATATTTAATTTTCAAAGCCAATTTTCTCAATACCATATCACTTTATATGGGACTATGTTGCCGATTATATTAAAAGGCCTTGGAACCTTCCTTTGCATATAGTATGGTACTCATAATCCTAGAGTTTTGCCAAAATTAGCTCCTAAACAAGTGGCCTTGTTCAGCTGGATACTGTTAAATAGCTAACAGTGCTCTGTTAAGGGCAAATTTTGTTCTGTTAAGAGGAAATTTTGCTCTGTTAAAGCCAAATGTGGCGCTGCTAAAATTTGTGGATTGCGTCTTGGATTTTCAAATTTGAATTTATCTTCACACACATCGAAATTTTTTGTAATTTTATTTTAATGTACAGACGCTAACTGTTTGTTCTTACAATACATGCGTATGTGTGTATATATGTATGGAATAAATATGAAAAAATATTTTGAAACATTTTGTTTTGAATACAATAATGAAACCTTACCTACAGTACAGTAATGGATGAAATAATAGGGACACAATACAATTCTAACAATTTCTTTAATTTTCTTTGACCATTTAACACAAATAAAATAAAGAATGAATTTTCATTTACTGATTAAATTCTCTACAGAAGAAATTATAAAAAAAAGTAATAGGGACACGCCAAATTTACAACTTGTTGCGGTTTTGTGTCAACTCTTTCGTATATTCTATACTTTTGCAGTGTAGTAGAGTGCTGCAATAATACGATCTATTAGACAGCCCTTTATCTATAAAGAATAACCCTTCAAAATCTCCATCAATCCTGCCACTCTGACAAAATTTCAAGTTATTGTTCGGTGTTCGTAAGGGTAACTCCCTGCCTAGTACTTGATAATCACCCAGGAGTTATTGTTAGGTGTTTGTAAGTATAGCTCCCTGCCTAGTACTTGATAAACACACAATAGTCTTATTCTAAAATGCATTAACATTTCACCTTCCCTTCCAAGTATGTGCGCTAAAGATTCTTTCTCCTCCTCACTACAGAATCTAAATATTCGGCATGAAGTGATCTTTATTCTGAAGTGTTTTATGCTCGGTTCAAAAGCCAATTTACTATCCTCAGACTACTCCTAGGAGGTATAATGCATAACTCAAACTTCTTGTCATTATAATTAGCCAAGAAAAGCTTAGATTGTCTCAAACCGCGTCTCTCGATTGTCCCCTTCCCCGAATATATCCTTTCAAACAACTTTTCACATACTAAAAAAAATATTTTGGCACAATCAGTACCTGGGGAAATGTCTACCTTGCAAGCTTATCTGCCTGTTCATTGTCTTAAATTCCTATTTCAGCTAGGATATACCAGAGGGTGATCCTAGTTTCTCTTGCCCAGCTGATTCAGCCTTTCCAGTTCCATACTATTTTCGAGTTAAGCTCATATCGATTGAGAGTTCAAATGTCAGCCTGGCTGTCAGATAGTATTGCTATGTTCCTTTCTTTCTACTTCTGTCCACACTTCCGTAACGGATACATGGGAGTTTACATATGGACATTACATATTTTACTCTGAGACCAAACACACATCTATCACTTGTTCATGTCCTACCATCTATCCTCGGACCATTCGTATATCACAAAATGATTCCGTTCAATTCATTTTGTTTGCTGTCAGTCTCGTTGCGAAGCATTTACCGAAAAGTGCCTGTCAGTTACTCAATTCGTCAGGCTACGATGTTCCCTAATGAATCTCGTGTCAGACCTATCTGTGATTACGCTAACCTCATACATAGCATCTCTATAGATTCGGTCCTCACACATGCTAGTCTCTGTATTTCAAACAATGGCTCCTTAGATCATAATTTGTTTGCTTTCAGAGCTTTTGCCAAACAAAACTAATGAGAGACTGTCCTCGAGATGAATATCTTTGGCGATTTTATTTCCTTCAAGTAGTCAGAGTTTATATTTGAAATTTCGAATTCCAGTCTAATATGCCAACACATACTACTCTCTAGATTGAGGCTACACTTAGTCGAATATTATCTGTTCAATGAGCGTTGCATTATTATTTAAATTTGATTTTAAAAAATAAAATCAATTGAAGAAAAACGCAACGATTTCAAAACAGAAATTGATGGGCCTGTGCCCAAATTCAATGCAAAGGTTATCAAGAAGTGCACTACGCAATACCCTTTTATGTATGTATATATGCTTATATGTATTATTTTCTTCTATTTAATTATGTTTAATTCTCTTAGAATATGTGTGCATATGTATATACATACATACATATGTATTGTTATATGTTATGCTTTCCGTTTTATATTTTAAGTTTTTTTTTTGTATTTCTACTTTGTCTGCTCTTTACAAGCTTTTGCTGTGCTGTTGTCCGGTTAACAAAAACTATAAGAAATAAATACACAAAGTTTGTCTGTATGTATATATGTATAGTATGTATGTCTTAAGCTTATTTCGTTAATAATTTCTTATGATTATAGGAGAGCAAAGTTCAAGCCAAAAGGTAAATAACAATTGATCTTTCTGATCGCTGTTTGGAAGCAACAATTTTGAATCGTATTATCGTTGCGTGTTAGAAAAACGCTCCCATTTTTTTGTAGAAATTTTTTGTTCATGTTTTTTTCGTGTTTTTGTTTTATAAAGCTCGAGGAATAAATTGAAAAAAAAAGCCAAATTGACCTGAAATATTAGCCGAAGCTGTTTTTATACACTTATGCTTACGCTTACGCTTACATTATATACGTTTTTTTTTGTATAATCATTTTTGAACGGAAATCAAGGAGTATTTCTTACTTTTTTCTTGCCTTAAGTCTTATTGGCTTTAAAAATCAAGCAAAAAAAAATTATTTCCAATAAAATTGTTAACATTTTCCTTTGAAAAGCATGTTGGCGGACTTTTTAATGCCTCAACTGGTCAGTGGTGGTCAGTGGTGGAGTTGCAAGAAAGAAAGCAAGAATAACGGATTTTTCTTAAAACTAACTGTCAATTGGAAATGGGCACAAATGTGTTGTGTATGTACAGTACATATGTGTGAAATGCTATTTTCATTCAGGCTTTTCCTTAAAGTCCTAAAATGGCAAGACAAATTAGGAAACTTGTACGCGTATGTATCGGCCAAACAGCAGTAGATCTTAGTCTCCGTACCCATACCCTGGCCAGTCATTCATTCATTCATTCTGTCGTACAAATATGGTCATTTGAAGACATTGCTGATGCTGTTGTTGTTTGGATTTAAAGCCATAGTTTATGATGTTTTTAATTAAAAACTAAAAGAATACATGAAAACGCATGATACTTGCAATAACTGCAACTGCTAAGATCTAAGATTTATAGACAGAAAATTTAATTCAATTCTTTTTTTTGTTTTTGTTTCATTTCTTGTGAACCATAAAATGCAATAAAAACCGCAATACAAAATGAAAAACCCTCAAACAGGACTTTTTGAATACACTACAAAGCAATTGCCAGGCAATTTCTATGCAATTAAAGGGTCCTACAAATGCTTTAAAAACAAAACTACTGAATATTTTCTTAAATTTCTTTTTTTTATTTGAAAGTACAATCCTTCCGGTTAATAATGGAAAATAATTTCATTCAAATGGCTGCCTCGGTTGATTATGCAGTAGCCTACACCAGAAGATGACGATTTTGGCAAAAAAAAAAACATCTTTTCAAATGAAGCTCATTTTGATCTTGGCGGGTATGTAAACAAGGAAAATTTTCGCATTTGGGGCACAGAAAACCCACACGCATACATTGAAAAGCCAACGCACCCAAAACGAGTTACTGTTTGGTGAGGATTTTGGTCCAGAGGCATAATTGGGCCATTTTTCTTCGAAAATGAGCAAGGAGTGGCCGTTACAGTCAATGGCGATCGTTATCGGGCCATGTTGAACAAATTTTTGTTCACAAAAATTGAAGAGGAGAATATTGGCAACATTTGATTTCAACAGGACCGCGCTACGTGCCACACAGCCGAAGCTACACTCGATGTTTTGCGTCCTGTTTTTGAAGATTGCATTATCAGCCGCAGAGCTGATGTCGTTTGGCCATCTCGGAGCTGCGATTTGACACCGTTGGACTATTCTTTGTGGGGTGCCGTCAAAGATAAGTGTTACGCCGACAAGCCAGAGACAATTGACACTTTAAAGGACAATATTCGTGAAGCCATTGGTGTTGTACAGCTGCACACAATCGATAATGTGCTTAAAAATTGGACCAAACGTGTAGGCTACTGCATGGCCAGCCGAGGCAGAATCATTTGAATGAAATTATTTTCCATTATTAACCGGAAGGATTGTACTTTCAAATAAAAAAAAGAAATTTAAGAAAATATTCAGTAGTTTTGTTTTTAAAGCATTTTCAAAAAACAAAAGTTATTTGGCGGACCCTTTAGTATCCCGTTTATATGTGTGAGGATAAATTCGAATTTGAAAATCCAAGACTCAAACCATAAATATTAGCAAAGCCACATTTAACGTTAACAGAGCAAAATTTGCCCTTAACAGAGCACTGTTAGCTATTTAACAGTATACATCTGAACAAGCTCACTTGTTTAGAAGCTAATTTTAGGACAAATACTAGGTCTATGAGTATCATATCATACTCAAAGGAAGGTTCCAAGGCCTCTTAATAATATCAGCAACATAGTCACATAGAAAGTGATATTGTTTTGGAGAAAATTGGTTTTGAAAATATAAATTTTTTTGCTTGAAAATTCTCTAGAAGATCAGTGGTCATTTTGGAACATATAAGAAATAGTACACCATACAGACCATATGCAAAATTTGCATTGCAAATGGTATTCCAGAGGGTCCTCTTTCGAACCGTAGTAGTGGGATAGCTGGACTAATTTTGAGAGTTGAGAAAACCATCCAAGCATCCTTTACATTTCAATACTTTTGTTCACATATAATAATCACCATAATGAGAATTATATTTTATTTCAAATAGTCTGCAATAATTCCAAAATAGAAGACTAATCTTCTTATTGCCACTGTTAAACAGTTAACAGTGCTCTGTTAATAGCAAAGTTTACCCTGTTAGAGGCAAGGAGTGGCAATGCTAAAAGTATGGGTTTGTGTCTTTGGTTTTTAAATTCGAATTTATCTTCACATTGTACATGTCCCGTTTTATAGATTGCACTAGAGTAGTGTGTATAAAATGCCATTAAGAGCCTTCTTGCTTCCTAGCATTGGTTGTTGTAGTAGATCAATGGCTTTGTTGTGAGTGATCTCTCACTGTCTCTGTTGCAAAATTGTTTGTTATTCGTTGTCATTTTTTATTTTTTTTTTTTCTAAAATGTTGCCGTATTGCTATTGTAACTGTAATCAGAGATACGTATATAAAAATGCAGACCCTTTGTATTAGTATTTCTAGAATTCAAAATAAACAATAACATATACACGCATATATATATATGTATACACACTGATACACAATCTGTCTTATTGTTTAATAAATATTTATGATTGCATTGCAGTCGATCACAGTGATCTTCCAGCGATCTTGGGGTGACCATGAGTTGAAAGCATGTTTACTACATCACTGTTGTTGACAACATAGCCGTTTTCACATCGTTTTCTTGTGATCATTAATTTGTTATGAATTCTGTTTTCTTGCTTATTACTTAACTCAAGTAAACATTCCTTAAATCTTTTATTTTTTCTTTTTTTTCTTTTTGCTGATTAGTTATTACAAATCAAATCAAATCAAAAAATAAAAAAAAAATTAAGATCGTCTTTGGAAATGATCATCATCGTTGTATGCCTTAGCTGCCGTCGTCGTTGAAAAGTGTGCACAAGTTCGTTGATCGTTCGTTGATCGTTCTGATTTATTGAAATATTTTTTTTCTTAGATCAGCCATCCATGTGCTGCTATTGCTGCTGCTGCTGTTTGTTTATTTGTCTCATCTATTTTTCTGTGTAGCATTTTTAAATGAAAAACAATATGTTGATGATAACATTTGACTTTTGATTCAGTTTCAAGAAATTTAATCTTTCTTCGAATTTTCTCTTTTTTTTTCCAATTGCTTGCAACAGAGCTTGGCTTTTCAATTTATCAGGAGAGTCTGGTGCTGCTGGGTAGGAAAGGTTACCAATGTAAACAATTTTATTTCGTCATTATGTAAGCATCATACAGCATCCATCTTATAACACAAATATGCACTCAAAATATACTTGTTATCTCAAAAACATGTCATTAAATTTAATGTATGCTGAGGAATTCAAATATAATCGATTTCATAAGTGTATTATGAACAGCAATCGAAATCTAGTTGCATTGCCAGCCAGAAACTAACATTCGTCGTTTCCAAAGCAATCCTTCCGTCTTCAAGAGACATTTTTAAATCGACGCCTCCGTTCTATAACATTCTAAGTCGAAAAAGTGTGTTTTGAGTTATGAGCTCTCAAAGTTTTCACGCGACATACGACCATATGTGTATTCTAAGGAGATTTTTCCCTACAACTTCGGAACGGATCGGCGCATCTTAACCAAATTTTGACAGTATTTAGGTTAGAGAACGTAGAATTTAAAAATGCAACATTCAAAACAGTCTAAGTTGGTATCTGTAAAGCAATTTTGGGCTTTAACGTTTTGGAAATAAGAGAGGAATCATTATTCCGTGGTATATGGGATGGCATAAAAGATATATAGTGGTATAGGATAGGGTAGCCGTTATTATTATTATTGTTAGACAAGAGCCAATGATTCAAGTCCCAGCTCAGACATTCTCTCACCAGGCTTATGGCAAAACTCTGAGAGTAAAATAAAATTGCCATTAAAATGTTCTTCAAAATCTGTCATTCGGAGTCGACTTTAAACTGTAGGTCCCGCCACTCATGGATAAAATTAACACACACAACATGGTTGGTGTGAGGAGCTTGGTTTTAATCCTGACTAAAGCGTTGTAATGACGAATCAAGTAAGTAAGAAAGCAAGCTGGCTAGCGGAGATGCAAAAGTTTCCGTATGCCGATCACGTAACTCAACTTCGCACTTTAGTTGTAGCTTAACGGGTAATATTTCTCGAGGTTACTGGGTATGAACCGGAAGTAGTGGGTTGCTTGAAAACCTCTCAAGAGTATAAAAGGCTAACAGTTTAAGGCATAAGTTCGGCTCTCTGAAACACACTATCCACTACAAATTGCGAATATTTTGCCAATTTATTGAGACCGACTTTATTAAAAAAATTAACGGATTTGGCTAAGAAAGAATTCTTTTTTATTAGAAAAATGCCATGAGGCACATGCAACTGTACCATTTTCATGAATTACATACAACATTACAACTCTTCAGTTAGGATTACGACCTAGCTTCTCACACCTTTAATGTTGCGTGTGTTAATTTTTATTTATGAGTGGCGGGACCTACAGTTTCAAGTCGACTCCGAACAACAGATTTTTGAGAATCTTGTCATAGCAATTTTCTATTTACTCTCAGAGTTTTTGCCAGAAATCTGCTGAGAGGAAGTCTCCAAAGAAATATGTTTTCATATTTCGTTTTGTTGGATATGTCTGACCTGGGGTTTGAACCGTGGCTTCACGTTTAATAAGTCAACACACTACTTAATAGACTACGGCGAGGGTCCAAAAATATGGTGAATATTTTGCCAATTTATTGAGACCAACTTTATGAGATTTTGTTATAAAATAAAATGAACACACTTGGCAGAGAAAGAAATGCCATGAGGCACACCCGTCTCTTCCACGATAAAAATTCATGTGAATTTGTTTACAAAACGATCTCTCATCCGCCCAACATTGCGGATTTAGTCATGAGTGTCTAATTCATATCTGAAAAAGTGCCTGGACGAGGAGAGTTTTGATTTCAACAATGAAATCATCTGACAATCTCAATATATTTTGATGACCTCGACAAAATGTATTTTCTTGAAAAGGTATACAAAAACTAGTGTAACGTTGGTTGTATGTATATAGAGTGCATAGAATCCAAATAAAATAGATTTTTGTTCTAAAAACTGTTTATCATTCAAAAAGTTACAGACTTTTTGAACCACCCTAGTATTTAAAAAAAAAAATAAATTATTGCAACCGTATTTACAATAAATTACTGTCTTAGATTCTTTTTGTTGTTATTCATAAATCTGCTGGCTTAAACAGGAAAATTCTAGGCCACAGACATTTAACGAAAAACAGTTTTGAATATGAAAAAATTTTTGCAATGTAATGGACAAAGAAAACTATGCAGTTTTTTTTTATAAATATTTTGCTTTTGTTTATTAAATTTAAAAACAAAATTATTTACAATAAAAAAGTTAAAAAAGAAAAAACTATGTATGGCTGTAAGCGTTTAAAAGGCCTTTTTTGCGTAAGTTTAATAAGAACGAAAGAATACAAAAAAAAAGAAAAAAATTGATCACCAGAGTATTGGCATTAATAACTACGATTCTGGCACCGCAAATTACTTCCGTTTTAAACTTGTTTTTGTTTTTGTTTTCCATCTCTGTTCATACTTCATAAGCTTATGAACACAGTTCTGTTGGCAACGCGTAATGCTTCTTTTACAACTTCGTTGTAAAAGGTTTTTGGTTGGTATTTCGTTTTGTGTTGTGGCTTTTAAAATAGACAAGAATGCTGGGCACAAGGCCTGGATGATGATAATCATAGAGACCCCAACAACCAAAAAAAAAAAACATCATCACACAAGTGTATTATGCAACCAAGCCAACAACAACATCATTATCAATACATGTATGTAACTAAGCTACAGTTCAAACACACATGCATGTATTTACACATGTATTTACACTTGTAATTACAAAATCCCCGCATACCAAAACATTATTTAGTGGATTTGATTTGTGCATGCCTGTGTTTGTATGTATATGTGTGCGCGTATCATTAAATCATTATCTGCTGGTTGGTTGGTTGGTTGGTCGGCTGGTTGATAAGTCTAGGAGCTGAGGAGGAATTCCAGTTTTCAATTTAGTAACTGCAATGAAATAAGATGTGGCCGTGGCTGGCACTTTAACCGGATGCCATATACTATATGGACAGATATTTTTTCCTCTTCTTGTTTTTTAAGAATATTAGCCTTTGGCTATGAAAACCAATCATACGTACAGCAACAGCAACAGCAACAGCAACAGCCAGCAACAACAGGTATGCGACGGACATTAGTATTTGACAACTTCCGGATAAAATATGTGATTACAAGCATAATTTTTCTATTTTTTTTTTTTTCTAATTCTAACAATAATTACTTGCCATGAAAAGTGCCTTTATTTTCCTCAAAACGAGACAAAAAAAAACTCTTCATTGTTATGGTTTATCTTGGCCATTAGATTTTAAATTGTTTCGAATGGAAAAGAAAGAGAAAAGTTCTACAAATGTTTGTCTCAAGTCAGCAAGGATTTGTTATTGAAGTTGCTAAAGGGTCCGCCAAATAACTTTTTTTTTGAAAATGCTTTAAGAACAAAACTACTGAATATTTTCTCAAATATCTTTTATTATTTGAAAGTACAATCCTTCCGGTTAATAATGGAAAATAATTTCATTCAAATGGCTGCCTCGGCTGGCCATGCAGTAACCTGCACGATCGGTCCAATTTTTAAGCACATTATCGATTGTGTGCAGCTGTATTTCACCAATGACTTCACGAATATTGTCCTTTAAAGTGTCAATTGTCTCTGGCTTGTCGGCGTAACACTTATCTTTGGCGGCACCCCACAATAATAGTCCAACGGTGTCAAATCGCAGCTCCGAGGTGACCAAATGACATCAGCTCTGCGGCTGATAATGCGATCTTCAAAAACAGGGCGCAAAACATCGAGTTTAGCTTCGGCTGTGTGGCACGTAGCGCCGTCCTATTGAAACCAAATGTTGCCAATATCCTCCTCTTCAATTTTTGTGCACAAAAATTCGTTGAACATGGCCCGATAACGATCGCCATTGACTGTAACGGCCACTCCTTGCTCATTTTCGAAGAAAAATGGCCCAATTATGCCTCTGGACCAAAATCCGCACCAAACAGTGACTCGTTTTGGGTGCGTCGGCTTTTCAATGTATGTTTTCTGTGCCCCAAATGCGACAATTTTGCTTGTTTACATACCCGCCAAGATCAAAATGAGCTTCATCTGAAAAGATGATTTTTTTTTTTTTTCCAAAATCGGCATCTTCTGGTGTAGGCTACTGCATGGCCAGCCGAGGCAGCCATTTGAATGAAATTATTTTCCATTATTAACCGGAAGGATTGTACTTTCAAATAAAAAAAGAAATTTGAGAAAATATTCAGTAGTTTTGTTTTTAAAGCATTTTCAAAAAAAAAGTTATTTGACGGACCCCGTAGAATACTGCAATCAGACGTCATACTGTACTGCCCTCAATCTAAATAGAGTATCCCTGCCTCGTACTTGATAGCTATCCCCACATGTTCCCTTCTGAGATGCCTTAAAGCCTTTCAGCTCCCAACTATATCTTCTGCTGTCTTCTCCTCACCAAATAATCTCCATATTGGGCTTGAAAAAATAACTTTTAACCAACAGTGTCCGTTCAAAATTCCGATTCTGCTACTCCTAGGCAGCGCAATACAAACATAATTGGTCATTACAACCCTTTAGTCAGGCTTAAAACCTAGTTTCTCACACCACTTATGTTGTGTGTGTTAATTTTATACATGAGTGGCGGGACCTACAGTTTAAAGTCGACTCCCAATGACAGACTTTTGAGAAACTTTTCATGGCAATTTTCTATTTACTCTCAGAGTTTTTGCCAGAAATCTGCTGAGAGGAAGTCGCCGAAGAAATACTTTTTGTATTTTGTTTTGATGTCTGGCCGGGGGTCGAACCCTAGCTTTACGTCTAATAAGCCACCTCGACCTCGTTTGCACCAAGCAGCGCAACGTGTGACACAAATCTCTTCTTCTATTGTAATTACCCATTAGCTAGGCTTACAACCTAGCTTCTTACACCATCCTTGTTAATATCGATTCCGAATTATCAGCAAATTTTTCATGGCGATTTTATTTTCTTTTCAGAGATTTCATCGAAGAAATACTTCTTCAGATTTGATTTGAAACACGGGCTCGCGTCGACACACTACAGACTAGATGTTAAACTGTAGGTCCCATATACCGAATGTTTGAACACAGCCAAACATTTCTATTACGTTTGCCTTTAACAGTGAGCGAATGCGGCAGCCTTTATTCTAAACTGAAACAAAAGAATCATTTTTAACCGCAGTTAGCTGACAGAAGGGGGGCTATTGACTCTCTCTCATCTTTTTCTTTGCCTGCCCCTATTGATTCCCTTCTAGAAAACAGGGCCTCAATAAAATGTTGCTATTTATTCCGATTTTCTCAATGTTTTTCTCCTCGTTGTAAATGTATTCAAGTTTTTATTTGCCTTTCGATCTTCCTAGTGCTCCGATATCTGGAGTGTTGTCCACAAGAGTGCCTGTATACAGATTTCTGTTGACGTTTTTCTTCTGGCTGTATTCAGCAGTCAGCCTAAATAATGCCCACTTTTTCAAATTCCAACAAGAGGAAAGTGACAAATGACGTCACTATAAGCCTTGCAGTAGTAAGGAGAACAAATAAAAATGGCTGATGCCTGGCAACAGTAGCAGTTATGCAGTCTTAGTTAAGAGATGGAAAACCTAAAAAGTTTCCATATAATTGACCCGCCCTCGTATACATATTTGAAATAACACCTGAAAGCAATTATTTTCGTAAGAAACTTTAAGAAAATTAAAATGTAAGAAAAAATCTGTGTTACTTGAGAACTCAGTGCAATTAGTATCAGTTTTTAATGAATATGTAAACGGAATGAATGTATTTATGCCTGCTCGCGGCGATTATTGTGATTTTTGATTATTTTTTTTTCTGTTTTTGTTGGTGTTTTTGACAACAACAAAAAAAATTGCTTAACAAATCATTTGGCAATTAAGTGAGCGCGTGATCAATGCATTTTCATTAAAAATTTACGAACAATAACTGACTCTTTGTCTGTCTAATATGTCTGTCTGTCCATTTGAATTTAAAGTGAATATTCATGTGCATTTAAACTGTTTACAACCAATAAAGGTCAGAATAATTTAAAAAATTTAAAGTTTTTGCTTAAAAAACGGAGTTTTGTAAAGAATGCATTTTAAAAATACATATGTATGTATGTAGGGTACGTAAGTACGTATATTTATTTCATCAAATCTGTTCCAAATGTTTAACAGGAGACTGAGAAATGAAGGGTAAACCTAACCAGCATACAGCAGTTACCAGTTTCACTGGGTGATCATATTTCTGTTTTCCTTAGTTTTCTGTTTAAAAAACAGTTTTTTGCAGGTTCTTTTCTCAGCTTTTTTGTTTGTTGTTCATCATTGTTGTTGTTGCTGTCGTTGTTGTTATTATTATAAACAGCTGTCGATTGTTTAATTAGGTTATTTGAGATCTTTACAAACAAAAATGGTTGAAGGAGATATGGTTATGGAAAGATGTGTTGTCGTCAATACAACAATTTTTGGTTATTGCAACACAACACAACACAACACACACTCAACTTGATGCGACTGAACTCAACTCAACTCAACTCGTCTGTATTTGGTTGAAAACAGAGAAGAAGAAGTCTTAACACACATTGGCAAAAAGATCACCCGCAACTTTGCATTGTTGCAACTGAATATCTTCTTCACATGCATACGTACAAAACAATACATACACATATGCATGCATGTATGTATGTGTGTATTGTAAGTACATGTTTCGAAAAAGATGGCTTGGTTTGGCCTGGCCTGGCTTGGCCTGTTGCACCGTTATGGTCAGTGGTTTCATTTTGAAAAGCATAAACGGCAAAACAAGCAAACAAGCAACAGCTGTACTCATCGTTTGCAAGCTGTACGTATACTCTGCTGTTAAAATATCGTATACATGTTGGGTTTAGCTTTTGATGCTATAAAGCTCCTTAAACGTACATACGTATTTTGTTACTATTGAGACAATCAACAACACAACATTCACATTAAAGACCAGACAACACCAAAAACTATACAAAACATGGTAATGTTTTTGCACTCGTTTTTGTTTTAAAATGAAACCAAAGAACTAAAGTGTGTACAAGTAAATATTGTACATATGTACATACATATGTATGCATATACATACATACATATATACATATGTATACATATGTATGTATGTATACTATGTACAATGCATGAGAATGACAACATCAATAGAAGTTTTCGCGTAACATTTTAAATGACATGTCCTCACTTCATTTTGTTGCAAGAACTTCTATTAAAACACACTATAAACGATTTAAATTGCGAGGGTCGCAATGGAACGATTATTCTCTCGAATACTTCAAAGACAGCTGCCTCCTTGATTCCTCAGAGGATTAGTCCAAGCACGTAGAGGATGAGCATTATCATTACGTCTCTGGACTATGGACTGATAATGATGAAGTGCAGGTTATCGATAACCTGTGACCTGTGATTCGATAAGCCGCACATTCCAACTTGTCGCCACCCTATTTATTTACTGCCAGACAGCCATTTTAACAGAGCTCTATTGTATAGCATAAAACAGCAACCTCTTGGTGTGTCCAATAATTTCCATTTCGTTGCGATGCATTCCCACCTTTCGCAGAATGCTCACCATAACGATGTTAAAGAAATAGCATGACAATATCGAAAGGTACGAAGAGGTCCGTTAATGTAAAGGGTGTTTTTTTATAGAGGTATAGAACTTTAAGTTGGCATTACTTTTCAAGATGGCGACCGATTTAACAGCTGTCAAGTGATTTATTCTCAGTTTGGTTTGGCAATTCATCATGAATAGACTCACGCCTGAACAACGCTTGCAAATAGTGAAATTTTATTTCGAAAATAATGGTTCTGTGCGGAAAACGTATCGCGCACTACGTCCATTTTGTCGTCGACAAAATCGTCCATCAGAGCAGTTAATTCGATTAACCATGGAACGTTTTCGCACCACGTTTACTCTTATTGATAACTCGCATCCCCAGAGACGCTGTACGGTGCGTACAGAAGAAGCTATTGCTGCTGTAGAGCGTAGCATTGAGGAAGACCCGAATGAGTCCATCCGCCATCGAGCACAGGAATTGGATCGGTATAGAGCCATGATTACAAACTATTTCATTCCTGAATTGAATAACCATGATGTCCAGGAGATGTGGTTTCAACAAGACGGCGCAACATGTCACACAGCTTGTGCCACAATAGACTTATTGAAAGACACGTTTGGTGACCGCCTAATTTCACGTTTTGGACCTGTGAATTGGCCTCCAAGATCTTGTGATTTAACACCGCTAGACTACTTTCTGTGGGGCTATGTAAAGTCATTGGTCTATGCGGTAAAGCCACAAACGCTTGACCATTTGGAAGACAACATTCGCCGTATTATTGCCGATATACGGCCACACAAATGTTGGAAAAAGTCATCGAAAATTGGACGTCCAGATTGGACTGCATCCGCGCCAGCCGTGGCGGTCATATGCCAGAAATCATATTTAAAATGTAATGCCACAAGATTATCTTTCGGATTAATAAAATTCATGTCAATCGAATAATCCATCGTTGTTTTATTGCAACTTAAAGTTCTATACCTCTATAAAAAACACCCTTTATTTACGAATCTTTCGGAGTTGCTCAACGTCATTCTGCACAATCCATCAGGAAAAATTTAAGCAAAAAATAATAGTGGAATTATGTGGAACTTACAAAGTCACCTCAAAACTGTGGCATATGCGAAAAAGATATGTTCAATGTCTTCTGGATATGCCTATGCAAGGAAAGGCCGAAAAATTATTGGCAAATCGCGTGGAAATAGTTTGAGGACTAACACTGTCAAAACCAAGGCACTGAAGATAAATCTCACTCGACTCTAAAATCAATCTTAAAGCCAGTGATGGCATAATTGAAAACAAACAAAATCAAACAGCAGTCAACACATTGGCGTATACTGCTAAGCGACGGTATGGAAAAAACAAGTTAGGTTTGTTAGCCAAAGAAAATTCATGGTATTCAAGAAAATGGTGGAAGAAATTCTTTGAAAGAAGATCGGGAACTACAAATAATAGACTATGAATAGAAATTGAAAAAATTATTGCAGAGGTGTTGGTTTAGGGACTATAATTGCCGAAAATAAAAGCAATTATGGCCCTGAAGTCGTAGTAGTCTAGTAGCCATTGAGTTGTCTTATTAGACGTGAGGCCACGATTCAAAGCCCAGGTCAGACATCTCCAACAAAACGAAAATATGAAAAAATATTTCTTCGGTGACTTGCTTTCAGCAGATTTCTAGCAAAAACTCAGAGAGTAAATAGCAAAGTGCCATGAACAGTTTCTTAAAAAAATCTGTCGGTCGGAGTCGACTTTAAACCGTAGGTCCTGCCACTCATGTATGAAATTAACGCACACAACGTAAGGGCTGTGAGAAGCTAGATCGTAATCCTGTTTAAAGGGTTGTAATGACCAATTATGTTCGTATGTATGGGCATATTCTTTCAGATGCATGCGATTTATACCAAATAGGCTTCCTTTAAAAGGTCAAATGTATTGTCAACTTATAGAATCACAAATTTGTTAATCCACCCTCGTTTATCCTGCACAAATTTGTTGTATTTTTGCTTATTAAAGCGAATAGAATATTCATGTTTTAATTTTTGTTGTTAAAGTTTTAGTTTCGTAATAAAAATAAAATCGTTTGGATTCTTCAGGATTTCCATGGAAAGAAAGATGCAAAGATTCGGATTTAAGAAACGATTAGAAAAATTTAATTGACATCAAGAAGATTATTTGGGTTGAAAATAATTTTCTTTTTTTAACAAAAAAAACCCGTGTTTCATTTAAAAAGAGTCACGAAATTATTGGCTCGCCCTCGTATATTGAATACAACTTTGACAATTTATCAATGTCCCTTAGGCCGTCATGCTGATCGGTGATCACATATCACTATGGTTACATTACGTTGCGTTACCATTTTACCATTTTATGTATGTATGTATGATCACAGGCAAATGTGTACTCGTAATAGTTTTTCCACGTACGACGAGTATATATTTGCAGTCAACCAACCATGTGAAACCATTTGAAAAGTTGATTTTTTTTGTGTCTTTTAAACTCATTAACAACGACTGCACAGATGTGATGGGGTTGACATTGGGGGTGAGGGTGTTCTAATCGACTGTACGATACAAACAAGATCAACAACGCACGTGTTCACTATCTGTTCAAATTATATCTGCCAGTAACAACATGTAAGTACCCGTACATACAATGTCTATGTATGCATGTACGTACATCATGCAACTCGTAAATATCATCGTCAATCTACCCAAAAAAGGGTTTCGGTTTTTAATCGAACAAAGAATGAAATTGTTAAACAACAACAACAAGAACAACAACAATAACAAAAATTAAAAATAAAAATTTATAAGCATAACAGAAATGAGGATACAAGCAACAATTCACATAGAAAATTATGTTGTGTTGTATTGTGTTATAATATGTTCGCTTAAACGTACAACAAATAAACTGTTGTGTTAAGTTGTGTTGTGTTGTATTGTGCTGTTAAAAATAATGTTAATTGTATACACACTTCCTGTTACAAAAAGGAGAAAAATTGAAAAATAAAACATTTTATTACACAAACTGGGCCAATATTTTAATACGAGTTTGAAAAAAATTGAAAAAAAAACCAAAAAATTTTAAAATTTTCCTTTAACCACCGTAAACAAACAAAATTATTCATCGTATAGTATCGATCACAAATTAAATAAAATCGAAATTGTCATCATAAAATTGCTTAATTTCAGTTTTATTTCATTTCAAAGTAATCAAAGTTTTAAATTTCTTTCAACATATTTACGGTCGATAGAGCCAGAGTCAGAGTCATATACCGACCCAACCCATCTTAAGAACTTAAAAAAAAAATTAAGAAGAAGAAGAAGAAAACATAAAACGTAAAATTTATAAATTGAAGCATGGAAGAGAATTAACGATTTTAGAAACTTCAAACAGAAGAAAAAAATCGTAACTTTTTTAATTTTTGTTTTTTGTTTAAAGAAGTAAATTTTCGTTATTCACTTTACACAATCCAACATACAAATATAAGGAGTGTCCGAGAAAAATTTTAGCATGCAGTTAGTTGTGGTTATAAAACCTAAACTTAAAAACACAACAGTATACGCCTTTAGGAAAAGCTCTTTGGCCTAAGCTAACCAAATTAACTGATATGACAAGCAATAGTCCTTGTCCTAAACTGAGATAGTTCCGTAAGGAATGTCTAAGAAATTGGATGTCCAGTATTACCTTATTAATTTACGAGAATACTGTGCAGTGACACAGTTAAAGACAAACAGACTCTTCCTCTTACTTCGAGTTATAATTTCTGCGCAAATCACAAGAAAACTTGTCTTTGTCTCCCTATTAGGCAGTGTTCCATGAGAACACATACATAATTGGTCATTACAACCCTTCAGTCAGTCAGGATTACGACCTAGCTTCTCATACCAACTATGCTGTGTGTCTTAATTTAGTATATGAGTGGCAGGACATACAGTTTAAAGTCGACTCCGAATGACAGATTTTTTAAGCAACATTTCATGGGAATTTTATTTTTCTTTCAGAGTTTTTCCCAGAAATCTGCTGAAAAAAATTTTCCGAAGCAATAATTTTTCATATTTTCGTTTTGTTGAAGATGTCTGACCTGGGCTTTAAACCCTGGCCTTACATTTAATAAGCCAACTCAATACCTACGAAATTACGACGACTTCAGGGCCATATTTGTTTTTATTTTAGGCAATTATAGTCCTTAGACCAACACTTCTGCAATAATTTTTTCAATTTCTATTCATAGTCTATTGTTTGTAGTTCCCGATCTTCTTTCAAAGGCTTTCTTCCACCATTTGCTTGATTACCTTGATTTTAAATTGGCTGCCAAACCTAACTTGTTTTTTCCATACCGTCACCTCACCGTGGACCGTGGCCTCACATCTAAAAAACCAACACACTTTCTACTAGACTATGGTAATTTCAATAAGAACAGAGACTTTAAAATAAATATCAAGTCGGAAGGAATTAAACGGGCTGTTTTGTCCACCCTGGGTTAAGGTTCGTCGAGCCTAATGTAGCCGCCAAACAGGTGCTCTCTTTTACTCAAAAAGCGTTAGGAACAGATTTCCTCTTCTAGCCAGGAAGCTTTAAGAAAAATGCAAAATTTTCCTTAATTTGCAGCCTAACCGTGGCTAAACGTACCTCTATGTGTGGTAACTGTTCTGTTTCGGGTAGAAATCTATGACGTGGAACCCAAATAAGGCAGATCTTAGCATAGTCCGCCTTTTCTCAGAGAAATAGGAGACATTTTTAAAGCAGCTTGATCATCGACATTGAAGTCGCCGTGGTCTACTAGGTAGTGTGTTGGCTTATTAGACGTAAAGCCAGGGTTCGATCCCCAGGCCAGACATCAAAACGAAATACAAAAAGTATTTCTTCGGCGACTTTCGCTCGCCAGATTTCTGGCAAAAACTCTGAGAGTAAATGGAAAATTGCAATGAAAAGTTTCTTAAAAAAATCTGTCGTTCGGAGTCGGCTTTAAACTGTAGGTCCCGCCGCTCATATACTTAATTAAGACACGCAACATAAGTGGTGTAAGAAACTAGGTCGTAATCCTGACTGAAGGGTTGTAATGACCAATTATTTTATGTTATGATCATCGACATGAAGTTCGAAAGATACTTTATGGCATTTTAGATGTTTGAGTATATTCTCAGGGAATATTGCTTTACTGGCCCATGAGGATAATAAGAATTTCCGTTTTGTAAACAATCTGAATGTCTGCATGCGTTCTTGTACTCGTTGCTTACCCAACTTCGAACTGTTGGTGTATATTTCCAAGAAAATTTCGATGCCTTTTCGGACTGTCGATCTGCACAACATTATCAGTTCAATTAATATCCTGTATAGGAAATATATGTGGAATGGTTTGCGCTTCCAAGAAGTTTTTACAAGTAGAGAGAGCGTCACCTAAACTTTGCGGGGCCCTTTCAAAAGGTCTACTTCCACAAGAGTTTGAATAACTGAGGATAAGCCCCAGTTGTTTGAACGTAGAAGAGAAACTGAATTAAATTCCCCCAGTCTTGGAGGATAGATACAGTACTCTACAGCTCGTTTATATTTTATTAAAACCAGTGGTTAAAACCTTCTTCTGTTATTAACTACGAGATTGCTGTTGGTTTTTGGTGGACAAATTGTTTTTTAATTTTCAATCATTCTCTAGTACGTTAACACTACTCGTGCAGTCTAGAAATATTTCCAACTTCTTTTTTTCGTGCACACTCCTCCTTATATTTTCAACCACAATCAGCATTGAAAAGAATCAGTACACGATTCATCATATAATACAAGCAAATAAGCATAGTATATGCATGTACATATGTATGTATGTATGTATGTATAAACATGCATATATTTTAGTTGGTATACATTTGTATTTCAACAGCTTAAATACTACGTGATCGTATTGTTAAATATTTTCAGAAAAATAAAATTAAAAAATAAAATGAAGAAAAAAAGTTTTAAAATTTAATGTTCGATCGAATTTTCGCCTGTAAAAATAAGAAAAGACGTTACTTACATAGTCTTTTAAGGTATTTTCTTGTGTCTCTTCTTTTTGTTTTTATTTTTTTTTTTGTTTCTTTAATACCTTATTTGTGGCATGAATATGTATGGAAAATATTCATTTCAATTACCCCTGTGAGTAAATATTTAAAAAGAGTAGCACAAGAAATGAAAAAGCAAAAGACAAAAAATCAGAAATCGAAAAAAATAAAAAAATAAAAACAATACTCGCGCATAATCATAAAAAAAATGTAATTTGTTTCAATAATTTAACAATAAAAATACATGGGAATACATACATACATACTAGCAGTTAAACACACAAAAAACATTCCATATATACAAACATATACAGATACAGACAGTGTTGGAAGAAATAATAGAAATGGTTTGCCTAATAACACTGGCATAAAATGTTTGTATGCTGATCATTGATTTATTAAACGCACTGTAAAACTGTTTTTTAATTCTGTTGATTAATTTTGCTCCAATTTTTTTTAATTGTTTATTTATTAGCAAATAAATAAAAAACTTCTCTTAGAAGAAATAATAGGCACTTTAAAAATTGGGTTTAAATTGAAAAAAAAAATTGAACAAGTTTACGAAAAAAAGGTGAAAAACTAGACTTTGTTTACGTAATCACGTAAAATAACCACGTAGGCCTGTTTATTCAACTACATTTATAGGGAAAAAGCGCTGACGCTTGCCATTCGGAAGAGTTGTTTGGTTCGAACCATGTCGACGCCTTCATGTACAGGCTAACGTTCCTCAATTTTATTTCCGACAATTCCGCTGCAGAAATAAGAACCAGAGATCTGACCAGAGATTAGCAATGAGTATTCCAAAAAGATAAGTAGAATCTTATCATACTCATAATTCGTGATACTTATACGCATTCATACTTATTTTAATACCATGAACCCTCTACTATTTAAAGTTTGAAGTACTCATCAGACACCAGCAATGAGTATTCAAAAGGAGGAGTAGATTCGAATCATAATCATAATTTCTGATACTTATATGCATTCATACTTATTTAAATATGATACTAATACTACTCATATTCAAAGTTTGAAGTACTCATCATATTCATACTTAACAACACGTATGATGTTGTTGTTTTCGACTCTCCATAACTCAACATATACACGAAGCATAAAATAAGTATGAATCGCGTACGAACGCTAAAATACTCACTAAAAGGTTGTGTGTTTGCTCTGCTCGCCGCTGTGTCTTTTTTATGAATCAAACATATTTCGAATGGTATGAGTTTCATGTCAACGTTGTACGCATACTCATTGCAACCTGTACTTATAAATCAACATTAGTGAGTATGAATGAATCAGAGTACATAGTTAAATTTCAATATTGTTGACTCACTTATATTCAAAATTTTATGAGTGCTTATGAGTAGCGAAAAAACAATTCACTGCTGGTCTCTGGTTCTGACCACTTTATAACAAGTGCTGGGCAATGAAACACTAAGTAAAAGGCCCTTAATTTTATTTTCGACAATTCCCTTACGGAATTAAGAATTAAGTTCCTGACCACTTTAGAGGAAGTGCTGGGCAATGAAACATTCAGTGAAAGACATTCGTTTATGAGAAATCTAAGTCTGCATCTACAAAAGTAAAGTGAGCAGAAGTTTGCAACCAATTGATCAAATACGAATGCCTTCTAGTAATCAGATAGCCTCAATACTGAATCTGGTGCTCCTGGTCTAAGCCGTACTTAAATACAATTTCAAAGGCTGAAGGAAGAAGTCATTAAAAAAAAATGACCGCTTTGATAAACTTAATTCCTACCTGAAGTATTAATCGCTTCAAGCCTATCGAATAGACTGAAAGATAAATTCAGTCACATTTTTTGAAGCGTGACAATAAGAAAAATACTTGACAAAACGGCGCAAATGGATTGGAGTCACAAATAGCTCTGTTTAGCTTTCAATCGGATGGAAATTTGTTCGCCATCAAAAAAAATTATGGGATTTGAAAAATTAAACAATTAAGCACGAAACGTTCTTGCATTGATGACTAGGGATGTTACTGCTTACATGGCATCCGTCTAGTTCCTTGGGTTCAACAAAAATTGCCGTTGCTATGTTAATATTCTTACAAGACAATATTCCGTAGATAAAATGCCATTGAAGTGGCAATTTATGCAAGACAACGATCTTTAAATTCCTGCTAGGACTGTAATATCGTAGTTCCAAGGACAATCAAATTTGCAGAAAAGGTAGGCCACCCCTAAAGTTATCATACTTTTGTAAGGAGACCTTAAGAACAAAGTAACTGCTTCGTAGCTTAAAAATTAGTATGACAGAGGAAACTTGATATTTTATTTCAATATTGTGCAGAAAAGCAGAACGTTTATGTATATTTTATAGAAATTTATTAAACGTTTTTTAATTAAAATGTCTTTTCTGTTGTATTTTAGGACGCATCACTATTATTTTTCCCAACACTGTACATATAAACGCGCTGTATTTAGCATGTTAAAGAAATCAACTTTAGGCACTTACTTACTCAAATACGACACCAATACTCGACTGATACTCGCTACGAATAGTAAAAAATATTCTTGCCATCTACGCATTGAGAATGACTACCGATTGTAGTTTATCTGTCAGTTGCAGTTAAATCGTAAATATTATTCAAAATGAAAAAAAAACAAAAACAAACGAAACAAAAAAGTAGAACAAGTTACGACAATCGATAGTATTTTACCACAATTATCAGTTTTCACATGACAATGTGGCTCCAAAAGACATGCAGAAACCAAAATCAAACAGAAATAAATTGTAATTTTACTTTTGAAATAATCGATAAATAATCGATAATATTTTTAGAAAGCTTGGAAAAGAATAATAATAAATAAAAATAGAATTGTTCTTCTAAAGACATGCAGAAACTAAAATCAAACAGAAATAAATCATGATTTTACTTCTGAAATAATCGATAAATAATCGATAAAATTTTTAGAAAGCTAGGAAAAGCTTTAAACGTCAAAGAATTGTTCTTCAAAACACATGCAGAAACCAAAATCAAACAGAAATAAATTGTAATTTTACTTCCGAAATAATCGATAAATAATCGATAATATTTTTAGAAAGCTTTGGAAAAAGGTTTTTGCGAATTTTTAGACTTTAAACGTCATAGAATTGTTCTTCAAACGACATGCAGAAACCAAAAACAAACAGAAATAAATTATAATTTTACTTCTAAAATAATCGATAAATAATCGATAATGTTTTTGGAAGGTTTAGAAACTTTTTTACATCAAAATTCATAGAATTGTTATTGATTTCAGAGTCCTGGTTTTCACTACTTTTACACGTAACGCTGGAGGATATATTTTGAAGAGCGCAATGCATTCCTCTACAGAGTATATTGTAAATCATTTGTCAAAGCTTAAATGGAAATTTTTAAAGTTCATTGGCACTGGCGTTTCTTTTTTTTTTCTTTACAGACTTCCCTGACAGTGTAAACACAGAAGAAAAAAAACTGAAATGAAGAAATGAAACAAAGGCAACACTGTATTCTGTCTGTGCTGATCCCCTTTTTTGAGTAGACAACACATGCGAGAACATCTTAAAGCCGGACGCGTGAACATTAAAGTTTGTAAGTCTTTCTTTCTGTCTTTCTTTCATTTTTTAAGCATTTCGGAAAGGTATTAATGGACGAACAACAACAACAAAAAATCACAAACAAAAGGTGATAATGGACTTAAGGTCAAATAAAGCAACACAGAACAAGAAGTCTTTCAAAAAAAAAAAAAGCAAATGGAAACAGTAGAACGAAAAAAAAGAAAAAAAACTTCTTCAAAACTATGTATGCAAGGCAAGCAAGTAAATAACGATCGTGGCAGTGATCTTTAATTTAAAAGCAGTTTAAAGAAAAGCACAAACGAACATAAAAGGCGGCAAACTATTCATCAAACGAATTGAAATAAAATTAAGAAAGAAAAACAAATTTTCGTTAAACGATGAACAATGAAACAAAACAATGACCCTTTCTAGACCCCTTTAAACAAAAAAAGAAGGGGGTCACTTATTTGTGTCATTTCTTAACTTTATTGATCACGTATTTAATAAATGTACGTCTAGCTAGCTAGCTAGCTAGCTGTCTGTCTTACTATGTATACGTAAAAATAAATGAATAAAGGAATGAATGTATGAATACATGAATCATCTATTAAATGTACTGCTGTGTAATGTGTAATGCATGTAACCAAACATTTGATTTCAAACGTCACAATTCTACACAACTCGTAAATAGTTATACGAGTATTTGTACAAATAATTTGTAGCAAAATTCAATTTTTCTGTTTTTTTAATTTATAAGTTCACTTTAACCACCACCATCATCATCAGCCACATCGGCATCATCGACATCACTATCATCATTCTTAAAATAGTTATTGTTTAACAACAGCAATATACTGGTAAATATCTACGTATCTATTCTATTGGAAAATAAAACCATTTTAAATAAAAAAAATTAAAAAAAAAGAAATTGAAATTAAAAATTAAATTTTAATATAAAATAAACAGTTATTTATTGCTATATACTGATATTCAATTATATATATACATATATAAGAGCTATGTAAACTATTTAAATAAAAACATACAGAAGCAATCATAAAAATAGCAGTGGCAGAGTAAGAATAGCAAACGCTTTCAAAAAATGATTTTATTTCTCAAGATAGTCTACTTTGAATTCTATGGCGATGGTGTAACATTACCGCAGATTTTTTAACTCCTCTAAAATAGCTTTATGTCTGTAACTTCATAGCCACAGCTGGGGGAACATAATGGCTGACTTCCAACATGTATCAATGCAAATGTATGTATGCAAAGTTTGTATACAGTTCTACTACGGTATATAAATTTTGTACATATGCAAAGTTGCCAAACAATGCATCAACTATAAATCCGATGCCTGATTGCTTTTTGACTACGTTAAAAGTACACATTGACGACGTTTTGAAATAGTATACATTGTAAACATTTTGTACAGCGGCTTTATGAAACACTATACTTTGTTCAAACACAAAGCAACTTACATTTTGGAAGTCAGCCAATTTGTAGATGTCTGCCATTAAATCTTAAGCACATTTGCACAAAAGTGGTGGTGCAAAAGAGGTCGCCTTAGTCTAGTAGGTAGTGTGTTGGCTTATTAGACGTGAGATCACGGATCAAACTCCAGGTCAGACATCTCCAACAAAACGAAATATGAACAAATATTTCTTTGGCGACTTCCTCTCAGCACATTTCTGGCAAAAACTCTGAGACGAAATAGAAAATTGCCATGAAAAGTTCCTCAAAAATCTGTCGTTCGGAGTCGACTTTAAAATTAACACACACAACATAAGTGGTGTTAGAAGATAGGCCGTAATCCTGACTGAAGGGTTGTAATGACCAATTATGTATGTACCAGAGATCATCAATGAATCGTTTTTTCGCTACTCATAAGCACTTATGAAATTTTGAATATAAGTGAGTCAACAATATTGAAATTTAACTATGTACTCTGATTCATTCGTACTCACTATAACGTTGATTTATAAGTCTAGGGTGCAACGAGTATAAGTACAACGTTGGCATCAAACTCATACCATTCGAAATATGTATGTTTGATTCATAAGCCTGATCATTTAGATTCATAACTTTAGAAAAATGCTTCTTATAATACTTATAAATGATTCGAGTGACTCGTCGAATCATTCATCAAAATTTACAGTCTTAGTTGTTATTGCATTTACAAAAAAAAAAAAAAGAAAAAAGACACACAAGCAAAAAAGGCAGAGCAGCAAGCATAGCAGACACACAACCTTCTTGTGAGTATTTAAGTGTTCGTACACGATTCGTATTTATTTTGAGCTCCCTTAGTCATTCCACATAAATCCAAAAACTAAGTCCCAACCAGAGATCATCAATGAATCGTTTTTTCGCTACTCATAAGCACTCATGAAATTTTGAATATAAGTGAGTCAACAATATTGAAATTTAACTACGTACTCTGATTCATTCATACTCAGTACAACGTTGATTTATAAGTCTAGGTTGCAATGAGTATGCGTACAACGTTGACATCAAACTCATACAATTCATTCAATTCAATTCAATTCAATTCAATTCAATAATAAAAAAACACTCATAACCAAAAAAAGACAGAGCAACAGGCAGAGCAAACACACAACCTTTTAGTGAGTATTTTAGTGGTCGTATGCGATTCTTACTTATTTTGTACTTCGTGTATATGTTGAGTCAATCCACAACATCATACGTGTTGTTAAGTATAAGTATGATGAGTATTTCATACTTTGAATATGAGTAGAGGTTCCATGATATTAAAATAAGTATGAATGCTGCGTATAAGTATCAAAAGTTATGGCTATGATTCGATTCTACTCATGTTTTTAAATACTCATTGCTGATGTCTGGTATGTACTCTCGCCTAGCAAGCTAATACACTCGCTTCTTAACTTTCAAAAATGGATTTTCTTTGTCAGATTATTTCAGTATAAATAAAAGAAAAATTCATTTAAAAATTTTTAAAAACTTTGGCTGTCTTCCAAAATGTTATTTGCTTTGTGTTTGAACAAAGTATCGTGTTTCATAATGCCGCTGTACAAAATATATACGATGTATTATATTTCAAAACGTCGTCAATGTGTATTTTTAACGCAGTCAATAAGCAATCAGGCATCGGATTTATAGTTGATGCATTGTTTGGTTACTTTACATATCTACATAGTTTATATACCGTAGTAGAACTGCATACAAACTTTGTATTGAAACATTTTGGAAGGCAGCCTTTGTATACAACATACGTACGAAATATACTGGCGCTAATGCTATTTTCATGTACGCAATTGTTAATAAAAGAGTATATAACCACTTTAAAACATATAGCATAAGTGTGTGGCACAAACATACATATGTATGTATTTAGCAGGGTATATAAAAATTATTTAAAAAAAAAAATTATTTTGTTTAGTTATAAACAACAATAACAATAAGAAATAATAACAATAACAATAATAATAATTATAAATGATATTGTTTTTCATCATTTCATTCTTATATGTGATGTACATATGTATGTATGTATGTATGTATGTATGTATGTATGTATGTATTTTCATAGATTGATAGATATTTATGACGAAACTGTTGGTGTTGGTGTTTTATTAAATTTGGCATATACTGTTTGTCGTTTGGTCAATAACTACAATGTAGAGCAGCGCGTTAACAACAATTGTGTTTGGAATTTAATTTTTTTGTTTTTTTTTTTTTGTTTTGTATTCTTCTTATTCATAGAACACAGAGCATTTCGTTAATTAAAAACAATTAAGCGTCAGGGCAACTGGGTGTCATGCCAGATCGAATAAATATAAGATTATGTACAATGCTTACATATGTACATATGTGTACATACATATGTATGCATGGGTATATAAAATCATATATGTACATATGTATAGAGGCATGCACTTTAGTGCTATGCTATGTACAATAACATAACATACGTAATCGAATGTGAGTTTTAAAATTTGTGGCTCAATTGGTGCAGCCCAACAAACATTTATTACGTTGAACAAGAACGAATCAATCTTGCAAGCAATTAACGAAAAACAGAAAAAGGTTTACGTTTGTATTTTAATGTGCAGAGTTAAGACTTTAAAGAGCTTACACCAGAAAATACCGATTTTGGCAAAAAAAAATCAGCTTTTCAGATGAAGCTCATTTTGATCTTGGCGGGTATGTAAACAAGCAAAATTGTCGCATTTGGGGCACAGAAAACCCGCACGCATACATTGAACAGCTGACGCACACAAAACGAGTCACTGTTTGGTGCGGATTTTGGTCCAGAGGCATAATTGGGCCATTTTTCTTCGAAAATGAGCAAGGAGTGGCCGTTACAGTCAATGGCGATCGTTATCGGGCCATGTTGAACGAATTTTTTTTCACAAAAATTGAAGAGGAGGATATTGGCAACATTTGGTTTCAACAGGACGAGGCTACGTGCCACACAGCCTCAGCTACACTCGATGTTTTGCGCCCTGTTTTTGAAGATCGCATTATCAGCCGCAGAGCTGATGTCGTTTGGCCACCTCGGAGCTGCGATTTGACATCGTTGGACTATTATTTGTGAGGTGCTGTCAAAGATAAGTGTTACGCCCCGACAAGCCAGAGACAATTGACGCTTTAAAGGACAATATTCGTGAAGCCATTGGTGAAATACAGCTGCACACAAGCGATAATGTGCTTAAAAATTGGACCGATCGTGTAGGCTACTGCATGGCCAGCCGAGGCAGCCATTTGAATGAAATTATTTTCCATTATTAATCGGAAGGATTGTACTTTCAAATAAAAAAAAAGAAATTTAAGAAAATATTCAGTAGTTTTTTTTTTTAAGCATTTTCAAAAAAATAAAAAGTTATTTGGCGGACCCTTTACTTTCTAATTATTGCAGACTGTAGAACATAATCCTCATTATGATCATTGTGAACAAAAGCGTTCAAATGTAAAGGATGGTTGGGGTTTTCTCAACTTTTCCACTACCACGGTTCGAAAGAGGAACCCTCTGGACTACCATTTGCATACAAGTCTGTAGGGTGTACTATTTCTTATATGTTCCACAATGGCCACTGATTTTCTAGAGAATTTTCAATCAAAAAATTGATATTTTCAAAGCCAATTTTCTCAATACCATAACACTTTATATGGGACTATTTTGCTGATTACATTAAGAGGCCTTGGAACCTTCCTTTGAGTATGATATGGTACTCATAGAAGTAGTATTTGTCCTAAAATTAGCTCCTAACTAAGTAGGCTTGTTCACATGTATACTGTTAAATGGCTAACAGTGCTCTGTTAAGAGCAAATTTTGTTCTGTTAATGGCAAATGTGGTGCTGCTAAAATTTATGGTTTAAGTCTTGGATTTTTAAATTCGAATTTATCGTCACACACATGGAATAATTTTATTGTAACACTTAAACGCAAGAAATAAAAAATAAAACCGAGAAACAATTTTAAGAATTGAGTTGAAATTAATTTATTTATTAAAACTCTTAACTCTGTTGCTGCTGCTGCTGCTGTTGCTGGCTAAATGCATTGCAAACATTGCAGCATTGTGAACAGTTAAACGCTTATAAATGCTTGCTCTGCAACACTATTCATAGGGAGGGGGGTTATGATATTTATATTGCAGATACTGATACTGAAACACAACATAAGCATAAGCAGCACCACAATGTTGACAATTAATTGCGGTTAATTGGGATTAACATGCAACCAACAACAAGCAATTGTATGTATATATACACGAGTATCTACTGTATGTATGCCTGTATAAATGAATGAGAATTTGGGCACAAGTGTCGGATCGCTTGGCGTTTAAAAAAATAAAAAATTCTTGCACTCAGGATTAGTTTTTTTGTTTTATTTTGAAGTGCATTTTCAAATTTTATGACAACATGTGCTCCAGTTAAAGGCTCTTCATCTCCGTACTTGAAATTTCTCCATCACCAGCAAGTGAGTGATACACGATATATGTACGTACATATGTATGTATGTGCGGCTGTCAAACCATAATATTCTTACATACGTATATATTATATGATAGCGTTAAGCGTATTCATGTTTGTTTCTTTACAAATTATTTTAGCTTCATTGGATTTTATTGGTATTTTTTTTTTCTTCTTGTTATTGCTCTGTTTTGTCCGCGTCCCCTTTTGCCCGCTCTTCGTTTATGTTTGCTTATGAAAAACATAAAAATTGTATCTCGCTTTACACAGAAAAAAAAAGCGTTTAACATTTATGTCTGTCTGTCTGTCTGTGTGGCTTGTCTGTCTTTTAACTGCCTTTTATTTTTTTTCTTTTTTTTTTCGAAGTTGATTCTACTGGTTTCTCTCTTTTTATTTTGCAAGAAACTCTTATAGCCGGTTTGATTTCCTGTTAATAATTTTACATAAAAAACAGTAAAGAAAACAAACAAACAAAAGCAAAAACAAAATAACACTGCTCAGGCAATCTCTTTGAGAAGGGATTTCTTTTTCAAATATCCGTACATACATACATATGTATGTACGAAATATTAAAAAAAAAAAACTTCTAATGAAGACATACTTAAGATTTGCCAAACGAACATAGCACTTCGCATGATAGGCAGGTATGAAAGAATGAAAATCGTGAGAGGAGATGAATGAGTCTGTATCAGAGATCAGCAATGAGTATTCAAAAAGAAGAATAGAATCGAATCATACTCATAATTTCTGATACTTATACGCAGCATTCATACTTATTTTAATATCATGGAACCTCTACTCATACTCAATGTTTGAAGTACTTATCATATTCATACTTAACAACACGTATGATGTTGTGGATTTCGACTCTTCATAACTCAACATGTATACGAATCACAAAATAAGTATGAATGGCGTACGAACACTGAAATACTTACTAGAAGGTTGTATGTTTGCTCTGCTTGCTGCCCTGTCTTTTTTACTTATGTGTCTTTTTCCTTTTGTTGTAATTGCCGAACAACAGCTTAGTCTGTAAATTCTGATGAATGTTTCGAGTCACTTGAATCATTTATAAGTATTATAAGAAGTATTTTTCTAAAGTTATGAATCTAAATGAGTAGGCTTATGAATCAAACATATTTCGAATGGTATGAGTTCGATGTTAACATTGCACGAATACTCATTGCAACCTGTACTTATAAATCAACGTTGTAGTGGGTAAGAATAAATCAGAGTACATAGTTAAATTTCAATATTGTTGACTCACTTATATTCAAAATTTCATGAGTGCTTATGAGTAAGGAAAAAACGATTCATTGCTGGTCTCTGACCCGTATAGAGAGGAGTATCACATCCAAATGAGTACATAATTGGTCATTACAACCCTTTAGTGTGGATTTCTCACCTCTAATGTTGCGCGTGTTAATTTAGTACAGGGGTGGCGAAACCTACAGTATAAAGCCGACTCCGAAACACAGATTTTTAAGAATATTTTTCAGTATTTCGCTTTGTTGGAGATGTCTGACCTGGGGATTGAACTGTGGCCTCACGTCTAATAAGCCAAAGCACTATCTACTAAACTACGGCGACTACGATTTCTAGCTAAATTCCGATTTGAGGCCACGGTTCAAATCCCAGGTCAAACATCAAAACGAAATTTGAAAAAATATTTCATTGGCGATTTCCTCTCAGCAGATTTCTGGCAAAATCCTTGATAGTAAATAGAAAATTGTCATGAGAAGTTTCTTGAAAGTCTGTCGTTCGAAATCGACTTTAAACTGTAGGTACCCCGTCACTCACGTAAAAAATTAACACACACAACATAAGTGATGTGAGAAACTAGGACGTAATCCTGACTGAAGGGTCGTATGTATGTATCACACAAAACTGCGAAAGGTTCTGAAGGTTTTGCGCACACCTTTTGAGGTCTCTTCACTCGAAAATGTTAAAAAAAAAGTTCGCTATTTGGTATTCGCGAATCAAAGATTGAAAGTGCTAGAGATTGTGAAGGCCATAGCCATCTCACATGTCACAAATGTTTCAATTTTGAATGACAGCTTGAGAATAAGCAAGTTTTTCGAAAGACAATTGCTTGTTTCAGAACTTTGCAGGAGTATTTTTCTTTACTAAGCCGCAAGATGGACTATTTTTGGCGATTTTGTAATCGCGCACAGTGGTGAATGCCCCACAATACTCGAGAGACCTAACAGTTATGGAAACAATGGATTTCCCAGGATGAATTGCTGTCAAAGAGAGACATGGTAAGTTTTTTAGGCAATAAAGTCATAGCGAAGGATTTTTGGAAAGCACATTGACTATCCCAACATAACGGTGTTACAATGGGACCTTATAGGCTATAACTAAACTGTTCCCATTAAGGCGGCAGCCAGTTGAACCTAACCTATCCTTAAAATTTTGATTGAGGTTTTGTTAAAAAAGCCATACTTGGCCATGCGAATAGTTTGTTTTCACCATTACAATGCAAGGATGCTCACAAAAACCATTTCCATGACAAAAACCTATGAACTAGGTTCATATCAGAGATCAGCAATGAATCGTTTTTTCGCTACTCATAAGAACTTAAGAAATTTTTAATATAAGTGAGTCAACAATATTTAAATTTAACTATGTACTCTGACTCATTCGTACTCATTACAACTTTGATTTATAAGCATAGGTTGCAATGAGTATGCTTACAACGTTGACATCAAACTCATACCATTCGAAATATGTTTGATTCATAAAAAAGACAAAGAAGCAAGCAGAGCAAACACACAACCCTTTAGTGAGTATTTTGGTGTTCGTACGCGATTAATACTTATTTTGTGCTTCGTTTATATGTTGTGTTATGGAGAGTCGAAATCCATAACATCATACGTGTTGTTAAGTATGAAGTATGATGATTACTTCAAACTTTGATTATGAGTAAAGAGTTCCATGATATTAAAATAAGTATGAATGCGTATAAGTATCAGAAATTATGGGTATGATTCGATTCTACTCATCTTTTTTGATTACTCATTGCTGATCTCTGGTTTATATCTAACATCCATAAACACTGCTCCGTCTCTTTTCGCCCTCCCACAACGAATTTCTTTAGTTCTTATACAATGCAATGCTTGAATAAAAAAGAAAAAAAAGAAGGGAAAAAATCTCAAAAATTCTATACTTTAAGCCAATAATTTAGTAGTAAAAATATTCAACATTTAAAAGAGTTTATTAATCGGTGGCTCATTTTAAAATGGCCATTAAATTAAAGATCTAAACCCCGTTCAATAGATTAAAAATTAAACTTAAAAAATAATGATGTTTCAATAAAAAAATGCGAACAGCAAACTTATTACTTGCACTGGCAACAGCAAAACATTACTTTGAACAATTTTTTCCATTAAACTTTAGATAGGAAATGGAGCGCCACCAAGCCAAAGACAAAACAGCAAACAAACCCGAGTTAAATAAAAATACATACAGTTTCCCATCGCAAAGTGTATCTGTGAGGAAAAACAAACATTTTTTTTATCTTTTTATTACAGGCAGAGAAGCAATTTCCTGAGAAAAATAGCGAAAGTTTCATTTCATTTAGTCATTCATTCAACAGTTTTTTTTTCATTAATTTTTTATTATTTACTTTTTTCTTTATGATTCGAATGATTTTTTTATTATTTATTGTTTCTTGTGATTACAATTTTTTAACAACAAAAATTATCACAATAATTTTCTAATAAAGTTTTAAAATATAATGGCACCCTTATAGCAGAAATATCATCTGGAGGATTATTAAAAAAAGAAAGGAAAATATTTTCAAAAGTAAAGTTATGGTAAATAGAACACATGTGAAGCTATGATTTCAATGAGATTTTTATGTCCTTATAGTGCTTGGGACCCCGACATTATATCTGAAACTCTGTAACCACCTCTGAATCAGAGATCAGCAATGAGTATTTAAAAAGATCAGTAGAATCTTATTATTTTTTTAATATCATGCGGAACCTCTACTCATATTCAAAGTTTGAAGTACACATCATATTCATACTTAACAACACGTTTGATGTTGTTGAGTTCGACTCTCCATAACTCAACATGTATACGAATCACAAAATAATATGAATGGCGTACGAACACTGAAATAGGCTGACTTCCAAAATGTATCAATACAAAGTTTGTATGCAGTTCTACTACGGTATATAAATTTTGTAGATATGCAAAGTTACCAAACAATACACAAGTATAAATCCGATGCCTGATTGCTTTTTGACTACGTTAAAAATACACATTGAAGACGTTTTGAAATAGTATACATTGTAAACATTTTGTACAGCGGCTTTATGAAACACAAAGCAACTAACATTTTGGAAGTCAGCCATACTCACTAAAAGGTTGTGTGTTTGCTCTGCTTGCTGTCTTCGTCTTTTTTGCTCGTGTGTCTTTTTTCTTTTGTTGTAAATGCAACAACAACTAAGACTGTAAATTTTGATGAATAATTCGACGAGTCACTCGAATCATTTATGAGTATTATAAGAAGTATTTTTGTAAAGTTATGCATCTAAATGAGTAAGCTTATGAATCAAACATATTTCGATTAGTATGAGTTTGATGTCAACATTGTACGCATACTCATTGCATCCTGTACCTATAAATCAACGTTGTAGTGAGTACGAATGAATCAGAGCACATAGTTAAATTTCAATATTGTTGTCTCACTTATATTCAAAATTTCATGAGTGCTTATGAGTAGCGAAAAAACGATTCATTGCTGATCTCTGCTCTGAATCCCGTCGATCCTTTTTTCGACCACTTTGATTCAAATTTGTACAGTATCTTGCCTATAAGTTAGCGATTGTTGGTGTTCAAATCCTCCCAACGATACTGGATTCTCCCCGTGTATACAATCCTTGACATAGGCCCATAGAAACAATGTAACGAAGCGAAATCGCATTTTGGTGGCCAAAACGTAAAATTACTTCTTCTAAAAGTCTCTCATACAACATTGCAGACCAAAAATGTCGGCATTCATACATAATTGGTCAGGATTCGACCTAATTTCTCACACCACCCATGTACATATGTTGTGCGTGTTAATTTAATCTACATGAGTAGCGGAACCTACAATTTAAAGTCGATCCCAATTTTTTTTGAGGAACTTTTCATGGCAGTTTTCTATTTACTCCCAGAGTTTTTGCCAGAAATCTGCTAAGAAAAAGTCACCGAAAAAATATTTATTCATATTTCGTTCTGTTGGAGATATCTGACCTGGTGTATGAATCGTGGCCTCACGTCTAATAAGCCAACACACTACCTCCTAACCTCGGCATTCATACGGCCATAATGCTCTGAAATAATAGTAGCGATTCTGTCAAGGTAATTATCGAAAAATTAGTGCTCTGGCCCCTGCAGGGCTTACTTAATACGCCCTAGACAGTCACAATCAAGTCAGACTGTGAGCTTCATTGCTAAAGAATATTTTGTTCGATAAATCCGCATCCAAAGCCTGTTGCTCAGCATCCAATCAGTCTCTCTACGTTGTTGTGAATACTCAGTGGGTAGAAAATTTATATGGATTCGGGTGTAAATATGCCATAAAGAGTCATAATATAGGCCCCCATTGCATAGAACGCTGTAAAATCAACAAATTCCGCCACACATTCACCAACAGAAGTGCGATAATGCACAGGCCTGACCACATGTGTCACTCTTCCAATCACTTTCTTACTTAATTGGTAATTACAACACTTTAGTAAGGCTTACAAACTATTTTTACACACCACCCATGTTGTTTGTAGCACACTGTAATACCAGACTCAGTTAAAAAAAAAAACACACGTATGTAGCGTACATAACCATAATTTTAACATGCCACGGCATTTACTTCATAACATGATTGCCTCATCATTTCCACAAAAGATCAATACAAGCAATCAATCCATGGAATTTTATTGTTTTTTAATTGAAATTTGTTTCCAACGAAATTTATTGAAGTTTTTTTCTTTCTCCATGGTTCTGTTGCTTCTTTTTTTCTCATTTTCAATCGTTCCAAACGATCATCAGCAATTGATTGGCCAGCCACAAGTTGGCAGCCAGCAAAACTGAAAGAAAGTTGTGGAAAAGAGCAGCATAATGCATGAAGATTTAAAAAATCTGTATGTTGCTATTGGTTGGGTCATCATTGCAGGTTGTTGGTGTGGTGTGGCTGTGCTGTATTGTATTGTGTTGTGTTGTGTTGTACATGCAGACAGTCGTACTCTAAGTATGCGAATGAAGAAAAACACGAGGGAGCAAAGACAAACAACTACACGTACATTGTTTGTGACGCACAAATCAGCATTTATTTAAATAGTGCGCATGTCCAGGCATTTAATTTCAATAATTGGCGTATTTGATGGATGCCAGATGGTTATGATTTATAACAAATACATGTGTGTGTGTGTGTTACATTGAAATTAATTTGAAAAGCATTTGAACAATAAGTTCACATCGATTTTTTTTTATGGAAAAAGAAAACAAAAAAAATTTATTTTTTTTAAATAAATTTTCATCTGGCAACTCTCTTTATTTGTATAATCGCTTCGTTTATATGTACATATAACGTAGAATAATGTTCGTTTTTTAAGATCGTGTGGTCAAGTGAACCACATAATGTGTGATATAACGGTAGTCATCAACACACGATTGGCTACTGCACACCACCGTTTAATTTATTGCAATACACAACTAAATTCTGTACATTTATGTATGAGTATGAGTATCTATAGAACATATTCGCTACGTATAAAGTGTTGAGTACGAGTATCTAGAGAATGTATTAATAAGAGTGTAATTGTTTGTGTATTAATGTTTGCATATTTAAATGTTCTCTTTAGCATGCGAATGAACGAGTGTGTAACAACGATACATACATATGTACATATGTGCACTATAAAACGAAGATGTTTGTTGACATTAACATTTTTGCTTATCATCAAGATCATGATGATCGTTTCATAAAGTTATTGAAATATGTACGTCGTATATGTATAGATATACAGTGTTGTTAGAAATAATAGGGACACTAGCAAATTTCAAACGTTTTCAATTATTATTTTGGAATAAATTGCCACTTCAATGTTATTTCGACCTTAAAAAAGAGAAACTGATAGCTCTGCAAAGTATTTTAATCATCAGTAGATTTTTCCTTGGACGCAGACAACTGGATCAACATCAGATGATCAGAAGCCTCCCACATGCATACATAATTGGTCATTACAACCCTTCTGTCAGGATTACGACCTAGTTCCTCACAGCCCTTATGTTGTGTGCGTTAATTTTTATGCATGAGTGGTGGGACCTACAGTTTAAAGTCGACTCCGAACGACAGATTTTTTTTGAGAAACTTTTCATGGCAATTTTATTTACTCTCAGAGTTTTTGCCAGAAATCTGCTGAGAGGAAGTCGCCGAAGAATATTTTTTTCATATTTTATTTTGATGTCTGGCCTGGGGCTCGAACCCTGGCTTTTCGTCTAATAAGCCAACACACTACCTGCTAGACCACGGCGACTTCAGAAGCCTCCCGATATCATCTAAAACTTTTCGTCTTTGTTTTTGCGTTCATAGGCCTTTGCTTACAGGTCTTTAACTTCGTTGTTTTTTCTTGGGCACCCACTTACTTTAAAAACCTGTTGTTGTTGTTGCTCAAACTATCTCTTGGCTGCAGTGATATTGTTCATACGTAAAATATGTCCAAGCCAGCGTAATCGTTGAATATTTAAACAACGTTCGCTATTCCGATTTGCATTGAGGAACTCCAGCTCATGATTGTATCAGAAACTGTGCAAAGCTTCTTCAATTTCAATTCTACCAAAATCTGTTGCATAGTTTGTTTGCCTTTCCAAGGAAAGAAACTGATTTACAGCTGATGACTTTGGTATCGAAATTTCGTATCCATTAGCGCTCCATAAAGGTTGTCAGACCAACGTTCACACGAAAGTATGGGCGATTTCATGTGAGCTTCGTTTGAAACCCTGATATTTAAATATTTTACTAGAGAACAGGCGGGTTCTTTAAGGAGCATGTGGGATATTTCATATAACTTCTTCATGTCATCGCCATAGTCTAGTAGATAGTGTGTTGGCTTATTAGACGTGAGCTCACGGTTCAAACTTTAGGTCAGACATCTCCAGCACAACGAAATACGAACAAATATTTCCAAGGCGGCTTCCTCTCAGCAGATTTCTGCGAAGAACTCGGAGAGATAATAAAATTGCCATGAAAAGTTTCTTAAAAATTCTGTCGTTCGGAAACGACTTCAAACTAGTGGTCCCGCCACTCATGTACTAAATTAACACACAAAACATAAGTGGTGTGAGAAGCTAGGTCGTAATCCTAACTGAAGGGTTGTAATGACCAATTATGTATGTATGTATGGTGTCGGACTCTCAAAGTAAATTCAATTTTCAAGATATTTAAATATTTTAACAGAGAACAGTTGGATTCTTCAAGCATTATGTGGGATGATATTTCGTTCAATTTCTTCTTATCATCAAACCCGTATTTTTCTTGACTCTTCTGGTTTTCTAACATGACATGTTATTGATAAAGGACGAAACTGTCCCTATTATTTCTTCCAACACTAGCTAAGCATCTTCACAATAACAACCACAGCAGCAAATACTTGAATGTATGCAGAATTTCAAATTGTTTGTATTGAATTTGAGTATAAATTTAACCAATCATGGTGTTGTTGTTATTGTTATCATGATTTTTTTTCAAATTTCTTTCCATAAACAATTAAAAAAAATCTTGTATTCTTTTGAAACAAATGGCCACAAATGGTGTAAACAAAATGAATGAACAAACGCTGAACAAAAATGAATGAATATTGAAATAAATTAATGAAGAAACTGTAAGAAATTGAAAATGTTTTCTTTCCATTTTTTCGAAAAAAAAAAAAGATTTTATTTTGATATGTTCAATGCATAGATACATACATACATATGTACATACAGACTCTATGTAGAGGAGATACATATTTATTATTTATTTATATAAGCTGTGAAGCCACCAAATGTTTGCAACTGATGTGCTGTTCCATGGACGACAACCATAAAAAATATTTCCATTGTAAGTTACTCTTACTCTGCAGGCACTTTGATTTTATGTGCCCCCAAATGAAATTATGTTGCAAGTAAGTGGTGCACTTACATACAAGTAACCGGAAATAATTCACTCGAGTGTTTTCCGATAATTAATGTGTACGTACATACATACATATGTACATACAACACCTATGTATGTATGTAATGGATTGTAAATAAATCTGGAAATAAAAAATTCCTGACTAACCTACGCAACTTATTTACCGTAATCTGCATACATACATATACATTATTTTTATGTACAGCTATGGACATATAAATGGCACACATTTTAATTAAGAAAAAAACTTTATGTTTTGTCAATTAGAAGTTTATAAAATGCTACAATTATATCTTAAGAATGTTGCTCTAAGAATTTTTGTTTCAGCAACACTCAAATATTCCGTTATATTCTGCTTATTATTTACCGTTATTATTTTTGCGTAAACAAAGCTGATTTTAAGTGGACATGTAAATGGCACAATTTATTTGAAATAGTTATTACACGCGTAGATTTCATTCAAATCACTTGATACTTTGTTAAAGTGTTAAAAAAAATTAAAAAACAAGTATAAAGAAAAATTTTTTCAAAATGGGATCAGGCAATCATACAACAACCGAGGAGAGGCGGACCATATGGAAAATGCATGAAAATGGGAAAAAAGTATCGGAAATTGCTAAAGAACTGCAAGTTTCAAGAAAAAAGTTTACAATGCTATTAAATCATGTGTAGAGAATCCCGATGTATTGATTAAGGGCAAAAGTCGGAAGCCAAGACCTCGAAAAACAAACTTGCGTACAGATGCAGCAATGGTAAGAATGGCAAAAATTGATCCATTCAAGTCTTCACGGCAGATAGCGTCTGATATTAATGAATCTTTTGGCTTGGAAATATCTAGCAGGCTTGTCAGAAGAAGATTAAACGAGGCAAATTTGTTTGGGCGCATTTCCAGGAAAAAACCATTGCTCTCAAAAAAAAATGTTTCAAAACGTTTAGCCTTCGCCAGAACCCATAAGGACAATCCTATTAATTTTTAGAAAAAAGTTTTATGCAGTGATGAGGCAAAAATTAATAGAATTGGACCAGATGGCAGAACCTTTGTTCGTCGTCCTAGATGCCAAGAATATACTCCTCGGTTCACGCAGAAGACGGTAAAACACGACGGTGGTAGCATTATGGTTTGGGGTGCATTTTCTTGGCATGGCGTAGGTCCACTTGTAAAAATCAATGGAAAAATGGACAAGTTTCAATATTTGGATATTCTAAAAAACCATATGGAACCATTCGATTTCGATTCTATGCCAATTAAGTGGAAATTCATGCAAGATAATGACCCCAAACACTCGTCAAACGTAGTAAAAAATTGGTTTTGTTCGGAACAGATTCCCGTTTTGGATTGGCCAGCCCAGAGCCCTGACTTAAATCCTATTGAAAACCTGTGGTATGAAGTCAAGGTTGAAATCGCCAAAAAAAATTATAAAAATATGGACGATTTATGGTCAGCCGTTCAGGAAGCTTGGTATGCCATACCCGAAACAAAATGCCTAAAACTTGTGGAAAGTATGGGTCGCAGATGCGAAGCTGTCATCAAAAACAAAGGCTATAGCACAAAATATTAATGGTAGGGCATTTGTACATACCAAAAAATCAACAAATGCAATATTAAAAGGACTTTTTAAGTTTGTACCATTTATGTGTCCAGCTCAATCCAGTGTTATTTTTTATAAATTATGTATATTTTTTGTTAGTTAATGAATTTCAACTTAAGTTTATATCATTCTTAAATACAAATAATAAACCTTTGAATAAATCCAAAAATTTGTTTTTGATTAATAGTATTCGCGATATTTTAGCCTAAGTAAAAACTTATTCAAATGTGTGCCATTTATATGTCCATAGCTGTATGTATGTATGTATGTCTCTAAGCTTATAGCGGAATGTCTTTATTATTATCATGAATTCTTCCTACCATATGGCTGATATACTTTCTCTATCTGTCTGTCTGCCTATCCGTCCATCTAAAGGACATGGTTGGTATATGTCTGCAGAATATTGTTCATTTTTTTTTATTTTTCTTCTTCCTTTGTATGCCAGTCTCACGTTTTAACACTGGAAATTATGAAATTTGATATTTTCCACTTGAAACAAATACAAGTTTTAAGTGAGCAGCTGGTCTTTCATTCAAACCAGGAGGACAAAGACTTTATAAAGTCCTTTTGAATTTTTTAAAAGATTTTTTCCCTCTCTCCACAAAAAAGTATCCATTTACACGTCCTTTAAAGTAACAGAGAGAGAGAGAGAAGAACACTGTATTTCTTATTATTGTACCTGATTTCCATTGAAATAACGGTAAGAAAAAGAACAGATTTTTTTTTTTTAATAGTCAAGTGTTTGTTGTGTAAATGGTAAGTAAGTATCATGTCTGGCCTTAGGAAATGAATTATGAATTCCGGAGAAATTTTAATTAAAAGAATTTGATCTGCTCTGCCTAATTAAAAAAAAATAAAAAATTAAGGCAAAAACGTATGTCACAAAATTTCATTTTATAAAGTAGCTTTGCTTTGCTTACGTATTAATCAGAGCATCAGCAATGAATCGTCATAAGCACTCATAAAATTTTGAATATAAGTGAGTCAACAATATTGAAAATTAACTATGTACTCTGATTCATTCATGCTCACCACAACGTTGTTTTATAAGTCTAGGTTGCAATGAGTATGAATACAACGTTGACATCAAACTCATACCATTCGAAATATGTTTGATTCATAAACCTACTCATTTAGATTCATAACTTTAGAAAAGTACTTATAAATGATTCGAGTGACTCGAATCATTCATCAAAATTTACTGGCTTAGTTCTTGTTGCATTTACAAAAAAAAAAAAAGGACACATAAGCAAAAAAGACAGAGCAGCAAGCAGAGCAAACACACAACCTTTTAGTGGGTATTTTAGTATACATACATACATAATTGGTCATTACAACCCTTCGGTCAGGATTACGACCTAGTTTCTCACACCACTTATGTTGTGTGTGTTAATTTTATACATGAGTGGCGGGACCTACGGTTTAAAGTCCACTCCGACCGACAGATTTTTTGAGAAACTTTTCATGGCAATTTTATTTACTCTTAGAGTTTTTGCCAGAAATCTGCTGTGAGGAAGTATTGTATTTTGATGTCTGGCCTGGGGCTCGAACCCTGGTTTTTTCGTCTAATAAGCCAACACACTACCTACTAGACCACGGCGACTTCAAGAGTATTTTAGTGTTCGTATGCGATTCATACTTATTTTGTGCTTCGTATATATGTTGAGTTATGGAGGATCGAACTCAATAACATCATACGTGTTGTTAAGTATGAATATGATGAGTACTTCAAACTTTGAATATGAGTAGAGGTTCCATGATATTAAAATAAGTATGAATGCGTATAAGTATCAGAAATTATGAGTATGATTCGTTTATATTCATCTTTTTCGAATACTCATTGCTGATCTCTGGTATCAATTATGTTTCATACGTTTTTTATTCGAAAATCTGTGAAAGGTTGTTTCAATATTTTCATCTCATACAAAGGGTTATCCGTTTAGTGGTTTTAAAACCTCTGTGATTCACTTCATTTAGTGAAAAATTCAAATTTCACAAACCTGAATTCTTTAACAACCAAAGAACGTGTAAAATGGTCACAATTTATAACAAAAGTGTTGTGTTTCAAGCATTTCGGCTTAATGGTCGTCATAACCGACATTGGCATTGGCAACACTGTAAAGAAATTTTAAGAGTCTGGTAACGTTTACAGTATAGTTAGACAAGTACATCAGTTTAACGTAGGCCCTGATGAAAATATCGGTTCTTTCAGTGAAAATGGGGCGGATAACCCGAATTTGTTCCTTTCTCAGCTTTCTCAGTAATTGAGTCTATCCTACAGCTCATTATGGCGTATTTTGGATTTAGATTGGCACCTTCATCCATACCAAGTTTAACTCACGCAATAATTGAAGCCTGTCAACCATTCATAAAGCCATAGATATGCTGGTTGTAAGCTAGAATAACAGGCTTTCTGAGGCTGATTTTTCGAACAAAATTTTCTACAGCAATAAAACTTATATTTTAGGTTAGGTTAGATTAGGTTTGAGGACATGTACTTGCCCCAATGGCATAGGCAGTGGTTAAAATAAGCCATTGTCCTAAAAGAGAGAGAGGAAATTGGGTAATGGGCAAAAGGAGAAAAGAGAAAGGTAGAGAGAAAGCTGATTTCTTAGTGGAAGGTTAACGCAACAAGCTAAATTGCAGCATATAGGACTTGAAAAACTCAAAAGAAAATCTATTGCATCTGGCAAAAGTGATTATTTGGTGTATTTTATGGTCTGCAGGTGAGACTCTGGAAGAATCGTTAGCGTCAATTCAAAGAGTCCTATGGCCCTATGATTTTTAACTTAAAAATTAATAACTTCGTTGCATGTGGTGGACGATGCCACAAATCACAGAACTTAAACGATTTTTGCTTTTTTTCAAGCGAAGTTTCCATAAAAAGTAAGTTCACTTTTTGACGACATTACGTTTGAGACCCGGTAGTAACAAATTTCCTAGGCAACCGCATTAATATAGTGGACACCATAATTCTTTTACATAGTTTCCCATAGGGAATGATATTCATACGTCTATGCTCTTCAATATACATCCGATCACAGTATCCAGTAATTAACACGTTCATCGCCACGGTAATATCAGAAAAATTTTCACGTGGGCCACGGTAACTTTATTAGATAATTTAGTTAAAAATCTATCAAGGAAACTTAATGTATCACAGAAAAATTTTTTTTTTGCTAAAATTCCCGGAAAAACACTATTTTTATGTCAGACATATATGACTGACATGGCCCTATATTTAAACTTTTTTCGACAAGCCGTGTTAGTCTTATATATCTGACGAATCCAAACAAGATACAACAAGTATTAACCTGTTGTTTTGAACACAGCGTCGTTTGCGTCGGACATTTGTGATTTACCAAATCGCGTACGTCAGACACATATGACTGATATGGCTCATGTAGAATTTCTTAGCGTCCGACACATATGACTGACATGGCGATGAACGTGTTAAACATGTAGGACACGCTTCATTGAATTCCTGACAAGAGCTAAGAGAAGTTGGATTCTTTTACTCGCCAGAGTAGGCAAGAGCCTTTTGAATATTCTGCAAGTGGTGACATCAGACCACCATCCTTTCATAAAACCTTTAACCAGTATTGTAGCAATTAAGAACCTTCTCAGTCTGAAAACTCTCTTAATATGTTCCGATGCCTAATTTGCATGTTAGAAGCCTAATCGGCTCTTTTCTAAACGTCAAGAGGCGTTTTTTCATAATCTGTAAAGACGGAGAAGAACCTGGACGGATTGGAAGTTAATCCCAATTTTTTTCAACGTCCATTTATCTATTAAGTTCGGTAGCATAACTAAAAGAGGATGTATGTCCCCATGTGCAAGTGTCACTCAAAGAAATGACCTCGTAGTAGAGTACTCAACAACAATAAAATTCACTCGAATGACCGAATAACATGAGAATGACAAAATTTCAACATGATATTGATTTGAGAGAGAGAATGCTGCTGAGAAGGCATTTTAATCTCACTAAGATTCGAGTAAGTACCGACAAGCTAAGTTTAACTATACACCTCGTTTGATGAACTTCACGTAATGTGTTGCCACAATTGAAATTTTTGTAAATCTCGTTGGATTTTGTTGCAGTCCAATTTAAATTTGAGTCTTATTTTAAAAATATTCGAAAAAATCGAACAAATATTCTTCAAAAGTAAACAAAATATGTAACGATGTGTGCTTAATTTTGTGGCCAACTGTATATTACATTAGTTAAGCAAAATCATTTTATTTTGAAAAAAAATATGAAATCAAAATATCCTCCCTCTACTTGCACTCGTTGCTGCGCTGCTTAAAACTGAATATGGAATCAGTTTTTTTCCTTCTGTTTTTTTTTTGTTTCCTTTAACATCTGTTCCTTTTTTCTAGTTCCTTTTTAATAGTTCCTTCATAACAAAGTAAAACAACAACAACAAGAACAATGGCATTTGTTTTTTTGTGTTTTTTTCATTTCATTTCATTCAGTGGTGAACAGGTTTTATTTGTAAATTCCCATGGTATCGCTCGCTGAAAAGTAAAGTGTATTGTGCTACGAAGTATTGTCTGTGTATGCGTATAAGAGTGGGTTTTCATGAGTTTGCGTGTGTATGTACACAAGTATGCAATGCAACTACCTGAGACAAGCTCAAACTAAACGTTGCAGCAAACAAGCGAACTGTGCTATTGGAATTATTGTTAGCAGCAGCAGTAACAGCAGCATTTGCAGCACCTTGCAGCAACAACAACAAAACGAAATATTACTACCGAAAATCAAATAATAACAACAACAACAATGTGTGTTTGTGTGTGTTTTTACGTATTGTGTTTTTCTTTTTGCATACCTGTATGCCTGTATTACCTGACAAACTATATTTAACAAGGAAACAAGCCAGTCTTTTGATTGTATTGTGTTGAGAAGAGAATATTTATCAGGCCACATTATTGTTTGTGTTGGTATTTATATTGAACGAATGAATGAATGAAATGTATGAACAAATGCTTTGCTGCTTGCTTCTTCTTCTTCTTCATTGTGTTTTTCTTTACATAACCGAAGAGAGAAGAAATTGTGCATTTGACTGTCTCGACTCGGCTTTGTTTTTTGGCTTAAGATTTCCTTCAAATCAAACAGCCGTGCTTGCATAAATCTTAACGACCGGCTTGTTTATTTGAATGATTTTATAAGGCCGTTGTTTCTGTGTTTTTTTTTTCTTTTCATTCATACAGCAGACAACAGGCAACTAGGCAGACAGGCGTTCGTTTTGTTCATTCATTCCCTCATATCATCGTCATATCCTTAAGTAGGGAATTCTCTTAAAATATTCCCACACAAATACACACACACTTACATACGTACATATAGACAATTATAGATGTTTTCAAACTCTCAATGATTTTTTGTCGATGCTGTACCATCCATATGTGCATGTGTATGGAAGAATCTTCGTTATCGTTTTATGTAATCCTTTTCATGAAATCCTTAATAGGAGGGGGGAAAACTAACAATTTTTATATCTTTTGCTAGAATTTTACTCAAGCAACAGCTGAGCCAAGCAAGCAGGACAGGCTTAAACGTTTTAAAATAAATTTGATGATGTTTCTAATACAACAAATGCAGAGTCACTAGAATTTTTTGGAAAGAAATAATAGGAATGATTTCATTTTGCCCAATAACATGTAATTTTAGAAAACTAGAAGACGGTTTGATGATAACAGGAATGAAACAAGCACAGCATAAGGCAGTAAATCCATCAAATCTTGTAATAAGTAGCAGGTAACGTATAGGAATCTGTTTTAAGTCTTTAAATGTCTGATTAAGAATCTAAATTTCCGTGGAGACATGATAGCACCATGGAGAGAAGATCACATACAACATGAGAATAATACCCGGTTTCTCCATCTCTTTAGACCATCAACTATCTCATCTAAGAAACTCAACCTCAACCTTTACAACAGGCGTGCAGATGTCAAATCGAGGCACTAAAGACATCAGTTCCAAGCCATACATTCTAATTTACTTTGAAAGGAAAATACTGCATAACATATTCGGCCCACATCATAGTGAGCTGATAGGCCAGGGTATCGCGGAGGGTTTAGTCTATGAATAGAATTTTTTAGTCTATGGCTTGGATTTTTTAGTCGATGATTTCCAGTTTTTCGGTCGATGACTTGCATTTTTTATCGATGACTGCGATTTTTTGATCGATGGTTTTCAGTTTTTTGGTCGATGACTTTAATTTTTCGCCGATGACTTGCATATTTTTCGTCGATAACTTGCATTTCTTTAAATCGATAACTTTCATTTTTTATAGAAAGTTCTTTTTTTTAGCTCATTTGAGAAAAACAAATAACTTCGAAGCCTATATCTCTGGCCCCAACTAACTACCGACTGTAAGAAAACCTGTTTTGGAATCTTTGATACAATGTTTATCCATAGCTACTTAACGAAAACCGCACCTTTTTAATCTACACCGAATTTTATGCACTTTCTGGCCAAGAAAGATGGAGAGCCAATCAACATTCAATTGGAGTTGAAATAAAAAAGTTACTGGAACTGCATTCTCTGGAGACAAAAGATAATATCCTTAGCATAACTATTAGGTGCAGTCGCCGTGGTCATATATTAATTAACCTGGCAGAATCATTACTAGGAATTCAGAGTATTATGGCCGTATTAAAGCCGAATCTAGTAATTAATGTGTTGGCTTATTAGACGTGAGGCCGCGGTTCAAACCCTAGGACAGATATCTCCAACAAAACGAAGTATGAAAGAAGAATATTTCTTCGGCGACTTCCTCTCAACGGCTTACTGGCAAAAAATCGGAGAGTAAATACAAACTGCAATGAAAAGTTTCTTAAAAAACTGTCGTTCGGAGTTGACTTTAAACTGTAGGTCCCGCCACTCATGTATAAAAATTAACGCACAAAACATAAGTGGTGTGGGAAAATAGGTCGTAATCTTGACTAAAGGGTTGTAATGTATGTATATAACTATTAATTGGAAACTCTGGATAAAACACAGAATTGAAAGGGATCCCACAGGCTTAGAAACACTAAATTATGGAAAAGCTGCTGAATTCAACACTAAAATGGAACCTTTTAGAGCAGTAACATTGAAGTTTAAGGACAATACTGAACTCATTAATATTTACACTCTGTTTGAGATACTTACAGTGGTTGTAATATGCAACTCTCGATACTTAAGTATTTATAAGAGCATTCAACTGATCTACATACGCATACTTATGTACATAAGGTGACCATAAATTGGTGTCCATTCATTGAAACAAACTTGCCACAATTGGCAATATCACTGTAGAAACCGGTTCTTTTGCTTAATGGTGGCAGGCACTAAATACTACTTGTTTAGTGGCAACGTGAATACAATAAAGTTGTATTCCACTATTTTTGTGTGGAAGAAATATTCATTTGAGGCCACTTTACTGGCGTATTCATATGATACTGACAAACAATGTCAGTCTCAGCCGACATACGCTAAGCTAAGTTGAAGTCTTTGCATTTTCTGTCTGTCCATTTGTTTAGTTTACTAGTTTCTCATGCATTTATATTCGTATTCGGCGTATCATATCATATCAAAGTGCAGGTGAAGTTTATATTTTGAATGACAAACACAAGAAGAGAAAAAATAAAACCTAGTAAGGGTAACACTGTTTTTTGTTTTTTGTTTGTAGCATTATTTGGCAGTTTTTTCAGTTGAAAGCTAATCAAAGTTTGTATATATTTAGTTAGTTATTGTTTAGTGTAATCAAAGCGTTTAATAGCATATGTTTTTGTGTTAGCAAATGACTAAGAAGCTAACCTTTACTACACCTTAGAACTGGCAAAAATCGTGATAACTCTTATCGTTTTCCTATGAATGTACGTGAACTTCTTTTAAATCATATTTCTATTCAATTCAATTCAATTCTATTCATTAGTAAATTAATATTATTTGTTGTTGGTGTTTTGGTGTGGTTTTTTTTATTGTTTTTCTTTGTCATTTTTCTTTGGGTTTAAAATTACGTATGATAAGCACAAATAAATTTGATATACAACGAGTATATAATGACGTTAATTATAATTTTGAAGAAATTTTAATCAAAATAAATAAAAAAAATTTTAATAAAACAATAAAAACAAGAAAAACAAATACACTTTAATTTTAACAAGAAAAATGTAAGCAACAGAAGAGACACACACGACTAAAAATAAAATGAAAAATAAAATTTAAAAACAAAATTAAACTCTACGTACAAATAATAATAACTTGTTATGAAATTTCTACCGCGAAATAAAACCATAACAAATACATACATACATGTACATACATATGTATGTATGTATGTATATAAGTAAACTTTATTATTATATTCTTAGAATTAAACAAATTAACAAGTAAAAAAGAAACAACAAATGAAACAAGAGTTGTTAATAATATTTCATATTTTAATAAAAAAAAGTTGCTCTTGTTCTGTTGCCGTGTATCTCTCTAACAAGTCTAAGTGATATTTGTTGTCATTACAGTAAAGTTAGGACATCGTATTCAATGGCCAGTCAAGTATCCTATTCTGTTATAAAGTATTATAATCAGAAAGCGCGGCTAGACTATATTATCTGGCATATCTCTCAGATACTCAAAGGAATGTGGTGAGAAAAAATTTCATTTAAAAAATGGACTCGCTTTTAACAGAGTTTAAGTAAAGCTTACAATTGAAATACGAGATGTAAACACTTTGTCCAGGTAGTCATGTTTTCATATTTACAATGAAATATTATGTACGCACTCGCAACTAAATTCGACAAATAAAGTAAATGAAGAAGCAGATTCTGGTGTAATTAATGAATTTTTGCAACGGAAACTGATGCAAAAAATCATTTTTTATTAACCAAATGCGTTCATTTTAAGGCTAAACCTCATTAAACCTGATTAAATTGACAAAGTATTCATTTTACACCTTTGAAGGTTGCAAAACCTATATATCTTGGGCTTCTTTGGCGTCCCTTTTCCCTGAGAAATCCACTCTAACAAGTATTCTTTGGTTTTTGGTCTGTTTTGGTGGACCTACAATAACGTGAAATTGAAATTAAAACTACTGAGCCTTGTGACTGACAAACTCTTTCGCTGTTTCAGTGTCTGATTGGGGCATTAACATGTTGCGAATTGTCTCGGCAATACATAGCTCAATAGGTCGGCCCAAAAAGTTTCGCAATCTCCCTACTACCCTGTACAACCACAACTTCACTTTTTTCCGCATTCAAATTGAGGATGTTGAGATCCCATGTTATTAATCGAACCTAGGTTTGAATTGAATGATGATTTTCCCCTAGTAATTCACATTTACTTCCATTTTCTCTACGTAATACGCGGTAAATTGTTATCAATAACTGTAATGTAGTTTGTTCAAGATTTCAAATACTGGACGATACTTTAAACAGATGCAGATGATTGAGCTGCTAAACCAGATCATGGGATGGACAGGTTTGCCTCCTGTAAGTGTCTAGCAACAACAGATGGATACCCATATCAATATTTTCGTATAATCAAGAGGCTCCTGAAGCACAATCACCTCACTATGTAGCGAAACCTGAAGCAAATTTGCCACTGGTTGGACGTGAGCCATTCTGTGGGCTTACGAGAGATTATTGTAACGGTATGCTTACGAACTGGATAGGGAGTAACTAGTAAGTAGGGAGTAATTGTTCCAGACAATTTCAGTTAAAACGATTTCCAATTCTTAACAGAACAGCTGCTGGGTCATACATATAAGTAGCCTTGGCTAAGTAGAGAAGACTGTTTGTGTGAAATCATTCGTCTGTTTATATCGAAAACACAAACAAAGTCCGAGTTTGTCAATTCCACGCTGTTCTCAGTGAAAAGGCCCTTCATCACGGTTGATTATAGCGAATTATGCTTTTAGGTTTACCGTTAGCTATGTTATGACCAAATCGAACTCTTGTTGAAGATTCGGAACGCTTAGATATGCTGAGTAGTACTAGAGCAACAGGAGCTGTCCCTACTAAAGACTTGGATTTAAGACCATTTCAACTGGTATTGAAAACCGGAGTTATGGAAACTATGGTTAGAATAATGGGAGACGGTTCAAACGTGCGATTCAACAGTAGGGATCGTTACTTTACGCATCGAATAGATGGCAGCTCTCGGCTTAGCTATTCGAAAAAAATTTCTTTAGCGATGAAGCTCATTTCTCATTCCATGGTTATGTGAACAATCAAAATGGATGCATGTTCTTGTCACGCACTATGACCTAAATTTGACATTGGCTCGTACAACTTTGAATTTGAAACAAATCCAGAGGTAGTAATTAAACTGACATTGCATTTCATGCCCGATGGCAAGACCCGAGTATAATAATCAAAGATAACTTTCAAAGAAATCCTAGCTTTATTTCTGTTTTATTTAATTTTACATAAGAAATCTTTAAAAAATTTTGTAGGTATATGTACTTATAAGAACTCACCTTTTGTATTGCCATGATCCGCATAACCAGATGTACCAGCCAATGAATAATCCAAAAGTGCAAGTAAAACACCCAAAACTAGACACAATTTTAAGGCCATATTGGCACCGTTATTCACAGATTCACAGACACAGAAAAAAAATTGCAATTTGAAAAACGTTTTGTTTAGCAAAGAAATGTGATACTCTCGCTCGCTCTCTCTCTCTCTGACAATATCGTTGTACGTTCTATTGCTATTCACTTTTTTTATTATAATGGTTACTGTTTGTTGTTGTTTTTATTGTTGCTGTTGTTATTGTAGTAATTTGTTGTTGTTATTGTGATAATTATTTTGTTTTTTAGTAGTTGAACGATTATTGTTTGACTGTCTTGATGTTGTTCAGTGAGGCATTACAATGACTTTAGTTAAGTTTTTGTTTTTTTCTGCTTTTTTCAATTTATTTTTCTTTTTTTTTTAATTTTTTGCAAATTTTATGAAATAAATTATTTTGTTTTGTTTTTTTTTATTAATTCACGTTTTTTTTTAGATTTTATTACAGAGACAAATCAATGTAGCGTAACTGAGTAATAGGCATGCGTGCGTGCGTATATGTAAGTAAGTTTAGCGCTTTGCTGCCTTAATGTAAATGCGCAATGCGAAGAAGAAAAATAAAAGAAAAACTGCAGCATTTAATTGTAGATTTTGTAAGCCATAGAAGGATTACAATGGAGACGATGACGACAGCTAATGTTGTAGGACATAAGCAGCAGCAATAATTGCATGAGAAAATTCCGTAAGATCAACATATTTAAGGCAACAACGGAAGTCCTGTTCTGTTTTCATGTAAAAGAAATTCACCAGGTTAAGCATCAGCTAGTCAGTGTAACCGGGCAGTCAGTCAGTCATGCAGTCAGTCTTACAATTTAGATTAAATTCAACAGAATTAATTATTAACACCTGTTGTTGTTGTTGTTTTTCTATTTATTTATTTACTCTTGTTTTCTTTGTATATTTTTCTTGTTTTCTTATTTATTTTTTTGTTTCCCTTGCCACTTCTGCTTGGGAAATTGAGTGAAGCCCTTGTTTTCTTTATTTCTGATACATTTTCTTCAAATTTTAAAAGGCTTTTCTTAATTTTCTATACCTTTTCGTAACACTTCTTTACGTTTAAACATTAATTTTTTTAATTTTTCTTTTAATTTTAAGCACTTCACACTCAATGACACTAAAAATATTGAAAATTTTAACGCGAATAACAAACGAAAAACAAAAACGATAATGAAACTCAGTTAAAAAGAACACGCCAAGTATCGTACTTCAGATGAAATGAAACCCTTTTTGTTGGTTGTTGTTATTATTGTTGTTGTTGCTGTTGCCGCATTTGGCCTTACAGCCAAGCAAATAAACGAAGGGTTCACAAAAAGAAGAAAAATGAAGAAAAGTTGGTTGGTTGTTCAATAAAATCTTTTGTTTCGTATCAATTTTAACAATAATTTGCACAAACTCTTCAATATTTTATTGTTTTTCCTTTTAATAAAACAATAAAAGTATCTGTTTTAACACAATTATTAATATATATCAATATGTATTGTAGGTATGTAACACAAAAACAAATTGGACAACAAAAATTCCCGCACAAAAAACTAGCCACACGTCCGCTTGCAAAGAAACTTCGTTAACGAATAAACGTTGTTAGTGAGTAGCATAGAAGTTGACTGATCTCCTTTGTATACGAAAAAAACGCACTGTAAGCTGAAACAAATTGGAATTTCAACACTTACTCACACAATCTTTTGGTACGAAAGAGAGAGAGAGCCATTTAGCAACCGTCAGTAGAGTATGGTTTCCATGATAATGTGTCTGTGCTAAGAATTTTGAAAAGGTTTTGAAATTGGATGCACTGAGTTGTTCGAAATTGTTCGTCTGTGGTACTTGGTGATGTGTTCAGTTTCTTTAAAATAAAAAAACATCGCAAGTAATCTAATATGGGATCGTGTTAAAAGTTTTCTCAAAGCTGTGGATTTTAAGTAGAAGTGGGCAATTTTTCGCTTAACTTATTAACCCTTAAACGGTTTAATTTCGAATTGAAGAACTTTTTCTGTCAGGTTCATTATTTTTTTTAGTAAAGACATGCACCCATGTTCTATGTTCTGCCATTAAAATGAAGCAATTATTGAAAGAAAACCCAAATAGTGGGTATTTTTGTTTAGAAAATATTTAAAAAATAATGGGTTATCCATTTAGTGACCTCAAAACCGACAATATTTCATCTCAAGTTGCATAGATGTAGTAAAAGATTTAGGATTTAGGAATATAGACCGTTTAACAATCGAAAATCGCGTAAAACTGAGTAAAGCTGGCTAAAGTAGCCACTTTTCGTGGTCGATCATTATCGATTCACTGTGCTAGTAATTGGCAAGATCGTAGAGAAATTTGAAGAGCCTAGAAGCGTTATGGGTATAGTTAGCTCCGCTCATCATCACAATGTATGTGCCGAAGAAAATATCACTTCCCTTCAGTGAAAGTGTACTGGATACTTCAAATCTACTTAATCAGCCTTACTTACCATTCCTGATGGCGTATTTTGCATATGAATTTCCATCTTCATTTAGATAAGGACCAATTTACACAGCCCTTATAGCTGGACAACCTTTCCTATCGCTGGAGATGTGCTAAATGGGTGGTAGACCGACAAGTTTTCAATGTTAATTTTTCGAATAAGCTTGTCTTAAGTAAAGAAAGTTCATTTCTCTTCCGATGGTTACGTCTAATTACAGAATTTTTAAATATGAAGCTTGGACACAGAAATGATTGTGGAAAATCCATGATCGTCCACCGGAACTCCTAGATGTATACACCAATGGCTCTAAACTCGATAGCGCGGTTGGTAGTGGAGTATACTCTGGGAAACTGCATCTGAACATTTTCCTCCGACTGCCGCATTATTGTAGCGTGCTTCAGGAGGAAGTAATGGCCATCTATCGGGCTGCTCAATGGATTCTCGTAAAAGGAGTTGCTTTCGCCCACATCTCGATCTTCGCTGATAGTTAGGCTGCCATAAGATCTCTTTCAAACGTTGTGAATAACTTCAGGATCGTCTGGGAATGTCGCCGCTGTCTCGACCTTCTTTCTGGGCACAGTAATATTGCGGTTAACTGCATTACTTCGCCATGACTGGTGCACTACTTCCGAAATCCTCTTCAATCGATTTGGGGATGCCACTTACGTCGGTCAAATTGGCCATCGCACGGAAATTCTTTCGAAACACCAACCTATCCTGGGTCAATGAGGAGTCCTGCTCCACCGCTAGGCTCACTTGGCCCTAAATTGATAGAAGGCCCAGCAACCAGTTACTTGGACTTGTCATCTCGATCACATTGATCATGCTTACAGGTCATTGTGTTATGGAAAGATACGCGGAAAGAATGCAGCTCACATCTAATGACTTCTGCCGTGGGTGCAGATCCGCTTAGGAAGAGTACACTGTTATCCACTTCCTTTGTCAATGCCCAACTCTTCATCCATTGATGCCAGGGATATACATACATAATTGGCCATTACAACCCTTCAGTCAGGATTACGGCCTAGCTTCTCACACCACTCATGTTGTGTGTGTTAATTTTATATGTGAGTGGCGGGACCTACAGTTTAAAGTCGAATTCGAACGACTGATTTTTGAGAAACTTTTCATGGCAATTTTATTTACTCTCAGAGTTTTTGCCAGCAATCTGCTGAGAGGAAGTCGCCGAAGAAATACTTTTTGTATTTTGTTTTGATGTCTGGCCTGGGGCTCGAACCCTGGCTTTACGTCTAATAAGCCAACATACTACCTACTAGACTACGGCGACTTATTGCCAAGGATATAGCTTCGTTTATCAAACTTCCGGGCTGGTTTTCCAGCGTGGGGTAGTCGTGCTTAAAATGTACAGCCCTTGCGATGGCCAACTTCTTCTTCGTCCCTGGGAACTTGGAGGAACTTGGTCAGTACAGAGACTGCGGACCGCTATGCGTACGCAAGTGAGCTTTTGGTATCAAAGCTAGCACTCCAACCTACCTACCTACCTACCTAAGCACACTACGCACGTTTGAAGCCATGTTTAGTATTGTTAGGGGATATTAAATCTAAAACCACAATCTTAATATGAATTTAATTGGAAATATTGTTTTAATAGAATTACTTTTTAATTAAAAGTTTTTATTATTTAAAAGCGGAGATTAAAATAAAAAAAATGTGAAAACCTTTCAACGATTATTAGTTTAAAGAAAATCATGATTAATGCTTTCGTATACATTTCTACATAAAAACAATAGAAATAAACAAAACATATTCATAATTTAATTAAATACATACATATTTATTTATGTATGTATGTCTCCTCAATAAATAAAAACAGATTTTCTATGAGATTCATAGCTGCCCGCTGAATAAACCACAGAACCATAGAAAGCATAAATAATTTCAGAGTAGTATTGTGTCACTTATAGTTTATTAGCACAAAATAGGCTTCTTTAATACATACTTATATACATAAATACATTAATACATTCATATATGTATGTAAGTATGTATATAATTAAAAAAAATGTACGCCTTTTATGCAGAAAGTAAAAAACCTTGCCACGGTATTCCCCAGACGCAGGGACTTTGTGAATTTTTCTTCAATTGTTTGCTGCTGTCTTATCAGTATTTTCATTATTCGATTGATTGAATATCATGTATGTATGTATGTACGTGCCTTTTGTTTTATTTTAGAAAATTTAACCATAACTTAAAGTAAGTCCCCACGATTTATTTTTAAAAACGAATTTCTATAGTGTGACTGACTAGCTCTGTGCTCTACAATAAATACTCAAGCAGAATACAATTCAATTATCAGTGTCTTACAGACAAAGCTAAGGCTATCACAACAAACTTAATCGTTTACAACAAAAGTAATTTAAAAATCAATCAAAAATGAAATCCTTTATCGTACTCGCTGTTACCTTGTGCTTGGCTGCATTCTTTATGGGTCAATCCGTAGCCTCGCCTGTTGAAGCTGCTGAGGAATCTCAATTTGTTGATGGCTTGCATGCCTTGAAATCGATTGAACCGGAATTGCACGGCCGCTACAAGAGAGCCACTTGCGATTTATTGAGTGGCACTGGCATTAATCATTCGGCTTGTGCTGCCCATTGCTTGTTGAGAGGAAATCGTGGTGGCTATTGCAATGGCAAGGGTGTCTGCGTATGTCGCAATTAAGAAATCTCATTTTACATACAAAAAAAATTTTAATAAAGTGATCACTTAAAGTATTAATAAAGCAAAGTTGTTTTTTTATTTGTTGGTAATACTAAACAAAATTATAAAAAAGTTTATTGTTCTTTGTTTACCCGGCTCAAAGCGAAGAAGGATGATAGATGAAGCCGGTAAGAGGTATAGCCATTAGAATTGTTGTATTAAATTCAAGTGCTTTTATAGGACTCGGATATAACTTCGGTTAGTGGTAGTTGGCATCCGAGATCAGCTATGAATTGTTTTTTTGCTACTCATAAGCACTCATGAAATTTTAAATATAAGTGAGCCAACAATATTGAAATTTAACAGTGAACTCTGATTCATTCATGCTCACTACAATGTTGATTTATAGGTACAGGTTGCAATGAGTATGTGTACAACGGTGACATCAAACTCATACCATTCGAAATATGTTTGATTCATAAGCCTACTCATTTAGATGTATAACTTTAGAAAAATACTTCTTATAATACTCATAAATGATTCAAGTGAATATGATGAGTATTTCAAACTTTGATTATGGGTAGAGGCTCCATGATATTAAAATAAGTATGAATGCGTATAAGTATCAGAAATTATGAGTACGATTCGATTCCACTCATCGTTTTGAATACTCAGTGCTGATCTCTGGTTGGCACCATTTAAAATGATACCAAAGCCAGACTCATAAGTTCTATTAATGCCTACAGAGTCTAAACTTTTTAAAAAACTGCAGACATCTGAACTAATGTCACTCTGAAATGTGAAATAGTATTGAGAAATGACTGGCATGCTAATAACAAGTAGTGACTCTCATCTCTGTAATGTCTTTTAAGAATCGTAGTATGTTGAGGCCTACGCGATCAGATCCAGCTAAAAAAGGGATTGAGTTTGTGAAAAACAAAAGTGAATGGGTGAAAATGTATTCACGATGGCTCGACAATTTTCTCTAAAACATGAATATGGTGTTATATTTTACACTTCTAGGTAGCGTAGAAGTCGCCATAGTCTAGTAGGTAGGGTATTGGCTTAGTAGACGTAAAGCCAGGGTTCGAGCACCAGGCCAGACATCAAAATAAAATACAAAAAGTATTTCTTCGGCTACTTCCTCTCAGCAGATTTGTGGCAAAAACTATGCGAGTAAATAAAATTGCCATGAAAAGTTTCTCAAAAATCTGGCGTTCCGAGTCGACTTTAAACTGTAGATAAAGCCACTCATGTACAAAATTAACACACACAAGTGGTGTGAGAAACTAGGTCGTAATCCTGACTGAAGGGTTGTAATGACCAATTATGTATGTATGTATGTATGTAGGTAGCGTTAGCTACACACGAAAATATTTTTTTAATATTTTCTATTTACACTATTAAGCCAATCTAGTGCAATGCTTTCACTTTTCTTTTCCTCATTTAAAGAGAAGATAAAGCCAATCAAAGAACGTCATAGGGTACCATCATTGAGTACCAACCATCACTTCTTGAAAATGAGTAGGACTCAATCAATAAAATTCCTCGCCCAATACATATTCACAAAGGGCGTTGTTGCTAGCAGTGCTGCCCCTTACAGACATAATTGGTCATTACAACCTTTCAGTCAGGATTACGACCTAGCTTCCCGCAACACTTATGTTAAGTGTGTTAATTTTATACATGACTGAGGGGACCTACAGTTCCAAGTCAACTCCGAACGACTGAATTTTGAGAAACTTTTTCATGGTAATTTTTTATTTACCTTCAGAGTTATTACTAGAAATCTGCTGCAGGGCAGTTGCCGAAGAAATATTTTTTCATATTTCGTTGTGGTGGAGATGTCTAACCCAGGGTTTGAACCGTGACCTCACTAGACTGCTGTTTCTTTATGTATTTAATATTGCCGTTAAAAAATAAAAACAATTACAAATTTACATACACGTACACAGAAATTTTATTTCAAGTAATTTTTACAAACATTTTTTTTAAGAAATTTGTTGCAACTTAATTGCGGCAAACGCATACAGCTCTTGAGTTACAGTAGCCACCACGTTTGCCCAACAGTATACAGTGAGCAGCACAAGCCGAGTGACTGACACCAGCAGCACTTAACAAATCGCAAGTGGCTCTCTTGTAACGGCCATGATGTTCAGGTTCAATACCATTTAAAGCTTCTAAGCCTTCAACGGCAGATTCGGCCTCGGGGGCAGGCAATGCCAAGGATTGAACCATAAAGCATGCGGCCAAACAGAAGGCGACAGCAAATAACACAGAGAGTTTCATTTTTTTTTCTCCACAAATTGCTTCTCTATTGTATCGTGAACTGAAGTAATGTCGTACAGCTGTTGTACTGATAGCTTTGGTTTAGGTCTGTGGTTTATTTATACCTGATATCGTAAGAGTATAGTTTTGGAAATTATAAGTGCTTTTATTAATTAAAATTATAAATTATATGATAATTATTATGGGGGAAGTGAGTGAGACACTTACACTTGGTGTAATGCAATAATAGATCACAGTAGTAGATAAGAATTGAACCCACAACCCTTACAGAGATGTACTACGGCGTCAAAAACTTAAAACAGAGAGTGCCAACATAAACAAAAATAAAAATTTGTATGTATGGAGACTCCTATATTACAAGTGGATCTTCTAGAGATAACACGATGTGGTTATCTGTTGACAGTTTCACACTAAGTTGTAGAGTGTACTAGAATGGAGTGTTTTCGGAATAGCAGATGTTGATGTTTCTCTTAAAATGTCTGGAAAATTATTACGATTGCATTTGAAGTGTGAATAGGGCGGAAATATTAATTAAACATTACAATGAATTTTATTTACGAGGGCAGTCTTAAAATGAGACGAACTAAGGCAATTACTTCAGGGTGCACAGGTGTCCCTTTTTTAACAATAAAACTTAAACAGCGTCGCTAATAAGTTTCTATAGAGTTTTGGGCACTGAAGTCGCCATAGTCTAGTGGGTAATGTGTTGGCTTATTAGACGTGAGGCCTCGGTTCAAACCCCAGGTCAGACATCTCCCCGAAAATGAAATATGAAACAAATATTTCTTTGGCGCCTGCCCTTCAGCAGATTTCTGGCAAAAACTCTGAAAATAAAATATAAGTGCCATGAAAATGTTTCTCACATATCTGCCTTTCTTTAAACTGTAGGTCCCACCACTCATGTATAAAATTAACACACCCAACATAAGTGGTATGAGAAGCTAGGTAGGCTACCCAGAAGTATAGAACGTAACACCATATTTATGTTTTATAGTCGATAGACTCCACTAAGAGCTTCCTTAAGGCAAATCGATTCTCCTAAGACACTAATTCCCATTTCAGAGTGACATTAGTTCAGATGTCTGCAGTTTTTTAAAAAGTTTAGACTCTGTAGGCAATAATATAACTTATGAGTCTGGCTTTGGTATCATTTTAAATGGTGTCAACTAACACTTTTAAAACTAAGTGTTGTGCGAAGCTAGGTCGTAATCCTGACTAAAGGTTTGTAATGACCAATTATCTATGTTATGTTAGGCACTGTAACACTGCAATAAAGTGGGGTTTTTATGTCGATTCGTAAGTAGGAGTGAGGCATGGGTCCACCACTTCAAAGCAAAGCCAAAGTATTAGGCATAGAAGTGAACTAAATTAGAACAATAGAGAACAAAGAAGGCAAAGGCAATTCCACAAAATGAAATTTCCTAATTCCGACACACGCAGATACCCCTGCCATTGCAATAGCCACCACGATTTCGTCTCAACAAACAATGGGCAGCGCAGGCCGAGTGCTTAACTCCGATTCCAGTCAATAAATAACAAGTGGCTCTCTTGTAGCGGCCGTGCAATTCCGGTTCAATGGTTTTCAAATCACGCAAGCCATCAACTAATGGAGTTTCCTCAGCAGCTTCAGCAGGCGTATTATGACCTAGCTTCTCATACCACCTATGTTGTGTACGTTAATTTTATATATGGGTGGCGGGACCTACGCACAGTCTAAAGTCGATTCCGAATGACAGATTTTTGAGAAATTTTTTCATGGAAATTTTCTATTTACTCTCAGAATTTTTGCCAGAAATCTGCTGAGAGGCAGACGCCAAAGAAATATTTTTTTTATATTTCGTTTTGGTGGACATGTCTGACCTAGGGTTTTAATCAAGGCTTCACTACCTACCAGACTACGGCGACTTCATCTATACCACGGATCCTTGCATTGAGTCCACGCAAAAAGTGATCATTAAATTTCTTTTTTTGTAATTTTTAATAAATAAAAGACAAAAACATTTCAATAAATACTTAAATTAAACATTTTATTATAATTTTTCTTAACAAAAAAAATATAATAAGAATTTCATCTTAATTGCGACATACGCAGATACCTCTGCCAGTGCAATAGCCTCCGCGATTTCCTCTAAACAAACAATGGGCAGCGCAAGCCGAGTGCTTAACTCCGATTCCACTCAATAAATCGCAAGTGGCTCTCTTGTAGCGGCCATGCAATTCCGGTTCAATCGATTTCAAGGCATGCAAGCCATCAACAAATTGTGATTCCTCAGCAGCTTCAGCAGGTGATGCCAAGGATTGACCCATAAAGAATGCAGCCAAGCACAAGGTAACAGCGAGTACGATAAAGGATTTCATTTTTGATTGATTTTATTTTTTTAAAATTATTTTCTTAAAAACACTTTAGTTTGTTGTGTTATTTAGCCTAGTCTATGAGACACTGTTAATTAAATTGTGTTCTGCTGGATTATTTATTTTAAAGCGCCGGTCTAGTCAATAATATAGAAATTCTTTTTTAATAATAATTCGGGGACTTACTTTTAGTTTCAGGTTCAGAAATAAAACAAATAAACGTACATACATACTGTTTATACAATCGAATAATGCAAATACTGATAAGACAGCAGCAAACAATTGAAGAAAAATTCACAAAGTCCCTGTGAGGCGGAAATTCCGTGAAAAGGTTTTTTACTTTCTACATAAAAGGCGTAAAAGTTTCTTAATTATATACATACATACATACATACATATATGAATGAATTTATGTATATAAGTATGTATTAAAGAAGCCTATTTTATGCTAATAATCTATAAGTGCCACAATACTACTCTGAAATTATGTATGCTTTCTATGGTTCTGTGGTTTCTTTAGCGGGCAGCTATGAATCTCATAGAAAATTTATTTTTATTTAATGAGGAGACATACATACATAATTATGTACATATGTATTTAATTAAATTATGAATATGTTTTGGTTTATTTTTATTTTGTTTATTTCTATTGTTTTTATGTAGAAATATATACGAAAGCATTAATCATGATTTTCTTTAAACTAATAATCGTTGAAAGGTTTTCATATTTTTTTTTATTTTAATATCCGCTTTTAAATAATAAAAACTTTTAATTAAAAAGTAATTCTATTAAAACAATATTTCCAATTAAATCCATGTTTCGTTTGAATTTTTAAATTTAATATATCCTATCAATACTAAACTGGCTTCAACCATACGTAGTGTGCTTAAGGTATTGAAAATTCTAGGTTAGGTTAGGTTAGAGGACGTGTACTTGTCAATTAAGACAAGTACAGTACCCGGAGGTCAAATTGACCCATTGTACAACGTCCTAGTTTCTCACACCACTTGTGTTGTGTGTGTTAATTTTATACATGAGTGGTGTGACCTACAGTTTAAAGTCGACTCTAAACGACAGATTTTTGAGACTAGAATACGACGACATCAAAGAGAATTAAAAAATGAAAATTCTAACATTTTTCTTTAAAAAAGCACAATCGTTATAAAAAAAAACCAAGTTTTTATAGTCCCGAGCAGAGATCAGCAATGAGTATTCAAAGAGATGAGTAGAATCGAATCATACTCATAATTTCTGATACTTATACGCATTCATATTTGTTTTAATATCATACTTAACAACACGTATGATGTTGTTGATTTCGTCTCTCCATAACACTCAACATATACATGAAGCTCAAAATAAGTATGATTCGCGTACGAAAACTAAAATACTCACTAAAAGGTTGTGTGTTTGGTATGCTTGCTGCTCTGTCTTTTTCTGCTTGTGTGTCTTTTTTCTCTTTTCATAGGATTCTGTTTTGGTTTTCATTGGATATTTTTTTTACGTGGTAGGTTCCAAGCCCTACGCACAACCCAAATTTAACATCCAGGGGATTGGACATTCGCGCAATCTGCGGAAGTCGGCGAATAGGACGACCTTGCATCCGTTGGAAGGACCAAATCGAGGAAGCCCTGTCATCGATTGGTGTGACCAACTGGCGTAGGCGCGCACGAAGCAGAGGCGCCTGGAAGGATGTGTTGCGGCAGGCCGAAATCCGATAAACGGGTTGTTATGGCCAATTAAGTAAGTAAGTAAGTGTCTTTTTTCTTTTATTGTAAATGCAACAACAACTAAGACAGTAAATTTTAATGAATGATACGAGTCACTTGAATCATTTATAAGTATTATAAGAAGTATTTTTCTAAAGTTATGAATCTAAATGAGTAGGCTTATGAATTAAACACATTTCGAATGGTATGATTTTGATGTCAACGTTTTAAAACTTTTTAACAATAAATTTCTAGAGTCCTAAAGGGTGGGTTATTGTGGTTTACAATACGAAAGAAAATTCATTCAAATCAGAGATCAGCAATGGATCGTTTTTTTCGCTACTCATAAGTACTCATGAAATTTTAAGTATAAGTGAGTCAACAATACTGAATTTTAATTTGTTACTGCCGCCTTTAGTGCTATTGAACGGGAGTCTAGTAAGATGGGTCTGGCAGTAAATGAGGGCAACACAAAGTATACATATGTTATCGACAAGTAGATATATGCGGCGTATTGATTCTCAGATTGGGTGCCCTGGCAGTCTAGTGGGTAGTGTGCTAGACTATTAGCGTGAGGGTCGTGGGTTCGATTTCCACCGGAGACTCTGGTCTGTGACACTACACCGAGCACATAGGTAAGTTACTTCGCTCGTATATAATTAGGATATAATTTGTAATTGTATTGATTCTCAGATTACGGTCGATAACTATACTTTTAATACATTCAAGAAATTTATTTATCTTGGCTCCGCCGTTACCACCAAAAATAAGTCAGTCTGGAGATCAAACGCAGGATCACTCTTGCCAACAGGTGCTACTATGGTTTCAATAGGCAATTGAATAGCAGAGACCTCTCTCATACGACAAAAATAATACTCTACAAGACGCTTAATCTACCCGTGCTTCTTTATGGCGCCGAGGGATGGATGGAAATGCAACAACAACTAAGACAGTAAATTTTAATGAATGATACGAGTCACTTGAATCATTTATAAGTATTATAAGAAGTATTTTTCTAAAGTTATGAATCTAAATGAGTAGGCTTATGAATCAAACATATTTCGAATGGTATGAGTTTGATGTCAACGTTGTACGCATAGTCATTGCAACATGTACCAATAAATCAACGTTGTAGTGAGTATGAATGAATTATACATACATACATACATAATTGGTCATTACAACCCTTCAGTCAGGATTACGACCTAGTTTCTAACACCACTTATGTTGTGTGTGTTAATTTTATATATGAGTGGTGGGACCTACAGTTTAAAGTCGACTCCGAACGATAGATTTTTTGAGAAGCTTTTCATGGCAATTTTATTTTACACTCAGAGTTTTTACTAGAAATCTGCTGAGAGGAAGTCGCCTAAGAAATAATTTTTGTATTTTGTTTTGATGCCTGGCCTGGGGCACGAACCCTGGCTTTACGTCTAATAAGCCAACACACTACCTACTAGACTACGACGACTTCCGCATACGAACACTAAAATACACAATAGAAGGTTGTGTGTTTGCTCTGTCTTTGTTGCTTAAGTCTTTTTTCTTTTTTGTAAATTCAACAACTAAGACTGTAAATTTTGATGAATGATTCGTCGAGTCACTCGAATCATTTATAAGTATTTTTCTAAAGTTATGAATCTAAATGAGTAGGCTTAAAGATCAAAGATATTTCGAATGGTTTGATGTCAATGTTGTATTCATACTCATTGCAACATAGACTTATAAATCAATGTTGTAGTGAGTACGAATGAATCAGAGTAGGTAATTAAATATTGTGGACTCACTTGTATTCAAAATTTCATGAGTGCTTATGAGTAGCGATAAAACAATTCATTACTGATCTCTGATAGGGAAGCAAACCCCTCCCTTCTTCATGCTTAGAGCCATTGATGTAGCAACAAGTTTCCATGGGTATTTGTGCAATGCAGGAGAATATATTTTTACTCTGTGGTGTTGTACTTACCTTTTTAAAACTGAAATTACTTTTGTTAACATGTTAGACAATATTTTATAAACAAAAATTATTTAAATAAGCCTTTTGTCAAATTATTTTTTATTGATCAGAAACTATATGTAGTATTGTAAATGTTAATTATTTTTTTGTTTTTGGTTTTCTTATTGAGAGATTTTTCTTTAGTTTTTGTTTTGTTTCATGGCCAAATTGGCATTTTTTTTTTAGTAATTCCGTATATTTTTTTTTATTTATTTATTTTTTTTTATTGAATACAAAAGCAAATATATTTGTTTGATAAGTACGTATTGTTTGGTTTGTTTTTTTATTTTATAAACGCAGTTTTGAAAAATATTTTTAATCAGTTTTTTGTAAAGAATTTTTCATTTGCATTTTTTTGTGATTTTCTTTAATTTTAATTTTTATTTTTAATTATTTTTTAAACTAACTTCAAGCTGGTTTTAGTGTAAAGTACAATAAATTCCTTTTTAAACATAATTTTGATTTTTATTTTTAATTTCATTAATTTTGTTATGCAATTTGGTTTTTTTTCAATTTTGTTTTTAATTTAAATTTTATTTTTTTAAAGGATTAAAAAAGAAAATCAAGTTTTAAATAAAAAAATAAAGCTTTGATTTTAATATTTTATTTTTTAAATATTTTTAATTTCAATTTATTTTTTAAAAGGCTTAAAAAATAAATAAACAACTTAAATAAAAAAATAGAGCTTGGTTTTTAAGGTTTTATTTTTTTAATTTTTTTTTAATTTAATTTTATTTTTTAAAGGAAAAAAAACTTAAAAAAATAATTATTTTAAATTATGGGATTTTTTTATATTTTATTTTTTTATTTATTTTATTTTATTTTTTTTGTAACAATAAATTATTAAGGTTTGATATGCTATTCAATGGTTCCATTTAATAGTTTTTTTTTAATAATTATTTTTGGTATCCCAGGCACTAATAAATAATAATTATTGCTTTAATTGTAAACAATTAAAGGAGAAATAACACAATAATTCCAAGTGCCTTAGGTCCTTAAATATTATTTTTTTTTATTTTTTTTTAAATTTTTAAGCATTTTTACTTATAATATAATAATGAAAGCTCGCTGTTTGTTAGTTATTCGATTTGTTTTTTTATTTAACAATTATTAATAAAAAATAAAACAAAAAAAAAACAATAATTAAATGTGATTTATCAATTTTTGTGTATATCATCGCTTTAAACTGTGTTTTCAGGCACAAAGTGAACAAAACAACATAAAATTATTAAATTTTATTACTACACCTTCACTGTTTTAAAAAAAAATAATTTTTATTACTTTTTTATTTTTTTTGTAATGAACGAACAGTTTAAATGGTTTCATGCTCTGTTTACAGAACATAAGACTTCAAATCTATTAGCAGCTGTTAATGGAAAATGTTTGTTTGATTAGAATTTCTTTATTTTATTTTTTTTTATTTTTGCTATACTAAGTTCAATTTTAATTTTATTTTTTAATTTTAAAATGGACATACAATACGTTTTTAATTTTTTTTTTGTAACAATTTTAGCTTTCTACTTAAAGAACTAACTACAAACAAACAAACATATCTCAAGGTTAAGAGGAAAATTTTGTTCTTTTTTTTCTACAATAGTGTTGGGTTTTTTAAAAAAAATTTCTTTAAAGAAAAAAAAAAAAGAAAAATCTAAAGACAGTAGCATTTCATATATCAAAATTTGTTTTAAAACTTTTTAGCAATAAATTTCTAGGGGCCTAACATACATACATAACATAATTGGTCTTTTTATCATGAGTGGCGGGACCTACAACTCAAAGTCGATTCCGAACGACAGATTCTTAAGAAACTTTTCATGGCAATTTTTATTTACCCTCTCAGCGTTTTTGCCATAAATCTGCTGAGAGGCAGACGCCAACGAAATATTTTTTCATATTTCGTTTTGATGTCTGATCTGAGATTTGAACCGTGACCTTTATTACGTCTGTTAGCCAATACACTACCTACTAGACTACAATGACTTCTAGTGTCATAAAGGAGGAGTTATTGTGGTTTACAACACGAAAGAAAATTCATTCAAATCAGAGATCAACAACGAATCGTTTTTTCGCTACTCATAAGTACTCATGAAATTTTGAATATAAGTGAGTCAACAATATTGAAATTTAGCTACATATGTACTCTGATTCATTCGTACTCACTAGTGCAATGAGTATGAGTACAACTTTGACATCAAACTCATACCATTCGAAATATGTTTGATTCATAAGCTTACTCATTTAGATGCATAACTTTAGAAAAATACTTCTTATAATACTTATAAATGATTCGAGTGACTCTTTACTCGTGTAAAGATACCCACAATTTATAACAAAAGTGTTGTGTTTCAAGCACTGTGGCTTAATTATGGTCGCCATAATCGAATTACTATGTAAGGAATTGGCAAGTTTGTAAAGAAATTTGAAGAGTCTGTGCAAGTACATCATTTTAACGTAGGCCCTGATGAAAATATCGGATCTTCTAGTGAAAATGTGGCAGATAGTCCAAATTTGTCAATTTCTCGGCTTTCTCAATAATTGATTCATTCGTACTCACTACAACGTGGATTTATAAGTACAGGTTGCAATGAGTATGAGTACAACTTTGACATCAAACTCATACCATTCGAAATATGTTTAATTCACAAGCCTACTCATTTAGATTCATAACATCATACGTATTGTTAAGTATAAATATGATGAGTACTTCAAACTTTGAATATGAGTAGAGGTTCCATAATATTAAACTAAGTATGAATGCTGCGTGTAAGTATCAGAAATTATGAGTGTGAGTCAATTCTACTCATCTTTTCGAATACTCATTGCTGACCTCTTATTTGTTTTCTTCTGCAGAGAATTTGATCATAAATTAAAATTCGTTCCTTGCTCTGTTTATGGTAAGAGGTAAGAAAAACTGAAGAAATTGTTAGAATTGCGTTGTGTCCCTACTATTTCATCCATTACTGTGCTGTATGTAAGATTTCGTTTCAAGATTTCATAACTTTAGAAAAATACTTCTTATGATATGAGCGACTCGAATATTTTGTGCTTCGTGTATATGTTGAGTGATGGAGAGTCGAAAACCACAACATCATACGTGTTGTTAAGTATGAGTATGATGAGTAACTTTTTATGTTGAAATTTCAAATAAGCGAGGTGCCACGCCCACATATACTACATTACCTACTAATAACAAAATGGGTATATTGGAAAAACTTTAACAGCAAGATACCTCAGATTTTGTACAAGTAATTACAGTTTCAATATAAATATTTTGCACAAAAATGGGCGAACTAGCAATAGTGGGTGTGGCACCTCACATATAAAGTAAATACGAAAATCTGTATACATATCTGAAAAACTGTAACAGTTAGAGTCCCCAATTTTTGTACAAGTAACTCTAGTATTAAAATAAGTATGAATGCGTATAAGTATCAGAAATTATGAGTATGATTCGATTATACTCATTTTTTTGAATACTGATTGCTGATCTCTGATTCAAATCCTATGCTGTAAAGAATTGGATTTGAATGAATTTTCTTTTGCATTATAAGCCACAATAACCCTTCCTTTAGGACACTAGAAATTTATTGTTAAAAACAAAACCAAAAAAATAAATGAAATACGAAATGCTACTGTCTTTAGGTTCTTTTCTGCCTTTTCCAGGTTTTCTATTTTTTAATTTCTTTTAATTTTTTTCTCATATTTTTCTTTGTTGCAACTACTTAAAGCTTACAATTTTACTTCTAAATTTACTTCACAAGGATAATTATTGTTCAAGAATGAAATTAAAAATTAATATTTTTTTCTCTTTTGGTAGGACAATGAACAATAATTGTTATCCTTGCTACATAAATTATTAAACAACTACGATTATAAATAACATACGAGTACAGTACAGGTAGAGTTTTATTCATATGCCAGTTATTCATAATAATAATATAAACTTAGTGTAAGTGTTTTAATTTCTGAAAATAATGTATATACCATCTCTGGACAGAGAGAGAGATAGAGAGAAGGAGAGAGCGAGAGATGGATGGTAGGAGGGAGTGGTGGCTGGCTGTAAAAATAAACCTACAAAGTGTTATCAAATATGTACGTATATGATATATTTTACTTGCATACAGAGAGAGAGCATACATTAATGTTGCAAAAGGATGCAAAAGATTTAACAACTAACTGGCTCCGGCAGTGGATTTTCAGTAATACGTATCTTTTTGGACTGAACAGTGGTGGTGGTGGTGGTGTTGGCGTTGGCAGCACTTGTATATAAAGTGCCATTAATTGTATGCTTCTTTAAAGAGCATTCCTCCTCCAGCTCCTCATCAATGTTAGCCAAGGCATCACCATTATGTTCATATAAAATATTGGCAGTTTCATTTATTTGCACATTACCATTGTCCATCCTTGTGGTAGATGTTTGCTCCTCCTCCTCTTCCTCCTGCTCCTGCTCATAGTCCATGGCCATTGTTGTATAACTATTGCAATCGTTGTTATTATTGTTATTATTTATGGCTGTTTCACGACACAAACGTGTATTGGTTCTTAAGCGTGTTGTTGGTTGTTGCTGTTGCTGTTCACGTTTTAATTTATCGGCTAGAATGCGTTCCTGTTCCTCTTTGAAATTGGCAAAGAAAATATTCGAATATGATAAGTATTTAGTACCGCAAGGCGATGAGGCTGGTGTTGTTAAAGGTGTTGCTAAAAGTGTTACCCCAGTTTTTTTTTTGTGTATAGGATTTCATAGTTGTTGATCCAAGAAGGCAGCAATAGCACCACAGGCATCGTTAGCAGCAGCCCATAATTTAGTTTTGTTTTTAAGGGATAGTAGTAGTAGTATAGTTTGCTTTTGTTATTACGAAACTTGATCTTGATGATGTAGATTTTATTTTTATTTTTTTTTTGTTTTATTTTAGTTTAGTTTAGTTTAGTTTGTGGTGTATTTGTAATTGTAATTGTAATTTTGATTTTTATCTTTTATTTGGTTTTTTGTTTTTGTTTTTTTTTCAGATGTTGTGTGATGTTCAATTAAAATAAAAGTGTAAAGTTTTTGTTTTTGTTATAAAATTTTTTCAAAAAATTCGTTTTAAAAAAAATATGTTTCAATGATGAGAGTACAGTTCCATGTGTTAAGTATGATGTTAAAAAGTGCCTTTAATGTAATATGATTTGATGTATGACAAGAAAAAAAATAAAGCGTTTTTTTTTTTTAAAAGTGCCACTTTAACAAGACCCAGATTTTTGTAAAAAAAAAAATTTTTTTTTTCAATAAAAAACAAAAATTTTTGTTTTTTTATTTTTTTTTAATTTAAACAAATTTGTTTTCTTTTTATTGTTTTTAAATATTGTTTTAATTTTTTTTTAATATAATGTAGTATGTATACAGAGCTGGAAAATTGTTTTTTTTATTTATTTAACATGTAAATATAAATTAATGTAGACTTCGGACAAAATGCAATTTTGTGTTAACAATTATTTAATAATAATAAGAATAATAATAAAAAATAAAACTATAAAGTTTACTATAAATATCTTAAAGCCGGTGCTTTACAAGACATATATATGTATGTATATATGGTTTCTTTTTTTTTAATTTTTTATACATTTTTTTTAAATTTATTTTTTAATATTTTTTTTTTAAATCAAAAAAAGAAAAGGAAAAATATATAACAAAATGCTTTAAAACATTGAAGAAAATAAATACAAAAATAAATAAAAAGAAAAAAAAATAAACAAAATTATTTAAAAAAAAATACGATTTGAAACAGAAAAATCGAAATACTGTTTTAATAAGCCACAAAAATAATTACAATTTAGAAAAAAAGCAAAAGAATAACAATAAAAAAAATTTCAATTTCTATCAATACAAACAATTATAAGAATTTTTTTTTTCAATTTTTTTTTTAAACTTAATTTTTAACTTATTTTACTACAAAAATTATTGAAAACTAGTTTCATTAACTCTTCGTGTCTTCTTCTTTGTTTTTCAAAACATGATTTTAATTTTATATATCCGCTCTTCGTTGCCTTTATAGCTTAGCATGTGTTTTTCTATTTATTTAATGCGTAGGTCCACATGTGTTGAATTACTCTGGCTTATCGTTGATAATTTGCGTGCCAACTTTTGTAAAGAACCCACAGCTGTATCGATACACATACACACATATTTTTTATTTATATAAATTATTTTTTGGTGTTTGTTGTTGTTGTTGTTTTTTTTAAATTGGCCCAAAAAAACATAAGAGAAAAAAATAAATAAAAATTAAAAAAAAATTATAAATAAATTATAAAAATAAAAACAAAATAAAAATTTAAAACAAAATGAAAGCCTACTACCATAGGAAACTAAAATAAAAATAAATCATATACAGAAGAGTACAACATGGTGCTTTTCTAATCTATTTGATTGAGTCGTCGTTGTTCAGGCAAAAGTCGGGAATTTTGTGGAATATTTGGGGAAGCTAAACTATATATATATTGTATTCTAATAAATGCAAACAAAACATTGCATTAAAGGAATGTCTAGGCATTGGTTTAAAGGCGTAAAGCCTTATGGTTATTAAGTTTCAAGTAATCATACCTATGTAATGTTTTACGTAATGTTAAACGTATTAAACGTAACAGTTGAGCTACAAACGACATTTAAAGACATTTACGCACAAATATACAATGCAAATCAATTTTCTTATTTTTTTTTTTTAATAATTTTTAATCGAATTTCCTAGGGAGGAAAGCTGTTTTAAAAACCTTTTATAGTTTAGAATTACAATTTCTGTTTTATATTTAAAAATAAATTAAAATACATTGTGAGCATATGCTTAAATAAAATTATTTATTTATCTTCTGTTTCTGTAAGACAAACAATTTCAGACAATCGAACGTTTGTACGAAAATAACTCTGCAAAGTGGTTGATAGATTAAAAAAAATTCCGCTTTGTAAGAAATCATATTGTGGGAGACATTAGCCCTATGCAAAAGTCATCTGCCTACTCAGAAAATTAATCCACTTAAGACATACCGGTCTTAAGGGGTTCTAATCCCAATAATGCCACGTGACATGTGACGTAATCCTTGCTTATGTTGCTATTAAAGCGCTGACTGTCAATTAAAATGTGCAGCCAGTGATTACTGAAGCCATAAACATACATAAATACAATAAAAAGGCTTCTAAACGAACATTCTCTTGCTATTCTGGTAATGAAAGGCAGCAACCCAGGTTTACACGCTTAATGCGAGTTCGTCATCATAAAACATTGTCCTTCCTGTCATCAATACTCTCACAACATACATAATTGGTTATTACAACCCTTCCGCGAGGATTACGTCCTAGCTTCTCACACCACTTATGTTATACATGAGCGGCGGAACCTACAGTTTAAACTCGACTCGTAACGACAGGTTTTTAAGAAACTTTTCATGGCATTTTTACTTTTCTCTCAGAGTTTTTTGCTTCAAATCTGCTGAGAGGAAGTCGCCGAAGAAATATTTGTTTCATATTTAGTTGTGTTGGAGATGTCTGATCTGGGGTTTGAATCGTGCCCAATGTCTAAGCCAACACACTACCTACTAGACTACGGCAACTTCGTAAACTTACATACAAGCTTTAAATAGATTACTAAACCCTGCTGCTATTGCCTTAATAAGATTACAACAACCAAGGCCAACACACTTCATCCGGATACTGCGACCGTGAGAGAATTATTTTCAGCATCATAAAATATTTTCCTTCCTATTATCAATACTCTCACGACAATGCATCAATGCATACACTTAGGAGATGGTCAGACAATATCGCCAAAATTGCCAATTGAATGATACGACCTGCGCACTTACAGAGAAGTCCAACTGAATCCGAATGAAACAGACAGGGAAAGAGTTGGAATAAAGTGAAGGCTTTAACAGAATAAAGATTTATTCAAGAAATCTATTAAGGTTCCATGCATCTTATGGGAGCTATGGAAACTTATATATTTCTTAGAAGACGAGTTCTCTTAATTGTATTCTTGTATTATAATTATTGTGAGGTTATGTTGTGTAATAAACCAGAAGATCTGGTAGGAACCAGAGATAAGCAATGAGTATTCAAAAAGATGAGTAGAATCGAATCATAATCATAATTTCTGATACTTATACATTCATAATTATTTTAATATCATGGAACTCCGCTACTCATATTCAAAGTTTGAAGTACTCATCATATTCATACTTAACAACACGTTTGATGTTGTTGAGTTCGACTCTTCATAACTCAACATATAAACGAAGCACAAAATAAGTGCGATCCGCATGCGAACACTAAAATACTCTTTAAATACTCGAGCCACTCGTATCATTTATAAGTGTTATAAGAAGTATTTTTCTAAAATCATGAATCTAAATGAGTAGGCTTATGAATCAAACATATTTCGATTGGTATAAGTTTGATGTGAACGTTGTACGCATATTCATTGCAACCTAGACTTACTACTCAACGTTGTAGTGAGTATGAATGAATCAGAATACATAGTTAAATTACAATATTGTTGACTCAATTATACTCAAAATTTCATAAGTGCTTATATGTAGCGAAAAAACGATTCATTGCTGATCTCTGGTAAGAACCAAACCCACGACTCTCACATTAGCCAATAAGTTACCAGAACCATCCAATTCGTGAATATTATCAATTGTTATTTCATCAAAATTGACGCGTACAGTAGAAGATAATAATTCTACAACGTGTGCCAGTTTCGCGAAGTCGCCGTAGTCTAGAAGGTAGTGTGTTGGCTTAGTAGACGTAAGGCCTCGGTTCAAACCCCAGGTCTGACATCAAAAACGAAATATGAGAAAAATATTTCTTCGGCGACTTCCTCTCAGCAATGAAAAGTTTCTCAAAAGTCTGTCGTTCGGAATCGACTTTAAACTGTAGATCCCGCCACTCACGTATAAAATTAATACACACAACATGAGTGGCGTGAGAAACTAGGTCGTAATCCTAGCTGATGGGTTGTAATGGCCAATTATATATGTTGCATAGAAAGGAGATACGAATAAACAATTATAAATAAATAAACTACAGGGAGAACTTTGCCGCTGTAACTATTGGGCAGGCATGCGACATGTTGACTGCTAAGATTGTAAATTGTTCTAGGAGTGTGGCCAATATGCCAATATCTTAAACTTTACTTGAGTTTAATAAAACCTAACCCCTCTTGACGTTGGATCAACTGCTAGAATCATTAAATTTTCAGGCTAATTTTCAATTTTGTCAAAGGGAATCTTACTTCAAAGCGAGGCCCATACGTGTCGAAGGAATCGCTTCATGTGGTAACATAAGGAGGCAATATGTGTGCTCAAGTGGTCTTTAGCTTCAACAAAGCTATCCTTCAACTTAACAAAGGCAGTTCCATTTGCAGCAAGGTCATGGGTTTCAACAGCAAACGTTAAGCTATCATACTAGGGCCACCATCCCGTTAATAGATGGTGATAGTTTGTGAATGCTTAAAGCTTTTAAAAACGATCTAAAGGTTGTAATGGCGAATTATGTATGTGCAAGTTTCGCTATGTTCCTGTACTGGTTCTGTCAATAGGGCTTTCCAACTATTTTATTTTCGAGGAAAAAACCTTTTATTTTCAGATATTAAATAATAATAAATGTTTGAAACCAACGGCATTATAAGAAAATTTTTGGTTACAATGACATTGTAGGAGGTAATAGGAGTACCATTTTACAAACCGCGTTCTAGAGAAAAAAGAAGTGTTGCGTTTAAGCAGGTTTATTTAAAAAAAAATCGTTTGTCTTACAGAAACAAGGAGGCTAAATAATCAAAATCTTATCCATTTTTTATTAGAAATAAATTTTTTTGTTTTTTTCAATTTTCAATGTAGGAACACAATATAATAGAGTTAGAGAGAGAGAGCAGTGCTGGTTTATTTTTTTTAATTGTTCTACACCTATACACAAGCATTTTGAATTATTGTTAGATTGTAAATAATTTATAGTATTTGTATATGTATGTATTAGACACATATTTTATGGATAAAATTAGCTTTATTGAGGTTTTTCTGAGGATAATTTACAATCCCAGCAGGTTGATTATTTAACAAAACAAAAAAAAAAACAAAAATAAATTGAATTAGAATACATGTTATATATATACATACCACAACAATTATTTGCAGAATTTGCGATTATTTTTTGTTTGTTTTATTTTTTTTAATTATTTTGTTTTTTGAAAAGAAACAACAACCAATTTATTAAATTAAAGAAACAATTGAAAAAAAGAAAAAAAGAGAATGTATTTGCAAAACAAATCAAAGAATGAAAGAAAAATTCCAAGAAATGCAAATAAAATCAAAATTTAAATGGAATGCGTCCTCAGAACGAGTGGTGGTGGTACGTGGTAAAAAAAATAATGATTTTTTTGTAAAGGTTTTGATTTGATGATGATCAAGTAAGTTTGTGGTTTGATTGGTTTGAAGTCATGAATTGTGATGATTGTCGTGATTGATTATTGATTGAGTTTGTTGTCATTAAATGTTTTAAAATTGATTTGATTTCAGGTTTTATTTTTGAGTTTTTTTTTACATTTTTTTTTTTTTTGTAAGAAGAAAAAAGAAAAGAAAAATACATATTTTTGGTCCAAATTACTTGAAACTTGTACATCTTGGTTTTTGGGGTTTTGTATTTAATTTCATGTTTTTTTCTTTGTAATGAAACTGCTTGTCTAGTGTATGGTATTACGTTTAACAGTGTTGGTATGTGTGCGTGTGTGTGTTTGTGATTTAAAGTTCATATTTTTTAGAAAAGGAAAGGGGAAACTAATAAATTAACGAGTATTACATGTTATTAACTGTAAATGTAGTTAAAAAAAAGAAGAAGAAACATGCATAAATAACATGCTTTAAACCGATTTGAAAAAGAAAATTAAAAACCAATAATGCTTTAAAGTAGAAAACCGAATTCAAAAAGAAAATAAAGAAAGTAAACATAAAATACACATACATATACACACAAACATGTACATATATGTGTGTGAAAAGCTTTTAATTACAGCTTTAGAATTTCGAATTTAAAAGGTCAATTCAATTTTGATTTTAATTGTAATTCTTTTTTATGTAACAACTTTATTTAAATAGAGTAGAGTACATGTACATATGTACGTAACTAATAAATACATTTTTTTGTATTGCTCTGATTTTGTTTTTGTTTTTTCAGTAAAAAAAAAAACAGAATTTTAAACCTAACAATCAATACTCGTAATAGGAAAAATTATTTAACATTAAAGATAACAATTTATTTTATTTGTCTCTATTTGTCATTTCACAAGGGGTTAATAAATTTTTCTATTTTTTGTTTTACATCTTTTTTGTCATTAACACGAAGCCAATTTTGCTTTTAATTATAAAAATGCATTTTGCTTTAACTGTACAGTCATAGGTATATATATTTTGATAGGTTTCACTGTATATTTATTTTATTCTAATTTTTCTACAATTCAGAAAGTGGCTTTAATTATTAGATTTTCTTTACATTTCTTCTTAAGCATAAATAGAACAAAACATGTGGCTGAATTCATATCTTCTCTCTCTCTACCTATCTGAAGAGAAAACAGACGCATTTATAACGGTATGATAGTCAGCATACTATACTAATTGAAGACATTTGACATGGTCGATTGCCTATCTTTCTAAATTACATTCTGAATTTCACACTGACCTCAAAACATCAGACAATGGGGCACCAACTATCCCAGCGTCAAAGAAACGCGTGTAGAGTTCCAAAATCCAAATACCGGAAAATCGGAAATGGGTTTGCCCCATGAGGGAGTGGAAGTATACTTTACAGTTTCTTCCCGAAATATCCAATTGGTGTCTTACGTTAGCGATTGCTTATAGCGACTTTATCCAGTCACTATTGTGGAATTCATAAGAGAACGACAAGTCCAGCTATTCCCAGGACGAAAGAGGTGTAAATGGAAGTGAATATATTGGTTGAGGCCCATCGCTTACCCACAGTTCGTTATTCGAGAATGGCCTTTAATAACTTCTTGCACTTTTCGTAACCTAAGCGTCATACATAAGCAGTAAACCTCCAGCAGAAATAAGGTCCTTAAAACACTTGCTGATTGCTTAGGGGGCATAAAAAAGATCATAACGACCGTGTACAAAGCAATTGATTGCTCGACTCTGGAAGCATTATTCCGCACGGTATGGAATTCCTTTCATGTGATGTCGTTTAGAAAAAAAGAGTCCAAACGAGGTATATGTAGCATTAATTATCTGCTTGAGGAACTAAGCAATTTTCTGGCGGCATGCCATCTGCTTTTCACACCATTCCCTAAGTGATAACAGACGATCTACCTTCCGAATAGTTTAGGTTTAGTTAGAGGGCGTGTACTTGTCAATTAAGACAAGTACAGTAACCGGAGGTCGAATTGACCCATTGTACAACGTCCTAGTTTCTCACACCACTTATGTTGTGTGTGTTAATTTTATACATGAGTGGTGGGACACCTACAGTTTAAAGTCGACTCCGAACGACAGATTTTTGAGAAACTTTTTCATGGCAATTTTATTTACTTTCGAGAGTTTTTGCCAGAAATCTGCTAAGAGGCAGATGCCGAAGAAATACTTTTTGTATTTTGTCTTGATGTCTGACCTGTGGCTCGAACCCTGGCTTTACGTCTAATAAGCTAACACACTACCTACTAGACTACGGCGACTTCAAGCGTCATACGTAAGCAGTAACCCTTCTGCAGAAATAAGATTCTGTAAACACTTGCTGGTTCCTCAGGGGCATAGCAAAAGATATCATAAATACCGTGTACAAAGCAATTGAGTTTCTTGAGTTTACATGGTTTGGAGTTTCTTTAGAAAAAAGAGCCCTAACGAGGGATGCGTAGCATTAATTGTCCGCAAGGGGAAATCAAAATCAAAATGAATCAAAACTAACATTTAACACAGGATGCCTAAAAACAACTACATTAGCAGATAATAATGGAAAAATGAATAAGTATGGCCATAACAGATTCCAGGAATACCGTTTTTTTTAGTTCAAAATTTGTCTTGATTCCGATTGTTAATTCAACGAATCAAAACTAACATTTAACGATTCGAAACGAATACGAGCTTCATAATAGTGAAAGGTTGCTTTGAGATGCATTCGTTCTTCAAAAGGACAACGTAACTTGCCACAAGCGTAAAAAAATAACAGATTTCGATGGAGAACTGCATCAAAACAATACATTAGCGACCTCAAAGTTTAGATTAAGTTCCAATGAAAAAATTCGTTGTATGTAAAGAAGAAAAGCACTAGAGAAGGACCAATAAAAGAGATCTATATGCGATTAAATCACTGGAATTCTTTCAAAACATGAACATACATTTCCATACCATTGATGCTAAAGAAGATTGTATTATTTAATTAAATTAATTAAATAAAAAAATTCAAAAAGCTAGGATAACTTTTATGTTAATTTAACGTAAAATGTTGCCAATAATGCAAAATTCATTTTAAAACTTATGATTTTTAAGTTCTTTTATTTCAAATTTCTTTTTTTTTTTTGTTTTTTGAAACTTTTTCACATCAAAATACATATGCCTACGACTGTAAATAGGTTTTTCTATTTGTAATCTTTAATATTTAATTTTTTGTTTTTGTTTTATTATAATATAAAAACTACATTGAAAGCTTACAAACTAAAGCTATGTTATATAAAAAAAAATTATTGCAGTTAAGTTAAAAAGAATTTGTTTTTTTCTTTCTTTTTACATCGTTCGTTTTGAGTTTTTTATTTTATTTTTAAGAAACAAAAGAGTTTTAAATGAAATAAAAAAATAAGTAGCCCTCATGGTTAATTATTTAAAAGAAATTTACTCAAACATGCATGTTTTCAGACGAAGAGTAGAGAAATTCGAAAGCAATTAAATGTAAATCAAATTCAATAAGGCCTTGAAATTCACAGGACAAAGTAAATAGAAAATAATCGGACAAATGTTAATTGTTTAAAAGAATTTCTTTAAAGAAAACAAGCTTGTATGTATAGATATGAGTAATAATTTAAGAATTTCAAACTCTCTGCAATTATTACAGTCAACAAAGAAGATTTTGCAACAATTTTGTTAAAATCTATAAGAAAAATATGTACAGGGTTTTGAAAGGAAAAAAGAGAGGATTAAACTTCTTAGGGCTTTTAGAACCGGGTGCATAAAATAGAACAACAAAAAACAAAACAAAAAAATAGATAAGAAACGTATAAAAATTCAAAAAGTGTTGGTTTTTTTTTTCTTTTGGGGGGAAGGGAGAGCATGAAAACGAAACTGACTAATGAGAATGTTCTGGTATAGATTTGTTATATAAAATTTTACAATTTCGTATAAAAAAAAATGTTTTCAATTTTTTTGTTTTTTGTTTTTTAAATATTGCTTGTACGAACGATTTGTTTAAGTTTTTTAATTTAAATTTTTATTTTTTTTTCTGGTGGTTTAATATATAATATAAATAGAATTTGGTATTGTATAGATTTGTGGTGGTGTAGAATATACGATTAATTAAATCGATTTTACAAGAGCAATTTAAAATGACTTAAATGTTGTGTTTTTTTTTTAGAAAACATTTAGTCTAACACTTACCGTAGCCTTCGCCTTGTAAGAAAAGCCTAAAGGCTTCGGCCAATTTAGCTGGCTGTTCCTCCAACACCATTGCACAATCGGAAATCTTTATAAAGAGGAAAATAAAAATAAAAATAAAAATTTGAAAATATAGAGAAACACGAGTAGTAAAAACCTTCATCCAAGTGGAATTGGTAGGATCTAGGCGACCATTAAATGTAACCGTATCATCGACATGTGGTGACAAAGACCCGGTTATATTCATAATGGGCATTTTCAAAGTCGAAGCTGATGGTTCGGTGCCTGGTGTGCCAGGTGGTGTACGTGAAATGTTCAAATCATTGCGATGTATATACGAATTAATGAACATGGCCAGATTTGTGGGATTAATGCCACGCTCGAAATGCTGTTTATACATTTGAACCAAATCGTGATTACGCTCTTCCGGATTACGGCCAAAATGATGCCACATTAGATAGTCGATGACACCTTGAGTCATGCCTTTAGTGCGCAAGTAACGGGCGTTAAAACTTTGGTAGCCCCATTCAATCCATCCCGATTGTGTAGACACGCAATTAATAAGACACATGGCGCCTACCTTATCGGGATGAGACAATGCAAAGCGTGCCAAAATATTAGCACCAGCACCAATGCCAAAACCAACAACCATCTTAAGGCCGAAATGCGACAAAACAAATTGCAATTGACTGGCCAGCTCATCCATGGTTGGATAAATGTAACTAAAAAGTAAGGGAAAGAAAAAATTTGTTTTAAATTTCTAAACAAACAAAATTTTTTCTTACTCTTCTGGTAATGTTGGTGCACCCTCTTCCTGGCCGGGTGCGGTAACATGATAAACACAGAAATTTTCTAGCAAACCGCGCATTAAAGGATAGTTAAAGAATCCGGCAAAACTGGTGGCATCTGAAATGAAATATTTTTATAAAGAAAAATAGGGATGAAAAGGAGATAGTTTGGTTTGATAGATAAATACTTACAGTTAAGGCCTAGATCATGATAAGTTAATATAGCTGGCTTCGTTGTATCACCTTGAATGGCAATTAAAATATCGCCTTTATCTGTTGGTATGCGCCTTTGATCGCAAGCATCTATAATAGAGCCACGGGCATGAGGAAATTGCAATTGCACTGAACGCAGCTCAATATCATCCATAGGATCTACAGGCATGGTGCTATATATAAAGGGACATACAAATAAAAATTGAAAAATTATTATTAACACGATAAGAAAAGGAAATTATTATAAAAAGATTATGGTTGTACTACCAGTAACTTAAAGAAAAACTTGAACTTCTCTGCGATTTTTTTTCATAATTTTTTTTTTAATTTTCAGGTTGTTTGGTAAATGGTTTCTTTGATTGCTTATTAAGGGCTGGAAAGGGATTTAATACTACATTGCTCTTATAGGTTTACATTTGTTGAAAGTTATTTAAAAAAAAATACGTGTCTCAACTGCTAAGTTTAGTTTAATGAGTTTGAGTTTGATTTTCATTGTTTTTTTTTTTTGTTTTGATTTTTGAAAAAAAGGGGGCAACAAAATGCATTCATCATACACAATATTAGATTATAAACTATTAATATTTAATATTTAATAAAAAATATTTTAAACAAATCATATATAAATTAATAAAACAATCTAAGTATACAAGTTGCATTTCGGCTAAACTTTCTAGGAAAGAAAACAAAACGAAAAAAAAAATAATGAAGATATTTTAGTAACTATTTAGTAACTGCAACAAGCTATTGTATTTGTTGGTGTTTTATTTATTATAGTTTTAGTAAAAAATAATTGTCAATAAAAAAAAATTCTAAAAATCAAAACAAAAGCAAAATGCAAAATGCTAAATAAAGGGATTATTGAGATTCTTACTTAAAAAAGGATCACAAAAATAATTCTTTTTTTTCTTTTAAACTTAATTAAGATTGTCTGTTATTATGTGTTTTGTCATCAAAATCTTACCCCAGTAGACGAGCCTCCTCGGCAGTGTGTGTAGGTGCTGATGGCATCTTGGTATGTTGTGTCTTACCCGTTTTATCCCGGTCCCTGTAATAAATATCATGAACATGCAAGCACAAAAGAGAAAAACTGATCAAAGAGTACCGCCAAAAATACGGAATATTTGTATGTATAATTAACGTAGTACACTTATTAAAAACAATAATTTATTTTTGTTAAGATTCTTTGTTTGTTTTGTTCTGTAAATTCAAATCAAGTGAAGTTGTCTAAGACTAAATAAATTTTTTTTTTTTAATTTAAAATTTGGTTCCGAATTTTAACAAATCTCACTAGATTTCGTCTTACAGAAATTTGTTTAACATATTATGGTAGTAAATTTCGAATTTCGAAAATAAAATCGAAGTTTTTAAAAGCCTTAGAGCTAGATAACGAGCACCACAGCTTATTTCGTGTAACCATGGAAACACAGGAAAAGTCTAGTTGGTAATGCAATGGTGTACTAAACGTGAGCTCGTATTTAAAAAAAACCGGCATTGACATTTCAAACAAAGCGAAATATTAAAAAATACTTGGACAAAAACTCTGATAGCAAATGAAATTGCTATGAAAAGTTTCCTAAAAATCTGCCGTTCTGAGTCGACTTTAAACTGTATGTTCCAGCACACAGGGATAAAATTAACACACCCAACATAAGTGGTGTGAGAAGCTAGGCTGTAAACTTTGAAGTCGCCGTAGTCTAGTAGGTAGTGTGCTGGCTTATTAGACGTAAAGCCAGGGTTTGACCCACAGGCATCAAGACAAAATACAAAAAGTACTTCTTCGGCGACTTCTTCTCAGCAGATTTCTGGCAAAAACTCTGAGAGGGTAAATAAAATAGCCATGAAAAAGTTTCTCAAAAATCTGTAGTTTGGAGTCGATTTTAAACTGTAGGTCCCACCACTCATGTATAAAATTAACACACACAACATAAGTGGTGTGAGAAACTGGGACGTTGTACAATGGGTCAATTCAACCTCCGGGTACTGTACTTGTCTTAGTTGACAAGTACACGTCCTCTAACCTAAACTCGACTAAGGCGTTGTAACGGATTTGAGGAAAAAAAATCTGGTCTACATTCGCATAGACACAAGACTTCACAAAACCACAAAGTATAAATCGTTCGAAGATAAATCTCATGATCTTAACTTCAAAATTTCTTGAGATAATTTTTTCTGGACTTCGATGCTGCAATAAACCGATGCTTGAACAAGCAGTGTCAAGTGGCGCCATCTTACTGAAACCACATATCGTCCAGTTAAAGCCACACTAACATTTTTATCATGTGTCTGTAACGAATACCTGCAATTTCGGTCTGATCTTCAAAAAAGGAGAGGCACAATTCGTACTAGACAGTGATTCATTGTGGTTGTAGGTGTAGCTCACAGATTGCTTGAGGTTTTTCTGAGCCCCAAAATTCGACAATTTTATGTATACTCTCAGCCATTCAAATGAAAAAGCGTTCATAGGAAATATTAACTTCACTTTGCTTCATTAAACTTGGAAGAAATTGCTGGCCTTATCATCAATGGTTTCATGGTTTGTGCTCCTAAGTAAGTTGAATTTTATACGCATGAAAGTGAGGTTATATTTTTTACAAAAATTCGTTGCTTCGATTGTAAAATTTTAAGTAGTTGAGAACGATATTGAAGTCGCCGTAGTCTAGTAGGTAGTGTGTTGGCTTATTAGACGTAAAGCCAGGGTTCGAGCCCCAGGCCAGACATCAAAACAAAATACAAAAAGTATTTCTTCGGCGACTTCCTCTCAGCGGATTTCTGGCAAAAACCCGGAGAGTAAATAAAATTGCCATGAAAAAGTTTCTCAAAAATCTGTCGATCGAAGTCGACTTTAAACTGTAGGTCCCACCACTCATGTATAAAAATTAACACACACAACATAAGTAGTGTGAGAAACTAAGTCGTAATCCTGACTGAAGAGTTGTTATGACCAATTATGTATGTATGTATGAGAACGATGTCGAATTGATGTTTGCGGGTACAGTGCCAGCAATGTTTTCTAAAATCTCACATGAGTCTCACCACTCTTCGAATGATTGCATCTTCTCGACTGAACATTTTTTTGAAGTTTACGAGGGGTATCAATATAACAACCGAATTTTCGTTTTTAAAATTACAGCGAAAGTGCTCCATTTGTAGTAATTGTGACATCTGACAGCTCCCAAATTTCAGAGTTGCCTCTTCACAAAAAAAAAAAAAATGGAATTAAATTTAAAAAGTAGTACACCCTTAGCAACTAAACTGGTATGCCAAATAAAATAATAAAAAGTTGAAGAAACGTATCAAATCCTTCTATAGGGAAGAGAGCACACGTAGTAAGCTGTGAGCCACTATAAGCAGATTAAAAGTACGTGCATGTACATGACCCAGGGGTCATGGCACTGTTGGTGTTTGTCCTAGAAAAAAACTTAATTTTTTTTTAATTACATTAAATATAGAGATGTTATACAACAATAAATTCAATTGTATTACAAAATTTAAATATTCTTAAGCCTTTAAAACAATAGTATAACAGAACAATTACTATTGTTTAGTAGTTTTTCCTATGAAAGTTATGTAAGCTGTTGTAAAACTTTCTTTTAATGGACACAACTTTCGGTGGTTATGCCACAACTTCGATTTTATTTTCAAAAAAAAAGGAAACAAAAATCTTAAAAATCCCTTAATTTATTCAAATAAAATAAAAACAAGAGAAAAATTATTAAAAAAAATTAAACACTACTAAAATGGACATTATTTATTACATATAAAAGTGATTAATTATTAAAATTTAAAATTATTTTTTTTAATTACACCAGAAACCAAAGACAATAAAAAAAGACATGCATTTTTTTAACACAATTATATACACTTACACACAATTTAACAATAAATTTTAGATTAAATAACGTATAAAATAAATGTAGTTTAACAAGAAGGATACGTTACAAGTATTTTGAATTTATCCTGTTCCCTCTAAAACACTAACTACACTAATGAATGAATGAATGAAAGGAAAAAAGTTTTAGCACAACACAGAGAAAAAGAAGAAGAAGAAAAAATGGTAACAAAAATGAAAATACAAATGAAAAATGCTGGTCACACAACATACATATACAAGGTATAATTTGCCTCACATTTAAGCTGCGCGTCTATGTAAATTTACGAACAGAACAGCACCAGCACAGAACGAACTGAACTGAACTGAACGAACCAAACAATCGGATGAGTCAACCGCAACACAGTGACAGCCAGCAGCAGCTGTGTAGAAAAGTGTATAAAAACACACGTAAACAAAATGTCCTTTTCCTAGTACTTTACTGTGTATGAGTAACAAACCGTATAACATATACGTTTGTAGGTCGTTTCATAAAATGTGTGTGAGAGAAAATTATACCACTACACATACATATATACGTACATATAAAAGGCGCCACTAATTCGCCATTAAAAACAAAAAAAAAAACAAAAACTTCGACGAACCTATTCATTGAAATGTAGAACAAAAACATCCATAACCGAACAGAATAGAACAGGACAGAAACGATCAAATAGGCGACTGTTATGATGTATTATTCAACAGAAAATTGGAGTATGAATGCTTTTGCTTTGCTTAGTAATAAAATACGATACTGTATACAGTATACGATACACTAAATAAGTAAGTAGTACTCTACCACTACCACTACTAGTACACCAGGAAAAAGTTTTAATGTTTGCACAAGCTCCATGGCAACATTTAAATGAAAACTTTTACCCCGCTTTGGCTGTATGTTTGATTTGTAATTTTATATCAAACACACACACACATACTCTTTCAACTATTTATTATACAATTGTGGAAACGGAATGTTCGAACTTCGAATCTTCAAAACAAAATTTTTTATTTAAAATCCCTGGAATCTTTATGACACTTGTGCTGTAAAAATCCTTCATCTTTTTTTAAAGAACATGTGGAATTTTTTAGTTTTGTGTTTTTGAGGTTATGTAAATATTTAAAGCTTCAATTATATATGTATTTGACTGCAGTACATAGCTTTTGCATAATAAATGAGTGGAAACATATATACAAACTAAAAAGAAGTAAGAATCAATAAAAAAAAATAAACATACAAAAAAATCAATTATAATATAAAATTTTGTAACGGTTTTATCAGATTATATAAATAAGGAGTAAGCACGAAAAAATTTTGGCATATACTTTGCTTTATAAAAAGTAACGGCAAAATAATTTAAAATAAGAAAAATATTATTCAAGTTCTGATAGACTTTTACTTTTTTTAAAGTTTCTCTTCTCCTTCTGATCTGCTATAGCTTATTTCAGGTCGCGATATACATATGTATAGTCATTAGCCACGTTGAGGAATTGATTTTGTGTAGGAGATTATCCTAACTCTTGTATTTCTTTTTTCACTGGCTGCCAAACCGGGAATGAAATCTCTATCGCGTGCAACTTTCAAGTCTAAATTGGTTGGCATCTGCTGCGTTTCCGTGCACTTTGTAGCAGCAGTTTTATTCCAATGTCATATGTATCACAGAAATATCCCGGGTAATTGTGTACGTACACTAGAGAATCCCTTTAGGTATACCCCTTGTCTCCGTTACAAAACAAAAATATATTGTCGACTGTAACAAATCTTGCTTCATAGCCAGAGTCTCATGGCCTATATTGGATTGAAAGAAGATGCCAATAAATTGTTAAAGTTGGACCATAGGCAGACCTCTGTCACTGCAACTATTGGATAGGCCTGCAGCATGTTGACTGCTGAGATTGTAAATCAGTAAAGGAAACTAAAATCGGTCTGGTGCAAATCACTTCTCGTTCGCGAGTGCAAGGAGTCGTTGAGGACTTTTGGACTAGACCGTATCCGGATGGGTCAGGGAGGAAAAGCAGAGACGTTGGGGGAACGGATCGGGGTGTTTTGTCTCTAGATGTCTATGGCCTGCTGTGGACAATAGGAGAACAGGTTGGCTGCTGGGCTTGGATAAGGCCAGCTTAAGGTTGGTTGTCGGTTTTATCACGGGGCACTGCGAGATTAATTCGCTGGCGGGGATCTGGAACAGATCCCAGCCGGACTATTGTAGGGCATGTTGCGATGATGAGGAGTTGGAGACTATCGAACACCTCCTCTGTAACTGCCCAGCCCTTGGTAGATTGAGGTTGAGGACCCTTGGCAGGCCTCCTTTGAGAGTTTGAATTCTGTGTCGAGAGCCGACACCAAGGCTCTCCACAGATTCATTAGTGGCTTAGGCTGGTTGAGAGGCGCTAGGGCTTCATCAGTGTAGTCGCGCCCTCCCCTTTTTGTTGTGTCTTATCTGTGTAATTCCTCCACTTCCCATTCTCCCCTTTCCTACATCCTCTCCTTTTTATCCCTCTATTATCCTTCCCTCTGTAAGGACGTTGTACAATGGGTCAATTCGACCTCCGGGTACTGTACTTGTCTTTATTGACAAGTACACGTCCTCTAACCTAACCTAACCTAAAGGAAACTAAAAGTGTAACCCACTTCATATGAAAATACCTTCAGCTTTACTTGAGTTTAATAAACCCTAACCCCTCTTTACATTGGATCTACTGCTAGAAACATTAAACTTTCAGGCTGATTTTTAGTTTTATCGAAAGGAATCTTAAATAAAAGCGAGGCCCATATACGTACTGTCAAGACCGCATATTCTTATAGCTTGGAGGAATCGCTTCACATGGTAACATAACGAGGCGATATGAGTGCTCAAGTGGGCTTTGGTTTCAACAAATCTATCTTTCAGCTTAATAAAGGCGAGTCTTGCTATGACTGAAAAATGGGCACAGCACTTCACACGAGAGACAGTGGAACATTCATAGCACTATAGAGGGTTAGAAAAACGTTATGGTGAAACAAAGGCAATTCCATTTGCAGCAAGGTTATGGGTTTTAACAGCAAACATTAATCATATCATACGAGGGCCATCATCCGTTTATAGATATGGTGATAGTTTGTGAATGCTTTAAGTTTTTAAAAACGATCTAAATGAAGTCGCCTGACTTTGTTTAATTTTCAATTTTAAATTTTAATTTTTTTTGTTCAATTTTAATTAAAAATACAAATAAAAATTATAATTTTTAAAAGAATCAGGCCAAATATTGTTAATAAATTTACGTTTTTATTTTTCCTTGGAAATCTGGAAACTGTAATTAAAACCTACACAAGTTTTAAACTGAGTATATACATACTCGTACATGCTTATGTACATACATATGTGCATATAAGGTATGTATAATTGTTTTTTTATTATTTGGCATACAAGACATAAAAATAAATTTATAAGAACGATAAAATAAGATTAACACTTTCAATTAACATTCAAGTGTGAGTATACAATTGTGTTCTGCTGTATAATAAACGTGGTTTTCAAATTAAACGCTTTTAAATGCTTTTAAAAGATTTTTCTTCTTCAATTCGTGTATTTACGTGTTTCGAAAATAAACTTGATTTCATTCAATGCATGAATGTACGTACAAAACAGTGCTGAAATAAATAATAAAAACATATACAGTGTACTGATGTTTTACTAATGGAACTCACTGTACAAGTGTCATAAATACGTAGGTCTCACATATTCTGTGCTAATTTAAGCGTGGTTTTAATTAAAATTTATTTAAAAAATGTAAGTAAACTTGCATGAAAGAAGTGACAAAAATATTAGGGACGGTGAGTAGGAGTTTTACTAATGGCACTCACTGTAGGATTGTCATCAATACGTAGGCCTCACATATTCTGTGCTAATTCATGTGTTATTTTTTTTAAGTTAAAATTTATTTACAGAAAAGTACGTGAACTTGCATGAAAGAAAGGACAGAAATAATAGGGACGTGGAGGAAAAGGCGCCAACACAAAATGTACTCTGCGAATGCGTTGGATAGGCCAATATGCGAAAATCAACGTTAATAAAGAGAAGAACATCCGTACAGCGCTGCTTGCAGTGTTCGAGCGCATAAAGCACTTCAAAAGTGCTTTTATGGCCAGCATTTTCTACTGAGAACGAACTACCACGCACTCAGATGACTGTTGCAATTCAAAAACCCTTGTAAAGCATGTTGGATTGAAAGTTACGACTTCAGCTGCGAACACATGAGGCGTACAGAACATAGTAATGCGTTGACTCGGTAGTTTGGTAAGCCGAATATGATTTGGGGCGAAGAACAAAGAGTCTCATGTTGATGTTCGCCTAGCTAGCATAGAAATCGTTGGGGCCTTGTCCATTGCACACAGAAATGAACCAATACTGTCCTCTAAATCTAAAGGAAAAGGACAGACGCAACTTTATATCACGAGAAAACCCTCTCCTGAAAGATTATTGGGCTCAATGGAGCAACTTAAAGCTTAGTTTGGTAAGAGTAGAGGGCAAAACGCCAACTAACCTAACAATGGTGCTTTCCTCCAAGACGAAAGAGTTTTAAAATTTTAAGAATTTTAAATATAATGCTCCTAGTGGAAGCTCCACCTGGAAGCAATTAAGATTCTGGAAAAATTGAGGCAGAGGTAGTTTGCGCCCAATCTTATGCAGCTAAAGGTCCAAAAGAACAAGGCAATGACATTTTTGACGGACACAAACATTTTAGGAGGCCTTCCCGTGGTTGCTGTATCTCCGTTATTTGGAAGGAAACAATTTATGACGTGTATACACGTCATGTCCCCCTAGAAACCCTTGTTATGACGTCTATAGACGTCAGTGTCCGTCAAAGGGTTAGCAATACAATTATTCAAACTGTAGTCGCCGTAGTCTAGTAGGTAGTGTGTTGGCTTATTAGACATGAGGGCACGGTTCAAAACCCGGATCAAACATCTTCAATAAAACGAAATATGAAACAAATATTTCTTCGGCGACTTCCTCTCAGCAGATTTCTGGCAAAAACTGCGAAAGTAAAATAAAATTTCTATGTAAAGTTTCTTAAAATATCTGTCGTTCGGAGCCGACTTTAAACTGTAGGTTCCTCCACTCGTGTATAAATTAACACACACAACATAAGTGGTGTGAGAAACCAGATCGTAATCCTAGCTGAAGGGTTGTAATTGCCAATTATGTATGTATGTATTCGAACTGATAACAACAATGGACGTAGCAGGTCCTTTTACTGAAAAAAACGACCGAAAACAATATGTTTTTATCTAAATAGGCTACTTTAGTAAAGGGCCAGAGGTGCATACCAAGATTTTAGAATGTAATCGGGAATAACTGGTCATTATTGCCATGGTGCTGGCTGCAAGATTAAATCCCGATTGAGACAGAATTGGTGTTTGCCATTGTAGCTTATGTACAAGCGGTTAACACGGGTAAATTTATTCTATATCAAGTGTTTGGCAAGTTAGAATTTTTAGATCGAAGTGTCTTGACTAGTAGAAATACGAAATAATAACACGGGGTAATATATGAAAATTTTAGCGTATCAATTTTACTTTTACCATTACTCTGATACATTCTTTTATAAAGGGTCCGCCAAATAACTTTTTTTTTTGAAAATGCTTAAAAAAAACTACTGAATATTTTCTCAAATTTCTTTGTTTATTTGAAAGTACAATCCTTCCGGTTAATAATGGAAAATAATTTCATTCAAATGGCTGCCTCGGCTGGCCATGCAGTAGCCTACACCAGAAGATGCCGATTTTGGCAAAAAAAATCATCTTTTCAGATGAAGCTCATTTCGATCTTGGCGGGTATGCAAACAAGTAAAATTGTCGCATTTGGGGCACAGAAAACCCACACGCATACATTGATCAATGATCAATGGCAATCGTTATCGGGCCATGTTGTTCACAAAAATTGAGGAGGAGGATATTGGCAACATTTGGTTTCAACAGGACGGCGCTGCGTGCCACACAGCCGAAGCTGCACTCGATGTTTTGCGCCCTGTTTTTGAAGATCGCATTATGAGCCGCAGAGCTGATGTCGTTCGGCCACCTCGGAGCTGCGATTTGACACCGTTTGACTATTATTTTTGGGGTGCCGTCAAAAATAAGTGTTACGCCGACAAGCCAGAGACATATGACGCTTTAAAGGACAATATTCGTGAAGCCATTGGTGAAATACAGCTGCACACTCGATAATGTGCTTAAAAATTGGACCGATCGTGTAGGCTACTGCATGGCCAGCTGAGGCAGCCATTTTCCATTATTAACTGGAAGGATTGTACTTTCAAATAAAAAAAGAAATTTGAGAAAATATTCAGTAGTTTTGTTTTTAAAGCATTTTCAAAAAAAAAAAAAAGTTATTTGGCGGACCCTTTACATAAAAGAGAGCAAATAATTTTATAGTTGTGAGTGTGTTCTTATACAAAATTTGTCTGTAAATACCTTGACATTCTTTATGAACTTTTGGCTTTCGGTTTCATATTGCCAAGTAAAGGTGACAGATGTCAATTGCTATACACAAAACACAATACAATACAGAATAAAAATATGTCTGCTAGTGCTTCTCTATTCTTTTTTATTGGAAATTTTTGTTGGAGAAATTTTTAAAAGGGCATTGGCCAAGATATATTTACGTCAGGGCCATCCTAATAATAATTTACTTGGAAACGTTTTTTTTTTTTAGTTTTTAAGGAACAATAAAAACCTACACAGTCTAATGAAATAAAACAATGATTACGTATTAGAAATAAAATGACGTTTTTAACGTGCTCAATGCATATTTTCTACGGCTGTTGCATATAATCTTTGCCCGCCTTTACTTTTCTCGTATTGATACGTACCGCTGTGGACGTTATTATCAATATTCTTTAAATAAAAATGAAAAAAACAAAAACAAAACAAAACAAACTGGTTTTAATATTGTTTTCTTATTTTCTTAATAACATATAAAATGTAAGTACGTATGTATATTATGCATACGTGCATACGTAAGTACCAAGCCGTGTTTGTTTTATGTAAACAAACTTTAACTGACTGTAACCAGTTCATTCATGATTTTAATGGAAGAAAAAAAGATAATTTTTTTTCTTTTACTTCTCGAAGTTACACGCGAATCGGAATGAGTGGCTTTGTTTAATAAAAAGAAACAGAAAAAAAAATAATTTGTATTTACAATATCAATACAATGGAATATGAACGACTTACAATACTATATACATATAAGGAGTGCGCACGAAAAAATTTCTTCGTGCACTTTTCTTTATAAAAACTAAATCGTGTATTTATTTCAATTTTGGCCACAATTACTAGAATTAAAGGAATTTCTTCAAATTATTGTTTTTATTTTGATTAGAATTCCAAGGCCTATTAAACTTTTTTTAATTTTTAACTGAGTTTTTACAGTCTTTCAAATGTTTTCTTTTTAATTAAAGGCCCTACCTCTCAAAAGCATGGAGTTTTAACCCATTCGCACTGCCAAGACGAGTAAACTCGTCCTACTTTAAATATATTATAACATGCAGGCTTTTGAATGAGACACTGTAATCGACAATAGTGAATTTCTAAGCGCTGCCAATTTTCGCAATGTATCTCGTTTTGTTCCATTTTCTTTATTTTATCCATCTGCGTGATTTATTATTTGTTTTTCTACTAAAACGTACGCAAATACGGAAAATGATATCGAATCCGTCTGCCTTCCTATTGCCAACGACGAGTATACTCGTCTTTGGTTTTCTATTTGTAAATGATTATGCATGATAATATATGTGCTCTTACCAAGAAATAACAGGGTTTTGGTAAACAATAACACTCAAAATATAAATGGCAATGGGAATGACTTCATATAATTTAGGCTTGGCAGCGAATGGGTTAAACAATTTAGTGGATAGATTTGTCTAGGCACATGAACGAACAACGTTATTTTCATGGCAGGAATCAATTGCATGGTAGAATAATTGCCCAGGAAACTGTGAAAAACTAAACTCATATACTTTAATGATTTGCTCCTTTTCAATCTGATAATTTTGCTGTTAAAAATGCATTTCATTCTGCCCAATCCATCACTTAAGAAGTCTATAAAGTCAAGGAAAAGATTGGGAAAGGTTGGCACTTACACAGTGTTATCGTTCCTATAAACCTTGTTATCGTTCCTATAGACCTAGGCAAGCAATTATAAACCATTTGAAGACAGCTGGACACACAAAGAAACTCAATGTTTCGGTGCCAAATGAAAAATGCCCGGAATTCCAATTTGCGATTCACGAACAATTTTCGAAGCGATAAACAACGGGCGATGCAAAGAGCATTATTTACGATAACAATATTAATCGCGGACAATGCAAAGTAAAGCTTCACAGACGGTAGCAAAGCCAGCTTTGATTTAAAGAGTTGTAAAACTAGAGTGTCTGATGGATTTGGAAGGCTATTGTTCATTATAAGCCTCTACAAGCTTGTAAAACGATTGATTTTGATCTCTGACCTTTGCAAAAAGAGGTGAAGCTTGAGCTATTGTTCATTATAAGCCTCTACAAGCATGTCAAACGATTGATTCTGATCTCTGACCTTTGCAAAAAGAGGTTAAACTTGAGTGTCTAATGGATTCGGAAGGCTATTGTTCCTTATAAGCCTCTACAAACTTGTAAAACTATTGATCCTGAGCTCTGACCTTTGAAAAAAGTGGTCAAGCTTGAATGTCTAATGGATTTGGAAGGCTATTGTTCATTATAAGCCTCTACAAGCTTGTCAAACGATTGATTCTGATCTCTGACCTTTGAAAAAAGTGGTCAAGCTTGAATGTCTAATGGATTTGGAAAGCTATTGTTCATTATAAGCTTCTACAAACTTGTCAAACGATTGATTCTGATCTCTGACCTTTGTAAAAAGAGGTCAAGCTTGAGTGTCTGATGGATTTGGAAGGCTATTGTTCATTATAAGCCTCTACGAGGTTGTAAAACGATTGATTCTGATCTCTGACCTTTGTAAAAAGAGGTCAAGCTTGAGTGTCTGATGGATTTGGAAGGCTATTGTTCATTATAAGCCTCTACGAGGTTGTAAAACGATTGATTCTGATCTCTGACCTTTGCAAAAAGACGACAATCATGAGTATCTGATGGGTTTGAAAGGCTATTGTTCATTATAGGCTTCCACAACCTTAACAAACAATTGATTCTGATCTCTTTTGTCAAAGAGATTTGAATCCATAAAGCATTTCAATTAAAATGTCCAGAATTCATCAACAAAAAAAAGTTGTGGCATGATATATCATGACAATGCCAGTACTACATACATCTCTGATGACACAAAAGAAACTGAGAACAGTTGGCTGGAAAGTTTAGAAGCATTCAATATTTAGTTTGGACCTTAAACCTTTAGATTATCATTTGTCTCGATCTCTGCAAAAACCCCTCTTAATAGTTTAAATTTAAATTCCCCCAGCTTGGATTTTTCTTGCAATGTTTAATTGTTTTCTTACACTGGTTTTGTTTGAAGACCATTTTAAAATTCACCAAATTTTTTCATGCGCACTCCTTATATGTGCTTGTGTATATAATTTGTTATAACTATTGATTGTATTCAAATAGAGAAGTTTTTTAGTCTGATAATAAATAATCAATATTTGTTAATAAGAAAAAGAAAACTTAATATTATTATGAGAATATCCACACATGATTCTATTAAAACGTTAAGCAATGAAACTATTTAAAAGGATATGAGAGTTTTTAAGAGCGAAAATAATTACATTTTTAAGGATAATTAAAAAAGTAAACGTAAACAAATAGCACACGTAGTAATACTTGCCCATGTGGTACGTACGAGTAGTTGGACAAAATATCTATTTGCCTATACGATTGACTGACTGACTACTTGCAACCGTTAAAAGATGTCCTAGTTGAAGCAAAGAAAGCATGCGTTCGTTGTAAGCAATGAAAAAAAGCGAAAAAGCTGTCGCCTTCTAGGCAATTCACAACTACTTAATGTAGCGTTGTTTTGTTAGTTGTTTGTTAAAAATGGGGTGAAGCATAGCAAATATATTAAAAAAAAAGTATGGGTGTACGTGTATGGTGTGTATAGGTGTTGTTAAGTGAAAAAGAAAAAACAACAAAAAAAAGCTTACCTTGAACCAATTATAACAGGTTGACGACCACCACTATTATTAAGCAAATCATCGGAATCCTGATCGTTTGTATTTGTACCCACAACTTGGCCTATGGCCCGTTTAACAGACTCAAAAACCGATACGGGACCAGTGGGCTCTGTGGTCGATTGATAAATCGATTGGCCATTGTTATTGGCACCACTGCCCTCGAGAGAGACATAACCACCCTCTGCTTGTGGCATAATTTTATTTTATTTATCAATTTATTTTTGTTTGTTTTTGTTTTATTTAAAATTGTTTTGTTTTCTTGCTCTCTCTCTCTCTCTCTCTTTTTGTTTTTATTTTTATTTTAAGTGTGTCACTCACTTCTTGTATGAGGAGTTTACGGTTGTATATGAGAAATGAGACTGAATTACTTGAATCTTGTTTTTAGTGTAATAAGTTCGAATGTTGGGAAGTTGAGAAGTTGTTGTTTGTGGTTAAATCATGTCCATATACACCACCGCAACAACAACAACAACAACAGGCATGTATAGAATATTGTTGCCGATAGCAGTAGGACCAAGTTGGAGTAGAGTAGATGTGTTTGGTGGTGGTGGGTGTTTAGTTGGGTTGGTTGAGTCGTTTAGACGTTCGTTCAGTAGGCATAGTTTTGTTTATACATATGTATTGTATATAGGTATGTACATATATTAAGTGTATTTGAATGTATATGTAATAGAATTAAATGTGAAATAATTCACATACATATTGAATTTTGTTTTTATCAGGCATTGCAAGTGTGTTGGTGGGGGTGATATGATGGTTATTTGTTTTTTTTTTTTATTTGATGTGAATTGTTGTTGTTTTTGTTGTTAATTTAATTTTAATTATAGTTTGCAGTCGTTGGGCAGATACACGAGGGTTGTTTTCATTGTTTTGTTTGTTTATATCATTCATGGCAGTGGTTGTTTCAGGTGGTGCAATAATTTTTTTTTTGATTTTTTGTTTTTTTATTCATATTCAATTAAAAAATAACAACATTTTAGCCAAGAAATGCAATTAATAAGTTAATAATGCAATTCAAAACGTAATATTTATGACATTAAATAAAAAAAAACATACAGGCAAACAAGTTTGTAACGAGATAACGTTGTTGCAGCGCATTCATGTTGTAGATTTAAAACGAGATTTTTTTTTATTCAAACATAAACAAAAATTGTACATAAAAAATGAAAAGAAAAAAGAAAAGTAAACAATAATTAACATTTAAATTTAATAAATATACACATACAAACAACAGTCAGTCACCTAAAATGAAAATAACTTTTCTTTCTATATCCATAAGTTATTTTGCATTTGTGGTGACGCTATAACAAAGCTTAACAAATATTTTGTTTAGGGAGTCAGTACACTTAAAAATATTGGTTGTTAAACTACAAAATGTGAGTTTTTTTTAGAAAACTGTACAGACGTCATATAGAATTGACGCCTATAATCAAAATCACTGTTATTCATTCGTTATTTATTTATAAACATACACAATACATACATACATACATACTATATAGTATGTATATGGAAAGAAAATATTTACAAAAATTTATCTTATCTTTGTAATCTGAAACAATTTATGAACATGAGTGATTGTTATAAACAAAATGAAGAAGAAAAAAAAAACGAATTTTTTCTTGATTAAAAAAGACAAAGATAATGGCTTGATAATGTATAAGGAATATGAAGATACTAATAGATCTACTGACGACGACAGTTTTCTGTTTTTAAAATTCAAAAACAAAGCATAGGAATGCAAGTGTGATGATAATAATAAAAATTATTACCACTTTCCCCTGAAAATTTGTCTTAAAAAATTTAAAAATTTAAAACAGCTAACAGAGTGAACGTTGCTAGGGAACTAGGCATACAGCACCAAACAATTGGATACAGAAAGAAGCTCAATGTTTAAGTGTCACATAAACTAACAGCAAAAAATTAACTAAGTCTGCATACAGTGAGCGCCATAAGTGAGCGCCATAAGTGAGTCAACACCCACTATAATTTTAAATTTTCTATTATGTTCTTAAGTATAAAAAAAGTTCCCTTATCATTTTTTTTTGTTTTTTTGTTTTAACATTTTAAACGTTTTTATTTTTGGAAATTTATTCGACTATTTACTTTTATTTACTATATTTACTTTCCTCGCTATCCTTAGAAAATGAATTATTTCAGTGGTGTTTACTCACTTTTGACGCTCACTGTATATGGTTGACGGATTCATATCGAACCATTTCTGAAGAGAAAAAATTGGAGCACGCATGACAATAACGTAAGGAAAAGAATGGGGGATGTATCAGATGACGACAAAGCCAGGTTTGATACCAAGGAAGGGTGGTAATGTGTGTGTAGTGAGCTTCTTCAGCCTGGTCAAACGATTGTTTGTGATCTCTTCTGTCAGGAATTAATGGAATTGGATCAAGCACTGCAATTTCAACATCCACTATCGATTCCAAGAAAATAATGACAACGCCAAACCCATCTTGCCTTTATTTTGTGGACATAAGCGTCTACCCTAAGAGTGAAGTAATATTTCACTAGGATAACAACCTTTATTCCTGTCAGAAAAAGACAAAACTTCACACTAAGTTCAATTGCGTATTTCAGCCACTGTTTCTTCTTATTTTCTTCTTGTGGCTCTATTATGGCCATACTTTCTGTTCCAATACTACCTGGTTTCAACTGGAAACTGATATTTTTGAATGGCTTTTCCTAAAAATGAAAACAATTCTTGGTTGCCACACTTGTTTGTATTGAGAAATTAAAGTCAATCGATAAACGAAGTTAAAAACGATAACGAACAGTTCAACTCAATTTAAAAGACTTTTGGAATCTTTTTTGGAATGGAAAAAATACCCGATGAACTAGCATAAAATTTGATAGAAAATCTTACAAAATGTTTAAAAAGTGTTTAAAAAATAAACGTTTTAGAAACAAGAACTAAATGAAACTTTAATTTAATATTTGTTGAAAAAAGAGCAAAACTGAGTACATAGAAGTTAAATTAATTTAATTGATATTTTTTTATTAATAATTTTTGCTAGAAATCTGCTAAGTAACGTTACTATACGTACTAAATGTCCAGTTTTAGGAACAAGAACTAAATTTCACTTTAATTTAATATTAATTGGAAAAAAGAGCAAAACTGAGTACATAGAAGTTAAATTAATTTACACTTCTTTTAAGTGACGTTACATACATACAAAATTGGTCATTACAGCCCTTCAGTCAGGATTACAACCTAGTTTCTCACAGCACTTATGTTGTGTGCCTGAATTTTATACATTAGTACAGTTTAAACTCGACTCCAAACGACAGATTTTTGGAAAAATTTTCATGGCAGAGTTTTTGCCAGAAATCTGCTAAGTAATGTTACTATACATAATAAATGTCCAGTAAGGAGAGAGAAAAATTATCAGTTTCGTCCTGTCAGGTTTAAGATTCGGACTACTGAACCTAGGGGTCGCACATATCTTCTCTTTTACCTAGCCAAGGAATGGAATTTTTCACTAATTATAGTAGGGTTATCCATTTCGTGGTTTCAAAAGTATGGGACTAGAATTCGACATCTGTCAAACTAAGTTGTGAAACCAATTTTTTTCTTTTCAGTTGAAAGTCTGACATTGACGAAAATGGATCGCTTAACTATCACACAACGCATAAAAATTATCAAAACCTACCACAAAAATGGTGATTCTGCCACAGCCACGTATCGAACAAAATTTTCTTCAGCGATGAAGCACATTTCACACTGGGTGGGTATGTTCATAAACAAAATTGTTGTATTTGGGGTTCTGAGAATTCTCAAGTAATTGAAGAGAGGCTATTACATCCAGAAAAAGTCACTGTTTGGTGCGCTCTTTGGTCCGAAGGTGTGATTGGACCTTACTTCTTCGAAAACGACGATGGAACGACTGTCACCGTCAATTCGGAGCGTTATGGTCATATGATAACCGACTTTTTTTTTGCCTGCTATTGAAGAATACGACTTGGAGAATATGTGGTTTCAACAAGACGGTGCCACATGCCACACAACTCGAGCGAATATGGCTTTATTGCAAGAGACATTTCCTGGCCGCGTAATTTCTCGTCCTGGCGATATCAACTGGCCACCAAGATCATGCGATTGACACCATTAGACTTTTTTGTGGGGCTACGCGAAAGACCGTGTTTATGCAGATAAACCTTCAACTCTTGACCACTTAGAAACCAACATTCGTCAAGTTATGGCTGAGATACCGCCCAATATGTGTCAAAAAGTGGTCAAAAATTACCTCAAAAGAATCAATGCTTGCAACACTTCGCATGGAGGTCATTTAAATGATTTAGTGTTTCACACATAATGTCAACCTTCAAACTTTACAATAAAAAAGAAATATCATGAAAAAAATATTTTATATGTGTTTTATTTACGTTTACTTTTGAAACCACGAAATGGATAACCCTACTATAATAGTGTTCAAGAATCAGATAGGGGCCTTTTCAGGTTGGTACCCATTTTGGACAGTACATTCGGGGAATGTCCCGATGCCCTTTAATCCACATAATGTAAGAGTTAGAATAAGCCACCATTTACCGGCGAATTAAATGACATTCAAGGACAAGCTTAAAAACCGATATGAAGTTCCAAGAAGGGCTTTATAATGAATAAAATCAAACAAAGGAATATGATATCCAAGCATTAATATTAATTTATACACTTTTAGCTACATGTACTCACTTTTGCTCCCCATTTTATGCTGATTAATAAGCAAATATTTCCTTAAGGACATTAGGGTGTGAGTAAATACATTTAAGGATGATCCTTCCATGAATGCCATAAAGGCATTTTTTATTTACATTTTCCATAAAAAAAAACGAATATTTTATTTTCTTCGTAATTAATTGCTGTTGTTGTCGTTGTCGTTGTTGTTCATTTATTTTATCTTTTCTCTCTCTCTCTAGGGTTTAATTTTTATTCTCATATTCATAACGATTGTTAACGACACATTAATACAGTCAAAGCTCGGTATAACGAACGATATATTGTCAGGCCCTTTCGTTATAGTGAAAAATTCGTTATATCGCAGTTTTTTTTTATTAAAATTTTATTTAAAAAAAGATAAGTACATTCAACTCATTTTATTAAAAATAAATAGAAATGTCCTTAAAATAACGCTTGATAATCACTAAGTGAGTAAAAGTGTTAAAAATTATTTAAGTTGGTGGAAAAAAATCATTTATAGATCATATAGAATCATTTATAGCTTACAAGTAACTTGAAGACTCATTTGAAGAGCTTCTTTCTGTATTTCTCGAAGTACTAATTGTTTTGAAATATTAATATTATTTTGGGAACCCCATTGTATAAATTTAGCAAAACATTTTATTACTTCAGTGTTCTTTATTTTCGTTTCATTATTAGAAAATTGGTCAACAATTTCAATATTGTCCTCATTTTCGTCATCTCCATCCAAAGTAAGATCATTCAAGTCTCCATTGTTGCAAAATATTAAGGCAAGGCTTAAATTTGCTTACATTTGGAAAAATTGTACTTAGTAGTCTGACTCCACGTCTTATACACTGTACTTTATCCCCTTGAAAAGGTCCAGAAAGAGAGATCTCGTCCTTATGATCAAACTCGAAATTTTCCAAAAACATAATATTTTTTCCAACATTTAGATAATGCGTCCTCCTTAACATTGTCCCAGGTGAGACCAATCATACAGGAGGCATCATAAAGAGAAAGACTTTTTAAAAAATTTATGATGTCACCTGTTTCAGATGCCACTACTTTTGAAAGGAGGCTATTTCTGTAGTGTAATTTGAGTAAGCGAATGGCGTTTTGGTCCATTGGCTGCATAAGAGGAGTCACGTTTGGTGGCATGTACATTGCCCAAATTTTCTCATCTTCTGTATTTTTTACGAGTTCCTCTGCAGGAGGATGACTTGGAGCATTGTCCAGTATCAGCAAAGCCTTCATTGGCAAATTTTTATGACCACTTGTTCAAAAGCAGTGTGTGTTTGTATACAATAAAAACGGACGGTACTTTAACGAACATTTTTTGTGTTCTCTTTTGTTATATTCTTTTTATTTTTACCATTTTTTAAATCATTCGTAATACTGAGCTTGAAAATTATAAAACATTCGTTATATAAGGTAGTCAATGTAAGAAATTTGCTCATTCGTTATATTCCGAATTCGTTAAAGTGAGTATTTGTTATACCGGGCTTTGACTGTACTTTTAAATAATAATAATAAAAATAACAACAGCAACAACAACAATAACATTAAACAAGTGTTTAACAATTTGCGTTGTTGTTTTCGTGCATTGTCATTGAAAAAGTTTTTTTTTTATTTGTTGTTCACCATATAAGAGGCACAAAATAATTAAACTGCTGCTGCTGCTGCTGCAGTCTGAAATTGAAAATTGCTTTTCTAAATGTATGTACGAGTACATGATGGCAGAATAGTCGTTTATAAGTGTTTTATTTACTTGAATTTAAATTTATTAACACTCATCCTCAATTATGGTTGTCTGGTAAACATTTAAATGGACATCCTAAAGGCAAGACAGTCATAATAAAATCATTACACTTGTGATACGACTTGAAAATTGTGAAAATATTTGAAATTCCAAGAACATGTTTCCATTTATCATATGTATGTTCCTATGTGTGTAGTAAAGGGTGTTTTTTTATAGAGGTATAGAACTTTAAGTTGCAATAAAACAACGATGAATTATTCGATTGACATGAATTTCATTTATCCGAAAGATAATCTTGTGGCATTACATTTTAAATATGATTTCTGGCATATGACTGCCACGGCTGGCGCGGATGTAGTCCAATCTGGACGTCCAATTTTCGATGACTTTTTCCAACATTTGTGACCGTATATCGGCAATAATACGGCGAATGTTGCTTTCCAAATGGTCAAGCGTTTGTGGCTTTACCGCATAGACCAATGACTTTACATAGCCCCACAGAAAGTGGTCTAGAGGTGTTAAATCACAAGATCTTGGAGGCCAATTCACAGGTCCAAAACGTGAAATTAGGCGGTCACCAAACGTGTCTTTCAATAAATCTATTGTGGCACGAGCTGTGTGACATGTTGCGCCGTCTTGTTGAAACCACATCTCCTGGACATCATGGTTATTCAATGCAGGAATGAAAAAGTTAGTAATCATGGCTCTATACCGATCCAATTCCTGTGCTCGATGGCGGATGGACTCATTCGGGTCTTCCTCAATGCTACGCTCTACAGCAGCAATAGCTTCTTCTGTACGCACCGTACAGCGCCCCTGGGGATGCGAGTTATCAATAAGAGTAAACGTGGTGCGAAAACGTTCCATGGTTAATCGAATTAACTGCTCTGATGGACGATTTTGTCGACGATAAAATGGAGGTAGTGCGCGATACGTTTTCCGTACAGAACCATTATTTTCGAAATAAAATTACACTATTTGCAAGCGTTGTTCAGGCGTGAGTCTATACATGATGAATTGCCAAACCAAACTGAGAATAAATCACTTGACAGCTGTTAAATCGGTCGCCATCTTGAAAAGTAATGCCAACTTAAAGTTCTATACCTCTATAAAAAACACCCTTTAGTAGCAAATCTTTTTCAAATTACTTAAACTATTAAGATAATCACACAAATAGCTGTTATAATTGACTGGCAGTGTTGCCATACTTGCACTAATATACTTCGAAATTGCATACGCGTCTCTAAAGGGCGTTTTAAAGTTTGTATTCTCACTTTTGTATTTAATTTATCTGGCAACTATGCCCCCAAACACTTATTATTCTCATCAAGAGTTTATTTTCAATTGTTTATAAAATACATGTATGCAAGGCAATGTAAGGAGTGCGCACGAAAAAAATCGGACATATACTCTTCTTTATAAAAACTAAATTTAGTGGTAAAATTTCTTCAATCTTTATTTAAATTAAAGAAAATATTGCAGACAAATGAGGTGAAAGATAATCCTTTCCTCCTCTGCAGATCCATACCATTCAAGAGAATGCAAAGTCTTTTGGCATGCCTTGCAATTGGACCGTGATATGCAAGAACTGTTATAGGCGATGGACGTATACATATACTTTCCATATCCGTTTAACACAGCCTAGCAATATTATTTAGTATTTTCTTTCTGCCAATGAATTTGAGCTTTTCTCTAAAACGAACAAAGTATTCCCAGCTTAATTTAGGCGATGGGAATGCCTATACGATGTATGTTAAGTTAGGTTATACAGATATGCACTTTTATCAGAGTCAATATTCGGTTTATTGAGTACAATATTTTAAGTGTTCAGACATAATAATATATGCAGTTCAGCTGCTTATTCAATATTCATTTGACAGCTGGTAAACAAAACAGCTGGTTGTTTCAAAAACATTGTTTTTATTTCGTTTTGTTGTTTTGTTTTTTTTTTTGTCTTTGTTGACATTTGAGTTGATAATTGTAATATGCGCACTGAACATACAGTGCTGTATTTTACAACAGTGCTGTATTTTAAGTTTTACCCAATATTATATCAATTTGCGTATTTATTGTGCAACAATTGCGTTTATAGCGATTTACGCAATAAAGGTGCATATCTGAACACCATATTAGATAAAATGGCGGACTCTGATTGAAGGAAAAGATCCCATTAAGACCCATTGTGATACCACAATCAATATTCAACCCGGGAATTAAACATCCGCTCGAGAAAACCCAGCCGAGTGCACAATAAAATCTTGCTATTGCAGTAATCTTCATAATCTAGTACTCGGTCAAGAAATATTCGACTTTTTATGCCTATGACCTATAACATAACGGAGATTATGTGCTGTGTAGCAGCACTGAAAAGACCTGCAAATTCCCTGGAGTCCATATAAACGCTACCTTGAAATGATTCGAAATTTCCCTAAGAAATCCATGGCATTTATGGGCGACTTTCGGTATTGAGGTGCCGTTCGCTAGGAATTTGGTCACAGACTGGCTATCCGAATAAAATAATGGATTTTCACGAATAAACCCATTACCGAAGCATTGTAACCCTTACGATACTGCCATAATCTCCGCCTGGAAAACACTGCAGTTGGTGAAGCAGCCTTTAAAAAAGGGGAATTGTAGGAACCCTTAAGATATGTCTCACATGCTGCTCTTTCCAGCATTTAAGAGCAATTTATATATATTTTAAGAGCTCTACCGAGAACCTCTGGATCTATTAAACTGTTTTTCATTTTTAACTGCGTGTAGCAACTAGCAATACCTCTCAATAATTAGGAAATCTGGACAATTTAGTGCACAGGTAGTCAGGTTTCGTAAAGAAAAAGTTTCACTAGATGAACAGAAATTCAGTAACGGTTATTATCATATTTCAATATGCACAATTTTTTTCATGCGCTCTCCTTACATTATTTTGAGTTGTCGTAAGAACTAAATCAATGCACAGATACGTTTATTTTTTTTTCTATTTTCCTAACGATATTCAAATGAATATGTGGTTCGTTTGAAAAAATAATTTCTTTTTTACAAAACCGGACGGAGAAATAGCTTAACAAAGTGCACAAAGTTCAAATAAACAGCTGCCTTGTTTTGCTTGTAAATTTAATCGCTGATGATATAGATTTTTGCATTTAAATTTGCCGTTTACATGCGAAAACATTCATTATTTTTGTTGTTGTTTTGTTTTGTTTCGTTTCATAATTTCTGATTGTTCTTTTGTGACACAAAGAGAGCGAGAGAGAGAAAATTGTTGAAAAGAAAACAACAATAAAGAAAGCTGTAATTGCAGCTAAAACAGTTGCAATTATAACAACAACAACAAACACATAAAGTCGCACAAGCAATAATTTATGCAAATATTTTGGGGGAACACAAAAAAAGGTGACTCAATTCAGCCCGATGATCAATATTTGACTTGGTAGCACACTACCGAATGTAGCTGTGTTTTATTCAATTTCTTTATTTATTTACTCATACCCATACATGTATATGCACATACATGTGTTTGTATATATTGAAGTACACAAATTTGCCTTAATGATTGTATACAATAATATTAATAAAATATTATATTTTTTCTTTATTATTGTTTTTATTGTACTTATTCGGATTAACATACATATACGATATACATACGTCTGTATGAGTCATCAGCAAATACGACGATGCCAGTTCATGTTAACTGCGTTCTATTTTTTTTACGATATTTCGAAAAAAACGGCGTAATTTTATATGATTTAAAAGGTAAAAGGGAAGATTTATTTTTCTAATTAAAGAAAAAAAAGATTAAGAATCTTAAATGAAACTAAATTGTATAACATTTACGCTTTTTTGTTTTCAGCTTTTGAAAATTAACACAAAATTTAAAATGTTTTGGATGCCAGAGGTCTAAAACTCTTCCAGAGAAAAGCCCTACAATAGTAAGGAGGGAAAGTTTGACAACGTATACATATATCATAATGGTAAATATAAAAACATCCTGGCGGTTATAGGACCCAATGTGTTCGCCCTAGAAAGGGGAAAAAAGTGTAGTAAAAGAAAAGATTTAGAAAAAGTGAACATAAAACAAAGACATCAGCTAGACAAGGATGAATGTACATCCCTTAGTCAGTATAATTCCATTATAAACCTAAGTAGAGCCTGAATAAAAAGTTTAAGAGATTTTAAAACAACTTACAAAATATTTTCCCCTCTCCTATACACCAGATAATTACAAGGGAGATACTATATCGTTTCCAAATATTCCTCATTTCCATATACTCTGCAGAAATCTAGCCGATATAAACCTCACATCACAATGACACGTAAGGAATCCAGTTAACAATTGCATGAACTAGCTGTACCGTTGTCGATAAAAGGTCAGATAAGTCCATAGGGATGTAGTGGTTGCAGAATTAGGATCAACAATCATATCACAAATCAAGTGAGAACTCAATCAAGTGCATTAGCCTTCTCGTTTCCATCCGACCAACAGAGACCAATCCAAAGGCTAATATGCTGTCTATACAGTCACGAATCACTTGTGTCTTGAACTAGGCCGTTTGACTGACAACGAAAATCACATAAGAACCCCAATTAGAGAAGAAATATCAATCATGGTTAAGTCGCCGTAGTCTAGTAGGTAGTGTGTTGGCTTATTAGACTCAAGGCCAAGGTTCAAACCCCAGGCCAGACATCAGAACGAAATACGAAAAAATATTTCTTCGGCGACTTCCTCTCCTTCTGGCAAAAACTCTGAGAGTAAATAAAAATTGCCATGAAAAATTTCTCAAAAATCTGTCGTTTTGAGTCGACTTTAAACTGTAGGTCCCACCACTCATGTATAAAATTAACACACACAACATAAGTGGTGTGAGAAACTAGGACGTTGTACAATGGGTCAATTCGACCTCCGGGTACTGTACTTGTCTTAATTGACAAGTACACGTCCTCTAACCTAACCTAACCTATATTCAACATTCGTCTATAAACAGCCAGATAAAGATAGGCAAAGGAACTGCCATATCATCCTCATATACCCTTCAGAAATTTGGTCGAATCTTCCCTTAATGCCCATTAACGAACTCACCACTCCCAATGTCTGGTAAGAAACCCTATTACGAGTATCACGCTTGAGTCCCAGCAACGAGTTAGCTCTGCCACAATCTACCGATGAGGCCGTAGGTGTAGCAGATTGGAGAATTAAGACCAACAATCATATCAGATATCAGGTGAGAACTAAATCTAGTAGTCGCCGTAGTCTAGTAGGTAGTGTGTTGGCTTACTAGACGTAAAGCCAGAGTTCAAGACCCAGGCCAGACATCAAAACAAAATACAAAAAAAGTATTTCTTCGGCGACTTCCTCTCAGCAGATTTCTGGCAAAAACTCTGAGTGTAAATAAAAAATTGCCACGAAAAGTTTCTCAAAAATCTGTCGTTCGGAGTCGACTTTAAACTGTAGGTCCCACCACTCATGTATAAAAATTAACACACACAACATAAGGTGTGAGAACTAGATCGTAATGCTGACTGTAGGGCTGTAATGGCCAATTATGTATGTATATAGATATACCACAATGAATCGGAATCAAAAACGCCAGCAAAAGGTCCTTAAAGTCACAAACCTCTCATGACTTGTACCTAGCCGCTTGAATGCCACCAAAAATCACTTAAGAAGCCTCATTAGAAGAAGAAAGGTCCGCGCCGGCCCCAGGAGTCTAGAAAACAGCAAATGTCTTAAACTGAAAATACGCTGCAGTTGTCATTTAGAGTTTATAATGAAAAACTCCAGCGCTAGTGCTCCAACCAGTTTCAGCTCGTCAAAGAAAAAGCAGTGTTCCAGCCCATATAGAAAGCTCAATGTTCCTTTTCACAGTGTCCCATCAGGAATAAGAATTCTCAGCGATATACACAAACTCGTAAACCAAATAATTCGATTCATAAGTTCTTTAGTCATCAAAGTAACAAAAACGTTTAGAAAGTACGAGAGATATTTCGGTTTCTGCTTCCAACAGATCAATTCTCTCAAAGCGGATGGCACTACACGCCGCATAATACACCACACAGCGCTTGAAGTATGAGTCAAATTAAGTTAGGCAGAGAATAAGGTAAAGAGTAGACTGAGAACAGCTCCTTTTAATACCGATTACACTTCAAGAAGCAACCTGCTGAGCTATGTATGTATGTATATCAGTCATGGCTTCAAAAGCCTGAAAAACAGAAAATATCTCCAAGTAAAAACGCTGGAGTTGCCATTCAGATTTAGTAGCCTGTTGAGAGCTACTTTTAAAAGCGATAACACTTCAAGAGGCAATCGCTGAACCTTACTCAAGATCCCACCCTCCTAGCCAAGGCATTTCACTGCCATTTTATACGAAGCATATCGTAGAGACAAAGATAAACTTGTGCAGGAAAAAGTTTATGATGTAGTGCTTAATTTTAAAAATATCATCATGCTCTACATCTCCCTTTAATATTTCTTTGCTATGAGAAGAGGAAAATAATATTTCCTAAGGGAACGTTATGATGACACTCCAGAGGTTTACAGGCAGCTTAGTACTGAGTAAGCAGGTCTCCGTAATACAAAAAATAAGTGTAAAAATACATACAACTTTACATACACAAGGCTTTATAATTGCAGGAGAATGAAAAATAAAAAATATTATTTGCTGCAACAACTTTAAAAATATGCTCAGTGGCTAGATTTCATGGCGAGCAAGAATCGTGTTACAATTGGGGAAAAGTAAAGACAAAAGCGCCTTTCTATTACATGAAGTGTCATATATTTCTGTAGAGAAAAATCAAAAGAAATTCTCTTTTTGTAAGAAGCATCGCATATTTGCTATGATAGTGCCAGGAAGTTCCAAGTAAAATCTTCCATTTTAATTTTTCGTCTACATCTTGCGAAAAAAAATTTTTTTTAACAGTCATTGGCAGTTCATCTTCGCCTTGCTTACAATCTTAATTGCCATTTTTAGTCACTTTAGTTTGGAAAATTTCAGTACCAGTACTGTTTTCTTCTTTTATTTTGTTATTTATAAGAAAAAAGTGTGCTCCTCCTTAAACTCCTTTGTTCTTCTTGTTCTTTTTATTCTAAAAATAAAAAAAATTAAATTCAATGGAATAATAACAACAATAATATGACAACAAAAAACCTTCTTATCATTTACCCTGCAGCAGGCCGCCTACACAATTTATACAAAGTGTCACAATACATTGCTTATTTTCTGAATCACTAACTCGTTTATCGATAAAACTCTTGGAGCAGAGACTGTATTTGCTGTTTACAACACAAGTCTTTTTGTGTTGTGTTGAGCAGCGACAGTTGCCGTCTGATTTATTGCAATTGTTGGCGAGAAGAGGCGCTCATATTATTTATTTGTTGTCGATGACAAACATATTTTCGTATTTTCGATTTAACCTCAGAGAGAAAGTCAGATTTTGTTTGTATACTGTTGTTGTGTGTAATTTAATTCTTGCCTAATTTCAAACTTGAGTAGAGTAGAACAAAATCATTACCAAACACGCAAAGCTGTGATTACGAGATTGCGAATTCAATTTTACTTAAATTACTGTTGCAATCTATATATCATATTACAATCAATATTGTTATTAAAACAACAACAAAAAAGAAAACATTTTTCATAATAATTATTGTTGTACTTGTAAAGCTTGGACACACGACCAAAGAAAAAAAATTAAATTTACTTCAAGATTACGGGTCAAACTTCATTGTTTTTACATTGTAAAGTCAACTGCTAATGGCTTACATATTAAAAAAAACTTTTTTATGGCAATTAGGTACTCTCCCGTACAAAAGAAGTACAGTTGAGTCTAAACATTGCTAACGCAAAGCGGACCATCAAAACTTTTCGGTACCCCAAAATGTTTGGGGGTTATTTTCGATGACATGATACAAAATATACTAAAAGCAGATCAATAATATGTTGCCTCAGTGGAAAGGCCTTCAGACAATCCAAAACAATTCGCTAAGGCCTGGGACTGATTATGAGAAGACAACTAGTGACCGTCCCTAAGACGAAGAAACTGGAGTCTGACCTGTGAAGACACATAAAGTGAGGCTCTCCAGACAATTGCCTTCATTCTCATTATCTTAACAACTCCGATGTTTCAGGACAGTCTTATCCCCCAATATATATGGAAGAATATCAAAAGCTATCACGAATTTATAAAGGATGTTTTTTATAGAGGTATAGAACTTTAAGTTGGCATTACTTGTCAAGATGGCGACCGATTTAACAGCTGTCAAGTGATTTATTCTCAGTTTGGTTTGGCAATTCATCATGAATAGACTCACGCCTGAACAACGCTTGCAAATAGTGAAATTTTATTTCGAAAATAATGGTTCTGTGCGGAAAACGTATCGCGCACTACGTCCATTTTATCGTCGACAAAATCATCCAGCATAGCAGTTAATTCGATTAACCATGGAACGTTTTCGCACCACGTTTACTCTTATTGATAACTCGCGTCCCCAGAGACGCTGTACGGTGCGTACAGAAGAAGCTATTGCTGGTGTAGAGCGTAGCATTGAGGAAGACCCGAATGAGTCCATCCGCCATCGAGCACAGGATTCGTCGAATGGGCCCAAAACGAGATTACCGTTGTTCCCGATTTTCATAAGCGAATTTTGTTTAGCGATGAAGCGCACTTCTGGTTGAATGGCTACGTCAACAAACAAAACTGCCGCATTTGGAGTGAAGGTAATCCTCAAGTGTATGTGGAAACACCGTTACATCCAGAAAAACTGACTGTTTGGTGCGCTTTATGGGCTGGTGGAATCATTGGTCCGTACTTTTTCAAAAACGATGGTGGCCAGAACGTTACAGTAAATGGTGATCGGTATAGAGCCATGATTACAAACTTTTTCATTCCTGAATTGAATAATCATGATGTCCCGGAGATGTGGTTTCAACAAGACGGCGCAACATGTCACACAGCTCGTGCCACAATAGATTTATTGAAAGACACGTTTGGTGACCGCCTAATTTCACGTTTTGGACCTGTGAATTGGCCTCCAAGATCTTGTGATTTAACACCGCTAGACTACTTTCTGTGGGGCTATGTAAAGTCATTGGTCTATGCGGTAAAGCCACAAACGCTTGACCATTTGGAAGACAACATTCGCCGTATTATTGCCGATATACGGCCACAAATGTTGGAAAAAGTCATCGAAAATTTGACGTCCATATTGGACTACATCTGCGCCAGCCGTGGCGGTCATATGCCAGAAATCATATTTAAAATGTAATGCCACAAGATTATCTTTCGGATAAAGAAAATTCATGTCAATCGAATAATCCATCGTTGTTTTATTGCAACTTAAAGTTCTATACCTCTATAAAAAACACCCTTTACTTCCATCTTGGGCGCAACTACAATAGTCAACCTCCACAAAGTACAACACCAGATTCCTGTGGTAGGTTAGGTTAGGTCAGGTCGGAGTGGTAGCTCTGATATCACAAAGCTCACTTGAGCACTCATAGCGGCCCGTTGTGATGCCACGGGTGAACACAGTCCCTGTACTGACCATTTCACATTCCTGTGATAAGTGTAACTATAAATTTTGGTCTGAATCGGGTTCTGAATGCTCACCCTGTCCACTAAATCCAGAATCCGAATATCCTATAAGGCATCGAATTTTGCCGCAATATTTGAGCTCAGCGTTCATGCGAAGCTGATAGTGACTTTGCAAAACTCTTACAGCTTCATCAAGATAGGAAAGCATCTTTCCGAATGGCAGAGGATGAAGGCTGAAGTTTATAAAAAAGATATTCTTTCTACAAAATGCATCTTTGGGTGCACAAAACGAAATACTCCATTTAAACCTACAAAACGAGAATCTTCAATCCAGGATGTAAATGCCTGACAGTGAATGAGAGCAAAACGTAGAACATATTGTTGTCAAGTAGGGTCGAGAAAAGCAACATAACCCAGGTTTCAGCCAGCATGTAGAAATTCGTCATTATCAAGAGATTTATTTACCCTAGGCCCGCATTTATCTGCGAAAATTATATCTGCCTAGAGATCAAGCATATAAATATTCCTCTCAACAGGCGCTGTTATGGTATCAACAGGGAACTGAGAACCAGAAACTTCTACCGTGCAGTTCTACAACTTGCTTGTCCTTCCCCGTGCTTCTCTATAGCGGTAAAGAATGCGTGCTATTGCACATACATGCAGCTGCTTTGGGAATAATAGGCAGAAATTTTTTTATAAAAGTCTTTCGCTTCCAGGGGGAATTGACGAGGAAGTGTATACCGCTGGAAATCGACATCAGGACATAAGACACCACTCTGACGACGCAGAAAGTGGTCAACTACCTTGGCATTCGACTGGACCCTAGACTGGCGTTCTGGGCTCAGATACAACACGCTGCAACCAAGGCAGCTAAGGTTACCTCCTTACTTAGCGGGCTTATGGCCAATAATGGTGGCCCTATACAGAGCAGACGCAATAACGGACTCTTTTCTGCTTTACGGCAGTGAGATCTGTGCGCAGGCATTGAAGGTCGACTGTAGAAGGAAAATCTTATCGTCGGTACAACGAACCGCTGCACTTAGAGTGGCATCGGCATATAGGACGGTATCTAAGTCAGCAATACTGGTAATCAGTGGTGTAATACCTATAGGTCTACAGGCAAGTGAGCGGAAGAGAGTGTGGAAGGCTAAAAACGTGCACGGAGAGACAGGAGAGACGACGACACCAGAAAGCGAAGCATACAACAATGGTAAGAGGAATGGAACACTGAGATGAGTGGTAGATGGACGGCAAAACTTCTCCCAGATATTACCCGCTGGATGGAGAGGAAATTTGGTGAGGTTAACTACTATCTGACACAACTGTTATCTGGACACTTTTATTTTTGTAGGTTAGGTTAGGTTAAAATGATAATTTGGGAAAGATGACACGACCAAATTGCATCTATGATGATATGCTTCGATTGATGATGCGGAACACACTTTCTTTCATTGTGAGAGATGGAGACTGTAAAGAAGGAGTTTTGAGGCCAAAGTCGGTGTCTGTACTGTCGAGAACTTCTGCGATGTAATTTTGAACAGTAAGGAGCATTGGAATAGTATAGTCAGATAAGCGGAATTCTTACTAAAATCTGAGACAATTGACTTGGATGAGAGAAGTAGAATGGACGTACATTTGCTCCTCCTCAGCGTAAAAAAAACAAAAAAAAAAGGGGAGGGAATTGACCGCATCTTAACCAACAATGGTACCTATGACGCATGATCTCTTTAACAGCATTGTTATTGTTTAGCACATTTACATCCATTGGCTTCGCTCGCGTTGCCATATCGCTCGGTATTTGCTGCAAGGATCAAGGCCTTGACTGCGTAGAAACAAATTGTTTGCTGTTCAACTAGATTGCACGAGCGAGAAGTAACGGTATTATAACAAAAATACTAAGGCTGTCGGTAAATCGATTGTTGTCGGTAAACAAGTAAATAAGTAGGCAGTGTGCTAGTCTGCTTATTTAAGGGTTGTGGGTTCATTACCACCCAGCTTTTTGGTTTTGTTGCACTGCAGCATATTGTATAAAATAAATTTGAATAATAGACAATGGCAGGCAGGTACTTATTTAATAACTACAGGGGAATTCATGACAGCAAGGTCAGTATTCCAATTTCCAAAAAAAAAAACTCTCTCTCCACCGCAAAAACAAACACATACACACGCTGACTTAAGTAACAATTGCCAACCTTTTTTTGCCAACCGATCTTATAGGTAAATATGGCAGGAGATAATGAAAAAAAAAGTACGAGAATTATGTTCACAATAAAGTTATTTAAAAACAAAGTTTTCGTTTGGTTTTTTGTTTTTTATTGCTTTTTCAAAAAGTTTCCCTTTTGCCAATACCACCATGACGAACAAAAAAAAAAGAAGCAAAAAAACCTTGGTTCTTGAAACCTTTTTTTCTTTTGTTTTTTTACTGTTTCTGCTTCAAAAATTATATCACTTATTACGTCATACGAAAACTAACTGTTTTATTGGAAAAATAGAAGCAAGCACACGTTTTTGTTTCGTTTTCAAAATGAAAAAAGCAATAACAAAACGAATATCTATAATGACAACAAAAACACACACTGAAACTATCTTTTAAGTTTTGGTTTTTTTTGCAATTTATTGCTGTTTCAATCAATCAATATACTTACGTATGTATATTGAGGTTTGCTACTGTACATACATACATATGTACAAAAACAGAGACAAAATCTTGGAAGTATTTGGAGGCGCGTCCAAGCTACACGAATGTAAATGAAAAAAAAAATCAGTTTTTTAATTCTAGTCATTTATGGGCAGAACGCCAATATTTTTTTGGCATGAAGGAAGTTCAAATCTAATTGCAACGTAAATTAAATAAAAATCTGACAAAAAACAACCGTTAAACGGAATAATTTAAACAACACCGGAAGGAAGTTTGTTTTTTATGAAATTTGTCAAAAATTGTAGACACAAAGCCGAAAAACTGTAAACAGTTTAACATAATAAACAGCCGATACTGTAAACATAAACGATAACACTACAGTGTAAAAGCAGTGTGGTTTACGTGCTCATCAACATGATTGAATTTTCCACAACAGCATAAAAAAAACTAGAAGAAGAGTAATATTAAGTAACAAATAAAACTTAACAACAACAATAACATGAAAAGTAATAAAACAGCAACATACTCTGCAGAGAGCAAAAGAAATGAGGCCAACATGACTAAAAACGAACACTACTACATAGACAGTTAAAAGAATAATACAAGAATACCATACAAATGTAGGTATGAGTGACGAAAAAACGACGCAAAATAAAAGAAAAAAAACAAATGAATGACCGAATTAAAGTTAAATGACGTTATTACTGTTCTGTTTTTTTTCTCTTTCTTCTTATTAATTGGGAATGTTGACAATGATGATGTTGATGATGAAAATTTGGCAAACATAACATGATAATGAACATGAATTAGAAACAGAAAGTTTTAATGAAATGGAAATAGTAATGTAAATAAGAAAGAAAAAAATAACTAGGCATTGGAAACCATGTAACACAACAATAACAAATTGGGTTAAATTGCCTACATAACAACCACATACACATACAATATTTAACACATTGTTGGCATGGCAAAGGTACTATAGTGGGCAGTGAGTGAGTGGCTGTGTAGCAATTAAAAGGAACAACATTTTGAGAGATGTTAAGGGATAAAATAAATGTTGGTGCACTGTTTTAGTGGGTGTGGGTGGATGTGTAAACAACATATGATTTTTAGAATAGAGCTCTCTTTCACTCTTTATCTCTCTTTTAAAATTTATAAAAATGCGGGTGGTTTCTTAGTTAGTTGGTGGGCTGACAATAAATATAAAATTTTGCTTTAAATGTTGATGAATTATTCTTATATATTTTCTTTTATTCTTTTTGTTTATTAAATAATGCTACGCCCTTATTATCCACACACACATATATAATAGCATAAATAAAACGTAAAATGAATGTCAGACAAACAGACGCATTAAGTAAGATGAGAATGGAAAAACATCTGTATTTTTACCTGACTTGTTGTTTTTTTTCTTTCTTTTTGTTTCTTCTTTGAGTATATCTGCCTACAGAAAACTTTTTTGTTTTACTGTAGCGTTTTTATTATTCTTGCTGTTTTTTTGTTTTATCAACTCTTAGAAAAATGTGTCAGAGGTCGTTGTGTGATTTTGTCTTTTCCTTATTTTTCTTTTCTTTTCTTTCTTTCTTTCAACACTGGCTTGTGTTTGTAATTTGCTTCAAGGTCTCTTCTTCGTTTTATTACCGAAAATTATTGCAATTTTTCATATAAAATTTATGAATAATCTTTTGCTGTTTGCTAAACTGTGAATGGAAAAATAAGTTCTTTTCTTAATATTACGTTAAACACACATACAATATATTTCTATAATAATAGCAGAAGTGTCGTAGAAATTATGCTTTTCTTTTAATTTTATTGGAAAATCAATATTTGTTTTGTTTCCCTTTTGTTATCATCAAAAAAATTTTTTACACTCTCATTTACACAAACACATACGCGTTAAATAATCAAAAAACTTCTTTTCCACGCTTCTTCTTGAGGAGCTCTTTTTGTTGGGTTTTTTTTTTCGTTGTAAACAGTTTTAATAAATATTTTTAATAATTTATTTGTATGGAAAAATTTCCGAATGAAATTTATCTATTTTTGTTTTTCTTGCTTGGCTTTCTTCTTTCTTGGAAGTTTCAAACACCAAAGACAACCGTATGCAACTACGTCAAATTGAAAACTAATTGGAAATAGAAGTTAAAAAAATTTCCTTAAAAAATCTGTACGAAATCCAATAAGAATTTTCTGACAGCTGCACCACCATTGTAAACACAATGTTGTATTTCGTAGAAAATGTCAAAGAAATACTGAAACTGGGTACAGGGTGATACATGCATTCAATTTAAAGATATACAGTTTTTAAAACATGACCCCGCTTTACTTACCCCATACACAAACCTCACTGGTAATATGGTAAAATGATGGTAGTACCGTTACATAGGTAATGCCACGCAATTTTTGAGTAACAGTTCTTATGGGGAATTTAAATTTTATTCACCACCGCATATTTCTCCAAACTCACCACATTTGAAATTCACCACATCTTTAAAACTCAGCACACAAAAAGAACTTTTTCACCTGTGGCCGGTGTGACAGGAAGGGGTTCAGCATTTCCGACGGGGGGCGGGCTTTAGATCCGTACAGCCGAATCCCCCCACCAGTTCTCCCACCGTTATCTGTCTGGCCCTATCGATCCACCCACCACAGACACTCAACAACCCAAACCACAAACACGTTTTCTTTCATACGTACACGCGAACCACACACAAAATTTCAGACACAAACCATACACCTACACAACAGCACTCAAAGCACGATAAATTTTCCTTGAACAAACTCTTAATTTTTACTTATACAAACCGAATACGAAAAAAAGGGAAAAAGGAAGTGCGAATTATAGAAATATGGGTTGTAGTTTTTTGAACGAACGAATTTTTGTCAAAGTGAATGCAACATGTTGCCAAACCAATGAAACATGTTTATAATGAGTGAATGAACTGAGAAAGCTTTTTTACTTTTCTTTGTTGCTCGTGGTTTTCTTAGTTTGTTTTTTCTTTTATTTTTTGTGCTTTACTTTGTGTTTGCGTTGTTCTGTCATTGTGTGTGCAAATTAGGCGCGTTATTTTTTCTTTTATTGTTTGTTGTGTGACGAAATGGCAGAAAATCGAAAGTTTTTCTAATTTCGTTTAGAAAAATATTAAAATAGCTAGTTTTGAGAGTGTTTTAAAAGTTTATTTAACAAAAATTTAATTTGAATATGGAGTGAATAAAAAATAAAGTGTTGATGTATAAATTCCTACATAATATAACGAAAAAAACGGTGTGTGAAAAGTGGGACGCTTATGAGACACCATCAAGCGGAATTTGGAGTGCTTGCGCTAAAATCCATGCAACCGGTGGTTATTAAAGAAAATTTGGTGGCCAGGAAAATATTGATGGCAACGGAACGTCTAACTACTACAGTGTATATATCGCAAGTAAAGCAAATAAAGAAGTTAGAAAATGTAGGTGGGCTTGTTGGCCAGGTGAAGAACGCCTGACTGATAGCTTTGCCAAGATGGCACTGGAAGTGGAATACTCAAAACTAAGAAGGCAATTTTTTCCTCCACAGAACGCTGACGTGATGTATTTAAGGTAAGCAAGTTCATGTTTTTTTACTTTTCTTTCTGTTATTTCTGTTTTTGCTTTCCAAATAAGTAAATTTCTACTTGGAATTTGCTTTCAACTTCTATTAAGGACTCCGACATTAGAATTACGTATAGAGTGCTATGCCTCTGTAGTATTTTGCAGGCGGACGTAATTCTATTGGGCACATAGCAATGCTTTTTGAGTGACAACGACATTCCTGGTCCATACCAACGATTTCTCAGGAAAATTTCAAAGTATCCAAAGATAATTACGGTTACAGCCAAAGGGTTGTATAAGTAATCTGAAGTTGCATTGCTGATCAACTGACCCGGGACTGGTTTAGAAGCTCACAATGTCCAACATATTACCGACATCTGCTCGAATTGCCACAGTTAAGCTGGCTTTATAGGTTAGGTTAGGTTGGAACAATATAACAGCTTCACGCCTTCTCCCAGAGACCTATTGCCCATTATGACCCCTTCATATATGAAAAAAGGAATTAAGTGGAAAGGAAAAAAGAGAAGAGTGAACAAAATCAATAAAAAAAACCAAATGAAAAGAAATGTGGACGAAATCAGCCATCAATACACCCATAAATAAATTTTTCCCTCTAAAGATATCCATCCCGCTCGCTAGCCAGTCACTCCAGTTTATTATTAACCCAATAATTAGATTCTTAAGTTTGTAGTCTTTCAGATCTTAGGCTGGATATTAATTCTCCGATCATTATAAAGGGCAGCATATGGTTCACATGCAAATTTTGCTGAACTGGTGTGAATTGTCTTTCAAATTGTTTGCATGTTCAGATAAGTTCGAAAACAAGTTCATACTTTAGCTTGCATACTGGGCAGCTGGTCTTGTTGCAAGGCTTGGCATTCATTCAAATGTCTTCAGTAAAGCTGTGGTTCTTAGAATGACTAGGAGACTATCTGTCAAGAGGCGGAAGTTTTAACGTCTCATTTTCTCTCATATTTGACTGAACTCTTCAAAATAAATATACCGCAAGAGTAAGAACTATTTTGGAGGCGAGATGGTTTCCACGGACAGATTGCAAATGAATAAGAATCAATAAAAAAGAAATACTTTCCTATAGGGATTGTTTAATTCCCTTTTAAAGGCGCTAGGCCAACTGAAGTCCAAATTAAATCCCCTCTACTACCTACTAAACTACGGTGACTTCTCGAGAGCATAAATTCACAACATGATGAATCGAAAGTCGCTGTAGTCTAGTAGGTAGTATGTCGGCTTATTAGACGTAAGGAAACGGTTCATATCCCAGGTCAGACATCAAAACGAAAATATGAAAAAAATATTTCTTCGAATACTGCCTCTCAGCAGATTTCTGAAAAAAATTCTGGGAGTAAATAGGATTGCCATGAAGCGATTTTCAAAAATCTGACGTTCGGAGTCGAGTTTAAACTGTAGGTCCCACCGCTCATGTATAAAATTAACGTACACAACATAAGTGGTGTGAGAAGGTAGGTCGTAATCCTGACTGAAGGGTTATGTATGTAAGCTCCCTCTACCGGATACGTTTTCATTAATTTTACAGTCTGCAAAATATGCCATTGTTTTCGATGAGTATAATCGTCTTTTATTAACAAAAACAATAAAAAAAATTATAATAAAATCCACTTGATCTTACACATTATTGTTATTTTAAGATACAAAATAATAAAAAATAGTGAGGTTAAGTATAAGTTATATAGAGAGAGGAGTAATAAACTAAAATCGTATTTTTATGAAATCCGCAAGTGTCGATAAAAATAGCAATTGTTGCGGTCGATGCCACATTGAAATGTTCAAGTTTTTCTTTAAGTTACATTTGATATGATTTTTTCTTTCTTTCTTTTTTTTTAATTAAAAAGTTTCTGTATAAAAAATAAAAGTTGGCTGGCTGACACTACTTACTCTTTTTCTGGCAGATATCCATGATTTTCGAGGCCATTTCCAGATGTTGTTTCTGTTGATATTATGGCAACTGCTGACGATGTATTGTTGTTTGGTGTCTTTAATTGCTGTTCACTGCTGGCAGTTGTCAGCTCCTTTACATCTCTGTGTTCAGGTTTAATGCCTAGTGGTAAGACATTTTCATGTTTGGCAATTGCTGGCAATGTATTGTTGTCTGTTGTGTTTAATTGCTGTTCACTGCTGGTGGTTGTCAGCTCCTTTACGTCTCTGTGTTCAGGTTTAATGCCTAGTGGTGAGACATTTTCATGTTGAGCAATTGCTGGCAATGTATTGTTGTCTGTTGTCTTTAATTGCTGTTCACTGCTGGTCAGCTCCTTAACATATTTGTGTTCAGGTTGAATATTGCTAGCATAAATAACTAGTGGTGAGACATTTTCATGTTTGCCAGCTGTTGGCAATGTATTGTTGTCTGTTGTGTTTAATTGCTGTTCACTGCTGGTGGTTGTCAGCTCCTTAACATATCTGTGTTCAGGTTTAATATTGCTAGAATAAATGCCTAGTGGTGAGACATTTTCACGTTTGGTCTCCATAATTTCGGACATCATATTTTATTATGATTTTTTTAATATTTTTTTAATATATTTTATATTATTTTATATTTATTTTATATTTTTTTAATTTAATTTATTTTAATTAATTTAAGAAAACCAACAGCACTGTTTCTATGATTTTTTTAAAAAAAATTTTTTTTAATTTTTCAATTTAATTTTAATCTCTTAAATATATTTCTCTTTATTGTTGATTAAAGCAAATTAATTAAATAAAACTATTATCACTGCACTATATTTCATTAAAAAAACATTACATTTATTATTTTTTTATTTATGTAAAACAAATTATTTTTTAATTACTAAGAAATAATTTACGGAACTTTATTAAATTTTTTTTTTCTTTCAAATAGTGAAACTATTTTGTTATTTTTTTATATTTAAAAAGAAAATAATTTTTTTTCTTTAAAAAACAAACAAAACAAAAAACAATTAGAAAACGTTTATTTTTATTTATTTCTCTTTAAGTATAAAATTTTTGTTATGGCGATTTCGATGTGAACTCGTCTAAAAGCACGTCGCGAATGATTCGAAAACTTGCATTTTTTTCTTACAAAAAAAAATGTACTTTTTTTTCTATTTCTTTATTACTTTACTTCACAAGCGATTTAAAAAAAACCACAATATTATTGCAAAAGTTAAATAGAATTTAAAATAAAATAATTAATTATTCTGTATTAAACAAACACACAAGTAGCCGATGAAATTTAAAATAAAAATACCAAGAAAAGGGTGTTTTTAATTTTAAATTTTAATCTCAGTTGGTCTATAGCTATAGTGGCGCTGCAAACAGGTCATTTCCAATTTTATTAGATTTTTTAAATCCAATCATTTTGGATTCATCTATTTCCATTGCCTAGAGCCAATGAAGTGTAACAAGAATCGAAAATAATTTGCACACAAATTATTGATTAAATCGTTTAGGAAAAGGCGGGTTTGCTTAACGTGAATGTGTCAATGTCACCCATATACATACGTTTGAATATACAGTGGCGTTCGTAACTAACCTAACAAAACCTACCTTAAACATACCTACATACGTTACCAGAAAAAGCTGCAATGGTCAGATAGCCTATACTTACTTACTTAATTGGCCATTAACAATCCGATTAACGGATTTCGCTTTGCCGTAACACATCCTTCCAGGCGCCTCTGTTTCTTGCGTGTCTGTGCCAGTTGCTCACACCACTCGATGATAGGGCTTCCTCGATTTGGTCCTTCCAACGCAAACAAGTTCGTTCTCTTCGACGACTTCCGCAGATACATACATACATAATTGGTCATTACAACCCTTCAGTCAGGATTACGATCTAGTTTCTCACACCACTTTTGTTGTGTGTATTAATTTAATACATGAGTGGCGGGACCTACAGTTTAAAGTCGACTCCGATCGACAGATTTTTTGAGAAATTTTTCATGACAATTTTATTTACTCTCAGAGTTTTTGCCAGAAATCTGCTGAGGAAGTCGCCGTTGAAATACTTTTTGTATTTTATTTTGATGTCTGGCCTGGGCCTCGAACCCTGACTTTTCGTCTAATAAGCCAACACACTACCTACTAGACCACGGCGACTTCCGCAGATCCCCGCATAAAATACCCGTCTCTCCATTCGAACGACATGGCCGAGTCAGCGCAGCCGCTGGATATTAATACGCTGCACAACGTCTATGTCGTTGCGGAGCTCAAACAGCTCACTGTTGGATCGGATGCGGAAATCATCGCCGACTCGCACTGGACCGAAGATCTTATGTAGGACTTTTCTTTCGAATACTCTCAAGGCTGCTACATGCAGCTTCCCAGTATTGTAGCATTTCCATACTCCAGGTTGGGTCACAATTTAACTACATTGTGCGTTAAAGCTACCAGCTTAGCCCTCTGCTTCAGTAGAAGATCAGAGGGGGAAGCCAATAGAGTTTAGTAAATAATGACTTAGTTTGAGTGTAACAGAGGTGCCTTGTGATCAGGATTGCTCAGCCTATCAGTCTGTACTGAGAATATTATTTCCACATTGTTCACCATATGTGAGCATCGTAAAGAAAAGTTGATTCCAATGCCTCTCCGTAGAACGACCTGAGAATATCTAGTTTGAATGAGGCAATCAGAAAACTCTTGCTCTGCAACATATAGAAGATTGTGAACTCCATATCGGCTCTATCTAGATTATTTATATTGCAATTCCTGATGATATTTTTATGTCCTGGAACCCCATATAAGAGTTACTTTTGATTGAAATTAGTCTGAGAAATCCCCGAAACTAGTGGATGCGGAAGGATGTCAAAATGTGATGTTCGTTAGGGACTTAAACGCAGCCTTTTCGTCTGAGGAATTCAGGAGATTTTCATTAAAAATCCCTGCAACCACTTTATCGCTTTCAATATTGCCTAGAATTTCGCCTTTACAACACTACTCGGGCTAGGCAGCCTATAAGGAAGTCAGAAGCCTTAATTGTCTTTTCTGTGCAGGATTTTAGAACCACTGGCTTACACCACAAAGGTCTCTACATAGCCAGTAAGTATGTAATGGCTGTTCAAATCCCCAAATAGATTGCTATGTTACATTTCATTCTATTTACACCTCATTTACTAAGGCTATGACAACTTCTAGAACCTTACTGTTGATTTGTTATCGTTATGTTTTGTTTCCTCTCTAGTTTTTATAGTCTTACCATGTAGTTTTTTTTTTTACTGTACTAATTTTGTCCGTCACTGTACATACCCAATACACATTCCATGTACATACAGCACTCACGATATTCTTTCTAATCTTGTGTGTATTGTGCGATCGCCTCTAATGACAGAAAACAAATTTGTTTTCTTTTTTATCTAAAATTTTAAATATTTTTTTTAAGGGGTGTTTCCCGTAATTTAATTTAATTAAATCAATAAATTTCCAATTAAAATTTGTATACAGTTTTGTATTGTAGTTGTATGCGAATTGTATTATATTCTTCTATGTGTTCTCCTGTAAAACTTTACAAATTATAATCCATAATATTTAAATTTCGTACGTGCTCCATTTGTAATGTGACATCTGTTTACCGTATTAATCATTTTTCTTTTAACCCTTTGTGGAACAACAGTGGTTTGAGAGAATAAAAGTACTTTACCATATGCATCTGATCTTATTCATGTTTTTAGATTGCTTATCTACCATCTCTTATGATATTTAATTAGACTTTAGCCTGTCAATAAGATCTCGGAAAGCCATGCCGTGAAGTTAAAAATGTGCTATTGCATGTGCGGCAATACCAATTCCCGTAATTCCAAAATTTGTACCCAACCGGTGCTTGCTTTCTCTTTATTTCAGAGAGGTTGGCTATAGAAATTGACCAATGAATCAAACAGAGAGTAGATAGTATGTCATCACAAAGATGGGAAGCTTATAGGGCCGAGGCTAAACTATTCGGAAACTAAAAGCATCCTTAAGGCCTCTTTACACTGTGCATTATGCTCTGAAGGCAAGTACTTATTTGTAGAATACGGTTATTCCAGATTTCTACAGATTATGCAATAATAAAACAAAGCCGGAGACGGTCTGGAGCCTCTATGCTAGGGCTTCTGTATTGGTTCCACGATTAAAACTTCTGACCTGTAGAAATTCACCCCGAACATTAATTGCCTAATGAGATGATGTTTATCTTCCTTTTTTTCTCCACTTCTTTTCTCCTTTCTTTTTATTTGGTGCCTTTCATCCTGTCTTTTCATATTTTTGTTGTTTACTATGATCCTTTTTCCGGTCCTTAGTATCGTTTTATCTTGTCTAACATGTCTAGATAATCTGTAAAGATATAAGGGATTATATAACCCTAATCTGATGATGTTAATTCTTTCCAAATTCTCTATGTACAGTTTTAGACGAAATAATATCGATCTGCGAACGGCAAACTGCAGAGTCGACGAGTTCGCCAAGGCTGGTGCACTCTTTCCGGAATCCTTTACAATCGACTTGGGACTGGCACTTACCTCGATCAAGTTGGCTATAGTGCGGAAATTCTTTCGATGCGCCAACCTATCCTGAGACAATGAGGAGTCCTGCTCCACCGCTAGGCTCACTTGGACCTCGATGGATAGAAGGCCCAGCAACAAGTTACTTGGACTTGGTCGCAACGTCATCTCGATCACAGTAGCCATGCTTACAGGTCATTGCGTTATGAGAAGACATGCGGAAAGAATTCAGCTCCCATCGAATGACTTTTGCCTTGGGGGCAGATACCCTGAGGAAGAGTTGACTGTTATCCATGGACTTCTCGATCACAGTGGCCATGCTTACAGGTCATTGCGTTATGGGAAGACGCGCGAAAAGAATGCAGTTCCCACCTAATGACTTCTGCCGTGGGTGCAGATCCCCTTAGAAAGGGGAGACTGTTATTAACTTTCTTTGTCAATGTTCATCTTTTGCGAGGTGCAGATTTAGGTTATTTGGCTCTCCAATCCTTGTCAGCTTGACAGAGCTATCACGTTTATCAAAATTTCGGGCTGGTTTTCCAGCGTGGGGTAGTCGTGCTTTAAATGTGCAGCCCTTGTGCTGACTAACTTCTTCTGCTGCCCTGGTTTGGAGGAACTTGATCTGTACAGAGATTGCGTTTACCTGTGGCGCCACAACTGCCCGCTATGCAAGCTCAAGTGAGCTTTTGGTATCAAGGCTATCACTCCAACCTACCTAATAGCGACCATTGACCTTTAGGGTCAATAATACATTATAAAATTTTATGTAGTTGACCTCCTGTTTCCTGCTGAACAATAAGCAAAAGATTTGAGAATGCTGGACATTAAAAATGTTGATGTGTCCCTATTATTTTTTCCACCATTGTGCATTGAAATGATTAAACGATTAAGAAATACTGATGATGATTCATTTTGTCCGAATGCGTAAAGAGAAGTCTGTAAGTCTTTGACGCTGTAAGTCTGTTTGTATCAAAAATGGTAGAACCAGTGTTATAAACGAAACACACTTGCATTTTCCAAACTAAATTTAGAATTTTTTTTTCATGATTATTTGCCGTACAATAAACGAGAATTGAAATGTGGTTTTAATGTGTGGTGGTGTGTAATAGCGAATCATTTGCCAAAGAAATGAAAAATAATTTACGTACACATACAGTGGTGGCCTTATAATTAGAAACGATGTTTCTGGAACAGAGTTCTCTGGAGTGACGAATCTAAGTTTAAGTTTGTCCCAATCTGATGGAGAAACGTATGTAAGACGTCCTCCAAACAAAGCCTTTGATCACAGGTACACAGTGAAAACTGTAAAACAAATTAACAAACATACATGTTGCTAAGACGTTTCTAATTATAAGGCCAGCACTGTATAATAAATAAATTAAAAATAAATAAAAAAAAAACTCTTTTTTGTTATTTGCTGTAAGAAAAAAAATAAAAATATTTTACGATTCTTTGATAGACATTCCATCCGTATAATTGTATAGAAATAGTTTTTGATTTTTTGCTTTGTGCTTTCACAAAGCACAGCCATGTTTTATACATGGCTTCTGTTACTTCTGCGCCTAGCTATATAACAATGCACTGTCTTAGCGCTTTGAATTCTTTAGTAATTCCAACGCAAGCAAGGTCGTCCTCTTCGCCGACTTCCGCAGATGCCCGCATCAAATACCCGTCTCGCCGGAGCATACTCCTCCATTCGAACGAAATGGACGAGCCAGCGCAGCCGCTGTATATTAATACGCTTCTGTCTTGACATTTCCCCTGTTGGACAATACTTGTGATACTGTCAGAACTTCCTTACTGTGGCGTGGCGGATGATCCTCTTCAATTTTCTGCTTTTATTTGCTTTATTACGGGTTGCCCGGTTAGTTAACTTCCACATATCCGTGTAGCTAATGTTGTTGGGCCAGAATATCTTGCAAGGGATTCTAAGACACTTGTCGATTAAAAACTATTGTTTTTGCGTGATTGATTGGATCACTTTCGTTCAGCAATACAGATTTCATATACAAGTTGAATATTCTAAGCTTGATACGTCTGTCTGAAGTCGCAGTAGTCTAGTAGGTAGTGTGTTAGCGTATTAGACGTAAAGCCAGTTTCAAACCCTAGGCCAGACATCAAACAAAATACAAAAAGTATTTCTTCAGCGACTTCCTCTCAGCAGATTTCTGGCAAAAAGTCTGAGAGTAAATAAAATTGCCATGAAAAAGTTTCTCAAAAATCTGTCGTTAGGAGTCGACTTTAAACTGTAGGTCCTTCTACTCATGTATAAAAATTAACGCACACAATATGAGGGGCGTGAGAAGCTAGGTCGTAATCCTGACTGAAGGTTTGTAATGACCAATTATGTATGTATGTTATGTGATACGTCTATATATCGTGATACGTCTGTTCGAAATCAACTCCTTCTATTGCAGATACCTTTATTTCGAATAGTTCGATCTTGGCAAGAGCCGAGTAATAACAGATGAGATGAAAGATAGTCTCCTTCTTCTTCTGAGAGCCACAGCTGCTGCTTGAAGTTATGCATGCCTTCCAATACAACCGTGTGTCCTGTAAAAATCGCCATAGCAATACTATTTAAGAGCAGCAGTCAAGTAGTCCTCTCCTTATTCATATCTCTCCAGCAAAGCATTATTGCACGTAACCCCGTGCTGTCAGTGAAATTGAGCCTCTCTTTAAAACAACCTGAGAATACCAAGTTTCAAGGAGGCAATCAGTAAACCCTTGCTCTGGAACATATAGAAGATTATGAACTCCATATCGGCTCTATCAAGATTATTTATATTGCAATTCCTGATGATATTTTTATGTCCTGGAACCCATATAAGAGTTACTTTTAATTGATCCGAAAATAGTCTGAGAAATCCCCAAAACTAGTGCATGAGAAAGGATATCGAGATGTGATGTTCATTAGGGACTTGAACGCAGCCTTTTCGTCTGAGGAAGTTAAGATACTTTCAGGAAAAATCCCTGCAACCACTTTATCGCTTTCAATATTGCCATGAATTTCGTCTTTACAACATTGCTAGGGATAGGCAACCTATAAGAAAGTCAGAACCCTAAATTGCCTTTTTTGCGCAGTATTTTAGAGCCATTGGCTTATACCACAGAGGTTTCACGGGGATCCCCCGTATAATCAAATTAGAAGGCCCTTCCAGAAAATCCTAATTGCCTAATACTATGTTCAGATATGCACTTTTATTGAGTCAATATTCGGTTTATTGAGTACAATATTATAAGTGTTCAGGTATAATAATATACGCAGTTCAGCTGCTTTTTCAACAACATTATTTATTTTTTTTGTCGTTGTTGAGTTGTCAAATATCAACAGAAAGTGTTCGGATAATTGTAATATGCTCACTGAACATACTTATGACAGTGCTGCATTTTATGTTTTACTCAATATTATAACAATTTGCGTATTTATTGCGCAATAATTAATTGAAATTTTATATGAAATATTGAGCTCAATAATAGCGTTTATTGCTATTAACGCAATAAAGGTGCATATCTGAACACCGTATAAGCAATATCGCCGTAGTCTAGTATATAGTGTGTTGACTTATTAGGCGCAAGGACACGGTTCAAACTCCAGCTTAGACAACGAAACGAAAATAAGAAAAAAAAAGAATTTCTTCGGCGACATCCTCTCAGCAGATTTCTGTCAAAAATTATAAGAGAAAATAAAATTACCATGAAAAGTTTCTCAAAAATCTGTAGTTCGGAGTAGACTTTAGACCGTAAGTCGAGTCACTCACGTATAAAATTAACACACACAACATAAGAGTTTTGAGAAACTAGGACCATAATCCTGACTGAAGGATTATAATGATGTAATGTTTGCAAAGCTATTTTAACGTTTATTTCCCTTTTCTTTTCAATAAGCCAAAATTTACTAAATTTTCTTAAAGGATAACATAAAACAACAACATTAAGATGGTTGATGATCAACTTTTATTGATTTTCATTCAGAATATTATGCTTAAGAATGAATTTCTTAACGACTTACAACGAAACATTCATTATTTATTTACAATTTATATTTTCGATCATTATTTTTCAATGATTGGATTGAGCATATTTTCAATATTATTTTGAAATAAAGTGGTTTGTTTTGTATTCCTTTATTTTCTTTTTTACTAGAAAAATAATTTCTTTAATCTTATTGGTTGCTTGAAGAGTCCTTTATGCGCAAGCCTGTAAAGGCGTTAATATTTCCTTTGGCTACAATGTTGCTAAACACTTGCTTACGATAACAGATAACAGTTGTTTACCTTACAAACAGTACTTTTTGTTATCTTCGGTATTTTGGCACTAGTCAGTATGTTTTGTAATTGTAACGGAAAGGTTGTCTATTCGCTTAAAAAAAACACACGTTAATTAAACGCGGGATATTGAATGTTTAAATACAATTAAAATTCTTTTTTTTTATACAAATAAATAATAAATTAATATAGAAATCAATAAATCAATAAACAAATAAGAATAACGCTGAATAACGATCCTTTATAAATAATAAGGTTGGTAACCATTACCAGTGCCCAATCAGTTTTAATATTTAAGTGCTTCAAACTAAAATCTATAATTGGATCTTCTAGTTGATAAATACATATATAATTAAATCCTCAATAAATCCAAAAAAATTAAAATAATATTCGATAACAATCCCACCAGAGACTCTGGTCTGTGACACTACACCGAGCATATAGTCAAGTTACTCCGCTCGTATATAATTAGAATATAATTTGTAATTGTATTGTAATTAATAAATAAATAAATAAATATTCGATAACAAGTGATATTATCGATATCGAAAAATTAAAATACAACTCTGTTAGTGATTTTTATGCTCAGCACAGTGTAACAAGATCTCAAAGTATTTCTAATAATGTTGAAACATCGAAAAAAAATTTCTTCAGTGATTAAACTCATTCCTTTCTCGGAAGTTATATCAACCATGTGAAATTAGAGCAGTTGGGGCTTAGAGAACCCAGAAGCAAAGGCAGAAGAAGGATAAGCCAGAAAAACTTACTGTTGAATGCGTATTGGAACGTATTTCTTCGAAAATGGCCCTGGAAGTACCATTGCCTTTAATTTAGAGCGCGTTGGCTACAGTTATTAAAGATTATTAACACGGCGTAATATGATTTTAAGAAAACAGTGCCGCGAGCCACATAATTCGATTGATTAAAGCTTTATATTGCCCAACTCACGTTTTGCGGCAATTCCTTTGGTTGCCAGGATAATATTATTTGGACTCACTAGGCTATATTTTGTATACAAAGAGAAGCCAAGCACAAATCTAACATTATGGCTGCCTTCCAAAATGTTAGTCGCTTCGTGTTTGAACAAAGTATCGTGTTTCATAATGCCGCTGTACAAAATATATACAATGTATTCTATTTCAAAACGTCATCAATGTGTATTTTTAACGCAGTTAAAAAGCAATCAGTCATCGCATTTATAGTTGATGCATTGTTTGGTTACTTTGCATATCTACATAGTTTATATACAGTAGTAGAACTGCATACAAACTTTGTATTGATACATTTTGAAAGGCAGCCTATGTAGTATATACAGCTTAAGAATGCTTCAGGAGTATATGCAAGTGATTTATAATAATTTTCCAGAAGTTTTATTGTCTTAAAAATAATTCTTTTTATGCCTGCCAAAATAAAAACTCTTCAAATTGATTATAAATTCCTTAAAAAGCATTTTCTATTTTAAATTTTCATTCATAATTCAATTACGATTATTCGGTTCTCTTAATTACTTTATTAACATCACTATTAAATTAATTTTAAACAGTTTGCTATTGTTATACAAGTATTCGATACACTCATTTAGTAGTTTGCCAACACTACTTGACAAGAAACATATGAGCGGGTAAAAATACGTACAATGTGGTACTTTTTACAAAATGATTACGTGGACATAAGTTTTGGTTTGTTTTCGCTTACTGCTGCTAGCAGCTGAGATCGTCTCTGCCACTGTGATCGTGACTGCCAAATGTCGTCGTTGATCATGCCATGCCATGGTAATATTAAATGAGTCTTCTCTAGATTTTCTCAGTTCAAGTTAAAGTGTTGGTACGTTCGGTTTACTTGTAGTCAGTCTAACTGGAAAGTGCAATATTTTTTAAATTTTTTATAAATATTTACATTCCTTAGACAAAAAGTTTAAACTAAATAAAAAGGTAAATAAATAACAAATATTATTGAAATAATGAAAATAAAGGATATTATGCCAATATAAACGATAATAAGAAATTGAGAAAGAGAAAATAAATACAGATATCGATAACAATAATTTAATATGGATATTTAATTCGCCTAGTGTAACCATGAAAATGCGGCATTTCATTATAAAAAAAAATCACACATGTTTGTTTGATCACTCACTCTATATAATATATATACGTACATATGTATGCTTTTTATATACAGACAAAATACGAGAATATAATAAATATATGTACTGAGAATTGATCTGCTTTTACATTTTTTTCACCCTTTTAAACTATCGTTATGCATACATCTCCATGCATATTAGTGGATATTAAATATTCTCAGTCGCTCTCTCTCTCTGTGTGTTTATGTACGTACAATTGATCAAGAACCAAATTATTCTCAATACGAGAGTGTAATCTGTGTAAAATTTCGTGTGTATTAAGAGAGTGAAAGCCAGTACAAGTTCGTGTTTTACAAAAAAAATAGGTTAAATTTTATTCTTTCTTTTTGTTTTTGTTTCTATATTTAAATACACACGCATACAAATCTGTGTTAAAGCAACAATAAACATTGTTTTTTTTTCTCATTTCTATTTAAAACAAAAGCAATGGCAATGCTTATAATTTCCTGTGATTTTTTTTTTGTTAAAGTTATCGCTGCAACATAGAATCGTTTCTTTAGCAAACACAATCGCCACTTCACACCACGCACTACCTTCTCGTCGTAAAAAAAAGTAGAAATCATCACTTTGCTTTTTGTTTGTTTTCCAATTAGTTGGTAACGTTTTTCAAATAAACACATACCGGGGGGGTATTGACCTTAAACAAGTATTATTTAGGCATTGTTAGTTAGTTAGACATACTTCTGCATATTTAGCTGTTTAGCTAACCGTTTAAAAATTATCAAAGTGATCTCAATGGATACTAAATAAAACGAATGAAGAATCTTATAAGACACGAGATTGCACATTCCTTCCAAATGCCACAGAAAAATGTTTTTGCCATAGAACTCGTTTAAAGTGGTGTGCGATGATGGGGTATTGTGTTTTTAAAATAACCGGCTTAGACGTCAGGCTTTATTCCTACTGCGAATGCAAAAGGAAAATATTTAAAAAGTCTTGGCGACAAAGTTTAGATTTCCGTGGAAGTGAATTCTAGTGATACATACATAATTGGTCATTATAACCCTTCAGTTAGGATTACGACCTAGTTTCTCACACCACTTATATTATGTGTGATAATTTTATATATGAGTAGCGGGACCTACAGTTTAAAGTCGACTCCGAATGACAGATTTTTGAGAAACTTTTCATGACAATTTTCTATTTACTCTCAGAGTTTTTGCCAGAAATCTGCTGAGAGAAAGTCGCCGAAGGAATTCCTTGTGTATTTTGTTTTGATGTCTGGCCTGGGGCTCGAACTCTGGCTTTACATCTAATAACCTACTAGACTACAGCGACTTCAATTCTAGTGATAGACTTTTTAAAATCTCGGGAAATCAATGCTAATTTCACCTTATTGCTTTGAGAGTATGTTACTTTTTATATGATCCAGATTTTATTATTCATCGGAATCTCCTTAGATTCCTTTACGCCTAACTTTTTATATCCTGACCAAAAACGAAGTTTTGTTGCGATCATCAAGATAATGCTTCAATTATGGATGATAATGGAACTCCAGTTGAGTTGTCAATTGCCAGAAATAGTGTAACTTGGTAATACAGATAGATGGCAACTGGCAGCGAACACTTTCAAATTGTATTCGTAAAAATAAAATGTTTTGGCAACTAAAAATTTCTGGTTCCCAGTTAATAAAGCGATTGAAGTTCGTTTGTCATCCATAATGGTATCATAAATTTGTTTCTGAGCTGATTTTATAAAAACAAAATGTTTCGGCAACTAAAAATTCATGCTTGCAACCGAACTTCATTCGCGTTGCCATCCATAATCGAATCATAAAATTGTTTATGAGGTGAAGTTAACGTTGGATTTTAATTTCTTTCTTCCGAGCCATTTTTTTAGATTTGTAAACAAGAACTAGTCAGCATGGCAATGCAATTCATAGACTAATTCATAGATTTGCGCCATGGAAACTATTACAAGTGTCGGTAACACTGTATTGGCCTCTTCCAAAAGATCTCTTTTCTTCTTTAGACAAAGACGTTCGTTTCTATACAAGGCTTCTGTAGGTTAGGTTAGGTTAGGTTAGAGGACGGAGGTCGAATTGACCCATTGTACAACGTCCTAGTTTCTCACACCACTTATGTTGTGTGTGTTAATTTTATACATGAGTGGTGGGACCTACAGTTTAAAGTCGACTCTGAACGACAGATTTTTTGAGAAACTTTTCATGGCAGTTTGTATTCACTCTCAGAGTTTTTGCCCGAAATCTGCTGAGAGGAAGTCGCCGTAGAAATGCTTTTTGTATTTTGTCTTGATGTCTGGCCTAGGGTCTTCTGTAAATCTACCCAACAAGCTGGCATAATGTTTGTCATCGTTGATTTTATTCTTAAATGAAGCCAATGTTCTTTCCATAAAGCTTTATTGAGTGTTAAACTACCCATAACCTTCTTTAAAGGCTATTCACCCTGAGAATACCATTGTTTTCACTGCTATTAGGCCTCTGATGTGTTGTGACGGATCACGTTTCATTCAGGATTATGACATTCTCACAGTATTAAGTTTATGGTCGTAGCAAACACGGTACTCAGAAAACTATAACATACTTAAGTGATCATCCATATGCAGCCCTTGCGCCGACCAACTTCTTCCTCTTCCCTGATTTTGGTGGAACTTGGTCAGTACAGGGACTGCGTTCACCCGTGGCAACACAACGGGCCGCTATGCGTGCTCAAGTAAACCTTGTGTTATCAGAGCTACCACTCCGACCTAACCTAAGTGATCATCCAGAATCTTTTGCATTTTCAATCTCCTTTCGGTCAGCACACACTGGGTTGTGAATTATTAGAGGTGTTTCGGGTATAGGGACCTCAATTAAGCATCCAGAATATTCGGCATCTTGTACTACTTTTTGATAATTATGTTACAGAAACCCTGTATTTATTATCAAGCTTTGTTTGAGCAACAGTTAGGCTTAATGATCAAACATCTGTCCTTAGCCGGCAGTTAGACCATCTTTAAGATTTTCATCAGGGTTAAGGTTACCTTATTGACTATAGCACTCTGCTACGCTAACGTTATAATCCCGCAACCAATTACTAACAAGCCTGGGGATGTGCTTAGGTTTGTTATCTTGTTGAAAACACTAGTGCAGTGGTATATTCTTCTAAAAAAAAACTTTATTATGAGATCTCTAAAGATATCCTTATAAACTGCAATCCCCGCCTACTGCTTTTCAAAGGCAGAACCCTTAACCATTATGCTACTACCTCCGTGATACGCTGTAGAGGCTTTGGACTCTTCCCTATATTAGATTTAATATGATTGAAGCAATGAATTTACAATAACTAGGTTGAATTAAGGACACATTCAGATCCTCAGTTCAATTGTGATACCACAAAACACCGATTAAGCAGAGTCCACTGTAGAACAAATCTGTGCGATTTTTAGAGCTCAAAGTTTGCTTATCCAGTTTTAAAGCTGAAACATAGGATATACATAAACTTGAAACCAATACATACATACAGTCACATAGATAATTATACGTACCCCCCTAAAAATCATTTTTTTTAAAATGATAATATATGGACAAGTCAACTGATTTTTGCGCCAATTTTTTTTTTCGTCACAGGCGAACAAATTATATTTGTTCTCATCAACGCACAAAAATCAGTTGACTTGTACATATATTATTGGGCGAATTCCAATCGTGGCTTTTTTTCTCGGCACTCGGCTGCGGAAACCGTTCTTTCTCAAAACACTTCGAAATGTTTCGGAATGCACAATAACACTGTGATCACTTTCCGAGGTATTTCGTATTTCTACGGCTGTAGTCCTAGGATTTTTATTCACAATACCTTTTATATACCGGGCTGCGCTTGGAGAAATTTTATACGAAATATACGTCGTACGTATAGTTTTCTGTGGTGCCATATTGGTTTTAAGCAAACTGCAGTCACAAATTCATAGATTTTGGGAATCTTTTTTTCTTTATTTAAGTAAATATGTCGTTACAGACGCTAATGTAAAGAAATTTTAGATTATAAGTTCATTACTTTTTAAAAAAATTATTTTTAGGGGGGGGGGTACGTATAATTATCTGTGTGACTGTATATATCCCAGTGAGAGCAAGACAGTGAAATAGAAGGCGTTCTACGGAAATCCAATTTAAAAATCTGTGTTTGGACAGATTTTAATGACATTTTATGGTTTAAGTTGCATAGAAAATTTATAAAAAAAACCGCTTATTTCTATACGTTTACAGTTAAATAGTTTTATTTAACGGTGAAAGAAAAAACTGTTAAACACAACCTTTTTAAAATTTTTTTTTTCTTGAACTGTAATTAGTTTTTTTATTTTTCAAACTTTACAATTATTGTTGTTGTTGCTTTCGTTTGTATGGAGCGTATCATGTTTAAGATCGTTAATTAAATTACAATATATAACGTCTGTCTGTGTCATTGGTGAAATATGGGTCTGCCTGGTGTTATATCGTATGTACCCGTACGCATATATGTGCATACGTTACGTATACAGGTAAAATCCAGCTTTTAAAAAATATTACACACTCATAATTAACCAAAGTTAACACTAAGATATGGTAAAAATGAAGATGAGTAATCATAAATCATAAGCGTTTTAACAAAAAGAAGAAAAAAAGAAGTGTAGCAACACAATACGAACGTATATGGAAAGCGAGCGTTAAGACTCTGTGGTGTTACAATTTTGATTGTTGTTTTCTTTTCTTTTCCTTTTTTTATAATTTCGCCAAAGAAAAAAGAAATTTCTCTTGCCTAATAAATTAATGAATACAGACACACACACACACATACAAAATAAAATCAAAATTATTACCGAGTTTAAGCAATAAAAAAATCCATTTACGGGATACAAATAAATGATAAAATAACGAATATTTTGAAATCAATTTTTAGATTTTTTTTCTTCTTTATTTCAATATTTTCTTCAAATATCCATAAACATAGAGAAGAGTAGGTGGGTGAAAGACGGCTCCAAATAATAATTTTGTATCAATACTGTGCAAATATATGTGTGTTCATATGTCAACCATAAGTCATCAAATGATTGATCATTATACGATCATTATGTCATAACGCAACTTGAAAATAATTACGAAACTGATAACAACTCTTTGAGTTGTTTTAGTTTGTTTAAAACTTTTTTAATTTCTTATTTAAAATTCTTAATTAAATTTAAATTACTGCCTTAGTATTACATATTAATTATTAAATAATTTCTTTTTAACACCGTTTCTTCAAAACATTTTAATTACAAATCTTTTTAATGACCTACTAAGCGTACATGTAGAACAGTGTTGCAAGAAATAATAGGGACAATTCCTTTATTTATTTATTTTTATTTATTTATTTGTTATTAGTCATAGCACAACAAGATAATAATCTTATAAATGAAAGTGCTATGGGAGTACATCAAAGAAAGAAAATAATAACAAATCATTGATTATATATGTAATGAAATGTTTGAAATAATATAGAAATAAAAATTAATAAGAACGTGTTAAAATCACGGGAAATAGGAATCGATACAAAAAAGGATAAAAAAATGAATATGTGTAAAAAATAAATTAGGAAAACTACAAAGAACAATATATACAAATATAAAGAAATATTCAAACAAAGTAAAAATATATTCATATACTAAGATACAATGAAATTTAAAGATATATTAAGTAAAAAAAATGAAAAATTAAAAACAATCATTAATAGAAATAGAGAGAAAAAAAATTCACAAAAAAAAATCAAGATATGCTAAAAACTACTTAAACAGATTGTATAGCTCCTTTTTGAACTTAACTGCATTGCCTATATTCTGAATATAATTAGGTAAAGTATTCCAAAGACTGATGGTGTATACAAAAAACTGGCGTTGTGACAAAAGAGTCCTATGTCTGTGTTGGATAATCTTCATACCGCGGTTGGATCTAGCAAATCTAATCCTACTAAATAAGTATATACGCTATTTTAGAGTAATAATCTTATGGAGGAGAATAAGGCATTTTATATTCAATAGGTTATCAAAATTAACTCCGAATATCCGGTATGAAAATTGTGATATATGGTCTCGACGTCCCTTAATAAAAACATATCTGGCTATATTATTATAAGCCAGGTTGAGTTTCCGCTTATCATCAGTATCACAGTTCGCGAAAATTTCAGATCCGTATAAAAGGACAGGAATCAAATACGTTTTAGCCAGTTGCATACGTATGGCAAAGGGAGTCGAATCTATAACAGCCCACAAGTTCCTAAGCATACCATAAACTTTACCAACGATGACGTTAATGTGGTTAGACCACGTTAGCCGCCCATTAAAGATAACACCCAGATTGGATGCTGATTCAACAAAGTCAATTTTATTCCCCCTGATAATAATATCCGGCACAACTAATGCTCTCTTAGTCCTGGAGAGCAATAAACATTTAGATTTAGAGGGATTTATACAAAGTCCATTGGCCCTAGCCCAGCTATCATTTTTCGTAAATCACAGTTGATGGTGTCTATACATAGTTGGATATCCTCTATACGCGTGCTTCTATAGAGCTGAACGTCATCAGCGTACATATGTACGCTACAATTATCCAAAACATCAGGCAGGTCGTTAATGTATATACAGAACAAAAGAGGCCCTAATATTGATCCCTGAGGAATACCTCTTCCAACGCTTAGCGAATTCGAGATCTTGCCGTTTAGATAAACTCGTTGTGATCTGTTCACAAGATAAGAACGAATTCTCAAAAATAAACAAACTTTGAAATTCTTTTAAATGTAATGGCTATCGTGTAGTGCATTATTGTTTGCATCATTTAGGGCCATTATGTTGGGTTTAGTTAAAGGTAACTTTAGCTAAAGTAAACTTTAAAGTCACCTTTAACTTATTTTCGTTATTACAACCTACAGAAAAAATAAAGTTAACTTTATTAAAAATATGGCAGTGCCAGAGCGATGTCGATAACACTGCTTAATTAAGAAAGTTTTTTTAAACGCAGTGGCAACGACGGGCTTCTTTTTTATTGTATTTGCTTATTTTGTTTATATTTGAAGTTGCCATATTGAAAATAATATATAATATGGCAAGTTCAAACATAAACTTAACTTTAAAACTTAAAGGTAGGATGAGCTAGGTAGGACTTCTACCTTATTGTCCACTTATAACAATGAAAAACAATTTATCTGCCCGTTAAAATCCTCCCTTTAGTTAACGGCAAGTTGTATTCATGGCCCTTAAACTTATGCCTCAGTTCCTATTGCGCCATTCGACTATAATTCTTGGCTGTCAGTTCTCAACTATCCCGATATATTTATGAAATTGTAGATTCTATCCAAATCACCTTTAAGTAGACATGTTCGTTCAATAAATTCTACTTGACTAAGAATTCTCGTCCCAGTTTACCCAGTGCCGGGCAATGACAGAGAAAATGTTCTGTGGATGGTTTGGGAATGCTTTTACCCCTCAGGCTTTGGTTTTATTGACGAGATTGAAATCAAATATTAACGCTGTTGCCTGTCTGAATATTCTACGAAACAATAGCTTCTCTTGACCGAGGACTAAATGCAATTTGAGGTGGCAATTTATGAAGGGCAAAGATCTCAATTAAACCACGATAACTGTAAAATCATGGTTTCACGAAGCTCAAGATCCTTATAATGGATCAATCACCACAAATAAACTCTAAGGAGTTCTCATGACCCATAGTTTGAAGTCAACTCCGAACGTTATAATTTTGAGAAACTTTTTCATGAAATTTTAAAAACAAAATTTTCAAACTCAGAATTTTTAACAGAAATCTGCTGAGAGGAAGTCGCCTAGGAAATTTGTTTTTCATATTTCGTTTTGTACGAGATGTTTGAACCAAAGGTTGAATCACTGGCACTCGTCGAATATAGCAACGTACAACCATCTAGACTACGGCGACTTCTCGGGAGCATAATTTCACAACATGATGAATCGGAAGTCGCCGTAGTGTAGTAGGTAGTGTGACGGCTTATTAGACGTAAGGCCAGGGTTTAAACCCCAGGTCAGACATTAAAACGAAAAATATTTCTTCGACGACTTCCTCTCAGCAGATTTCTGGCAAAAACTCTGAGTGTTAAATAAAATTGCCATGAAAAGTTTCTCAAAATTCTGTCGTTCGGAGTCGACGTTAAACTGTAGGTCCCGCCACTCACGTATAAAATTAACGCACACGACATAAGTGGTGTGAGAAACTAGGTTGTCATCCAGACTGAAGGATTGTAATGACCAATTATTTATGTATGTATGTATGTGTATGAATCGGATGAACTGTATATAGAAAGCATGATACATTTGTGGGGCTTAAATACTTTTTGAATTGTATTGAATTCGTCTTTCTCATAAAGTTGAAAATATTTCAAATCTCGAATCCATTCCCGTTATGTTAGCGTAACCTAGAAAGCAGCCTCTTAAGATATGCAGAAGATCTATATGTTCATGAATCTTTACATGATCTTGCGAATACTCTGACCTAGAATGGGGGTTTACAGGAGGCTTTAGAAACAATTTAGTTAAAAAAAATACTTAACCGCAGTTGTAAAAAGATGTAAGTGGTGGTGGACTAGTCATATTTTATGGAACAGATTTCTAAAGAAATGCTTTCAATGAAGCAGAGAAGGTTACGCAAGTCTTATGCAAAGAAGCCAAATTGATAGAGACTAATAGGTGTGAATCAGAGATCAGCAATGAGTATTCATTACGATGAGTAGAATTGAATCATACTTATAATTTTTGATAATTATACGCATTCATACTTATTTTAATATCATGGAACCCTCTACTCATATTCAAAGTTTGAAGTACTCATCATATTCATACTTAACAACACGTATGATGTTAGTGATTTCGACTCTCCATGACTCAACATTTACACGAAGCACAAAATAAGTATGATTCGCATACGAACACTAAAATACTCTTTAAATACTGGAGTCACTCGAATATCATTTATAGGTTAGGTTAGGTTAGAGGACGTGTACTTGCCAATTAAGACAAGTACAGTACCCGGAGGTCGAATTGACCCATTGTACAACGTCCTAGTTTCTCACACCACTTATGTTGTGTGTGTTAATTTTATACATGGGGACTTACAGTTTAAAGTCGACTCCGAACGACAGATTTTTATTTATTGAGAAACTTTTTCATGACAATTTTTATTTACTCTCAGAGTTTTTGCCAGAAATCTTCCTCTCAGTAGAGTCGCCGAAAAAATACTTTTTGTACTTTGTTTTTGATGCCTGGCCTGGGGCACGAACCCAGGCTTTTGCGTCTAATAAGCCAACACACTACCTACTAGACTACGGCGACTTCTATCATTTATAAGTATGTATTATAAGAAGTATTTTTCTAAATCTATAAACCTTAATGAGTATGCTTATGAATCAAACATATTTCGAATGGTATGAGTTTGATGTCAACGTTGTACGCATACTCATTGCAACCTAGACTTATAAATCAACGTTGTAATGAGTATGAATGGAACAGATCTCTGGCTCTTATGTAAAGAAGCCAAATTGATAGAGACTAATAGATATAAATCAAAGACAAGGCGAAGAAAGGGCGTTGAAGTCGCCGTAGTCTAGTAGGTAGTGTGTTGGCTTATTGGACGTAAAGCCAGGGTTCGAGCCCCTGGAGCCTCTCAGCAGATTTCTGGCAAAAACTCTGAGAGTAAGTAAAATTGCCATGAAAAAAAGGTTCCTCAAAAAAAAATCTGTCGTTCGGAGTCGACTTTAAACTTGCGATGCCACAAGGGCTATGCAAACAATAATAAAACATGATAAGACAATAAGAAATTAACTGATCTGATGTGATCTTGTGTTACCAATAAACATTATCAGCAGATGTTGAAACATTACAGTGTCCCTATTATTTCAGACGCAATTTTTACATATATTTTTGGAATTGTTAAAATAAAATTAAATTTTTCTTTGGTTTATTATTATTCAAGTACTCGTTTGTATTATAATTTGACTGGCACGTATCAATGCGAAATCAAATCGATTCATTTATTTATTCGCTGGAAAGATGGTAATGATGATCAAAAACAGAAGAAGAAAAAAACAACAACATCAGCCAAAATGGAGAAAAAAAAACGAAATAAACGTAATTGCATAACAATTTAACAAAAAAAAAAGAAGAAAAAAATGTTAAATAGGCAGTAAAGAGAGAGAGGGGGGGGGGGGACAACGATGATCAAAATATTTATGCATACATATACAGTTATAGCGGTTGTCTTATTCGTAAGTCTTGGCCTTTGTATGTGGAGCCAGCCAAATGTTTTGTAATTTCAATCGTTTTTTTTTCTTTTCTTTGTTTCTTCTTTTTTTTCTTCTTCGTTTCTTTAACCAATTTTGTATTTTGCGTTTTACTCGTTTTACATTTGCGATGCGGATGCATTTAGGCCAATCAATAAATAGCCAGTTGCGTCGGTCGTCTTATTAGTAACAACATACATACCTTTACTGTGTTGGTTATTATTTTTCATGATTATTATTTAACTCAACATCCATATTTCTTTATTTTCATGGTTATGATATAACTTTTGGGCTTAGGCCGCGTTACGAATACAGACAATTCATGAAAATCTTGTTTTTGTTTTTTGCAAAACAGGAATATATCCTTTCATCGCAACAAAGAGGTTTAAACTTTAAGCATAAAAGTAATTGTTTTTTTTTTAACTTTCTTGATTACTTGTTTCATTGAAAGTAATTACGAGACTAAGTCAGGGTTAAATTATATGATAATTATTAACTTAAACATAATAAAAGTTTAATAAAACATTGTATTAAATAAATATTAATCTCTAATTTCAGTCATGTTCAAATCACTGCTGGTTGTATCGTGCCTTTTAGTCGCTGGCGTACGCTGTCAAGATCTTAAAGTTGATGTCGTCAGTGTGCCAGAAGTCTGCGAACATAAATCTAAAGCTGGTAATACTGTAAGTAATAATCTTAGAATAAACGTATTACTTGTAGTTTTTAGTAAACTAAGGGCCATTATTACAACTTGCCGTTATAGTTGGATTTAGTTTAAGGGCACCTTTAGCTAAAGTGAACTTTAAAGTCACCTTTAACTTATTTTCGTTATTACAACAGACAAATAAAATAAAGTTAACTTTTTCAAAAATATGGCAGTGCCGGAGCAAAGTCGGCACGTTTAAACACGTTTTTTTTTTAAACTTAGTGGCACCAACGGGCTTCATTTTTTGATGTCTTTGCTCACTTTGTTTATATTTGAAGTTGCCGTATTGAAAATAGTGTATAATATGGCAAGTTCAAACATAAACTTAACTTTAAAAGTTACCAGTAAGATGATATTCTCTTTAGCTTAACGCTCACTTCTACCTTATCGTCCACTTATAATAATGAAGAACAATTTATCTGCCCGTTAAAATCCTTCCTTTAGTTAACGGCAAGTTGTAATAAGGGCCCTAAGGGGTGAGCGTTAAGTTAAAGGAAGGATCATCCTACGGGTAACTTTTAAAGTTAAGCTTATGTTTGAACTTGTCCTATTATATATTATTTTCAATATGGCAATTTCAAATATAAACAAAAGGAGCATATAGAACAAAAAACGAAGCCCGTCATTACCACTGCGTTTAAAAAAACTTGGTTAATTAAGCAGTGTTAATGAATTTGCTCCGGCACTGCCATATTTTTGAAAAAATTAAATTCATTTTATCTATAGGTTTTAATAAAGAAAATAAGTTAAAGGTGACTTTAAAGTTTACTTTAGCTAAAGTTATCTTTAACTAAACCCAACTTTAACAACGGGGAGTTGTATGTAATAATGGCCCTAAGCGTAATTTTTATTTTTATTTATTAATTCATTCAACATTATTGTATGTTATGACCGCCGTATTCACAAAAAAGAACCTTAATGTATGCTTAATGTACACACTAGTTAATTTACACTTTAGATTGAAGAAAATCTTTATTTAAAATTCTTATTCAAGGACATGAAGTCGCCGTAGGCTAGTAGGTAGTGTGTAGGCTTATAAGACTTAAAAGCCAGGGTTCGAGCCACAGGCCAGACATCAAAACAAAATACAAAAAGTAGTTCTTCGGCGACTTCCTCTCAGCAGATTTATGGCAAAAACTCTGAGAGTAAATAGAAAATTGCTATGAAAAGTTTCTCAAAAATCTGTCGTTCGGAGTCGACTTTAAACTGTAGGTCCCACCACTCATGTATAAAATTAACACACACAACATAAGTGGTGTGAGAAACTAGGTCGTAATCCTGGTTGTAATGACCAATTATGTATGTATTCAAGGACAGATACTTATTTTCATTTGAAGTAGACAAAATAATCTTGTACTTTCGCTACTTTAATTAACCATACAATGGTTTTCATCAATAACCCTTCATACAGTACCACGACGGTGTCACTTAGATTTGCCCCATGCCAGTAGTTTCAAGTTGTTTCACAATTTACCCTTTTTCGCAGCCTATTTCTTTGCTAACAAGCTTACATGTAGGCGCTAGTTAGCAAAGAAATGCAGTTTATTGAAATATCGCTCTCGGATCCTCATAGTATATTGCATATCCAGTGCCATAGTTGTCTTTTTGTCTTATTCTTTGCTTCATATTCGTACAATGATACACATACATACATAATTGGTCATTACTATCCTTCAGTCAGGATTATGACCTAGATTCCCACATCACTCATGTTGTGTGCGTTAATTTTATACATGAGTGGTGGGACCTACAGTTTAAACTCGACTCCGAACGACAGATATTTTTGAAAAAGTTTTCATGGCAATTTTTTTTAATTCTTAGAATTTTTGCCAGAAATTTGCTGAGAGGCAGTTTCCGAAGAAATATTTTTTTATATTTCGCTTAGTTGGAGATGTCTGATTCGGGGTTTGAAGTGTGGCCTCACTAGGCTGCCTACTACTAGACTGCTGTCCCTTACTCTCTGTATTTAACATTGTCGTTAAAAAAGTAAAAACAATAAAAAATGTACATACACGTACACAGAAATTTTATTTCATTTAATTTTTACAAACAATTTTTGTAAGAAATTTGTTGCAATTTAATTGAGGCAAATGCATACAGCTCTTGAGTTGCAGGCGCCACGGCGTTTGCCCAACAGTATACAGTGAACAGTACAAGCCGAATGACTGACACCAGCAGCACTTAATAAATCACATAAGGCCCTTTTATAACGACCATGATGTTCAGGTTCAATACTATTTAAAGCCTCTAAACCTTCAACAGCAGATTCTGCCTCGGGGGCAGGCAATGCCAAGGATTGAACCATAAAGCATGCGAACAAGCAGAAAGCGACAGCAAATAACACAGAGAGTTTCATTTTTTTTCTCCACAAATTGCTTCTCTATTGTATCGTGAACTGAATTAATGTCGTACAGCTGTTGTACTGATAGTTTTGGTTTAGGACTGTGGTTTATTTATACCTGATATCGTAAGAGTATACTTTTAATTGTAATTACAAATTATACGATAATTATCATCAGGGAATTGACTCAAGACACAGTTGGTGTGATGTAAAATAGATCAACGTAGGTACTATGACGTCAAAAACTTTAAACAGAGAGGATCAATATAAACAGAAATTAAACATTTTAATTAATTGTATTGTTGTTAATATATATATGTACATATGTATGTACGTATTTATGTTCATATATTACAAGTGGATCTTTTGTTTAAGAATGTACTAAAAGGTCCACCAAATAACTTTTTTTTTTGAAAATGCTTTAAAAAAAAACTACTGAATATTTTCTCAAATTTCTTTTTTTATTTGAAAGTACAATCCTTCCGGTTAATAATGGAAAAGTATTTCATTTAAATGGCTGCCTCGGCTGGCCATGCAGTAGCCTACACGATCGGTCCAATTTTTAAGCACATTATCGATTGTGTGCAGCTGTATATCGCCAATGGCTTCACGAATATTGTCCTTTAAAGCGTCAATTGTCTCTGGCTTGTCGGCGTATAACTTATCTTTGACGGCACCCCACAAATAATAGTCCAACGGTGTCAAATCGCAGCTCCGAGTTGGCCAAACGACATCAGCTCTGCGGCTGGTAATGCGATCTTCAAAAACAGGGAGCAAAACATCGAGTGTAGCTTCGGCTGTGTGGCACGTAGCGCCGTTCTGTTGAAACCAAATGTTGCCAATATCCTCCTCTTCAATTTTTGTGAACAAAAATTCGTTCAACATGTCCCGATAACGATCGCCATTGACTGTAACGGCCACTCCTTGCTCATTTTCGAAGAAAAATGGCCCAATTATGCCTCTGGACCAAAATCCGCACCAAACAGTGACTCGTTTTGGGTGCGTCGGCTTTTCAATGTATGCGTGCGGGTTTTCTGTGCCCCAAATGCGACAAAAAAGATCAAAATGAGCTTCATCTGAAAAGATGATTATTTTTTTTTGCCAAAATCGGCATCTTTTGGTGTAGGCTACTGCATGGCCAGCCGAGGCAGCCATTTGAATGAAATTATTTTCCATTATTAACCGGAAGGATTGCACTTTCAAATAAAAAAAGAAATTTGAGAAAATCTTCAGTAGTTTTTTTTAAAGCATTTTCAAAAAAAAAAAGTTATTTGGCGGACCCTTTATAAACGAGTGTTTTCGGAATAGAAAATGTTGATGTTTCTTTTAAAATGTCTGATAAATTATTACGATTCCATTTGAAGTGTGAATAGGGCAGAAATTTTAATTAAACATTACAATGAATTTTATTTACGAGGGCAGTCTTAAAATGAGCCACATTAAGGCAATAACTTCAGAGTGCAAAAGTGCCCCTTTTCTTAACAATAAAACGAAAACAGATTCGTTAAAACTCTAAAAAGTGTTAGGCACTGTAGCACTGCAATAAAGTGGAGTTTTTATGTCTATTCATAAGTAGAGATGAGGTGTGGATCCACCACTTGAATGCGTATATATATGTTCCTCTTACTCCCCTAGGGAGCATGGGGCCGCAACAAGTTGGTTCCAATGAACCCGATTGTCAGCGCCGTGTTTCACTTCGTTCCACTGTAGACGTAGTTTGGATAATTCAATTGTGATTTGGCGTTTCCATGTGTGTGATGGTCGTCCGATGCGCCTGCTTCCCTGGGGGTTCCAATCAATGGCTTTCCTTGTGATGTCATGTAATGGCTTGCGAAGAGTGTGCCCAAGCCATCCCCACTTGCGTCTTCTTATTTCCGTCTCTATTGGTTGCTGGTTTGTATCTGACCAGAGTTGGGCATTGGATATTATGGAGGGCCAGTAAACACGCATGATTCTACGCAGGCATTTGTTCACAAATACTTGAATAGGCTGGGAATCTCGGGGTGCCATATTCCACGTTTCGCAACCGCAAAGTAAGTGGATTTGACGCAGGAGTTGAAAATTTTAATTTTGGTGCGTCTCGATATATTAGATGATTTCCAAACGGGGTTAAGTTGAATGCGTATAAGTATCAAAAATTATGAGTATGATTCGATTCTACTCATTGGTGATCTCTGCTTTGCATCTCATTTTGGAGTTCATCTTATAAGCTTTGGTTGAGGATATTGGCTTTTAGTTCGTACTTGCACTTACTTATGTCGTTTTGTCAGTACTTTTAAGGTTATTCCCTACTTTACTTCTGGCTCCAAGCTATTTGCCCTTCAGACACAATTTATTATGGACGCAATCAGCTTAACGCTTGTCTTTATGTCTTCGCTGAGGCGTACAGAATATATACCTTGTCCTAGGGCCTTATTTCTTTTAAAACATTTCATGGAATTTTTAATTTCATCAAATGTCTGTATACAAAGATATCCGACTAACCGTTTTTCATAGTAAAAACAAGTGCAGGCAGAGGCAAGATCGCTCTTTAGAGTCTTTAGAGCTTTGCATGTTGATTCCTTAGGCAGTCAGTTTTGAATACAATTTTGAGATATTTTCTAAAATTTTTAAAATATTTATTTAAATTTAATTTTACATACATACATATCCTATTCCTAATGCCTAGAATTGCTAATTTTATTTTGAATTTTACTTTAATTTACAGCTCACAATGCATTACACTGGTACTTTAATTGATGGCAAAAAGTTTGATTCTAGGTGAGTGTTTTTTTCTGTTTTTTGTTCATTGTATATTGGCTTTTGGTTAATTTATAACCATTTTTGTCGCGTTAAAACCAAAATGAAAAAGATTTCTACTTATGTATGTATATTGTTGTTCTGCATTAATACTTCATCGTAAATTAACTGCGCAACAATTGCGATAACAATCAACAATTTTATGCAGCTTTTGTATTCCATGACAACATCGGCATCCTCATCATCATCATCATCATATTGTATGTATGGATGGAACAAACAATCGATTTTATTATGGACAATTTCCAAAGCCGCCTCTCTTTTTTTTTTTTTTTTTTTTTGTTCTGGCGTTTATATTTAAGCAGGAAATTTGTTTAAAAAAAAATAAATAAACACTTAAGGGAATGATAGCCAATGATGACAGGATGATTGCCCAAAAAAAAAAATTCATTGCAACTCGTGCAGTTTCATTATGAAACTCAACTCTCTTTTGGCTGCTAAAATACAAGCACGTTCTTGTTGAGAGTGTGAAGGTTATAAACAAAGGCATGTCACTGGAAAAATGCTTCTATTTTATGAAAAGATGTTCATAAAGAAAACGCACAATAAGTAAAGTTAAGGGGGAATATAAATTAAAGCTTGGCAAATGCCAATGGAGAGAGGCCTTAATCTAGCATACATGCAAGCACACAAAATAAAAAAGAGTCGTGATAAGCAAAAAACAATAAAAAAAAATGTTCCAATGATAACAGAATCAAAAGAAATACCACAATAACATAGAAAATTAGCCAGCAAGCCACTTGTATAGCAAATTATCAAAATTTTGTTAGTATGTCTCTATATACAGCTATGGACAGAGAAATAGCGCACTTCATAGTCGTTCGAGAAATGGTTCAACAGATTCAAATATATATATTCATTAAAAAATTTTACATAAATTAATTCACTTAACTTGTTAGTAAAAAGGAGAACTTAAAAACAATGCTAACTGATATTTTAATCAACATAAAATCTATAAAGTTTGACGTTGTCTATATTTTAAGTGGACAACAAAATAGCGCATTTTTCTTGATCTGCAAAAAAAAAAGTAAATTAATTATAAACTTGGTTTATTTTTACGAATGTACTTGCCGTGTTAGTACTTTGTGCTGTAGCCTTTATTTCTTTTTACAGCTTCGCATCTGCGGGGTAAACTTTCTATTAATTTTCGACATTTATCTAAAAGAATGGAGTCCCATGCTTCTTTTATGGCTTTCCAAAGATCATCAGAATTTTTACATTTCTGTTGTCCTACCTTAACCTTTACGTCGTTCCACAAATTTTCTATAGGGTTAAGGTCAGGACTCTGTGCCGGCCAATCCAGAACTGGAATCTTTTCATCGGAAAGCCAATTTTTTACTACTTTTGCCGTATGTTTGGGGTCATTGTCGTGCATAAAGATCCAATTCAGAGGCATATTTTCGAAGCAATATGGCTCCATTGTGTTTTTTAATATGTTAAGATAGGCGAATTTATCCATATTGCCATTTATTCTTTCAAGTGCTCCGACGCCATGCCACGAAAATGATCCCCAAACGTTTAAATTTCCTCCACCATGCTTTACGGTTTTTAAAGTGTAGCGAGGATTGTATTCTTGGTTCTTTTCACGATGAACGAACGTTTTTTCCATCAGGACCAATCAGATTAATTTTAGTTTCGTCCGTAAATAAAATTCTTTTCCAAAAATTGATGTCTTTGCTACCGTAAGTATTTGCAAAAGATAATCGCGCCTTGACAGAAGGGGTTTTTTCTACTAACACGTCCAAACAAGTTATTTTCATTCAGCCGCCTTCGCACAAGTCTAGCTGACACATTTAAGCCAAAATCCTAATTTATTTCGGCCATTATTTTTCTTGAGGACTTGAAAGGATCAAGCTTACTCTTCCGAACAATTGCTCTGTCTTGATGCAAGGTTGTTTTTCGACTGCGATTCTTTCGATCTTTCTTTCTTTTTAGAAAACTATGATCAGCACTAATGCATTTGACTACGTTGTAAATAATTTTTCTGGAACAACCAATAATTTCAGCTATTTTCACTTGTTTTTTATCTCTCTGATAAAGATCCCAGATAATATTTTTTTCTCATGTGAACAGTGTGGTCCTCTACCCATTTTTAATTACAAAATAAAAAAAAAATGTATTAAAATTAATATTTTAATTAATTTTCGACCAAAACTAAGAAACGGAATTCCAAACAACAAGTTGTCTACTTTTCAAGAAATAATACATTGTATAACGCTCAAGATTAGTGCGCTATTTCTCTGTCCATAGCTCTATGTATGTAGTTAAGCTTTTTTTATTGTTTCAAACTTATTAAATAATAAATAAAATCTCATTTTGGCTTGTAATCACCATATGCTGGCAGAAAAACATTTTCAATCACATCACAACCTACATACGTTGTTGTTTGTTTCTCTAATCAGTCGTAAGTTTATTCAAAAAAATATTATGCTTGTCAAGCCATCTCAAGTGCTTTACTCGAAACATATGAAAGCGTTTTATTTTTTTTCCTTTCTTATCTTTCATTATTTAAATTCAATTTTGAAACCTTTTTCTCTTTATTCTACTCCCTCTCTCCCGCTCTCTCTCTCTCTCTGCATATAAGGGTACAAAAGGAAATTGCTTTATTATTTTATTACAGTTAGAGAGCTCTACTCCTTCATATTCTGAAAACTGTAAAGTTGCTGCATTTCCTAAATCTTCATATTAACAGTAGGAAACAAAACTTTTAAAATACTTATGCAGCAGAGATCAGCAATGAGTATTTAAAAAGATAAGTAGAATCGAATCATACTCATAATTTCTAATACCCATAAGCATTCATACTTATTTTAATGTCATGGAACCTCTACTCATATTCAGAGTTTGAAGTACTCATCATACTCACTCTTAACAACACGTATGATGTTAGTGATTTCGACTCTCCATATCTCAACATATACACGAAGCACAAAATAAGTATGAATCGCGTACGAACACTAAAATGCTGACTAAAAGGTTGTGTGTTTGCTCTGCTTGCTGCTCTGTCTCTTTTGCTTATCTGTCTTTTTCTTTTTTTTGTAAATGCAACAACAACTTAAGCCTGTAAATTTTAATGAATGATTCGAGTCACTCGAATGAGTAGTCTTATGAATCAAACATATTTCGAATGGTATGAGTTTGATGTCAACGTTGTACGCATACTCATTGCAACCTAGACTTATAAATCAACGTTGTAAATTTCAATATTGTGGACTCACTTATATTCAAAATTTCATGAGTGCAGCGTTTCTGTTATGCAGTAATGTTTTGCCATGTTGAAGAGCAAAATATCTGGTGAAATCAAAGGAAGATCAGTGGAGGCAGCCGCTCTCCACGTTAGCAACTTCTATGTAGGGACATCCTTAGATGACAAAGTATATTCTCTCAAAATATGCATTGACATTGAGGGAGCTTTCAGTAATATTCAGGCTGAAGCAACAATTCAATGAAAATTACGGATCAAACTCGTCATTTTTGTTAATGTTTTGGTAAAGCTGTAATCACATGTATAAGCAGAGAAGAGTTTGAAGAATATCAAAATACTTTTGATTTTCACTACCTGTGTTGCATAAATCATTCGTTCTTTCTTCTTGACAACAGCAATAAAATGCAGTTTGAAGGTTTAATTATGATGTGTTGCTGTTCTAAGCAAAATAAATATTACCAACACATATGCAAATTTGATCAGTTAAGTTTGATATGTCGCCATGCGCCATTAGACGAATGTACAGATTTTATGCACTGCCGTAACATCACTGCAAGGAACAATGTGAAGAGGGGAAGACCCCCTGGAAGGCTCACTTTCACTTCCCATCTCGCAGGGGCCGTCTAGCCCCTATTCATAGTCTTTTTTAGTAATCCACGAATGCCTTGAACCAGTCTGCTATGTGAACGACGTATTAATACTTCTGAGGGGTAATAGTCCACACTATATAGGCAAGAGAGCGAAACACGATCTAAACCTAGCATTATAGCATATCATAAGGCCAAGGCGCCTAAATGTGAACTCGAATTAGAAAGAAATTTGTCTATAAAGAGGGAGATTGCTTTCCCCTTTTCTTCATAAAGAAATTACGATATCCAACAAGGTTAAATACTTGGGTGTTATCCTAGATAAGAAAGAGAGACGATATCTGGAAGATACATACATACATACATAATTGGTCATTACAACCCTTCAGTCAGGCTAACAACCTAGTCTCTCACACCACTTACGTCGTGTATATTAGTTTTATCCATAAGTGGTGGGGCCTACAGTTTAAACTCGACTCCGAACGACCAGATATTTTTGAGAAACTTTTCAAGGCAATTTTATTGCACTCTCACAGTTTTTGCCAGAAATCTGTTGAGAGGAAGTCGCCGAAGAAATATTGATTTGAGGGTAATAATCTCCATCCGGGGTTCGATATAAAGCGTCAAAGTCATAAACTTGGTCTTCTCTAGTGCATTGAAAACCAGACTACACGAATGGGGAATGGGTAGAAACGTCAAATCGACAATTGCAGAACAGTGGCAAAATATCAAGAATTCCGAAGATACTCCGGGATGAGATCGATTAAAAGCTAGTTAAGTACTCTAATAAGCGCGATTAATGGGTTATTCCATCCTACTTACATAATTGGCAATTACTACTCTTTAGTCGAGTGAAGACGCCGTAATCTAGTAGGTAGTGAGTGTGTTGCCTTATTAGATCTGAGGCCACGGATCATACCCCATTTTTCTTCTCCAACTTACATGGACATGTACTTAAAAGATGAAGAACAGTTTCCACCTCTTCCTTTCTCCTCTGTACAGCTCCTGCAAAAGTCATATGCCATATGTACAGAGGCAAAGCGTCTCACATGAGTGTCCATTATGCAATGCTCAGAAATGACTGCCACCGCTGTATTGAGGGCGTTCCTTTGGAGTCTAAGCAAATTTTCCTTGCGTCCTTGATTTAGCCTTCACAAGTTTTGTTGAGCTATTTTATGTCGCCGTAGTCTAGTAGGTAGTTTATTGGTGGTTTAAAACCCGGCTCAGATATTTGACACAAAACGAAATGTAAAAAAAAATATTTCTTTTGGCAAAAATAAAATTCCCTTGAAAAGTTTTCCAAAAGTTTTCGTTCGTAAGTCGAATTTAAACTGTAGGTCCCGCCACTTATGGATGAAATTAATAAACACGACATGGGTAGCGTGAGAAGCTAGGTTGAAATCCTGACTAAAGTGTTGTTATAGCCAATGAAGTCGCCGTTGTCTAGTTGGTTGTGTGTTGGCTTATTAGACGTGAGGCCTCGATTCAAACCCCAGGTCAGGCATCTCCAACTAAACGAAAATATGAAAAAATATATCAACGGCGACTTCCTCTCAGCAGATTTCTGGCAAAAACTGTAAGAGTAAATAGAAAATTGCCATGAAAAGTTTCTCAAAAAATCTGTCGTTCGGAGTCGAGTTTAAACTGTAGGTCCCGCCACTCATGTATAAAAATTAACACACTCAATGGTGTGAGAACCTGGGTCGTAATAACCAATTACGTATATTACGTATGCACTCTGATGAACGGGATTAACGGGATACTCCACCCTACTACTCTGTATTCAAAATTAAAACCGAGCTTATCACACCACCCATGGTTAATTTTATCCATGCGTGGTGGGAACTATAGTTAAACTATTGGTCTCACTGTTGTTATACACTGTATTTAAATTAAATTTACTTTTTAAATTGCTTTAATGGATTTATTTATTTTAGATTAAGTAAATAAGTGAGTGAATATGGTTCCAAAACAAGCATAAATTCTTATTACCAAAAACTATTACAATTTAATTCAGTTGTAGCTCATAAATAAATTCCTATAAAACAAACACTCACCTGCGCAAATGATAGAAAGAAAGAACTTTTCTATGCTAAGCAATAGTTTTATTCCTCCACCCCTCCCCCTCTCCTACACTGTATGTTAAATAACTTTCATGTTTTGTCAACCATAGGGAGTGACTGAGTGATTGGACGTTGGCATCCAGCGTCATCAGAGCAGAGCATACCCAAAAAAAAAAACAATCAAGGAGAGACTAAAAAGGTCTTGGCATAGAGAAAGTTTTTGCCCATATTTTTGTTTTTTATTTTATTTTCTTTTTATTATGATTTGTGTGTTTAATTTACCGTGATTTTTTAAATTTTCTTACTCACATTGGTTTTGCTTTCTCGCCTTTAATGTCAAACATAAAAATATACGGGAACAACAGCAATACAATGCCAAAAGAACAGACACACACACACACCACCGTTGTTTAAATGGAAAAGATAAACTTTAACTCTTAACATCCACTGACACTTGTTGCATGCCATCAAAGAGAGCTCTTTACACCACCATTCAACTTTTGTTAAATAATTTCTGTTTGTGTGTATGGGTGTGTGTGTGTGTAGCAAATTGTTTAATTTTCCTTTGGCAAATAAAAAAAAACTTGTTATTTAAAATGCTGCATGATGTTAAGGTGTAAAGAAGAAGAAAAAAAAAAAACAAAACGTAACTAAATAAAGTAGCTACTCTAGGTTACATTGGCTTTAAGCCATAAACTGTGTAAAAAGACGTTAAAAGTTTAAGTTTGAGGAAATCGTCTTGTCAAAGTGCGGTGGCTTTTATACTTTATTTAAGCAGCGCTGAAACTCAACCAGCCATGCAAATAAAATGCATTTCTTTTGCTTTTTTAAAAGCTAAAGGCTGTTTTTAAGGTTGCAATCATATAATCATGATGATGATGATGACGATGATGATGACGGTGCTGCTTGTCTTGCCTCGCTAGTTGAGCCAGGTTAATGCGTAGCTTCTTTGTTTTTCTTACCGGAAATTACCACCAACCAACAACAAATAATTCATAAATTGTATGCATCTCCTCCTATAAGAGATAAAAATAAAATGAATGAAAACATTTTAAAAATGTTTGAAAAAAAAAATATGGAAATATATTAAGGGAAACTATATGTCTTGCCATTTTGTATCCATTAAATGAGAGAGAAAGACAAGCTTAAAGCAAATAACACGCTTTATAACCTCAACTAATTGTTGTTGTTTCATAATTTTATTGCTTTAAGCATATACTAAACACTAAAGATTTACTCTGTAGTCTTAATCTGTTTTTGATGTTTTCAATAAAAAATATAACAGTAACGTTAATAGAAATCATTTAAGCAAAGTTTACTTTTATTATTGCTTCAAGGGAACAATAGTTGGCAATCCTATAAGTCTAAAACCTGCTACAAAAGTTGTTTAGCTACAGCATAAAGCAAACAATGTAGGAAGATGTGGGAAATGCGTAACGAACGATTGTTTCCCAATCTGTGTGTCAAGTTCTAGAATGATAGAGTTGCCATCTGTTGTTATCTAGAAGCCTTCTATGGTAATTTAGGTTCTTATATAGATTGAGGAAGTTTCGAAGATTGTGTAAAACTCTTTTTCAAGAGGACATACAAAACTAATTGATGGCGAAAGTAAATTGAAAAAAATTATTCGGTAAGGCAACCTTATAAATCATAAAACCTATGAAGAAAGGCGCAATTGCATGGTATCAATTAAAAACAGTGTTGTAAACTTATTTACTTTCATTGCAATAACCTTTGATAAGACATCGACGCAGCACATTACATCTCAGACTAAGGAGCGCTCAAACCTGTACAATGTACAAAGGAGGCATACACAGTTCTAACTGCAGATAAGTTCACGGAAAGTGTGTATCTTTAGGACAAAAGCACTGCATTAAAGCTTGCTTTGCTTAATCACACTCCTTAAGTGAAAAATTTGGTTTCCGCGGATTATTTTCTTTGCCAAACTTTACAGCATGGCTTAGTGGTAAGAGATTTCCCAATAATGAACAGCTAGAAGGTTATTTTATGATGCTGGAGAGGTCATACTATGTACAGGATATCAAAGCCATTGAATTTTGCGGGGGAGAAACTGTTTCAAACTAATCGGAGACAGTGGGTGCAATAAATATTTCATTGTGATGCTATAGTCAACCATTTTCCCTAGTTCTGGAATCATCTGGAGTCAGATGAAGCCTCTAAGACTTCTAATATCCCTTCTAGACAAATCATTGAGATCGTTTGCATAGTAAAAATCAACTTGTTTTCGGCTTTTCTGATAAAGCGCTGCATATGTGCCCAAAAGGTGATAAACAGTTTCCTCCTCCTTCTTCCACCCCTCTGCAACTCCTACAGAAGTCATATGCAACACGTCCAAGACTGATGCGTCTTACATAGGTGTCCATTTTGCAATGCTCAGAAATGACTCCAACCGCTGTATTGAGCGCGTTCCTTAGACAAATGTCCTTGCATCAAATTTTCCTTGCATCCTTGATTTAGCCTTAACAAGCTTTGCTGAGCTACTTTATGTCGCCGTAATCTAGTAGGTAGTTTGTTGGTGGTTTAAAACCCGGCTCAGATATTTGGCACAAAACGAAATGTAAAAAAATATATTTCTTTTGGCAAAAATAAAATTTCCTTGAAAAGTTTTCCAAAGTCTTCATTCGGAGTCGACTTTTAACTGTAGATCTCGCCACTTATGGATGAAATTAATAAACACAACATGGGTGTTAGGTTGAAATCCTGACTAAAGGGTTGTAATGGCCAATGAAGTCGCCGTTGTCTAGTAGGTTGTGTGTTGGCTTATTAGAAGTGAGGCCTCAGCTCATTATAAAAAAATATATCTACGGCGTCTTCCTCTAAGCAGATTTCTGACAAAACCTCTGAGAGTAAATATAAATTGCCATGAAAAGTTTCTTAAAAGTCTGTCGTTCGGAACCGACTTTAAAATGTACAGCTGCGTGCAACTAATTAAGGACACGAAGCTTACATATGAGCTTGAACCAAAAAATACAAATGGTTGTATGATATTGTCAAAATTTGTCCAAGTTTAGTTAATTAAACTGTTAGCCGTAGAAAATAACTACTTATTGTGTCAAATAAATTATTATTTATAAAGCTGTGAGCCATTTTTTTAAAGAATATTGATTTCAGTCGTGCATATAATTAAGGACACACCGTAAACTTCAGGAAAAACATGTATTTATTAGAAAAAATCAATATTTTGTTGCAAAACCATTGTTGTCGATAACAGCTTGACATTTCCGAGGCATCGAGGTAACAAAACTTTCATATACACTGGTTGGAACGGCCTCCCAAGCTTCCTTTGTTTCGGCAAAGAGATCATCAAAATTGCTTATTTTTACAGAGCTTACTTTGGTTTTTACAACTTGCCATAAGCAGTTCAATATTTCAGAAGACATTCGAAAGCTGAAAAGCTGCCTCGTAAACAAAGAAGTCGAATTACGACAGTTCGTGAAGATGCACTGATTGTCCGCGAGTCGAAAAAAAATCCGCATAAATCAGCAAATGAAATTCGGATAGCAGTCTTTGGTGAAAACGGAGTAAAACCATCTGCAGACACAGTAAAACGTCGATTGCGAGCAGCTGGGCTCTTAGGAAGAGTTTCCCGAAAGAAACCATTTTTGTCTGAGCGTAACCGGAAGAAGCGAATAGAGTTCGCAAAAAATACCGCCATTGGACCGCTGTGGAATGGAAAAGAGTGTTATTTTCGGACGAAACAAAAATTAATAGAGTCTCTCCCGATGGAAAACAATATGTTCGCCGGCCAAAGTTAAAAGAATTTGATCCAAGATACAACCGGGCCACTTTAAAGCATGGAGGAGGTTATATTATGCTTTGGGGTGCTATGTCGTCATGCGGTGTTGGGCCGCTGCACAAAATTGACGGAAACATGGACAAGTTCCAATATGTAAGAATCCTAAGCGATGCATTGAAGCCGTATGCTGACGAGAATATGCCAGTAACATGGACATTTCAACAAGATAATGACCCGAAGCATACGGCTCATCACATCAAACAATGGTTTTTAAACAATTCGGTCGCTGTACTTGATTGGCTTTCATGCAGTCCAGATCTCAACCCGATTGAGAGTTTATGGCAAGTTCTAAAAACCAAAGTAAGCTCAGTAATAAGCAATTTTTATGATCTCTTCGCCGAAACAAAGGAAGCTTGGGAGGCCGTTCCAACCAGTGTATATGAAAGTCTTGTTACCTCGATGCCTCGGAAATGTCAAGCTGTTATCGACAACAATGGTTTTGCAACAAAATATTGATTTTTTTTAATAAATACATGTTTTTCATGAAGTTTACGGTGTGTCCTTAATTATATGCACGACTGAAATCAATATTCTTTAAAAAAAATGGCTCACAGCTTTATAAATAATAATTTATTTGACACAATAAGTAGTTATTTTCTACGGCTAACAGTTTAATTAACTAAACTTGGTCAAATTTTGACAATATCATACAACCATTTGTATTTTTTGGTTCAAGCTCACATGTAAGCTTCGTGTCCTTAATTAGTTGCACGCAGCTGTAGGTCCCGCCACTCATGTATAAAAATTAACGCACACAACATGAGGGGCGTGAGAAGCTAGGCCGTAATTCTGACTGAAGGGTTGCAATGACCAATTATGTATGTACAAATGTAATGGTCAATGCAGTTAAGTTAAGTATATTACCCATATCCCAAGCTGCTCACTTGGCGTCTCAAGACTATTACAACATTACAGTGAGCAGCTATGCGTAGTAAGGAGTTGAGTAAGGTAATCATAAGAAAACAGGGAAGTCACCGCCATTCTTGGATATTGTGACCTTTATACAGAAGTCTGAAGGTATTTTAAGTAGCACTTCAGAGCCGAAAGAATAGACATCCTTCCATATTTAGAATTTCAGTGAATGGACTTTCTTCTGAGCTATGCTCACTCATTGTAGCTTATACGTATGCAAGTGTCGGAGGTACTTTATCGCATGCTTGGAGTTTTTGGCACAAGAGATATTTTTGAAGGTCGAACTCGCCGTAGTCTAGTGGGTAGTGTGTTGGCTTATTAGACGTAATTCCACGGATCAAACCACAGACATCAGAAACGGAATTTGAAAAAAATATATCTGCGGCGTCTTCCTCTCAGCAGATTTCTGGCAAAAACTCTGAGAGTAAAATAAAAATTGCCATGAAAAGTTTCTCAAAAATTTGACGTTTGGAGTCGACTTTAAACTTTAGGTCCCGCCACTCTTGTTTCAAAATTAACACACACAAAATGAGGGGCGTGAGAAGCTAGGCCGTAATCCTGACTAAAAGATTGTTATGTATGTATATAATGGCCAGTTAAGTAAGTGAAGTATCTTACCCATATCCCAAGCTGCTAACTTGGCATCTCAAGACTATTACAACATTACAGTGGGCAGCTGCGCATTGTAAGGGATTTAGTAAGATTTTTCTAAGACAACAGGGAGGTCACCACCATTCTTGGATATTGTGACCTTTATACAGAAATCTGAAGGTATTTTAAAAAGCGCTTCCAAACCGGGTGCGAGAAACTAGGTGCATAATCCTGACTAAAGTCCAGAAGTCTGAAGGTATTTTAAATAGCGCTTCCGAGCCTCAGAAATAGACATCCGTCCATATTTAGAATTCTAGTGAATGGACTTTCTTCTGAGCTATATTCACTCATTGTAGCTTATACGTATGCAGGTGTCGGAGGTACTTTATCGTATCCTTGGAGTTTTTGGCACAAGAGATCTTTTTTGAAGATCGAAGTTGTCGTAGTCTAGTAGGTAGTGTGTTGGCTTATTAGACGTAAGGACACGATTCAAACCACATGTCAGGCATTTCCAACTGAATTCTCCTCTCAGCAGATTTCTGGCAAAAACTCTGAGAGTAAAATAAAAATTGCCATGAAAAGTTTCTCAAAAATTTGACGTTTGGAATCGACTTTAAAAACTGTAGGTCCCACCACTCATGTATAAAAATTAACGCACACAACATGAGGGGCGTAAGAAGCTAGGCCGTAATCCTGACTGAAGGGTTGTAATGATCTTTTTTGTGTTAGGATTGAATGAAGTTATCGTTGAGTTATTGAGCAGTTTATGAAATCATTGTAAATATTTTTTTTATTTCAATATGATACAAAGACTACAAACTCAAATTGAGTAAGGCATTCTAAAATGTTTGTTTGTTTTTTCTTTTATTTTGAGGAGTCTTTTGTAATTATTTTTGCTACTGAAACTGACATTTTCTTTAATATTCATTTCTTTCAAAGACTGTCTCTTCTCTTTAGTGAGTGAATTTTAATCAATGGACGGCATGGCATGTCTAATGTCTAAAACACTCATTATTTCTATTCTCTCTCTTGCATAATGTACACAAACCAGGCCAGGCAACAGCAGTAAAAGGTTTTTTCGTTGTTGTCTACTCATCAATGAAATTGATTGTCCTTAAAATGAGAGAGGAAGTGAACTGCACACAACAATTATGTTTTACGACATGATTTTTATATGATGAAGATTGCATGGCTGGACCACCAATATCTAGTCAATTGGACATTATTGGCATACGTGACTGATTAATTATAAAAAGGATTACAAAACAATTATTTTCAATTGCCAAATAAGACGAAGAAAAAAAATAATTTCAATTTCAATTTTTTTTTCTTTTTGTTTTCTAAGAAGAAAAAAGAAATGATTTTTATTTCACAAGATTTAGTGGCGGCAGTATGGTTTTAATTTTTTATATCTTAAAAATGTATTGCAGACACATTAAAATTAATTTTTTTTTTTTTGATATTTTTTGCAAGCATTTCTCTAGGCCTTAACCGCCACCATATATTTCTCACATGATATGTTTTACAACAACAACAATAATAATGAAAAAAAAAATACAACGAAATTCACATTCAAGGTTTTTATGGCTTCTTATGCTTTTTCGCTATTAAACCTTTGACTGTAAAAGCCACTGTGAGCGTGCATTTGTAACAATGAATTGCCATTGCAAAGCTTGGGTGTGTACTTATTGGAAAGAAAGCAAGAAAGCAAGGGCATTCAGAATTCGCCATCTGACTCGGATGATACCAGCAACACATTCCAATCCAATAATATATGCACGTTGGCTCTGCTCCTCGCTCGTATAATCGCAAAATATTTTGAATAATTTAAGAGATCAAGCAGCAGCAGCAGCAGCAGCAATAACGCTAAAAAACAAAACGAAACGTAACGAATTTTTATTTTTTAAATTTTGTACATGAGATGATGTTGGGCTATGTACGTGCAAATGGCAAACTTGAATATAAATTTGTGTCTTTGAAATATGTACATACGAACAGACCCAGAGACACTGTCTTAGAAGGAAGATTATAAAATATTTTCTTCCTTTTCTCTCCTTTTTTTCAATTCGTTTCCTTTTTCTTTGATTATTTTTTTACTCAAAGTTTATCGTGTGTTATAAAGTGTTAACATGAAGACCAAAACTGTCCAAAGTTGAAACTCTTAAGTGAAACGATTAATCCCTTAGGTGTAGCGGTGCGGCCAAGACCTCATAGCATAATCACTGCTAAAGGAAAACTTTGAAACCAAGTTATATTCCCCCTCCCCCTTCCCTCCCCATCGTCTAAACATTTGCCTTCAAAAATGAGCTGTAATGGCCTCATATGTTTAGATGTGTACAATAAAAAAAAGAAGAAAATGATGGGAAAACATCGAATTTTGATTTTTTTTCTTGAGTTCTTTACTCTGCTTTGCTATGTATTGTGCCATAAAATAAAAGCAATTCAATCCATCGATGTCTATATGGATACGCATATATAGTGGTAAATATGTTTGGGATTTTTATGACTGTGAGATGAGCTTTCGCAAACTCTTATCGTATTGTGTTGGTACCTTTGTGACAGTATAGACACGCTTCTTATCGCATACGAATGGACGAGTTTGTGTTTGATTTTGTTATACAAGGTGGCGCAAAAGTTGTTACGCACTGTCCGTTGACTGTGATATTTTTGTCACTAACGATCTTGATGAAAACTTGTCTTCCTCACGGTAGAGATTCAGAATATCTTAATCATAACGTACACGCACTTCGCACTCCGCTAACACCAGGAGCTGGACCTCTGGCACTTTGTAAACAAAAATCTGATAATCTCTTACCTTCAAATCAGCTTGTAGTCGATCAATATTATAGGATCCTCTACACGATCTTCAACTAGTGCTGTGATATTCTCGCTTTTCCACCTGCACTTTGTGAAGAAAAATCTAAGAATCTCTCACCTTCAAATCACCATGTCATACGTAACACATAATTGGCCATTACAACCCTTCAGGCAGGATTACGACCTAGTTTCTCACACCACTTATGTTGTGTGTGTTAATTTTATACATGAGTGCTGGGACCTACAGTTTAAAGTCGACTCTGAACAACAGATTTTTGAGAAACTTTTTCATGGCAATTTTATTTACTCTCCGGGTTTTTGCCAGAAATCTGGTGAGAGGAAGTCGCCGAAGAACTACTTTTTGTATTTTGTTTTGATGTCTGGCCTGGGGCTCGAACCCTGGCTTTACGTCTTATAAGCCAACACACTACCTACTAGACTACGGCGACTAGGATTATCTGTACGATCTTCAACTAGTGCTGTGATATTCTTGCTTTTCCCACCTGCACTTTGTGAAGAAAAATCTAAGAACCCGTCACCTCCAAATCACCATGTCAACTGATCAATAATAGAGGGTCCTCTCCACCATCTTCAACTAGTGCTGTGATATTCCCAACAGAACTGCTTTCGTTTCCCCATTCACTTCTACGTAACGAGCTAAATGTCGTAATGTTTGCTTAGAAAGTATCACTAGAACGGGAAATTTACATCAAAATTCTCTAAAATTTTCCATAATGACCTCAGTTTGAAACCTGAATTGGGGGCCTGGTCGATATTAAGCCACAGTCTCAGCAGAACGGCAGCTAGGGAGTCACTCAGACATGATAGCATCGTAGTTGTCGAATACTATTCTAGGTAATCAGCTAAAGTCAGTAATGTTTGCTTAGAAAGTATCACTAGAACGGGAAATTTACATCAAAATTCTCTAAAATTTTCCATAATAACCTCAGTTTGAAGCCTGAATTGAGGGCCTAATCGATACTTCGTGATTTTCTATTTCACATCTTCAGCTACAGTTTCAGCAGAACAGCTGCTTTGGAGTCATCCAGACGCGATAGCATCGTAGTTGTCCCATACTCTTCTAGGTAATCAGCTAAACTCAGTAATGTTTGCTTAGAAAGTATCGCCAGAACGGGAAATTTACAATCAAAATTCACTAAAATTTTCCATAATGACCTCAGCTTGAAGCCTAATTAAGCGTCTGATCGATACTTTGTGATTCTCTGTTACATATTGAGTCACAGTCTCAGCAGAATAGCTGCTACGGAGTCATCCAGACACGATAGCATCGTAGTTATCGCACGCTCTTCTAGGTAATCAGCTAAAGTCCGTATTGTTTGACCAATTGGCCTCGCACGGCCAATTTTAAATTCACCAAAATACTCTGTAAAAATCACCTGTTGATGCTCAATTGCATGATAGGTCGTCTGATTGGTATTGTTTGGCCAATTGCTCTCTTGAGCCACAGTCTCAGCAGAACAACAGCTACGGAATCCCTCAGACATGATAGCATCGTAGTTGTCTGATACTCTTCTATGTAATCAGCTAAACTCGGTATTGTTTGGCCAATTGCTCTCTTGAGAGCAAGCAGCAGAACAGCTGCTCTAAAGTCACTTAGACATGAGAGCATCATGTCTCATACTCTTATATGTACGTAATGAGCTAAAGTCCGTATTGTTTGCTCAATTGGCCTAGCACGACCTGTATCTTTCTTTTTAAATTCACCAACATTTTCTGTAAAAATCACCTGTTGATGCTTAATAGCAAGATAGGTAATCTGATCGATCCTCTGTGTCCTTCTGTGGCTGCAATATTCTTAGCAGATCGTCTGCTCTGGGGTAGCCCAGATCTGACAAAATCTCATGTTATGCCACGCCCTTCTAGGCGAGCATGATGCCATAGTGCTTACCCAGTAGGTGCCAAACGCCAGGGAAATATAAGACTAAGGTTAGGTTAGGTTAGCGGGTAGCTTGCCGTTTACAGACAAGTTTACTCGGTGGCCGTCAGGCCCATTGTATTACCCACATACATACATACATACATACATACATACATACATAATTGGTCATTACAACCCTTCAGTCAGGATTACTACCTAGTTTCTCACACCACTTATGTTGTGTGTGTTAATTTCTATACATGAATGGTGGGACCTACAGTTTAAAGTCGACTCCGAACGACAGATATTTTGAGAAACTTTTCATGTCAATTTTATTTACTCTCAGAGTTTTTGTCAGAAATCTACTGAGAGAAAGTCGCCGAAGAAATAAATTTTGTATTTTGTTTTGATGTCTGGCCTGGGGTTCGAACCCTGGCTTTTCGTCTAATATGCCAACACACTACCTACTAGACTACGACGGCTTCATTGTGTTACCCAACGTGAACTAAAACCCTTGCCATGATCCGTTAGGAGTAAATTCAATAAAATTCCCTGTAAAAATCGGCGATTAAGGTCCAATTGAGCGGCATGTCGTCTGAATAATACTCTGTGATATCTTCAGCAGCAGTTGCGTGAATCTTGTAGAATAACTAATCCGGGGTTGCCTAAAACTGGCAACATATCGTGTTGCCCGACTGATTGAGCGGCATGTCGTCTGAATGATACTCTGTGATATCTTCAGCAGCAGTTGCGTAATGCTTAGTAGAACAACTAATCCGGGGATTGCCTAAAACTGGCAATATATCGTGTTGTCCGACAGATCTGACATTGAAATGACTGACAATATTGTGATGGCTTTTGAGCCACCTTGTGATGACTATTTCATAGCAATTGAATGAATACCAACCAACCATCACGTGTAGTATATGAATTGTACTGTGGAATATTTATCACTGCTTGATTATTGGGGTTTATTTATTCATACCTACCGTTCGCTTGAATAAAATCTCTCTTTCTCTTGGAAAAAAGGGGCAAGGAAGTGTATGAGTTCCTTTTTTCTCTCCCTCCACTTTATTATAACCTTCACATTTTTTATGCCAGTTTTTTCGGTTTTTTTTGTACCATGAAGAGAGGTTTGTTTACATTTTAAATGTGTTTAAGGGTTGGGGTATGTTAACCGAACCAAGGTTAGCTATGCTAACCAGTGGTTGGGTGGTGTTTATAATATTACTGGGTATGGATTTGGATACACCACACTTTTGGTTAACTTGCTGTGTGTTGTTGCAATCAAATTCATTCAGTACAACATTTAACAGTCAGTCACATTACGAATTTTAATGATATTCTGGCTTCTCACAGTAACAACAGCAGCAGAAGCAGCCAGCCAGCCGCAGCCAGCCAGTCAGTGTTTGTTTTCCAATAAAAATCGAAACTTATTAAATATTTAGGTTTCGAGTTAAAAAATTACATGCTATTGGGAATGTGAAAATAAAAAAAAATAAAAACAAATAAAACAGAGAACTTAAACCTACTTTATGATAATGTTGATAGGGACCCTCCTCCGTATGCCTGGCCATTTACTTTTGCAAAGCAAGTATTGCTCAAAATGTGTTTGTTTTAAGCAACAATTTAATAAAGTTTGCATAATTAAAAAAAAAGCAAAAAACAATTCCTAAAGTAGACTCCTTCTACAATTTATAAATTATCTAATACGGCGAGTAAAAGGATTTGGTCACGTTTAAGAGGCTTTAATAACACTTACCATCTGGCTGAACTCTGGCAAATGCCATGCATTTGCAAATTATCTTCACATAGAAAAAACACACACAAAAATACAATGCCTAGGAAGCTCATTTAAAGCACGTGCTGCGAAACAAATAAGTGAATAAAATTTATCACTCCAAAAAAAAAAAAAGCACCAGGCAGGTATGGAGTTGTAAAATGTTATGAAAATATGACGAAAGCAACAATACGACCCGACAAAACCAGGCAAACAAATTCAAATCCACAATAAAACGTAATGAAATGAATGGCCAAAGCCACTAGCATAATACGATACTTTTCTCCACCATCAGTAGAGAGCTAAGCTAAGCATGTATTCATTCATCCATCCATGTATTCTTTCATTCATTCACTCATTCATCCATCATGTATTCATTTTTATTAATTAGCATTTTTGTACATGTGACCTGAAAACCTAAATTTTCAGTGTTTCTTGTTGTTGTTGAGATAACAAATTAACTTAAATAAATTCATCTAAAATATCACAAGACACGGTTCATGCTATCTATGTACCTTGCTTTCTTTTGGACATTTCCTTTTCATCATTTTAAATGATATACTACGACTGATAAGCAACAGAAACGTACTGTTGTTTTACTTTCGCTATTTCAAAAATAGACACACAGTTATGTGTACTTTCAACTCTATTTTGTTTGTTTTATAACCTCAAACTAACGACATAAAGTGTGGTTAGCATAAACAACGGCTTTCTTTCATTATGTGCAACATTACTTGCAACATTTTAAAATGTTCATCTCAACATATGCAACATTTTTTAAATGCATTCTTCCCAAGCTAGATTTGTTGTTTGTTTTTATTAGCCAGTTACGTTATGCATGTTGTATTTCAAGTTAATTTAAGTTCAGGGAAATCTATAAGTCAGTAACATTTGGGAGCGGGTATGTAACTACAAGGCAACGACACTGATTGGTTTCAACTTGGCGAAGCCCGGGGCTATCCTTGCAAGTACATACCAAGCAGCTCACACCCTCCGTACCTTAGAAGGGGAGATAATTGATGACGCAGAGCACACTGTTTTCGAGTGTGCACGCTGGCAGAGCTATCGCTCTGCACTGACGTCGATAGTTGGGACGATCACGGCCGGCAACATTGTCGGGGATATGATCGCGAGTAGAGAAAATTGGACCTCAGTGGCGAATTACGTGGAGAGCATTCTAAGGCTGAAGAAGAGGGATCTTGAGGCTGCGGAACACGTGGGCTCGCCGTCATAGATGAAACTGGCACACGTGTCAGGCGAAATTCGAAGCAGGGATCTGGACGAAAGGAATAGTGGAGACACTTAGATGTCTCTCCAACTTTCGACACGCAATCCGGACGCGGATATGAACACGCAGGGGCCAAAGGACCAAAGGGACTCCACTCCGAAGTAATACCATCGTAGTTCCGGAGTGGGCACAACGAGTCCACGAGACGAGGGGGGTATTTAATGGGTGAGGGCCCCACACACGGAGGATGTGACGACTCCTCTATGGTGCGGTTAGGTACATTTACCCCTCCTCGGCGTAAAAAAAAGAAAAAAATAAGTCAGTAACATTTTGAATTAACAACAGGTTGTTGGTTATTTTGAACCATTTAACCAACGTTTCCAACATTCAACGTTTCTCTAATTTTCACTCAAGTATATATCCAGAGAATAAGAGCTAATGAGGCAACAATTCGTTGTTTAGTTTATGGATGTTGTTTGTATTGAAAATATGTACACATAAGCTCACAATTGCATTATCTTTATGAAAAGGAACATTTGTCTTGGCCACGTGCTCAATAAATCGGTCAAATAACCTGACATATTATTCACCAGTTTTCGTTCTACCTTTTTAAAGTATTTACCGTGGGCATTCCAAAAAGCTGTCATCATGACTATACTGGTCTTCTTTGAAGCTGATTCCTGCCGAGAAACCTACCGTTTGGTTTGAAGAACCAACCACATTTGCGAAAAACTTTCAAGACCACGCAATCATTTAACGTTGAATTTTTGATCGGCCAGCATTATATCGTGAGTTTTCTTAATTGTTTCGGGTGTTAAGACCTCAACTGAACATCCAGAATATTCGACATCTTCCGTGTTTTTATCACAATGTTACCAATTGAAATTGATGACACAGAGTTGCCATGGTATACATCAATCATAACCAAAAAAAACCAAATCACGCGGTAGTCTGCTATTAATGAGCCGGACAATAGCTTAGAAGATGTTACACTCCGATTTCTGCAACTGCAGCAGTAGCCATGCTGCCCTACGCCTATGCATTGTAAATCTTTCCCTATAAAATAATGTATAGCAATCACAGACATAAGTTAGGCTATCATGCCTATTTATTGTCATCAAAAAACCTGTGCCATTACCGTTAAAATAGTGTCGTAATAGTCTGCCTATGCGATAGTTATTCTCAGTCGCCCATTTACTAATCGCAGCACGTTAAAGTTTCAGTTTACGGGATACAGGATAGTGGCGCACCCACTCCTACAAAATTCAAACGAACTTGTAGAGTAGTGCCAACCCTGACAAGTTCATTTGCCCTTAAATTTCCTTGTATGTAATTGTGCCTCCAAATTCTCACGAATCATTGCTTAATGGATAGACATGCAAATGATTTCTGTAGAATCGTAGATCGGTTGAGAAAGTATAGAGGATTGATCACTACTTTTAGGCTGGTTAACAGCTTAATTCTAAAGGAAAAATGTTTTAAAAGCGAAGTCCTGATGCTGATTGTCAAGGTCGGTTATTCAGGACTTGTCAGTTAAGTTCAGACTACCACTTCATGTGGTATTACAGCGGGTCGCTATGTGTGCTAAAGTAGACTTTTATATCCTTCACTTCTGTTCGGGATATCGTATCATATAAGACCATGTCGCTGACATCTAGTAGGTAGTGTGTTGGCTTGTTAGACGTGAGGCCTCGGTTCAAACCCCAGGTCAGACGACTCCAACAAAACAAAAAATACAAAAAGTATTTCTTCGGCGACTTTCCTCTCAGCAGATTTCTGGCAAGAACTCTGAGAAATTGCCATGAAAAGTTTCTCAAAAATCTGTAGTTCGGAATCGTTTTTAAACTGTAGGTCACGCCACTCATGTATAAAATGAACACACACAACATAAGTGCGGTGAAAAGCTAGGTCGTAATCCTGACTGAAGGGTTGTAATGACCAAATACATATGTATGTATGGTATGTTTAAGACCACTGCGGTGGTATGATTCACCTTTCGTTTGGGGACTATTATCCCCTCTGTTTTGAAATAACTTCAGATATTCCCTCTTTATTGTGTAATATTCTTCAGGCATACATATTGCAGAGTTAGCTGTCATTACATCAAGAGCAGTCAATTAAATAATTTTCGGGCTGTTAATTTATTACCTCGTGGTGAATAAAAATTTCTCAAATTACTACATATTTCGGTTAACCGAAATATAGAGTGTATTTATTTGTAAAACAACAACAAAAAAAGGGCAGCATCATAATATAATTTATAACTGATGCTGTAAGTTATTTAAAACCTGAGTAGTCGACAAAAACTCCAAAAAAAAAAATAAGGAAAAAGGGAAAAAGAAGTCACAACAAATATGGTCATATTTCTTCGCTGCTTTTGGAGATGAAAAAAAAACCTCTGCCATAAAAAAACTTTTTACTTTTTTGCCTGCCAACCTTGGCACTAACAGGTTGTGCCACCAACTTGGTGTATGAATTATACGTTCAAACTCCTTGTTTTTTTTTTTGCAACATTTTTAAAATATTTTCTCTTGACTTTGAAGCACATACACACACTCATATTGTTCATACCAAAAATAGTAAGAGTTATTATAGTTTTTTTCTTTTGTTGTTGTTGTTGGTGTCTTATTTATTATTACGCTACAATGTTAATATTTTTATATGTGTGTATGTACGTTTGTTTTGTTACAATTTATTTGTATTATTATCATCACCTTCATGCATTGGTTGGTTGGTTGGTTGGTTGCTTGGTTGTTCGTAAGGAATGCAGTCGTGTACACCATAAGATGATGATGATGTTGATGTTGATTTTCAGCATACGTTGTATGTTCGTGTTATAAATTACTTTTGTTTTAGTTGTTGTTGTTATTAGTTTTTTATGTTTAATTTTCTTATGTTTGATGATGTTGTGTTAAGGAGTCACACATAAAAAGTGTTGCGAAGTGAAAGTCGAGTGGCTGACAACTGGCTTTTTATTGCAAGTTGAATGACCACAATGACAAACAATTTTAAAAACGGTCTTCTTACCTCATATGCGACCAGCATAACACAAGCCTTTAAGATCAACTTTTAATACCGTTATGAAACAAAATAAGGAAAAAAAAACTTGTTGTTTGGCTGTCATTGTCATCATTGTTACCATTTATTTTCTTTCGCTTTCTTTCTTCCCCTTCACCATTTTACTTGATAAGTATCGCCACCAAGCGTTTTTTTTTTTCTCCCAAAGATTAAATAATTTCCTTGCAGCCTTAAAAAAAAAGTTAACAATTATTTGAAATTTAATACCATTTTCCCTTTGGTTTGATTGCTGCTGTTGTTGCTGCTCCTCTGTTAATACATTTAATATTTACAGCAAAATTGATATGCTGGCGTATGTACATACACAAATGCGTGCACCTGTCGATTTTTGTGTCATTCATCCACTCATTACATTCATCAATTCATCATCGCCATTTATGTATACGTACGAATGATGATATATGTGATGATAATGATGAAGTGATAAAATTGAAAATCAACTGCTGTGATGCCAGCATAACAGAGTACTCGTAATAACTTCGTGACTTCTGTTCTGTTGCTCAACTACCAACAAGAACGTAAAAATCGTATCTGTTCGTTCGTTCATTCCGTTACTATTCAATTACCTGTTTACAAACCAATAAAAAATTCATAATCCACCATCAATAACAAATTAATTCCGGCAATAAAACAAAATGCCAACGTTTTTTTTTTTTTACTTTTTATTTCTTATTTGTTTTAATAAATAAAACGCGCATATGTTGGGTGGTAATTTAATAAATGCTTTAAAATTTTTGTACATCCTTATTGAAATTCAATTGGAAATAAGTTATGAAACGGAAAATTTTAAATTTATTTAATAAGGAAAACATAAATTTTCTTTATTTCTGCCTACAAACTTTTTTAGCTTGGCATGCAGTGATCTTCAGTAGCTTCAAGATCCTGTTTGTGATATTCAGCTTCTCAAAATTGAAGTCTCTAAGACATTATTGTTGGCATATCTTTTGCCAAAGAAACATTTTTATGTTTAATAATAAAGCAAGAGTCCGATTAAGTAAGGTTTTCCTGCCACTACTTTCAATAGCGATTCACAAATAGTTTTAGGCAACGATAGAAGGCGTCCCAAACATTTTAGCATCAGCTGAAGCTGAATTCTAGCATCTTCTGGAGCACATCGCACTATAAATTTTATTACACGATCCTTTTATTATAAACAACAAAATCCCTGGCAACAAAACCTTTCGTTCTATTTATACTTCAACTTATTTACAGTCTGGCAACTTCTAGACTTTACTGCTGATGTTGTTGTTGTTCTTTTCTGTTTTGTTACTGTAATTGATCTTTGCTTCGAAATTTCCTTTTTTGTTTTGTTGTTTGTTTTTCTTGTTATTTTTGTAGAATAAACAATCAGTGTTTATTCTGTCTGAAGTCGCCGTAGTCTAGTAGGTAGTGTGTTGGCTTATTAGACATTCGGCCAAGGTTCAAATCCTAGCTCAGACATCAAAACGAAAATGTGAAAAAGTATTTCATCGGCGACTTCCTTTCAGCTGTTTTCTGGCAAAAACTCTGAGTGTAAAATAAAAATGCAATGAAAAGTTTCTCTAAAATCTATCGTTCGGAATCGACTTTAAACTGTAGGTCCCTCGGCTCATGTATAAAAATAACACACACGACATGAGTGGTATGAGAAGCTAGGTCGTAATCCTGTCTGAAGGGTTGTAATGACCAATTATGTATGTATGTATGTTTATTCTGTCTTCGCAGCAATATTATCCTCCACCTTGCTACAGTAGACCATCAACCATTTGCTTAACTGCAAAGAACTTGATATGACTGAATATGACTGAAACAAAGCAAGGAAAGAATCAGAAAATACAGGCTATGCTTTGTAACAGTCCTGTAGCCCTTTGATGTAATGACAAGGAACATGAATTCATTCATTTTGGTCATCGCAACAGTGATTCAGCGAACTGTAGCATTGTCTTGATGAAACAATACTTTCCTTAACGCCAACAGGTTTTTGGGGAGATTTCACAGAATTTTTCGCAATCGCCAGATATTTGAACCCAAATATCTACGACCAAACTTATTAGAACCAAATACTAATCGGGATTTTAGCCAAATTTTTCATTTGACCGTGCATTACAAAGACCATCAAGTGATGTCGCAGGTAATGCTATTCATTGATACCTGCAAGGCACTAGAAAAAGAGGATGTCCAGCATATTCTTGGCGAAGGCAACTGAAAGTACTTCGAAGTTTTTGGAACAAGCAAATGCAAATGCCAAAAGAAACTTTGCCGAGGCCTTATGTTTCTTGCACGCACAAATATATACAGTGGTGGCCTTATAATTAGAAACGATGTTTCTGGAACAGAGTTCTTTGGAGTGACGAATCTAAGTTTAAGTTTGTCCCAATCTGATGGAAAAACGTATGTAAGACGTTCTCCAAACAAAGCCTTTGATCCCAGGTACACAGTGAAAACTGTAAAACAAATTAATAAACATACATGTTGCTAAGTCGTTTCTAATTATAAGGTCACCACTGTAGATATACGAGGGTGGATCAATAAGTAGACATTTTGAATTTCCTGCCTCTTTAACTGAAAGGACTCATTTTTTGAATGACTACTATGGGCTAGTGATCAAAAATGATTAGAAGAATGCTCTGCCTATTGCAGGTAGAGAATTACAGGAGGAGACAATTTAAAAAAAATTCAAATCCAGAAGTGGATTCTATGACACACTAAACGATCTTTAATTTGAAAAATATTAAACTCAATAAGAAGGCAGGTGTTCTTACTAAGCACTTGACTTTACAAACATTTATAAAGGGTAAGGGAGAGTAGAAATTAAAACAGTAAAACCATTTTTAATATTGCTGCCCAGCCTTTGTTGGCTTGAGATGTCAATATGATGAAACTTTACTAGACGGTGCTTATTGTAAGGAAGAGTATTTGAATTTTAAGTGGTTGGTATCTCTCAGACTAGATGGCTTAACTATATACTGGCTTACTATATAAAACAAGGACAATTCCTTTAAATGATATGCCCCCTCTCTTTAATCTACTTAACCTACCTAACAAATATTTGCAAAAATAACGTTTATGATTATGGAGTGTAATAATTGAGTAATAAATGTAACAATTAGGATTTCAATGATCATAAATCAATGTCTCCTTCTCTCTCTGCCTTTTTAGGTATTATAATATTAATATAAAAACCATAAATTGTGATCAACAACTCAAACAATGTAATAAAAAATGGAAAAAAGCAAAACAAAAGCTTTTGATTTCGCAACGATAAAATAAAATTCAAACAAACAATCGTTAAATTAGATATGCATTTACAGCACAACACAAAACAAAAGTACACTCAGTTAATGCCTTTCATATACGATACTTATGTACGAATGGATACGCACTCTTATGTATAAACATACATTACATACATGCATACTTACATACATACATATGAATGTAAATAATAAATGTATTGAAATATTAGAAAACTTCTTATGGAATCATCAACATCATCATCATCAGCTTCATCACCAGGTAATCTGTTATGAAAACACAAAATAGCGAAGCAAACAATCTTAATCTAATGCTTACTTAACACACCCACACCCTTATCCTCTATTTAACACACTCGTTGTAAGTGCCACGAGTTTAGACAGACAAACAGATGAAAAACGGAAGCCAAGTGTCAAGCTTGTGAAAATTTCTCATTGAAACAAAGTACGGAGTTGAGTATGTGTATGTGGCACCGACATAAAATAATAGAAGAGAATAAAATAAATAAAATGCAATAACAATAAAAACAAAACCAAGGCAAACAAATAAACAAGCAAACAAACATTGTTGGTTTGTTTATTTGTTGCGTTGTTTTTTATGATTATTTCAAGCTACACGTGTATGCCTGCATATGTTTATAACGGCTTATTCATTTAGTGGTTTCAAAATTTGCTTATGTTTACTTTTCAAAACCAAAGACTGAGTAACCCTATCCCCTCAAAAAAAAAAAAAAATTATGCATGCATGTGTAAACAACAGAGTGGATCATAAGCATTTTTTTGCCTCTGTGGTTCCTAATCCCGTGAAACCCTAAACATTTCTCTGCCATTTCATATGCTTTTCTTTCTCTCACTCTTCTATTTGTTTATTTTTTGCACATTTTCTAGTGTCTTTTTATAAACGCATTTGTTTTAAGTGTGTTAAGCAACCTACAACCGCGACTACAACCTCACGCCCGGCTGTGTATTACCATAAGAAAAAAATGTGAACACTTTTCTTAGCATTCATGACATTTCATGTCTCTTCATACGTGTTGTGTGTGTGCGTTTTTTTATTTGAGACAATTTCACTTTTGTTATCCTTTAAAAAATACAGCAACAACGAACACATAACGAAAACCCAAAGAAAAGGGCCAACAACACAGACATCATTATGTTTTTACTGTATGTATGTATGTCTGCATTGTGTCGCTTGCTTGTACGAGTACAACCGAGTGTTTTTGTATTAAAATGCTCCATCATTGTATGGCAAATCTTAGTTAAGCTGTTCATTTGTTACAAAAACAACTTGTGCTTCACTTTAGCTTTCCATTCATTTCATGTTTTTTTTATTTTTTATTGTTGCTTGATGCCTTTGCTGCTTGCTGTTGTTGTCATGTTATTACTGCTGCTGCTGCTGTACAAATTTGAATCGTTACAAAAAGCCCAGAGGAGAGCATATAAAATATTTAAAAACAACGCTTGTATTTTATTTATTATATTCTTTTTATTTCACTTGTTGTTGTTTTATAAAGAACAAACAACAAAAAAAGAAAGTCTTCTACACTTCTTCAATTGTTGTGTGACTAACGCCAGCCGCTGTATTGCAAATACCACGTAGGCTACGTACATTCCTACGTTGTATGTTCGTTCATAAACTCCCGTGTATAGTTGGCAAACAAAACTTTGGTAATTTGTTTTTGTTGTTTTTTGTTTTTTATCAAATATTGCATTGGGAGGCCGCCTTTAGTTTTTTGCATTTAAAAAATATTTTTTTTTTGTTGGAATTTCCATTTCCATAAAGTGATAATCGTAAGGTTGCGACTTTTTCGAACATTTTCTGTCGTTGTTATAATGACGTTTAGCTAACAGGCAAACATGTAAGATGTTTTACAATTTTTTTTTTGGGCTTGCTAAACTGAAAGCAACTAAATAATTAACAATTTAACAAAATTTTAAAAGGGACAGAGAGAGAGAGAGAGAGACAATGTGTAAAATAAGTTTAAACGAATGTTGTTACCCTACTAGGTCAACTAAACCGAGTAAAGCAATGCTCAGAATTCTCCAAAATTTAGTGAAGACTTCCAGGCCCTATAGTCACCTAACTGCACAATAGATCCTGGTGTAGAATAATGTCTTGACAGCTTAACCAAATTCCATTAAGTTTAAAAACGATACAACAACCCGTCAAATTTAGCAAAAAAAAATTTTTTGACCCAATGCTTTCCCTAGAGTCTAGACAAGGGGATGGAATGTCTTGCCTCTTGCCTTACCATATTTATATCAATTCCCTATAAATACTGCGCTATGCAGACCTGCATGCTGCTGTTAATAATATAGTAGAGCCCTTTAAAGACATACTATTCGTCATGAACACCACGGACTCTAAATATACAGACTCAAAAAGGGAAAAAAGAGTAGCCCAACATCAAATCCTATCTTTGACTTCCGGAGATTAACAATTAAAACAATCAAAGCATTCAAAATACTTCGAATTGAAGGTTACTTCTGTTAAGAATTTAAGTGAGCAAGTAAACCCACTCAAAGTTGTCTAGTCATCTCCTTTTCAAGCTTTCTAAACAAAAGAAAAACCTGAGAGGCTCGGTAGAAGAGATCGTCCGCTGAAGAAAGCCTTCCTAAATGACGCCAACTATGGAAGGATGGTAACGTAAAGAAAAGCTGCTATGGATAGTTAAATATGGAGAAATATACATACATAATTGGCCATTACAGCCCTTCAGTCAGGATTACGACTCAGCTTCTCACACCGCTTATGTTGTGCGCGTTAATTTTATACATGAATGGCGGGATCTACAGTTTAAAGTCTACTCCGAACGACAGATTTTTGAGAAACTCTGCATGGCAATTTTATTTTACACTCAGAGTTTTTGCCAGAAATCTGCTGAGAGGCAGTCGCCAAAGAAATATTTCTTTCATAATTTCGTTTTGATCTCTGATCTGAGCTTTGAACCGTGGCCTTGCGTCTAATAAGCCGACACACTACCTACTCGACTACGGCGACTATGGAGAAATATCGTTGTTAGAAATTAGATGTTCACGAAGAGAGGTTAGCATAGATAGAAGGCTTCCTGAACAGCATGAGGTGATGCTATTTCCACTCGTCATAAAATTCACCTTCTATCAGAAGTCAAGAAGTTGGTCAAACATTTGCCCGCACATTTAGACCAGTTCTGAGGCTGTTTAATTTCCATTTCAGTCGCAGTCAATATATTGCAGCAAGGTTATGTAACCTGCGATTAGAATTCCCCCAAGGAGGGAAAGAGTGTCGTTATATTTACAAGTAAGAATCGTGGATGTAACTTGCTTGCTATGAAATTTGACGCTGGCACAAGAAAAAAGGAACCTAGCTGTGCCTTAATTCGAGTTATCTGGCGGCTATATAATCATAAGAAATCCTTTACTTTGGCCAGAACATTCATAGGTTCGCACGCGAGAAAACTGAATCTCTACCACATTACAACTTATTTGGAAGCTGCATTGATACAGAGAAGAAGAAGACTATTATTCATCTTCTATCGCATTTTAAAGTGTTTTCTGTAACCAGGGAAAGATTTCTGGATTGGTATTGTCTAAACGGCTAAGCTAGCCAAGAGTCTGAGAACCTCGTTAGGTGCTATGAGAAAATCTCCTAACTTTGGTGCAAATGATAACCTATGTTCGTTAAGTTATAGCCAAAATACCAAACGAAATGTGCGTTCGCTGTAAGCAAGAAAGGGAGCCTATAGAGGTGCTCTCTAAGCACCTTAGCTGACCTAGCATCTAGGGACCTCTAAAGAAGCTAAGAGTCTATTAGAAAGTCAAAATATACACTGTAAGCTTATTAGAGCATTAAAATGGTTTCAGTACGGCTAGACTTGTGACATTTCCTGTTTATTCCAACTACAGTGCTGGCCTTATAATTAGAAACGACTTAGCAACATGTATGTTTGTTAATTTGTTTTACAGTTTTCACTGTGTACCTGGGGTCAAAGGCTTTGTTTGGAGGACGTCTTACATACGTTTTACCCTGAGATGGGGACAAATTAAACTTAGATTCGTCACTGTAGAGAACTCTGTTCCAGGAACATCGTTTCTAATTATAAGGTCACCACTGTATGTTGCGATCTGAGTTACATTCCTTGTCGTGTGATATTTTTGGAGAGCTATTTTCCATGCTAATCAATAGAAAAGTTTTGGTACGTTTTGAAATATGCATTCCTACAATAAAGGCGTATACAATTGTAGAAAACTGTAGAGTGTACGCGTGCACTCTCATGTACAAATAAAAAGAAAATGAAAAACGACTTAGAAAATGTTTGAGAAAACCGAACATCATTTTCCTTAGAGACGTACAATGAACAAATGATACGACAAGCGATACAACATTAACAACAACTCCCTTCTGTGATAAGTTGCAAGTTATGATAATAATTTTTTATTTACCCCCGTGTGCGTCATTTATTCAACGAACATTAGCGTAAATATTGTGACAATTTCATGGACTGTATGTAAGACGAGAACGTTTGTTCGTTTTTTTTTTTTCGATGAACTGAAGTAAAATAAAAATTTTTTTAAATTTAAATCGTTAAAGAATGTAACAAAAATAAATTTAAAATTCATTTTTGCACTTCAATTTCGATTTGCCTGAATATTTGCGAAAGTAATTAAGCCACGAGTTTCATTTTTTTTTTCAAACACTTGGCCAACGTTAACGTATCGACACAGAATACCTGTTATCTTGTCGTGTTCATTTTGATGATGATGATGGTTTCTTGTCCTTTACAAAACGGCAGAAAAAAAAAATGTTGCTAAACGAACAAATAAAAAAAAAATGTCAAGTATTGCATATGAAGTAGAGATACAAGAGCTCTTCAGAGTGGGTTTTTTCATGTGGTTTTAGCAACACTTGAAATGAATTTAACGAATGTGAATGTGAATTTCTTTTAAAATATAATTTAATTTATTTTTTTCTTTCTGTTTCTTTTTCTTTTTCCAGCTTGGATCGTGATCAACCTTTTACTTTCCAATTGGGTGCCGGACAAGTTATTAAAGGCTGGGATCAAGGCTTAGATGATATGTGTGTTGGTAAGTTGAACTATATTTAATGGTTGGCTTATCAAATAATTTAAATTTATTTTTATGTTTTCAAGGTGAGAAACGTAAATTGACAATTCCACCAGAATTAGGCTATGGAGACCGTGGTGCCGGTAAAGTTATACCACCCAAGGCTACATTGATCTTTGACGTTGAACTCATCAATATTAGCAACAGTCCACCAACAACAAATGTTTTCAAGGAAATCGATGAAAACGGCGACAAGCAATTGAGCCGTGAAGAGGTAAACGTTTATGTATGGATCGCACTTTTTTTGTCATTTGTTTTTTGTTTTTTTGTTATTACGTTATTTGTCATTACAAACTCTGGGGTTTGTGGTCTATGGCTGTGTGTGTTTTTCTCTACAATTTTTAACTGTAATAATACAATATTTTCCATTTCATCTTAACACCTCATTTCCAAGCACCGTATTATTTACAAGAATATTTCAAGAATATTTTTTAACATTGTCTTCTAATCCTTGTTTCTTTCATTCTTTCTTTCCTTCTTTTAATAATGTAGGTCAGCGAATATTTGAAAAAACAAATGACAGCCGTTGAAGGACAAGATTCCGATGAATTGAGAAACATGTTGAAAGAAAATGACAAGTTGGTAGAAGAGATCTTCCAACATGAAGACAAGGACAAGAATGGTTTCATTTCCCATGAAGAATTCTCTGGGCCAAAACATGATGAACTATAAAAATTATTTACACCATCCCCCACGCTTTCAAATCTAAAATTAAAATCCACCTTCAACTCCATTGCTTTCTTAACTTAAGTTATTGTAAAGAACTATATAAGTAAACCTAACCTAAACTTGTCTAACCTGAAGCAAAAAACAAAACAAAAAAAACAAAAACATTTCATTGTCAATCAATCAACCAATCCAACAACATTTATTGTTATCATGTTCTTTTAATTATTTTTTTTTATTAGAATTAAATTTTTTTAATTGTTTTTCTTCTTTTTTTTATCTTGTTTCTGCAAGATCAACTTGTGAGTGCTAAAATCATTAAAAAACAAAACATATTAAAATTAAGTTGTTACAAACAAAAACAAAACAAGTCTAGTTTAAAATGCATTTTAAAGTGTATATTTTATAAAAGAAAAACAACAAATTATAGAAAGAAAGAAAAAAGAAAACAAATTAAATAATAAAGAATTTTGATAGCAATTTTAAATACAACACAACAGAAAGAGAGAGAAAGAAAGATGTTAATCAAGTAAATAATAATTGTCTATACATCGTATATGAATACAACAAGAACAACAAGAACAACAAAAAACAAACATGAAATTTTAAATTTTAAGTCACATTTTTTTGTATTGAAAAACAACATTCACAACAAGTAATTTTGTAAGTAAATAAAGTAATTTATTTAAACAGAAAATGTTAAATTTGTTTTTGTTTTCTTAACAATACATCATAAGTGCCTTAAACAAATTGGAAAAACGTAACTGCAATTCTATTATTCTCTGTTAAGATATGTAAAGGGTCCGCCAAATAACTTTTTCTTTGAAAATGCTTTAAAACACAAAACTACTGAATATTTTCTCAAATTTATTTTTTTATTTGAAAGTACAATCCTTCCGGTTAATAATGGAAAATAATTTCATTCAAATGGCTGCCTCGGCTGGCCATGCAGTAGCCTACACGATCGGTCCAATTTTTAAGCACTTTATCGATTGTGTGCAGCTGTATTTCACCAATGGCTTCACGAATATTGTCCTTTAAAGCGTCAATTGTCTCTGGCTTGTCGGCGTAACACTTATCTTTGACGGCACCCCACAAATATTAGTCCAAAGGTGTTAAATCGCAGCTCCGAGGTGGCCAAACGACATCAGCTCTGCGGCTGATAATGCGATCTTCAAAAAGAGGGCGCAAAACATCGAATGTAGCTTCGGCTGTGTGGCACGTAGCCTCGTCCTGTTGAAACCAAATGTTGCCAATATCCTCCTCTTCAATTATTGTGAACAAAAACTCGTTCAACATGGCCCGATAATGATCGCCACTGACTGTAACGGCCACTCCTTGCTCATTTTCGAAGAAAAATGGCCCAATTATGCCTCTGGACCAAAATCCGCACCAAACAGTGACTCGTTTTGGATGCGTCGGCATTTCAATGTATGCGTGCGGGTTTTCTGTGCCCCAAATGCGACAATTTTGCTTGTTTACATACCCGCCAAGATCAACATGAGCTTCATCTGGAAAGATGAATTTTTTTTTGCCAAAATCGGCATCTTCTGTAAGTCGATCGCAGGCCCACTAAGCGAAGCGAAAACGCATTGGATGGTCCATATTCGTTCAGCGGAAGGATAAAACTAATTATCTGTCAAATCAGACATGAGCTAAGTGTTGCCCTTCACGAAATAAGCACTAGTTGAAAAAAAAACGTTAGATGGCGGACCCGATATTTAAAAGCATTTGTATTTAAACGTACAATTAAAAGCTATGCTAACAAGGGGGGAAATTATTATTAAATTGCCTTCAACTTCTAATTGTTTCTATTAATTTATGCAATAATGTTGTTAGCACATCATGTAGAATAATTTTTTAACAGAAACAAAAAATAAATTTTGTATTGGCAACGCATTGACCCGGTAGTCAAGATACTCAACTTTATAGAGATATGGTTGGGTATTTTAGCAGACTAGAGTTCAAATTCCCAATAATATGCATTAAAAATGTCCGTTCAGATGATCCACATAACGATAAGGACTGTATCGAGGACTTCACGGAAGTATGTAAGTAAATCGATGTCAAGAATGGGTGGTGGTTTCATCTTAGCGGAATGGATAAACGAATTATCTTCAGTCTGATAGATATAACCAGTGTTGGACAAACGAATTATCTTCAGTCTGATAGATATACACAGTGTTCTGCAGATTGAAGTTTCTGCAATCTATTGGGCAATCAATTGCGGTTAGCTAAGCAGCACTAAAGCCTATGGACAATCTTTACACAACTTTTATTCAGATTAGAAGATGCCGGAGATTTATTAATGAGTGGGTAAGACATACATAATTGGTTATTACAACCCTTCAGTCAGGATTACGACCAAGTTTCTCACACTACTTACATATGTTGTGTGCGTTAATTTTTATACGTGAGTGGCGGGACCTACAGTTTAAAGTCGATTCCGAACGACAGATTTTTGATAAACTTTTCATGGCAATTTTATTTAACACTCAGAGTTTTTGCCAGAAATCTGCTGAGAGGAAGTCGCCGAAGAAATACTTTTTGTATTTTGTTTTGATGTCTGGCCTGGGGTTTGAACCCAGGCTTTACGTCTAATAAGCCAACACACTACCTACTAGACTACGGCGACTTCAACTGTTTTCTAATGGGTAGGCTAAGTCATGCACTTAGCTGACAATTACGAACATTGACCACAGGCAGGGTGCTCCTGGCTCTTCATCTTAAACAGATGTATAATGCGATTCTCTGAAATCCCAGCAAAGGTCAACTTAAGGCCAATGGAGAAAAACCAATGCATGCATACCAGTGGCACAGAATATGCCAAATAGATTCCGGCTCTTACATATTACCGCAAAATCTGCATAAAGAAGGAATCCTGTCCAACATAACGGCCTTGCCCTCAAGATGCAAGGCCATGTCAAGGTTTCAGGATATATTCCGAATTCCAGAATGCTACAACCTAGGCCATAGAAGCCTAGAGACTCTGTAATACTATGTTCAGATATGCACTTTTATTGAGTCAATATTTGGTTTATTGAGTACATATTTTAAGTGTTTAGACATGATAATATACGTAGTTCAGCTGCTTATTCAATATTTATTTGACAGCTGGTAAACAAAACAGCTGGTTGTTTCAACATTATTTTTTTTTTTCGTTGTTGAGTTGTCAAATATCAACAAAAAGTGTTCGGATAATTGCAATATGCGCACTGAACTTACTTATGACAGTGCTGCATTTTAAGTTTTGTTTAATATTATAACAATTTGGGTGTTTATTGCGCAATAATTAATTGAAACTTTGTATGAAATATTGAGCTCTCGTTTATTACGATTTACGCAATAAAGGTGCATATCTGAACACCGCATAATCTCACGTTGTTCGACAATATCACTTTTCTCCCGGGATGGTTTTTTCTTAATGTCTTTCGGATAATACAGTGGGATTACGTTTTAGAACCAAGTAAAATTCAAGAAACTATTCATACGCCTATCCTGTATTCATCTTTAGTATATGATATTGAGCATTTAAGCGATTTCTGTTCAAAAACTAGCGTTTCCATCGCTTATGTTTTAAGGCTAATTTTCTCGCCTGGAAAATAATTGACTCCAGGATTTTGGGGTGAATTTTTTTGCCAAAAGAAAAGTATCGAACAGGAAAGCAAAAAACTCGACCAATTACTGTGTGTTTGTGGTACATATGTACATACATAACATAACATTACAACCCTTCAGTCTGGATTGCGACCTAGTGTTTGTGGTACAGCAAAGGAAAGAGTACTAGCAACTTGAATTATGAATTATGCATCAGCAAAAGTGAATATATTTGCACTTTTCAGCTCATAAAATAATTTCAATTCAATGTTTATTTTTTTTTTAATTTAATTGTTGAATGCTTAAAAAATGTTTTTTCTTTAAAATTTCAAAACAATTTTAGTCTTTTAAAGCTTGTAGTAGCGTCACGAATCTTTGAAATATGAAAACCAAATTATTTTGTCCATTATTTTCTTTTTTATTTTTTAAATTAAAAACAAAAAAATAATAAAGAAGAGGAAGCAGAAGAAGCTAATAATTCGTTTTGATTTAAATTTTTCATTAAAGGTACTTTTTGTTTTATTTTATTAAACATTTAATAGTAAAATATAAACAAATTTTATATTTCATTTTTGTTTTTAAAGAAATAAAAGTGTATACAATATACATACATACATACATACATATGTATGTACGAACGAACGTAAATAACAATAATCGTAGGTAGTAGTACTAGTAGTATATGTAGTGTTAATAATTTTTCTTATTCATTTATAAAACAAATTTATGTTAATTGTTTGTTAATACAACATGTGTGTGTGTATGTGTTTTTAGCAACTACAATAGTTTTTAATCAAAAATAGTAAATCGAATAAGGGAAACACAGACAATAGATAGACCATGAGAAAGAAAATAAAAATTATTTTTTAACAATATACAGAGGAATAACTCTAACTAACAGAAATACAATATTTTTAAAGAAGAAGAAATACATACTATAATTATTATGTATATTGTTACTAAAACAAAAACAAATTTAAAAAAAAACCGAAATAAAAAAAAATGTTTGCATCGTGTTTAACCTCTTTCATCTTATTTTCAAATGTACATTTTATTCGTTCTTTTTTTTTCTTTTTTTCTTTAATTTAATGAGCAGCCATATTTAAAAACGCAATTCTCTAATATTTATATTATATGCTACATAACTATATATATGTATATACTATATAATGTAATTAAATTACTTTCGATTTTCCTTCACACAAATATTGTTTTTCTTTTTTTGTTTTCAACTGTTCAACTGTGGTTATTGTAGGGGGTAGTAAATAACTTTAATTAGTTGTAGTACTCGTATGTATGTAGTTTAAAAACTGTGTGTGTGTGTGTGTGTGTGTGCATTTAGATTTTACGTTATTTCGATTTAAATTTCAATTTCACTAAACATTTAAAATGTAAAAGATTAATTCTAATATAATCGATTCTTCAATCCCTGAAGAAATGCTATGTAGTGTAGGAATCAAATGGTTATCCAATGCGTTCATATACAAAGGCGGTAGTTTTGAACCACGTGTTCCAGCTTCATAGCAAACCTAAAAGAACGTAATTATATTTCAATTAAACACAGAAGAAGAAAAAACAAACCAGAATGTAATTTGATTTTAAATGAATGAATGAAATGAATGGAAATGAAATTGAAAGATGTTTAGTGCAATAGGAACTATGAAAGAGAATTAGATTTCATGCATTAATACAATACAATGCTACATGGACAAGGTAAGAAAAAATAGAAGAAATTAAACACGCTTCAAAGGAAATATAGTGTGCATTATAGTGTGCATTATAATATCCAGGTTAAGTTATTAAATGGAAAAAGAGGTTAGAGGCGAACACGTCTAGGATGTAAGGAAACAGAATCGCTAGAAATGGCCAGAACTATTGTTCGCACAGTCTTAGAAAACATAAGATAGGATAAGATCGATAAGATCGGTCTGGTGCGAGTAGCGAGTGGTTCGTGACTGTATAAACTCCACAGCAGTCTTTGGACAGTATGGGATCAGTTGCTGTTGGGTTCAGAAAGAGACATTTGTAGAAATGAGAAGGCTGATGCATTGCGAGATTAGGTCTCCATTGTTTATATGGTTATTGGTCTTAAACTTTCAATCTGCAACCTCTACAGACTCCTAGAAATATGGTTCCGGAAGATGGAAGATCCGTTGAAAGGATAGATCAGTGCTACGTAGCTAGCAGCCTTTTGCCATCTGTCGACGACAGTAGAACTGGGCCGCTGTTACATACATACATACTTACATACATACATAAGTGGTCATTACAACCCTTTAGTCAGGATTACGACATAGTTTCTCACACCACTTATGTTGTGTGTGTTAATTTTATACATGAGTAGCGGGACCTACAGTTTAAAGTCGACTCCGAACGACAGATTTTTGAGAAACTTTTCATGGCAATTTTATTTACTCTCCGGGTTTTTGCCAGAAACCCTGGCTTTTCGTCTAATAAGGAAACACACTACCTAATAGACTACGGCGACTGGCCCGCTGCTGGTACTCTCTAATCCGAATGTGAGGCTGGTGATTGGATGCCGTCCGAAATATCGACAGGAATGTGGGTGAGATCTCAGCTGAATTTCTACAGAATATGTGGAGATAAGAAGGAGATGGAAATGCTAAACCATCTCATCTGTGACTGCCCGGCTCTTTGTAGAAGAAAGCTGAGTACCTTTCTAGAGGGTTTCTTTAAAATTTTAAACTCTCTACAGGAGCTGATATTAAAAATTCCCCGAAGTTTATAATGTGATTGAGACTTTCGAATGAAAAGAGAAACATGGTCACCTTACAAGCTAGCCTTCGACAACTTTCCAAAGCAATCGGAAAGGTTCTCGACCAAGAATTTTGAATCTTCGCTTCTGTACTCATAGATGCTCTAGAAGTTAAAAAAGGAAAACGGAAAAGACGAAAGAGAGAGTGTAACAGAGTAATCTCACAAGCCAGCTAATGCCAAAGATAAAACCTTTATGGCAGAAATTCCAGCTGTGGCCAACTCTCTCAGACCATTGAATAAACTCCGGCCAAGAATTTAGAGTCTTCATCTATACAAGCCAGGGCAGACACAAAATGTGCTCAAGAGACTCAGGACTCAGACTCCTCCATATTACCTCAAATTTCCAGAAAGAAGGAATTCTACTAACCTACATACTAGTTCTTGTCCTTAAGACACAATGCTTCATCAAAAAAAAATCTGTTGAGATCCTAATAGATTCCCTCCCAAGTTTCAGGTCCTATTCTATCCTGAATGGATTCGAACTGGGCTATAATAGTCTTGGGATTCAGCAGGGATTCCTCTTTTTTATATTAAACTTGAATAACAATTTTATATAAGAGTACTTTACACCCGCAAATATTTGTTTTAATGTGCAAGAAATTTTAGAAGTATTTAAGTGGTTAGGTTAGGTTAGGTTAGCGTGGTAGCTTTAATTTACCAAAAAGCTCACTTGAGCACGCATAGCGGCCCGTTGTGATGCCACAGGTGAACGCAGCCTCTGCACTGACCAAGTTCCTCCGATCCAAGGAGGGAGAATTTAAGTGGTTGGGTTTATTTAAAAGTCATATTCTTGTTCTTTTTTTTCAAAAAAAAACCAGGATATGTTTTCTGTGCTAGGGAGAGTACTCATAACTATAACTTTTGTGGATTTTAACTTGTCGCAAAAATTAAAATACCCTAACGACTCTACTGTTCAATTTAATGTGCAAATATGAATAAAAAAATAAAGAAAAACTAAATAAACTTACATTATCCTGATGTAGTGTTGCTCTTAGACCAATTTTTGTACTTTTGCTTGCTGCTAAAAGATCCAAGAATGGCACCAAAGCCATTGAAGTACTACGAGCTATTTGTTCAGTCATTCGTGTAATATCTGATGTTGTTGCAGTACTAATTGTTGAAGAATTGGTTTTATACCAATCATCGTACTAAAATGAAATACATAACGGTTAATAACATATATATAAAGCATAAATAAATTACAAACCTTAATAACATAAATATCGGTCAAGCGTATAGCATAGTTGGAGCTTGAATAATTGAAACTGGCATGGACACGCATGCTTGAAACGCCATCCATTAATTGTTCATCAATAGGTGATTTTACTCTATGAGATAAACAGAAAATCGTTTTAATACAATAACTAGAGAGGAGTTATACGGAAATTTTTAATACCCAATATTGAATTCTTTATCATTATCAACCCATTTGAGGCATACAATTTCGGTGTGTTGATCATCTGCATCTACTGGGCCACATATAATCGTAACATCAGTTTGATTTTTCAAAGAGTTGCGTACTTCTTCCATCTTTGAGGGCAGAATTTGTACCATTAAGCCATCCTCGACAATACTACATTTGCCGGATAAACCGCTGGTTGTTTTCAGTGACTCATTCAATACAAAGAAACTGGCACCAGTAACTTTAAACACAAAGGTAATGTATTAAACATTCGTTTAATTTTTTTCTTTAAAGGATAGGAAACTAAATACCTTTTCTAGGCTGTCCTTGTATATTAATAGCCTGAGTTGAATAAGAGTACATTTCGGAGCGATCATCGTTAACGTTCTGCATGCATACTAAATGGCCATCGGCTGTTTTAGAAAAATTACCACCAAATGCTAAAATATGATCACTGGAGTTGTTGATGGCCTTTATAACATCTTCTAAACGATTACGTGGTATTACCACAGTTGTTTGACGGTCTTCCATGTGTATATACATGCCTCTTATGAAAGGCAAAGTGTATGAGTAATTGCGAAAATCCTTAAGAAATGAAAATTAAATTTTATTAAAAACTTCTTATTTAACTAAGTCTGGTACTTACTGCCAAAAAATTAATTATTGTCTGGGCAATTTCTGCATAAACCGATTCACGATTCATCATTGACACATGAGGACAGGGATAATAACGATATTGTGCCCCCAGTCTCAGCATTAAACGCAAAGGAAACACTTTGGCCCAAGGAACTTCATAACGATGAATTAAAATACCAATCAAATATGGATTCTCGGGTAATATAATATCCTGCATACACTGAAATGTTGGTCGTATAAATATAAAGCCGCCATAATCACGAGATCCTAAAAAGTTCGACTGCTGTGGACTAGTATGACTTAAATCCTGTATGGGATTTCCGGCCTCGGCATTATTGTAAATTTCATTCAAGTGTACAAATATGTCTTTTGGTATGACTTTCGTGGCAGACGTGGCATCCTCCTTGGATGTTGGCGGCTCGAATTCCAAAAGAATAATAATTTCATCATTGCCTACATGATGCATACCACTTGTAGTAAAATTAATAACCGTACGATTTAAACAACATTTTACTGGAAATGAAAAATAGAAAAACAATTCCTATTACATTGTATCTAAGCATACACATGCGTAAAATCGAATACTTACGATTGACCATTTTAACAAAAACAAAAAAATTCTTTTGCACTGCAAATTTAAGGGTTTCGTTTTGTAAGCGTTTAACTAAATCGTAATTGTTAATCACATCCTTATAATCATAATCACAACCGCTTTCATCTTTTGCAATTACTATCGGCGGCAAACTATGTTCGGCCGCTGGTATGAAACAGCCATGCTCATCACAGCCTGATGGTGGCAAACGTTTGGCACGACTGCTCTCTTGACTTTTTCCAATTGCTGCAGATGATGCATTGTTATTGGAGACGGTAGTATGTTTGGAAACTGAAATAAAATTGAAATCAAATTTAAATGAATTACAATTTGAAAACGTATTATTTACTGGCATACCTGTTCCAACAGAACTGCTGGCATTTGCACTGGTTTGTATGGTATTTATAGTGGCTGCTGCTGCTGAAGGTGGTATTGAACCTCTGAAGAGGTGGGCAACTAAACCCATAGTGGTAGCATCTGTTATTTGTTCCGAACGTGCAGGTGTTGGCGGTTTATTGTTCGAGGCAGTCCCTCTATTGGCACGATCTCCTTGCCTTCTAGGCTGTTTAGGCTCGTTCCATTGATCTATGCTCGCCAGATCACTGCCAGGCGCTATGCCATCGCTAAACATTACCGATTTACGTTTACGTGTCTTTTGCCCACTTGAATTTGAGGAATTTGACGAATAACTTCCATTGTCTTTCTTTAAAACGCCCACTGGCACTATGACACTGGGTGGGGTCTTAGGCTCGGTGCTAACTTGCCTGTAGGGAGGTATCGTAGAGCAATATTCCATTGGATTATTGGGATTTGGAGATCGATTTGAGGGAATGATAGTATCGTTCGTTACGTTTGTTGTATTTTGTGTAGTTCCTACTGAGGCAGATGAAGTATTTACGTTTGGATTTAATGCACTTTGAGTTTGTCTTTGGGTAAGTATTAAATAGCATTGCACACACACTCTAGACTCCGGTTCGGTAAGAAATTCCAATTTGAATTTCTGTGAACAACACACAGAGCACAGAACTTTGCCGCATGCCCGGCAATGATGCCTACGTTTGATCATCGTAAATTTGGCTGAACATTGCATACAACCAGCTGCCATATTATCTGGTACCCATATGGGAGGAACTTTTCCCAAATTGGCATTTGGATCTTCGCTATACCCAGTTGCCTCGGCTATATTATTTTCAATTGGATTCACATGAGATTCTGCCTCGGGCGAAGGAGTTTGTTCGACTACATTTTCTTGTTCTACACTTTCCGTGACCTGCTGTTGTTCTTGCTGTTGCTCATTGCCCGGTGGTGTTTGACCAGCATTTGCATACAAATCCAGCGCTTGTATAGCTGGTAGATCTAATGAGGTTGGTCTCTGTGGCTTCGATGCATCACCATCATCATCGCTTTCTATCACCTTTGACTGAATTATATCTCCCTCTAAAGATGAAGATTCACTATCACTATATGAATTTGCAACTGAATTGACAGCCGAATTATTTGTTTCTATCTCTTCATGTGGATATTCAATAGGATTTTCCACTTGGGGTTTCATTTCCGAAAACTCTACTGTAGAGGCCTGTGAAAAACTATCACCATTCGGATGATCACCTGAACTAGAAACCGAGGCAATATCATCCTTTTGCTCATATTTAACTACATCTTCTATTTTCTCTACGGGCTCAACTGTGTAAACATCTTCTTTATTATTTAACACAGGAACTGGCTCGTCAACTTTGCACTTCATCTGTTCATCTGCTGTCTCATCATCGATGTCCATTTCTTGCAACATTGAATCCAATTCAGTGTCGGAAATGTCATCCATAGTAGAGCAGAACGTAATTGGTTGTTGTATTTGCACGGGTGCTTCTACTTTCGCCTGAACGTAGTCAAAGACTGGCACAAAATTTGTTGCATTTTGTTGACTCGTTTGTTCTTGTTCCAGTTTTTGTAACTGCTGCACTTGTAAGGCCTCATTAACGACCTCCACAGATGTATTGGGTGGTTCGGACATGCTAGAGCTTAACTTTGTCTCTGACATTTCTACCTTATCAGACATGTCCCTTATTTGGCTAATACCCGAAGTGTCTCCTGAATCTGTAAGATTTTCTAACACTTTGCCAAAGGATGAGGACAATGATGTTTCCAAAGGCATTATAGATTGTGACTGTAAATTTACACTCGTTATGGATATTGAGGATAAACCATGAGCCAAATCTTCAATATTTTGATTTTTTAATTCTTTTGTTTCGTGTCTTTCCTGTGTTTCTTCTATCAGATGTTCTTCCTCTGAATTTACATCGTCATCATTTTGACTCAATTCACTGTCGCCGGTACCGACAACATCATTATTTGTTTCTGAAGTTGATGCATTGTTATCTCCTCCATATTTTCTTATCTGAGAGTTTTCACTGTCTTCTCCTTCTGGCCGCTCATTTTCTTTTGAATTTGTTAGCGGTGTAGGCTCTTCCAAAGAAGATTCAGCCTCAAATGAAGGACCTGAAGAAAACGTGGAGTTTGACGATGTGGTCAATGATTCTGATGTAATTGAATTGCTGGAATCGGTGGTATCACTTTCGGGAGATTCAGTACTGCTCTTTAGTCTATTACGCTTCTCTTCGGTGAATTTGTGAATATCTTTACTGCCTTCCAACTCATTTTCATACTCTTCTAATTCCTGCTTGGCTGAGGCAGCTGCTGCATGGCTCGCTTGATATCTGTGCTCATTATCATAGTCCGTATGAGATTTTTGTTCCGTACACGAAATTCTATTCTCAATGCCTTTAGATTCTAGCGACTCTACATTCTTGCAATACTCATCCAAACTGTTAAAGACCTGGGAAACTGCTTTAAAACCAGACTTTTCGTCGGAAGTCTGTCCTTTAGCCTGCTGCTGTATCAAGCCATTGCTATTACTTGCTGATATTTTCAAGGCTTCCGCATTTTTCGAAAGCTTTTCTTCGGCTCTTCTTTGCTCATTTTCGGCTTCTTCATGTAGTTCCAAGTTATCCAATACTTGATCAATATCTACCAAATCCATTTTACAAGTAAAGACAAATCACCCACAATAATTATTAAATATTCCACTTGCATTAACGTCTTTAAGTCTCTTCAAATACATAAATAAAGCAGCTGACGAACTAACTTTATTCATTCAAACATTTCCACTCTATCAGCTGCCGCCGGAGGTGGTGTGTTAGGGTATAAGTGAATGAAAAACTCACGAAAGAAATACCACTTCTATACACACACGCATACATACATACGTACATGCAAACAAAACAAGTGCAACAAACACCAGCCAGTCAGTGCAGGCAGGAGAACTTCAACAAGAGGAGTGGAGAGGAGAGTAGTGTGTTGTGCTAAATGAAATCAAAAGATTTTGATAACGATGAATCACTTTTGTTTTATTTTTCACTTTTTTTTAACACTTAATGCGTCTTTATCGTATTGAACAAAATATCTGGAATCTATACTGCTTATATGCATATATCATGGAGATTTAATCTTAAAACTTTATATTGTTGATCGAATTCAAAGAATTTTCAATTGCTTATTTTGTTTTATGGGTATCTTTGTTACTTATACATTTTTTAGACTTTCTTCATTGAACTGTACTGAAAAAAGCAATTATTTTGGTTTTATAGACGCAAATTTAATTTAAAAATAATAACACAATAACAAATTAATACTTTTTTATCAATTAATGGAATGCTTTTCCATTTTTTTTAATGAATTCTTTCTTTATGCCAGTTTTAATAAATTCAATTACTCCAAAATGAATCCAACAAAATTTCTCAACAATGAAATGACAGTTCAAAGAATAAACAAGAAAAAATACTCAACATCAGAGAGTTGCCAAATTGTTTAAACTGCAAATGAATAGGAAAAAACGCGTTTATAAAAATGTAAACGTTTTCTTTCACAATCCTCAAATAATGCTGCCATACTTTTATGATATTTGATGGAGTTTATATATAAAAACCATATGTTTTCCATGTTTTGGCGCAAAGATGAAAAATTGCTGCAAATATTTAACTAAAATTATTGCCTTAATTTAAATTTTGAAACTAACCTAAAAAGAAAGAAGTTTTAATGCTGTATATGCTTCTGGTATTAAATTGAATTAAGTACTTTAGGAACAAATAAAAATTCAAAGCGGATAGAAGCGATTTAAATGGAAACACTTTTTCCCATTAAAACTTAAAATTCAATTGCTTTTGCTAAGTGTATATTTGAATATTTTTGCTCAATGCAAAAACAATAATTTTTAATGAACACAGCCACACGAATCGCTTAACGATTCGTTCGTTGTATCTATGAGATACTCGCTGAAAATCGAAAGAAGAAATTAGTTCACTATTGTGTATATTGAAGATTTTTCACTGTGTGTCGTCTGCCTATAATAAAAGCATATTCCTTCTTTATAGAACGTTAATATAAATTCATAAATAATAATTGAAGAAATTCATACAAATTGCCAACAGTTTTGAAAAGAGAAAATAATCAATTTCAATTAACAAATTTACAAGCAAGTGAATATCTTTTGCAAAATATTTTTTTTTGTATAACATTTGCATGCAAACGAAAGAAATTTAATTACGAAATTTATAAAAATACGGGCTATGACACCTAATTACTAAAGAATACAACTTGGATGATAATGATGACGATGATGATGATGAGGACTCATGCAGAGTCAAACAAAATATAGAGAATTTCTATAGAATATCTTATTCTCAAAATGTAAGCTTAATAATGGAGAGTGTATGCAAAACACCAATCAATGAAAATAAAACAACCATACGTATACTATGTACTCAGTATTATAAATAATTTTATAAATAATTATTGTAATAATTATAGTGATGATAATGATAATGAAAACTCTATTGAACTTGAGTTTGGTCAATAAGTACGTACGTGTATGTATGGTACATACAGTTATATACGCATAGAATAATTGTCGAAATCGTTGTACAACATCATTGTGGCAAGCAAACGGTTAGAGAAGTATAGCGAATAAAAGTGGTCGGACAGACAGACGGTTGCTTGGTTGGGTGGTCAGGCGGGCGGATGAACTTATAGACAGCCAGACAGACAGACACAATTTTTAGATGCGAAAAACAAACAAAAGAAAATCAAAATCATTAAATTGCTAAATGTTTTCTTATTTGTTGATTTCGTATGCTTGCTCCTCTAATCCCCGCATTCAGCGTTGTACAATTAAAGCGGAATTGTTATTATAATAATTGTTGTTATTGTTGTTGTATGCATTGATTTGTTTATAATTAGAATTTGTTTTATTAAAAACAAAATATACTCCAGAAATCATACAATTAAACTAAACATTGTACTTCCAGGTATGATAAACTAATAATGAAATTAATACACAGTTAAAGAATATATTTAATTTTTTTTTTAAATTTAAACTGCTAAAAAAAGGAATTGTTTATAGCATGGTTAATACATTAATTAGTGAACAAGACTTTAATGTTTAAGGTTATGAAAATTCAAACAGAAATATGACACTAAGGCCAACGATGGATGGCTGCAAAAACTCTGATAGAGATAGAGAGTTCGTCTGTTACAGACGTTAATCTGTAAAATAGCTTTCAAGGTAACCAAAAAACTTGAATATCGGCAATGGATGACCCTAAAAATTCTGACAGAGATCTGTTACAGATTAGTGTAGAAAAGCTTTCAATTCGTAGGATCTTTTAAATTGAAACTAGAAGCAACAATATATAGATGGACTCGGTCCATACTAGTGATCTGCTAGACAATGCAGACAAGTTAAATCTACATTGGAATCATTTTCCTAAAAAAACGTTTTAAAGTAGAAAACCCTTAGTAATGTTCTGTTCTTTTTATTATTATTTTTAACTTGTACATTTAATAATATTAATAATAATACTCTGATATATAATCAAATACTTTCTGTATATAATTGTGATTCATTTGTTTATATTTTTCAGTCGAAAGCGCGTATTTTGTTTCACTACCCACTAAGGAAATACTGTCGAACCCTTAACGAACGAACGAATATGTAAAACCTTTGAAGAAGGCTCTGTTTGTAACAAAATATACCTGACCTATCATTATTGCTGCGTACAAATGAAATTTGACTATTTCTCAGAATAATGTTTGTACTTTCTAAGGTTTTTATATTTTAATTAGTAAGTATCCTTCACCTATTTGTATACCTATGTATCTGTTTAGTTTACTTTGCTAAATACGCCTCTTTTTTTTTTCTCCAGAAATAGAAATATGTTTGATAGACATAACAGCGTCGCTTATATTTTCAACGAAATTACCTTAGAGCGTAAAAGAAACAAAGTGACAACAAATTATGGATGCTTTAAAGAACAACAATAATAATAGCAACAATAATAATTTCGATAACGAAGCAATGCAACGAGGTCAGGAGGATATAATACGAACTGCCTTTGAATTTTCGTTTCCCACCAATGACGATGACGACACCGAAAGTAATAAAAGTACACCGTATTTTACACCAATGGAATTTTTACAAAGTCCATTTGAATTTCCAACACCACGCTTAACAGACGTATCGGCGACATCGTCATTAAACACGGGTCTAACAACAACAACGGAAACAATATCAGGTGTAGCTCATCACACAACAAACTTTGATTTCGAAAACGTACCATCGTCTGTGATGCAACAAACTAAAGATTTAGAAATAGAAAATCACAGTCCCAGAATATTGCAGTCATGTTCTAAGACACAAATTAAGCACTTGGAGCCCTCATCGCCAAATGTTCAAAGAAAGTTTCGCCGTTTCTCATTGTACGAACGTAGATCTTGCTCGCCACAGCATTTGATAATCAAGAATGCTGCATCTGCGGAATGCACGGTGGATACAAACAAAGAGAACACAAAACCAAAATGTAAAACGGATAGAAAGGAGGAGGCAAATAGTGGCAATAACTCGCCAAGCATGATTATAGATGAAAGCGGTTCACCAAGAATATTAACCACATCAGAAGCAGCCATGTTATCATCGGGGCGCCTAGCCTATTCACCAAAGTTATTAACATCCATAAATAATTTACATTTGTCATCGCCATTGGGTGTCATAAGTTCAGCCGGCTATAAGAATGGCAACTATTTTAAGTTTCCCGAAATCGATCATGTTGTACAGGATGTGCAGCATCATCAGCAGCATGTTGACGAAAATGCTGTATCGCACAAAGACAATCAAAATTTCAAACGCTACGTTACCAAGAACTCTCAGTCATCATCGTCAACGGAGAATGTTATTAATAGATCCGACTCGAAAGGTTTGTTGGCCAGGGAGCTAAGCTCTTCAACAATTGTACCTAAAATAGAAACCAAAAGAAACCGTAAGAACAAAAACAATTTAACAATTAAAATCAATAACAATTCATCTTCGTTAGCATCTGTACAACAGCCACGACCACCACCACCGCCCCATCAGCAACATTACCCTAGTACTTCAGCGACAACAGCATCGACGGAGGATGCATTACCAAGTTCACCTACGTTAAATAAGCCGAAGACACCAACTATAAAATCTACCAAAGAAAAAGCTCTTTCATTAGACTCAGCGCCTATATCAAAAGACTGCATTAAAACGTCCCACTTACAGACGGAGCTTAATTTAAGCTGCGAAGAAATTGATTCAAATATATTGGAAAGTAGACAACCACTCTTCCCAAAGCATGACCGTTCAAGACCAAATGTGCCAAGTATTCGATCGACTTCATTATCACAACTGGCTGCACAATGTAGCAGTGCCAATAAAATGAACAAGACATCTCTACGAAGGCGTATACCAACGTCCACAAGTGTTGATTGGCAGCTTCAATTACGTAAGCATACCTCGTTTAATATACCCGACATTACTGAGAAGATGTGTGAGAATCAAGATGAAAAGTCAGAGGATGTACTAAAGGAAGATGAGGTTTCAAGCGATCCACAGTCATCAAGTTCTGCTTTGGAAACACCAAGCTCTAGCAACTGTGGCTCTACACCGTCATCGGCACAAAGAGCGCCTTTGAAACATAATCCACTAGCGCAGAACTCCAATTTGAACTTGAAAACTTTGCCCGAATTTCTAGCGTTAATAGAGTTTACCGGTGCAGCGGCAGAGCAGTTAGAGCATCCAATTAAACAACAATCCATGGACCAACCAACTGTTCCACCAACAAAGCCAGCTAATTCTAACTCTTCGACTAGTTTATTGCAACGCAGAGGTTCTAATCAAAGCCTTACGTTAAATCTCCACGGCTCATGCAGTAACCTTTTGGGATCATGCCGTTCAGGCCTAAGTGTCTCTAATTATAGTTTGGGTTCCGTGGGAGCATCTACAAACAATTTTAATTCGAAATCTAGTTGTAATCTTAATATAGGCACATCACAATCATCACAACCAACCACATCTGCAGCCGTTAATACTACGCAAGGAGCCAAGCAAACTCTCTTTCGCAGACGAGGCTCCAATCAGAGTCTAACGCTTACTAATCCTACAGCAGCCTCTTGTGGCAACTTGAATTCTTTTGCCAGTCAAAACTGTTTGAATGTGGATAGAAATCAATTATCAACGTTACCAAAGCCCATTGCCCATACATCATTAAGTACAACACCGCGTAGGGGTCTGCTTGAACGGCGTGGTTCAAATCAGAGTTTAACACTGAATATGAGCAGTTCTTTTGGTGGCATTGGTAGTGAGAAGGGAATTTTGGGCAACAGCAGCATGAATTTGGAAGAAACAAAGCCCGAGGAAGAGGAGGAGGAGGATGAAGAAGAGGCTGGGAAACCAACTAATGCAACCCTGGCACCAAATTGCTCAGTTCATACGCACCAGAGGCGATTCTTTAGTAGCGAAAGTTTGAATAGAAACAATACACAGTTTGCCGATCTAAATCAAGCACACAAACGCAATGCCAATCAAGTGTGTTTTGGTTCTGTAAGCGATCTCCAGCCAAATGATCACAATTCTGTTCATCAGACTGCTGCTGGCGGCAGTAAAGAACATGCTGAGCACTTTGATTTTCAAGAATCTTCCGTTTGCACTTGTACCGGTGTGCGCAACATAATGACGAAACCGTTGTCGCCACAGACAACAAGTGAAGAATTTAAAATCTATCTGGCCAACATACAAATGTTGCAGAATGCCTCGAATGCTTTAAATCAAAACGATTTAATAAAACTCAACTATATTTTTGACAACAGTTATGCCTCGAATTCCAAAATAATGGCAGAGCAAACCATACCCATACTAACTATGCCTGCGGCAGCCAATAAAGAAGCAGAAACCCCACCGGCTTTAGTTTCCAATTCGGAAGATTGCGAAATAATCGAAAGATACCTGCTTGTTGTGAAAGATGTTTTGCAGTCGCTGCAACCAGACGATGAAGAACAAAAGCGTATTTTTCGTAGTTTACATAAGGAATTTTGGGACTTGCCGCTTAACCATCAAGAGAAACCGATGGTATTTGGTTCTCAGACAAAAAATCGTTATAAAACCATCTTGCCGAATGAAAATTCACGTGTTATGTTGGAAAAGGAATCCAAGCTATTATTGGAAATGGTACAACATTGTCCGGACATTGAAGATGAGTTAGTACAGAGCATAACGAAATATATTGCAACCACAGATGAGGTACCATATATTAATGCCAACTATATTAAAGTAAGTACCAGTATTTGTAATTTCAATAGAATCTAACATGTAATCTATGACGTTTTTCCTTATGTTTTAGGGCCCTGATTATACCTCTAAGTGCTACATTGCTACACAAGGTCCTTTGCCAAACACAATCTATGAATTCTGGCTAATGATATACCAAAACACCAAGAAATACATACAAATATGCAAAGGCCCAGACAGCCCTAGTTGTCGCAATGGCAAGTCGCTTCAACAGTATTATCAGAAAATTGTTATGCTTACAAATTTCATGGAGAACAATAGACAGAAATGTTCAACGTATTTTCCCGTTGACCTAAACGAGTTGTTTATTAGCACACCAAATGATGAAGTGATACAGGCAAACGATATGCTTACGGAATTTTTAAATGTTTTAGTTAAGCAAAGCATTGACGAGGACAATATTGGTGATATGGCCATGGCCAAGGCTTTGCCTAGTAGCAAGGAAATAGAAGATACAGTGCAAATGATTTCCATTGATAGTATTAAGGTACAAGTAGATGGAGAGCTTAAGAATCAAATACCAAATAGTTCAAGTTTTTTTGCCATAAAAAATGTGGGCATTGTTAGGAAAAATGGATTTTCCATAAGGAAACTTATTATTCTGTATTGTGGCAATTTTGTGGAGACAGCCAATCATTTATTTGTAAACAAGTTTCTTTGCTATCACTATTGGTATCCCGACTGGCCGGATCATAGATCACCGCGTGATATCAATACTTTGCTGGACATATCATTGCATGTCATGAATTTGGGCAAATGTGAAGCGGAATTCGAAGTATTTCAGGACTCTGCAAGTACACCACCATCACACATTAATGCCCAATCGGTGGAGTTGTATCAACAGGATGTTTTCAATGCTGTTCAGCCTTTGCCGGTGATACACTGTTCGGCTGGCATTGGACGTACTGGTTGCATGACAGCCATTTTAAATGGCATTAGACAGGTTAGACAATCTCTGGCGTACTCGTTAACAACAATGGCCACCAATGCAGCAAAACAATTGTCTGCATCGCAGGCTTTAAGTCCAGTTGATTTTCGTTTACCGAAAAAGTTTCTGGCCGAAGATATGTTGTATGGAAATCCTTTGCCTACGGATATTGATTGTAGTTTTACGCGTAACACTTTGCTGTATATACGTTACATTTTGAAAATGGAACGCCAATTGCATGAAGCTGATATCGAGGATAATTATGTAGACATGGATGCAACATGGAAATTGCCTTCTTTAGCAGAACTGCCAAAAATGTCCAACATATTTGTCGATATACTAGGCATTGTATGTAATTTACGTTTGCAACGTGGCGGCATGGTACAAAACTCCGAACAGTATGAGTTAATACATCGGGCCATATGTTTATATTTAAAGCGTACGTTTGCTTTAAAACGGTTTTAAAAGAAAAGCCGTGAAAACAAAAAAATTCAAATCAAATCCCCCAACTAAACCAAACCAAAAAAAAAGAAAATATTTTTAATTAAACTTCGTAAGTAAAAAAACGCACATTTACACCAAAACACAACTACTCTCACACATAAAGTTCTAAAAAAACATGATTTTATTAAAGTTTCTTTGAGATTTTTTTTTTTTTGAAATTCGAATATTTCGACAAGAGAAATTTTAAGTTTCTCAGTGTAGATGTTGTTGAATTGAATTTGTTTTAAATGTAATTATTTATTCGAATTATCATAAACATACAAAAAAAGGAGAAAACCAATTTAATATGTAGATGTGTTTATAGAACAATATATATATATACGAGTATATGTAATAGAAACGAGTGTAATTATTTATACATATATATGTAGTATATATAATAAGGAAAAAAATTAATAAGAAATTTTGTGAAAAAGTGCAAAACATTTTCAAATGATTTTATAGTTTTTAAGTGTAAATCTTAGATTTTATTAAAAAACAAAACAAAAATTACAATTTAAAGTAGAAGAAAAGTATAAACCCCCACTTTCGACAAATGCATACAATATAAATATATGTTTTGCCTATGGTATGTATATTATGAATGTATGTATTTTTATGCAATTGATGCCACATATTGTACTTTTTCTTGTTCGCTTTTATTTTGTCTTTAAACAAAAAATTGTAGTTGAAACTGGACCGTGCAAATCCTTTCCACAATCATTAACGTTTTTTTTCTTTTTTGCAACGTTAGCAAAAAGAATAATTAAAAAAAAACAATTTAAAGTAATTAAATTTCGTAATAAGAACTTTGCAATTAGGAAAGAAATTATTTTTAATTTTTTTTTGTTTGTTTTTAATAATTTGTACAATTAGCTTTTAAAGAAGATAAAATAAAACAAAACAACAGACTAGTCAAATAAAATAAAAAAATATAGATTGAATAAAGAAATAATAAAAAAATAAAATGATATACTAATTCATTATATATGTACGCAACAATGATATTTTTCTTATACTAAATCTTAGTTTTAAAAAATTCATAGTTTCGATGCAAGAGATAAGTCCTTGGCCTCGTAATGTTTATAAATGTTTTGCCAAAATTCCATGCGTTCTATATCAGGATTTGTTTTCATTTCACATGCTTTATTATTAATCGATAAATAATCCAAAACAAATTTATCCGCTTCCTTAGGCTGTTGATATCTAACCGGCAACCACTCACAATCTGCCGTGTTGCATGTTTGATCTTTAGGCGTGGGATTTGTAAATTTCGCAAAATTAGCCCACATATTACTTAATTGCTTTACAATTTTCCGATCCCTTTCACTAACTTCCGTTTCATCGCCTTGCATTTGAAACAAATAAAACAATTCATCACCATGGCTGGCGCCCTCAAGCTTATTCAATTGAAACATTGTTTTAAACATATTACGATCACCAATATATTCAAAACGATAAAAGTAAACTGGTGATTGTGGCTGGAGCTGGGTTTGCCATTTGGCAGCATTTTGCATATCCACCGCAAAATAATAGTCCGTCATAATATTTGTTAAATTATTAAACAATTCCGGTTTTAATGCTTGCCCATTAAGATAGAACTCCCGCATGCGTTTGGCAATCTCTTTTACCTCATTGTCGTTGGGATCCAAAGGTATGTTTCTAGGCACTAAACGAGAAAAGTCCTTTTCAAAGTCTACCAGTTTCCTTATAGCATTTACCATCATTGCCAAGCCTTCGCCAGTATTATAACCCATTATTGTTGGCATCACAATAGAATTTGGCCGTTGTAATCTTTGCAATACAGGTTCCTCAATGAAGATATCTGGACTTTGTGAGTCTTCAAGAACGGGTTTAAAAGCCAAAGGTATGGACCGTCTACGTTCGTCTTCTGTTAATACCGACAAATTCCTTACCGTAATATCTAAGGGCGTAACTTTATTTGACTGTAAAAATGTTAATAATTCTTTTGTATCGTTGGTTTTTACACCTAAAAGCTCGGCTAGACGACGTGTTTTATAGGCAGGATTCCATTGAAAAACCCATTCCATATTGGCAGTGCCACTTTGCATTATCGCTTTGTGGAATAATTTTTGTGCATGCTTAGCTAATACATGCAAATGTACGGATGAAGCGCCTGCAGATTCACCAAATAATGTAACATTATTGGGATCACCTTTAAATGCTTGAATATTATCTTGTACCCATTGTAAGGCCAGACGCTAGATTCAAATTTAACACACATACATAGTTTAGAGATATAAATACGTTTTTTATATTTAAAATCATACCTGTTAAGTAATGATTAGTAATCGTAATGATTAGTAATTTGATTACGTTTTTTTGAGTGGTGAAATAGTGATTACAATTACGATTACAAAATAATCAGGATTACTGGCTATTAGTGTAATAATCAAAAAGAATCAAAAGTAATCCAAAAGTAATTTCAATTTATTTTCAATAATTACCTTGAATTCTTTTTGAATATTTGAAAACAATCAAAAAGAATTATTGAAAACAATTTGATTACTTTTGGATTAGTTTTGAATATTTGAAAATAATCAAGGCGAATTCATTAGAAGGTGAGAGTATTATTACAACAAGTACAACAATACAAAAACAACAGGCATTTTGTTTTTGTAAAAATGTACACATCTTGTCAAAAAAATTAACCCTCAAACCTCCATAGGAAATTAGTTAAAGCAATTAAAAAAAACTAAATAAATTTTATATATTGAAAATTCTTATGATTTTTATTATTACATTACATAATACTGCAGCACCTGTAAATTAAAAAAAATATCAGCTGTAAACGTTATTTCTTATAATAACAAATTTTCAACAGAACATTGGTCCAATTTGTTTTAATCCCTATATCCCAATCTTCAGAAAGAGAATTTGTTTTAAAAATAACACACAAGTTATTTCAGTCATAATTTAGGCACCTAGTTGGAGACATGAATTTTTTATTTTTTTTTGGTAATTCATCACTCTTACCTAAATAACTATAAATATATGTATTTAGTGTTAAAGGCTTAAATATTGTTAATCATCTTGCAAAAATTCTAATATATACATACTCTTCAGTCAGGATTACGATCTAGTTCCTCACACCACTTATGTTGTGCGTGTTAATTTTATATATGAGTGGCGGGACCTACAGTTTAAAGTCGACTCCGAGCGACAGATTTTTGTGAAACTTTTCATGGCAATTTTTATTTAACTCTCAGAGTTTTTGCCAGAAATCTGCTGAGAGAAAGTCGCCGAAGAAATACTTTTTGTATTTCATTTTGATGTCTGGCCTGGGGCTCGAACCCTGGCTTTTCGTCTAATAAGCCAACACACTACCTACTACGGCGACTTAATTCTAATATATAATTGGCTTGCCCGAATTCGAGTAGGAAAGTGTTTATTCAACTCTCAGCATTATTTTAAAAATTGTAATCCGTTAAGTTGCTGTCATTGTGGAGTGTTTATTAATGTCCCTCACATTCTTGTGGATTGCCCAGTATCCAGATTGTCGGAGCCACTTGATTTTATTTTGGATTGTTCGAAACCTCAGCGAATTAATAGAATTTTAAAATCTTTTGCTAAACATAATATAATGGATATATGAATTTTCTTTTATAATTTTAATTAAAATTGTAATAATATGTGTACAATCTAAATATATAAATTTTTAACTTAAGTATTTCAAATAACTCTTATAAATGTTTTCAACTGTTATCTGCTGAACGTTCTATTTATTTATATTATTTTAATGAATTGTTATCTTACTTTTAGTATTATTCTCTCCCATTATGTTTAAATGGACATATATTAATGGAACGCGCAATATGGTCTTGTTACCCTGCGCTTTTTTTTATATATTTAATATATTTATGTATTAAGTATATTTTTGATAAATAAATAAATAAATAATTGGCTTTAAAATAGTAATCCTAAAGAATTTCCAGAGTGCGTATCGTTAAGGATACATGCGGTACATATGAGGGTTTATGACTAATATGAATACGAAATTGAATATCGAAACAAAATACACAAAAAACAAATATTTTTTTTGACATTGTTACTTACATCAGCTGGTAAAATAATCTCACCTAATAAATTCGCCTTGAAAATAATCAAAAAGAATTATTTAAAACAATTTGATTATTTTTTAGACTCATTTTGATTCTTTTTGTATCGTAATCTTTGTTTGGTAATCGTAATCAATTAGTAATTCGAAAAAATTTTTCATAGAATTATATTATCATTATGATTCTTTTTAAAAAGTAATGTAATTGATTACTAATCGTAATCGAAATTTAACAGGTATGTTTAAAATACCTGATCTTTTAGTCCTGCATTTCCCCAAATACCCTCCTCTGGCAAACATAGGAAACCCAAAGCGCCTAAGCGATAATTTAAGGTAACTACAATAACATCTTCTTGCAGTAAGCTTAGAGGGAGGTAGCTAAAGGCATATGATTGATTAAAAAATCGTTATTAAAACCTTGTAAATCGTAAATCAAACGGTGTCAAAGGGAATGAATGAATGTTCATTTCCTTATAATTGTATTTGCTTGTGGAAATAGTTTTAAAAAAGAGTATAGGAATGTCCAACTTATACTCACTAGTCACTGTTGCCACTGCCAAACATGTATCCACCACCATGAATCCAAACCATAACGGGAAGTTGTTTGGAAGAGCTTTCAGCACTTTTAGGAACATAAACATTTAGAAACAGACAATCCTCAGATCCAACCATTTCATTTGTAAAGGCATCACGTTGAAACGAAACATTACGTTCCTTTAAGCAATCCAACTCAGGCACATTAAAGCGTTCCAAAGGTATAGGAGACTTAAAACATATAAAATTGTATAACAGTTGGTAGAGTGATTTATTGATTGATAATAGATTGCTTTTAACAAAAGTACCTTAAAACGCAGTTCGCCTATTGGCGGCACTGCATAGGGAATACCTTGAAAACTTTGATAAGAGTTACCATTAGGCAACGGTTTCTGTTGGCCTACAATTAAACCTTGTTTCACTTGCACTTTGACCAGCTGCGATGACTGAAAATGACGAGGCATTTATTTATGTTTTCTTTATTTATTAATTTTGAATTTACCATTCTACATGAGAATTTTACCCGTCTAATGTTGTTTATTAAACTTGTTGGAACCAAATTGAAAAGCATCTTCACCCTACCGGAGTATTTATATGTGGCTGTGGATCAAAAGTCTCAAACTCTACTGTCAACATTGCGCCGTTTTCTATTAATCTAATCTATCTCACCATTTTCAGTTGTTCATTAGTTCTCTTTAAATGTCATAAGAGAATTGATACACTGAAAGAAATTATTTGAATAAGATTGTTATTCTATATTTTGTTTATAAAATAATTAAAATAATATCTACTAATTACAGAAAATAATAATCGTAACTGAATAGTAATAATAATTGTGGCGAGATACTTAAAAATAGTACGCATTATTCACTGGGAAGAGTAAGAATACAAATAGAAACGTATTACATGTTAAAAGTATGGCAACACTATTCAATGTCAATAACAACCAGATGACTTTTGTTTACCTTTTTATGGGGTGAGTAATTAAGAGAATAACCAACAACAAAATATACAATTTGCTTAAAGTGTTATTTATTTATAAAACTCTAGGAACAACTTTATCAAAAAGTAACAAATAATATCAGATAATCTACACGCCATTTAAATTAAATTCTATTATTAAATCACAAATTTTCTTAACATGGGAGGATTGTTTACAAAAAGTAAAAAGCCACAAAGTCGAGTAACCGAGCAGGACAAAGCAATACTAGTGAGTAAAAAAAATTAATTTAAAAAGACGTCATAATTAATTATAAAATTTATTAATTTTCTTATTTAACACAATAGCAATTGAAGCAACAAAGGGATCGTCTGAAAAAGTATCAAAAACGTATAGAACTATCATTGGAAAGTGACAGGCAACTGGCCAAAAAATGCTTATCACAAGGACGTAAAGAGTAAGTTTGCCTTCTTTGCCAAAATCCGATTTATGGCTTTAATCACTTGTATTTCATTATTTTACAGGCGTGCAAAATTGCTTTTACGTAAGAAAAAATTCCAGGAAACTTTGTTATCGAATACAGACAAACAATTGGAGAATCTTGAAAAATTGGCTGCGGACATAGAATTTGCTCAGGTTGAGGTACAAGTATTGGATGGCCTTAAACAGGGTAACGTTGCCCTCAAGAAAATGCATGCCATACTTGATATCAATGAAATTGAAATGATTATGGATGAAACACGCGAGGGCATTGAAAAGCAACAAGAAATAGATTCCATGCTAACTGATGCTTTGACACAAGAAGATGAGGATAATGTTATGGCAGAGCTTGATGCTTTGGTGGCGGAACAAGATGCAGAAAGTCCGGATATCAAATTGCCAGAAGTACCTAAAGATGAACTTCCAGAGATAAGCGATACTCAGGAGGAAGAGGCTACTACAGAGAAGATTAAAGCACCTAAGGAAAAAGTATCGAAAGTTTTACTAGAAGCTTAGGATTTTTAGAATTGAATTCACACAAAACTTGAATGTATAGTTAATTATCATCCTATAGCACTTATGTGTATATTTTTCTACTGTGTTTGAACTTAACATAAACGTAACGTAACTGCAATACATAATCTTTGTTTTCTATGAAACAATGTAATGAAATAAATAAAATAATATAATACCCTGAAGTGTAAATATGCTTAAAACATATAAAAAGTCTTTAAAATGTTTCACTTTGCTTCAGGCATCTACTAAAAATCAAATTTACTGCCTATAAGCTTAAAAATTTGTTCATTTATTTAAAAAAAAAGAATACATTAAATGGAATCGTTACAGTCATACTCATATGAAGAAAAAATAAATACTTATACAGACACTATGTGCCATGGTGTCATGAAATGTTAATTAAAAGTGAATTAAAATATAAATAAAATAATCTCTAACGATGGTTCTCGCTTACATTGTAGACATACGGGCAAAACGCATTATTTGATCATGATTTGAAGGCGTATCTGAAGATATTTGCACTCTTTGCCATGATTTTGTTTCACTTGACTTGCGTATTGCCTCCAGAACGGCTTGAACATATAGGCCATCCTCGAATGTAGCAGCCGCTTGAACAGGTTCCTTTACCCAAGAAGATTCCTTACTAGCAAATGATTCCTTCAGAGCACCAATCATCTTGCAAAGACCTTTTATGTATAGGCGTGGTAACAGGGTCTCTGAGGTGGCAATATGTAAATCTTGCACATCAACATATACAGCCTCCTCTTTCAATTGAGCCTCGGGTTTATGTTTAAAAATAAATAAGTCTCCGCCGCGTACAGCCAAATGGCCTTGGCTGCCACATATTAAAACCTCTTGAGAGAATGTTTTTGCCGGCACTGTGTGGCTGTGTATGGATGTTGTGATCAAAGTACCATTTGCCAATTCCATTTGGAAATTGCAAAAATCAGGAGCTGATATCTGTCTTATGCCATTGACACTTGCAGTGGTCTTTGTATAAGCCTTAACCACACCATGTACTCGCACAGCATGCTGATGCAGCAGAAAGCTTACCAAATCAACAACATGACTGCCTACCAAATTCAAAGCACCACCACCCATTGCTGCATCACACATCCAATCGAATGTATCCGGAAACAGGGAACCCAATTGTACTCGTACATCGATTAATGATATCTCGTGCAGTGGCCCAATTAAACCCTCTTGCAAACATCTCTTCATATGGGTAAAGGCTGGCAGAAACCTTAACGAATGATTCACCAACGATATTAGTGTAGGATAATACTGTGAGGCTCTAACCATTTTCATAGCATCGGACTGGTTTAAACCCATCGGTTTGTCACATACCACATGCTTGCCTATACCTAAGGCCTTTACAGAAATTTCTGCATGCAAATATGGTTGGCATACAATGAAAACCAAATCAACATCTTTACGCAGCAAAACGTCATCAATCTTATTCGTGAAAAATGCAATATTTTGTGCTTTGGCCACTTCCTCTGCTTCACGCAGTGTACGACCCCATAAGGCTTTGATTTCGAAACCTTTTTCACGTAGAATCGGCACCAATACTTTGGTTATTGCACCTGTTCCAAACACACCTACACCCGGCAACATATTCTTTAGCAGTTTAATATTACTTAAATAAGTTTTATTTTAATAATTCCGTTAATTTGCATTGCAATGAATAATTTACACAAAAATTTCACTCGAAGAGCACCAGCACCTATTAATGAATAATGTCAACAAACAAACCACAAATGTGGTGAAAAAAAAACTGCCTCTGTTTTTTACTCAATTCAACCGATAGAGATGCCAGATCGATACCATTCTTTAAAGGGGACTTACGTACGGCATGTCAATTTTTGTATAGGAGAGAGCGTATAATATATGTAATATGCACTTTACATGTATGTAAAGGAAGTTTATGACGTGTAGAGGAAGTACGGATGAAATTACATCTGGCATGCATTTTTCAATCAACATAAAAAAGGCGCGAAATGAAGAAAAAACACTCATTTCAGTGCAAAAGTGATTTAGAAATAGAAAGAGGTATTTCTTATTGTGCTTAAGGTAAGTAAACCTTTTAATAATTATCTACAAACATTTTTAAAACGTTTTGTATTCTCCAGTTGTAACTGTTTCAACCATTTAACAACAAACACAAATTTTTGGAATTTCTTCATCTTCTTTTCTTCCCATAAATGTAAGTACATTTCCGTTTTGTTTATAAAATTTACTATGCATGCACTATTCGTTCGTTTCGAAAATATCTGTTTTCATTTAACTTTGTTTTGGTTTTTTGTTAACAATCGTGTAAACGGGGGAAAAATCTGTTGTAAAATGGGTAGGTTAAGCTAGTTTTGGAAGAGTAGTGTATATCACTGAAGTATTTGTAGCATGCTTTCACTCGGAGGCCTGTGAATTATCATGGATCATACGCTGCTTGCTACTCTACAGTCTAATCTTCATCAAGGAACAGTTTGCGTGTGAATGGAACCCTTTTTACGGTTTTACTGAAGTCTCTCCTAACATTTTCGCATACATTAAGTCTAGAATACTTTTTCTTTAATTCTCTTTTGAATTTGTATTAATCTTCACACCTAAAACATTCGTTTCGGCAATTTTCAACTTCTCCGCTATATTATTAGGTGCCGGCCGTTTAGCCAAACGACTTACTATAGCGAACTAGGAATCAATGACATTTTTGGCTCACTGGAGAGAACTTTTCCCTTTCTACGTCAGCTCATTGTCAGTTCTACCACCCAAATGATTAAAGATTTTTAACGCTTGGTGGCGAGAGTGCTTTTAAATGGGATCTGCGCCTTGGTGAAACAATGTTTAAAGCCGAGGGTGATGCTATAGAGATCTTCGAAACATCCTTAGGATCGCTCTGAATGATATTAGACATATTTGCCAATACGGTCTAGTCTATACTCCTAATCGGGCCCTTTTCCCCTTTCCCTTTAAGATATTTAAAATACCAGACATTTTCTAAGCATAATAAACCAGAATATATTTTCAAAAATAAATTTAACACAGAAACAGAAATGTATTATTAATTAAAATATTTGGTCAGTTTTCTCAGTATTATCGGGCTTTTTGGATTCTTTTTGTTGGGAAACATTTTTCACCTCGGTTACCTCTGCAATTACATCATTTAATTCTACAAGTGGTAGAGGGGAACTGTTGTTAGATGGTCTGGTCTGCTGGTCTGATTTTCTTTCGTTATTTTTTCCTTTTGAGGAAAGTCTTTTCAACTTTGTCTGCATCATGTCATGCTTTACGCGAAGCCTTAAGGTGTTGTTTTCCCCGCGAATTTTATCGATTTCCGCCAAAAGCATAAGGTTTTCTTTGAAAAGTTTATCGTATTTACGTTTTTGTTCCTTGTCATCTTTACGATTTTTATAGATTTTAAGTACTCTTTCGATTTGATTACGTTGGCGTTGAAATTCATCGCGTACATTTGCATCGAGCGAAATGAAACGTTTAAGCTCATCGTCAGAGGCATGACGTTGAAAAAGATCTTTCACAGCCACTTTTAATTTTTCGGGTGAATTGATCAGATTGGCCACATAGTAGATCTCACTGCATAGATTCTGTATGCATTCACGACCAGCTCGAGCACGATGACGTTCCAATTTTAGCTCGGCAACATTGCTGAGATATTTGTCTTTGAGTTCTTTCAATTGCAATTCCAAATGCAAATTGTTTTGATTAAGACCGGCCAATTCGTTTTCCATCTCCAAAATATGTTTTCTTTTGTCGTTAATTTGAAATTCGCGGGGTTCGATTTGGGCCTTTAGCTCAGCAATTTTATGGTTTAACACTTGCTTATACTTGTCCAACTCTTGATTCTTATGCAACAGTTCTTGTATACGTTTCTCTTTGGCATTGATTGCAAACTCACGATCGGTTATGTCCTTTTGAAAATCTTCTATGGTGCGATTTAAACGTGCTATATTTCGCTGTGATTTGTTATGTTCCTCTTTGAGAATTTCCACCTCTTCCAGTAGGTTGTCAACATCTTTGGTGAGACTTTCGTATTTCTTTTGTAAAACACCTGCCTTGCCGCGCCATAATGTTGTCTCGTTGCGTTCGGTGGACAAACGTTTCTCATACTGTAGTTGGGTCTCTACCATGTTGCGATCATTTTCCACCTCTACCTGGCGGCAATATTCAATGAATTCAATTTTCTTGTCTTGCATTTCCTTCATAAGTTCTCTGATTAGAACTTTACGTTCATCCAACTGTTTTTTGTAATCGCTTTCCAGGCTCTCGACTGTATCCTGCAAAGTGCCAGCAGACTTTTTAAGTTTTTCCTCGTAACTCTCGCGCAGTTCTAGCATGCTTTCGCGCAAATTGCTAAATTTCTGATACTCAATAAGCATACGTTCGGAGTATTGATTGGCTAGGTTATCCAATTGCTTGCGATGCTCCTCCTTGAGATCACTTATTTGAAATGAAATTTGATTCATTTCGGCAATATGCCTCTCTTCGATCTCGTTATTCATGCGCTTCAACTCCTCCAAAGCTTGGCAATAACTGCGATGGACCTCAGCCATTTGTTGGCCATCGAATATTTCATTTTGACTCAGCTGGTACTGGAACTCTTCGGCCTGTTGCTTTAAACGTATTTCCAAATTAATAATCTGATCGTTCTTCTCCGCCAATATATTGCGTGGTATTAACACTTCCTGACTTTTAAGCAAATCCTGATCGATAGGAGCAACTTTTCCTTCAATATTTTCCAATGCCCAAATGGCAAGGGTGCCGCCTTTCGAAATGGCCATTAGCAAGGTACCATCATAGGAAAATTTCAACTTGTTTATACGCGATACAAAGAAGCGAAAATTTGTACAAGTGCCACCGCCAGCCTCCAGGAACGGCAACTGAACGTTAATTAAATCGCCGCATTCATTGCCTACAAACATTATGGTATCGGAACGGGCAAGGCATACATCTGTTAACTTGGATTTTGTCGTTGAAGGTATTGTTATTTCACGAACAATTTCCGACTTTTGAAATTCTCTTAATAAACCTGAATTTGTAACGGCAAACATCGATAGGGGCTCATTGAATGTGGAACATACCGACACATATTCAGTGCCTTTCTGTACAATCTCCTGAAGACGTGTGCCCGTTTCAATGTCCCACTGGTATATTGCGCCCTCATTGCCTCCAGATATTAAATATTTATCGTTTTTCGTCCATGATACCGATAAGACAACACCATTATGACCCTTCAAGGTCAATAGCACTTCCAAATTATAAACAGAGGTTATTGCAATGCTGCTATCATAAGCTGCTGCCATCAAATGGCCAAAGTTGGAGTACTTAACATCCTTGCAACGGGGAAAATTATACGTTTTCACAATCTATGGAAATATATTAAGTGATCAGGGTACAGGTTATCAAAATACTATGTTACCAAGTGACTTACATTCAATTCGTCCATAAATATTTGCATTATGCGTAGCTGATCGGAAAATCCAATTGCTGCTAAAAGCCCTGTAGAATTGAGTTCCACAATATTAACATCCACTTGGAATTTTCGTACCAATTCAACCTTTCCCGATTCATAGTTCCATATGCGTATGGTTTGATCCTTGGCTAAAAAGGTTAACAAGAAGAATTTTGATCGCTAACAACCTCTCAAGCTTTTGCACTTACATGCTGTCATTATAATGGGCTTCCATGCACATAAAGAAATATCCACGATTTCTCCGATATGTAATAAGGCACCCAAAGGCTGGAAATGCAATTGCTTAGCCTTCAGAGTCTCCGGTACAATCAAGATGCCAACATAGATTTGCGAATGTTTTGTGGTCACGATAACAGTCTCCTGTTTACTATCCACAGCCAAATTTGTTATCTGATACAAGGCTTCCGCGTAGATTGTAATGGGTATTGTGAGTATGGTTTTGCGTTCGAATTTAAATTTCGATACACGTTCGAAAACGAAAACCTTATTGAACATGGCAAAGGCAAAACCCCGGCCAAAGGCGGTCATGCACACAACACGTGTGTCATAGAGTTTATCGCTAACGGTCACATACTTTTTTTGCTGTTCATATTCACGATCAAAGCCCTCTTGATCTAAGAGCAGATCAAATGTTTCGGCCTCGGTTGCCTTTTGACGCAATTTAAACTCGCCGTTTTCAACCAAAATCAGTTCATTTGCACTTGTGCCCACCATAAGCAGATCCATGGCCAGAAAGGCTAGCGATGTGGTTATAAAGTTTGATTTTAAATTGTTTGCAATATTGAAGCCTTTTTCGGATTTTGTTTGCAGCGTTAAAATATTATGACCGCCAATGGCTAAGAGACTAGTGTCTTGGGGATTACAAGCCAAACATTCTGTACTGCCGCGTACATTAGGTGGACATGAGCGACCTTCATACACTGTACTGGATTTATCCAGTACCAGTATGAAAACCATTTCCTCGGATTCCTTTGCCAGGAAGGCCACTGCCTTGGAATCGGCTGTAAATACAAGCTGCAGTATTGTTCCATTCTTACATGCTTCCGGCAATTCCAATGTGCGACGTTTCTTCAGTGTGGCCAAATCGTAAATGGAAATTGTTCTTGAACTGAAAACGAGAATTCATTCATTCATTTAAAAATTATTTTCCTTTTTAATGGAAGAACCATTCTTACCCCTTTTTTTGTTCCAAGATGGCCAATATTTTACGTTGTGGACTTATTTGTATAATCAAAGGAATCGTATCTTCTGGCAATCTGAAAATGTTCATTCGATTATTCTTCTGCCAGAATGTTTATTTAAAACAATCTTTAGACTTTTTTCATTACCTTAGGAAACGTTGTTTGTTTTGTACAAAATCCTGAAACACGATTGCACCCTCCACGGGATAAACAACTTCTTGCTGTAGATTGAAGTGTATATTGCCCAAAACCTCCGAGCGCAAGCCATAAATATGTTTGGGACGCAAACTAACAACATTAATGGATACGACATTCTCTTTTAAATCACCGTTCATTCCTTTTTTTTTGTTTTGGTTAACACGTAATTTATTAATGAAATATAAAAATAAAAACGAATATTTTTTTATTATTAAATATGCAACAAAAAATTATTCAATGTACGTCTGTCTGGTTAATTGATCAAACTTCAATAGGAGTTACAATTTGAAACAAAAATAAACATTTTCAATTTCCATGACATTCTGATACAAAATACTCAAATACACATACATATGCTATGTGTGTATGTATGCAGCAAAGAAACCTAACTATTAAATCTATAGTGTAGGGGGGGGGGTATTTACATATTTGCACTTCCGTTAAGTACACGCACATCTACGGCCATGCAGCAGAAAGCAGAAAAAAGAAACAGGCACTAGATGGCCCTTAGTTTCCTTTACCGTACCGTACTCCGTATTGACATAAGTAGCCCTAATGGTTTATACGAAAGATAGGGATTCTGCAGAGCAAGATCTATGATCGATTATGGTCGACTTCAAAGCAGAAAGCGAGCAGCGGTATTCACACGAGAATAAAATTATGGGCGGTAAACACATTTCATCGCAAAAATGCTTTTAAATTGGCGAACTATAATAGTTTCCTGATGTTGCCGGAAGATTTCGGTGTTCCTGAGTACTTATTACCGATGATATTGTCAGAGAATACAGAGCCACTGGCGGTGATCTATAGGATCCTGTACTTGGATCAATATTGTGATGTGCGATATCCGATAACATATTGAGGCTTACATTCCTCGAAGGTGCTGGAAAATGCTGGCCTCGATTTAATTGTACGAAACACGAAAATGTTACGAAGATAGCAAATGAAAGTCGTAATGATTGATGAGAGATTGAGCCTTAAAAAACGCTTGACGATAGTATATGTTAAGCGCCTACAGGACAACAGTATCTGCAGATTCGTTTCGAAAAACGAAAACGGTGTGAAGATAGCTAATGCAAATCGTAATGATTGATACGAGTTTGAGGCTTAAAAAGCGCTTGACGATAGTAGACGTTTGAAGTCACCGTAGTCTAGTAGGTAGTGTATTGGCTTATTAGACGTAAGGCCAAGCTTCAAACCCCAGGTCAGACATCAAAACAAAATACATATGAAAATAAAAATATTTCTTCGGCGACTTCCTCTCAGCAGATTTCTGGCAAGAACTCTGGGAGTAAATTAAAATTGTCACGAGAAGCTTTTCAAAAATCTGTCGTTCATTCTGTAGGTCCCGCCACTTATGTATAAAATCATGAGAAGCTAGGCAGTAATTCTGATTGAACGGTTTTAATGGCCAATTATGTATGTTGTCAGAGAATACAGAGCCACAGGCGGCGCACTACAGGTTCCTGTGCTTGGATCAATGTTGTGATGTGTGATATGCGGTGACATATTGAGGCTTACATTCCTGAAAAATGCTGGTTTCGATTTAATTGTACGAAACACGAAAACGTTACGAAGATCGCAAATGAAAGTCGTATTGATTGATGCGAGATTGAGTCTTAAAAAGCGCTTGACGATAGTAGATGTTAAGGCTGAAAAAATAAATCGAATAATAGTAGCCTTCGGGGTGAAAAGCGGCGAACTGCATTACGATACTCGCCTACAGGACAACAGCGTCTGCAGATTCGTTACGGAAATGGTACGAAGATAGCTAATAAGAATCGTAATGATTGATGCGAGATTGAGCCTTAAAAGACGATAGCAGATGTTAAGGCTGGAAAAATAAATCGAATTTTAGTAGCTTCTGGGTGAAAAGAGGCGCACTGCAAACCGAGTGAAGAATGCTAATGAAAATCGTAATGATTGATGCGAGATTGAGCCTTAAAAAGCACTTGACGATAGTAGATGTTAAAATGTTAGTAGCCTTCGGAATGAAAAGAGGCGCACTGCATTAAGATGCTCTAGCCCATACAGGACAGCAGTATCTGCGGATACGTTTCGAAAAACGAAAACGGTACGAAGATAGCTAATGAAAATCGTAATGATTGATGCGAGATTGAGTCTTAAAAAGCGCTTGACGATAGTAGATGTTAAGGCTGAAAAAATAAATCGAATAATAGTAGCCTTCGGGGTGAAAAGAGGCACACTGCATTAAGATGCTCTCGCGCATACAGGATAACAGTATCTGCAGATACGTTTCGGAAAACAAAAACCGTGTGAATAATGCTAATGAAAATCGTAATGATTGATGCGAGATTGAGCCTTCAAAATCGCTTGACGGTAGTAGATGTTAAGGCTGGAAAAATAAATCGAATATTAGTAGTAGAATATTAGTAGCCTTCGGGGTGAAAAGAGGCACACTGCATTACGATGCTCCCGCGCATACAGGACATCTATACCTGAAGAGGCGAAAAAACGCCTTCGCTGAAACGAAAATCTGACGAGCAAACACAATCTTTTAGATAATGGTAGCACAAGTAGGAGATTCTTCACATATTAATGTATATGCTCGTATGTAATTATACTTGGATTCTGTTCTGTCAGCAATAAAACCAAGAATCTGCTTCGACAGGAGAACGATTCGCACACTGACTGACACTGTGCTATTAGCAATTTCGTTAACAGGCTCGGTTTCGCTAGCAAGCTACCATGATGTAGAGGAAACGGTATCGGTACAACTGCTTTTATGCACGTCCTCTGCACTTCAGAAGAGACGTCATCTGTTTTCGGGTTAGAAGCTCTGTGCATGGTGGCGAACGTGCCACTCAGGGAAAATCAAAATTCACCTTTAAACTCACCACTAACGGTTTATAACAAAAGGGCTTACCTCACACTGGGTAGTGAATTTGTCTATGAATAGCAAGCTACCCGTTAAGCTACCCTCAACTAACATCATGCATTAGAGAACTCGGGCATTGCATGTTAAGTAAAATGCGTACCATTTATTTGCCAGACTGTGAATAGAGCCGCCAAATAAGATTTTAAATATCTCAGTCATCGTTAAATACACTTCCGTACAAAATTTCTTCATTTTCAATTGTTTTTGTAAATGTTTTATTTCATATCGTTGTCTCGGAAAATAAATACATCCAATGAAAGGAATGCATTACATATATGCATACAATATACATACATACGTCTATATAATGTAATGTGTATGTATATATGAAAAGAGCACGTTTGTGCCAAGTTAATTTTATGCTGTTAATTAATGCACACCAAAAACGCATTCTGGTCTAGTAATGATGACGACTATTAGCTCTGAAGTCTAAAGAACATGGAATGGAAGCTATTTTTAAAACGACCTCATAAATTAAAAACACAAAACAAAAATAGAAGAAAACGAACGAAAACAAATAAATAACACCGAAACGTAATAAATAAAAGTTTCTGTTCAAATATGAAATAAATTTTTAATTCGTTATTACGCTATTGTAACAGCTATAAATAAGAGCGTTTACATTGTGTTTTAACATTTTTAATATTCAGTGAAAGTGAAAACCACTTTCTTGGGCAGAATCAAAACAAACGGAGAGTTTATTTTCTACTCTCAAGTGCTGTCAAGTAAGGTTTTTAACCCCTTGAAGTAGTTGCCGTGATGGAAAATTATCATAAAATTTTCAATTAACATACTATTTTGCTCTCTTATGATAACAATTTATTGAAATTTAACCTCTTGTTGTCGGTATATAGTTTGGCAACACTGCGACTGTGTTGTACGAGTATTAACATTACAATTGAGAGTAAGGAAAGTACGAGAGAGATGCTTTAATATGAAAATATGCTCATTTCTCATGATTTGTTATGGTGAAAGCATTGTTGCCGATTTCCTTTTTTAAGTAAACTAAACAAAAACGGATTGAGAGTGTTGCAAAACACTATTTTTAAGGCAGAAGAAAATATCTTCTTATAGTAAAATACAAAAAAATTATGCAACACCTATTTAACATTTTTTAGGATCTTCTATATTATCGCATACTTTGGGGGCAATAGGTATTCCTGTGTTCCTCAAACTGGTCTTCCCTGTTAAAGCCACTTAGAAAACCTGCCAAGAGCTTAAAACACTCCCTATCGCCCGTTGAAGACTCTTAACGTTTGGAAAAGGTCTAGTCTGGGCCTTATTGGCACCCATATACCAGAACCCACATATTGTGTACCCCCTTCCTAGCCATTTAATCTGTATCCTAATTTTAAATGCCCTGAAATCTATCACAATTTCTTTCCATACTTGTCCAGAAGCAGTGTGAATACCTTTCCAAGCCTCGAACCAACGTAATACCCAGTCCTGTTTTCAGAGTAACCACTGATTGCCCATATAAATAAATAATTACACAAAATTCGGCAACTCTGGTGGTATACGAAGTCTCAAATAATTCGGAGAACGGGCAAACAAATGAAAGTGAAAGAAAATATATGAACTCCAACATGCACATGCCATTTAGCACAGCTCGGTGTCTCAGTTTTATAAAACAACCGGTTGAAGTAACACGAAGAGCGGAAGAAATAAAGTATCAACGGGAGAACAACGTACAAGAACTGTACGCCATGGCACACTAAAAAGAAATTTAAAAAAAAAGTTACTTTTGTGTTGATAGTGCGTTTGTGTATGAGTATGTGTATGTGTAAGAGTGTTTTAATTTGTATGTGTTTTTTATTTGTTGGAGCAGGTCACTTACCCTCTCTTTATAAAACTATACAAAACACATAAAATAGTGTAAGTGCAAGTGTAAGTGTAAGTGTGTGTGCGGGAATAGTGGTATGTGCACTAGTCTTTAACAAAACAGCCATAACATAAAATGAAATGGAAAGAACGAAAAGAATTTAAAAAAAAGAAAGAAAAAGAAAATTTAAATAAAATACGTGAGTGCAGTTCAGTTTAACACTATGTACTACAACAACTAAATGTTAAAAAAGGAGAAAAAACATAACGCAACACGCATCTACGAAAATATATATTTTTTTGTATTATTTTTCTTTTTTCTTGTTTTAGTTTAGTGCTCTATGAATGTGTGTGCATGGCATATTTACGGAAAAAAATTGTGCATTAGTAACGGTAGTTTCAATTAAATAAACTTTTAATATTGTAATAAAATAATGATAAGAAAATAAACAAAAAATGGGGAAATAATGTTAATAAAACAAAGAAAAGTGTTGGAAAATGTTTAACATTGTGGTTACAAAGTCATAGCAATTCCATACAATTTAATTATTAATAAATTCAATGGAATTTTTCTAATAAAACAATAAAGCATAGTGAAATGAAAATAACAGTAACAACGAATTAAAAAAAAATCAAGGAAATTTATAAAAAAATAAAAAAAAATTCTTTTCCTTAAAAAGTAAAACAAAAAGTGTCTGGTGGAAAAATAGTCCAAAAAAGAAACGAAAACTATTGTTGGCTGCAAGAGAAGTCAATTGAAAGTTATAAAAACAAAACATACATACATACAAATTGAAATGTGTCTACAACAACTTTGAAACCAAAAAAAAAACCCACAAATTCAACCACAAATCAACCATAACAACCAACATGCATGCACATGCAGAATAATGCACGCCCAGCTAATTTCCTTTTATTGTTCCGTTGTTGTCTTCATCAGTGTATTGTTTAAATGAGAAACAACAGTAGCAGGCATGCATGCATGCATGCTTGTGTTTTTCTTTTTAAAGCTTGATTTTTATACACTCCACGGCGTATACTTGATATGGGTTTTTTTGTACTCAATGCATAGCAACACTTATACGTACGAGTGGTGCTTATAAACAAATACACACTTGAAAATCTCTTTAAAAGTTCACTTGTAGATAAAAGTTTATTTATTATTCAATACAACAAATTAAAAACAAAAACAAATAGTTGGTAAAATTCTGTTCAATGGAGGGGTTTGATTTGTTTGGGAGATTTTAATAAAAGAAGTAAATTTGGATTATTTTGTTCAGCTCCAATTTTTTATATTTTTTATAACGACGTGTGTCAATAAGTCCGTGACCTTTTTGATATTCTCGCCTCTTAATTGTTGACAGCCAACATTTGTCACTTAGCTGGTGCCAAAATTTGACGGCCATGTTTAACAGGAAAAGGAATTTCATGTGCTCATTAGACATTATTTTGTTGGAAATAAAACACACTCAAAATAAAACACTCTCTAAAAATACTATGGAAACTCTTCACTATCCAGTCCAATGATAAAAAAGAACTACTGCCAATCGTTCTGATTACCGTGTTAGGTATCTTCACCTGATTCAAGTAGAAAAATTCACATGGGTTAATGGCAAATTACATGGGTTAATGGTTTCAATTTTGAATGATAACTTGGGTATAAGATAGCATTCTGTAGATTTGCTTACAATCTACCGCAATAGGTGATAACTTTGCAGGAGTGTTTGGCATTAAACGTAGATATACCATATCAGGGACTAAATACCATTCAAAACAATAAGTTTTTAGACTGAATCAGTGCTAAAGAATTCCAAAATGGCTTTGTTACCCAATAAAATCATGAAGACTGTATTTTAGAATACAAATAGCATAATGGCGCATATTATATCAACTTATTGGGTCACTTAATTGTGAGTTTTTCGTAATCAAACAAAAAGGAGAAGATTTCTTTGCATAAACAGTTTCCATAACAAAAATCAGTGAATTTGGCTTTGAATTGCTTTCTCATTTGATTTATTCTCTGTATTAAGTTTCGAGTAACAATTTCTTGTTTCGAAAACAACTATGTCGTGTGTATTAATTTTATCCAAGAGTGGCGGGCCATAAAGTACAAAAAAATGATGGATTTCATGGGGAGGCCGAAAGAGATATTTTATTTTTCTCTTTATTTTTAATATACCACAGCCAGAAGTTTGAACTCGAAGTCGTAGTCTAGTAGTAGGCAAAGCATAATCAATTAAGAACTTCTATTCAAAAAGGAAAAATTAAATTAATTAGTTAAGCCACTTGTTTTTTGGGGATTAACAATTACTTCAATACTAATGAGATGTAATAGAATGATTATTTTCTTTGTTTTATTCAATACTTCCATTTAGAAATTGCTTTAATTAATTAATGTTGGAGATTGGATCTGAAACTAATCATATCAGATGTGTATGTCATGCATTTGCTTATTGTAAACTAAAATAGGGTTTAAAAATTGATATTTAGAGGCTCTTTAAGTTTCCAATAGACTTATAAATAGTTTAGTAAGCAAATAATTATTCAATAATACATTTTGTGGTGTTCTTTAAGCCTACAATAGACTTACAAAAGCTTTATTATATAAATAATCATTTAAAAATACAATTTCAAATATTTTTAAGCTTACAGAAGACTTATAAATATTTTAGTAAATAAATAACGGCTTCTTAAGCCTATAATTGACTTTCAAAAGTCTTTGTTAAGCAAATAATGGCTTAAAAATTTTTCTTTAGACAATCTAAAATAGATTTTCATTGGGTTTTGTAAACAAATTTTTGTTTTTTAATACCTTTTGCTTAATTCAGTTTAATTCAAGCCATTGTAATTGTTTCTGAATACGACTGTTAAAGTGTGCATAAACACGTTTATTAAAATATCAAGAATTTAACAAATATTTTCAAAGCTTTTGAATGAAAATGAATTTTGAAAGCAGTTTTAATTGACATCATTTTAAATGAATACAGACACTTTTTATACAAATTGACACAGAAAAAGAACATTAATATGGACTTTTTTTATTTAATTTGACTGCTACATAAATAATCATTTCATATTTCTAATTAGAACATGCAAATATTCGTGTACTACGTTACATTACAAAAAAAAAACAAAAAAAAATAGATTCAAACACACAGTGTCTCTGCTTACCCCCCCTCCCCCCTCACATGTAAACTAATTTGCATACGAAATATTCATTCTACACTACATATGGTACATACGGGTTTTTTTCTTTTTTTTGTTACTAAAAATAACTTCAAATAATGTCGAATAAGTAATTAGAGGAGAAGGAAGGAAGGAACAATTACAACAAGAGAATAGTTTGTCATACGAAACATTGTGTTTCGTAAAGGTCGCACTCGCTCAGTATGGATCTGTCGTCATAACTGCCATAAAACTAATATTTATCGTTCCATGATAAATGAGTTTTATTTTATGCGTCGGTTTGTTTGTTTCACTTCATTCAACGGTTTTTTGTTTCTGTTTTTTTTTTGTTGATACTTTAAAAACAAAATGTCATTTGCGGGCACTGATAAATGTGTTTTCTGTTCTGTTGTTTCTGTTATTGTTGTTGTTGTTGATTTTTATTGTTTTTTCTTTTCCATTTTTATGTTATAATTACAACGAAAACAGCAGCAGCAGTAACAATAACCGAACACAGTTCACTACTATTAAATTCCATCGTTATTGTGTTATGAATTAAATGACCCGCATGGAAATTAACTATAAAAACAAAAATAATAATTAAAAAATAAAAACTTTTTATCACTTTTATTTACATTTTTGAGTTCCGTTTTTTTTCCATTAATTTTTAAACAAAAATAAGGGATGAGGGTGGCGAAATTTTGCCCATTTGCGGCATAAATAGTGGCAGTTTCTCACCACTTTATCCAATACCACAACCGAATACATTGTGTCTATGCAACGGAAATGGTAACCCTATAATTCTAGGACTCGGCATCGTAATGATGTTTCAGTAAAAAAATTTTGTTGATATTTTACGGTAATAGAGGCGAGACCTGAGTCCACCATTTCCCACTTGAGATAAAGAAACAGTCAAAACAGTGCACAGGATTGACAGAATACTGATTAAATATGAAAATTCTGCAGAAGAACAACCTATTCAAGATATTTCAATAGAGTTTTTGTATTGGTTCGTAACCATGATATTTCATACACGAGAGAAATGAACCAACAAAACAATGCACTGGATTGGATCACCGAAAGTGGCCAAAGACAGTTTTATTCATAAGCAAGGCCATAGCGGCCTACAAACCCCAGAAATTCTGGATCAAAACTAAATTATGGGGATTTTTAGATAATAATACGTCCAGAAAACTTCTTGATCCCCACAAAGGATAACATAAGCAACGAACGCCGTAGTCTAGTAGGTAGTGTGTTGGCTTATTAGACGCAAAAGCCTGGGTTCGAGCCCCAGGCCAGGCATCAAAATAAAATACAAAAAGTATGTTTTCGGCGTCTTCCTCTCAGCAGATTTCTGGCAAAAACCCGGAGAGTAAATAAAATTGCCATGAAAAGAAACTCAAAAAATAAAAATCTGTCGTTCGGAGTCGACTTTAAACTGTAGGTCCCACCACTCATGTATAAAATTAACACACACAACATAAGTGGTGTGAGAAACTAGGACGTTGTACAATGGGTCAATTCGAACTCCGGGTACTGTACTAGTCTTAATTGACAAGTACACGTCCTCTAACCTAACCTAACCTAACGAACGATGAAAAAAGTAGAACTCAATAAGAAAACTGTGTCTCTACTATATCCAATACATTTCTACAGAGGATTTTATTTGTAGATAACAAAGTATGGCAACCCTATTATCCTAGAAACTCCTATAATGGAGCTAGAAATCTTTAATTAAACTGAAACGAAGCAAGGAAAGAATAAAAAATTGTGGATTTGTTTCTGGAAGGATTAACAAGAAATATTTGCAGCTTGAAGATGCCAAAATTACCGTAAAAAGTCTACATTTCTTGGAAAAAATATTTTTTTCTGTCATATAATGCATCTGTTCTATCAGCCACTATTGAGGTGGTCAAAATCAACGAATTGTGGTACAAATTGATTTCTCATGCACCCTATTTGACAGATTTAGCTGCCCAGGATTATTTTCTGTTGTCCAACTTGAAAAATTTTCTTGGTTTACAGTTGATGGTTATTCTGAATAGTTAGACAGACAGTTCTTACTACAAACATGGTATCAAAGCTATTGTGTATTGAAGTTAATTGTGAGAAATAATCAAAATTTTATCACAATATGGCAACATCCTCGTAGTTTCTTTGACTTTTTTCTCTATTTTAATAGAAATATTATCTAATAAATTATGAATTTTAGAATTTAATAACAGTTTCGATCAATATTTCGTGTATAAATCAAGAGTCCCTTAAGAAATAAGAATTTAATAAAGAAAGAAAATAAAAAAGAAGGAACAGAGCGGGGGGGGGGGGGGTAATGTAATAAAATTAATAAAAGTAATAAAAATAATTGTGTCTTCATAAGAAAAAATGATATGATAGAGGGCATGTGTAATAACATGCATACATACTCATGTAAACAAGGGATATGGGTAAACAATAAAGTTACATTGTCATGTAGTAAATCGTTACTGCGTATGTATTAACATATGTATTAACATATGATTGCATGCATATATACATACATACATATAATATACAGATTACTACTAACAATTGAATTCTAAGAAAAGAAAAAACGAAATTATTTTAAACAATCGAAAAACTATTGTACAACAAAGTCTATTCCCTTAAGGCTTTTCAAAGAAATTACTCAGGGAGAAACCGAAACAGTACAAATTAAGGTATCAATTTCAATATTACAAAACTATTTTATTGGGAATAATATTCAAAATGTGAAAGAACAGAATAATAATATTACCATATGAAATCATTGCATTTCTTAGTATATACAGTCAAAGCAAAAAGTCTTCAGACAGTGGTGTATGGTGTTATTTATTAAATTGAAAAAGCATTGTTTAAGCCAGTTACAATTACGAACCTTTGAAGACAAAAACGAATATAAAAAATATAATCTTGAAATTATTAACAAAAAACAAAAAAATAGTGGGAAAAATATACTTCATTGTATGTAAACTTTTTTCTGTGACTGTATATACTATGAGACTCAAAACTGAGTTAACACCAGTGAGGTGTTTTGTACCAAATAAAAGTATTTATTTATTATTGTGTAACATAAAAACATAAATAATAGTTTATGTTAAAAAAAAAAACAATTCTTTTTCTCTTGTTTATAGTAAAGGGTCCACCAAATAACTTTTTTTTTTGAAAATGCTTTAAAAAGAAAAGCTACTGAATATTTTCTCAAATTTCTTTTTTTATTTGAAAGTACAATCCTTCCGGTTAATAATGGAAAACAATTTCATTCAAATGGCTGCCTAGGCTGGCCATGCAGTAGCTTACACGATCGGTCCAATTTTTAGGCACATTATCGATTGTGTGCAGCTGTATTTCACCAATGGCTTCATGAATATTGTCCTTTAAAGCGTCAATTCTCTCTGGCTTGTCGGCGTAACACTTATCTTTGACGGCACCCCACAAATAATAGTCCAACGGTGTCAAATTGCAGCTCCGAGGTGGCCAAACAAAATCAGCTCTGCGGCTGATAATGCGGTCTTCAAAAACAGCGCGCAAAACATCAAGTACAGCTTCGGCTGTGTGGCACGTAGCGCCGTCCTGTTGAAACCAAATGTTGCCAATATCCTCCTCTTCAATTTTTGTGAACAAAAATTCGTTCAACATGGCCCGATAACGATCGCCATTGACTGTAACGGCCACTCCTTGCTCATTTTCGAAGAAAAACGGCCCAATTATGCCTCTGGACCAAAATCCGCACCAAACAGTGACTCGTTTTGGGTACGTCGGCATTTCAATGTATGCGTGCGGGTTTCCTGTGTCCCAAATGTGACAATTTTGCTTGTTTACATACCCGCCAAGATCAAAATGAGCTTCATCTGAAAAGATGATTTTTTTTTGCCAAAATCGGCATCTTCTGGTGTAGGCTACTGCATGGCCAGCCGAGTCAGCCATTTGAATGAAGTTATTTTCCAATTATTAACCGAAAGGATTGTACTTTCAAATAAAAAAGAAATTTGAGAAAATATTCAGTAGTTTTTTTTTAAAGCATTTTCAAAAAAAAAAGTTGTTTGGCGGACCCTTTATAAGAATAGTACTGAATAGTAATGTTAACACACTTTGATATCCTCAGCTGTCAAAACAGTGTTATCAGACACCCAAAAATATACAAAAATTGTTACAGATGTTCACTTACTTTTGATACTCATGGTATATAAAATATTGACCAAAAAAAAAATGAAAAAAATCCATTCAAGTTTATATGGCCATAATATCATAAAGTTTTTCTGTTAATTTCCAAAATGAGCACATAGTACATAAGTCCTTACATGTATAATGAATAACCTTTTTAGGCATTTTTCCATATTTTATTTTGTATACATATGTATGCCTGATATAAATATGCCGAAAAAATAAAGAAAAAAAATGGAAATACGGCTCTAATCTTTGTCATATTTTGACATTAATTCGTGTGCTTTTTTTGTACCTACGGTATCTAATCGCTGTAGTATTTTATTACAAACATATTTTATGAATATACATACATTTTTACATACATAAATATATACACATATGTACATATGTATGTATTTACATTCAAGCTTGTAATCATATTTCTTTCCAAGTATACATATGTATACATATGTACTTATGTATGTATTTAGTATTTTTTTTGTATTTTCTTTTTTAAGCATATTCTCTTATGTTCATAAATTCATACATTCATGAACATACATACTTATTGTATGAATACAGTCGCATGTGCTTGTCGGAATAACAATTATGTCCGTGTTTTCTTTTTTATTCGATTAAAAAGAAGAATAAAAAAATGTACAAAATGCTCAACCTGAAGTGTTTTTATTTTCAACATCAAAAATACTTACGTTTTAGAGTGTCCTCCCATCTACAGTGTAAGAAAGAATCGTTTCAAAATTTTCTAAAGATTTTCGAATTGAATTTGAAAATGTCGTTCGTTTACTTATGCGATTGTATTGAACGTAAAAGGAATGTCTGAAGTCGCCGCAGGCTAGTAGGTAATGTGTTGGCTTATTAGACATAAAGCCAGGGTTCGAGCCCCAGGCCAGCCATCAAGACAAAATACAAAAAGTATTTCTGCAGACATGAGGCCACGCGTCAAATCCCAGGTTAGACATCCCCAACTAAACGAAGAATGAAAAAATATTTCTTCAGTGACTTCCTCTCAGCAGATTACTTCCAAAAACTCTGAGAGTAAATAAAAGTGCCCTGAAAAAGTTTCTCAAAAATCTGTCGTTCGGAGTCGACTTTAAACTGTAGGTCCCACCACTCATATAAAAAAATTAACACACACAACATAAGTGGTGTGAGAAACTAGGACGTTGTACAATGGGTCAATTCGACCTCCGGGTACTGTACTTGTCTTAATTGACAAGTACACGTCCTCTAACCTAACCTAACAAAACGAAATCTGAAAAAATATTTTTTCGGCGACTTCCTCTCAACAGATTTCTGGCAAAAACTCTGAGAGTAAAAAAAAATTCCATGAAAAGTTTCCAAAAAATATGTCATTTGAAGTCGACTTTAAGCTGTAAGTCCCGCCACTCATGTATAAAATTAACACACAACATAAGTGGTGTGAGAAGGTAGGTTGTAATCCTGACTGAAGGATTGTAATGACCAATTATGTGTATGTATGCAATAGGAATGTCTGAACGTCCACCTCTTGGAAAAGTATGGAACCGAAGAGCTTTAATTTTTATTACCACGGACAAAACAGCAATCCATTACATATTCACAGAGACAAAGACAGATGGCTACCCTTTTATTATAGAATTTGTTGCAGTAGACCAATCAAATAATCAGACGAGTTAGCATTGTCACTTGCAGAATTTGCAGAATCTTCCGATCGAAGAGCTACAATTTTTATCACTACGGCCAAAATAGCAATCCATTATATTTGCACGGAGGCAAAGCCAGATGGCTACCCTATTATTTTAGAATTTGTTGCAGTAGACCAATCAAATAACCAGAAAAGTTAGCATCGGCAGTAGACCAATCAAATAACCAGAAAAGTTAGCATCGGCACTTGTAGAATATTTAGAATCTTCTGATATTTTCTTTCAATGGAAAGTACAACAACTCTCTTGTTCGTGAAGACATAGAGAAAGAAAAAAAGAGGAAGTTGATAAGGCTACTAAAGGGCAAAATTGTTGGGCATTGTATGATTAAATGTGGTATGTCGGAACGTATGGATTTCCTATGTCATAGTTATTGTAGAAATTGTGAGAATGAGGAAGAGAATAAATCGTTATAAACCCAGAATTATGATTATCCAGCTAGGGTGGGGTCTGATGAAAAAGTTCTGACATAGGATAGGATTTGTCTTTGAAGTTGCCGTAGTCTAGTATGTAGTGTGTTGGCTTCGAGCCCAAGGCCAGGCATCAAAGACAAAATACAAAAAGTATTTTTCGGCGACTTCCTCTCAGTAGATTTCTGGCAAAAACCCGGAGAGTAAATAAAATTTGCCATGAAAAGTTTCTCAAAAATCTGTCGTTCGGAGTCGACTTTAAACTGTAGGTCCCACCACTCACATATAAAATTAACACACACAACATAAGTGGTGTGAGAAACTAGGACGTTGAACAACGGGTTAATTCGAAATCCGGGTACTGTACTTGTCTTAATTGACAAGTACACGTCCTCTAACCTAACCTAGGATTTGTCAAGAGTAAGTTGTCTGTTCCCAGGTGAAGTGTATCCTTTAATAAAAAATTAATATTGAGACAGCAATCCCTTGTTTTACGCCACGATTTGATTTGGTAAACACCGGTGAATACAGATTAACATGAGGACACGTCCTTATAAAATAAGAAAAATAAATCCATAAACTCACACAGGTGAAGCTGCATATTCTGGCCTTTATGAGATACTCTATATATGTATGTACATAAGTATACATATACATAAATACCACAGTGTCTATACATATGTACATACACTTAAACGCTTACATGAGCACACATTTAAAATAAGACAAAAGCAACAACAACAACAACAACAACAACTTGAGTCGATTTGCCAAATAAACACAGACTTTCGTAAATATTTATTTCTGTCCCCTGTAAGTGAGAGTAATAAACCCAACAAACCATTCTACTCTAATTAAAAGACGAACTACTCAGCACTTGACAAATCTGATTAAATAATTAAGAACTGTTTACGTTGTCGTTTCTTTTAAAAACACCTCATGTCAATATTGCCACCAAAAGAGGCAAAAGGATTTGTGTTTTGCCACTAAAATGAATTCCTTTAATTCCATTAAATTCTTTACGGTTGCAAATACAAGCGTAATGAAGAAGGATTAAATGCTTAAAGAAACGTAGACATTAACACCTTAACGTCTTAAACTCTTCCTTCTGTATATTTATGTAACACTTAAGAATGATATTCTAGGGGTTTTGCAGTCAAGATTATGCTTTCCAAACTGCTTTAATTTGAAGGAATTTAATTATCACAATGAAATTTCAATTTAAATGAGAATAAAATCCCATGCACTTCATTGTTTGGGCTTCTTATGTATGTATGTTCTAAGAAACTTAAGCTTGTTTTCTTTTTTCCTCCGTTTTTTTTTTATATGTTTTCAATAAACAAGTAGGGAAGGGGACGTGGAACTGTGTTACAGTTACCATCGTAAATGTCTTTATAAAATACATTCTGATGTGTACACAAAAGGCCATAAAGTGATTGTCCATGTCTTAATAACAACAGCAGGAAAATGCTTTACAAAATCAATGTCAACAACAGCGACAACAACAACAACAACAGTAAAATCAACAAAAGCAACAAATTTTGCCAATACAAAATTCCTGAAATACTTTACTGTCTACAAGGATTTTGTACAGGAAAACTTTTTTTTTTTGTTTTTCTCTTCACCATTTTTCAATTTTCCAATAACTGTAGTAAAATGATATTTCTTTTGTTGTTGTTGTTGTTATGCACAGTTGGCTATTTAACGGAATTTTAATGAAAAAATACTTTCAAAAGGCATTTTCTGTTCCATAAGCCGAACAAAACATTTGGCTTTGTCGCAAGACGGGGGTACTGTCAACAAATAAATACAATGGGGACACTTTTTTGACAAGCCTTTGACAGCGACGGTTTTGACAGGGATCATCGAGAGATCATCTCAAGAGATAGCCTTTATTGACCCTCCCTTGACGTTAGTTGTTGTAGGCTTAATGCTTGATTTATTTCAAGGGGGTATTGAAGTCTTTTGATTATTAAAATACAAAAATTTTATTCGTCTTCCTTCGCTTAAAGATATTTGACAAAGTCTAATAAGGTCAGGAGGGGTTTAAAATCGATTCATAGCTTTGAATAGTTGATTTTGCGGCACAGTATTTTAAGGCTAAATTAGGTTAGAGGGCGTGTACTTGTCAATTAAGACAAGTACAGTGCCCGGAGATCGAATTGACCCATTGTACAACGTCCTAGTTTCTCACAGCACTTATGTTGTGTGTGTTAATTTTATGCATGAGTGGTGGGACCTACTCCGAACGACAGATTTTTGAGAAACTTTTTCATGGCAATTTTATTTACTGCCAGAGTTTTTGCCAGAAATCTGCTGAGAGGAAGTCGCCGAAGAAATACTTTTTGTATTTTGTCTTGATGATGTCTGGCCTGGGGCTCGAACCCTGGCTTTTCGTCTAATAAGCCAACAACCTACTAGACTACGGCGACTTCACTTGTATTTTAAGCTTGATTTAAATTTATATAGATGTGATAGCGCATCGATAAAGAATTCATGGGTTTTATTGAAATTTTGTGTGAGTTTGAAACATCCAATCAGTTGTAGAGTGACCAGCCATGAAACCATTTAGAATGATACTAAAGAAAGGCAAGGAATTTTAGTATTTCAAATAAGATATACACTCAGATCACACCTCTTTAAATGGAATACATTTCCATCGTTGGATTCAATGCAATTTCCATGGCGCCATTTCTTCTGGTATTTAATATCAGTTCAAGATTAAAGCCGGAACATAGAGCAAATGCATACATACAGTGGTGGCCTTATAATTAGAAACGATGTTTCTGGAACAGAGTTCTCTGGAGTGACGAATCTAAGTTTAATTTGTCCCAATCTGATGGAAAAACGTATGTAAGACGTCCTCCAAACAAAGCCTTTGATAGCAGGTACACAGTGAAAACTGTAAAACAAATTAATAAACATACATGTTGCTCAGTTGTTTCTAATTATAAGGCCACCACTGTACATACATATTTAATTGGTCATTACAACCCTTCAGTCAGGCTTACGACCTAGCTTCTCTCACTACCTATGGTGTGTGTATTATTTTTCTACATGAGTGGCGGGGCCTACAGTTTTAAGTCGACTCCGAAGGGCACATTTTTGTGAAACTTTTTCATGGCAATTTCGTTTTACTCTCAGAGTTTTTGCCAGAAATCTGATGAGAGGAAGGCGCCTAAGAAATATTTTTTCATATTTCGATTTTGTTCGAGATGCCTGAGCTGGGGTTTGAACCATGGCCTCACGTCTAATAAGATAACACACTATCTACTAGACAACGGCGACTTAGACAACGGCAGATGAGCTTAATTTACAATCTTTTTTTTTAATTTTTACACGAAATTTACACGATTAGGTTAGGTTAGCGTGGTAGCTTTAATGTACCAAAAAGCTCACTTGAGCACGCATAGCGGCCCGTTGTGATGCCACAGGTGAACGCAGCCTCTGTACTGCGCAAGGGCTGCACATTTGCAAAAAGCATGACTACCCCACGCTGGAAAACCAGCCAGAAAGTTTGATAAACGAGGCTATATCCTTGATATCAATGGACGATAGCTCCGTCAAGCTGACAATTTACACGGTAGTCTGCTACCAATGTTAGACAAGCACAAAGCAAATGCCATAACTTGTGCAAATTTTGGTTGTACTCAATTGAAGTTGAGAAGATCACGGACTTGACGTCGAATGTGTTGTTGAAAAGATTAATACCTCCATAATTGTTACACTCTTTCCTACCTCCTTCTTCTAGCAGGGTTTCGGAGCTCCAAATTTTACACAGCAGCTGATGGAAACGACATTGACATCATAGGGCGTACCAAGCGAGATATTACTGCTGCCTTTAGTGCTATTGAACGGGAGTCTACTAAGATGGCAGTAAATGAGGGCAAAACAAAGTATATGTTATCGACAACTAGAGACGTGCGGCGTATTGATTCACAAATTACGGCCGATAACTATACTTTTGAAACAGTCAAGGAATTTATTTTTCTTGGCTTCGCCGTTACCGCCAAAAATGTCAGTTTGGAGATCAAGCGCAATATCAATCTTGCCAACAGGTGCTACTATGGTCTCAATAACCAATTGAGTAGCAGAGACCTCTCTCGTGCGACAAAACTGACACTCTACAAGACACTCATCCTACCCGTGCTTCTTTATGGCGCAGAGGCATAGACCCTATTAAGTATTGATGCAGCGGCCTTGAGAGTGTTCGAGAGAGAAGTCCTACGTAAGATCTTCGGTCCAGTGCGAGTTGGCGATGATTACCGCTTCCGATCCAACAGTGAGCTGTATGAGCTCCTCAACGACATGGACGTTGTGCAGCGTATTAATATCCAGCGGCTGCGCTGGCTCGGCCATGTCGTTCGAATGGAGGAGGATGCTCCAGCAAGACGGGTATTTGATGCGGGAATCTGCGGAAGTCAGCGAAGAGGACGACCTTGTTTCCGTTGGAAGGACCAAATCGAGGAAGCCCTGTCATCGATTGGTGTGACCAACTGGCGTAGGCGTGCAAGAAGCAAAGGCGCCTGGAAGGATGTGTTGCGGCAGGCCGAAATCCGTTAAACGGGTTGTTATGGCCAATTAAGAAGAAGAAGAAGAAGCTGATGGAAATCAGTGGTAAAACTCGTGCCTGTTGCCAGTACTCTTATTGTCTTTCATTACCTTCACTGCCGTTTAAACTTGGTGTAGGGACAGCATGTGTTGTTCTCGCTGATATAATATATACACGTGTATATACTTGTATCTCTACATATATACATACATACATATTTATTCTTATACCGAAATGTATACATTTCATGTTGAAAATTATATTCAACATTCCCTTCATGTGTGCTAATCTTTAACGGAACAAAGGGTTTAAATAACAGCAGCCAACGGCAGCCAACAGCTTTATTTTTTTAGAAAGAGAAAACGAGACAACACAAGATGAAGTAGAATTTAATGTTATTAATACAACATGATTCCTTTTTATGTTTGTATGTTTATGTGTACGATTAGGATAAATCTTTCGTATATAAAATGTACGTACATATGTATATCCACTGAATATAATACATACAGTACAGTGCGTATGGGTAATACGGGTATACGTATCGGTCGTAAACACAAAAAAAAAAATAACTCAACTGAATCAAATTTTTATGACTCGTCGTTATCAATTTATTGTTATTTTTTCGGTTTACCAATAAATTCAACGTAAATCAAAATTGTTATAAACTTTACGACATGAAAATACATACGATCTTAAAAACACACGACTTTTATTATTTAATTTAAAATTTTTTTAATGTCAAGGCTTACATTTGCTTCATGGCAAATAAAATTCCAATTTACAATTAAATTTACAGTAAGACCCCGCTTAACATGGGGGATACATTCCAATAAGTTCCAGTGCTAAACGAAACAGCGTTTAACGAGGCAACTTAACACGTACATACATACTGTGGTTGCGACTTCGGAAATACAGTTTCTTCTGGACAGACTAACAAAAGAGCGTTGAAAAAGGTACATAGTATACACTGTCGCTATATAGTACACCGCTTTTGATTAGGGCATGGCCGTTTCATTTGCACACATATACAACAAGTATCAATACAGTGTGCGATTTAGGAGCATCCCAATACTACCGCGTAATACTGAAACAGCGTTAAGCGGAGCAGCGTTAAGCGGGGTCTTACTGTATTGCCAATAGGGTTCAGGTTACCGGATCTATTATCCAAAGAGTGCTCATGAAAAAATTTGGGCATATACGAAGGACCATATTTTCTTATTGTGATTGAAAACAATAATTACCGTTACTTTTCTTATATGCATTTTTCATTTTCATTTTGGGTAGCATTTTTCAGCCATTTTGCAAATCGCCATTGTCTAGACCTATTATATCAATAAATTCTGGGTATTTTGGGTTCGTATCAGAGAAGGTGTCTCCTTTCTTGTCATTACAGCTTCTACTGAAATCGTTGTGAGGTATTCTCTGTGTCCGAGCTTGTGCACTTAGCGGCCAGTGTCCCGTTTTATAAATGCTCTGATATTTTTAAGATAGATTTTGGCCATATTTAACTGAAATTATGTTCTGCATATCCATAAGAGGTCAAATGTGTTTGGTCGCTCTACAAGTGGGTTCACCATCCTATCTCCCATTTTTACAAATGATTAAAGAGTGCAAAAATAAGAGCGAGAAGTCTAAAAAATTATCACAAATGAAAAGAGACAGTTATACATACAGTGGTGGCCTTATAATTAGAAACGACTTAGCAACATGTATGTTTGTTAATTTGTTTTACAGTTTTCACTGTGTACCTGGGATCAAAGGCTTTGTTTGGAGGACGTCTTACATACGTTTTTCCATCAGATTGGGACAAACTTAAACTTAGATTCGTCACTCGAGAGAACTCTGTTCCAGAAACATCGTTTCGAATTATTAGGGCACCACTATATGTACATGTTGGCTGTTTATCAATATCTTCCTATTGCGTATTCAAAAATTCTACTCGAGTTCTAAACATTTTGGAAGATATTACTCCCTAGTCATGCAGTGCATTGAGTTGGAACTTGAAAGGGATGGAAACTGGTCTTTGTGTACGTTAGATTTTGTAAACTATTTGCATATATCGTTAGTGATAGGAATATAATGCGGCTGAAGAAAGAATTTTTCTCTGTAATTCATTGTAAGATGAACTGGATTTTCCAGTTCCAGTTCCATGAACGAATTTGGTTTAAAAAATATAAAATTTTCGAGAACAAATTTCTTTAATTTCCTTGAGTAGAACCCGTTGCAATTTGCTATAAAACAGTCACAATACAATGGTGTTTTAATGAATCTATGAACCCCATTGAAGTCGCCGTAGTCTAATAGGTAGTGTGTTGGCTTATTAGACGTAAAGCCAGGGTTCGAGCCCCAGGCCAGCGACTTTCTCTCAGCAGATTTCTGGCAAAAACGCCATGAAAAATTTCTCAAACTTCTGTCGTTCGAAGTCGACTTTAAACTGTAGGTCCCGCTTCTCATGTATAAAATTAACGCACACAACATAAGTGGTGTGAGAAACTAGGTCGTAATCCTGACTGAAGGGTTGTAATGACCAATTATGTATGTATGTATGAACACCATTGCTTACTTCCTATAGCGATCGAGATGTCTCAAAATACACTTGAGGCATCGCTCCATACATGAAATTTGTATTAAATTTTCCTTCAAATTTACGTTGTATAAATATTAAGAAGTTAGACGAGATAAACTCTTTCTTGTATCAGGTTAAAAAACCAAGGCACTTGAATGATTCTATCAACACTTAGACATTTTCTGATTCCAGTGGGCATGGCGTTAAATTTTCATGTCTGGAGTATCAGGAGCATTTGTCTTTAGCGTACAAAACTCAAATGTAGTCACACATGAAGTCGCCATAGTCTAGTAGGTAATGTGTTGGTCACGCCAGATATTCTCTCAGCAGATTTCTGTCAAAAACTCAGATAGTAAATAAAAAAAATTGCCACGAAATGCCAATAAATAGTGACAGTTTCTCACCACTTTATCCAATACCACAACCGAATACGTTGTTTTTATGCAACGGAAATGGTAACCCTATCATTCTAGGACTCGGCATCGTAATGATGTTTCAGTAAAATTTTTGTTGATATTTTACGGTAATAAAGGCGCCGTAGTCTAGTAGGTAGTGTGTCGTCTTACTAGACGTAAAGCCAGGATTCGAGCCCCAGGTCAGACATCAAAACGAAAATATGAAAAAAATATTTTTTCGGCAAATTTCTGGCAAAAAAAACTCTGACAGTAAATAAAAAACTTACCACGAAAAGTTTTTCAAAAATCTGTCTTTTGGAGTCAATTTTAAACTGTAAGTCCCGTTACTCATGTATAAAATTAATTCACATAAGGCAAGTGGTTTGAGAGGCTACGTTGTAATCCCCACCGAAGGGTTGTAATCACCAATTATGAATTGAGACCTAAAAACTATTTTCTTAAGTTTAAATTAAGGTTTTGCGACGGAAACAAAAATAACCAAATTTTTTCGTGCGCACTCCTAGCATTTTTTTTTGACAAAAGAATAACTTTCACATTTTATACTTTTTAAGGTTTAACCAAACAAGGTTAACATTTTTATGAAGCAATTAAATTATACTTTTATGTGAGTTTATCTTTTTTTTTATTTGTTGGTTGTTTTTTTTTTGCTATTTTTATGTCATTGTATTAAAAGTTTTAATGACATTTTAATAAGAATCAATTTGGAAAAGGTCGAAAACACAGTAAAAAGTACCATTAGAGGGTTGTACTACATTAACAATGCCCTGTAAGAAATTTAAATGTAAAATTTAAATTCAATAAATATGGTTTTAAAAATTATTAACAAAAATTTTCATATAACCATGGCAATAACACAAGGTTATATTAATTGTTTCTTTTCTAAATATTTTGTAATTCAGATGCCACCACAATATAAATTATAAACTGAAATTTACAAATTCATGAAGTATGCAAATGTACATAAATTTGTATATGGCTGCAGGCAAACTTCACGACATTGCTCTCGTATGTGAAAGACAACAAATGTTCTTAACTTTATTTCACACGAATTGCATTAATTAAATTAGTTTACACCACATATAATAAAATAAAAGTGTATTGATTGGGAAATTTATATAAATTAAATTGTCTGAAAATTGTTATTATTTATTATTTGCACTGTAATTACTTATTATTTGTTTATTATACAATGTAGCAAAGAAATAAAGAAGATTTAAAACCCCCCAAATAAAATAAACAAATAAAAGACAAAGAAAATGAATTAAGTTGCAGACTAACTGTAAACAGTACAATTTAAGACACGAATAATGATGAAGTGAACATGAAAAACGAAATTTTAATTGAAAAACATTAATCGAAGTTTACAAACCAAAAGGAATTTCTAAAAACTTTATTAAAACATTTGATTCTTCGATTGTATTTAATCATAAAAACAATTATGCGAACTAAAAATGAAAAATTATTTTGTAAAGTCTAATGTAACAGGTTCTAGATTGATAGGGTTGCCAACTGCCATTGCCTAGAAACAAGACTTACTAAGACATTTTCTTGGGGTTGTGGAGGGGACATAGTAGTGAGAAACCTTGCTACCCAATTTGAATGCTATCCTTTTCACAAGAGGTGGGCGGGCAGTAATGTTTAAAGGTCTTGACTAAAAATGCAAACATCACAGCTTCATGTACAACAGAAGGCAAACAAATTTCACTATGGTTCCACGATAGTTTAAGCAACCTTATTTCCCTTACATACATACATAATTTGCCATTACAACCCTTCAGTCAGGATTACGGCCTAGGTTCTCACACCACTTATGTTGTGTTTGTTAATTTTATATGTGAGTGGCGGGTTTAAAGTCGATTCCGAACGACAGATTTTTAAGAAACTTTTTCATGGCAGGTTTATTTACTCTCGGAGTTTTTGCCAGAAATCTGCTGAGAGGAAGTCACCGAAGAAATATTTGTTTTTCATATTTCGTTTTGATGTCTGACCTGGGATACGAGCCCGGGCTTTACGTCTAATAAGCCAACACACTACCTACTAGACTACGGCTTAAAATAAACTATTTAGATACCCTCCGATCCATTCAGAGAGGATAACATTAGTAAAAGTCCTTAGTAGGAAGTTAGGATAGAAAATATACTGCTTTTTACAGGTTTTCGTTCCTTTTAAGAACTTAGGGTTGCTACCAAGCATCCCTTCTAATCCTACTTTGCTTTGTCTCAGTTTCATTAATTAAGTTTATTCCAAATAGATGATTGGTTTACTCTAAAAGGTACTATGATAACAGGGTTGCCAACTTTTGAATATAATATTTAGTAGGGACGTAAATATTGTTACAATATTGAACAGACTAATAGAAAAATTTAAATTAGCACGTTATTACTACATGGTTTATGAAATATAACCTATAAAGCATCACTTTGTACTGGAAATTCGAAATTACTTTAGTTTTCACCAGATGGAGTGGTAAGGTAATGAGAGCCGTATCGCATGTATAGCGCTATTAAAGTGTGATATGAGGAAAAGTGATATTTTCCAAATGTTCCGCCTGCTTGTAATTCTTGGCAAGTTAGTCTACCGATACATAAAACTTTTTAATGAGACTGAAGTCATCTGGTCGGGCTGTACGTGCACAGTTCGATAGTGTGGTATCAAAAATCCACTGCGAAAATAAAAAATTATGGCCCGTGGCCCGTAGTCTAGTCGGTAGTGTGTTGGCTTATTAGACGTAAGGCCACGATTCAAAAAACCAGGTCAGACATCAAAACGGAAATATGAAAAAATATTTCTTCGGTGACGGCCACTCTGCAGATTTCCTGCAAAAAATCTGGGAGTAAATAAAATTGCCATGAAAGGTTTCTCAAAAATCTGTCGTAAACTATAGGTCCCGCCACTCATGTATAAAAATTAACGCTAACAACATAAGTGGTGTGAGAAGCTAGGTCGTAATCACAAATTATATATGTATGTATGTATGTATGAGAAAAAGTGATGTTTTCCAAATGTTCCGCCTGTTCGAATATATAAAACTTTTTAGGGAGCCTGGAGCCTTCCACTGCGAAAATAAAAAATTATGGCTCGGAAGATGATTATCTCTTTAAAGACCATGAATTAATAAAAAAAAAGGTTTCTGATGTGGTGCTTTCAAAAGCCTTACCGAAGATTTATTGAATGCAATAATCTTTTGGTTAAGTACGCTTATAATTTGCACAAAAAAATTGTGTTTTTCGAAGAAAAAATTTTTACAACGTTGAAAATATAATAATTTTCCTTCTAGGTTAACTGAACTTTTCTTATAATATACTAGTTGTACTCTACGCGTGTTGCTGCGCCTCTAACTAAAATAAATTTGAAGGAAAGACATTACACAAACGTCCAATTAATTTTGAATCATTTTATTGATTTTGTTTCCCGTTGTCCTGATGATTCAGATGAACGGGCCTGAGTAGTATGCATTCGATCAGTTTCTAATCTCACTTCTCGTTCTTAAAGTGGTTCAAGCGAACGGGTCTCTCCGGCATATACTCGAAGATTTTCCAGTCTCAATGCTCGTCTGATTCTGAGGCTCTTTTCTTCCGTGCTTGAGGCGCAGGTCGACCAATTGTTTGTCATTCATTTTCAATAATTTTCAGTGACGCCATCCATCGGAAATTAATCGCACCAACCTACGTCGACTCATGCGCAACAACTTTGTTAAAGAACGCACAGTTTACGATTTAATTCATTTTGAGTAATTTTCGGTGGCACCTCCTTTCGGAAATTGGTCATACCAACTTAGAAACCTTCGTCGGCTCATGCGCAACAACTTTGCTAAAGATCATAACATGATCAAATGCGGACTCTAGCTGTTGCAGTTTATGAGATATGCGACATTAAATACTTGTTGGGTATGTGGGCATGGTACCTCGCTTACTTGAAATTTTAAAATAAAAAGTAGCTTATAACTCCTTCCAGACATACAGGAAGGTCCTGTTAGAATTTCAAGAAAATCGGTTCTGCCGTTTAGCCTTCTATGGACTTCAAACAAACAAACAAACCCACAAACAAATAAACACACATTCATTTTTATATATAAGAAGATTCAGAGGACCAAACGTTCCAAGAACAAAGTCTACACCGCATCATTGCAGTCAATACTTATGAACAAATAATTAAAGAACTTACTTTATACTTTTCGTCTTAAGAAACCAAACTTTTTTCTTATTTAAGTTTGGTTTTTAACTTCAAACTTTCTTCTTATTTAAGTTTGGTTTATAACATATTCTCACAAATAGTAAGGGAAAGGATAAGTAGTAGTTCCACAAACAACATTTCTTTCAATATATAATGCTTTCACAATAAATTCCATGTTTATAATTTAAATCTTGTTTTCTTGTATATAATATCGTTTGAATTGGATTTCTTTTTTTTCTTTCTTTTAAAGTTTTGTTGCCTTTTTATTGAATGCCAAATTAAAAAAAAAAAGAAAAATATTTCATATGCAAGCGAATGTAGGTTTTTCATAGAGTCTTATCTATAAATACGAAATCCCCTCTATAGACACTTTACGTAAACAAAAATTAAATACTATACCCTTAAGTAAATATGTAAATACACATGTACATATACGTATGTATATACAATATTTATCGTACATGTCTGAGCAGTTATTATAATGAATGACCAACAGTTTTCAGTATTTCTTTAACATTTTCAACGTTTGTTGGCATATGTGTCAATAAATGTTTTATTGACATCACTGACAGATGTCGTTTAACTCATTAAACTGAGTTTCCTTTACAAACGTTTATCTACACATACAACTCCCTTCCACTCGCTCTCTCTATCTCTCTCTCTCTCTCTGACTGACACTTGAAAACCTTTTCAATTTTAATTCATTCAAATCCATACGAAACGAGATTGCAAAAGAAATTGAGGAGAAAGCAAACCAACCTTCTCCCATTTACAATTAAAGCCACCAACAAATCCAATCTAACTTCCACAGTTGCCTCTTCTATGAAATGAGATTGTGTGTGTAAACATAAGGAATTTCATTTCACAGGTTCTTAAACAATACAATTCCATACAAACATACACATGCACTCATACACATGCTTAGACATTTATTTATTTGATCACTCAAGTGTGTTCCATTTTTCCAATTGATTTTCTGTTTTTTGTTTGTTTTTTTTTCGGTATTTTTCGGTGTGTTCTTTTCGTGAACACAAGAAAAATCCTTAATACTGCACCAGACACGTAATTATGACTACAAACTGCTTTCATCTATCGAACAACACGCTTATTTATATCATTTTTAATATTTAACGTCACATTTCACAGCCAATAAAAATAATAATTTGAAAATCTGTTTACGTTTTTAAAAATTTATTTGTGTAGGGGATTTCTTTCTATTTTTTGTAAAAGATTTTTCCAACAGCAATTTGAAAAGAATACAGCAACAACAACAACAACAATAACACCAAAATAAAACTGTAACAGAATTAAAGTGGATTTAATGAATCGATAAGTATTTTTGTATTGGCTTTGATTTATTAAATGTATGAATACATACGTACATGTTAATGCATACATACACTGAGCGCCATAAGTAAGTCAACACTTAAGTATAAAACAGTTTTGATTCTTAAGTATAAAAAAAGTTCCTTTATCATGAATTGTTGTTTTTGTTTTAACATTTTATAAGTAATAAATAAACGTTTTTATTTTTGGAAATTTATTCGACTATTCTCATTTACTTTTCTCGCTATCCTAAGAAAATGAATTATTTCAGTGGTGTTTACTCACTTTTGGCGCTCAGTGTACATATGTACAATCTGTGAAATATTAAACACATATATAACATATGTATTTATAGTGTTGGTAGAAATAATAGATACAATTTGAATTTTTTTTTTGCTCCATAATGATGCACGACATTTTGTGTTCTGAACTTTTATTGATGGCAGTCACTGTAAATTGATTTCAAAATTTAAAGAATTTAAACTTGTGTACAAATTTTTATAAATTAAAATTTATTTATTAAGAAGTAACCAAACAAGCAATTTCGCATAGAAGATATATTCGCCGTAGTCTAGTAGGTAGTGTGTTAGCTTATTAGCCGTAAGGTCACCATTCAAACCCCAGTTCAAACATCTCCAACAACATGAAATATGAAATATATTCCTTCCTATATTCAACAGGACTCTGGCAAAAACTCTGAGAGTAAATAAAGTTGCCATGAAAAGTGTCTCAAAAATCTGTCGTTCGAAATCGACTTGGAACTGTAGGTCACACACAGCATAGCTGCCTTCCAAAATGTATCAATACAAAGTTTGTATGCAGTTCTACTATTGTATATAAACTATGTAGATAGGCAAAGTAACCAAACAATGCATCAACTATAAATCCGATGCCTGATTGCTTTTTGACTGCGTTAAAAATACACATTGACGACGTTTTGAAATAGAATACATTGTATATAGTTTGTACAGCGGAATTATGAAACACGGTACTTTGTTCAAACACAAAGTAACTAACATTTTGGAAGGCAGCCCATAAGTGGTGTGCGAAACTAGGTCGTAATCCTGGATGTATGTATGTAATATAATGGGGCTACATTACGAATTGTAACCAAATTTGAAAAAAAAATTTAATGTAATTTAAACGACTCTTTCTGGATTGGTTGCAGCAGTCAAACCTTTTAAGATAGTTTCCGACTACTTTTTCGAGTATTTCAAGTGATATCTCAGTGTTAACTTGACGTTAGAGTGCTATTCACGTAGATACGGCCTCACAAAACAAAACCTAACAGCATCAAAACAGCTTTCTCTTTTCCAATAAAGCCAATGTAGTCAATGTAGCCAATGTATCACCGTATAGTTGCAAATTCATATCGTCTAGTTCATAATCTTCATTATGAGACCCAAAAATATGATTATCATACAGACACATACATATACATACATACATAATTGGCCATTACAACACTTCAATCAGGATTACGGCCCAGCTTCTCACACCACTTATGTTGTTTTTGGTTTGATAACGAACCTGTTGAGTGTTTACTACGTCTTATCGAAATATAATCGACTGTCTAAGACGTTGACATGAATCGTTGGTTTTTGGTTTCTTCGTTAAATTTTTTTTTGTATTAACAAGGTCACTGTGACGTATAAGTGTTATCGATTAATATTGATTAAAATTACTTATGCGGTAATTTGTATTAACCGTTATAACATTTCAATTTATTGCTAACACAAGAGCCACTACATAAACATCATGTAAGAGAATTTTATTACAACATACATACATACATACATAATTGGTCATTACATTCCTTCAGTCAGGACTACGACCTAGCTTTTCACACCAGTTACATTGCGTGTGTCAATTTTATATATGAGTGGCGGAACTAACAATTAAAAGTCGACTCCGAACTACAGATTTTTGAGAAACTTTTCATGGCAATTTTCTATTTACTCCCAGAGTTTTTGCCAGAAATCTGCTGAGAGGAATAGAAATATTTTTTTCATATTTCGTTTTGATGTCTGACCTGGGGTTTGAACCGTGGCTTTACGTCTAATAAGCCAACACACTAGCTACTAGATTACGGCGACCATCATACAGACACAACACTTTGAATTTCCGGTACTAGAGCACAACTAAACCATCAGACCATAATACTCTCCAAATAGTTGCTGTTTTTTGAAGGCAATGACTTTTCCCCAATCACGTCTGGGCTCTTCGAGCCCTTATGTGCGATCATTTGCTTGTTAATGTAACCACAGTGCGGAATTAACATGCATCACTAAAATTTGTGCGAAAAACTATCATTGAAAGTCTGTTGTTCCTGTATTTATTTGATATATCAAGGGCTTTATAAAATGCCACTCAGCTTTAATTGTTGCGTGTGTTATACTTTAACACGCATGCAGTTGGAAATCCTAATTCAAAATACTCCATAATGAGGCGTAAGATTGGCCAATTACACGGAACGTTGGGGAATTGACAAAATCGTGATATTTGCCTGTCTGGCCACATCTGTAATCCATTTCTTTATAATGTTGTCAATGGATAGCATAATGGGCCATATGGCCACCGAGTCAAAAATCAGGTTATCGGCCTAACTGGCCACTTCTGTATTAAATTTGTTTATAATCTTCTCAATGGGTAGCATTATGGGCCATATGACCAGCGAGTGAACTTGCAAGCTAACCTAACCTAACTTAACTTTGTCAATTTTTTGTTCGCTTATAACGGCAATAATTAACCCGTAATGCTCGAAAAGTGGCCACACTTTTGTAATCAGTTTCAATGTTATTTTTTATTATTATACGGTTATTAAAGGATTCATATTCGTATCATAAATGAATGAATAAATGATATGGGAGATGGCGGCTTACAAACCACTAAGTGGGTAAGAAACCTCAGAAAGCATTAATAAACTTTTCTTTTATACAACAATTTGATGTTAATTTCAAAATGAAACCACAATTAAACTAAATTTTTTATTATAAACAATTTACTAAAACAAAGTATAATTTAAATGAATAAATTATACACTGGTATACAGTCTGAATTGAATTGAAATGAATCCTTTTCTTTTTCCATGTGAACACTTTCATGATTTAATTAACTTTGTTTTATAAACTGACATACAATTTAAATTGTATTAAAAAACAAAAAACTATAATTAAACTAATATTAAAAAAGGCTTTTAACAAACTTTTAATACAAATACAAAAAAAAAACAAAATAAAATAAAGAAAAGAAAAATAAATTCATTTGCCTCTGAGTAAAATTTTCCCACAAAAAACAGCCATTAACAGAAATTAAACTTTCATTTCAAACGTAAATTCTATAGACAAACAAAAGCATTTTCCCGTTACCCAAATGTATGTATAGAATGAGTATTAAAACAAAAACGTAAAATATGACAATAAACAATAAGAAAAAAAGGAAAAGGAAAATGAAAATGAAAAAAAATTATAACATGATTAATTCAATACAATTAAATAAATAAAATGGGGTCTTTAAAAGAATTATTATTTTACCTTTAATTCACTTCATTTAGTCACAATGAGATTTTGCAGGTCTCTGGGGTGAATGTGAGGTGTTGTTTACACTTGTTTTTGCAATATAATTCATGTTATTTAAGGAGTCTACTTACGTATACTACAGAGGTGCTAAATTGTAACACAATTTAATAATTTCTCCTTCAACACCCTATGAACTTAGTGTTGTTCTTATAATGATATTATGGACACTTAAATACTCTACCACCAAGACAATTTTTTTTACAATGTTCTTAGTCATCCTGTTTTCGTTTTTTTTTTCTTGCGGTTTGTAAACAAATTCATGTGGCCATTGCTAAGTATGCGTATTTCTTCTTCTGTTTAAGTTTCATTAATCAAACTTTCAAAACAAAACATAGGAGATTGCTGTACTGTAGCAAATCCTACTCCAATAGGATTGCCATGCATATTTTATGGAAATCTATCAAGTTGTTTACCGTTCAGTGGCAAGAAATTGGTTATTGCTTATTGAACGCTATTATTTCCCAATTAATTGGCTGCTGCATGCCTTATTTGAATGTGTAATAAATTAAACGCTTTTGTCTGTGAACTGTATTTGACCTTGGGATACTTTGAACACGATTTTCCTTTTTAAATATTTTATGGAATTTAGACAAATACAGAAATGAATAAACAAATGAAGAAAATGTTGTAAATTCAATGAATTTATGTTTATTTTATAAATATAAACCAGATTGCTGTTGAAACAAAAAACAAATTTATAAAATATTCTCCACAAATTTACAACAGAAAAATTTTATTAGCAAATGGTTTAGCAATTGTTAAATAAATTTTAAAGATACTATCTTAACTTTTTAAGTAGTAGTAGTAGTAGTCATAGTCTTGTGGGTAGTATGTAAGTCATTAAACGTGAGGCCACGTTTCATACCCCAGGTCAAACATTTCCAACAAAACGAAATAAAAAAACATTTCTTCAGCGACTTCCTCTCAGCAGATTTCTGGCAAAAAAACTCTGCGAATAAAATAAAATTATTATGAAAAGTTTCTTAAAAAATCTGTCGTTCGAAGTCGACTTTAAACTGTTGGTACCTCCGCACATACAACATAAGTAGTGTGAGAAACTAGGTCGTAATCCTGACTAAAGGATTGTAATGATCGTTATGCATATATATTAACTTTTAAATGTTTATGCTGAGTAGCAGAGCGAAGTAGATTTCTGTATCGATCTGAACATTACTAATGGTTTCCTTAATTTCAATACCTACTGCAGGAGAATATAATTTGCCATCCAGGGATCTCTCTCCCTCTCTCGTTATAGTATGGCTGACTTTGAGCAAAGCAGTCTCCACCGATTTTCCTTTGATGTAGTCATATTGCCTCTTATAAGATATATTGTGCTCTTCAGTATGGCATCTAGCCTACAGTAGCCTACACGATCGGTCCAATTTTTAAGCACATTATCGATTGTGTGCAGCTGTATTTTACCAATGGCTTCATGAATATTGTCCTTTAAAGCGTCAATTGTCTCTGGCTTGTCGGCCCAGCACTTGTCTTTGACGACACCCCACAAATAATAGTTCAACGGTGTCATATCGCAGCTCCGAGGTGGCGAAACGACTCAAGCTCTGCTGCTGATAATGCGATCTTCAAAAACAGGGCGCAAAACATCGAGTGTAGCTTCGTCTGTGTGGCACGTAGGGCCGTCCTGTTGAAACCAAATGTTGCCAATATCCTCCTCTTCAATTTTTGTGGAAAAAAACTCGTTCAACATGGCCCGATAATGATCGCCATTGACTGTAACGGCCACTCCTTGCTCATTTTCGAAGAAAAATGGCCCAATTATGCCTCTGGACCAAATCCGCACCAAACAGTGACTCGTTTTGGGTGCGTCGGCTTTTCAATGTATGAGTGCGGGTTTTCTGTGCCCCAAATGCGACAATTTTGCTTGTTTACATACCCGCCAAGATCAATATGAGCTTCATCTGAAAAGATGATTTTTTTTTTGCCAAAATCGGCATCTTCTGGTGTAAGCTACTGCATGGCCAGCCGAGGCAGCCATTTGAATGAAATTATTTTCCATTATTAACCGGAAGGATTGTACTTTCAAATAAAAAAAAGAAATTTGAGAAAATATTCAGTAGTTTTTTTTTTAAAGCATTTTCAAAAAAAAAAAAGTTATTTGGCGGACCCTTTAGTTATCACGTTCACTTCATTTCATAAGAATTCCGAATTCTTTCTGCACATTCATTCCATTGCTTGTTTTCATGCTTCATGCATGTATTCTATGTTAATCAAGATTCCCTGGATCCATTGGGGAAGTGGTTCTTCATTTATGGATATAGGAATTCCTCAGCTATATCCATCATTTTACCCTTATCATCTGTAAGGGCCTCAGTCTGAATGTATGTTTTTTAATAGAAATTTCTTCATCTTCGATACATCGTTTATGCTGTCTACCTATTCTCTATTTAGCTTTCAGAAAGGAGTTCTGTTACGCTCTCCTCATTTTATTGTAGCCACTGCAGTATGAATGATTGGCGTCCTAGAGACTCGTCAACTTTTTACGTTTTGCCGCCATTTAAAAAGTCTTCAGACCTTTTTCTTAGTTTTTCAGATTTCCTCTGTTAGCTAAGATTTCTTCTGAGAAGACTTCCTTTCACGAAGTGAACAACGCTTTTGGAAAAACTTAACTAGAACGTGACTAATCAATTCGATGCTATCATCAACGTCCTATATGCTAACGAAACCAAGGGTAATTTGGCGTTGACTGATTCTTATCAGACTTGATTAAGGAATCCTATAGCATAAGACTGTGGTCGATCAATTACGAACGTTGTATAAAGATGATCCAGGACCTTTTTCCGTTCTTGAATCATATATTTTTCAAAAGCATTTGAAAAGGATTTGAATTTTGAATTTAGTTGCTTAACTTTACTGGCAGATGATACATTTTATTCTATAATCGAGTATACTCGTCATAGCTGAAAACACCTAAGCAGGTGGAAACAGACTTAAAGACGTTAAAGACTTTAATAAAAATCATGCCTGTTCGATATTTTATTTTTATTCTTTTTTTTTTTGCTTCCAAATTTTTTGTTTATGAATTAAACTTGAACACAATATTTTATTTGAATAAATTATCATTTTATTTATCTTTAACCAAAAAAAAAAATCATATTCCTTGATTAGTTTAAGGATTGATTTAATGAAAAAGAAGGTTCTCTTCATTTGAAGATTTTTGTTTTCAACAATTGTGCCAATCTTTGAATAAATTATTTACAAACACTTGTAGGTTTTCTTTTTATTTGAATTTTTGTGTATTATTTATAAATATCCTGAATTATTGGAATAAATTACGAATAACAATCATGCCAATGGCAACGGCAAGAAACAAAAAACAAAAGAAAGAAAAAAACTTTTTATTGTTTATTGTACTTCCTTCAACAGAGGCTTAACACAATAGAATTTTGTTGTATGAAAATTTATATTCACTTGCAAATTAATGTAAATGTTCCACAGCATAGCAGTTACCCCAACGTGTATAGTGTGGGTAGCATGTTGATTCACAAGTTTAAGCCTTAGCTCTGAAATCTTGAGAAAAAGGTATGAAAAAAAAGGTTTTCCCAGTTTTCCTTTACAACAGCTTTGCTGGCAAAAGGCCCTTGAGTAACTTATTTCGAATCTATCGCCGAACCACTCATGCACAAATTCTCACCACTCATGCATAAAATTAACACAAATAACATGAATGGTGTGAAAAACTAGGGCGTAATCCAGAATAAAGGTTTGTATGTACATATGTACTCGTATGTATGTATTCTCCTGCATGTTTTAAAAACAAAATCAAAAATCATTGCCTTCAGTTTCTTTAAGGTGCCCACAGCTGTCATAAAATAACTGTATACTCTTATCCTTATTGGTTTCCGTTTTTTACAAAAACTCTACACTTGATTAGCTGGAAACTCTTAATTTATGAAACTGAAATTGAATAAATATTTTTGTATTTTTTTAAAGGAACACAGGTTTTTGTTCGGTTACTATGACTTTTTAGCTGACAAAGCAATCCTTATCGCTTGGTTTTGAGAAACCCAGAAAGACCGACTCGATAATGCTCGCCATTCGCTGTAATGGCAGCTCCTTATTTATTTCAAAAGAAATAAAGACCGATGCTGTCGCCAGTTAATTTTAAAGTAAAGCCTGCTTCTAGGGCTTCTGCGTTTACTAGTCGTCTCTAAATATCTGACTACAGTCTGGATTCCAATCCAAAGCTGAATGTGAAATATTTTACTGGAGCTTCCTTAGAGTATGACCACTCTACATCCATTTGTGGCATCAGATTTCCAATGACACTGGCTCTTGGTGCTAGGTTGACCTTTATTCTCGGTGTTCGTTGAAATGTAAACGAATATTTTCTTTCTTTAGCAGTAATGATGCCGTCTAAATAACAAAGGGACTCCTTATCATTTAATCAGTGCTATGACGTAGCTTCTCACACCAGTTATGTTGCGTGTGTTAATTTTATACAGTAGTGACAGGACCTACAGTTTAAAGTCGAAACGAAATTTTGTTAAAGAAAATATTTTTGGGAAAAGCTTTTTCTTTTAGCGGATGTGACTATAATTTTGTAGAAATTTTCTTCAAACTACTTTTGATTTGCTTTCATCCTCTTTGCCTAACGCTGTTGAAAAGTCTTTAAGCTGCTCTAAGTAGGGGATGAATAAAATTATATGCTAACACGCAAATAGATTTTTAACTATTGGGAAGTATTCCATTAAAAATATTTATCAAAAATATACACATACATATATAATTCGTCATTACAGTACAATTAGTTAGGATTATGGCCTAGCATTTCACATCACTTATGTTGTGTGTGTTAATTTTTATATATGAGCGGCAGGACCTACAGTTTAAAGTCGACTCCGAACGACAGATTTTTAAGAAACTTTTCATGGAAATTTTATTTACTCTCAGAGTTTTTGCCAGAAATCTGCTGAGAGGAAGTCGCCGTTGAAATATTTGTTCATATTTCGTTTTGATGTCTGACGTGGGGTTTTGAACCGTGGCCTTACATCTAATAAGCCAACACAGTACCGACTAGACTACGATGACTTTCGGTCGACGTACCGCTCTGAACATTATTGAAGGCGCCCTCAATGTCAATACATACTGCAGGCAGCCTTGAAAGTAATTTTTTTTAAAAACGTTGTATTTCTGGGAAAAAAACTTGTTTTCTACAAAAGTATCAACATTTTTAAAGGAAACACCGGAGACCGGTGGTGTTTCCTTGCTACTTTCGCCCGGGACTTATAAAATACACAATATTTTATTTAAAAATGTAAATATTTCGTGTTATTGCTGAATTTATTGAAATTTCGAAAAATCTTGTTTTGTTAGAAAACAACTTAAATGAAAACTTTTTCGCATCTCATTAAACTTGGAAAAAAGGGAAAACTTGGCAAATGGCAACCTACACCAGAAGATGCCGATTTTGGAAAAAAAATCATCTTTCCAAATGAAGCTCATTTTGATCTTGGCGGGTATGTAAACAAGCAAAATTGTCGCATTTGGGGCACAGAAAACCCGCACGCATACATTGAAAAGCCGACGCACCCAAAACGAGTCACTGTTTGGTGCGGATTTTGGTCCAGAGGCATAATTGGGACATTTTTCTTCGAAAATGAGCCAGGAGTGCCCGTTACAGTCAATGGCGATTGTTATCGAGCCATGTTGAACGAATTTTTGTTCACAAACATTGAAGAGGAGGATACTGGCAACATTTGGTTTCAACAGGACGGCGCTACATGCCACACAGCCGAAGCTACACTCGATGTTTTGCACCCTGTTTTTGATGATCGCATTATCAGCCGCAGAGCTGATGTCGTTTGGCCACCTCGTAGCTGCGATTTAACACCGATGGACTATTATTTGTGGGGTGCCGTCAAAGATAAGTGTTACGCCGACAAGCCAGAGACAATTGACACTTTAAAGGACAATATTCGTGAAGCCATTGGTGAAATACAGCTGCACACAATCGATAATGTGCTTAAAAATTGGACCGATCGTTTAGGCTACTGCATGGCCAGCCGAGGCAGCCATTTGAATGAAATTATTTTCCATTATTAACCGGAAGGATTGTACTTTGAAATAAAAAAAGAAATTTGGGAAAATATTCAGTAGTTTTTTCTTAAAGCATTTTCAAAAAAAAAGTTATTTGGCGGACCCCTTAGTTTGCCATCCAGGGACCTTTCTCCCTCTCTCTTTTTATAGTTTGGATGAACAGATATGTCAGCCATAATTTAATGTTCTCAGCTGTCAAGCCATGGTTATCGATGCTAAAAAACTGCCGATAAAAAGCCTGAAGCATGTAAAAGTTGTGGCAATTGGTGTCTGCTCATTCATTGCAACATTAAATATATTTAAAAGACTTAAAAGATGTAAAAAATTCCACTATCAGTCTATTACTAGAGGCTTGCAAAGTATCAGCATGTATTTCTATCTCTGTTGTAGAGAAAGTTATAAAAATATTTTTTTCCATGAAACGCAGGTGAAAAAGTACAACCCAAAATACCGATTATCTATTAAATATTGAATCAAATTGTATAAACAATGGCAACAACAATAACAAGTCAACGATTTCAAATTTATTGAGGTTTTTTTTTCGAAAGAAATGCAAATTTTATTACCTTTTCCTTGTATAAACAAAACATTCATTCATTCTTTTTTAGCATTCTTGTTCTTCTCGTTTAAATAAATATGGGCCATGTTGGTGTTTATTTGTTATTTTAAATGCATGTGTTTATGTATACTTGCACTTGTTGGCATGTGTACATGTGTGTGATACTAAAAAAACAGTAAAAATAAACAATAAACAAAACGAAGACAACAATATTGTTTTAATCTAAACAAATTAAAACGAAAATAAAAAAATATAAAAGAAAAAGAGAAAAAAATAGGAAAATGTAACACAACGAAACAAAAGAGAATAAAGAAAATAGAAATTAAGAACTTTAACAACAACGCTTCGGGTGTGCATAAATACAAACAGAAAAGCAAAAGCAACAGTCACAGTAACAATTCAAAACTAATCAGTCAATTAATATTGGCAACTAACTTATTGAAAAAATGATAAAAATCAACAACAAATAACAATTTATTGTTGTTATTCAGAAAGGACAACGCCTGCATATACATACATAGTCCAGACGTTTGTTAAATAGAAAATAAAAGAAATTTAATATGTTACGTGATATTTAACAATTTTTGTTTTGTTTTCTTTTCAATGTTTTACTTAAAAAAAAAGAACCTTCATAGCTTTAAATTTTGGAGAACAAAGTAAAAATAAATAAAAAAAACGAAATAAGCCTCAAAGAGATTAAAAGAAAATCATATTAAGAAAAAAAAAAAGAGAAAAACAACAACAACAACAAAAAAGTCAAATAAAATTCAAAGACTGATTTATAACCTATTTATTGTATTAAAAACAAACCGCCATCATTTATGATTTTTATTTCATTTTAAATTAAATTCAATTAAATTTCATCTTCTTCTACTTCAACAAATTTCGTTTGTTAAACAACTTTAAAGATGAGCATGGTGTGAACGCTTTTTCGTTTTTCGTTATACGAATCCGAAATAATGAAATGCCATTATTGCCAGCAAGTTGTCAATTTGCTAAATATTAACAACAACTACAGCAAAGCTTTTAAAGAACAGCAGCAGCAGCACAACTAGTTGATGGAATTTCAATAATAGAGACGTACATACATAGCAACGACAACGACAACGACAGCGACAACAAAGCAAGAGAAAAAACAAAACAAACAAACAATTTCCCAAAAAAAAAAACCTCAATTTTATGCTCATCATAGTTTAGCATTTTGCCAGCAATAACAATAACAACAACAACACAACGATAAAGCAGCGCCATCATTATTATCATCACAAACAAAACAAAACAAAACAAAAAAAACAGGAGAAAAACAACGACATTATCTGCAACAACTATATGAAACAACATGTTCGTCTTCATCATTATCATTTTAATTGTAAATGCCTGTATAGCCGGTAAGTGATTTTTCTCTTATTTTTCTATGAATTTCTTTCAATTTTTTTTCTGATTTAAATCGCCTATATTGTGTGTTATTGCCAGTCAGCCAGTCAGTCAGTCCATTATCTATAATATCCTTAACATTTACTCAAATTAGCAAATATCAGCAACAATTGTCGTTTACCCAAATTGTGAATTTCCTTTTTCGTAGCATTTAATGGCCCGCAATAAAATGAGAAAAACATAAACAGCCAAAAAACAGCAAAAAAAAAACAACAACGAAATTTTGTTAAAGAAAATTTTCTTTGGGTAAAAGCTTTTTCTTTTAGCGGATGTGACTATAATTTTGTAGAAATTTTCTTCAAACTACTTTTGATTTGCTTTCATCCTCTTTGCCTAACGCTGTTGAAAAGTCTTTAAGCTGCTCTAAGTAGGGAATGAATAAAATTATATGCTAACACGCAAATACAGTGAAGTTCAAAAAAAGTTTACTATATCTAAATCTCTTATACAAAGGAGTTATGCATGTAAAAAAGTAACTGCACTGTGTTTACTGACCTCTTATGAATATAATTCCGTTACATTTCAAAAATTTGAAGCGTCACTCTTCTTTAATTAATTGCAAGTATAGATTTGGTTGTGATGTTTGATCATGGTGCATTTATTTTATTGAACAGCACTGTAGATTTTTAACTACTGGGAAGTATTCCCTAAAAATATTCACGTATACATACATACATAGGCTGCCTTCCAAAATGTTAGTTGCTTTGTGCTTGAACAAAGTATCGTGTTTCATAATGCCGCTGTACAAAATATATACGATGTATTCTATTTCAAAACGTCGTCAATGTGAATTTTTAACGCAGTCAAAAAGCAATCAGGCATCGGATTTATTGTTGATGCATTGTGTGGTTATTTTGCATATCTACATAGTTGATCTACAGTAGTAAAACTGCATACAAACTTTGTATTGATACATTTTGGAAGGCAGCCATAATTTGCCATTACAATCCGTCATTCAGGATTACGGCTTAGTTTTTTATACCACTTATGTTGTGTTTGTTAATTTTTATACATGAGTGTCGGGACCTAAAGTTTAAAGTCGACTGCGGACGATAGATTTTTGAAAAACTTTTCATGGCAATTTTATTTAACACTCAGAATTTTTGCCAAAAATGTGCTGAGAGGAAGTCGCCAAAGAAATATTTTTTCATATTACGTTTTGCTGGGAATGTCTACCCTTGGATTTGAATCGTGGCCTCACGTCTAATATGGCTGACACACTACCTACGAGAATACGGCGTCTTCAAAACAGCGACAAAACGTCATATAGTATACAGAACAAGGGAATGGGTAAGACGCTGCTAAGCACAATTAATAAATTTAAGGCGTACAGAGTTGAGACCGATACAAGCAAACATGAAAATCCTCTCTTGGAGGAATAATTTATTGGCAAAGAAGGCAAACACAGCTCTTTACACCTCTAAGGAGGTCAGGGATAAGATTTAAGCTCTACTAACTCTTTTGGGTCATGGATAAGATTTAAGCTCTTTTGGGTCGCGGTAAAGTCAACCATACTTTACGATGCTCACGTTTGGCCTGAAAAAGGGCAAAAATTGATGTCACTGCATACTAATAAGCAGAGTGCGTAGGCAGTCAGCTGTTGTAACAGACAGTACAATCTGTTCTAGTCCAACTTAAGCATTATTTGCTGTATTCAGTTTACTGTATTCTTAATTTCCATTGAAATAGAAGGCTTGTTTGGTGGCAATAAGATTCAATGAAGTTAAATGACTTGGCTCAAGCTGAAGTGCAATATTAGGAGTCACAGACATAGACACATACGGCTCGAATGCTGGATTCCTTATAATTTTTTCAATTTGATTTTAGGATTACAATTCTGATCCGATTATGCATAAATACCCGGTAAGGCTTCTAAATGCTGGATTATAAAGGGTCCGCCAAATAACTTTTTTTTTTTTTGAAAATGCTTTAAAAACAAAACTATTGAATATTTTCTCAAATTTCTTTTTTTATTTGAAAGTACAATCCTTCCGGTTAATAATGGAAAATAATTTCATTCAAATGGCTGCCTCGGCTGGCCATGCAGTAGCCTACACGATCGGTCCAATTTTTAAGCACATTATCGATTGTGTGCAGCTGTATTTCACCAATGGCTTCACGAATATTGTCTTTTAAAGCGTCAATTGTCTCTGACTTGTCGGCGTAACACTTATCTTTAATGGCACCCCACAAATAATAGTCCAATGGTGTCAAATCGCAACTCCGAGGTGGCCAAACGACATCAGCTCTGTGGCTGATAATGCGATCTTCAAAAACAGGGCGCAAAACATCGAGAGTAGCTTCGACTGTGTGGCACGTAGCGCCGTCCTGTTGAAACCAAATCTTGCCAATATCCTCCACTTCAATTTTTGTGAACAAAAATTCGTTCAGCATGGCCCGATAACGATCGCCATTGTCTGTAACGGCCACTCCTTGCTCATTTTCGAAGAAAAATGGCGTAATTATGCCTCTGGACTAAAATCCGCAGCAAACAGTGACTCGTTTTGAGTGTGTCGGCTTTTCAACGTATGCGTGCGGGTTTTCTGTGCCCCAAATGCAACAATTTTGCTTGTTTACATGCCCGCCAAGATCAAAATGAGCTTCATCTGGAAAGATGAATTTTTTTTTGCCAAAATCGGCATCTTCTGGTGTACGCTACTGCATGGCCAGCCGAGGCAGCCATTTGAATGAAATTATTTTCAATTATTAACCGGAAAGATTGTACTTTCAAATAAAAAAAGAAATTTGAGAAAAATATACAGAAGTTTTTTTTTAAAGCATTTTCAAAAAAAAAAAGTTATTTGGTGGACCCTTTATAGCCTACGTGTGCCATTGCAGTGTTTTCCCGACTGATGTCATGGCCATATTGAAAAAGCCCCAATGACATATTTGCCATTTAAATAAATTAATTTACTCGAATAATCGATATGAAATCAAGGTCCTCCATACTGGAATGAACAGGCATTAATGCAAAGCTAGTTAACCTCAGCACAGTCCTACATAGAAATGCTTGATGATCCCATTACTCAGAGGACAGTGTTGCATTGTGTCTCTTCTAGTTATGAGAGAACTAGGAATAGTTTGTTGGCTTGCGGTCTACACTTATATGTTGCCTACCATATATATTGTTTAAGTCGTGGCCATTGGGAGAATAAATGCAAAATAATGGGACTAAACAGCAGTATACTCACGGTGTGCAGACAAGCTGTAGTGAAATTAACAATAGAAATGAAAAAAGTCAGCTAGAGATCAGTTGTAGAGGCCCTATCTTTCTATCCTAACTCATTTGTGTTAAATTTAACTTTAAAGTTTCAAAACAAATTTCCAAAAAAAAACTTATCTTCATATCCATCCGAATGGCATCCATCCCTGAATGGAAAAATTTAAACGTGAAACATGAAATACCAAGTACGAGTATACGTGCTGTAATGTAGCATGTCTTGCTAGATTTAAACAAAAAGATAATTATTAAGATTGTGTTAAACAAAGCAGCAGAAAAGGTCAAAAGATTACACAATTTTCTTTCCCAATAGAAGAAAAATAAAAAGAAAAATAAATTTTAAGAAATTGTTTCCTGCAACTGACACACAGCATTTGAAAATGTAATTAAAACGGGCTGGCGTCTAAAGTAAACGATAAAAGCAAATTTAAATACTTAAATGGCTGCTGAAATGGAATTTAAATATTAAATTGCAGCAAATCTTTTTAGGAAACGATTTAAAAAATTTTATTTTTCGATTTTACACACGCACTCTCAAACTAATTTTAATAAAACTTTTCAGTTGAGTCAATGAATATCGAAAATGATAAAAAAAATGATATTTTTCTTTTCTTTAGAGAAGATTAGGGGTGTTGCAAAGCATCACCCTGATCTTCTTATTATTTCTTTGCTTTATTTTCATTCAATTAGTCGAGTCCAACTAAGCAGGTAAATGTTAGCAATTCCTGACATTGAGGGAGCCTTTAATAATGTTCTGACCGGTATGTCGACCGAAAGTCATCATAGTCTAGTCGGTAGTGTGTTGGCTTATTAAACGTAAAGGCCTGGGTTCAAAGTCCAGGTCAAACATCTCTAACTAAATGAAATATGAAAAAATATTTCTTCGACGACTTCCTCTCAGCAGATTTCTGGCAAACCCATCTGAGAATAAGTAGAAAATTGCCATGAAAACTTTCTCAAAAATCTGTCAGTCGACTTTAAACTGTAGGTCCCGTCACTCATGTATAAAAATTAACACATACGGCATAAGTGGTGTAAGAAGCTACGTCGTAATCCTGATTAAATGATGTGGAGCCCGTTTACATTGCAAGGAACACCGAGAATAAAGGTCGACCTAGCATCAAGAGCCATTGTCCAAAATAAGTGCCGATATTGCAGAATAGCATTGGGTTCAGTCAAAGATGTTAGAAAATTAGACACAAAGAACATTCGTCTCTTCATTGCTAGAGCCAAGCACTGATGATAGATATGTTCCGCCTACAACTAAGACTAACAGCTGTAGTCGCCGTAGTCTAGTAGGTAGTGTGTTGGCTTATTAGACGTAAAGCTGAAAGGGTTCGAGCGCCAGGGCAGACATCAAGACAAAATACAAAAAGTATTTCTTCGGCGACTTCCTCTCCGCAGATTTGTGGCAAAAACTCTGAGTGTTAAATAAAATTGTCATGAAAAAGTTTCTCAAAAAATCTGTCGTTCGGAGTCGACTTTAAACTGTAGGTCCCACCACTCATGTATAGAAATTAACACACACAACATAAGTGTTGTGAGAAACCAGGACGTTGTACAATGGGTCAATTCGACCTCCGTGTACTGTACTTGTCTTAATTGACAAATACACGTCCTCTAACCTAACCTAACCTAAGGCTCACAGCTATTACAGAAGTCATTTTATGAAATTAAAAGTCTTTTCGTCATGTCTACAAATAGGTAAGTGGCCTGTGAGGGCTGCAGTACTGTAGCATGATGGCCTTGCGATAGAAAAAAGAAGACAATCAGTATTCTTCTTATCCACGGCAGTCCAACAGAGCCTAGCAATATTCCATGTGCTGCCATGCTTCAACAAATTTGGGCATCCCTGTATAACGTCCAAAGAATTCCCAGTTTAACTGAAGTAAGCGACAACCCCATGCTCTAATATGCCAGTAAATATCAACAGCAACGTAATTTCCGATGAAATCTCTACCTTTTTGAGAAATCCTACATCGTTCACGAACGCTGACGGAGATTATTATGAAGTTTGTAAGGACTTGATCGCAGCCTGGTTATCTGAACAGATGAGGAAATTTTCAGGGAAAATTCTATCACCCAACAGGCATTGTGCTGGTTTCAATATGGCCATGACCTACGTCTGGAACACCATGCTACCTTATATGAAAGTTTAATGTCAGAATCCTGAATATATATACCATAGGCTACTCTGACCAGCAATTTGAAGCCGCCTCTATTCTTTCTAGGCAATGATAGATGGATAGCTCTATCGCTCTCCGACGCTCTACAGTAGACCAGTATAGCTAAAACTCGTGATTAGAGAAACCGAAACAACACAACGAAAAAACTAAGACTCAGAAAAAGATTAAAAAGATTCCGAAGGCATTTTGAGCGCTGAACACGAATCTGGGTTCAAAAACTTTTCATCACGTCAGGTTTTCGAGAAAAATCATTCAGATTTAAAAAATTCAAAATGGCGGACCCAGTATGGCGGTCAAGTAAAATCTGATTAATTTTTAAGGACCTCCGTAATGTTTTGTTTTTCTCTTGCACCCCTTGACATAAACTCACCTCCTACTTTAAGGGTGCATGCAAACAATTTGGCTTTGGGCTCATTTTAAAGAGCAAAGATCAATTGTCAATTTCTGGCAATAGCGCTGGTTCTAGCACGTCAGTGTTTAGTTGTATAATTTTTCAAAAATGGTCAAAAACGCTATTTTTAGGGGTTTCAATCCCCTTTTTTCGAAAACCTGACGTGATGGAAAGTTTCGTGTTCAGCGCGTGCTCAGCGCGCAAAATGCCTTCGGAAACACCTGGAGCCATCTTATTTGCAAAACCCATGCAGTCCTGTTTAGTCCGTAGTTTCTAATAAAGTCACTGCAGTCTAGTAGTAGGTAGTGTGTTGGTTTATTAGACGTGTGGCCACGGTTTAAACCCCAAGTTAGTCATCAAAACAAGGTACGAAAGAATATTTCTTTCACTCAGCAGATTTCTGGCAAAAACTCTGAGAAGAAAAAGAAAGTGCCATGAAAAGTTTCTCAAAAATCTGTCATTCGGAGTCGACTTTTAATTCTTAGTTCCGCCAATCATGTATAAAAATTAACACACACAATTTAAGTGGTGAGAGAAACTAGGTCGTAATCCTGATTGAGGGGTTATAATGACCAATTATGTACGTATGTATGTATGTTGTAATAAAATTCTCTTACATAATGCTTATGTAATGGCTCTTGCCTTAACAGTAAATTGAAATGTTATAACGGTTAATACAATTTAACGCATAAGTAATTTTAATCAATATTAATCGATAACACTTATACGTCACAGTGACCTTGTTAATACAAAAAAAAATTTAACGAACAAACCAAAAACCAACGATTCATGTTAACGTCTTAGACCGTCGATTATATTTCGATAAGACGTAGTAAACACTCAACAGGTTCGTTATCAAATACACGTATACATGAGTATGTATAGAGAACAGCGACATACAAACATTAATTGATTTTATTAATTACAATCTCCTCCTGAAAATTAGTTTAAACCATCAGACTGTTAATTACAGTCATTTAAATTCAAATTATATGGCAATGAAAGTGCTTTTAATTCATTCGAAAAAAGTGTGTCAAAAATCTTACGTCTCAGTTCCACAAGTGCCAGACCAGGCCAGAGAAGTTGCTAAGAGGTCTCCCTTTTTCTTGCTCATCAACTACAGTTTGAAAACAAAGTTGTACAGCTAGAAGCATAAACATTCAAAGCTGGATGAAAATGGTTCTTCTTGTACAGAAGCATTTGGAATATTTACATTCACTTTTCATTTCTAGTAACGACAGGACAAAGGGTATCTAATAAAATCAATACAACACTATACATACATCGTATGTACGAGCATGTGTGGGAAAAAAGGGGCCAATTGTAGTTTGTGTTCTCTTTTACCACAATATTGTGGCAAAGTAAACTTGACCCTGAACTACAAAGAAACTTTTTCAATTTTAAAAGAAAGAAAAACAGGACAGAAAATAATATAAGAAATGAAACAGAAAGAACAACAATATTAACAAGTTTTTTTTGGGGGGTTTATGTATGGTAGCCAAAAAAAAAAATACAAAAAATTACTGCAGTAAACTTTTCCTTCAAATAAAAAGTAATTGTTTGGTTTGGCAACAGGATACAATGGCCTGTTGTTGTTATTATTACAGTGTGTGTTAAAACTTTATTTGACGAAAAGTATAATAAAAATCAACTTGCAATAGTGCAGTGCAGTTTCAACAATTTCAGCAATTTATTTAAATTCCTTACGGCCTGCCTATGCAATGCAGTAGCAATGAAAATAAACAGCAGCGTCAGTGTGGTTTCTTTACAATTTTTTTTTATTTTTATTTCTTGTGAACAAATTAAACACACAATAAAAATGTGAACATTTTAACCAAATGTATGGCAGAAGGATAACAATCATAAACGAAAACAATTCAAAGAAATTTTTAAGTTGTTTTCTTCTGTGAACATTTTCCTTCTTTTTTTTATTACATTGACATTTACAAACGCTGTCAATGGTCTGAAGGAAATTGAACTGAATGGCAGCAATAAAACCAAACAAATATACTGTGTATGTATATGGTAAACAACATAACATTCGAACATACATACATACATACAGTATAAGCCGACCTAACAAAACATTCTTAGTAAATTTGCGTAAAAATTTCGTTTATTTCTCAACATATTCTCCCAATGGTACAATACATGTTTTCCAACCGCAAATGTTACGTCTTTATTACCTTCGAGTCAAGTTTTTAAGTCTTTCAAAAGAGAATGCGAGAAGGAACTTCTGTCTCTGTGTGTAACGCAAGGGAAAAACTGTCTGGCAGTCAACGAATCAATAATTATGCTAATGGCAGCACTGTAACCAAAACATAAAACATAAGTGTGGACATGATATGGTGAGTTATTTTTGACAACAAAAGCTATATATTGGCTTCAGAGGGCAGTTAGGAAACAAGGCCTTTTTTCTCTCCAATAAAAAAATTTCTACTTCATAAGAAGCTTATTTTGCACGTGCTAAATGGTCCGCCAAATAACTTTTTTTTTGAAAATGCTTTAAAAAGAAAAGCTACTGAATATTTTCTTAAATTTCTTTTTTTATTTGAAAGTACAATCCTTCCGGTTAATAATGGAAAATAATTTCATTCAAATGGCTGCCTCGGCTGGCCATGCAGTAGCCTACACGATCGGTCCAATTTTTAAGCACATTATCGATTGTGTGCAGCTGTATTTCACCAATGGCTTCACGAATATTGTCCTTTAAAGCGTCAATTGTCTCTGGCTTGTCGGCGTAACACTTATCTTTGACGGCACCCCACAAATAATAGTCCAACGGTGTCAAATCTTAGCTCCGAGTTGGCCAAACGACAGCAGTTCTGCGGCTGATAATGCGATCTTCAAAAACAGGGCGCAAAACATCGAGTGTAGCTTTGGCTGTGTGGCACGTAGCGCCGTCCTGTTGAAACCAAATGTTGCCAATATTCTCCTCTTCAATTTTTGTGAACAAAAATTCGTTCAACATGGCCCGATAACGATCGCCATTGACTGTAACGGCCACTCCTTGCTCATTTTCGAAGAAACATGACCCAATTATGCCTCTGGACCAAAATCCGCACCAATCAGTGACTCGTTTTGGGTGCGTCGGCTTTTCAGTGTATGCGTGCGGGTTTTCTGTGCCCCAAATGCGACAATTTTGCTTGTTTACATACCCGCCAAGATCAAAATGGGTTTCATCTGACAAGATGATTTTTTTTGTCAAAATCGGCATCTTCTGGTGTAGGCTACTGCATGGCCATTAAAGCATTTTCAAAAAAAAAGTTATTTGTCGGACCCTTTATTTATATGATCCTGAAGCATTGTTACTTGCACAAGTAGCTGAAGCTACTTTTGTTGTGTTTGAAAGAAGACCCAGCGTTATTGGCGGAGAATGAACCATTAGCTGCACAAGTTGTACGACTCTAATGTATAAAACGCATAAAATCGCAAATGAGCGCAAATACTCCAGTAAAGTTGCCCGGCCACACATCAAATAATGAATCAAACTCGTCTTTTGATTTTTACTGTCTGCGTAGCATAAATCATATTGTTACGTTTTTACCTTTTTAAAAACGTTTAAATATGAGTTCGTTAATTGCAACAAAGTAAAAACAAATATGTCTTTAGTTTTTCTTAACTCTCTTTATTATTTACACTACCCTTGTGTACCACCGTATAGAACTTAACGATACAACAATAATAATCTGTTTATTCACTGTACTAGTTCACACAAGCACTGTTGCCAGATTTGCCGATTTATCGGCATTTTGCCGATTTTTGACTTCAAAAATGACAAAGTGCGATTTGCCGATTTTTGCTCTCAAAATGCCGATTTAATTAAAAGTATATGTTTGCACCACTGTTTTCATATAATTGTGTCAATATGACTTTGTTAAGAATAGAATATTTCGTATCTGAAGAAGATATGCAAAACATTGATACAGAATTTCTAGAACTTAAATTATTAGATTTCAATCAATAAAAACGAAATGGATTTCTTAACTTTTTGGAAACAAATTGGTGGAATGAAAACTATCGATACAAACTTTTTATTTCCAAAATTGTCAATTTTTATCCAAACAATTTTAACTCTACCACATTCGTCCGCCAATGTGGAAAGGATATTTAGTCAGGTAAATATCAATAAAACTAAACAAAGAAATCGTTTAGACAATATCACAATTGAAGGAATTCTGTATACCAAAGACTACTTAAAATTAAATAAAACAAATTGTTTTAATACATTAATAAAACCTGATGTATTGCGGCAATTAAATTCCGATATATATAAATAAATGTTTAATTATATTTAATAGAACAAAGTGTAAACCATTTGCGACCGTATGTCTGCTCTCAGCCAGCAAAGCTTTATTACCGATCTAGTCGTATGTCTGCTCTCAATCGATAAGTAGTAACAGTGGCACATAAAATAGTGCGAACAATAAAGAATTTAATTGAAACTAAACACAAATTTATTTTTATTTTGTTTGCAATCAACGAACTCGTATTTTAAACGTTTTTAAAAAGGTAAAAACGTAACAATATGATGCACTCAAATACTGTACTGGGATAGGAGCAGGACACGACACAGATTACAGAGGACTTATCGGCAATGATAATCCATCTTAAGTCACCACTATTAGGGAAAAGAGTTCCAGCAACAAGCAGGTTTTTACACCACTCATGTTGTGTGTGTTAAATTTGTACAAGAAAGGCGAGATCTGCAGTTTTAAGTCGACTCCGAACGACATATTTTTAGGGAAACTTTTTAAAACGATTTTATCAGAGTTTTTTGCTAGGAGACTGCTAAGAGGAAGTCGCCGATAGAAATATTTTTTTATTTGGTTTTATTGATGTCTGAGCTGCGATTTGAACTACGGTGTTGCAACTAATAAGCCAATCAATCAATCGATAAGTTTTTGAAATTCGTTGAAATCGAATGATATTTTATAAGTTGTGCTTAACTTAGATTTGACGATTTCGCTGCTTAAATTATTTCAAAATAATGCTCTAATAAAATGGCAAAAAGAAAATTACTGAAAGAAGTGTTCCGTGAACTTGAAAGTAGCGATGACGAATTTTACTTTGACTCTTTCAACACTGATTTTGATAAAGAAACATTTTCCAACCACCATGCCACACATATATAAAATTAATACGGTCGCAAAGATAATACGGTCAATGTATAGATCTATATTTAACTTTTGTACAAAAATGATTAAATGATATGAATTATTTACTTATGTATATGTAACTTAGAATAAAAACAGACATTTTACCAAAAAGTAGGATATTATTATTTCTCCGATTTTTTGACGATTTCGAAAATATTTTGCCGATTTTGCCGTTTTTTTCATCTAGTTTTGACGATTTTATACCAAATTTATCTGGCAACAGTGCACACAAGTATTCGCTAGATCTTTACAACCACGACTTATTTTGTTCACACGCAACTTCACACAAGGCTGACTAAATTCACTCTCCCTGCTGCTTGCTTTGTGCAGCCCTTTTATAGTCCGCACACACGCGTATCAATCAGTACGATGAACGTTCTCGATGTGGAATGTTCTCGCACGCGCCTTCGCGAAAACTCTATTGCTAGTACATTGTTGTTTGTGTACTCGCTTATGTTATGTACCAGTCGCTACCAGGTTCGATACATATTTGTCGTAGCTGGTTTACTTTATGTTGTTGTTGCTACCTGCTTCGTTGTACACATGTGTGTGTGTGCAGCTTTAGATAATCACCACGTTCGTTGTATTCTTAGTGTTAGTGCGTATTTGTGTCGTGTGTATTGTGTTGGTGTAGCTGGTAGCTTTTGTTTATCGTTTTTATTGTTAAACGATATTAGGTCGTTTCGCTTCGCGTAACACTGCCGCCCACTTAAGCCTGTTCGTCCCGAATAGGCTCATTATCTCCTTTCCCATATTTTGCCAGTCGCTCTATGTGTACGACCTTAATTTTTGCTCGGGGGCTGTTAGCTTTCTGTATCCTGTATACGACATCGTTTAATCGTTTAATTATTTTATACGGTCCATCCCAGCTGGTCTGTAGCTTGGGAGATAATCCCTTCTTCCGCTTTGGGTTGTATAGCAGAACCATTTGTCCCTCATGGAAGCCCTCTGTGTTTGCAGCATGATCATACCTGGCCTTCATTCTATCACTGACCATTTTTATACGGGTGCGCACAAACTCATGAAGTTCATTTAGGCTTTCATCTTTTCCAGTGGATGTGGCATCCCTCTCTGTGCCGGGCTTAACGCCAAACTCTAAGTCACCGGGCAGCTTTATCTCAGTCCCAAAAATAACCTTGGCGGGTGATCTAGATGTTGAATCATGGACAGCGGATCGGTACGCCAGTAGAAACCTCGGAATGTGTTCGTCCCAGTCTTTCTGTTGCTCGCTCACTACTTTTCGCAAGTATTCCTCCAGGGTTCGGTTAAATCGCTCTACCATTCCGTCTGACTGTGGGTGAAGAGGCGTCGTTCGAGTCTTCTTAATGCCATATACTTCGCACATTTCCTTGAATACAGCTGACTCAAAATTTCTGCCTTGATCGGAATGTAGTTCTATTGGAACCCCGTAGCGGCATACCCAGTTGTTCACAAAAACGTTAACTATTGTGTTCGCCTCTTGATTGGGTATGGCATATACTTCCGGCCATTTGCTGAAGTAGTCCATCACAACGAGAACATATCGGTTTCCGGTATTGCTGACTGGAAAAGGGCCTGCAACGTCCATGGCTATCCGCTCGAAAGGTGCGCCTGAGTTGTACTGCTGCATCTGACCTCGACTTCTTCTTGTTGGACCTTTAGCTTCAATACACTGGGTGCAGTTTGCTATCCAATCCGCCACTGCTTGTTGACATCCAACCCAATAAAAACGTTGTTTTAGCCTTTCCAGTGTCTTTGTCACTCCAAGATGTCCTCCGCTGGCTCCATTATGGAACTCCTTTAACACTTCTTTCATTTTGGAGGAAGGCACTACCAATAGGTTGGATGAGGTCTTGCCATCAGCGCTTTCCCAAAGTCGATATAGGCACCCATTTATGATCTTTAAGCTGTCCCATAGTGCCCAATATGCTTTTGTAAGAGGACCTTCTGCGGATATCTCATTTCTTGTAGGTCGTTTGTCCTCCTCCTTCGCTGCTATTAACTTCGCCAATATTGGGTCACTCCTTTGTGCTTGGGACCAGTCTTCGTTGGCTTCAATCCGCGTTAGCCGGATATCGACGATGGATTCATTTTTCTCAGCTTTCACGCAATGTTTACACTCCAAATTACAAGGTCGGCGTGAAAGAGCGTCAGCATTTCCATGTTTTATGCCTCTTCGGTGTTCAATGCTGAAGTCGTAAGTCTGGAGGCGTTCAATCCAACGTGCTAACTGTCCTTCAGGGTTCTTGAATTGTAGCAGCCATCTCAATGCGGAGTGATCAGTCCTCAGCAGAAAATTCTGGCCATACAGATACTTATGGTAATGTTTGATGCACTCCAGCACTGCCAGTAGCTCTCGTCGGGTTACACAGTAGTTCCGTTCAGGCTTTGACAATGTGCGACTATAGTAGCCTACGACTTTCTCTGTTCCATTGATCACTTGGGAAAGTACACCACCAATACCATGTCCGCTAGCATCACTGTCTAAGATGAACTTTTCTCCTGGGAGTGGATACGCCAAAACTGGTGCAGCACACAAGAGGTCTTTTAGTGTCTGGAACGCCTTCTCCTGTGGCTCACCCCATTGATAGATTTTTTACTTCTTGGTGAGCTCATGCAAACTTGTAGCCACGCTGGCAAAGTTAGGCACAAAGCGTCTATAGTATGTGCATAGTCCCAAAAAGCTGCGTAGTTCATGAAGATTCTGGGGACGAGGCCAGTCCTTTACTGCTCGTATTTTATCTTCATCGGTGGATATGCCATCTGCTGTGACAAGATGCCCCAAATATTTCACCTGCTTTTGGAAAAATGCACATTTCTTTACGCTTAGTTTTAGTCCAGCCGTTGATATCCGTTGCAGAACTTCTCCCAGGTTCTTGAGGTGTTCGTCGAAAGTTCTGCCCATCACTATTATGTCGTCGAGATACACCAGGCAAGTCTTCCAATGCAGTCCCTTTAGCACACGTTCCATAAGCCGCTCGAATGTGGCCGGAGCATTACAGAGTCCAAATGGCATAACCTTAAACTGCCATAAGCCGCCGTTCGCACTAAATGCGGTTTTCTCTTTGTCCTTGTCTGCAATCTCCACCTGCCAATACCCGCTTTGTAGATCCAATGTGGAGAACCATTTTGTTCCGGCTAGCGTGTCGAGTGTATCGTCAATTCTTGGTAGCGGGTAACTATCCTTTTTGGTGACATCATTCAGCTTCCTGTAGTCTACGCAGAATCTTGTACTGCCATCTTTCTTCTTTACTAAGACTACAGGTGAGCTCCACGGACCCGATGATGGTTCGATTACACCGCTCTTCCTCATTTCGTCGACTAACTCCTTGACCTCATTACGCTTCGCCAGCGGTATGCTTCTGGGTGCCTGCTTTATCGGTCTCGCTTCGCCAGTATCAATTTCGTGTTTGACCATGGCTGTTCTTCCTTGCCTTTTGCTGTTCGTGGCGAAAGCGAAAGCATACCTTTTTAGCAGCTTTTTGGCTTTGGTTTTCTCTGCAGCTGCTAAACCTGCTATCCATTTCTCCACATTTTCACCAAATTCCTTTTGATCCTTGGCTGACATATCGGCAGGTTGCGGCGTTTGTTCGCTGTTTATTACCGCCTCTACTGGAACACATTCGCCCACCTCTGAGTTTTTATAGACGACTCTTTCATGGCCTGATAGATTTAGCACTCTCACCGGGACTATTCTTTGTTCTGTGGATTTGACGAGGGCCTTTGCTGATATTAAATCCGTCTGTATTTCTGCTGGTTCCACAACCCACAAGCGGTTTTCCACACAGTCTCCATCCAAACGCGCCCATATCAGGGATTCACTCTGAGGTGCCAATTTGAGTTGTTCGACCGCAACTATCCTTCTTGCGTGCACTTGATGCTTGTACCCCACGTCTAGAGGTATCTCATTTCGCCAACTCATAATCTGTTGCCCCATATTCAAATTGATGTCATGAGCTATCATGAAATCGGCACCAATTATAACCTCGTCCACAATATCGGCAACAATAAAGATGTGACTTACACTAATGTTGGCTATAGTCACCTTCGCCTCAGTTTTTCCGTGGACGGTGGCAGACTCTCCCGTAGCTGTCCGTAGTCTTACATTGCTAAGTGCCTCACACTTTCCCTTCACTACATCTGGCCTGATGATAGACTGCGTCGCCCCGGTGTCTATAGTGAAGGTATGTGGTCTGCCATTTATATATCCGCACGCCGTAAGATTGTTGTTGTTCTGTTGCATCACTGATATTGAGATTGTGGGGCCCTCGCTTGTGGGAGCCAGCACTTGCCCCTCAGTGCTAGCTCGTTTTAGTTTAACGGGGACTCTTGTGAAGATGGTTGGTAGTTCGCCCGTTTCTTATTCCTTGATGGTGAGACCGGTCTTGATCTTTTCCGTGGCGCTTTACAGTTCCTTTGGAAATGACCACCCTTTCCACAATTGAAGCATTTAAGTTTAGCCCTTTGTCCGTTTTCTTCCATAGCATGCTTCACCATCTCCTTAACTTTAGTTAAAAGGCATTCATCTTCCTCCACGACTTCCATTCTTCGCACTTTGCTTACTTGAGGTCTAGAAATAGCTCGAGCGGTCTCTTTGGCTAGTGCGAAGGCCACGGTCTCTGCAAAGGTTGTCTTCTGTGTGGAACATACCGCCAGTTTAATGTCAGGATCTCGTATACCATTGACAAACGCCTCGGTCTTAATGTTGTCTATCAGCGGGTGGTTTTCTCCGGGGTATGTGAGCTGCACTAATCTCTCAACCTCCATTGCAAAGGCTTGTAATGACTCATTTGCCTTTTGCGCCCGGCATCTCAACTCCATGCGGTATAGTTCCCGTTTGTGCTCATCGCCGAATTTACGCTGCAACGCCACCATTAAGTCGTTGTAGTTGTTTCTGCTGCTGACTGGCATGGTTTCCAGGATCTCAGCTGCGACACCTTTTAGCGCCAAAATCAGTTCCAGAGCCTTCTCTCCATCGTCCCATCCGTTTCTGCTGGCTACTGTCTCAAATTGGAATTTGAATACGGATAGGGGTGAGCTACCATCAAAGCAAGGTGTTCTTATCCTGCTGGTACTTTCCGAAACGACGCGCACTGGTTCTGGTCGCTGGCTTTGGAGGTTGTTGATCTTTTCCTCCATCATCACGATTTTTCCGCTGACGGTCCTTTCCAAATTGTCCACTTTAGTGTCAACGGTCTTTTCCAAATTGTCCACTTTCGTGTCAACGGCCTTTTCTAAATGTGACACCCTTTCTTCGACACCAGTGATCCTTTTGCTGACCGACTCATGGATTTCCTGGAGCTTTCCAGATGTTGTTTCCAGCTCCATTTCAATTTTTGACAAAATTGCTGCTTGCAGTCGTTGGTTTTCGGCTCTAGAAGCTTCTTGAACATCAGCAAATAGCTTTTGGTTGGCTTCTTGCATTTTTCGACTTTCGGCTATAGAAGCTTCTTGCACTTCAGCTAACAGTTTTTGATTCTCGGTTCTAGAAGCTTCTTGCACTTCAGCTAGAAGTTTTTGATTTTCGGTTCTAGAAGCTTCTTGCACTTCAGCTAGAAGTTTTTGATTTTCACTTCTAGAAGCTTCGAATAGCTTCTGGTTTGCTACTTCCATTTTCTCCATCATAGCAGCTAGCAACAAATTTATGTCAACACCGCTAGCCGTTGCAGGGGTCTGTAATTCTCGTTCCTCTTCTTCCTCGAACTCGTGAGAATCGATGTTAATGCCCTGATGCTGCAGATGTTCCCTTAACCGCCTTTGGAGTTCATTCTTCGTTCCCGTTGTTGGCAGCTCTAATTTACCCAACTCTCGTTTCAGCCGGTCCACTCTTAATTCCGATAGTTTCATTTTATTTATTTATTTCTTTTTATTTATTTTTACTTTTGGATTTTGCAATCCCACTTCTGACACCAATTGTTACGTTTTTACCTTTTTAAAAACGTTTAAATATGAGTTCGTTAATTGCAACAAAGTAAAAACAAATGTCTTTAGTTTTTCTTAACTCTCTTTATTATTTACACTACTTTTGTGTACCACCGTATAGAACTTAACGATACAACAATAATAATCTGTTTATTCACTGTACTAGTTCACACAAGTATTCGCTAGATCTTTACAACCACGACTTATTTTGTTCACACGCAACTTCACACAAGGCTGACTAAATTCACTCTCCCTGCTGCTTGCTTTGTGCAGCCCTTTTATAGTCCGCACACACGCGTATCAATCAGTACGATGAACGTTCTCGATGTGGAATGTTCTCGCACGCGCCTTCGCGAAAACTCTATTGCTAGTACATTGTTGTTTGTGTACTCGCTTATGTTATGTACCAGTCGCTACCAGGTTCGATACATATTTGTCGTAGCTGGTTTACTTTATGTTGTTGTTGCTACCTGCTTCGTTGTACACATGTGTGTGTGTGCAGCTTTAGATAATCACCACGTTCGTTGTATTCTTAGTGTTAGTGCGTATTTGTGTCGTGTGTATTGTGTTGGTGTAGCTGGTAGCTTTTGTTTATCGTTTTTATTGTTAAACGGTATTAGGTCGTTTCGCTTCGCGTAACAATATGTTCTTTTTTCTTCTTCACAACAGCAATACAATGAAGTTGGAAGCTTCAATTTTGTGCTAAGCAACACATATGAAAATTTGTTCAGTTAAATTTGATGTGTCGCCATGCTCCATAAGAGAAAATGTTTCCATGGAAAATCAAAGTAGGAGACGTCAAAAGCTTAAGTGGAAATATCTTCTGATTGAGGAACGTTGGATGTATGAAATTAAAGAAGAAGAACAAAAGACTGAAGTCAGAATGTGTTGTCATCTTGGTAACTAAGTGGGGATGAAAAATAATCCGAGTCAAAACGTATTATGACAGTAGTCACCTTGGTAACTAATTAGGGATAAAAAGTAATCTGCAAAGTTTAATGTCGTAACATAAGATGTGTGACGAAGCAATTTGAACTTTAATTTAGTTTGTAGGTAGTGTTTAGGGTTATAAGACGTGAGGCCACGGTTCAAAAGGAAAATATGAAAAAAAATATTTCTTCGACGATTTCCTCTCAACAAATTTTTTTGCAAAAACTCGGAGAATAAAATAAAATTTGCTATGAAAGGTTTCTCAAAAACCTGTCGTTCGTAATCAACTTTAAACTGTAGGTCCTGCCACTTATGCATAAAATTACTACAGCTTTGACTGTTGTCTCAGTTGTGAAGTAGTGGAGTCATGCATCTTCCTAGTTTGTAAATCGATTCCTTTAAAGTAGAGTTTAGTTCGGCTTGAATATTGTTGGACCTTTCAAAAGTATTGTACCTTTCAATGTATTGTATAAGGGGCATCTGTGTCACTGTATCTATTCCAGCGGTTCCTCATGTAATGAGTACACAGGCGTAGATGCTTCGTTTGCCTACAAAAAACTTCTGCAGAGGCTTTAGTTTATATCGTTTGAGTGAGAAGAGAGTTTTGTGCTTTTTCTCCTGAGCTGTACATCTCTGGCTCGAGGCAGAGACTTTTCCCATTAGACTCACCTTTTTTTGATAGTCCATCAAGGCTATCGTTACTTGATATCAAATCCCTCACAAAATTCATTAACCTTTCAAGTTAGTGTGATATTGGTTGGCGGGATTCGGTCTCAAGCAGGATGTGGTACAACTGCCTGTCGTCATGTGTGCTCTAGAGATCAGCAATGAATCTTTTTTTCGCTACTCATAAGCACTCATGAAGTTTTGAATATAAATGAGTCAACAATATTGAAATTTAATTATGTACTCTGATTCATTCATACTCACTACAACGTTGATTTATAAGTACAGGTTGCAATGAGTATGAACACAACGTTGATGTTTGATTCGAAAGCCTACTCATTTAGATTCATAAATTTAGAAAAATGCCTATAATACTCATAAATGATTCGAATGATTCGAGTGATTCGAATCATTCATCAAAATTTATAGTCTTAGTTGTTGTTGCATTTACAAACAAGAAGAAAGAAAAGCACAAAGACAGCAAACAAAGCAAACACACAACCTTATAGTGAGTATTGTAGAGTTCGTACGCGAATCATACTTATTTTTTGATTCTTGTAAATGTTAAGTCATGGAGAGTCGAAATCAACAGCATCATACGTTTTGTTAAATATGAGTACAATGAGTACTTCAAACTTTGAATATGAATAGTATGAGTATAATATTAAAATAAGTATGAATGCGTATACGTATCAGAAATCATGAGTATGATTCGAATCTACTCATCTTTTTGAATACTCATTGCTGATCTCTGGTGTGCTCATATAAGCTTTGGTTTGAATGCAATGCCAGTCCATATTCTATTACATAAGAGAGATTAATTTGTTCTCCTTTTTGATCGTTTATTATTGATGGCTACAGAAAAAAGTTATAAACCATATGCTGCTGGTAAACGTAAAAAACCTGATAATTTTAACCTGTTTTAAGTTTTTTTTATTTATTTTCTATCCTTTCAGGAGCCTGCGACTGTCTTAAATTCTATCCCCCACCTTTTAATTTTTTCTGTTGCTTTATTTCAGTTCATTGAACAAATTTTCCGATTTAAACGGAGTGATATATTTACCGTAGTAGATCGTAGACCGATTAACTGTTGAGATTAAGTTATTGAAAAAATATTTTTTCATATTTCGTAGACTGGCATCTAATAAGCCAATACACTACCTGCTAGACTACGTACTCCCATCTTCCATTGACAGAAATTAATCGATTTATTTTTATACAGTAATATTCGAATATTTAAACGAAAAAGGATTTTACCTTACCAAACAGTCAAAACAATAAAATCAAATATCCAATTGCTGTTTGAAATTCAAATAAATTCCAAGAAACTGAAAACAAATACTGGGATTATATTCTCTACACTTTTTTTTATTGCTTTCTCTTTTATACGTGTTTTTATTTTATTTTATTTTTTGTTGTTTTTTTTTTGTTGTTTTTCGTTGACATTTTTCATTGACCCACTTTGCGTTAACAACGGTGCTGACTTTCTTACTTGCTCTGCCACTACTCCTGTCATTTATTATACATTCTCTTTCTTTTTTTGTTGTGTTTTTTTTTTTGTTTTTGTTGTGATAGTGTTACTTTTAATGTATTTTGAAAAAAATTTTTGTGGCTGAAAATTAAATCAACTACATGCGCTACACACAGGTTTAAATGCAGGCGAGTGGTGTATTTATGTATGTGTATGGACGTATGCTATGCAATTTTCTTGTATTAACGAGTAAAAAAAAAATAGAAAAAAAATGTAGAAATAAATGCAATTTCATTTGCTCGACATGTTTCACCCAAATAATTAAAATATATTACTTACCGCGCAATGCTATGCTGGCCTCATTCTCTATTCTCTCTATTCATTTAAAAATGTCCATCATTTTAAAAAAAAAATTTTGTCATTGCAATAGAAAACGTTAATGTTGGAAAGAATTTTGCCAGAGACCATTACAAAATAGCTTTTAATACAATGGCACTACTCAATCATACTAAAATATGTATAGGGGTAACCATATAGCGATTTCAAAATCACTGAACTGTCATTTATTTAGTAAAAGTTTCAGGATTATAGTCGACATAATCAATCTGCTTGCCTTTGTTTAAGTTTACTTTTGAAACCATCCCTTTAATATTTATTTTGTTCTTGTTCCATACATACAACGCACATATTTTTTTTTAATAATTTTGTTTTCTTTTTTTTCTATTTTTAGGCACAATACCAGCTACACCGGAAAATATTACCGTAACGTTCTTAACTCCATCCACGGTGCGTGTGTCGTGGCAAACAATGATTGATTTGAATGCACATCCTGTTGAAAAATACATCGTAACATACAAGCCAACAGATGACAGGTATGTATGAATTACTGCATTAACACACATGTATGTACATACATACGTATGCATAAAGCACACTTACATTAATCGCTGCAATAATATTAGAAATGAAACGTTTTGAATTGAATTAAAATGAAATTGGTAATTGAAATTGAATAATGCGTCCTGCATTTAACTGTTAAATTGCTTAGAAATGAATGATTAAAATGAAGAAATTATCATAATTTAATAATTTTGTATAACAGTTGATGTCATGGTAATACATTCGTATTTACAGTGGTATTCACAAACAAAAAAAATTTAATGTAGGCTTAATGGATGAAGTCGCCGTAGTCTAGTAAAAGGTCCGCCAAATAACTTTTTTTTTGAAAATGCTTTAAAAAAAACTACTGAATATTTTCTCAAATTTCTTTTTTTATTTGAAAGTACAATCCTTCCGGTTAATGGAATAATGGAAAATAATTTCATTCAAATGGCTGCCTCGGCTGGCCATGCAGTAGCCTACACGATCGGTCAAATTTTTAAGCACATTATCGATTGTGTGCAGCTGTATTTCACCAGTGGCTTCACGAATATTGTCCTTTAAAGCGTCAATTGTCTCTGGCTTGTCGGCGTAACACTTGTCTTTGACGGCACCCCACAAATAATAGTCCAACGGTGTCAAATCGCAGCTCCGAGGTGGCGAAACGATTCAAGCTCTGCGGCTGATAATGCGATCTTCAAAAACAGGGCGCAAAACATCGAGTGTAGCTTCGGCTGTGTGGCACGTAGCTCCATCCTATTGAAACCAAATGTTGCCAATATTCTCCTCTTCGATTTTTGTTAACAAAAATTCGTTTAACATGGCCCGATAACGATCGCCATTGACTGTAACGGCCACTCCTTGCTCATTTTCGAAGAAAAAATGGCCCAATTATGCATCTGGACCAAAATCCGCACCAAACAGTGACTCGTTTTGGGTGCGTCGGCTTTTCAATGTATGCGTGCGGGTTTTCTATGCCCCAAATGCGACAATTTTGCTTGTTTACATACCCGTCAAGATCAAAATGAGCTTCATCTGAAAAGATGATTTTTTTTGCCAAAAATCGGCATCTTCTGGTGTAGGCTACTGTATGGCCAGCCGAGGCAGCCATTTGAATGAAATTGTTTTCCATCATTAACCGGAAGGATTGTACTTTCAAATAAAAAAAAAGAAATTTGAGAAAATATTCAGAAGTTTTTTCTTTAAAGCATTTTCAAAAAAAAAAGTTATTTGGCGGGCCCTTTATAAGAAACGTTCAGTTCATTAACCGAAAGGATTGTACTTTCAAATAAAAAAAGAAATTTGAGAAAATATTCAGTAGTTTTTTTGTAAAGCATTTTCAAAAAAAAAGTTATTTGGAGGACCCTTTAGGTAGTGTGTTGACTTATTAAACGTAAAGCCAGGGTCAAACACCAGATCAGACATCAAAACGAAAAAATATTTCTTCGACGACTTCCTCTCAGCAGATTTCTGGGAAAAACTCTGAGCGTTAAATAAAAAATTGCCATGAAAAGATTCTCAAAAATCTGTCATTCGGAGTCGACTTTAAACTGTAGGTCCCGTCACTCATGTATAAAATTAACGCGAACAACATAAGTGGTGTTAGAAGCTATGTGGTAATCCTGACTGAAGGATTGTACTGACCAATTATGTATGCATGTTATGGATGATCCCAGTAGTAGTGTTAGACAGTGTTGCATTGTGTCTCCTCTACTGCTCTTTAACATTGTTCTGGATATAGTTATGAAGAAACTAGGAATAGTTGGCTTGGTAATGAACACAGCAACTAATTTACGTATTAAAATTGTCTTGTTCTAAGATAATTAAATAGACAAGAGACAGTTTTTGATCCGCATATATCCTCTCTTTAGGAGAGGGATTTATTACCCCATCCTTCCTTTGCAAAAGATTTGTTTGCCTCTTAGCAGAAAAATGCCATTTACACCTATAAATTCATTCATAAATTGCTGTCATAACATCCATCTTATAACTACGGCAAGCGTTGACTGTCTCTCTATCTGCTTCAAAGACACCCGGCATTCTCATACAATTTCCCATTTTGTAGGTGTCTAATGGCCGTCTTCTAGTCAGTAAATTTGCACACATCTTCACTCGTTATCGAAGTCGCCGTAGTCTAGTAGGTAGTGTGTTGGCTTATTAGACGCAAAAGCCTGGGTTCTAGCCCCAGGCCAGGCATCAAAGACAAAACACAAAAAGTACTTCTTCGGCGACTTCCTCTCAGCAGATTTCTGGCAAAAACACTGAGAGTAAATAAAAATTGCCATGAAAAGTTTCTCAAAAATCTGTCATTCGGAGTCGACTTTAAACTGTAGGTCCCACCACTCATGTATAAAATTAACACACACAACATAAGTGGTGTGAGAAACTAGGACGTTGTACAATGGGTCAATTCGACCTCCGGGTACTGTACTTGTCTTAATTGACAAGTACACGTCCTCTAACCTAACCTAACCTCACTCGTTACGTTCCGATACTGGATTCAGCCATTGCTTCAGTCCGAGTAGTTCTACAATAATCGTGTAGTATAGGACTCTGCTAAGATTCAACTCTTTCAGAAAGATTCTACATTTGAATTGGTTGCGTGATCTGGTTCTGCATGTAAATACTTATACGACGTCCTCTGGAAGGTGACAACCATCATCATAATGGGATTTGTTCAGTTTTTTTTCACTATTAAACCAGAATGGAAAGCGGTTTCAGCGTTCAGGTATCGTGTATTCAGCTATTAATTGGAATTTGGCATAACCATAGCCTCTATACTAATATTTCCCCAACATGCCTGTTAAGTATACTAAACAATGCCTTAAGCGATGCTATTCTATGAGCACATGTTATCGTGAGCTCTACAATATTCGTAATACATTTGCACAGGGTTTAATGATTCCTTTTTCCCCTTAAAAAAAAGAAAATTTTTGAATTCTTTTAGTCGAGTATTTTTCTAAATTTATGAATCTAAATGAGTAGGCTTATGAATCAAACATATTTCGAATGGTATGAGTTTGATGTCAAAGTTGTACGCATACTCATTGCAACCTAGACTTCTAAATCAACGTTGTAGTGAGTATGAATGAATCTGAGTACATAATTAAATTTCAATATTGTTGACTCACTTATATTCAAAATTTCATGAGTGCCCATGAGTAGCGAAAAAAATTCATTGCTGAAAGAAAGATTCATTGCTGATCTCTGATATGGAACCATGAGAAGGCAAAAGCTATTCCCAGCCTTTTTTAGTCAATGTCTTCCTTTGACTCATCTGTCCTTCTTTATATAATACTGGCGATGTGGATTGATGTGGTCGATCAGGGTGTTGCCTATTGGAAACAGATCAGTGATGGATGTATTCACTCGTAATAATTGTATTTTGGCAACGTTTATATTTAGATCAGCCTCGTTTATTATTTCTGATATGTAATAAATATACGACCATATATAGTCCAGAAGAAACATATCGTTTGCGTAATCCAGACCATTCATTTAAGATCTTAATGCACATATAGGCTGCCTTCCAAAATGTATCAATACAAAGTTTGTATGCAGTTCTACTACTGTATATAAACTTTGTAGATATGCAAAGTAACCAAACAATGCATCAACTACAAATCCGATGCCTGATTGCCATTTGACTGCGTTAAAAATACACATTGACGACGTTTTGAAGTAGAATACATTGTATATATTTTGTACAGCGGCATTATGAAACACGATACTTTGTTCAGCAGCATAATGTACACTTTAAGTCTAACAAACGTTTATTAAGAATTCTTATTCAAAACAATATTTTTTCAACTTACCCTTATCACTTGAATATTAAAAGTGCATGTAATGTTAAGTTTGCATTAATTTTTTACAACATTTAACAGGGGCTTACATATATATTTACGGTTCCACAATGTAATGAAAAATAGGTTTTTCCGAGCATTATTTAAAATTTTTTTTTAAAAACACATTCATCTGCTATTTACACTCTACAAAATTTCTTTAAAGTATGGTTGTGTTGTTGTGTGGTACAAATATACATATATGTATGCATGTACATACACTCAGCCACAAAAGTATACATACGGTTAACAAATTTCAGAAATTTTTTAACCAATCCGTTTTCGTTGAAAATCTTTATAATTGTCTGACAACTTTCCTCGATTTTAAGACGGTCTTGGTTTAAAAAATTTCTGAAATTTGTTAACCGTATGTATACTTTAGTAACTGTGTGTCGGTACAGACATATGGACTGAACATACTTAAGTGTATTCATATATAATAGATTCACTTGAGCTATTAAATATTTAAGAAGTTTAGTTTAACTTTGGTTTTCTATTTCATATTTTTTGTTTCCTTTTAAGTTTCGCTACTAAACCGTTTGGCTTGTTAGTCCGATTCCATTTAGTTTTGGTTGTAAATAAATGTTTAATACTTTAATTTCACTTTTACCTTGTTTTTATTGTTATCCTTGTGTTCAAGAATTGTTAATTAGTTACGTGTTAAAACTATTTTTAGATTTAATTTTCTATTTTATATGTACGTTTAAATATTACAAGAGATTTCTTTAATTTTTGTTTACTTTTTGAAATGTTTTGAATCGATTGAAATACAAAATACACGTAGATTTGTTGTTGTTTGTCGTAGCAAAGCAGAAAATTTTATTTAAAAAATCCAAAATGGCTTGTAAAATAGCTTAAGAGTATCAAAAGGACGGAATAAGGACGTTGAATATGTAAACATATCATACGAAACCTCTTGATAATTCATGGTGTCTTAAGCATTTAATTGAAATGAGCAAATAATTGTTAAATTGCTGGCGCTAAAACACTTCTTAAGTCAGCCACAAATTGCTTTGAAAATGCAAACTTTTTTGTGGAAATATTTCCCTTTTGCCGTTGTCATGAATGCAAGGAATATACACTACAAATGGTACTCATTTTTCAAAGTGTAGGTATACTGGGGTGTAAGCATACACATGATATTAAATGTCAGCAGTTATGAGGTTTAAGTGTTGCTGGTAACACATACATGTACAAGGAATTAAAGCCACAAACATATAACCAAACATACATACATTCATACATACATACATACATACATACATAATTGGTCATTATAATCTTTCAGTCAGGACAACGACCTAGGTTCTAATCAGAGATCAGCAATGAGTATTCAAAAAGATCAGTAGACTAGAATCATACTCATAATTTCTGATACTCGTACGCATTCATACTTATTGTAATATCATACTCATACTATTCATATTCAAAGTTTGAAGTACTCATCGTACTCATACTTAACAATACGTATGATGTTGTCGATTTCGACTCTCCATGACTCAACATTTACAAGAATTACAAAATAAGTATGATTTGCGTACGAACACTTCAATACTCACTAGAAGGTTGTGTGTTTGCTTTGCTCGATGTCTTCGTCTTTTTCTTTCTCCTTTTTTTGTAAATGCAACAACAACTAAGACCGTAAATTTTGATGAATCATTCGAGTCACACGAATCATTTATAAGTATATTTCTAAAGTTATGAATCTAAATGAGTAGGCATATGAATCAAACCTATTTCGAATGGTATGAGTTTGATGTCAACGTTGTATTCATACTCATTGTACTCATATTTATAAATCAACGTTGTACTGAGTACGAATGAATCAGAGTGTAGTTAAATTTCAATATTGTTGACTCACTTATATTCAAAATTTCATGAGTACTTATGAGATCTCTGGTTCTCACAACACTTATGGTGTGAGTGTTAATTTTTTACATGAGTGTCGGGATCTACAGATTAAAGTCAACTGCGAACGACAGATTTTTGAGAAACTTTTCATGGCAATTTTATTTACTCTCTGAGTTTTTGCCAGAAATCTGCTGAGAGGAAGTCGCCGAAGAAATTTAATTTTTTCAGGTCTCGTTTTGTTGAAGATGTCTGACTAGGGTTTTGAACCGTGACCTCATGTCTAATATGCCAACACACTACCTCCGAGACTACGACGACGGCGGAGGTACACCAAGGAGATACAACAGCCCTTAACTAATTGTGTACTAGTATTGAAGCCGCCGTAGCTTATTAGACGTGAGACCTCGGTTCAAACCCCACATCAGGCATCTTCAACTAAACGAAACCTTTGGTGACTTCCTTTCAGCAGATTTCTGGCAAAAACGCTGAGATTAAATAAAATTGCCATGAAAAATTTCTCAAAAATCTGTCATTCGCAGTTGACTTTAATCTGTAGGTCATGCCACTCATATATGAAAATTGACGCATACAACATAAGTGGTGTGAGTGGTGAGTAAAGGGTTGTAATGACCAATTATATATGTATGTAGTAGTACTAGTAGCACTGATGCTAGCCGATAACATAAAAATTTGGAATTACAATGGCTGATTTTGGAATTACAATGGCTACTTTAGGACTTTCATACATAATCCATAACCATTAAGGCAATAACTTGTTTTTATTGCTGCATAAATGCAAGAATATTTAAATAAATCATTTACAGTCGACTTATTTACTTTTTAAACTACTACGAATGATATTTTACTCCTGTGCATACGAGTTCATGTTTTATTCACTCCTTTTATTCGTTACTCATAAAAGCACTGTGATTAGACGGTATTTAATGAAATCTTTTAAACACTCTTTTTTATTTCCATCCACTGCAATGGGAAATCTAATTAATTAAGATTTTAAATTAAATTTCATGCGAATTAAGCTGCGACCATCTCCAAGTGATTTATAGAATAGAAAACAACAAATGCCACCATGAGGAATACTCCGGCCTTCCAACACTACTTTACTCCCCTCTCCTTACACGTTTGTTATTTTAATGAAATTTTATATTTTATTACAAGTAAATTGTTTTTATTTTTTATTTTTATTTTTCATTATACAATACTTTTATGCCACTGGCAAGTACAAGTCCATATAAAAAAAACATACAAAACTAGAGTAGAAAATAAAATAAGCAGACTAAAAAAGCATTGTATTGGCCGTCCATTGTATTAATTTCTTTTTTATTTGCCATCAATACTCAGGTACAGGTGACTACATAGAAAAGAGGAAGTAGTATTTGTGGATATTAAAGTTGAATCCGTTTATGTTGCAAGTGATAGGAAAGATTTCTGCAGGAAGAACTTTTCGCAATAGCGAATTCTCTATGCTATACGTTATACAATACATTGGCCAATGGACCAGGAAGGAAGGTTCGCAAGTATTATGCTAGAAAACATGTCTTTATAGTAACGATAAAATATAAGACATATTACGTCTGTGAGATAATAAATCAAAAGACATGACTAGCTTCTCCTGCATGTACGCTGTCGTGTAGACACAAAAAGTTTCAAACATACAGAGAAAGAGAAAGCAGTACACCACTCTTGGCCGCATCTAAGTAGTCGTCAGATCAAACATAATTGGTCATTACAACCCTTCAGTCATGATTACGACCTAGCTTCTCACACCACCTATGTTGTGTATGTTAATTTTATATATGAATTGCGGGACCAACAGTTTAAAGTAGATTCCGAACGACAGATTTTTGAGTAGCTTCTTTCAGGGCGATTTTATTTACTCGCAAAGGTTTTGCCAGAAATCTGCTGAGAGGAGGTCAGTGTGCAAAAAAGCACACTGTCTACTAGACTACAAGGATCTCAGATCATCGTCTAAAAAAATGAAGACTATCTCAAAGGTACCAGTTTTAGTCTGAATAAACCATCTCGGATTCATTGATAGGTTATATGACACTTCCGTGCTAATTTGATTGCATACGGTCGTGACTGTGAGATTACAATACTAATTAATAACCGAAGCACTGTTAGGACGGGGAAAACGATGGCTTTACAAATACCTTTTGAGGAAACACTTAACCTATTTGGACAGTTCTTTACAACGCCCGAAGGGATTTGTTCGGACATTACAAACAGAATCAAATTATCAAAGCAATCGTTTGGTTGTCTTAACAATATATGAAGATCATGTATTTCCTCACATAGTTATTGTAAAATCAGAACATTCAACTCAAATGTGAAATCAATAATGCTCTTTGGATGTGAGTTAAAGAATACAACTGCTCCCAAATCGAATTGCATTCAAGTTTGAGAAAAAACCTGAACATTTTCTGTCCAATTATAATGTCTTATAAGAGATTACAATTGCTCACTAAAGAAATTCCCATTTAGCAGAAAATTCAAAGAGGAAAATAGAATTGGATAGGCCTTATACTCAGAAAACATCCCGAATACTCATCGTTACGACAGTTGGCAGGCGTAGTTGTCCAGATAAGGCTGGAGTCAACCTAAACCTTAGCGCAAGATTAACTCAGTTTTGATATCTTCAAAAAAGAAATCTAAAAAGTTATACAATTATCTTCGGCAGCCCCCTCACAACAGTGTTCGGGCGAAATCTCTGAGATTAAGCTAACTGCCATGAAAAAACGTCTTAAATATCTTATCCAGAGTCGACGTTGCTTTGTAGAAACCGTGAAACTTATGGTTTAAATTAACACTCAAAATAAGGATGGTATGAAAAGCTAGGTTAGAATCCTGACTGAAGGATTGTAATGGCCAATAATGTGACTTAATACAGGAGACCAGCGATTCACTTACCAATCTCCTATGCAGCACTCTAACTCTTCACGACAACTTAGCTACGTTTACTTACAACATAGGCTGCCTTCCAAAATGTTAGTTGCTTTGTGTTTGAACAAAGTATCGTGTTTCATAATGCCGCTGTACAAAATATATACAATGTATTCTATTTCAAAACGTCGTCAATGTGTATTTTTAACGCAGTCAAAAAGCAATCAGGCATCAGATTTATAGTTGATGCATTGTTTGGTTACCTTGCATATCTACATAGTTTATATACAGTAGTAGAACTGCATACAAACTTTGTATTGATACATTTTGGAAGGCAGCCATATTATTGTTTACTGCATCAGCTTCTAGTTAAAAAAAAAACAGCATGTAGACTAGAAGTGAATTCGATATTTGGCTCCACTATTATCCTCAGTGTGTTGATCTGCTGTTGTGAAGTCTGCTTGTTGTTTTAGAAACGAAGGCAATTATTGGTTCAGTAGCATACTGTGCTGTGTACATGTCAGGAGAGTTGTCAGTTTTTACAATCAGAAAGTTTACGTTTTTCGGTTTTTTTTTGAGTTATCGATTTTTTCTATTTATTGAATAATTTTTTTGGTGCTTAAAATTTCCCTAAATAAAGGATAAAACGTGTTAGCCATATTAAGTTTGCTTTGAAACACTTTAACGGTACATATGTATATTGTTTACTCGTGCAGCTTTCACGTTTTCCATCGAGTTGCACTTTGAAAGATGATTTCATGATGACTTTGCATTTTTGAATATAAAATTTAATATATTCCATCCTAAGCTATGTGATAATAAATGCAGATTGGAAAAAATCAACAAAAGAATACACTGTGTTGTTTAGACGGATTAGAAAGCATAATAAATGTCACTTTAGTTTGTTGTTGTTTTTCTTCTTCTTCTTCTTCTTTTGATAAACAGACTTATCTTCTCATACTGTTTAAATATTCTTGAGTTGTTTTTATATTTTAGACACCTACACATTCACACTTGTCGTGTTCAGTTCAATATGCAATACACATGCACATATACATTAATATTTTAATTTTAACAACCATATGCTCTCAAACCATTTTTTGTTTTGTTTTGTTTTGTTTTGTTTTGTTTTTGTTTTTCAATTGCCATGTTTAGTGTGTTTTCTTGTTGTCATTCCCCAAGGATTTTTTGGTTAAACTCATTGACATTCTTCTCATATAGGTAATGGGGGAGAGATATTTGTATTGATATTTTGTTGTTGTTGCGTTATTGTTGTGGTTTTTATTTATATTGTTTCTTTAAACAGGGGAGTATTAAGAGCACGGCAATAATTTTATGAATGACCCAAATAAAACACTTATTTTGTATATTTAACAACAACATTCACACGAACACATACACTTACGCTCAATTCACCACAATATTATATAAATTCTTATAAAAGCTATACACGCATACATACATACGTTTGTGTGTATGTATGTATGTATGTAGCAAAGCAGCAAGTACATATTAAGTGCTTGTATCTGTATAGAATGTGAGGTTATGTAATGAAATCCATTTAAGAAAAATCCAATTCAATACCAAAAAAAAAAAAAATTAACAAAAATTAAAAGAAAAGCACAATAAATGTTGACTTGAGGGAAGAAAAGAACCCTGAACCATTTGAAGAAATTTGTTTTCCTTTTGGTCATCATTTAATGTAATTTTCCTAAGACGTCAAAATAATTGTACATCCTCGTTTACTTTAAAAGTGTCAACACACAGCAAAAAGTTAAACAACAATCACACAATTATGTATGTGCACTCAGTTTGCTAAATACAAAAGCAAAAGAAAAAAGAAAAAACAAAAAGTTTCTGTTGAAAAGAAAAAAGCGAATAAACATGTCACATAAAAGTCTTTATTTATTTACTTATTTATTTTTTATTTTATTTATTACAATACAATGACAAATTATATACGAATTATTAACACAGCGCAGTAAGTAAGGCATTACGCACAGTGTGTCGTGTGTTGCAACAGACCAGGGGGTCTGCAGTATAAAATCGCACACCAGCTAATGAGCTACCAGCTAAGGGAATTCATGTCATGTGCTATTAATGTTGATATTTATTTCTTAAGCAAGTTTTCATTTAATTTGTATCAAATATTTTCTTATTATTAAGGAAAAGCGTACTTAGGACTGCGAGTATACCATGTATTGTATTCCCGTCATATTTTATAGGTTACCTTTATAATGTCTTCTGAAAGCCCATTGTTCTAATAAATTTCAGTATGCTTGTCGATGTCAACAATGCCAATTCCCCGGTGTTTCCTTCTGTGACGCGTTAATATCGCATAGGTTAGGTTAGGTTAGAGGACGTGTACTTGTCAATTAAGTCAAGTTCAGTACCCGGAGGTCGAATTGACCCATTGTACAACGTCCTAGTTTCTCACACCACTTACGTTGTGTGTGTTAATTTCTATACATGAGTGGCGGTACCTACAGTTTAAAGTCGGCTCCGAATGACAAATTTTTGAGAAACTTTTCATGGCAATTTTATTTACTCTCAGAGTTTTTGCCATAAATCTGCTGAGAGGAAGTCGTCGAAGAAATATCGCATAGGTTCCGAGAACGTCTGTGCTCATCGTCACACAATCTTCACGCTGAGCTCGACGCAATCCCTTATATTAACTAAGTGTACTCTGTATTAGTGTACAGTGTCTTGTGAAAAAAAAGGCTGGCTATTAACCTCAGGTTATTTCTTGTTAGTCTGATGCATGACTGAGATCCCGTCCTATTGTAATTTTTCAACAAAATTTCTGCTTGCCTCAAATCCACCTTAGTTTGAAAAAAATCTTTGCTTCTCTTTATCTTTCTCTTTCCTTCCAAACATCCGGCTTCACTCCACGGATTTTTTTTGATTCATCGTCGCATACTGTCTTCAAATTAATATCATAAGAGCCGAGTGTTCGCATGGCGAACTGACTTTCAAATAGTATTGCCATACCTTTCCTTCCAAACATCGACCTCCACTCCACGGATTTATTTTATTCATCGTCGCATACTGTCTTCGTTTAACTTATAAGAGCCGAGTGCTAGCATGGCGAACTGACTTTCAGATAGTATTGCTATGGCTGAATAGTCACTAAAAAGTCACTCTTCTAAAAGAGTATGCTGCTTCCCGATTACTACATTCTATTTTATTACTAAGTCTTGCTGCGAAGTACTTTGAAATATCATCCTGGTTTTGCTCAGGGCAAGGAGGCACGAAATCTAAGCCTTGGTTGCGAAATCTATGCCTTTGATCATGAATCAAGGTTAGACTTGTCTCTCATCAACCTAGTCTTCAAAACTTACTTATTGGGATACGTTCCAATAAGTTCCAGCGCTAAACGAAACAGCGTTAAACGAGGCAACTTAACACGTACATATGTATACACCTAGTAACGTTGATGACAACTAATACATCAACTGTGACGCAGTAAAGATGCGTTCGTACTGTGATTGCGACTTCGAAAAATATAGTTGGGATCTTTTTTCTGGACAGACTAACAAAAGAGCGTTGAAAAAGATACAGAATATACACCGTCGCTATATAGTGCACCGCTTTTGGTTGATGCATGGCCATTTCATTTGCACACATATACAACAAGTATCAATACAGTGTGAAACAGCGTTAAGGGAAGCAGCGTTAACCGGGGTCTTACTGTATGCAGCGGACTTAAATCCAACAGACCTTCCAGCACCACTGTAGGACAAGTTCTCATTGCTCCTGTTATGCCAGCACACGCTGGTCTCTGTAACTTGTCCAATTCCAGTTGAGATGCGTTCTGTATACCCAGACAATTGCCTCAGAGACTGCTATTGATCAAGCTATACCTGCATGTACATTATACCTGAGTTGCAACCCCAGGATTGCCCTTCAAGTATATTAAAGATGACATATAACTTTGCATGTATTTTGTATCAAATATTTATTTATTTACTCTCAGAGTTTGTTGCCAGAAATTTGCTGAGAGCAAAAGAAAGAAGAAATATTTTTTCGTATTACGCTTTGATATCTGACCTGGAGTTTGGACCTCGGCCTTACTTCTAATAAGCCAACACACTACCTACTAGGCTACGGCGACTTCAAGATAGTATTGCTATGCCTTAATAGTCATTAAAAAGTCAGTCTTTTGAGAGAGTATGCTGCTTCCCGATTACTACATTAAATTTTATTACTAAGTCTTCTTGCGAAGTACTTTCCAATATAATCCTGGTTTTGCCCAGGGCAAATCTAAGCTTTAGATCGCGAAGTCTATGTCTTTGATCACGAATCAAGGTTAGACTTGTCTCTCATCAACCCTGCCATAGTCTTCAAAACTTTATTTTACTATTACAACAGACCTTCCAGCACCACTGTAGGACAAGTTGTCATTGCTCCTGTTATGCCATCACACGCTAGCCTCTGTAACTTGTCCAACTCCAATTGAGATTCGTTCTGTATACACATACAATTGCCCCATAGGTTACTGTTGATGATGCACTACCACCAGTACATTATTCCTGAGTTGCATTCCCAGTATTTCCTTGCAAGAATATCAAGGTTATGAGATGACATATAACTTTGCATGCATTTTGTATGAAGTATTTGATAATTTTGTTCAAATATTGACTCTTAGTACTGTCAATACAATAACAATTATTGATAACAAAATAAATATTACAATAGCAACAATGCAGTAGCAATATTGTTTAAAATTTATTTAAAAAAATTTTGTGGAAAGTGTTGCCTTGTAATGTTAATTGTTTTGAAAGAAACTAAAAATTCAATAAATTTACTCAGCCACCAGTAGAGACCATAACCAAACTTTTTACAGCAAGAAGTAATAGAAAATAAAATAATAATAAACGACAACAACAACAACTACTACTACTGCTTTAGTGTTGTGCTTTGTCAATATATTCTGTGTGGCTTTTAATGACGAACGAAACTTGTATACAAGATACGCGAGTTGAGTGTGTATTCTTCAATAAATTCAAGTCCTGAACTGACCACATCCAAGTTGACATACGTTTTACTCTTACTTACTTTGATGAATGACGCCTAACACCCTTGAACAAGTTAACTGCAGGGGTTTTTTTTTTATTTTTAAAAAGCAAGTGACAATTTCTATTGTTTATTTTATTGATTAGAATTTTAAATGTTTTCACTACGCTACAGCATTTTTATTTTGCCTTCACATCCTCGCTTTACGTCTTTCGTTCGATTTATTGTGTTTGCCTGTCTTCCTCCGTCTGTCGCTTAGGGGCTATTATTGTTCGGGTTCCTAGACAAAACAGTGTGTGTGTGTCAGACATTTGAACGAATTAAACAACTCGTCAATTTGTATAAATATTTCATAAGTGGTTTCCTTTGTTTTCTTTTTTATTGTTGTTTTTGTTTTCGTTTTTTGTTTTTATTGTTGTTTTTGTTTTCTTTCGTGTGGAAAAGAAAATATTTGTTTGAGTTTGAGTTGTTTTATTCAAAGAAAAAATTAGAAGACAAAGAATATCATGAAACAGAAATGTGCCGTTTAATGTTATAACTAAGTATTCCAAGTTTATTGTTTTGTACACAGTCTCTCTCACCTGGAACGTTGTGTTGTTATCGATAATTTCAAGTAACCGAACATCTGCGTTGTAACGAAATAAATTTTCATAACACGTTAACAATATGGCTAATGGAAGACAAAACAATGTTGGTAAATGATACTATATACATACATATATACATACATACATATACCATAGCATATGCCAGTACCTTTCATCCCTAATTAGTTTGTTTAATTCTAACATTCAAGACTGTAGTTAATTTTGCTTCAAAATATTTATTTTGTTAATATTTTTTTAAATTACGACGGGTTATTCATTTATTGATTTTAAAACTCCATATTTGGGAAGGGAAATGAACCGTTTTACGGCCTAACTTTTTACACCACCCAATATCATTATTATTATTGTTATTGTGGTAAAGGGGTACCTTAGTATTGCCACCATACGAGCTATTGTTCTTCCCTTATATTTTTTAGGGTATCTCTATAATGCCTCCTGCAAGCCAAGATGCCGCTTGGCCTCAACAATACCAATTTCCTGCCCAAATATTTCCTTCCTAAATGCTTTAATTCTGAAACATTCATTCTCATCGTTACAGAATCTACATGTTAAGCTCGAGACAACATACATAATTGGTTATTACTACCCTTTAATCAGGATTACGACCTAGCTTCTCACACCACTTATTTTGTGTGCGTTAATTTTTTATACATGAGTGGTGGGATCTACAGTTTAAAGTCTACTTCCGAACGACAGATTTTTGAGAAACTCTTCCTGGCAATTTTTTATTTACTCTTAGAGTTTTTGCCAGAAATCTGTTGAGAAGAAGTCGCTGAAGAAATATTTTTTCTATTTCGTTTAGTTGGAGATGCCTGACCTGGGATTAGAACCGAGGCCTCATGTCTAATAAGCCAACACACTGCCTACTAGACCACGGCTCGAGACAACCTCCATTTTAAATAAGTCTACTCTGAGTTTTCAGCGTTCTGTCAAAAGAACAATCAATAAACCTCAGGTTATTTTTTTATATTCCATGCCTAACTCAAGTCTCCTCTTATTGTAATTTCCCAACAAAAGTTTTGAATTCCTCAAACCAAATCGATTTGAAAAGAGTCTAAGCTTCTCTTTGCTCTACCTTCCATTTCTTATCAAACATCTGCCCTTACACCACAGTTGGATTCTGGACTCGTCAACGGCTTGGAAGCTTCATCCTTCTCTTAAGCTCGTCTGTCTAGAATTCCCATATGACCTGGACAACGGATAAAAGAACGATTGCTGCAGCTAATGGCTTTTATTTCAACGACACTGTATGCCATAAATAATGGCACGGTTCAGGCATTATAATGAAATAAAAATGTTATCGAAAGCAAAGCTTTATGTGTGTATTAATTACGAAGAAGGTATGCAGGTTAAAAGAGAACCTGACAACCAAGAGATATAAGGAATCTGGGGTCTTCTACAAACTGTCTTAACATCTGCAAGTTCACTCCTCTCGATGGTATAATGTTATCTCTAAATGAGTAGAATCTCGTTCCATCATTTTGACGTCTTCACTTAATGTCCATGTATTTTTGTAACCCTACAACCGCTAACCCTTTACAATATTGAAATGAATTACTATGAATAACACACTCTTTTATGTACAATATTTATCATAATCTTTGAAATATAATATCATGTCACAATATTTCCAATTAATTATTATGCGTTCCTTTCAAATATTGCCTAGGAACCATTGCCTTCCTACCATTATTGCTGTGTGACATGATTGTCAATATTTAATTACTAATATTATTACTACAGTATGTCTATATGTTGTTGTTATTGTTGTAATAAATTAATATATTTATATTGTTTAAACATGTTGTTGATATCATATGCATACGATACCAATTAACTCAATGGTAGCTTTAAACATGGCAATTAATTTTAATTGTTTCCTTTAAAAGCATTTTTGTAAAAAAATTATAATTATTTGACAACCAAATGGCAAATAAGTTATTAAAGAAAATTGTTTATGGCCAATCAGACACTTTAATTTTGAATAGGGCTTTAAAATTGCTAAGTATTCTATCGTACAAACATACACAATTAGTCATTATAGCCCTTCAGTCAGGATTACGACCTAGCTTTCACAGCACTTATGTCGTAAGTGTTAATTTTTATAAATGAGTGATGGGAGCCGATTCCGAACGACGAAACTTTTCATTGCAAAGAATCTTTGCCAGCAATCTGCTGAAAGGAAGTCGCCGAAGAAATATTCAAAATTTGTTTTGTTGGAAATGTCTGATCTGGGGTTTGAACCAAGGCCTCACGTCTAACAAGCCAACACACTACCTACTAGACCACGGCGACCTATTCTATCACATCCATACATACATACATAATTGGTCAGGATTACGACCTAACTTCTCACACCACTTAAGTTGAGTGTGTTAATTTTGTACATTAGTTGCGGGGAACCAACAGTTCAAAATCGACTTATGAATGATAGATTTTTCAGAAACTTTTCATGGCAATTTTTTTTAACTTTCAGAGTTTTTGCCAGAAATCTGCTGAGAGGAAGTTGCCGAAGAAATATATATATATATATATATATATATATATATATATATATATATATATATATATTTTTTTTATTTTCGTTTTGATGTCTGACCTGGGACTCTTGAACCGTGGCCTTACGTCTAATAAGCCAACACACTACCTACTAGACTACGGCGACTTCGACCTATTCTATCATTAAACTATAATTCCTGTTAAGTTGATAGATATATCCTGATAGCGTTATTAAGGTCTGAATTTCTTCCAAATCCCCTTTGGCTAAACACGGTCTGTCAATAAATTCTGGGTGTTCACGAATACTTCATGTCAAGTTAGCTAATGCTGGACAATGATATGTTCTCCTCTTCTTCCTAGTCATTACAGCTCGTGCAGAAGTCATTGTGAGGTATTCCTAACGAGCTCTGAGCCACTTCTGCCAGTTTCTATTATAAGATTCCTAAGATGATTGGGATCGGTCCATATCGGTATAGATTTATCTAATCTCCATACAGATGCCTCCATTACTCCTTCTTTCTTCAGCAAATTAGTAAAGTTTGTGGGACAGAATTTACTTCCCCTTCTCTGCAGACGGATGTCAAACTCTCGTATCAATTCATTCGAATTTTCTGCTGTACCAGCCTTTGTAACTGCGTCAGCTGTGTTGTTACCATTATTGTCTCCGTATTCAGGAAACCATATTTTTGGTGTTTAGATTTAAACCATAATTGTTGCTCTGATTGTTTACTGATTTGAAAAGCGTTCAGCCACATTATGTGTAAAAATCATTATGTTGTCAGCATATTAGTCAGGAGATGAGATTTTGTAAAGGAGCAGTATAGGTTGTCATAGGAAGCAAGGAGGGAGTAGTGTTCGGCAAATTTAAGTTTTGTTGAATAATCCGCAAATATAACTCTGACTAGAGTCTCTAGTTGAAATCGAACCCACAAACCTATCACGAGATAACATCACACGTCCCACTGGACTAATAACCTACTAGATGATGAAAGACATTTGAAATATTACTTCAGAATATAAACTGAAATTAACAATAAGCAGTAAACCTTGCTCAGACATCTGACTCCAGGTCAGACATCAATACGAAATATAAAAAAACAATATTTCTTTGGCGATTTCCTTTCAGCATATTTCTGGCAAAAACTCTAAAAGTAAATAAAAAATTGCCATGAAAAGTTTCTCAAAAATTTGTCGTTCAGAGTCGACTTTAAAGTGTAGTTTCACGCCACTCATGTAGAAAAATTAACGCACACAAAAGAGAAACTAGGTCGTAATCCTCACTAAAGGGTTGTAATGACCAATTATGTATGTATGTATGTAGTAGACCTTGCTCATTAGATCCCTGCACACATAACCGGATGTCAAATGCAGGGTTGTATCAAAAAAGCAATATGCAGCCTATATTTTCAAACATCCATGTCTGACTGCATTCCAAATGATTTTTTTTTATTTTCTATAGCAACAACACTAACAAAATAACAAATTATTTGCTGAAATTCAAATAATTTTTATTTTCATTGAATCTCAGTCCATTTTTATAAAAAAAAAGAAAAAATTTAATTTGATTGTCACAAAAAAAAATAATTGTAAACAGAATATGCCAGAGGCTTTTAAAAGCATATCAGAACAGATTTAAATATGTTTATATAAACACACACATACATACATACATCACATTAAACATTTAAGAGACCATTACACATTGTAAATGTTCCATTTAAAGCGGGGGGTTTTTGTTTTTAGCGGTTTTACAAATGGGAATAAAAAGTTAAAAATTTTTTTTCTTTTTTTACTTTCACTTGGGAACATAGGACTCTTAAAAAAGTTTATTTCAATTGCTTCTATTCATACATACGAATGTTTACTCGAAGCTAGGTCTTGATTTCATAGCATATTTGACCAGGGCACATGGCAAATAGTGAAGTCACCGTTGTCTAGTTGGTAGTGTGTTGACTTATTATACGCGAACCCATGGTTCAAAACCCCGCTCAGAAATCTTGAAAAAACGAAATCTGAACAAATATTCCTTCGGCGGCTTCCTCTCAGCAGTCTTCCGGCAAAAACTCTGAGCGTGAAATAAAATCGCCATTAAAGGTTCTTAAAAATCTGTCGTTGGGTTAGGTTAGGTTAGAGTGTTAGCCTTGATGCCAAAATCTCATTTGAGCACACGTAGCGGCCCGTTGTTACGCCACAGGCGAACACAGTCTCTGCACTGGCCAAGTCCGCCAAATCAGCGACTTTCTCTCAGCAGATTTCTGGCAAAAACTCTGAACGTGAAATAAAATTGCCATGAAAAGTTTCTCGCAAATCTTTCGTTGGAAGTCGACTTTAAACTGTAGGTTGCGCCAATCATGGATAAAACTAACACTCCCACGGCATGAGTGTTGTAAGAAGCTAGGTTGTTATCCTGACTTAAGGGTTGTAATGACAATTTACTAAGTAAGGTATGCCTTGCAGTGGCAGTTTCAAGTTCTTCTACGTAAGGTTTATTCGATAGCATAGTAGTTGTTATAATGGCTAACATATACGAAGTTGGTCCATTGCGCAGATTGTTTACTGTCCAGAATAAAACTTTTATAGTGGCTAGATGGGTGCATAATTTCTTTAAAAGATTAATTCTACTGCTTGGTTTCGTGGCCAAATATTTAGTAGAGTTATTGGCATATTATTGGCATTCCCTGTGGCCTCGGCTTTTATCGCTAAAGAAGTTCCTGTTATCATTTCGGTCAACGGTTCTGGCAGGTTAAGATGTCAGCCTATATTTGCTGATGTCATAAGGAAAGTTTACATACAAGAGGGCAAGTTATTAAGAAGGAAGAGAATTAAAATGTAATTAAAGTTCTGACAATAGTGATGAGAGCATAATGATTATGATGTTATTGTTTGGCTTATCACTGTCAGCACTAAATATGTTTTCCAACATGTTAATCTCTTAAGAAGCAACAACAACAGCAGGAACAAAGTTTTTAACAGTTAACAGAATGCTTAGCAACTTGAACTGTTTGTTCTTTTAATTCCTGCAAATATCCTATAACATAAACAACAACAACAGCAGAGAATAATGCTCTGCTCTTTCTATCCCTACTCTCACAATAACAGTAATTTTCATAATATTTACAAGCAAACCATGAGTAAATTTAAATAAACAACAAAAACAAAAAAGCACATTTTTTTATGTGCGGACTTGTCAATTTTATAATGGAAAAATTAACAAGAAGAAGAAGAGGAAGAGAAAGAAAATAATAATAAATTATAATCATAAATTAAATGCGTGGTGGTATTAAATTAAAACAAAGAAAGAAAAGCAAAGAAAAAAAAACACGAATTTAATTCACTTTTTTTTTATTGACTAATGAAACGGCTTTCAAGGCGTCTTTATGATCGACATGGCATATGTTGTACATTGGCGTATGTGTATTGTTGTTGGTTTTTTTTTTCCACCTAATTAAACTGATATAAATTATTATTCCACATACGTCATCATGTTTTCCGACAAACTGAAACATTTTCCATTAAAACAAAATATTTAATTTATGGATCGCCATATTGCTCACACGGGAGAATATTGATTGATTTTATCATGGCATTCTAATAAAACTTCGCCTTCGCTGTATAACTGCTTACGTAATACGAAATGTACTTATAATTAGTCGTAATAAATTTTTATTTTCTTAATTTGCTTCAAATTGTTAGGATAACCAACATAAAACCATGATACAAATACTTGCTTACCCAATTTGGTGATTACAACCCTTTAGTCAGGATTAACACCTAGCTTCTCACACCACCTATGTTGTGTGCGTGTTAATTGTATCAATGGGGGAGGGGTGGGCGGTACTTAACGTTTAACGTCCACTACGATTGACAGATTTAAGAAACTTTTCATGGCATTTTTATTTTTCTCTCAGAGTTTTTGCAAGAAGACTGTTGAGAGGAAGAATATTTTTGCACTTCGAGCTCTCGCCTAATAAACTCACACACTACCTAGTAAACCTTAGGCTCGGTGTAGTGTAACAGACCAGAATTTCTGGTGCTAATCGAACCCACGACCTAATTAACCACGCTAATTGACAAGCACACTGCCCACTAGACTGCCAAGACACCCACTACTGCCTAGTAGAGTACGACGATTTCGATAGAAATTGTAATTAAAATGTGATGATAGTTAGGTTAGGTTAGGTTAGGTTAGGTTAGGTTAGCTTAGTAGCTTTAATTTACCAAACAGCACACTTGAGCACGCATAGCGGCTCGTTGTGATACCACATGTGAAAATGTGATGAGGGTTTCACCACAAATTTTTAATTGTTAAAATACTTTTTTTTAATTGGAGACCAAATTACACTGTGTTAAGAAAACAAAATTAAACGCGATCGTAGTTAAAAGCATTGAGTGGTAATTGAATTAATTTAAGTTACAGGGTTGTGCAGGATGTCGCCGGCAACAGTGAGGCTATCATACTGGATCGCTTAACGCCAGGCACACAATACTCGATAGCCGTTACAGCCGTATGGTTGGGTAAAAAATATCGCAGTCGCCAAGTTATATTCAGAACATTAGGTAAGTACGAAGCACTGTGTTAATGAATGCAAATGCTTAAAAGCTTTAACGAAATTTTCCTTAATGTTCTCTTTTTGTTTTTCTCTTTTTTTATATGCAGATTCACCCAAAGCATTTACACAAGACTTGACAAATGTTGGGCCAGTTGGTGGCAACAGTGGCCTGGGTGTAGCCGGCAGTGTTGGTGGTGGAGCAACAAATTTAAGTGGCCACTTTAGTTCAAATGGCAGTGAAGATGGTGTCACATCTACTTCTACCAATTCACTGTCGCATGGTACACATCGTGAATTACCAACGGTATATATATTCATGCCATTATTCATTCATTCCTTTATTTTATATGCTTATTTACAAGAAACGTGCCTGCCTCTTGCTCTCTAGGAGCTGTAGCTGGCTGTAAATGGTATCTTTTATGCCAGGCTTTAATATATTGTTAACGTGTGGTCCTTTTACAGTTCCTTTAGCTTTTGTTTTTATTTGCCGTTATACTTTTCATAGTTAAATGTAAGGGTTTAACGGTTTTATTTTCACTGCATATTTATGTGTGTTTTTTTTTCTTACTTTTTTGTCCTATGTTTCGTTCTCTTCCAGATACGAGGTGTCGAAATTGGTATCGTTTTGATAGTCTTAATGGTGTGGGCTGGTGCCATAGCATTGTTTTTCAACCGATGGGGCAAAATTCGTATGCTGTTGCCATATCAACCGGACTATAAGCATGAACAACTGAAAGTGCCTGGCACAGGTGTATGCAGTGGAGGTGTTTGTAATGGCCAGCACTCACATCAGGTATAAAGAAAAATAAAAAATAAAATAAAACTAACCATAAAGCAATAAGTAATAAAAATAACAACAACAAAAAATTGACGTACGTACATACACACCTACCGTACATATACACTTACTTATAATCTTTTAAAGTTACATATGTATGTACATACGTACAATAATTCATCAATTATGTATGTTGTTCCTTTGAATAACACCAACAATTCGTGTCTACATTTTCGTTTACAGACTTTCAACATTTATTTACAAAAGTGACTTACACTTACACCGGACATAAACACAAACAATGACTCGCAGAGCTTATTTCGTGCAGCAGCAAAATAAAACTTTTGAGTGCCTTAGGCGAGGAACTTAAATCCTTAATTTATTATGAACAAAAATTTAAAAAAAAAACTCAATCTCCATGCAAAGTTTTAATCCCAGCTTATTTCGCATATTGGCTTTAGGGTTAAAGAAGGTCTATCATCGGATATGGTTTTCTTTTTGATCTCTTGGAGCTAAAGACGTGTAATGTATACACTTTCAAAATTGCGTTGGTAACCGATGTGTGTTTGGGGACATTGTTTTTGTATTTTGCCATGGAAGTTTAATGAATAGAACCACAACTCCTTTATATTTTTGACTGGCGCTGTCATCATTTCATATTTCTTGGAGAACGACTTTGACCACTAGCACTATAGTTCGATGATTATCGACTTGTTTTGGCCTCTTTTCGAGTTGAAAATGCGTAGTTTTATGTGATCAAATAGAAAAATCTATACGGGTTTAATCCGACAAAGTGCCTGTCGTTCGTTATTAATACGTATGTTGGTACCGGCCTTTATTACTATCATTCTCCTCTTGCTTTATTACTACGGCATATTTTGTGCTGTCCAGAGACCTTTAGCTCTGACAAACTACAGGAGGCTCGGTGTCAGCATGGACAACTCCCTGCTTAGTACTTGATACGCAATCAGGTGTTTCATTCTGAGATGTATTAACACCTATAGTCGCCGTAGTCTAGTAGGTAGTGTGTTGGCTTATTAGACCTGAGGCGTTTTTATATGAAAACAAAATATGAAAAAAATATTCCTTCGGCAGCTTTCTCTCAGAAGTCTTCTGGCAAAAACTCTGAGCATGAAATAAAATTGTCATGAAAAGTTTCTCAAAAATCTATTATTTGGAGTCGACTTTAAAGTGTAGGTCCCACCATCATGTATAAAATTAACACGCACAATATAATTGGTGTAAGAAACTAGGTCGTAATCCTGACTGAAGGGTTCTAATGACCAATTATGTATGTAATATGTAATGTTCTAATGATTCACTCATACATATATGCACATAATTTTCCTATTGGACCCGAGGCGATCCCTATTCTGAAAAAGCACTATTTGAGTCTACATTACCTGGTCAGAACACCTGTTAATAACTTCAGGTTGCTTCTGATTACTCTGATGCATGATTCAAGTCTCTTTTTCTTGTAATTACCCAACAAAACTATAGATTTTCTTACAGAAGAGCCTACGCCTCTCTTCATCTCTTCTTTCGCCATTGTTCCCACTCCATACAAACATTCTTTGCGTATTACACATAGCACTGTGCATATATTTGATTAAAACAGTACAATTATTATATAAAATTTTAATCCGTTATTAGTTTACTTTCTGGAAGTTGACAAAAATGTTACTTTGTTTTGCCCATGCACGAATTAAGCTCTCGAGGCACTTTACATACTTAACAGAAAATTATTTCTGACTTTTGAAAACTTTTTAGAATAATACAACTTTAATTTTTTTTACATTTAAATCACAATATACATACATATGTATGTACTTAAAGACAATATATTCAAAATAAAATCCATACCCACTAATGTTCGTGCTTGAGTGCCATCATAATCAAGATGAACAGTCAGTCAACATAATAATTGGAATTCCTAGAGGGGATTTTAGATTGTGTAACACAAAAAGTAACAAAATACAACGATAATAACAAATACATACATGGAACATATATAACATACACATACATGTCTACAAACAATTTTTCATTCTAAAAAAACTCACGTTTCCTTTTTTTTGTTTTTTAAAATGAATGAAAAACGAAAAAAAAATAAAATAAAACCAGCAGCTATAACCTTAAAAACCTGAAAAGACCGTGATATATTAATACGGTTACTTAACTTTTGTTTTTTTTTGTATTTTCTTTCTCATAAATTTTTCGGTTTTTGTTTTCAGTTTTCAGTTTTTGTTTTTAATTTTTTTCCTGGTATTTTACACACACGTACAGTTTCAATTTCAATTTCTGTATTTAATTTCATGAGTTCTTAAAAGTTGATGAATCATGAAAAAAAACCAAAATGTTTTCACTTTCTTGTTGTTTTCCTAACTTTCTAATCGTAAAACAATTGAAACGAAAAAAGTTTACATTTTACTTGACTACAAGGACTGCTTGGCGAAAAAGAAAAAACAAAAACACAAAATCATTACAGGAAAACAAGATTACCATCGTGCTACTCTTTACAATAATTGATTATGATTTGAAGTTGATACAGATACTCTGTCTAGTTCTTCTTCTTTTTGACTCTAATTCACCACGAAAAACAAATTCTTCTTACTTACCTTCTTATATACGAGTACACACATTTTAATTTGATTTCTATTTACACTGTCTGCCGCAGAATTAATTTAATCAGCAATTGAGAGATTTGCTGTTTTACTACAACAATATTAACAAAAACAAAAAGAACAATAACAACAACAAATAAGAAAAATAAATACTAAAATACCAACAAGTATCGAACTGGCAACTAAACAAAAACGAAACCCTTCTTTTGTTTTCTTCTTTTTTCCCCCTCTTTTTTTTCTTTCCGGCTCTTCTACTTTTTTTTCTAATAACATCTAGAATTTACATCACGATTTGTTCGTTAAGGTACCAAAAATGAAAAACGTATTCTTGTATCTTCTTTTTTGTTTTTGTTTTTGTTTTATTTTTCTCTGTATTTTCCATTTCTTTTAATTGTAAGATACTGATGCTCGATTCTTTAGTACTTTTAATTTCCCGTTTTTTATTTTTTATTTCTTACTTAAGTTTTCTTGTGAAATTTCCTTTTATTTTTATTAGCCTCTTGAAATGCATTACAATTTTTTTATGTTTCCTTGTGCTAGTAGCGCGAGCATATTATCGCATTACTTTGGAATAAAAATTCATTTCTTTTTTATTTTTTTATTCGAACTGAATAGCATTAAAAAACGTATTTATCTTTTGGTTTTGCATGAGTTTCCATAGTTCCATTAATATTAAATAAATAACGTATTTAAACATACAAATTTTTATGGAGTTTTTCACTCGATTCATTATAATCCGTTATACCATTGAGACTTTACTTCTTTCAATGGCCATTAAGCAACGAGTTAAGCAAACCAAGTGGTGGGTAATAACTTAGGGCTGCAGTTATAATAACGGCATATGCATAAAGTGAAATATTGATGAGCTTGCATTTTTATGGGTAACATTATACACGAGGGTAGTGTTAAAAATTAACAGACCTAAGATAGAGTAATGTAGTCTGGGAAATTGAAAAAACTAGAAGGCTTCAATCCTTAACAAATAATTCAAAATTAATAGGAATAAAAAAAATACGAAATTTGTTTTAATTTACCTAGGACTTTGTACATTGAAGTCGCCATTGTCTAGTAAGTAGTTTGTTGGCTTATTAGAGGTGAGGTTGTGGTTCAAACCACAGTGAAATATGAAAAATTATTTTTTCGGCGACTTCCCCTCAGCAGATTTCTGGCAAAAACTCTGAACGTGAAATAAAATTGCCATGAAACGTTTCTCAAACAAAATCTGTTGTTCGGAATCGATTTTAGACTGTTGGTCCCGCCAGTCATGTATGAAAATTAACACACATAACATAAGTGATGTGAGAAGCTAGGTCGTAATCCGGACTAAAGGGTTGTATTGACCAATTATGTATGTCTCTACATAAATTGTTTTTAGCTTGATACAGTTTTCTTAGCTAAGAAAGCTAATAGCAAAGACAACCTGTTTACAGTAGCTACTGCGTAGTTCCTTAAAATAGCCACCAACCGCAATGCCATAGTGGATGTTTGCATTGGTGCATTGCCTTAATGCAATAACAGTTTACGCTGCCTTATGTTGCCATGGTGTTCCTAATTGATTGCTTTTCTTCTTGGAAAATAATCAATGAAAATTATCCCAAATACATCCCATAGAACAGATAGCATAGCATTGCCTAAGGATGAAAATTTATTCTCCTTGTTTGTAATAATTATTATTATTCACGTGTAGTGATGCCATAGTAACCTCTCAAAAAGCCAATTACATTTCCGAGACTACAGTTACCAACAAAAGTTTAGATTGTCTTATGCACATTTGGCTTCTTGTGCCGCATATACCTTGACAAACATTCTTTTCCACTCCACAGTAAAGTTCTGGCTCAATCATCGGCATTAAAGCTGCCTTTCTCGCAAGCTTATCGGCCTGTTCACTGCCGTAAAAACCCTGGGGTCCAGCAGGAGGCGATTCTATTTCATTTGCCTAGCTGAGCCCACTTAAGACAAGACAGTCCTACACAATTTTAGAGGTAACTTCATACAAGTGCAGCGTATAGATGGCAGCCTTCTTCTTCTTCTCTTTTGCCACGTATACCTTTGCAAACACCTTTTTCCAATCCACAGAAAGGTTCTGTCTCAGTTAGCGGCATAAAAGCTCGCTGCCTCATGTGGCTGTACAATTGACCTGAAATCCTGGGTTCCAGGGCGACTCTATTTCCTCTGCCTAGCTGATTCAACTCTCCCAGATAGTCCCACACTATTTTTGAGGTAACTTCATACAAGTGCAGCGTATGGATGGCAGCCTGATCAGTATTTTCTTTTGGACTATCTTCTGTTTTGCCACGTATACCTTTGCAAACACCTTTTTCCATTCCACAGAAAGGTTCTTGCTCAATCAGCGGCATGAAAACTACGTTCCTAGAGAGCTATTATGCCGTGAAAATCCATATGAGCTGGACTCCAGGCTTTTCGTTGCCAAGTATTTTCCAATATCATAGCATGGACTGAAGTTAAGCTGGTAACTGTCAGCAAAATCCAGTAGGCTCTTCAGCGCCGCTGTAAGATAAATTTTCACTGCCTCTTTTACCTCTTTGCCTCAAATACTATTAAAGCTCACAACTTTAATTATTGCACTAGGCCTTCCTCTCCTTTTTAAATAAAACTCTTGAATTACATAACCGTGACCTAACCAGGTCACATTGAAAACAATGTGGCTCCTGGCAGCTGAAAATACATGTTTTTATAACTACAGTCTCCACTTATACATTTGGTCGTCTAATTGCGGCACCAACCTCGTATGTATATGAAAGATGAAGAGCAGCAATTTCAAAAGCTGCATGAGTGAGCCATAAATATGTAATAAACGCTCTATTTTTTATTCGTACAATAAGAAAAAGTTACCAAATGTTTAAAGCAGAATTCAAAGAAAAGGTCAAAAGTTCAAATTCTCATATTAGATTTGAAATTTAAGTGGAAAACATTATTATTTATTCGATTAATTAACTTCAAACACTGGCGATTGGCGTTTTTTTTTTTCCTTAAATATTATACGGGGATTATCTCTCTTTACTTTGTTTATTTTTAATTTGTTTTGAAAGATTTTCATTAAATCCCTCATTAACGTTTAGCATTTCGCAACCCAAAGCTAGTAAGCTGAATTTCTTTGTTCTTAAAGTGTTTTGTAGTATTTCTTAAACATAATTTATACATAAGTTGTGTATATTATATACATACATATTATGTACATACATACATACATATGTATTGTATATATTGTAGATTTTTCCTTGGGGCCTCATAAACACTATGCAGAGAAGAAGACTACAATGATGCGAACAATAAACATGTTATTAACTTTGCTTTTTTCGTTAAGTTTTAAGTTTTTCTTTCTAAAAAAAATAAACAAATAACAGCAGAGGGATCTTATTATATATTCTTAAAATTTTATAATTTCCATTACATGGGGTTATCCATTTAGTGGTTTCAAAATTGGCATTCTAGCAGCTGCTGTCTTTCGACAAAAGTGTCATTTGTCCAGTGAAAGGCATTCGATTTAAGAACATCGATCCTAGAACGTGTAAAAATCGTTAAAACTGACTGCAGTAATGGTGATGCAAACGTGACCTTACTTACTTAATTGGCCATTAACAACCCGTTTAACGGATTTCGGCCTGACGCAACACATCCTTCCAGGCGTCTCTGCTTCTTGCACGCCTACGCCAGTTGGTCACACCAATCGATAACAGGGCTTCCTCGTTTTGGTCCTTCCAAAGGATACAAGGTTGTCCTCTTCGGCGATCTTCCGCAGATCCCCGCATCAAATACCTGTCTCGTCGAAGCATTCTCCTCCATTCGAAAGACATGCAAGCGTGATCACTTTTCGAATAATACGAGATGGTATGGTCGTCGCAATTCGCTGTAGTCTAGTAGGTAGTATGTAGGCATATTAGACGTATGGCCACGGTTCAAACCCCAGATCAAACATCTCCAATAAAACGAATTATGAAAATAAATATTTCTTCACGTATCTGGCAAAAACTTTGTAAATAAAATTGCCATGAAAGGTTTCTCAAAAATCTGTCATTCGGAGTCGACTTTAAACTTTAGATCTCGCCACTTGTGGTTAAGGTTAACACACACAACATGGGTGTTGTAACCTGGGCTTAGTCGTAATCCTAACTGAAGGATTGTAATGACCAATTATATATGCATGTCTATTCCCTACAGAAAGCAAAGCTATTTCAAAGAAAAAAGCAGAAGAATTGTTATGATTTTATTAACATTTTAGTGTGTCCTTATTATTTCTGGCAACACTGTACATATACAAATTTTTAAGTCTACATTTCACTTCAGCATTTCCACAGTAGTGGCATGGGTAGCTTTCTTAACTAGGCCGTTTTCACTTCCAACTCGAAATCGAACTCGAGAAGCAACAAATTCTGAAGTATGGTCGTCATAATCGACCTACTGTACAAGGAATTGGGACTTTAAGAAATTGGAAGCATAATAAATGTGGGTTCAGACCTGTACATTATCACAATGTACGGCCAGTCGAAAATATCGCTTCTTTAAGAGCAAGCGTGGGGTGAAATTCGGATCTTACTACTCATCATGACTCGCTTTAGCATTTTATTTACAACTCTATCCATGTAAACTCAAACTCACTCAATAGAATCAGACGGCTGATCATTCACAAATCCGTAGATATGTTGATACTATGGGTACTAGAGCAACAGGCCTTCAATGCTGAGTTTTCGAAAAAAATTTCTTCAGCAGGGATGCTTTTTTCTCTTTCTGTGATTACGCCAATAAGCAAAATTATCTTATATGTAGGAAGAAAGTAATTATTTGGTACGCATTACAGTCTATAGGAGCCATTGGTCCGTATTTTGTCGAAAACAACTGTCACTTCACAGTGCTATGGCAGTATGATAGCCAACACATTTTGAACATTATAAAGTGCACGGCACATGGTTTCAAAACGACGGTACCAAAGGCCCAAGGTTAGGTTAAGTTAGGTTAGAGGACGTGTACTTGTCAATTAAGACAAGTACAGCACCCAGAGGTCGAATTGACCCATTGTACAACGTCCTAGTTTCTCACACCACTTATGTTGTGTGTGTTAATTTTTTACACATGAGTGGTGGGACCTACAGTTTAAAGTCGACTCCTAAGGACAGATTTTTGAGAAACTTTTCATGGCAATTTTTGTTTAACACTCAGAGTTTTTGCCAGAAATCTGCTGAGAGGAAGTTGGCGAAGAAATATTTTGTGTATTTTGTCTTTGATGTCTGGCCTTGGGCTCGAACCCTGGCTTTGCGTCTAATAAGCCAACACACTACCTACTAAACTACGGCGACTTCTTAAAAAAGGCCCAAGAACTTTACCGAATTTGCTTTCATTGCATGACTAGAATAATTCCAGGTTTTGGCGACCACGATAATGCGATTTGATTACGTTGGGCCTTTTTTTGTGGGTGTTTATCAAACACTCTGACTACGAGCATTTATAGGGAGCATTTGTCTGGAGCATTTGCAAACTCACATTCGTAAAGCTATCGCTGAGATAGCGCCCGAAAGTGGTCGAATACTGCAACCAATCCAGAAGCGGTGCAACTGCATTTCACACATTTTCAAGCCATTATAATAAACTAAAGGTGTCCTCGAAATCATGGTTTTGGATGTATTTTACTTAACTTTACTTTTGAAACCCATTAATGGATCACCCTTTATATTAACAACATAAAACAAATGTTTTCCACAACATTTCTAAGCTTAGAGAGATGAAAACTTGTTCATATTAAAGCGAAATATTCCACAAAATTTTCATTCCTTGCTGTAGTCAATGACTTGTGCTAAGTCTGCAGATAATTAAACTTCTCTGAATTTTTTATATTACCAGCATAGCATTATTATTGCTGTACATACTCATATTTATGTATGAAAAAAGATTGCAAAATTTAATAAGTTTTTGTTTTATTTTTCTAAAACACTGGATTATACTTGCTTTTATAGAAACTTTCTTTCTTTCTTTTTAGTTCCCCTTCTTCTAACATTTAGCTTTGCATTGTTTTTGTAGACTTGAGTAGTGAATACGATTTAATCGCGTATTAAACTTAATTTTTATCTTTAATTAGTATGTAGTTGAACGTATTATTTTTGCCTTTTTAATAGCAAATGCTTGTCTAGAATAAATTCAATAAATGCCAGCAAAATTATTTTTCTATTTCGATTTCTATTTTTAATTTATTTTCTTAATTGGTCTATTAAATGATGAAATAATGGAATGATTTAATGCTTATGGCCATTACTGCAACCTGTCGTTAACTAAGGAGAAGATTTTAAAGGGCAGATAAATTGTTTTTCATTATTATGAGTACCCAATAAGATAGAAGTGAGCGTTATGCTAAAGGGAGGTTCATCCTACCTTTAACTTTTAAAGTTAAGTTTATGTTTGAACTTGCCATATTACATATTATTTTCAATGTGGCAACTTCAACAAAATAAGCAAATACAATAAAACAAAAAGCTCGTCGTTGCCACTGAGTTTAAAAAAAAACTTTTTAATTGAGCAGTGTTCCGGCACTGCCACATTTTTGAAAAAGTTAGCATTATATTATCTGTAGGTTGTAATAACGAAAAGAAGTTAAAGTTGACTTTAAAGTTCACTTTAGCTAAAGTTAACTTTAACTAAACCCAACTTTAACAGCAAGTTGTAATAATGGCCCTTAAAGTTTTAAATGCCATGCAATATCTAATGAATTGAAAAGGAATGTTAAAGTTAAACAAATTAATTTTATTATTTCGCGAATAATGTGCTGTAGGGAAATCGATTACAGAACAATTTATTAATGGAAGGTTATCGTTTCAGTTTAAAGCTCTTTTATAAACTAATTTCCCAGCAAACAATTCCCAGCACTTAACTGCATATTCGCATAAACTCTTTAAATCAAACATTTTTTTCTTTTTCAATTAAATATACTCGCATGTATGTACATACAATAATTAATACAACATATGTATATAATATGGATACAATATTCAAATAAATGCGGATTCCCTCAAGCGTATTTTCAATTGATAAAAGGTTCTTTAAAGAGAGATTAAAAAATGTACAGTGTTGGAAGACCTAATAGGCACAATGTCTTGTTGCTTAATACCAATCAAGTGTACTGAGCATTTACATTTGTTACACACTGTAAAATTGTTTCAATTGCAATTTTACATCCTTTGTATTTAAACATTTATTTGCAGCGAATAAATAAATTCACAGAAAAGAAATGGAAGAACAGGCATACATTCATTATTGGCCATTACAAGGCTGTAGGGCAGGCTTCTCATGCCCCTCATATTATGTGTGTATTAAATTTATCCATGAGAGGCGGAGTATACAGTTTAGCATGCACTTTCAGTTTCTCGTGTGCTGCGCGGCTTTCAACAAGGTGGTAAACCCTCACATTACACGGGTACTGGGACTTTGTTGCATTCCAGGAAACTGCAAACCTATGGATTATCACGTTCACGCTGGCGCGTATCACCGGTAGCCCACACTAGACTGTCTCATCGGGCGGCGTGTACCACTGGTGGTATGCAATCGTATTAAACGATACGTAATACGATACAAACACCAAAACATACCTTAGAGTCACGTCACGATAGAGAGAAAAGTATTAAGCTTAGCCGCCCGTAGGCGACTAGCATGAATTAAAGGGCCGTCGTGAAAGTGTTAAGCAGATATGATACATCACTATTAAGAACCTGTATAATTAATACTTCAGTAAGAGAATTCAGTAATAGATAACCGTTAAGAGATCTCAAAAAAATTTGCCCAAGACTTAGACGAAAGCGTGCATAAAATCTGCTCGAAATCCACGCTTAGCGTAATTAGCAGAGTCTTTACAAAGCAATGTCTTCTGAGTAATCTTGGTAGAAGTATGTGTTGGTCTGGACCACTTGGAAAATAACTTCCACAGTAGCTCTAGAGAAGAGAAAGAGGGATACATGCCCAGATTTATGTCGTAGAAGAAGAAAGCACCTGAGCTTTTACTTTACAGAAAAGCTCACTAATCTGTCAAGGATGGTCTGAATGACTTGCTGAGAAGCACAGGTTGGGTCCAGTGTTAGAGAAAAATAAAAAACTATGGTTTTACAGTGGGCCACACATGGCATTAGCTACAACAGCCATGTTAAGCTATCTAACCTTAAAGATTTATCCCTTCAAGTAATTAAATAGCCGACAATTTCGTGTAATGTTCCCTCCAGAAGTCTCCGTATTAGAACTCGACATTGGCGATACCCTTCAACAGATTTCTGGCAAAAACTCTGAGAGTAAATAAAATTGCCATGAAAAGTTTCTCAAAAATCTGTCGTTCGGAGTCGACTTTAAACTGTAGATCCCAGCACTCCTGTAAAAATTAAAATACACAACATAAGTGGTGTGGGAAACTTAGGTCGTAATCCTGACTAAAGGCTTGTAATGACAAAATATCTAAGCAAGTTTGCCCAAAGCTAGATGAAGAGTGTTCGGGAATAATGCTCAAAGTCCACGCTTAGCGTAATTGTCAGAGTCTTTACTAGAAATTGTATTTTAAGTTCTCTTGGGAGACGCAGGTCTACCTTTTGACCACTTACAATATAACTTCTACAGGAGCTCTAGGAATAAAAAAGGGGAATAAATGTCCAGCATTTTGTCGTAGAAGAAAAAACACCTGAGCCTTTACTTTACAGAAAATCTTACTGATCAGTCATGGATGGTCTAAATGGGTTCAGTGTTAAGGGAAAATGACAGACTATGGTTATACAGTGGGTCACACATGGCATTAGCTACGGTTACCTATCTAACCTTAAAGATTTTTCCTTTCAAGTAATTAAATAACCGACAATTTCATGTAATGTTCCCTAAAGAAGTCGACGTATTAGACCTCGACCGCGGTTCAAACACCAGGTCAGACATCTTCAGCAAATTTGGCAGATTTTTAGCCAAGACTCTGAGAGTAAATTAAATTACCATGAAAAGTTTCTCAAAAATCTGACTTTAAACTGTAGGTCCTTCCACTCATGTATAAATAATTAACACACACAACATAAGTGGTGTGAGAAACTAGGTCGTAATCCTGACTGAAGGGTTGTAATGACCAATTATGTATGTATGGATGTTCCCTACAGAAAGCAAAGACATTTCAAGGAAGAAAGCAGGAGGATTGTTATAATTTTAATAACATTTTGGTATGTCCTTATTATTTCGGCCAACACTGTACATACAAAATTTTTAAGTTTATTTTTCCCATTCATTATTTCAGCCTTTCCACAATAGTGGCATGTGTAGCTTATCATTTAAATAGCTTTCTTAACTAGGCCGTTTTAATTGCGATTTCGTAATCGAACTCGAAAAGCAACAAATTCTTGATTATATTGTACAGAAGATATGCTAAAATCTGCTAAAAAAAATTTGATTTTAAAAGTAACGAATAAGTTTTCTTCTTTGTTTTTAGTAAATGCTTGTATTAATTTAGTATTTTTTTGTTTGTTTATTTTATTGTGCTCATGTCCCAAAAGTAAAAATTTTTTTTTGTACATAGAATCGTTCGTTTAGATAACATAGTGTCGTTGGGAGTTTAAACTGTATTTAGACACGAAACTCGAAACGATACAAATTTGCAGTAACAACATCTCTGATCTGTATTTTACTTCATTTTATATTTCTCTATCTGTGGATTTTTCTCTCCTCTTCTATTTCTTCTTGTTCTCGTTCTTCTTCTTCTTTGTTTTTTTTTTTTTTGTATTTTTCTTTTGTTCAATTCTTAAACGATAAATGAAAAAATGATTTGTGAAATGAAATGAAAAACAAAAAAAAACAAATTTAAAAACAATATTATTTAGTGTTTGCCACGCTGTGAAGGTTGTGGTATCTTCGATCGATGTTTCCAATATCCAAGGCGTGAATTGGAACGTGATTGTGGCTGCCAGTTTGCTTTGTTACACAAGGCCGATGTGGAGAGCTAGCAACCAGCAAATGCCGATGGTGAAGAAGTCTCACCATCGGAAGGATATCGTCGTGTCGATAGTATTGACAGCCATGTTATGGTCACAAATTCGGCTTTGCAAACACCACATCATGGCAATAGCAGCATAAGTTTAAACACAAACCGAGAAGATGCTCAACCTTTCAGCGATCGAGATGCAGAGGAGACGTTACACGAAGTCGTTGAGGAAGACAGGGATCTTATAGAGCGGGATTATCGTCAAGTGGTTATTAAAGGTAAACATGAGCATCGATTGCGTCAAAAGAAATACGCAACACAACGTAGTATTCTAAAGAACTCTCAAGACAATACAAACAGCATCACAAACGATGAACAAGAACTATTAGAGGCCAAAAAACAAATGATTTTACGTAAACGTAGACTATTTAGTCACTATCGCCAGTATCAAGAGTGGAGACGTCGACAATTCAGTTATGATCCTTGCTATTACCGCGCCGTACCACCAACACAAGCCGCAATTGCACCCAGCATTTGCGGTGGTATTGGCGGTGCCGCCACTGGCGAATATGCCATGCATACGACGAATCCCAATGCATTTCGTCGTCGTCGCCAATACAGACGCCAATACTCGTGTGCAGAACGTTCACGTGAGGATTCACGTGAAAGTCGTGATTCTACGCATTTATTAAAATGCCATAGCATGGGCGCCAGCGATACAATACGCACCGATTCAACGAACCTGAATCATACAAATCCAACAACCGAACGTCACAGTGTAAGTTCATTTACGTGCGTTGTTCCTGCCGTTGATTCCTATTCTATTTTTCCGTTTTTTTTTTAATGTCAAACCAATCCAAAATGAAACGTTTGGCGCCTCAATGTATAGTTTGGGTCCTTTATTGTTAACGTTGTGTCAAATGTTCTAGCACCTTAACCAATCCACACCAGTTGTTTTGTAGCAACAGCACCAGGAATATTTTGCAAACCAAAGAGAACATCGTCAAAATACTTGTAGTTTGTGTTTGTATATTCGCAATTCGTGTTGGCCTTCTTGTAGATATATAAATCACACACATACACACACGCCCGCTTAATTAAGAATAAAATCAAAGACTTTAAAACAATGCAATGAAAATGCCTTAAATTAAGCAACAATTTTTCATGAGAACGCTTAAATTTGTTTAAATGAGTTTGTACTTTCGATCCAAAGTTATGCTTCTTTCATCTTAATTGCACTATTTTTCATCACAATCTATCCATCCTACATACTTAGTACATCACTTTCATTTACTTTCACTCGCAAGCGAACAAACAAACAAACAAACAAATTTCTTCTAATGCTTCTAATTTGATTTGAAAATCTTGAAATTTCTTTTCTCTTCTTCACTCTGAAAGCCTTTTACAAAACAAAACTCTACCAGAAGCCTTAATTGATTTTGATTTTGATTTTGATTTTCTTTTCTTTTACTGGACATTATTATTAATTTAAATCCTTTAAACATTGTATTATAATTTAATAAATAATTAATAAAAGTAAAGGACACCATAGTGTCTCTTTATATATTCATTAAGTAACTACAAGATGAAGGAAATATTTCCAACTGATGTCATATAAAAAAGACTTGACGTCGTATTTAATTTCTAACCCTTTCGATCCCAATGTTGTTTGATGATAATTTCTAATTTATTTCGAAAAGTTTTTTTACAATACCCTGAACTAAAATATTACTGAAGAATTGTCTCCAGTTCCTGCCCTGAAGGAACACAGCTTCTGTTTCTATCTATCTTCTCCAAGTATGGCTAACCTTCTAGGTCTTGACTGATAACACAGCCCTGCAAATTTGGACTTTTTTGTGCAAATAAGACGGCTCCAGGTGTTTCCGAAGGCATTTGAACACGAATCTGGGTTCAAAAACTTTCCATCACGTCTGGTTTTCGCGAAAAAGGGGCTTGAAACCCCTAAAAATAGCGTTTTTGGCCATTTTTGAAAAATTGTACAGCTAAACACTGACGTGCTAGAACCATCGCTATTGTCAGAAATTGACAATTGATCTTTGCTCTTTAAAATGATCCCAAAGCCAAATTGTTTGCATGCACCCTTAAAGTAGGGGTTTTTTCACGCCGAGGAGGGGTAAATGTACCTAACCGCACCATAGAGGAAGTCGTCACATCCTCCGTGTGTGGGGCCTTACCCACTAAATCCCCCCCTCGTCTCGTGGACTTGTTGTGCCCACTCCGGAACTACGGTGGTATTACTTCGGAGTGGATTCCCATTGGCCCCTGCGTGTTCATATCCGCGTCCGGACTAAGGTGCAAGAGAAAAAGAAACACATTACGGACGACCTTAAAAATTAATCAGATTTGCTTGTAAATTGTTACTCAGGAGTTTTTGGGCTCACTGATTACAGATCTTCATTCAGATTTAAAAAATTCAAAATGGCGGATCCAATATGGCGGTCGAGGTTTATAAAAATTAATCAGATTTACTTGACCGCCATATTGGATCCGATATTTTGTTCAGCGCTCAAAATGCCTTAGGAAACACCTGGAGCCATCTTATTTGCAAAACCCATGCAGGGCTGTGTAATCTATAACAGGTCTCGCAATTTCATCCTCGGGTTTATGCAGAATATGTTTAATGACCGGAATATTTTGAAAATATGTACAATGTATTCAGTAGTTAACAAATATTCTACAAAAATCGTCGATTTCGTCGTTGCAATAACAAATTAAGCTGTGCCCCTGAACTAATTGGCCAACTGAATGATTATCCGCTCTTAACAGTCAGCACCAGGATTTCACATTTATAAACTGACATCTGAATCAAGCTGAAAACCAGCCTGAATGTTTAATAAATCCCATTAAAGAATTCGAGACAAGGTGAGCCAAATTAGAGAAGTCTGCATCGACTCAGACCTCCTTAAGCGTTTTACAAAGACTACAAAAGTTAACAATAAGTGGGAATAGAGTCAGTAGATCCCTCCGATATAATTTAAGTGTGAAGTTAGTCTGGCCTTTGTCGAACAGGCAGCCTAATAGAGATCAGAGGCATATGCAGACGTTAATTGTCATGATCACCGTGCAGAGAATGGATCACCATCTGTGATTCAAGCGTCCACTGACTGCTTTTGTTTCTTCTGCTCTGAATATCGATACTGGATCCGCCGGTTGATACTGCTTTCAATACAGCAAAATTACAAAACGTTTTTCATAATTTTTTTTAGTGCCGGTGTTGATTTTCTGACAATGATCTTACGCCTCAGTCTGTACAGAATTCAGTTTTTACCTGTCACGGGCATAATCTAGTTTCTTCAATATTTTGTTAAATCCCCTGATGGATAACGATTTTTAGTCTCTTTCTAAGATCAGTATATGATCTTGATAACCGGATTGAAAGACGTCAGATGGACGATCATTAATTCGTGTTATTACTCCTTGTTAACTTACGAAAGCCACTTTAGCGTTCGTTGTAGTTCATTCTGTTTTTAATTAGCTGGCCAACTAACGTCATCAACGAGAGTGCAGAGCAGAAAGATAGGGAGAACGCAGCAGTCTTAATAATTAAAAACAGTTATGATCACAAGAGATCAGCTTTACTCGTCAGCATTTAAAGAGGATACATACAGTGGTGGCCTTATAATTAGAAACGATGTTTCTGGAACAGAGTTCTCTGGAGTGACGAATCTAAGTTTAATTTGTCCCGATCTGATGGAAAAACGTATGTAAGACGTCCTCCAAACAAAGCCTTTGATCCCAAGCACACAGTGAAAACTGTAAAACAAATTAACAAACATACATGTTGCTAAGTCGTTTCTAATTATAAGGCCACCACTGTAAATATGGTAGTGATGGTCATTCTCTTATAACTGTACACATGAGAATCTTACGTTTTCCGCTTAATAACTTCTACAATGTCCGAACGAGTGGGCGTGGTCTTTTATAAAAAAGAAATCATTGAACCCAGAAAGGAAGCCATTTGTTCAATGAAAAAATAAAAGCATTGGTGTCGAAAGGGTTAATTTAATTTGAATTTTTTTTATTACAATAGAATAGAATTGATTAATTTCTAAGCTAATAAAATCAATAACGAATTTAATTCATTTCTTATAACAGAAAAATTCGTTAGTAAAACATGTGTTTTTTAAAGTTTTTCGTTTATTTCTCTTTTTCTTTTCTTAAAATTTCAGCCACCTACAAACATACACACAGATATTAATTAAATGATGTGTATGTACATATTTTAATTAAAAACAGAGTAAACAGAATAAAAAAGCTTTTAATTTCTCTTTTTTTGATTTGATTTGATTTGATTTGAAGTTCCTTTTTTTTATTGGGTGGGTGGGTATGTATTGAAAATTTTAAAATGTTTCTTACCATTTATGTGTTGATTTCAGTTTTTTTTTTTAATAATTTTTCTAAACAAAACACACTTGCCGCTTACGTTCGAATCAGGCTGTTTGTTTTAAACGTTTATCACTTTGAAGTTTTGCAAACGCTACACACAGTGTTACGTTAAATACCTTACGTTCCGTTCTGTTCTGTTTTGTTCTGTTATTTTTGTTTTTCTAATCATCATATGCTGTTGCGTAAACCTTGTTAAATTGTTTAAGAATAAAAACAATATAAAAAATAAGCAAATAATTAATTATAAATAATAAGAAAATAATTAAATTAAATGCATATACATACGTACATACCATTTGTTTTGCAATAATATTGTCTGTTTCATTATGATTTATTGTCCCTTTTTTTTTTAAAAAGTAAACGTTTAAATTGAAATGTTGTTCATATTCTTTGTCCTTTTCCTCTCTCTCTCTCTCTCTCTCTTTGTCTCTCTTTCTTTCTGTGTATTTTTCTTTTTTTTACAGTTTGATAGCAGCGAATGCGGAGCACTCGCCTATCAGCCATTACATTGTCCTCGTGTAAGCAAAAATTTAGTTTTATTGTTATTGTAATTGTAACTGTAACTGTAATTTTGTCCATTGTAATTGTTATTGTATTTCAGGGTTACATTTTATGTTCTCTAGTAGCACAGTTACAGTTAAAAACAATGTTAAGAGAATAGATTTTAAAAATTTTTAAAATTTTTTGATTTTACAGCACTTTCATGTCTTTCAAGAGGAACATTCGACCTCGATATCGGAACGCATAACACGTAGCCGCATTAATTCGGCCATTTTCGTTTCATCCGAAGGCAGAGGTTTTGATTCAATTGAATTCTTACGCAGACATGGCTCACAAAGCGTGTTGTGTCGCAAGGCGAAAAGTGCCGAAAATATAACGGACAATGGCCGCAAGGTATGTACCACAAAGGAAACCTTTAAGCCCTTAGATTGAGGATTAAATGTTTGTTTTTTTATGTTTATTTTTAAACTTACAGAAAAGTTTTGCCGAGAATCGCCAATGGCATACGGATGATGGCAATTGCAATGACAATGAAACACAACATGACAATGGCATTGAAATGCAAGAATGCTTAAGAAATGTGGAACATCATCCGGTGGCTGTGTTAAAGACAAATGTTGAAAAATTATTGGCCGCTACCAGTGTTTTGGGCCATTCGGCAGCCGTTACAACTTCCAACAAAGTAGTGGGTAGTATATCCATAGAAGCACCACCATCCCATATCAGAGAAGAACGCAATAATGCTATTGCCATACCAATACCACCACCAGTACCACCACCTTTACCACCACCCCCACCTCTACCTCATACTCATCCACAATTGAGTTCGGCCAGAACGGTTTCATTAAATTCAACTTCCCATGATTCGGCCGATACTGTAGAAGAACTGGTCTCCATGCCCATGGATGCAATAGTAACAGTTACGACCGCAACAGTAACACCACAACCACCCACAACATTTGGCTTAAGCTCAATGCCAGTAAAATCTAAAGTCTTGGTACGTCAACGTTCTTCTACAGCATCACCGGTTCTAATGCCATCTGCGCACAGTAGTCCGAAGGCTTTAAAACTAAAATGCATTACAACACCGAAAATAAATAATCTACCAATGGTTTCGGTATCGGGGCCATCGCCATCTCCATCCGATGAGAAACCGCCGCCAGGTGAATGCTTGTAACAAATGGTAGCCGAAACATTTATTTAAAAAAAGATTATCGCATACGTTAGATAGGATATCTCCATATAGAAATGGGTTGGAATTAAAATTTTGAATTTAAAAAGAAAGGAAAGAAAATTAACAATATTTTTATAAATAAATTCATTCATTAATTAAATTAAATTAAACTTTTTGATGTGTATGTCTGTGTGTAATTGATATTAATTAATTGTATTCAATTGTATGTTTTTTTATAATCAAAATAATAATCTCTAAAATAAGTTGCAAAGAAACAACGTTTCTGGAGTATAAAATTCTACAATTCTTGAAATTCTAAAAACTTTTCCTTACAATTTGAATTTATTTATTAAACTTTAAACATATTCTAGCCTACCGAATAAAAACAAAAAACGAAACCAACTACTACTGAAGTTCCTTCCAATTTCTATAAACTGCGATTTTAAATAAATGTTTCGGTTTAACTCAACTACTTTAAGGGAAACATTTTTATTTTATTATTTTTCTTTTTCATAAAAAATATAATACCAGTAAATGATAGCTTTAATATGTACATACATATATGCATGTATTAAACTAAATAAAATATGAACCAAGAAAACAAATGAAAATCGTTTATAAGCTTTAACTAATAATAACAAAAAGAAAATATAAAATCAAAAAATATTTAAAAATTATACAAACTTAAATGGTTTTGCCAACTACATATTGTGAAATTTCAAAACTTTTATAAATTGAAACATTTCTAAATTCAAAAATTGTTAAACACTAAACCTATGCACTTAATATGGACATACATACATATTGTTACATATATTATATGCTAAAAAATTATATACGGTACAATAGATATGTTTACGTTTACAGGAATTCTTTTTTTATATTTTTATTAAAATTTATTGTATACAAAAAGCAAATATTTATTAGCCATAAATCGGACTGACCTATGCACCTCGTTAACTAGAAAGTTGGCCACAGCGCGAATCATTAATTGTCTTAAGGGAATCACTGTTGAGATATCTTTTGTGACTGATCATTTGCTGTAAATCTATCAACAATTTGTGGTCCAGGAGGTTTAAATTCGGACTGGCAGAGCGCAATTATTTAGAGGAGATAAATGCTGGTAACTTACTTCACTACCAGTGAGGTTATTATGTAAAGGGTCCGCCAAATAACTTTTTTTTTGAAAATGCTTTAAAAAAAACTGAGTTTTTTCTCAAATTTCTTTTTTTTATTTGAAACTTCAATCCTTCCGGTTAATAATGGAAAATAATTTCATTCAAATGACTGCCTCGGCTGGCCATGCATTAGCCTACACGATCGGTCCAATTTTTAAGCACATTATCGTTTGTGTGCAGCTGTATTTCACCAATGGCTTCACGAATATTTTATCCTTTAAAGCGTCAATTGTCTCTGGCTTATCGGCGTAACATTTATCTTTGACGGCACCCCACAAATAATAGTCCAACGGTGTCAAATCGCAGCTCCGAAGTGGCCAAACGTCATCAGCTCTGCGGCTGATAATGCGATCTTCAAAAACAGGGCGCAAAACATCGAGTGTAGCTTCGGCTGTGTGGCACGTAGCGCCGTCCTGTTGAAACCAAATGTTGCCAATATTCTCCTCTCCAATTTTTGTGAACAAAAATTCGTTCAACATGGCCCGATAACGATCGCCATTGACTGTAACGGCCACTCCTTGCTCATTTTCGAAGAAAATGGCCCAGTTATGCCTCTGGACCAAAATCCGCACCAAACAGTGACTCGTTTTGGGTGCGGCAGCTTTTCAATGTATCCGTGCGGGTTTTCTGTGCCCCAAATGCGACAATTTTGCTTGTTTACATGCCCGCCAAGATCAAAATGAGCTTCATCCGAAATGATGATTTTTTTTTTTTTGCCAAAATCGGCATCTTCTGGTGTAGGCTACTGCATGGCCAGCCGAGGCAGCCATTTGTATGAAATTATTTTCCATTATTAACCGGAAGGATTGTACTTTCAAATAAAAAAAGAAATTTGAGAAAATATTCAGAAGTTTTTTTTTAAAGCATTTTCAAAAAAAATTTATTTGGCGGACCCTTTATTTTGATTCAAAAGAAATTTTTTCGAAAAACAATGCTTTACAGCGTAAGATTAGTATAAATTTTCTATTGTATTGATATACATAACAACCGCCTTGCTTTGGGCGGTTATGAGCTGACGAAGAATCTTACTGGAACGTCCACTGCTTGTTTTCGAACATAGTGACCTGGTTTTACAACAGCTTACAAAATGGTTTCTTGAGAAACTTTATCCGATGTTTTGATCTCTTGTTCGCCGAAATGCAAGGCAGTGAGCCAAACGTAAGAGACACCCCACTAAATCGTGGCTGAAGCTTGGTAAAGGCCCTTTTCAACCAGGCAAATTAGTTCATATGCATCCAAATGTCCATACATGAACGTCCATTTTCACGGTTAACTTCATCCGATGTTTTTATCTCTTGTCCGCAGTACTACAAGTCAGTGACCCAAACATAAGAAACACCCCACTAAATCGTGGCTGAAACTAGGTAATGACCCTTTTGCATATACCATGACCATCCATATACCCTATTATTCTGTCCAGCATGGTTTTGCTGTGCAAGTAATCAGTGTGCTTCACTTAAAGTCGTTTGCATTTCGCCATCATATTTTCTTTTTTTTTTAAATGTAATCAACAAATGTCCTGTACGACTTTTGAAACTACCCAGCCCCAATTTCTATTCAAAATTCGATTCTAAAGCTTTTGCAAGACCTTGATCTCCAGGCCCATAATTTTTTGTTTACTTAGAGAATTTCGTAGAAATTTTTGCGTTTGAAAGTTTGATGACGGACGGCGTTCGAACATCTCTAAACTCCCCAAACACTTTTATCCACGAGTAGAGGAACATACGACTAATCTAGAGCAAGGGAAACATTTCAAAATATCATCTTTTTGATATGAATCACCCTGCTGTTCTCGTTATCTAACCATACCACTGAAATAACATAGAATTCCCGTTACAGAATGATGGTCTACATATTATATTTCATAACCCAAGTGGTTAAATCTTGGTACATTCTATTCTTCTTTTAGAATGAAAGTGTTCAATATTGCAGTTGCCGTAGTCTAGTAGGTAGTGTGTTGGCTTATTAGACGTAAGGCCATGGTTCAAAACCCAGGTCAGAAATCAAAATGAATATAAGAAAATATTTCTTTAGCGACTTCCTTTCAGCAGATTCTGAGAGCAAATAAAATGGCCATGAAAAGTTTCTCGAAAACCTGTCGTTCTGTGTCGACATTAAACTGTAGGTTCCGGCACTCATGTATAAAATTAATGCACACAACATGAGTGATCTGGGAGGCTAGGTGCTAATCCTGACTGAAGGATTTTAATGACCAAATTATGTATGTTTGTGTTCAATATTTTATATGTCCCTACTAAGTACATATGTAAACATATTTTCCAGTTTAATATTTCTAAAAACTAAATTATGTTTCAATGAAATGAAATTATTTTTCTTAATGTTTGCAAACAAATTATATAAAATAATAAGTAAATAAATATAAATAAATGTAGTTATATAATACGAATACAAATGGGCCAAAGTCTTAATAAAGTATAGCATATCACACCAGTTTTAAATAATCATTAAAAAAATAATAAAAAACCAAATCAAGCACTAAAATTAAAAAAAAAAATTTAACAAAGAGTATGAAAGATAAATATTATGTATAAGGAAACCTGGGAATGTAGAGACCAATTATAGGAATTTAATTAAATTATTAAATATTAAGTAAACCAAAATGAAAAAAATAAAGAAAAAAAACTTACACAAAAGAAGAAAATGTAATAAATTTTGATTAAGACATGTATGTACATATATTTTAATATTAATTACATTTTATAATTTACATACATACATACATACGTTTAATATATATAATATGTAAAAAAACAAAAACTTTTAACTCCATTTTAATGAAGAGACAATGGTATAAGCTTTACTAAAACCATAAAATTTACTAGTTTATACAATACAATACAATACTTCAATTATTTAAATAAATAAATAGATATATACTTTTTAAAACATATATGTATATATATATATACTATATATATAAAATAAGTAATAAATTAATAAATAAATATATATTCAGGGTATTACACATGGTATATACAACAGTCATATTGTTATAATTTCTAAACAGCGCAAAGGCTTATAAAATATTATTTTGTTTATAACTCTTTAATGAATATATGTATAGCAGAGAATCTAGCCTTTTGGGAATCCAAATTATATTAAAGATCTTCTAATAAAAAAAAGAAAACAAATAATTATAACAACATGACTGCTGCTTATATTCAAATGCTAATACCCATCCCACTTGTATTATATACATACTTACATACATATTCATACATATATAACTGGCCTGGTTCTACAATAAATTTTACATACTATTTATGATAATTTGTATTATACACTGAAAGAAAATAAAAACCAAGAAAATAAAAAAATATTGATTACACCTGACCGAAGGGACATTAGAGTACCAAAGTTTATAAATGAATAAATAAAATAACAACAACAATAGTATACTCTAAATTGCCAGAATATAAGCTATTAATTATAAAGCAAATAAAATTTTTTTTATTAGGGAAACAAATCGAAATGTTTGAATATTTGAATTCCTTTAAAAATCTCAACAATACTAAAAATTCCCAGTTTATATAACTTTTCTAGCATTCGTTATACAGTAAATTCGCGATAATGTGAACTATTTAATAGGAATATAAATACTGTATACAATATGCAAGTATTTATTCGAAATATTCACTGCAAACACCTTGTAAATTGGAAAATCTTAGAGAATCTTCTGCAGCAAATTATGTCCCCTGAAACTGTTAACGATTTGTAGTACAGGGAGTTCGAATAAGGACTGCCAGAAGGCCAATCATCACAGAAGATGAAGGCTGGTAAATTATTTCGGAAACAGAGAGGTTATTATGTATTTAAAATCGAAAAAAAAAGTTTCCAAAACATAATGAATAAATTCGAAGATTCGTATGGATCTTCTTTCGATTAGAAATACACACAGTTACTAAAGTGTACATCCGTTTTCGTTGAAAATCTTTATAGTTTCCTCGATTTTAAGACGGTCTTTTGTATTGGTTAAAAAATTTCTGAAATTGAACTGAATTGTGACCCTGCACAGGCCCACAAAAGTATACATCCGGTTAACAAATTTCACAAATTTCTGAACCAATGCAAAAGACCGTCTTAAAATCGAGGAAAGTTGTCAGACAATTATAAAGATTTTCAACGAAAACAGATTGGTTAAAAAATGTCTGAAATTTGTTAACCGTATGTATACTTTTGTGGCTGAGTGTATATACATAATAATGTTCTAGATTTGAATTGTTTTAACTTTTATAAGCTGGCATAGAATCTTGTTTTGGTTTTCGAACATAAAATGTTCAATTTGTTTTCCAACAGCTTCCTAAACAGTTTCTTAGTATCAAGAGTTTATTGTATATTTGAATATCTATTAAACATTGGCCATTATTAAGTCTAGAAATATTTCACAAATTCTTTAATATTTTCTTCAATTTTAAAGAAATTTGTTAGACAATGGAGATTAAATCGACGCCTCCATTCTATAACGTTCTAAGTACATTTAGAACGTTTTTAATGTTCTTGCATTTTTATATTCTACGTTCTCTAACTTAAATACCGTCAAAATTTGGTTAAGATGCGCCTATCGGTTCCGAAGTTATAGGGGAAAATCTACTTAGAATACACATACATATAGTCGTATGTCGCGTAAAAACTTTGAGAGCTCATAACTCAAAACACACTTTTTCGACTTAGAATGTTATAGAACGGAGGCGTCGAAATAACTGAATAATCAATTCCTCAGATCATTGTATTCCTATTGCTATTTTTTTATAATAATTAAAAGTTCTTTTATTTCTAACAAATACAGATTTATATTTATATACATACATGCATACATACAATATTTAACAACAACACCATTTTGAATTCTTTTTTTTTCAATAAAGAAAAATTCCTCTTGATGTTTGAATTTATTTTCTTTTTTTTTTATAAATAATTATTAAAACTTATTAAATGGAAATAGCAATTAATTTATAAATTTTTTAACATAATAATACAATACAATAAATATATATGTAATATGCATTAACAATATAATGTTATAAAATTGTAATTAAGTTCTTTGATTTATAAATAATATTTATAAATGTGTATGTATGAAGAAGCTGAAAAGTTTCAAAAGTTTTTCTCATTGAAATATTAACATATCGTCATATGTAAGTATGTGTTTTCTAGATTAAAAATTAATCTTTTAATTAAAAAATGTTTTTCTTCTTCTTTTTTAAATTTAATATTAAACTAAAGATTAGTGTACATACATACATACATACATAAATTATTTTTTAAAAGGAATTGTCAATTCATGGTCCAATTAAATTAACAATAAATGTTAAACATATAGTTTAAAAACAATTTTTATTAAAAAATATTTTTATTTAAAATTTTTTGAATGTATTAGTTATTAAGTTTCAAAACCAAACTTTAAATCTTTGTGTCGCCTTTAAAGAAATAAAAACCAAATTTAACTTAAAAATAAACAATTGTATTCTTATTATGATAAGAGAATTCCTACTGCGTCATTCTAAACTCATCTTAAGCTTTTCAAATATACAACAATGATTACCCTGATCATAATAACTTTCTATTATCCTTACATCTGCAATTTCTTGCAGCAAAGTGTTCAGTTCATTTTCTTCAAAGACATGATAATATCGTAGAAAGGTGGTATTTTCCTTTGATTCTTCCTTTTGTTGGCCCTTAACTTTCCATGGTACCAGCACATCCTGTTGTACAAATGTCGTGCGATTCGAATGAATTGGCAGTAAAACAGGCGCTTCTTTAGCCTTTTCCAATAACTGGCGTTGTGTTTGCTGTCTTTGTTCATCTTCGGTGGTTTTGTTTTTATTCAAAGACTTGTTTTGTTTCAAATACGAAGATTTCTTATTGTCAGCAGTTTGATTCTTGGCCCAAACATAGATAAGAGCTCGTCCTAAAGGCCTCAAGACTCTTACCATCTCTTTAATAGCCCCCAAACGCCTTTCTTTAGTTGCTAAATGGTGTATAACAGCAATGCTTATGCAACCATCAATTGAATTTGAACGCACGGGTATATAAAGACAATCACAACGAAACACATTGTATTGCAGAGATGTACACAGTTTGAGAAGACCATTACTGCGATCACAGCCAATATTTAACAAATCCGAATTCGAATTTAAATATTTACCATTGCCACATCCCACATCAAGTAAAATGCTCGATTGTTCGAAACTTTTTAAGAAATCTGCCACTCTTGGCCACTGTGTATGTCTTGTTTCACTAAAGTGTTCAGCAATGTTATCATAAACCTTATGAACGTTTAACTCTTCCAAAATTGCTGCTTTATCCTCTTCAACACCAGATTCCTGAGCAGAATGTTGTTGCTCCAATTTCGTATCACATAATGTGGGGAAATTGCAATTGCATGGACCATTTCTTAGCTTTCGAAAAGTCAAAGAAGTTCGTTTAGACCTTTGTTTGGTTGTAAGATTTCCGTTGGCAGTTAAAACAATATCCATTATTCTAGGTGTTATGCCATGTGTCCAGTCGTAACGTGACTCTCCTGACATAATAAGCAAAGATCTACGCGGCAGTAATACATTACGCCGTTGATGGCCTTTACGGAATTCCATTACAATATCACTGTATAGCGATAGCGAAAAGATTGGATCTAAAAAGGCACTGTGTGTATCAACATGTGGAGGTATGCCCTGGCCAGGCTCATACGAATTAACAGTCAACTGGTCCGGTTCAAGCCATTCTAAACTGATTTCATCATTTTCGCAAGTCTTTCTCAATCTTTTCCACAAATAATTACACGCATCTGGTATTTTCTGTTTAAGAGGCTGTTGAGGATCCACATTGTTTATGCCATAGAGGAATTCATAACCGAAATGCATTACACGCCGATGTTTTAATGAAGAGTCCTTCGTCTCGCTGCAAGCCTCCATTACTTTCAGCATTTCTAGTTCCTCTTCCTCTGTAACAAACTCTTCGAGTATTATTAGCCCTTGTGGTAATGGTTTTAGCCATGATGAATTATCTTCCTCGGGCAATTTCATAAAATAACTTAAATAGACAACGGAAGACTTTTGCCCCAGTTCAGCTACTCCATGCATATTATTAAAAATTTCAATGGCATCGTTAACGTTGGCACACTCCAAAAAGCAATAGGATTTATTTGGTAACATTACAAGCCTTTTTATTTGTCCATATTTCTCTGCAGTGGCAAGAACAAGCTCCTCCGTTAGTCCTGTACATAGTCCCGCATTCAGTATGGCCAAATTTGTTGTTGGCTCGCCTTTCGAAGCTTCGATTTTGCACTCATTCTGTATTATAGCCTCACAACGTGTTTGTTTTTTGCCTATTTTTCGATTTTTATAGTCCTGAGGCATTGTACTGAAATATTCAACTTAATTTTGTTTACATTTGTTCTTGTTATTCTTTTTCTAAAACAAATGTGCTTATTTGACAGCCGCTTATTAGAGAGATGCCATATGTTGCGTCATTATCAGTGCAAGTACACATAAATGGGAATTTACAACCTGTGTTGCATGAATTTTAATTATTTTTAAACGTTAATAATGACATTATATTAGAACACAACATGATAACTTATATTGACATTGTATTGCATAAATTTTAATTATTTTTAAAGGTTAACACACATGGTAAGTTATATTGGTAGCAACTATAAATTGAATTAATGAAGCGGCGTTTTTTAAAAATGGCAATAAAATTCCAGCGTTTTTTCTTACTATTCTAGAGATAAAATAAGTCTGGTAACCTTTTTTTCACTGTTTAGTTGTTCGATTTTTGTTTTCATGTGCAAATTTTAAGAAAATTGAATAAAAATTTTACTTAAAAACACAAATGGAAGTGGTTATTGACAAAATTAACTCTATTCTACGGCTGGAGAATGTGGAGTCCACAAATGTTGATGACTTGAGAGTGTTACGGAACATGTGCGCCAAAGGCTCATCTATACAACATGCAATTGCATCGAATGAGGACTTTCAGCTGTGCTTGAGGAACTTGTTGTTCCGGGAGAAACCAAATGAAAACAGTGAAAGTATAAATCAACTGCAAACAGTGGGGTGGCAACTAATGGCCAATGTAACTGTAAATAATGAAGAAACATTGTCACTGATATGGCAAAAACATGGTGAAAATATTTTGGAACAATGCTACAACACTCAGAGGCCACTAGATAAGAACACGGATATCATGTTAATGATCATTTACAACGTAAAGAAATCGAATTCAGCCAAAACATCATTGCAAGTGCCTCTAATGTTCAGGGCTGTTGTATGTATTTGGCAATCGGTATTAGAACAAAAATGTTCAATTCAGTTTGATTTCTTGCATTTCATATTTGAAGAATTTTTAGTAAATGATGGCCGCAATACAATCAAATGCTATGCCCAGTTGAACACCAAAGAAAAACTCATTTTTCTAGACTATTTGGTGAATTATTTACGGCAAGACAGTCCAAATGGTTTGGTGCACAGTTTCATTCTACAGCATATTTCTAAAGACTTTAAAATGAAGTCAGATTGTATACTACGAGTGTCCTCACTGCAAGAAATTGACAAAATGAAACCTCAGGAAGCATATGCACTTTTAAGATGTATAGCATCAGCTTCCGGCTCTGAACATTACACACAATACTATGCCACTGATCAGTCATTGTTTTTGAATGTGTCAAGCCTTTTGCGTTGTTTAGTGGCAGCCAGTAAAAGTAATGAAAAAAATATGTTTACACCCATGAACAAATTAGAGGAAGTTGCTCCTACATCCACCATTTCAAACGACTATCAATCGGAAATATCGTATGAATTAAAAACTTTACTTGTGCGTTGTATTGCAAATTTGCTGTACAATAATGAAACGAATAAAACTTATTGTCTGGATACGCAGCTAATGCCTGCATTGTTTGAATGCACAAACATGGATGCACGTAATCCTTGTAAGTTAAACAAAGAAATTAATTTGAATTGTTTTACACTTTTTTTGTTTTTGTTCTTCTGTAGTAATGAAGGAGTGGAGTATATTGGCCATACGAAATGCTTGTATTGGTTGCCCGGAAATACAACAAGTTATAGCCAATCTAACACAACAAGGACCAGCACAAAATGATATACTAACGGAGCTGAACTTAGATTTAGGCTCATTGCGAATAAATCCGGGTAGAGAATAAATCTACAAAAAACTATCAATACTCGTAATAAAAAGAACTTTTTTCAATATTTTCTATGGAAATTGAATTAAAGGTACGATTTCTTTACATAATATTTAATTAAAAGTATTTATAGTAGCTGTAGTAAATAGAAAAATGTAAATTAGCTAATATTTTAGATATAATAAGATGTTGGAGGTTTAATTTTTATAATAAATGTCCATTCGATTCTGATGCCATTAGATTTCTTACATTTTCAACATTTTAATGTGTATAGTTTTCGCCATAAACTTGGAAACTATTTTGGAAGCTACGTTGTTAATTAATTTATTTTTATTTAATTTATAATAATTTGTGTAGAGGTGTTAAATCATTTACGGTGAAACATAAATGTTTCACATTTTATAGAACTATTTATTATAGATTGTATAATTCCTTTTGGTACAACATACCTCAAAATAAGCCTACACTACAGGTATAGGTATGCTACATATGACATCATATACGATAAGAATCTGAAAATTATGGTTTTAATTTATTGGCTTATATTTGGCATCAAACCTTTGGTATTGTAGTTTTCACAAAAGTTTCGTGGGCGTAGCAGCATAACAGCTTCACAACACTTAAAACGTTAAAAAAATTTAACACTTCACGATAATAATATTATGATTTGTCATGATTAAAAAACATAATTTAATTTTATTGATGTTATTTGTATTAAAAGAAGATAAAGAACAGCTTTCATAGAGATGAAAAAGCGACAAAGATAAACAAACTATTAAAATTTGAACGTATTGTGTTATTAATAAAATAACACTTTCCAATTTTTATTATTTTAATTAGAAATTTATGTCAATTAAATATTTTTTGGCAACCATTTCACAAGAAATGGCAAGGCAAAATCGAACATTTCTATTTCTTATTTCGCCTGCTTATAGCAGGCACATATTCAATATGTGTATATAAATTATTTAACGTAACGAAAACATGACAAGGCAAGAACAACAACCACTAGCCATAAGCTGAAATCATTCAATCTATTTGTATGACCACTTGTATTAATCTCAACAAGTGGTTCCGTTTTATTTTATAGCATCAAACATGCTGCACTCAAGATTCTTTATATTGAGTCAAAAACAAAAACAAAAATACAAACATCTCACATTCACATTTGAATAAAATTTTATTTGCACGTATACTTATGTATATTCGAAATGCATTTATTTTGATTTCGATTTTCATATAATTATCGTCGAGCTAACAGGTATATTTTGAAATATGAAATTAACATTTTAATTTGTAAATTGAAAACGAAAACAACTTGTTGAGAGTTTAGCAATGTATGTATTTGGTTAGGATAAGCAAAAACGAAATATTAAGAACAAAAAAATTGTCTTTGGGGGAAAATTGTTATTAATGACAAGATAAATAATTTCATGAAAAATCACATTAGCATTCCGTTTACGCCCACTAGAAGCCAGAAATCCCCAGAGTGCGAATGAACATTTCTTTTCTTTATACTGGACACTGACGAGCAACAATATAAAAAAGATGTACGGTTTTAGACACATGTCCACATCATGACAAATGTGTAAAAAAAAGTCTCACACTCTTCTTTCATTTTTATTTTTTTTTTTTTTTAATTGTAAAATAGGCAAAACTAATAAATATTTTTTATTTTCTATATTGTCATCCAACCATTTTTTGGGATTGCTTTTTGCTACACATAGAAATCCAATAATTTTTAATTTTTATTTTTTAGTGTTGACATCCACTTTCCTTTTCGAAATAAATTACTTCTTCTGCTTGTATATTAATTTTGAATCTTTGGATTCAAGAAATGTTAAGCCACCAAGAAATAAAGAAAACGAATGCTGCACAAGCAAATAAAAGTTCAATGAGCAACAAGCAACAAACAGAAGAAAACATTAAAAGTTTATTTTTAAAGCATCTTTGTTTGTTTATGTAGCTAAAAGTAAAATGTATGCATAAAATAATGCTGTTGCTCTTTGTATACATACATACATATATCTCATCTTCCCATTGCTATAACAATGACGTCGCATCAACCTAACTCTCCAACCATCAGATCTACATATCTGTGCAGACCCCAAAAGAGATGTTGCCTTTCTTTTCTGCTCTTATCTCTGCAATCGAATTTAGGAGGTAAAGAATAAAATCATTGTTTTCAGAAATTATATTCGTATGTCTATGCGATATTTTTATTATACATATGTACGTACAGGCATATAGTACATATGTATGCTTGTTTGGATTTGAGAATACTACACATAGAGAAAATTTATTTGCTTAGTGCTACGAATTTGGAAAATCTTTCGATTCTTTTTTAAATATCACCAGGTTTGGTAGACGAAATACGATGGAATTTATAATCGAGCAAGCTTTTAAACGTCAAGGTTCAAGAAAGTTACGATGGGTAGGTTAGGTTAGGTTAGAGCACGTGTACTTATCAATTTAGACAAGTACAGTACCCGGAGATCGATTTGACCCATTGTACGTAACGTCCTTAAGAAGGAAGAATAAAAGAGCGGATAGGAAATAGGAGCGGAAGTAGAAAGGGAGAATGGGAAGCGAAGGAATAACACAATTACACGGTGAAGTCCTAGCACTTCTCCACCAGCTCAAGTTACTAATGGATCTGTGGGGAGAATTCAAACCCTCAACGATGGGTAGCTTATTATAAAAGTATTTACGATTTTTAAAAATCTAAAACCCTGGTTTCTTCTGAGCCTCGAAAACTATATGTAGGGAAGGGAGTATATTTTAAAGCTTAAGTTTGTCTTTAGTTTCTAATTCCATTTCTTTTCTGTTTTAATTCCTTTAATGAACACGGAGTTGTTCTGAAACATCTCAACTTGATGTGAACTGGCCACCGAGATTGTCCGATTGTAGACACCGTTAGACTTTTTCTTGTGGGACTTTCTTAAGTCGCAAATGCGATCCTCAAGGCATCGTAACCCATACAATGGGTCATATTCAGCCTAATTTATACACCAGAGCCATGAAAATTGAACATTTTAGATGAACTCCACTTAGAGAAGTCGTGGCGGACCTTTGAATGATGTTGTATTCCACATATAATGGCATTAATTAGTCTATCAAATGAATAAAAAATTATGATATCATACAAACACCCGCTAGGGGACTTAATGCATGGATTTTGAAATTTCTTGTTTCAAATTCAGGCTGATTTCTATGCCAAAACCATGAGAATTGAATATTTTTTATGAGCTCCACTTAGAAAGCTGTGGGGCCCGCCAGGGGACTTGATAAATTGATTATGAAACCTCCACTTAGAAAGTTGTTGGGCCCGCCAGGGGACTTGATACATAGATTATGAAACCTTTTGTTTTTTTAGTTAGAAAATCAGGATCAAAACATTTTTTTATTTAAGTTTCTTTCTTAGGATAATAGATTTGCCACCGGAAGGTGTATAGAAACAGCGCCTTCTAAGCACATAAATTTGGTATGATAATGAGGAACTTTTACTTGTTGAGTTCTTTCCCCTGGGAGTTAGGGGACTCAGGGACTTTCCGAACGGAATTGTTTTTTTTTTTAATTCAAAAACCACTATAAATAGAATTTCTTTGTTTAATTGTCATTCGAAATTAATAACTCTGAACTCTTTCTAGGCATTCTAATTAAAACTTAAATTAAAAATTGTGAACATTTCATGAAAGATATTTTTCTATGTGTGCCCGTACTATTTCAATGTATCTGTGTATAAACATTTCTTTGTTGATTTCGGTGGATATTACTATGGGAAGAAGATACAAAATAATGTGAAATCTTTCTCTTTAGAATATTGTGCCTAACTGCGGCCACTGCTTCTGGGGATTTTTTAGCCTATTGGCTAGTTTATTAGTAGTCTGTCATTCAGTACGTTATTATTAGGCGACGTCTTCAAATAGTTAGTGTGATTATGTGAGTTTGGTAACTGAATAAAAAACAAAATTCTGAAAAAATTAACATGAAACACAACGAGAGAAACGATCGAATAACTTAAACAAAAAAAAAAAAAAACGAAATTAATATGATTATATTGTAATTAATAATAATTAATAAATAATAATAAATAAAAGGTTTAAATACTAGGCATTAGCCTTAATTGTAATCATAGTATAGAAACGAGATTTTTTTGTTTTTATTTAAAAAAAATTTTTTTTTTTAAAGAAATTTTTAATTACTTCAACTTGAAGCTTCTTTACGTATATTTACTTCATTGCATAATAAAAATTAATGTAAACTATTGTTATGTTGTTCGTTAAAAAACAAAAGAAATCAAATCAAAAAAAAACTCGGACATAAAATTTAATTGAACATGAACTTTAGAAAAATAAATCATTTTCGAAATAAATATCGTAAAACAAAAGAACTGAAAACAAACAAGCACATACACTTCAAAAGGAATAATGGGGTATGGTATGGTACGGGTACATACAGTTGCATGGGGAAATATTTTCAACCGAAAAGATCTCACCATCAAAATGTGTCAAGTTTATTTTTATTTTCATTTAAAATATAATGAAAAATTATTTGAAAATATTTCAAATTTTCAAAAACGGAAAAATTATCGCATACAATTATTCTTATTCGTCTTAATTTTTTCTTTATAATTTGTTTAAAGGCAAAGTGGAAAAGAATTTGTTATTGTTTGTTTATCTACCAATAATTTCCACTAATAAACCGAGAGCCAGCCAATCCATTAATTTTTTAAAATAAAAAATAAATTATTCAAATTATGACAATTACTTTACAAAAGCAAAAGAAAAAAGATAATGTTTAACAATAAAAACAAAAACAATTTTAAGAAAAAAAAGTATGTTAGGCTAGATATTTTAAGAGGCAATTTTCTATACAATTTGCACGTATGTAGGTATGCATACATATTCAATGTATTTATTTATGTACCTTAGAAAACGACAATTTTATTTTAAAACAAAAAACAAAATAAAAAACACACCAACAAACAAGATTTAAAACAAAAATGAATTAAAATTCTCACCAAATAGACCAAAAAACAAAAAAAAAACAATTTTTTAAGGCAAATAAAAATGAATAATGAATGGTGGTGCATAAAACGTAGCTAAACAAGTTCGAAAAGGTATTTTTATAAATTCGAAAACATTAACAAAACTTGTAAAGCAAATAAACAAAAAGGTTTTATAAAAACAAAAACAAAAAAAAACAAAACAAAACAAAAATTTCGTTAATAAACAGAACGTAACAAAATCTTTTCCTTGTCGTATGTAATTGTATATTGAATTGATTTTAGTGTGGCAGTGGCAGCTAATTTCAAAAATTCCCAAACACTGCCTGCCTGCCAGCCAGCCAGCCACCCAGCCTCTTTAAGTGTGTGGGCAAAAATTTTATGATTTTTAAACGACCAGTTCAACCATTAAAATTATGCCCGTTTATATATATTTTTTGGCGCGTAAATTAAATTTCAATGACCGTTACATCAATTATTTAAAAGTGCATTATGGTTGAATAAATAAAAAAAAATCACATAAAATTTTACAGAATATGCAGCGGGATTTGTCAACATCGACAATTGGTCGCGATGAAGCCCGTAAGCCTTTAATGAAGGCCTATATGTTTCAAAGGCGTGTACTATTCTCATGCAGCTGTTTAATGGTTGTATCCTTAATACTCTGGATAACAGCAATTGCCACAGATCATTGGATTATCATTAGCGGTGGTAAACAAGGTAAGTCAGAACGAATTATTTTTTTATGTTTTTACTAATGATAAATGTTATATTAATATAAAGCAGGATACGGATAAAGAATATTTAAAAACGTAACGTTTTTCTTATTTTCAACTTCGAAAATAGTTTGCTGGTTATAATATTTTATTTTATTTATGTTATGATTTTTGTACAATGGTTCTATTCAACCTCCGGGTACTGTACTTGTCTTAATTGACAAGTACACGTCCTCTAACCTATGTTATGATTTGCCCTTAATCTAAGGATTACAAACTTTCAAGGGTCTCCACCCTTGTCCATCTCCTTGCGGTAATATTTTTAAGTGCCTTTGTGTTGTTGAAAAAGGTTCGAGAGTTCAAGTCTCAATGTTGACACAACTTAGCAAAAATTAACATTTCTTTAGGCAATCTGTCTCAGCAGTTTTGTGACAAGAGGTGTGAGAGTAATCTAATTGCCATTAAAGTGCTTCTCAAATCTGTTATTCGAATTCGATGATAGACTGCACGTTACACTTGTCATGGATAAAATTAACCCACACAATTTGAATGCTGTGGGAAGCCCTTCTGTAATGCTAAATAAAGTGTTGTATTGAATGGAAATGTACAGTGGGGGCCCTATAATTAGAAACGACTTAGCAACATGTATGTTTGTTAATTTGTTTTACAGATTTCACTGTGTGCTTGGGAGGAGGACATCTTACATACGTTTTTCCATCAGATTGGGACAAATTTAACTTAGATTCGTTACTCCAGAGAACTCTGTACCAGAAACAACGTTTCTAATTATTAGGGCACCACTGTATGTGTATGTTGTTGAAAGTATGCCAGACATTTATTATGAAATTAACCTCTTGTATTGTAAACTACGCCTGGTGTTCTGATGTTACTCTGCAGGTTGTAGGATAAGGCAGAGCGAAACATTTGCGGAATGTGTATCATTAAAAAGAAAAACAAAGGTTGACTGTAAAAAAAAATTGTTGCCAGAAAAAAGTAGCAACTGGCAAGGTAACTGAGATTCGGTTGACACCTATAATTTTTTTGGAGAGTAGGAAATATGTGGTAATTACTTCATTATATAATATAGAGACCTACTGTCAGAAATAATTCGAGATTTTATTCACTCCGAGACCGCTTTCGAATTACTGTGTAATATTCTATTGGCTATGTACGTGCCATATATCTTTGTACTGATCTTAGCATTACAATATCGAGTTTTTTTCTTTCGTAGAACTGAAGGCTCCAGAGTACCTTCATCTGCTATCATTTTATCCGTCATATTTCCACTGTTAGTGATCCAAATAGATTGTATAGTTCCTTGCGGTATACAAATGATCAGCAACATTTGAAGGATATGTGCTTTATATAGTAAATAATAACCTGGTCCTTTATGAAGTGGGTTGCGTTTCTCCATATTGCGCCAAGTGGCCTAATGAAAGGCAATTTTCACTTAACCCTATTCTTGTTCTTATCACGACTTGCCTCAGTTTATGTTTAATTACCTATAACTTCTGTCAGGCATATGGGGGCCGCATGTCCTACCAAGAACAGACGAATTTTCACTCTCAATATGCCGTTATAGTTAATGTTCCACAGATCTAGGCCTAGAATAGATCACTGTGCTGCTTCCCGAAATCTCCAGCATTTGTTTTGATAACGATTTGATCTTAAAAATTTGAAGCTATTATTATGGGATACAGAAATTTTCTTTTAGTCTGTCCCTACTTTGCAACTAAAGACCTGGAGAAATAATTCAGTTTTTATATCCTGCTGCTAACTATAGTCGTGTTAAGAAAAAATATTGAAAAACAAAACAAAAAATTTGAATTTGAATTTAAATTTCCAAGCACTTGGCATTAGAGTGTGGAATCATTGTAGGGTATATGTATTTTAAAAAAGAATAAATTTGTTGACATTTCTAATAATATATGTATGTATGTACATGCATGATAGATCCAAAATGTATATACATATATGCATACATATTTATATCACGTCTGTCCACACGAATGTTAAGCAAACAAAGCATTTTTGGAAAAGCCATTTATCAAAGGCATTTTATTTTTGAACACTTGTTCTCTCATACATATTATACTACGTGCATATGCATACTAGAAGAACAAAAAAGAAAAGAAATATTTTCTTAATGAATGCATTTTTTATGAAATAATAAAAATTATATAAAAATTAAATTAAAAATTAAAATTAAAAATTATCTACAAAATTATAAACAATATGATTTGAATCTATTTCACAGGTATTTTTATACCAGAGACAAGACGATTTTTCATATCCTCACATTCGGGTTTGTGGAAATTTTGTCGGAATACGATAACACCGACAGCCTTGCCAAATGCCAATGTGGTGCGCAACTTTACATCGATAGCATTTCAAAATCCAAATGTGATAAATGAAGCTAAAAAGAATTGTTCTCGTATGCCTTTCATAAAAGAATTTCGAGACGAAATCGTTGATACACCGCTGGCTAATTTTACCGAAGCAGCGAAAAGACGAATGTTTGCTCACTGGGTACTCAGAGATGAAATGGAATATCAAACATTTAAGAGAAGCTTTTATGAGCTCGTTTTATCAACGCCAGAAGCTAAAAAACATTTGGCAGCAAAAGAGGCCGACCCTTTGGCTGTCGATCCTTTAAATGTTCGGTTTTTAGAAGAGAACAAAATCTTTGGCAATGCTTTGCAGAAAGTTGCAATCAATGCCACAACGTATAATTTTGTAATACCGGAAATGGCTCAGGCTGCTATTTTTGAAGGATGGGCTGAGAAACGATATGTGCCACGTCTGTTTTGGCCATTTGTACGTGATTTGGGTTTGCCTGCCTATGTTTTAAATGAAAATGGTATCATACTGCAATTGATGCCACCACATCCACCAAAAAGAGGCAAAATTGCAAATGGTTATGAATACACCTACTCAAGTAAAGTGAATGTAATATGGGACTATTTTCCTTGTAATAATATGATCCTTTTTTTCTTTCCATAAACAGGTCGTTGCAAATACATTGATATGTTTCCCAATGCCAGTGAGTTGCGTATGGATCCTGGTTTCGATTGGAATTTAATGGGTGCGCCTTGTTTTTATAAATATAAATTGCTGCACAACAAAAAGTTCGAATAGATTGAAATTGATTTAACTTTTATTGTAGATTACATACGTTCACAGGCCTCCTTTGCTTGCATTACCGTGTTTGTAATGTGCCTCGGCTCGGTGTTCTCTTTCTATACATTTAAGAACCCCCGCTATATGTTTAAACGTTTAGCGGGCGGCATTAATTTAGTTGCCGCCTCCACTGTGCTTGTTGTTATACAAGTGCTTTTCGCCTCAGTCGACTATACAAGAGAACATTTGTTTTATGCCTATCCCGATGGTGCTGAACTAACGTATATATTTTGCTTTATCACTCCATAACCAGAACCAATTAATTTTATTTTATTTATTTTTTTACTTTTTTCTTAGATATGGTTACGGCGTATATCTAGCCTGGTTTACATTCGCCGTTAATGTCACTTGCGGCTTACTGTTTATGTGGTATTCGGGCAAGAAAAAGGGAGCCAAAGCGCCAACCGATGAAATTGCCATGGCTGATGAGCCTACCATAATGGGCAGATGAATAAGTCATGTTCCCCAGAAGTTGTGCACAGTTCCTCAAGGGCTGATTCAGCATTTTATGAGTTATTTTTGTTAAGTTTTTTCTTTTTTGTTTAAATTAATTTCGTTTGCACTTATTTTATTCGATAAGGCTTTAGATTTGTTGTTTTACATCTTATGCTGCCTTTTTACAGCGTTTTTATACACACTCGCAACAGAATCCGCGGAAATTTCCGACATGATTTTGATTTTGTTAATAATTATTATGTTAAATGAATTTATAATACTTTACTTGTAAATACTGGATAATGTTTATTTAATTGTTCACGAATAAAATCAATGTAAATAAGACATTTAATAAAAAATTTTAAAATTGAAAAACTTTAACTAGTATTTCTTCTCCGTTAGCTGAAGCTCGATTGTGATGCCCCAAGCACTTCTACAGTATACAAGAAATTTTCGATAAGGTTACGGTTGGAACTATGCCGGATCTAAATTGCGCTAGAATAGGATTTGTTTGCCTCGGGTGTTGCCCCTCATTTTCTGGAATTTAAACTGTTCAAAATTGCAAAATTGCGATCTTACAAAACGTTCCGGAAAGACCCGGTTATTGGAGAATTTTGACAACTCAGCTATGGCGTAAAAAATTGATAGTGTTTCGCACAGGTTAGCATAATATGCCTGGAAATCAGACTCTAATAATGTGTCATAATTAGATAGTTCGCAACGCCTCTTTGGCTAATTGCCCAGAGTGTGGCAATTGGCGCAATTTAAGAAGAAGCTCAGGACTTAACACTACCGTGGCTTGCCCCTGTGTTTTGTGACTTATTATTGCAGTTCAAAATTGTTGAATATCAACACTTCTGACGCTACGATATTGTCAGAAGACCATGACTCAGTTTAACTGTCGGTACACGATGGAAGCCGTATATCGGTTCCGATATATGAAATATATATATCGGTTCCGAAATATATATATATATAAATTTTCCGTGTATTGTAGATTATTTTTTATATTTAGCATTATTTTTAATGTTTACCATGCTCTGCGCTCTACGGATGTAATTTTTTTCTAATCAGCTTTACCAAAATTCAAATTTTTTCAAAATCCCAATTTTTTCTTTAAACTCTACCAATATCAAGCAAAAATCGCTAAACAGGCACCACTTATTTCACAATCTGGCATCACTGCACCGAACTGTTGACAGTTCTTTAATATTGTTAAACACGTGTGGTTGTGTTTTTTATTTTATTTAATTTGTCTGTGGTATAAGATTAATTCATTTTTTTGATTCTTTAAATATAAAGTTTCTAGAAATTATGGCTAAAAAGTCGAATAAAAGAAAAAACAATGGACCAATCGAAAAGAATAAAAAAGAAATTGTGGTGAAAGCACTTGAAGAAACACCAGAAAGCAGTACAGAAGAAGAGGACGAAGTTTGTATTGAATTTTTTACAGGGAGTCCAGATTCAATAATTTATTGTTGATTTATTTGTCTTTATAGGACTTGTTACAGAAAGTGAATGATCAGGAAGCAGACAGCACAGATGATGAGGGTATTGATCAAACCTATCTTTCAGACAATAGCGATGATTTGCAATTTGAAAGTGATGATGAGGGTAATTTCAATTCGCTAAAAACTCGTGGTAAACAAGCGGCAGATGGTAAGAATGCTGAAGATGAAGATGATGGTGATGATGAAGGAGAAGAAGAGGAAGAAATAGATGAGGCCGATATTGAAGATATATCTACAAGCGATGAACTTGATGAAGAAGATAATGCAAGTTTGTCGGAAGACGATAGTGGGGAAGAGGATGAAGATGCTGTTGAAAAAATAAAGCAAACTGTAGCCAATGACAATGATGAGAAGATCTTAACAAAGAAGGAAAAACCTAAAAAGAACAACAAAAACTCAACAGCTGCAGAGCCGAAAGCAGCAAATGCTTTGGAAAAATTTGGCACAGAGTTAAATAAAGAACTAAAAACTAAGAAGAAAGGCAAAAAAGCTGGTGTAACAGTGCCAGGAAAACACGAAGAGTATGCAAATTCAGATACTTCAGATGAAGAAGATATTCGTAATACTGTGGGAAATATACCCATGCATTGGTATGATGAATATAAACACATTGGCTATGATTGGGATGCCAAGAAAATCATAAAACCGCCAAGAGGAGATCAAATCGATGATTTCTTAAGGAAAATTGAAGATCCAAACTTTTGGCGTACTGTACGTGATCCTCAGACGGGACAAGAAGTTTTACTGACCGATGCCGATATAGAGTTGATTAAACGTATTAACTCTGCCCGCATACCAAATGCAGATCATAACGAATATGAACCCTGGATTGATTGGTTTACATCGGAGGTAGAAAAAATGCCCATTAAAAATGTACCCGATCACAAGCGATCATTTTTACCTTCGGTATCGGAAAAGAAGAAGGTTGGCCGTATGATTCATGCTTTGAAGATGGGCTGGATGAAAACTATCGAAGAACTTGAGAAAGAGAAACAAGCGAAACGTGGTCCTAAATTTTATATGCTTTGGGAAACCGATACAAGTCGAGAAGATATGCGTCGTATACATGATCCAGTGTCTGCGCCAAAACGTGATTTGCCTGGTCATGCTGAATCATATAATCCTCCGCCAGAGTATCTTTTCGATGAGAAAGAACAAAAAGAATGGCTAAAAATGAAAGAGGAGCCGCATAAACGCAAATTGCATTTTATGCCACAAAGATTTTCCTCTCTGAGAGAGGTACCCGCATACTCACGCTATTTGAGGGAGCGTTTCCTGCGTTGCCTGGACTTGTATTTGTGTCCCAGAGCGAAGCGTGTTAAACTTAACATTGATGCTGAATACTTGATACCAAAATTACCCTCACCGAAGGACTTGCAACCATTTCCCACGGTCGAGAGTATGGTATATCGTGGTCATACAGATTTGGTGCGTTCGGTTAGTGTTGAACCCAAAGGCGAATACATTGTTTCTGGTTCTGACGACAAAACCGTTAAAAGTAAGTGAATTTCAAGTGTAAAGAGAATTTAAAAATTAATTTTAAATCGTTTTTTGTTTTAGTTTGGGAAATTTCTACTGGACGTTGTATACGCACCATTGAAACCGATGATGTTGTACGTTGTGTGGCCTGGTGTCCAAATGCAAAACTGTCTATAATTGCGGTTGCATCTGGAAATCGCTTATTGCTTATTAATCCTAAAGTTGGTGATAAAATGTTGATTAAGAAAACAGACGATTTGTTAGCAGAAGTTCCTCAAATTGATGCTTTAGAAAGTGAACGCATAAAAACGGCTGTTCAATGGTCAACTGCAGACTCTACGGAACAAGAGAAAGGTGTTCGCATTGTGATAACACACTTTAAACCCATACGCCAGGTAACATGGCATGGACGTGGCGATTATTTTGCAACAGTTATGCCTGAAGGTGCCAATCGCTCGGCTCTCATACATCAGCTATCGAAAAGACGTTCTCAAATACCATTTTCAAAAAGCAAAGGCCTCATACAGTTTGTGCTCTTCCATCCCATTAAGCCGTGCTTCTTTGTGGCGGTAAGTTAAACAGTTGCACAATACTTTTTGCCTACTTACATATATCATTTTTGTTTTGTTTGTATAGACCCAACACAATGTACGCATATATGATTTGGTTAAGCAAGAATTGGTCAAAAAGTTACTTACCAACTCCAAATGGATTTCGGGCATGTCTATACATCCAAAGGGTGATAATTTAATTGTGTCTACTTATGATAAGAAAATGTTATGGTTTGACTTGGATTTGTCAACAAAACCCTATCAAACTATGCGCTTACACAAGAATGCTGTACGCAGTGTTGCTTTCCATTTGCGTTATCCTTTGTTTGCCTCTGGCAGTGATGATCAGGCGGTTATTGTATCACATGGCATGGTTTATAAGTAGGTTTTTTTGATTTACAATAACGTATTTGAATGAATGTTAATTGTTTCTTGTAAATTTCAGTGATTTGTTGCAGAATCCTTTGATTGTACCTTTGAAGAAGCTGCAAACACATGAAAAACGTGAAGAATTTGGTGTTTTAGATGTTGTATGGCATCCCGTACAACCGTGGGTGTTGTCAACGGGTGCTGATGCCACAATTCGACTCTATACATAGATTTTATACAGAATTATACGTGTATTGTGTGTCAGCTATTTAATAATGTTTTTTTTTTTAATTAGAAAGATAAAGAATTATTCATGAATATTATTTTCAAACAAAAAAAGATTTGTAAACAAATTACAAGCTGTTGTTAACTTTTCTTTTGAGATTTGAATTGATGGCGCTTGAAAAGCTCTTACATGATGATGATTGTGGTGAGAGGATAAGGAAAAATAAACTTTAGCAGCTGTGAAAGCTTTCTATATACACTACACCCGATAGTGGGAGCATTAGCAAAATACAATCTGCTGTTCTACCATATTTTTCCTTATTTTTTCTGTTTTTTTTTTTTTGCTCACTGGAAAGTTTTATAGAATCGACCCAATAAGACTTTTTTTCCCCCATTTAACCTCTATGCGTCTCAGTACGATTTTCTCTCTTCCGTTGCAAACAAGTTGGCCCAGTCAGTGTATGTTAATAAATGCCAACCGAAAGGATTTTTTTGTATTGAAAAGAAATAAATATAAACAGTATTTGAAAGCGCTACACACAAAATGGTGTAGCCAAACGAAACAAGATGAAAATTTCACTGAAAATTAAAACAAAATTTATCTCCGAAATAAATTGAAAATCTTAAGTAAATATTCAAAAAGAATAACCAGATAAAAACGAAAAGAAAAAATGTGCATTAACGTGTAGTGTAGTGTTGTTATAGTAGGAGAAAGAAAAAAGGCCAAAATATTTCTGTTTCTTTGATTTTTTTATTTTATTTTCTTGAAATAAAAGTCATAAGAAAAAAATTCTTTTTCTTTTCTTTTTTTATATAAAATTGAGAGAATAAAATTTAATAGAGTTTTTATTGTATGCTGTGTATATATTTATTATATCTATACCTCTATGCCTCTACCTACATACGGTTTTGATTTTATTTGTGGTTAAAGAAAAAAAAATCAGAAAAATTTTGTAATGAAAAGTTAAAAAGAAAATCACAGAAAAATACAACAAATTTTACAACCGCCTTTGAATATAATTAACAATAAAGGCAAGCAATCTAGTTGTAATTAAAAATGTGGTAAAGTTTTTTTTTAAATTAATTTTCCATTTTTTTTTGTTGTTAATTTTTGCCAGCAGAAGCGATACACAGAGGAAGATAAAAGCAAAAAAGAAAAACACAGATGATGATAATTGAAATCGAAAATAATGAAGTAAATCTGTGAAAAGTTTAAAATTCATTAAAAAAAAACCAAAAATAATTAAAATTATTGTGTAAAGTGAACAACAGCAAGTACAAAAAAAGGTCGAGTAGTGAAACGAGAAAAAAAAGAAAAATCAAGGAAGAGAGACGACGAGAAAAGAAAAGTGCGTTACGCACTCATTCAGTGTTATGGCTACACAGTGTTTTCTCTTTTTTTTTAAATATCAAACAAATGTAGGAGAGTAGTTTGCCTAATGTTTGTTGTATTGAGGGAATATTGACTGGCTGGTGGCTGCTGTTTATACAAAAACGACAACAACAACAACAAACAAAAACGGATACCAACAACGGAAAAATAATCAAAGTAAAACACCTGCTCGCTCTATCATTCTCTTTGCATAAACATACTCGCACACCAACGCACATGCTTCTTCATATACAAAGCAAAAATTTTGCACTCTCTTTTTGTTTTCATACTCATACCCTCTCTCTTTGTTTGTGTTCTCATGCCACCCGCACAATTAACCATAAATGACACTCTCTATTTGGGAAAAAGTAATTTTTGCTTTATCACTCGAAAATAACAACAACAACAACAACAACTACAACACTAATAATGCGTATACATTTAGTATGTACATATGTATGTACTGTATGTATGTAAGTAAAGTGTGGTGTTTTTACAACTCACCCCTTTCAAAATAATACTAAGAATACTAACAACAAAGTCAAGTAGAATAACCATAACCACTCCACCCACTCAGTAAAGCTTGCACGTCTAAACCGTTAAGAGCATTTTGATTTTTGTTTCTTCATACTGTTGTTGCGTTTGTTGTTATTTTTCTTTTTATTTCGGTGTTTGCCTAGCGCATGTTTTATGCGTTGCGGTCGGTCGGAATAAAACAATAAAGAATTTCAAAGAGCCAGCCAGGCAGGCAGGCAGGCATCTTAATCACGAATAATTAATAAAAATAATTTCAAATAATGTTTACAAAACTATGCACACACATCCGCACATCATCCTAACATAGAGAATAAAATTGTTTTAATAATAAAGAGAAACAACAAAACAGATTGTGTACATATAAAAAAGAATTTAAAAAAAGAAATTGTGCGTTAAAAAGCTTTTTTATTTTTATGTTAAGTTTAGTTGTGGCTGTTGCTGTTGTTTTCTTTGCATTTTCTTTTCTGCATTAAACAAAAGCAAGAGAGGCAATAGTAAATAATAGAGAGAGAGAGAGAGAGAGAGAAAATAAAGAAATACAAACACAAAATAAATGAATGAATTGCAAATAAAATGTTTTACAAATAAAAGTGATAAAAATATTTTAAATAATTTATTAAACAATTAATATCGTTATAATACATGCACAATTACAACAATTATGTGTTAAATATAACACGCTCTCTCTCTCTTAAGTGATTCTGCGGTTTATTCTCTTATTTCTTTTTCTTAAGCACATTTTCTATAATTTCTGAAGGTTTATTTAATTGCCTGCCTGCCTTTCGCTTTATTTCGCGTAGTAATTACTTCTATAACGGTACGGTGCTATTGTTTTTATTGTTGATTTTATCCTTTTGACATTTCAATCGACAAGTACATAATAATGTGAAATATTGCTTCAGCTATACATATGTGTATGTGTGTGTGTGTGAGTAAGTGAGAAGAAGTTTATTTTTAATAAAATTTTCTCTTCTCAATTGTATTCTCTAGTGAAACAATTGAAAAACACCAGAAGTATTTAATAAGGTAAGAGCATATGTACGTATGTTTGATATTATTTTCAGTGAAATTACTCGTATTGTGGTCCATTTGAACAGAAAATTAAAATAAAAAAAATTAATTTTTAAATTTATTTAAAAAGTTCGTGAGTCTGGAGTTCTCTTGATTAAATAATTGTTTATTAAATAATCGGTATTAAGTTGTATTTAAAACAGTCACGGAAGTCTACTGAGTAGTAGGCTAGTCTGACAGTCTGCCGGTTACAGGTTCGGTTTCTACTGCAGACTCTGCTTTGTGAAATTACGTCAAAGCTAAGGTGTTCGTCATTCCCATCTAATTCCACCAGTGCGGTGTACATTACCTTTCTTGGTGTCAATTCTGGCATTGCCACCATTTGTGAATTTTGATTATGTTTCGTTCATAATCTTTTTTGCACTTTGTTTTCATATGTAATTCCCTTATCATTGCATTTATTCGGAAGGATCCTTTAAGGATCACATTCCATTTTACAAATCATCTCTCCGATCTTGAATATGTTAACGGTTTCGTTGCCTTTTTCCAAGCTCTCTGAAGAAACCCTTGTATCTTGTATCTTCATCTCTTCAAACAAGGGCAGAGACACAGAATATTTTCAACAGATAATTACCAAAAAAATTCCCGTTAAAAATCCTAATAGATTTTCGTTTCAGTTTTAGAACTAATGCCGCCATGCCACTCTGCCATAAAGAGCGTGTTCTACGATTAACTAGCTCATCAATCAGCCCGAAAACATCCTCCACGGATCTTCAAATGATCAATTTCAACAGTTTCACCGTCATTCGCTTCACCTTATGTTAGAGGTCTCATTGCCCCACACATTTCGAAGCTCTAGAAATGAACACAGATCCTTAATCCAGACTGAAATCAATTCCTTGCTAATGTAAGGGCAAGTTAGTGTCTTTAAGGCAGTTGGCAGCCGCATTCCACTTTCGGATTATCTTAGTTACCTTTCGAATCGGAATCACCTCAGCCTGGTATATATTGCACTTATTAGAGAGCCTATAGATCAGCTTAATGCCGTTTTGAAATACACTTCCGCCCTAGTATTGTTCACCTTCAAGAGATACAAAAAGATCGCATCAGTGCCATGTATATTATTTACGCTTTCTGTCTAGAAAATCCACTGATGGTAACTTTTCGAAATCAGATACTCTAACCATATAAAGGGTCCGCCAAATAACTTTTTTTTTTTGAAAATGCTTTAAAAACAAAACTACTGAATATTTTCTCAAATTTCTTTTTTTATTTGAAAGTACAATCCTTCCGGTTAATAATGGAAAATAATTTCATTCAAATGACTGCCTCGGCTGGCCATGCAGTAGCCTACACCAGAAGATGCCGATTTTGGCAAAAAAAAATCATCTTTTCAGATGAAGCTCATTTTGATCTTGGCGGGTATGTAAACAAGCAAAATTGTCGCATTTGGGGCACAGAAAACCCGCACGCAGACATTGAAAAGCCGACGCACCCAAAACGTGTCACTGTTTGGTGGGGATTTTGGTCCAGAGGCATAATGGGGCCATTTTTCTTCGAAAATGAGCAAGGAGTGGCCGTTGCAGTCAATGGCGATCGTTATCGGGCCATGTTGAACGAATTTTTGTTCACAAAAATTGAAGAGGAGAATATTGGCAACATTTGGTTTCAACAGGACGGCGCTACGACTTGCCACACAGCCGAAGCTACACTCCATGTTTTGCGCCCTGTTTTTGAAGATCACATTATCAGCCGCAGAGCAGATGTCGTTTGGCCACCTCGGAGCTGCGATTTGACACCATTGGACTATTATTTGTGGGGTGCCGTCAAAGATAAGTGTTACACCGACAAGCCAGAGACAATTGACGATTTAAAGGACAATATTCGTGAAGCCATTGGTGAAATACAGCTGCACACAATCGATAATGTGCTTAAAAATTGGACCGATCGTGTAGGCTACTGCATGGCCAGCCGAGGCAGCCATTTGAATGAAATTATTTTCCATTATTAACCGGAAGGATTGTACTTTCAAATAAAAAAAGAAATTTGAGAAAATATTCAGTTTTTTTAAAGCATTTTCAAAAAAAAAGTTATTTGGCGGACCTCTTACTAGTACGTGAAGCCACGACATAGGGTTTGTGTGCTTTAGTTTACAACCCTCAGGATGATGGAGAGTCGCAAAGAAACTCGCTTCAAACAATTTCAAAAAGTTCCTTACCCCCAGTTCCTTTACTACTACCACCGCAAGATGTAGTCCCAAAGGCATCTTCAACAAATCTTAAATTTTGTGGCAGCATCTGATGTCTTTGCAACTTATTTGGTTATTTCCTCCGACAACAAGCCATACAATGCAGTCATAGGTTAGATCCAGTAGAACCACAGATTTAATTAATTGTAACAGACCATCGTAGTCTAGTGAGTAGAAGAGAGCTGTATGGTTCAAACCTTAGCTTCGACATCTTAAAAAAATAAACCGTACTCTTCTGGCAATAATCCTGAGAGTAAACCCATTAATCTGCCGTTCGTAGTCGATTTTAAACTATAGGTCTCGCCACTATTTACCAAACATTAACGCACACAACATGGGTGGTGTGAGAAGCTTGGTTGTAGTCTTGACTAAAGGGTTGTAATGTATGTAAGGGTCGAAACACTTTGCTGGGAATGTATGCCAAAATCCTCACACTTTTATTACTAGACTAACGTGCCAGCCTATATTTTTAAAATGCCTTCGATTGATATTCTCTTATGCGAGATCATATTCCATTAAGTTTCAATGTTTATATGCTTAAAACTATGTTTTCTTGAATGAAATATTTTCATTAAAATTCTTTTCCAAATTGTTGTTGTTGGACTTGCTTTAATTTTAAAATGTTTTCTTAATGAATCATGAATCAATTATTTTCAATACAATACAGTACACGCACCTGTACCTCTAGTTCTGTGTGTATGAACAGAAAATGTTTGAATATTCAACAACAACAACAATGTGTTGCGATGAATTATGTGTTAAGATTAGTCTACGAAAAGAATACTTAAATATTTAATACGTATGAGTAGAGTAGTCACAATCTTCCATTAGAGAAAATAATTCTAATTTCTCTCTCTCTCTCTTCCCCTCTCTCCAATTTGTTGTTATTGTTTAGCTGTTGTTTCTTAAACACATTAATTGCTGATATGCTGCTAAGCATTTAAGAGCATAAAGATTTAAAAGATGCATCATCTTATCATGCAGTACGACATTTCGTTAGTTGGCTCGTCGTCGTTGTTATCACAGAGACACTTGAGTAAATGCTCATATACGAGTACATTGACTGACACATTACGTTTGAATGAATGCACAATATTTGTTAATAATAATATGACTGGCTCTGACTAACTGTGCTCATGCATGTGTATGCATGCATGCATGCCTGTATGCATGTGTAAATGTAAATTCATTCACACTGAAGAAGACAGAAGACAAAACTGTATGAAAATAAGTACATACATACGTGTAATCCTGTGTAATTTTACTCGCCAATAATAATCCGTTATATTGCAGATGGTTATGGTGATTGTGATTGTATTTATAAAGTGTGTGTGGTTTTAAGTGGATTTTAAAAATAAAAATTTAAATACAACAACTAACCTTAGTTACTCTGTCTACATATTGTTTTCATGTACGCTCACATGGTGTAATAATACTCATTGGATTACTAATAATTCATTTATGGTTTGAATATCGTACAATAATTTCATTACTTGACAGTAGAAGATTAGGAATATGTATACATATGTATACATATACAGTGTTGTAAGGAATAATAGATACATATCAAAAATTCAATATTTTTAGGAAAGAAAGTAAAGCAATACTGTCTGTGTTATTCATGCAAATAAAGAAGATATCGGATTTTAAAAGACTTAAAGCTCTTCCTATCTTTAGATTGAAAAAACAAAGTGTCTGTGAGATATTATCGAATCTTTTTGTGTCTTTGAAAGCCCCATTTGAAGCCGTTATGTGTAGAATATATGTAATAACATCGATTAAATGTCCGCCACGGCTTATCTGGGTGGAGCACATCCGAAATGTTCAATTTTCCATATCTCTGGCCCACAAAGCAGTTTGAATTTGGATTATATATAGACATTGAGGATCGCTATGGTTTGTGGCTTATTTGCATACACCGGCGACATAAGGAAACCACACGAGAAAAATTCTAATGGGGTCATACATACATACATAATTGGTCATTAGAATCCTTTAGTCAGGATTATGACCTTGTTTCTCACACCACTGATGTTGTGTGTGTTAATCTTATACACGAACGACAGATTTTTCATGGCCGAAGAAATATTTTTTTATATTTTCATTTTGATATCTGACCTGGGATTTGAACCGAGGCCTCACGTCTAATAAGCCAACACACCACCTACTAGACTACGGCGACTTCAATCTCTCGCACAATCTCGTTGGCCTGCTCACGTCATCATCTCGTGAGATGACTATTCTCACAAATCACTCGTGCAGAATATCCAGTATGGCATGAGCTTTGTGGCACGTACCGTACGTGTCCAGATCATTCAATTCAGGCTTAAAGAACTTGGTAATCATCGACCTATTTTGCTTGCCGCTGACAGTGATGAGCTGGACATTATTGCTCTCAAAGAAATATGGACCGATGACGTCGTCAGCCTAAAATCCACACCATACAGTGACTTTTTCGGAATGCATTGGATGCTCATGGATCTCATGTGGGCTAGTATCGCCCAAAAGTCGACAGTATTGTTTGCTTACGTACCCATTTATCCAGAAATGGGCCCCAATGATTGAGAAAATCTTTCGATAAAAACAAGGATCAGCTGTTAACTGCTGCAGAGCCCGTTTAGTGATCACAACTTGTGTTCTAAGTTAGTTTACGTTTAGTTCCTGGGTCAGTTGAATTTTGCACGGGTGCAGATTCAAATCATGACCTAAAATTCTCCAAGTTGTGGTCTGCTAAAGGCCGATCATTCACCATGACAATGTATTCCGACTAGGGTTTCGTATCTGATGTTCACAAACATTCTGCCTTCTTATTTATTATCTCCAGAATAGATGATTTCAACATTTGCTATTGGCTTCCAGCATTCCTTTAATGAATTTCCTAATTGCTGTGCTCGTCACTTGTGATAAGCCATATGGCTACCTTTGTTTCTCCCAGTATTTGCACGGGAAGAGTTTACATTCCACGTTGTCTTCATGCTCGTTGCACATTCGCTTTTGGCATCACCTTTTACATTGGAGCTGTGCATATAGGTACTGAAATTTCAAAATTTTCTCCTTAATCCAGGGTGAAAATATTCGAAAGGCCTACCAACCCTTTACCGCTACTTATGGAGAAGGCTTTTTCGAACTTGTTCTTTAATACTGGATATTTCCATACGCCTGTAGGCATTTGGTAACGCTTTATTGCGCTCGTATATACTTTCCCTTCTTCTAGAGGCTGGCTAAGCTATGATGTGCCGGCAAGTAAAGGGTGTTTTTTTATAGAGGTATAGAACTTTAAGTTGCAATAAAACAACAATGGATTATTCGATTGACATGAATTTTATTTATCCGAAAGATAATCTTGTGGCATTACATTTTAAATATGATTTCTGGCATATGGACGTCCAATCTTCGATGACTTTTTCCAACATTTGTGGCCGTATATCGGCAATAATACGGCGAATGTTGTCTTCCAAATGGTCAAGCGTTTGTGGCTTGACCAATGACTTTACATAGCCCCACAGAAAGTAATCTAGCGGTGTTAAATCACAAGATCTTGGAGTCCAAAACGTGAAATTAGGCGGTCACCAAACGTGTCTTTCAATAAATCTATTGTGACACGAGCTGTTTGACATGTTGCGCCGTCTTGTTGAAACCACATCTCCTGGACATCATGGTTATTCAATTCAGGAATGAAAAAGTTAGTAATCATGGCTCTATACCGATCACCATTGACTGTAACGTTCTGGCCACCATCGTTTTTGAAAAAGTACGGACCAATGATTCCACCAGCCCATAAAGCGCACCAAACAGTCAGTTTTTCTGGATGTAACGGTGTTTTCACATACACTTGAGGGTCACCTTCACTCCAAATGCGGCAGTTTTGTTTGTTGACGTAGCCATTCAACCAGAAGTGCGCTTCATCGCTAAACAAAATTCGCTTATGAAAATCGGGAACAACGGTAATCTCGTTTTGGGCCCATTCGACGAATCTACGCCTTACTTGATGATCGTTTGGCTTCAAATCTTGCACGAGTTGGATTTTGTAAGCACGCAAACCAAGATCTTTCCGCAAAATCTTCCATAAAATGGATGGACCCAGATGCAATTCCTGTGCTCGATGGCGGATGGACTCATTCGGGTCTTCCTCAATGCTACGCTCTACAGCAGCAATAGCTTCTTCTGTACGCACCGTACAGCGTCTCTGGGGATGCAAGTTATCAATAAGAGTAAACGTGGTGCGAAAACGTTCCATGGTTAATCGAATTAACTGCTCTGATAGACGATTTTGTCGACGATAAAATGGACGTAGTGCGCGATACGTTTTCCGCACAGAACAATTATTTTCGCAATAAAATTGCACTATTTGCAAGCGTTGTTCAGGCGTGAGTCTATTCATGATGAATTGCCAAACCAAACTGAGAATAAATCACTTGACAGCTGTTAAGTCGGTCGCCATCTTGAAAAGTAATGCCAACTTAAAGTTCTATACCTCTATAAAAAAAACACCCTTTACATGTAGTGTCGTTATAAACGTCATACGATATACGGATATTACTCACATTGAACAGAATTGATGCAATCTATCTTCTGTTCCTCACAATAGCATCTTTTATGATGGGAGCCGGGTATAGCATTTCTGAATATGCGACAGAAACTTACGTTAGGCGGTAGTTTACTAGTTTGCTTGACTTTTCTAAGGGTTTTCGGCCATCACTGTATATGGGAACGTAACAGTGGATGCTACAGTTTGCCTGACATTTCAAATGATACAACAAAATTAGCATTTAGGCTGATGCCTGGGTATGTAATCCAAACAAAGTTTATAATTTTCTGAAGTGTTTGCTCCAAACGTTCTCACTCTGACATGTGCCAGTGCTACAAAGCACGAATAACTCTTCAGCTTTGCTTTGCTCGAATCACGCATTTTATCAACAACTCTACAACAAGAAAATGTCGAATAAATTCTTATGTTGTATGCACAGATATACATACCTACATACGTGTACATATGTATGTATATATGTACAAGAGATCAAGAAAAGAGCATGAACTAGAATAAATATTTGATGTACAAATTCAAAAACGATTTCTTTTTTAAAGTTATCTTATCTGCTGCTATTTGTTTCTTTATTTTTTTGTTTTGTTTTTTGGTTCGTCAGTCTGTTTGTCTGGTAGCCTGACAATCTGTTTCATTCATTCATTCCTTCCTATGGATTTCAGTTTTATTCAGCAAGTTTTTCAAAGTGGACGTTTGCTCTTTTGGATTCTTAAAACAAATTCTGTTAAATTTAGTAAAAAAAAAAAGATCGTGATAGTTTGTTCGCCATGAATTGCAGTGAGAATTTGTGTGCTCAACAATAATAGTTTTAGACCGCGACTGGTTATAAGATGACAATCAATTTGTTTTACTTGGTCCATAAATAACGTTTCCAAGTAAGTTTGACCTGTTTTTTACCTCTTTTATAAGTTCCATTAAGGGGATAGCCAACAAGCTTTGATCAGATCTCTTTAGAATGCAACATTTAACTGCAAATTAATTAATAATCCTCGCATACCTTGAACAGAAAGTGGATTGATTATTGGACATTTCTGTCTCTGCTACACTCTTAACAAATCATGACGTAATGGCTGGGTAGCCATATGGTGAAACTTTGTTTAACTGTTACTGATTTCTGCAGAGTTTTAGGCCGATCGAAGCAGAAGAAAGTGTGGCCCACATCATATGTTAATCTCCGTCTTGAGCCGGCTTATTTGGTTCGCCATTTCTCGATAGTTTAACGGTTAATCGATTCATTAATTTTTAAGGCTGGGTTTCTGTTCAATTTTAATGGAATTCACTTGGGACCGGAGGCACTAATACAGGCTAATATCTTTTTCATCGAAGAATATCTAAAAAAAATGCAAGATATTGACCAAAACCGCAAGTCATCGTTAAAAAATGCAAGTCATCGACCCAAGAAATGCATGTCATCGTCCAAAAAAAATGCAAGTCATCTACTAAAATAATTCAAGTCATCTACCAAAAAAAATTCAAGTCATCGATCGAAAAATGCATGTCATCGTCCAAAAAAATGCAAGTCATCTACCAAAAAATCCAAGTCATCGATCAAAAAATGCAAGTCATCGTCCAAAAAGTCCAAGTCATTGACCCAAAACAATGCAAGTCATTTACCAAAAAAAATTCAAGTCATCTACCAAAAAAAGGCAAGTCATCGATCGAAAAATGCAAGTCATCGGCCGAAAAAAATGCAAGTCATCGGCCGAAAAATGCAAGTCATCAACCAAAAACATGCAAGTCACCGTCCAAAAAATGCAAGTAATCGCCCCAAAAAATGCAAGTCATCTACCAAAAAATACAAGTCATTGACCCAAGAAATGCATGTCATCGTCCAAAAAAATGCATGTCATCTACCAAAAAAAATCCAAGTCATCGATCAAAAAATGCAAGTCATCGTCCAAAAAGTGCAAGTCATCGTCCAAAAAATGCAAGTCATCGACCCAAAAAATGCAAGTCATCAATCAAAAACATGCAAGTCATCGACCCAAAAAATGCAAGTCATCGACCCAAAAAAATGCAAGTCATCATCCAAAAAATGCAAGTCATCGATCTAAAAAATGAGTGTCATCGTCAAAAAACATGCAAGTCATCCACCAAAGAAATGCAACTTGCGAAAAATACAACATTTTGTTGGTTCTATATATACATATAAATGCATATGAACTCAATGAGAATTATTAAAATTTTTAAGTTTTCTTTGCTTATATAAAAAAAAGTTAGCTCTGTCGCCGATATCTCCGGTCCCAAGTAAAGCTCGACCATAAGGTAAACTGTTTTGGAATTATTGATGCAATATCTATCTAGCCCACTGGGTCCACTTCTTTCACAAGTCCATTTTTAATCCGATTTTGACCGATTTATTTAGAGCACTAAAGAAAGTTAGCTTTGTCGCCTATATCTCCGGTCCCAATTAACGCACGAGAATAAGGAGACCTGTTTTGGAATCCTTGATATCATAGCTATCTAGCGCACTTGGTTCGAGACCAGGTCTATTGGTCCTACAAGTCCAAATTTTAACCGATTTAGCCCCATTTATAAAGAGCCACCTTTTTTTGCTCATTTGAAGAAAACAATTAGCTTCGTTGCCTATATCTCCGGGACGAAATAAAGCCCAATCGTTAGGAAACCGGTTTTCGAATCCTTGATACATACCATGGATATGTAGTGGGATACGATCATCCTAGCCAGACACTGTTAAAACAAATGAATTGTTTGTTTAAGTGTTTCAATTTTCAAAAGAATTTCTGAATTATCAGAGAAGCTGTTCCACTCAGAAACGTGTGCATCATTGGAATGGAGTAGAGACTCCATTCTCCGATATTGTATATTCGGGTGATTCCTTCCTTAACAATTTTTTGTATTTTCTGTTAACTACTTAACATTGCTCTGTTAAAATTGTTGGTTTTTGTCTTTGCTAGTTAAATTCGAATTTACCTTCACAAAACTTATGTCTTTTCATCCGTCTGATCCATAGATCTAACTGACTGGGTCTGGATTCTGAATTTCTGTATTGTTTTCTATAAATTCCCATATATTTCCGGTCAAAACAGATTAATTGCTGTTCATATGTACATCCCTAGTATGTATACTACACAATACATGTAACACACATTCATACATATGCATGTGAAAGAGCCTGTGTTTGTGTAAATGTTGTTGTATGTAAATTTAATAACAATTCTATTTGGGTTGATGTAAAATAGCTGCTGGTAGCGGTAGATGATTAACAAGTCCTTTCATTTTACGTGTTCGTTCCTTCCTTAATGATGTCTTCTCGTTCGGAAATAATACCTGTTAACACTTGCATGTACTTGTTAATACTTGTACAACGTATGTATGTATGTATGTTTGGCTGTCTGTGCATATAAATATAAGTCTTCGACGATTAAACATCGACAAAGTCAGTCAGTGACAAATCGAGTAGGAGGTGATGGATGCTATTGATGAATGATGGCGAATGTTTTGCATTGCATTGCATTGTATTGATGCTGAAGATGATAACGATGAAAACTACGAATGATATTGTCTGCCTGTGTGTCTGTTTGTTAATGGTTGCATGGCGACAAGCGACAATACATGACAAGTGTGTGTAAAACCCTTACAAACGAGCATACACTACTACATTGAAACAGAAGCAATCCACAGCACAATGTGCTCAATATAATCATTGTGTACAGTAAGTACACACATACAACAGATCTGATAACAACCAAGCCAAATAAACAAACAAAACAATAAATAAAAGCAACATCAAGAGAAAGGAGAAGAACAGCAATGGCATAACCCAGTAGCTGTACGAGATATAGAGGAGGCACGAATCTCTCTCTCAGTCTCTTTCGTATTTTGAATTGATCCGAGTGCATAGCAGCAATACTTACTACCACTTAAACACTTATAGTGTGACAATGTAATATTGTTGTTGTTGTTCTTGTTACTATTTGCATAATAATCTCAATGATGAGTTCGTAAGTGTTAAGGGTGATGGGGTGATGGCACAGGTGACGTTGTTATTGTCAAATGGTTTTCAACAATTGTTGTATCTTGTTGTCATACTTTTTTTGGTGTATCGAACATTGCTCTTTATCGTTGTTATCTTGTAATTATTATTGTCCATTCATCCATTTATCCATTCATTTATAGACAAATTGAATTTGTTGTCGTTTCTTTTTTCTGTTTTATTTGTTCGTTTGTGTTTCCTTTTAAAGGATACTTTGTTCAAATGTTGTCTGGCAGCAACAAGTAGTACCTCAGCAATAATAGCAGAAACTTAATTAAAATAATTCAACAATTTAATACAAATATTAACCCTTTAAGGGCTTATGACGAGTATAATCGTCAGAATGATTCATTGATTGCACAGAAGGCATTGTGTGTGAATTATGGTCAGGGATGGTCGCATTTTTTCGAAAATAGCTATTGCACCGAGTGATTCCGAGTAGGGACGACTGGAATCATAATACGGTTGTCCCCCCGGAAGTCCTGGATGTATATACCGACGGCTCTAAACTCGATAATGGGGTTGGAAGCGGTGTCTACTCTGGGAAACTGGACCTGAACATTTCTCTCCGTCTGCCGCACTACTGCAGCTTGTTTCAGGCGGAGGTGACGGCAATTTACCAGGCCGCTCAATATATCCTTGTTAACGGTGCTCCTATCACTCGCGTCTCGGTCTTTTCTGATAGTCAGGCCACGATAAGATCTCTATCGTGTTTCGTGAACAACTCTAGGATCGTTAGGGAATGTCACCGCTGTCTCGACCTTCTTTCTGGGCGCTTCACCAGTGTCTCACTGATGTGGGTCCCCGGGCACAGTAACATTCCGGGAAACTGTAAGGCCGACGAGCTCGCCAGAGCTGGTGCGCTCCCTCCGGAACCCTCTTCAATTGAACTGGGTATACCACTTGCCTCGGTCAAGTTGGACATTGTGCGGAAATTCTCTCGAGACGCCAACCAATCCTGGGTCAATGAGGAGTCCTGCTCCACAGCTAGACTCACCTGGCCCTTGATGGATAGAAGGCGTACCAACCAATTACTTGGTCTTGGTCGTGACGTCATCTCAAGCACAGTGGCCGTGCTTACAGGTCATTGCGTTATGGGTAGACACGCAAAGAGAATGAGACTCCCATTTAACGATTTCTGCCGTGGATGCAGATCCGCTGAGGAAGAGGAGACTGTTATCCACATTCTTTGTCAGTGCCCTTCTCTTGCTAGGTGTAGATATATGCGATTTGGCTCCCCATTCCTTGTTAGCCTAACGGAGCTATCATCTATTGACATCAAGGACGATAGCTTCGTTCATCAAACTTTCTGGCTGGTTTTCCAGTATGGGGTAGTCGTGCAGTCCTTGCCCTGACCAACTTCTTCCTCTTCCCTGATTTTGGTGGAACTTGGTCAGTACAGGGACTGCGTTCACCCGTGGCATCACAACGGGCCGCTATGCGTGCTCAAGTGAGCTTTGTGAAATCAGAGCTACCATTCAGACCTAACCTAACCTAACCGTGGCAATCAATTCAAAGCACTGTGACCAGTGATTTTGATTTGAAATTGAAAATTATGAACTGATTTTGCCTTTATTGCATGAGAAGATTAATTTCATGTTTTGGCGCGATTTCAACTGGCCATTGATATTATTCGAATCGTCTGGGTTAGCTTTTTAGAGAGGCTCTGCGAATAGCCCCTTAATGATGAAACATTTAAACACCAATATTCGCTTTCTGGTGTGTGTTATTTAATTTTACTTTTGAAACCTAGAATGGGTTAACTTACTTACATACTTACTTAATTAAGTATTTACAGTCTTAGTCTCAGGCCACTCATGTTTTATGCTTGAGTCACGGTACCTACAGCTTAAAGGCCACTTCGAACGACAGATTTGAGAGCCTCTTCATTGCAATTTTATTTTTCTCTCATAGTTTTTGCTAGAAGACTGCTGAAAGGGAGTCACCGAAAGAAATATTTTCTGCATATTTCGTTGGATTCGAGATGTCTGAGTTTAACCAAGTGCTCTAGTCTATCAACTAGATAACGGCAACAGGAATTGTATACCCCTTTAGTTTATTATAGTAGACAACGAGTAGTGCAATCAAGAGCTCATGATAAAGCTGCTGACTTCTGCAGTAGTTGCATAGACAAAAAAAAAGTAAAAAGCAATTCATATGTTATTCAACTTGGCCATCATTAAGTCGTAGGGGGAAGAAGCGCCTCTAAATGTCCCATGAAGTTGAATACATATATACATACATTAGTGGTTTCACAACGGGCCAGATGGCCTATTTTTGTCTTTCTTTTCCTATCGAATCTCCAGCATAGCAAGTTCTAGAATGATAGGGTTGTCACACGCATTGCTTAAAAATAATGCCCACGGCGAAAATGTATTGAAATTATTGTATTTGGCGTAGTATTTAGGAAGTTGAAGTCGTCGTAGCCTAGTAGGCAGTGTGTTGGCTTATTAGACGTAAGGCCACTGTTCAAATCCCAGGTCAGACATTAAACCGAAAATATAAAAAAATATTTCTTCGGCGACTTCCCCTCAGCAGATTTCTGACAAAAATTCTGAGACGATAAATAAAATTTCCATGAAAAGTTTCTCAAAAATCTGTCGTTCGGTATGGACTTTTATCTGTTGGTCCCTTCACTCATGTATAAAATTAAAGAACAAAACCTGAGTGGTATGAAAAGCTAGGCCGTAATTCTGACTGAAGGGTTGTAATGAACAATTATATACGTATGTATGTATGTATGTTTAGTTTATTATCAAATAAATCATAATTAAACATTTTCTTTGGAGTAAGTGGCCGAAAGATTGACGACTCCTCGTCGTGTAATTTGAGACACTGACTGTTCGGTCGTTGTGATACTATTCAGATAGCAAAAGTGGTTTGCATCCTCAATATCAATGTTTTGGGTATAGAATGGTATATTGCATATGGTGTTTGCGCTTATTCTCGTCCCGAGAGTATTTATTCTGGGTTCTGTGTTTATTTTGCAGCTTCTGTTCAGATATACGCTCATATGCATTGTGAAATACACGCTACTACCTTAACGCTAATATCGGGTCCGCCATCTAACGTTTTTTTTCAACTGGTGCTTATTTCGTGAATGGTAACACTTAGCTCTTGTCTGATTTGACAGATAATTAGTTTTATCCTTCCGCTGAACGAATATGGTTGTGTATACGCTTGAATAACGCTGGGAAATATTGCGACATTACTTTGAAAATCATGGTAATGTTGCAGAATGTGTGCGAAAATTGCGTACGGATTTTGGAAGAAGAGAAGCACCGTCAGCTCCGTATGTTCGTTATCTTGTGAAAAAAGTGAAAGAAACTGGCATCCTCATCGATAAACCAAAGCGCGAAAAGCCAAAAACAGTGCATACACCCGAGAATATTGCTGCTGTGGCAGAAAGTGTGCGTGAAGCGCCACCAAACACCAATTCACCGTCATTCTCGACAATTGAACATTTCGGAGACATCATTGAGACAAATTTTGCATAAAGACCTTGATGTGACGCCATACAAAGTCCAATCGGTTCACTAGTTGAAGCCAATTGACCATCCAATGCGTTTTCGCTTCGCTAAGTGGGCCTGCGATCGACTTACAGAAGATGCCGATTTTGGCAAAAAAAAAATCATCTTTTCAGATGAAGCTCATTTTGATCTTGGCGGGTATGTAAACAAGCAAAATTGTCGCATTTGGGGCACAGAAAACCCGCTCGCATACATTGAAAAGCCGTCGCACCCAAAACGAGTCACTGTTTGGTGCGGATTTTGGTCCAGAGGCATAATTGGGCCATTTTTCTTCGAAAATGAGCAAGGAGTGCCCGTTACAGTCAATGGCGATCGTTATCGAGCCATGTTGAACGAATTTTTGTTCACAAAAATTTAAGAGGAGAATATTGGCAACATTTGGTTTCAACAGGACGGCGCTACGTGCCACACAGCCGAAGCAACACTCGATGTTTTGCGCCCTGTTTTTGAAGATCGCATTATCAGCCGCAGAGCTGATGTCGTTCGGCCACCTCGGAGCTACGATTTGACACCGTTGGACTAATATTTGTGGGGTGCCGTCAAAGACAAGTGTTACGCCGACAAGCCAGAGACAATTGACGCTTTAAAGGACAATATTCGTGAAGCCATTGGTGAAATACAGCTGCACACAATCGATAATGTGGTTAAAAATTGGACCGATCGTGTAGGCTACTGCATGGCCAGCCGAGGCAGCCATTTGAATGAAATTATTTTCCATTATTAACCGGAAGGATTGTACTTTCAAATAAAAAGAAGAAATTTGAGAAAATATTCAGTAGTTTTGTTTTTAAAGCATTTTCAAAAAAAAAGTTATTTGACGGACCCTTTAGGTAGCTTCTTTGAATGCTGAGAAGTAAAAATGACCTCTTGTAATCATAACTGTTTTTAATTTTTAAGGCAGACCCGTTTTCTCTATTTTTCTGGTCTGCGTTTTCGTTGATGGTGTTAGATTATGTTAGTTGGCCAGTTAATTAAAAACATAATGAACTACAATGAACGCTAAAGTGGCTTTCGTATGTTAACAAGGAGGAATAACAAGTCTTTCAGTACGATATCAAGATCATGTATGGATCTCAGAAACAGACTAAAAATCATTATCCATCAAGGGATTTAACAAAAAATTTAAGAAATTAGATTACGCCCGATACAGACAGTGACAGATAAGAGCTGAATTCTGTAGAGACTGAGGCGTAAGAACATTGTTAGGAAATCAACATCGGCACTAAAAAATTATGAAAATTAATACCCCAACTTGAAAGACGTTTTGTAATTTTGCTGTATTGAAAGCAGTATCAACCGGCGGATCCAGTATTGATACTTAGAGCAGAAGCAAAAGCAGTCAGTGGACGCTTGAATCAGAGATGGTGATCTCTACTCTGCATGGTGAGAATGATAACACAGCCCTGCAAATTTCGACTTTTTTGTGCAAATAAGATGGCTTCAGGTGTTTTCGAAGGCATCTGGCGCGCTAAACACGAATCTGGTTTCAAAAATTTTCCATCACGTCATGTTTTTGAGAAAAAGGGGGTTGAAAACCCTAAAAATAGCGTTTTTGGCCATTTTTGAAACATTGTAGAGCTCAACACTGACGTGCTAGAACCATCGCTATTGTTAGAAATTGACAATTGATCTTTGCTCTTTAAAATGAGCCCAAAGTCAAATTGTTTGCATACATCCTTAAAGTAGGGGATGGGTTTATGTCAAGGGGTGAAAAAAAAAGAAACACATTACGGAGGTCCTTAAAAATTAATCAGATTTACTTGAAAATTGTTACTCAGGAGTTTTTGGCGTCGCTGATTACAGATCTTCATTCAGATTTAAAAAAATTCAAAATGGCGGATCCAATATGGCGGTCGAGGATTATAAAAATTAATTAGATTTACTTGACCGCCATATTGGAGCCCACCCCCTACTTTAAGGGTGTATGCCAACAATTTGGCTTTGGGCTCATTTTAAAGAGCAAAGATCAATTGTCAATTTCTAACAACAGCGATGGTTCTAGCACGTCAGTGTTGAGCTCTATAATGTTTCAAAAATAGCCAAAAATGCTATTTTCAGGGTTTTCAACCCCCTTTTTCTCGAAAACCTGACGTGATGGAAAATTTTTGAAACCAGACTCGTGTTTAGCACACAAAATGCCTTCGGAAACACCTGGAGCAATCTTATTTGCAAAACCCATGCAGGGCTGTGTAATTTAACGTCTGTTATTTGGCGGACCCTTTAAATTGTGAAATACACGCTACTACCTTAAGGCAGGCTTATAGAACATTGATGACATATATAGTCTTCTGATATTATTTACTTTTAAAGAAATAATAGGCGTGGTGGTATTCATTGACTTATCGGGCTATATTTAAGAATAACCACATAATTGTGTTTGTTTTTTTTCTTCTTCTAAATTTCCTCATCTAATTGACGTCATAAACCGCAATTCTTGATTTCCTACAATTTATTAATACGAATCCATTATATCTCACACATACACACACACACACACATATACTGTTTATATATACATACATATTCTTGTAAGCATCACTCATATTTATTTTTAATTTCCTTTTTTTTATTTGTTTTCAGATAAATGCTGGTAATGAAACAGCAACCAGAGGCACAACTCTCCAACAAAAGAACCAATGCTAGACTTAGAATATCCTCCTAACGCACCAAAACCTACAAAGTATTAAAGAAACGACGAACCGAACCGAACGGCTTCAATATTTTTACATAGGAAAACATATAAGAAATCTTATTGTATTGTTTCTCCCCAATTGTTTTTCTTTTTCCATTTGTTTTGTTGTTGTTTTTTTGTTGTTATTATTACATACTATTATTATTAAAATTAAAATTAAGAATAAAAAAAACATTTAAAAATCTAGAAGCATAAGCAATAAGGCAATTTAGCTTAAGACCAAAAGACTTAAACAAATTTAGGTGAGTTAGTAATGCAACGCTTAATGCTTAACACTTGAGAGAATGAACCGCCTAATTCTGATTTGCCTTCTTTTCTTTTCTCATTTCATTTCGTACTTATCGAAAAATATGTACAGAATGTCTTGTACAGTATCAGAACTGCCGTCAGGATGTCGTTTACGCGGCATGAGCTCATCATCACAGAATGCAAGCAACACTGGCAGCGGCGGTGGTGGCAATGGATCTGGTGGTACGAGTGGCGGCGGCGGAAGTGTTGGTGGTAATGGCCGTAACAGTGGCATGATGGATGTAACAAATACGGGTGGCATACATATTGGTGGCATGTTAACTTCAACAAGTGCACTGGGAGCAACGACAAATAACAGTGGCTTGACAGACGTCACAACGCCACTTCAACGTCAGCAGCAACAACAATCACAAAAACCATGTTGCTTCTGTTGGTGTTGTTGCTGTTCGTGTTCGTGGGCGAAATGGTAAGTTATTAAATCAATTCCTTACATTCATTCATTCATTCATTCATTCAGCTTTTCATTTCCATTTTCATTTTGCCTTCTTTGGTTTTTGTTTTTTTTCCTTCTTGTTTGCAAACTATTTGCACACAAGTTTAATGCAAAACATGACATTTTCTTTCTCTCATTCATATTAACATCGTGTACTTGTATAATTGGAAAGAGATTGTTTCGCTACATATATACAGTCTATGGCATAAATTAAGGTACACTGGTATCGAAGAAAACATTTAAAAAAATATTTTTTTTATTGTTTTTATTGTTAATTGCATTAAGAAATGTAAACATTTACGAGAACGTTATATTTTTGCATAGTAAAGTTCACTTTGTACTCTTAAAGAACCCGACAAAAAATTTATTTGGCCCCATATAAGAAGGTCAGGTGGAACCACTGTTTGAACAAAGGTAGAACTCAATGTACTAGGGTCCTAAATACTACATAACAAAGTTGGTCATTACAAGCGGCCCGTTTTGATGCCACGGGTGAACGCAGTCCAAAGTTCCACCAAAATCAGGGAAGAGGAAGAAGGTTTCCCATACTGGAAAACCAGCCAGAACGTTTGATAAACGAAGCTATATCCTTGATATCAATAGATGATAGCTCCGTCAAGCTGACAAGAAATGGAGAGCCAAATAGCCATATTTACACCTACCGAGAGACGGGCACAGTCAGGATTACGACCTAGTTTCTCACACCACCATGTCGTGTGTGTTAATTTTATACATGTGCCGAGGGAACTACAGTTTAAAGTCGATTCCGAACGACAGATTTTTGAGAAACTTTTCATGGCAATTTTCTCTTCACTCTCAGAATTTTTGCCAGAAATCTGCTGAGAGAAAGTTGCCAAAGAAATATTTTTCAATTTCGTTTAGTTGGAGATGCCTGACCTGGGGTTTCAAGCCGGGCCTTACGTCTAATAAGCCAACACACTGCCTACTAGGCTACGACGACTTCAACTTCCTAAATACTACGCCAAATAAAATAATTTCAATACATTTTCGCCGCATGCATTATTTTTAAGCAATGCATGTGGCAACCCTATCATTCTAGAACTTGCTTTGCTGGAGATTCGATTGAAAAAGAAAGACAAAAGTAGACCATTTTGCCCATTGTAAGACCACTAATGTATGTATATATGTATTCAACTTCATGGGATATTTAGAGGCACTTCTTCCCCCTACGACTTAATTATGGACAATTTGAATGACATATGAATTGCTTCTTCCTCTTTTTTGTCTAGGCAAACACTGCAGAAGTCATTGTCCATATAACCAAGTCGAATACGTTTCGGATTAGTACCTGACATAGAATGTGTAGTAAGCACTGCAAAATGATGCGGATGTACTCGCCATTATTTATTTTTGACTAGATTTGCTGCGTTATACTGTTCGTTTCCCAAGCGCCACAATCTTAAAGCCAGTATGTTCGAGGACTGGTCCCTGTCTGTGCAGTTCATCTATTCCGCATTTTCTGGGAATATCACTGAACCTGTACTTCCTCTCTCTCAGCAGATTTCTGGCAAAAACTCTAAAAGTAAATAAAATTGCCTTGAAAAGTTTCTCTAAAATCTGTCGTTCGGAATCGACTTTAAACTGTAGGTCCCACCACTCATAAAATTAACACACACAACATGAGTGGTGTGAGAAGCTAGGTCGTAATCTTGACTGAAGGGTTGTAATGGCCAATTATGTATGTATGTACACTGTACTGCGATCTGTACTGAATTTTCTGTATTTAGTGAGATTTTTCTTCTACAGTAGTTTGATTACGACACCCTTATTTACTTACTTACTTGGCCATTAACAACCCGATTAAACGATTTCGGTCTGCCTCAATACATCGTTCCAGGCGCCTCTGCTTCTTGCACGCCTACGCCAGTTGGTCACACCAATCGATGACAGGACTTCCTCGATTTGGTCGTTCCAACGCAGACAAGGTCGTCCTCTTTGCCGATTTCCTCAGATCCCCGCTTCAAATATCTGTCTCGCCGGAGCATCCATCTCCATTCGAACGACATGGCCGAGCCAGCGCAGCCGCTGGATGTTAATACGCTGCCCAACGTCCATGTCGTTTAGGAGCTCATACAGCTCACTGTTGGATTGGATGCGAAAATCATCGCTAACTCGCACTGGACCGAAGATCTTACGTAAGACTTTTCTCTCGAACACCCTCTAGGCTGCTGCATCAGTGCTTAATAGGGTCCATGCCTCTGTGCCATAAAGAAGCACAGAATTATGACACCCTTACTTAGAGTAAAATTATGGGAGAGACTTCTGAAGCAGCTATGGATCTGTAGTGGAGAAAGAGCGTCCTATTTACCTTTCAAAAAAAAAGTCCACCATCTAAACTACGAAGAAACGTACCAAAAAAAAGACGACTTTACAGACAGTAATAAAGGGTGTTTTTTTTATAGAGGTATAGAACTTTAAGTTGCAATAAAACAACGATGGATTATTCGATTGACATGAATTTTATTTATCCGAAAGATAATCTTGTGGCATTACATTTTAAATATGATTTCTGGCATATGACCGCCACGGCTGGCGCGGATGTAGTCCAATCTGGACGTCCAATTTTCGATGACTTTTTCCAACATTTGTGGCCGTATATCGGCAATAATACGGCGAATGTTGTCTTCCAAATGGTCAAGCGTTTGTGGCTTTACCGCATAGACCAATGACTTTACATAGCCCCACAGAAAGTAGTCTAGCGGTGTTAAATCACAAGATCTTGGAGGCCAATTCACAGGTCCAAAACGTGAAATTAGGCGGTCACCAAACGTGTCTTTCAATAAAACTATTATTCAATAAAACGAGTTGTGTGACATGTTGCGCCGTCTTGTTGAAACCACATCTCCTGGACATCATGGTTATTCAATTCAGGAATGAAAACGTTTGTAATCATGGCTCTATACCGATCACCATTGACTGTAACGTTCTGGCCACCATCGTTTTTGAAAAAGTACGGACCAATGATTCCACCAGCCCTTAAAGCGCACCAAACAGTCAGTTTTTCTGGATGTAACGGTGTTTCCACATACACTTGAGGGTCACCTTCACTCCAAATGCGGCAGGTTTGTTTGTTGACGTAGCCATTCAACCAGAAGTGCGCTTCATCGCTAAACAAAATTCGCTTATGAAAATCGGGAACAACGGTAATCTCGTTTTGGGCCCATTCGACGAATCTACGCCTTATTTGATGATCGTTTGGCTTCAAATCTTGCACGAGTTGGATTTTGTAAGCACGCAAACCAATATCCTTCCGCAAAATCTTCCATAAAGTGGATGGACCCAGATGCAATTCCTGTGCTCGATGGCGGATGGACTCATTCGGGTCTTCCTCAATGCTACGCTCTACAGCAGCAATAGCTTCTTCTGTACGCACCGTACAGCGTCTCTGGGGATGCAAGTTATCAATAAGAGTAAACGTGGTGCGAAAACGTTCCATGGTTAATCGAATTAACTGCTCTGATGGACGATTTTGTCGACGATAAAATGGACGTTGTGCGCGATACGTTTTCCGCACAGAACCATTATTTTCGCAATAAAATTGCACTATTTTCAAGCGTTGTTCAGGCGTGAGCCTATTCATGATGATTTGCCAAACCAAACTGAGAATAAATCACTTGACAGCTGTTAAGTCGGTCGCCATCTTGAAAAGTAATGCCAACTTAAAATTCTATACCTCTATAAAAAACACCCTTTAGTTGAAGGAGTATAAATTCGCTGAGTATAATGAACAACGTATACTAAACAACAGATTTTCCGATGTATTACTACAAGAGCTCTGAAATAAAAGAGCCGGAGTTGGCTTAAGAACAATAGTGGAGCAATGGAATAGAGATTCCTACAGTTTGGCCACCAAGATCATGCGATTTGAACCCTTTGGACTATTTTTTGTGGGGATACGTAACGTTTCTCGTATACAAGGACAAGGCAGCCAAAATTCTAGCCACGGCTATACCACGGTGGGATACCACGGCTATTATTCAAAAGTTAAACTTTAAAAACTAAATGCCAGGCATTCATTCATTTTCCCAAATATTCCATTCACTAAGAAAATCTTGCATTCAATTGTTATGACTCTATACTCTATCCAGGAAGAAAAAAAGGAATAAATTCGTATAAAATAAGGAGTAATAGAGAGCTCAATAGAATTACAAACAAATAAATCAGCTTTATAATGCGGAAAACAAATTGAAATTTCAATTTACCAGTGCGGAACCAATCCCTTAAAGTGCTTATGGTATGCAGATGTGTGTTGTTGATAACTAGAAACTCACACCCATTCGCTCACATACATACATTCTCTGGTTAAAGTAAATAAAATAAATCATACTCCTCTCTTATGAACAACAACGACTGTGTTCAGGAGAAAGCCTATTTGTTATTGGAATCCCCGTTAAATGAAGCACAAGCAGATTGTATTTCATTTGAAAAGTACCTTACGAAAGAGGAAACTCATCCATCTTTTCAAAACGAATCTAATCAAGTTCGTCTCAATATAACAACAACAACAACAACAATTGACACACAGATAGACAACAAATCAATAATAAAACAAGAGTTAAAGAGAAAAACAAAGAGGCGTAAAAAACGGAAAACAGAAAACAAAACAAAGACATCAAAGGCAACAATAACTCTACAAACATAATCAAGCATACATATTTTACATATGTTTTTACATACTCGTACATATGCATGTTAAACATAAGAAAACTTAAATTAAAGTCTGGCCAGGTACACGAAAATTTCGTTGAATCCTAGAGGGCCTGATATCAAAGTCTACTAAGTGATAGGAGAAGACAATGCCATGTATTGAAAGCCATTGTCCCGGAGAACGCTAAGCAATATCTTAAGCAAGCACAACGATATCGAAAAATATGGTTGGATTGCACAAGGCATTTGGCACCTAATGGAGGAGGGTTAGGTTAGGTTAGGTCGGAGTGGTAGCTCTGTTATCACAAAGCTCACTTGAGCACGCATAGCGGCCCGTTGTGATGCCACGGGTGAACGCAGTCCCTGTACTAACCAAGTTCCACCAAAATCAGGGAAGAGGAAGAAGTTGGTCAGCGCAAGGGCTGCACAACAAAAGCACGACTACCCCGCACTGGAAAACCAGCCAGAAAGTTTGATGAACGAAGCTATCGTCCTTGATGTCAATAGATGATAGCTCCGTTAGGCTAACAAGGAATGGGGAGCCAAATCGCATATATCTACACCTAGCAAGAGACGGGCACTGGCAAAGAAAGTGAACAACAGTCTCCTCTTCCTCAGTGGACCTGCATCCACGGCAGAAGTCGTTGAAAGGGAGCCTCATTCTTTCCGCGTGTCTACCCATGACGCAATGACCTGTATGGAGGAGGGCAAGTCCATAAACATCATTCAAAAAAAAGGCCAAACTAGCCTACTTCAGTATACCAAAGTAAATGATCTCACCTCCTCAGATCAGTATCTCCTGCAGAAGTCATTCGAGGAAATTCGAAATATATGGGCATGTCTTCCAACAGGCCTTGGCCTGCAGGAACCGCAATACTGCTTTGGATGTCCAAACTATTTAATGAAAGAAGACAATCTGTCACCATAACAGAGCCTAGTAATGTTACACGTACCTTTATACTACCATTGAAATTGGACATCCCCGTACTATGACTGGAGAATAACGAGGTTTGCTGAGGAATTTGGCATATTGGCGATTATAAGCTCTGCCCCCAGCCCTGGCCAGTTCATCTGAAATGCAACTTCCGGTTACATAACCTTGGTCGGGTACCAATGTAGGAGTTACCTACGTTAGGTTAGGTTAGAGGATGTGTACTTGTAATATTAAGACAATTACAGTACCCGGAGGTCGAATTGACCCATTGTACAACGACCTAGTTTCTCACACCACTTATGTTGTGTGTGTTAATTTTTATACATGAGTGGTGGGACCTACAGTTTAAAGTCGACTCCGAACGACAGATTTTTAAGAATCTTTTTCATGGCAATTTTTATTTACTTCCAGAGTTTTTGCCAGAAATCTGCTGAGAGGAAGTCGCCGCAGAAATACTTTTTGTATTTTGTTTTTGATGTCTGGCCTGCGGCTCGAACCCTGGCTTTACGTCTAATAAGCCAACACACTACCTACTAGACTACGGCGACTTCAGGAGTTACCTATGAATGATCCAAAATTTCTTTTCAAAATTCCAGTCATTCATGAACGCTGGCGGATGGATTTCAAGGTGATGTTCGTGAGCAACTTAATCGACAGCCTGTCTGTGCCTCCTTCTGGAAAACTTTTTGTTGGTCAGGCAGCCTATACGAACATCTAATGTCAGAACCCGTATTTATGTAACATACCCTACTCTGTCCTGCATTGTGGAAACATTGATATATGAATGTGTGGCTCAAAAGAACCTCCATTTCGTTAGAGTAGTTGGTACAAATTTGTGTATATAATTCTAGTCTTGCAGCAGATCTATAGTCCAGATTGGACCAGGATTAAAGTGCCAAAGAAGTCAGAGGGAGGGTACCCAATTGAGTATAGGAAATATAGCCTTAGTTAGAGTGGAACAGAATGTAATGGCGATTAGGCAGCTAAATGCCAGCGTCGTCTGCCTACCAGTCTGCAGTGACTCTTCAATGAGCTTGTGCTCTAAATCACTAGAGTAGTTGATACAAATGTGTGTTTAGTATCCCAGTATTGCAGCAGATCTATAGTGCAGATTGGGAAATATAGCCTTAGTTAGAGTGGAACACAATGTATTGGCGATTAGGCAGCTAAATGCCAGCGGCGGCTCTGTGGATCAGTTTGCAGTGACTCTTTAATGAACTTGAGCTCTGTACAGTAACATTGGCTACATCACGGCTTGATGAGTTAGTGATAAACTATGTTATGGCCTAGTCTAAGCCCCTAGCCAATGGCCACAAGTCTCTTCTCAATAGCATGTTATACAAATTTATGCATTAAGCTGTTAATGATGGAACTCACTGTTTATGATCTCTTCATTCCTATATTTAGAGTGTATGTGTATACAGAAATCTGTGCTTTAGTTTTGTCTGCAACTGTATTTATGTAAATATGTGTGGTATATGTATGCATGGCTTTATACGGCAATGTATGGTTACATTGATTATCACACAAAATTTGTCGATTTGTTCTGTGTTTAATGTGACATATCAATTGGCATCTGCATTGATGGCAGATTTGTTTATTAATTTACATTTTTTCATAATTTTTCTTTTTGTTTAAAATTATGTTGAGCGATTTATAACTATGTATTCTTACAGACTATAATGTATACTCACCACAGTATGTGTGTGCATGTGTGTGTGTATGATTAAGAAAAATTTTTAAAGAATTTCTTCTCTTAATATTATGGAGACTGAAATGTGCGTAGACTAAAACCACATAAATAATCTCTCTCTCTCTCTCTTTCTCCCTCTCTCAAACTCATTTATAGTTATGTTTGGGCTGGGTAAAGTAAAGTAATTTTCCAATACACCATCCCTACACACTTACACACACACACACACACTCAATTCCATTGTTTAAAGCTTTTAGTGTATCCAAGTGTGTAGCTTAAAAGTATTTTTCTTTCATTTGAATTCCTTTTCGCCGTAGTTTTTTTTTGTGTTTTTCTGTTTTGTTTTTCTCGTTTCTCTGAACTGCCTGCCATATGGCAATGCTGTACGTACTAACTAACTAACTAACCGTACACATGATATTGGCGACAGTGTTTACGAAAGTTTTCAAGTTCATGTTTTCATGGTTTTGTTTCGTTTGAAAAAGCTTTCTTTTCTACCGAAAATTTTCAAGAATTCATTCATAAAAGCTTCCTTTCACCTTTCAATGTAGCCAGTCTAGCAGAGTCTAGCAATTCTTGTTATTGTTTTGCTATTTGTTGTTAGGGTGGCTCTGATTGTTGTTGCAAAATAGAAAAGAAAACAGTTATTTTCGTTGTTTGTTGTTGTTCTTTTAATATTATTGAGAGTTTCTTTTTTTCTAGTTTTTGTTTTTGTTTTTGCTTTTGTGATACATTCATTCATAATTCGGTTATAATTGCGTGAAGATATGAAAGTGTATGTGTGTGTGAGTGTTACTCAAATGCAAAGCTTTTGTTGTATTCCTCTGTCGCTTTTACTGTTACCGTTGTGTGTTATGTTGTGTGGTACTTTTTTTGTTTTTATTTGCATTTAAAATTGTAATTGTAATTGCTTTTGATTTTGGTTTTGTTGTTGTGTTTTTATTTTTTGTTTTTTTTTAATTTTACATTTCACATACGCCTCAGTGTACAGAGTTTGTTTTTTATTTCAGTTGTATTTTACCGTTTCAATTGTCGTGTTGTTCAAGTTGATCTCTCGTTGTCGTTTATTTAACACGTTTATACCTTCGTATTGTTGTTGTTGCTGTTGTTGTTGCTGTTAATTTAAACAGCACTTACGGTTTATTTAAATAGATTTTCTGGTTTAAAGTCCTTTTCTTTCAAATTCATTAGTATTCAACAAGAATTTTTGTGAAATAAAATTTTCTGCTGTTCCTGTTGTTGTTATTGTTACAGTTGCAAATATAAATGCGTGTGTGTGTGTGTATATATGTGTGTGAATTTCTTTGGAATTTTGTTTATCCATAAAACAGTTGACTGAGCTGGTTGATGGCCGGTTTCGTCTTGTTTAAATATTTTATAAGTGCAGGGCAGTTGTTGGCCAGGAAAATGAGGGAAAACAAATAAATATTTTGTGGCATGACATACATATGTAGTTGTGTGTGTGTACGTGTGTTTATTTAAATATTAACATGCAATTATAATTGAAATAATTTATTAATGAATTTAAATTCGATTTCACTACATGAATAATAATAGAAAAAAAAAACTACAAATTGCAACTACTAGTGCTAAATGAAAATAAATGAAAAAAAAATTAAATTTACATCACTTTTACACATTCACACTTGTTGGATGAATAATTAACCACTAATTTTAATACGTTTTTGACCACATTTGATTACGCTGAGCATGTAAATAAATTTTTTGGTGATCAAATCTCAATATCATGGACAGTAATCACAATACATACAACTCATAAGCATTAAATCTGAACGACATCTCCATTATAATGGAACTACAGGTGTTTTCAAAACAGAGATCAGCAATGAATCGTTTTTTCGCTACTCATAAGCACTCATGAAATTTTGAATATAAGTGAGTCAACAATATTGAAATTTAACTATGTATTCTGATTCATTCATACTCACTACAACGTTGATTTATAACTCTAGGTTGCAATGAGTATGAGTACAACGTTAACATCAAACTCATACCATTCGAAATATGTTTGATTCATATGCCTACTCCTTTGGATTCATAACTTTAAAAAAAATACTTATAAATGATGCGAGTGACTCGAATCTCTGCTGATTACGAATACTTCACAGAGTTAGCTAAAGAATCCTGTCTCTATATTTGCACGAAAGCTATTGAATGCTTAGGTTAGGTTTGTTTATTTATATTACTAGAAGCCTCTTCTCTGGTGTAGGTCACGGGGATATAAAGGGTGTTTTTTTTATAGAGGTATATAACTTTAAGTTGGCATTACTTTTCAAGATGGCGGCCGATTTAACAGCTGTCAAGTGATTTATTCTCATTTTGGTTTGGCAATTCATCATGAATAGACTGACGCTTGAACAACGCTTGAAAATAGTGCAATTTTATTGCGAAAATAATGGTTCTGTGCGGAAAACGTATCGCGCACTACGTCCATTTTATCGTCGACAAAATCGTCTATCAGAGCAGTTAATTCGATTAACCATGGAACGTTTTCGCACCACGTTTACTCTTATTGATAACTCGCATCCACAGAGACGCTGTACGGTGCGTACAGAAGAAGCTATTGCTGCTGCTGTAGAGCGTAGCATTGAGGAAGACCCGAATGAGTCCATCCGCCATCGAGCACAGGAATTGCATCTGGGTCCATCCACTTTATGGAAGATTTTGCGGAAGGATCTTGGTTTGCGTGCTTACAAAATCCAACTCGTGCAAGATTTGAAGCCAAACGATCATCAAGTAAGGCGTAGATTCGTCGAATGGGCCCAAAACGAGATTACCGTTGTTCCCGATTTTCATAAGCGAATTTTGTTTAGCGATGAAGCGCACTTCTGGTTGAATGGCTACGTCAACAAACAAAACTGCCGCATTTGGAGTGAAGGTGACCCTCAATTGTAGGTGGAAACACCGTTACATCCAGAAAAACTGACTGTTTGGTGCGCTTTATTGGCTGGTGGAATCATTGATCCGTACTTTTTCAAAAACGATGGTGGCCAGAACGTTACAGTCAATGGTGATCGGTATAGAGCCATGATTACAAACTTTTTCATTCCTGAATTGAATAACCATGATGTCCAGGAGGTGTGGTTTCAACAAGACGGCGCAACATGTCACACAGCTCGTGCCACAAGAGATTTATTGAAAGACACGTTTGGTGACCGCCTAATTTCACGTTTTGGACCTGTGAATTGGCCTCCAAGATCTTGTGATTTAACACCGCTAGACTACTTTCTGTGGGGCTATGTAAAGTCATTGGTCTATGCGGTAAAGCCACAAACGCTTGACCATTTGGAAGACAACATTCGCCGTATTATTGCTGATATACGGCCAAAAAATGTTGGAAAAAGTCATCGAAAATTGGACGTCCAGATTGGACTACATCCGCGCCAGCCGTGGCGGTCATATGCCAGAAATCATATTTAAAATGTAATGCCACAAGATTATCTTTCGGATAAATAAAATTCATGTCAATCGAATAATCCATCGTTGTTTTATTGCAACTTAAAGTTCTATACCTCTATAAAAAACACCCTTTATAACTGAATTAAAAAAAATCTTAAATAAAAACTCTGAATCAGCATCCTAAGCGTTTAATGTTGGTGATTCACGCAGGCGAGTAATTAATTACGCGGTTTTTTTTAATGAAACAAAAGTTTTTGTATGAAACATCATGTTATTTTTCATTACAGCCACAGTCCTCTAGAATTTAACGAACGATTGCATCATTTGATACAAATCTCTTCTTGCCGTGCCATTTTTTCAGTAAGAATTAGTTTCCTGGGACTAAATCGGTAGCATAGATTGATTGAGGGAACAATTCTTCGTCTAGTTGGTGGATTTGTGCTGTGTTTGCATTGTATACATTGTATTCGTGTAACAAAACTTTTTCTCGGTCAAATTGGGTTGTTTTTTTGTTCTTAAACGCTCATTAAATCGATCCAATAAGTAGGCAAACTATTCCCATTGATTGTTTAAACCTTTTGAAGGTAGTGTTTGCGGATTATAGTGAGTTCTTTCGATAAAATGATGTGAAATGGTGTTAAATATACTTGTCCATTCTTTGAAACCAATTCGCCTCAATAATTTACTGTTTGACGGTTGTTTGCTTTCTTTTATATTGTGTTGATTGCACGTTGAGTCCACTGCTTCAAAAACTTGTATATATTTTGCCTACAAAAATGTCCCGCGATTGCCTTTGCGGTCAATTGTAAGCAAACACGACTCTCCTCATGCGGCATGGTTTCTTATGCTTTCTTTATAATGTGAGAAGCCTATAACGTCCCTTGTCTTTCACGCTTTCAATCACCAATCGTTCAATAACATTCATTAAGCGATTAGAATGAAGTTCAGTAAGGTTTCCCATACCCTTGTTACGATGTGAGAAGCCTATAGCGCCTACAGCCTTTCACGCCTTAAATTTCCAACCGTTCAACACCATATTGTTAAACGATCATAACGAACTTCAGTAAAATGCTTTTCTAACATTGAAATTGATGGTACAGGGATCCCACAGTATTTATCAGACTTGGTTTGAGTGAAATTTTTCCATTTTCTTCTTAAATTATGCTGTAGTCTCTCGGTCAAATCCAAACTAAATGACTCCGCTTATTCTAATTTGTACTACAGTCAACTGACAGCGTTTTGTTAATAAAATCAGTGTTGCCTCTTCAGTAAAAACGCGAGAAATTCAAAATTTCAGGATTTTATTTATCGATCGAAAGAAGTCCACTTTTCCATTACTCCATGCATTCATGCACTGCAATTGCATTTGGTTTCTCTACCGTTTTCTACTGTAATTTCATTAAATAATCAATTAGTTTGATTGTTTAATCATTATATTACTCGTACATATAGTACAGAGAATTGAGAATGAAAGATATTCTGTCAGTGTACCTGCAATAGACCACACTATTCACTATTCATTCCCGCTCTTATTCACTTTCGCTGTTTGCTGACTTTAATAATGAATTTCTCTTGTCTTGTCACATGTTTGTTATCTGTCTGGGTAAAACTGACAACAATAAGAAGAAGAACGTTTAAATGGATTTCATTAATTAATTAATTGATTAAAATTGTAGCATCGTAGCAATAATATTCGTATATAAAGAGTCGTTTGTTTGGATAAAAATTGATTTTTTTTATTCAATTAAATTTTCAATTTAAGGTTTTAGTTTATAATTGTAGAGACCTGAGGTTTAAAGAAGCCTAGTTTGTTGCAGGGATCAGCAGTGAGTGGCTGCCTTCCAAAATGTATCAATACAAAGTTTGTATGCAGTTCTACTACTGTATATAAACTGTATGTAGATATGCAAAGTAACCAAACACTGCATCAACTATAAACCCGATGCCTGATTGCTTTTTGACTGCGTTAAAAATACACATTGATGACGTTTTAAAATAGAATACATTGTATATATTTTGTACAGCGGCATTATGAAACACGATACTTTGTTTAAACACAAAGCAACTAACATTTTGGAAGGCAGCCAGTATTGTACGCATTCATACATACATAATTGGTCATTACAACCCTTTAGTCAGGATTACGGCCTAGTTTCTCACGCCACTTATGTTGTGTGTTAATTTTATACATGAGTGGCAGGACCTATAGTTTAAATTTGACTCTGAACGACAGATTTTGTTTGAGAAACTTTTCATGGCAATTTTATTTAACACTCAGTTTTTGCTAGAAATCTGCTGAGAGGAAGTCGCCGAAAAATTTGGGATTTGAACCCCGCCTTTTTTTGAGATACCGGAACGATATGATTTCCATATCGTATGGGTACCGGGGCACAGTCGTATTCCGGGTAACTGCAGAGATGATGAACTTGCCAGGCGGGGCACAACCATCGAACTCTCCGATGAGTTCTCGAATCTGGGCATACCTATGAGGACCTGCAAGCTCATAATTGATAATGCGATCGACGATTCCGTTAACGACAGGTGGGCGGCCTCGGACACGGATAGAACGTCTGGTAAAATCTGGCCAAGGCTGGATAAGGGGCGCACAATGAGTCTACTTAAACTCCAAAGAGGCGCGCTCAGTGTAGTTGTCGGTGTCATTACGGGGCATTGCATTATGGGTACGCATGCGAGGCGCATTGGTGTTGGACACCTTGCTAACGACTTCTGCAGAAGCTGCAGAGATGAGGAGGAAGAGGAGACTGTCCCTCATCTGCTGGGTACATGTCCGGCTCTTTGCCAAAGAAGAAGGAAGTACTTGGGTACTTACTACATGGATGATCTGGAGGAACTGTCAAGGATTGACATTGGCAGCCTGAATTGCTTCATCAGAAGTTCCGAGTGGTTTCGTGACTAGGGGATAACGGAGGACTGTGGTAGCACAATGGGCTTAATGCGGCCTATGTGAGTCCATCCAAAAAACTTTTCTTGGATAGGCAGCCACCTCTACCTACATACCTATCTAACCCTGGCTTTGCGTCTAATAAGCCAACACACTACCTACGGCGACTTCTGTACACATTCATACTTATATTGATATCATGTAACCTCTACTCATATTCAATGTTTGAACAAACTCATCATATTCATACTTAACAACACGTATGATGTTGTTGATTTTGACTCTCCATAACTCAACATATACACGAAGCACAAAATAAGTATGAATCGCATACGAACACTTAAATACCTACTAAAAGGTTGTGTGTTTGCTCTGCTTGCTGCTCTCTCCTTTTTTCCTTTTTTGCAAATACAACAACAACTAAGACTGTAAATTTTGCTGAATGAATCGAGTCACTCCGAATCATTTATAAGTATTATAAGAAGTATTTTTCTAAAGTTATGAATCTAAATGAGTAGGCTTATGAATCAAACATATTTCGAATGGTATGAGTTTGCTGTCAACGTTGTACTCATACTCATTGTACTCATATTTATAAATCAACATTTTAGTGAGTATGAATAAATGAATCAGAGTACATAAAGTGTCCGCCAAATAACTTTTTTTGAAAATGCTTTAAAAACAAAACTACTGAATATTTTCTCAAATTTCTTTTTTTATTTGAAAGTACCATACTTCCGGTTAATAATGGAAAATAATTTCATTCAAATGGCTGACTCGGCTGGCCATGCAGTAGCCTACACCAGAAGATGCCGATTTTGGCAAAAAAAAATCTCCTTTTCAGATGAAGCTCATTTTGATCTTGGCGGTTATGTAAACAAGCAAAATTGTCGCATTTGGGGCACAGAACATCCGCACGCAAACATTGAAAAGTCGACGCACCCAAAACGAGTCACTGTTTGGTGGGGATTTTGGTCCAGAGGCATAATTGGGCCAATTTTCTTCGAAAATGAGCAAGGAGTGGCCGTTACAGTCAATGGCGATCGTTATCGGGCCATGTTGAACGAATTTTTGTTCACAAAAATTGAAGAGGAGAATATTGGCAACATTTGGTTTCAACAGGACGGCGCTACGTGCCACACAGCCGAAGCTACACTCGATGTTTTACGTCCTGTTTTTGAAGATCGCATTATCAGCCGCAGATCTGATGTCGTTTGGCCACCTCGGAGCTGCGATTTGACACCGTTGGACTAATATTTGTGGGGTGTCGTCAAAGAGAAGTGTTACGCCGACAAGCCAGAGACAATTGACGCTTTAAAGGACAATATTCGTGAAGCCATTGGTGAAATACAGCTGCACACAATCGATAATGTGCTGAAAAATTGAACCGATCGTGTAGGCTACTGCATGGCCAGCCGAGTCAGCCATTCGAATGAAATTATTTTCCATTATTAACCGGAAGGATTGTACCTTTCAAATAAAAAAAGAAATTTCAGAAAATATTCAGAAGTTTTGTTTTTAAAGCATTTTCAAAAAAAAAAAGTTATTTGACGGGCCCTTTAGTTAAATTTCAATATTGTTTTGACTCAATTATATTCAAAATTTCATGAGTGCTTATGAGTAGCGAAAAAACAATTCATTGCTGCTCTCGGGTTTGTTGTTAAAAATATTTGCCAAATATGCTATAGAAGACCAATTTTATTGCACACTGTATCCAAAGTCATATGCTTACACGCCTGACGCTGTCTACGATTACATGTTTGAGGTTAAGTTTATACTTCAAAATTGAAAAAAAAAATATTTTTTTTGTTCATATTTATTAAGTTTATGTCAAGGTCCTCTATATTTGCTATTGCCTTTGAAAACTAATGAACATTATTAGCATTCAATTGCAATAAAAAAAAACGTAGAAAATATAAATCAAACAATAAAATTCAGCAAATTTAGAGTTCCTTATTGTAATTTTTCCCTCATAAAAAAGCAATCACTTGTCTATACGAGAGATTCGATAATTTATGAACTGAACTTCAGTCATATTGCTGCTTAAATTTGGCGACATCGCCGCCAAGGCAAATATTTGGAGACGCCAAAGTTGGATTTGTCAAACAAAACTTTTTCGCATTTTTTTTATTTTTTTAAGGTTGATTTTTATTTGTTGTTGTTGTTGTTATGCCTGTCAGATAAACATGGCATGGCACAGGGCATGTTGTCCTTGCACAAAAAATTTTGGCCCATAACCCATCCATTACCTTCACATAAATTATGTGTAGAAATTATAGTAAAAAGAGAGCAAAAAAAAAGAAGCAATAAAGTGGAAAAGGTGAAAAGAAACCAAAGAAAAAAACAAACTAGAAACGCAGAAAATTTGGTTTCGTAATTGAAGTAAAAATGTTAGTGGAGGTGGAGACCTTGGGTGACGCATTTTAAGATGTTTTAAACACAGGGGAAGTTTCTGGTTTTTTAGGTCTGTATGTTAGGTAATACGATCAGTTTAAATATCCAGAAAAAATATTCTCTTTAGCTTGTAGTTAAAACCCTGGTCTATTGCTGGAAAAAATACATTTTAAAGCCAAACTGGCGTTCGTTTACTCGTTAAATTTACTGCAAATACGTTATTGAATTATCCATGATAAAAGAGAGAATAGGGGTAGCATACTAGCGTTTAAAGTTAAATATTAATAATCATGGAAATTTTTTATAAAAATTGTTTTCTTTTTTTATTTTTCATTTCATTTTCAAGTTTGTTCACGTTGTAAAGGGTGTTTTTTTTATAGAGGTATAGAACTTTAAGTTGCAATAAAACAACGATGAATTATTCGATTGACATGAATTTTATTTATCCGAAAGATAATCTTGTGGCATTACATTTTAAATATGATTTCTGGCATATGACCGCCACGGCTGGCGCGGATGTAGTCCAATCTGGACGTCCAATTTTCGATGACTTTTTCCGACATTTGTGGCCGTATATCGGCAATAATACGGCGAATGTTGTCTGCCAAATGGTCAAGCGTTTGTGGCTTTACCGCATAGACCAATGACTTTACATAGCCCCACAGAAAGTAGTTTAGCGGTGTTAAATCACAAGATCTTGGAGGCCAATTCACAGGTCCAAAACGTGAAATTAGGCGGTCACCAAACATGTCTTTCAATAAATCTATTGTGGCACGAGCTGTGTGACATGTTGCGCCGTCTTGTTGGAACCACATCTCCTGGACATCATGGTTATTCAATTCAGGAATGAAAAAGTTTGTAATCATGGCTCTATACCGATCACCATTGACTGTAACGTTCTGGCCACCGTCGTTTTTGAAAAAGTACGGACCAATGATTCCACCAGCCCATAAAGCGCACCAAACAGTCAGTTTTTCTGGATGTAACGGTGATTCCACCTACACTTGAGGATTACCTTCACTCCAAATGCGGCAGTTTTGTTCGTTGACGTAGCCATTCAACCAGAAGTGCGCTTCATCGCTAAACAAAATTCGCTTATGAAAATCGGGAACAACTGTAATCTCGTTTTGGGCCCATTCGACGAATCTACGCCTTACTTGATGATCGTTTGGCTTCAAATTTTGCACGAGTTGGATTTTGTAAGCACGCAAACCAAGATCCTTCCGCAAAATCTTCCATAAAGTGGATGGACACAGATCCAATTCCTGAATGCTACTCTCTACAGCAGCAATAGCTTCTTCTGTACGCACCGTACAGCGCCTCTGGGGATGCGAGTTATCAATAAGAGTAAACGTGGTGCGAAAACGTTCCATGGTTAATCGAATTAACTGCTCTGATGGACGATTTTGTCGACGATAAAATGGACGTAGTGCGCGATACGTTTTCCGCACAGAACCATTATTTTCGCAATAAAATTTCAATATTTTCAAGCGTTGTTCAAGCGTCAGTCTATTCATGATGAATTGCCAAACCAAACTGAGAATAAATCACTTGACAGCTGTTAAATCGGTCGCCATCTTGAAAAGTAATGCCAACTTAAAGTTCTATACCTCTATAAAAAAAACACCCTTTATTTTTCTCTAGTTGCTGTGGCATTGTGGTCATGTTGTTTCATTTTAATATACACTTTACTTGTAAAGCCATAAAGTATACCTTTTCGGTTGTTTTAGCCCCAGAGTCCCTAAACACACATTTCACATCCAGTTCCCTCTTCCACTACTACTACTACTGCTTGCATATACAAACTACCAGCATTATTTTTGTATGTAAATATGTCTTGAATTTGTTTACCTTAGCCTTTTACGGTTGACATACAATGAAAAATTTAACAAATTTCGTTATAGCTTAACAATGACGGTGAAAACAATAGCAGCACTCTCTATTTGTAAGGAGAGAGTCAAGTAATTGAACTAAAAAATCATTTTTTTTATAATAAAAACAGCCTCAGCTTTAAGCCTTAAAAGAATTCAATAAGATTTCATGTTTTCTTTTAAAAGACTGCTAATTAGTTGCTTTCAACTGTAGCCATGTATTGGTTTAACTACAAATTAACGTTACAGTTTTATTAATTTTGTTGTTGCTGCTGTTTGTTGTTTGTGTTTGTAGTGGCAACTCTTAAGAGGGTTGATTTCATTTGTTTTTCTTCTCTTTTTTTTTGTCTTTTTTTTGGTTTTTGTTTTCACCTCATGAACTGTTTTATTTATTATAGAAAATAGTGTTCATATGTACACATACATATACACATACATACACTCGCAAAGAGTGTCACTAAAAGTTACAAGAGTAGTCCTTTAACGTTTATATTCTCTCTTCTCTCTCAATGACTCTGAATGTACATACTCGTACGTACATATGGGCAAGCAAGTAATTAACCTTAAGACTTCTTAATTTCTTTGTTTCTCTACTCTTCTCTTTTCTTTCTTCTCTGCTGTATGTATTATTGCGATTGTTGTTGTTTCCATTGTAGTTGTAGTTACAATTGCAATTGTCGTTGGCAAAATAAAATAAAATTTTCTTATTTCGTTTCATTTATTATTTGTTGTTTGTTGTTACTGTTGTTGTTGTTGTTGTTGTTTTCAATGCTTTCGTTTTTTTACGTTTGTATTGTTAAAAATGAGAAGGACTTGTGTCTTGCATGTGAATATTAAAACAAAATGGTTCTTTAAGTAGACATTAATTTGAAGGCAATAGATTGTTACACCATTTCCAACGCAATTTGTAATTGTAGGTTAGCAAAGGCATGTACTGGCGGTTTAAACAATTGCTGGTTTTGTGCGTTTTCTCAGTAATGAGGTAATTCTAGTCGTTAATAGGTCAAAGCCATTAATTGATGATTTTGATCATATTGATCGTTGTCTCCCTTATCTAGTAAATAGTGTGTTGGCACACCCCAGTTCCGACATCTCCAACAAAACGAAAATATGAAAAAAATATTTCTTCGGCAACTTCATCTCAGCAGTTTTCTGGCAAAAATTCTGAGAGTTAAAAAAAAAAATTGTCATGAAAAGTTCACCTATTAGGTGCATGCCCAGCGTTATGTTGGAGTAGAAAGTACCTTGGTTTCTACTAAGCACAAGATCTCTGTCGAAGGTCTATAGAAAATTGCGATTGTGACTCTAAGTCGTACCAGAACTCGGGAAAATGGACGATTATAGTGTCACAATGGGCTAAAAATATTCCAAGTGTATCTATTCCATGCTCTTGAGTTGATAGCCTCCTCCACCTACCTAAGTCCGTGATGTATGGCGTTTCAAAAGCTGGTTTCTTGCAACCATGTTCAGTACTATCACTCTCGAAAGCCAGGAAAAGAAGATATGTTGGGAAAAATCGCCGCGTTTTAGTAGGTAATGTGTTGATATATCAAACGAAAGCCCGTGTTTCAAGCCTCAGCTCCACTATCAAAGAAAGACAGGAAACGTAGATATGTGGGGGAGAATACGTCGCGGTCTAGTAGGTATTGTGTTGATTCACTAGACGAAAGTCCGTAGTTTAACACTTAGCTGAGACATCTTAATTAAAAACGAAAAAATAATTCCTCTCAGCAGTCTTCGGAAATTACCATGAAAAGTTTCTCAAAAATCTGTTGTTCGGAAACGACTTTAAACTGTATGTCCCGCCACTCATGTATAAAATTATAACACACAACCTAAGCGGTGTGAGAAGCTAGGTTGTAATCCTGCCTTAAGGGATGATAATGAGAAATTGTGTGTATATGTATCGTTGTCTCCTTTTTCTCACTTAAAACTGAAATATATTGCTTTCTATAAACTTGAAGCAGCTAAATAGAATTGGGCATTTCTATAATCACAACATATACTGAAACGTCCCCAAATTGTTGTATAAGATATTACAGGGCGCTGATTCAGAGGTCGCTGTTTATTAGTGAGGATTAGGTCATCCATATACTGACGTCTGTAGGGCCTGTAGCGATATAAAGGAGACTGCAACTATCATACATGTTCTCTGTCATTGTCTAGCAGTGTATGGAAACGAGAATACATTCGTGGACACGTTTTTCCTGCACAGCTTAGCTAACGTTTATGTATGTTGGAGACCTACATGCTTGAATAGAACCTCAAGATATTTTAAGGGTAATCCCTGCACAGCTTAGATTTTTGAGCGATTATGTATGTTTAAGTGCTACATGCTTTAACACTACCTCAAGATAGTTTGAGAGTAATCCCTGCACAGCTTAGCTGACCGAACTTTTATGTATGTTGGAAAGCTACATGTTTGATCAGAATCTCAAGATAATTAGAGGGTTAAAAGTGTTAGAGGGTTAAAAGTTATGTCGCATAGTTTGCTTGCTAGTTTTTGTTAAGATATGACTTTCAACCTTGGAGTAGAAGCAGCACATTACAGGATCTCTTTTCATGTCCTACTAAGCCTTCTTATGAGGTTTCCAGCACTTTTCACACCTTTCTAAGTATTGTTCAGACTCATTTGATAAAGACAAATGGGTTTGGAATGGATTTCAGACGAGTTCTCCGATATTTGTACGCATGAGCAAATGTGGTCAATTTCAGAGTGACCAGGAAGGTTATGAAGATTCGATCTTTCACAGAGGATCATTATTTATAATATTTTTAACTTGTACATCAGATTTATGTGCAACCCTTGCGCTGACCAACTTCTTCCTCTTCCCTGATTTTGGTGGAACTTGCGTTCACCCGTGGCATCACAACGGGCCGCTATAGGTGCTCAAATGAGCCTTGTGATATACCACTCCGACCTAAACCTAAACATCAGATTTTATTAAAAGAAAGAAACTGATCAAAAGAACTATTACAGTTGTGCAAAAAAAAGTAGCACACTAAACGTATTTTAACTTAAGTACCAGGGAAAATGTAATTTGTTGGAAGTAATAAAATTGCATATTTTAATTATTTTTTACACTGACCAACATAAACTATTTTCCCAATTTTATATTTTTTTGGATTGTTAATCTCAAGACTTGGGCTGCAGCTGTGTTTTCCAAATACACAACAAAAATTCAAAAAAAAAAACATGAAAAACCAAAAACAACCGACAAAAAAATGATCAAGAATCTCAAAAATGTGTATTTTTTTGGTATTCACATGATATAAAATTAAAATAAAAACAATAATAACAATAACAACAACTAGAAAAACAGAAATTAATGTTCATCTATTTAGCAAATAAAAAATTTAAAAAAAAATAAAAAAAATTAAAAAAACAAAAAACTGTAATAAATAAAAATGCTGCTCAAACATGCTCTGGAGAAATAATTTTGTATCTCTGAAGAAGACACACACACACACATTTATTCATTCATTTATTCATTAATATGCACATGTGTTCTAGCAAGTAGGAGCAATAATAACAAGCAATAACAACAACAACAACAATATTAATAATAATAATAAAAAAGAAAATTAAGTAAAATTAAAAAGAAAATAAAGAGTTTCACGATTGAGATTGAGATCGACGAACACCTCATAAATTCCAAAAAATTTTCATTTTTGACAGTAGAATTTCAACTCTCAGTGTAATCATGCATAGAAATTAATTGAAAAAGACGCATAACAACATTTAACAAAAGTACAAGTACATACACACACACACATACATATGTACATATGTATTAAGAATATTGAAAAAAAGGAAGAAGATTTATTAGAAAACAAAAACAAAAAAACGAAAACTTAACTGTAAAACAAAAAAAAATGTTGAATTCCATGTGATTGCCTATCATTTTGGCCGTGTAACTTAAAAACAAAACAAAAACAACAAAAAAAGAGACAGAAAACAACAATAACAAGTAAAAATAGCAATTAAAATAATAAATGTTTCCAACAACAACAATGCCAAGATATTAATTAATTATTCAAAACAAAAAACAAAAAAACGAAACCTTTTTCGCAAAACAAATACAAAATCATGGCCGAACGTTGGAAAAGTGTTGTCTCGAAACTAAAGCACAGGTACGTACATATGTACATCGGAACTTACCAACACCAATACGATACAATGGTTGTCATTCAATGTGTTCGAGTGTAGGTAAATACTTGTTGTCATCTAATCCAGTCAACATTTGGAACATAATCGAGTGTTTTTTGTTTGCCTTTTTTGTTCGATTGAAACGACACTAACGTGCTTATGTTTGAATCGAACTGTTGTTGCCTGAGACCTGCATCTTCGTAATCACGCTTCTGATTAATTTTAAAAACAGTTGGGTACAGTGCTTTTAAGGGACTTTTTTCAGTAGGTTTTCAGTCGTATTACTAGACTTTAAAAAGCTTTTTCGTATTCTAATATACGAGGCGATATTAACGAGGCGAGTCGAGTCGCCGTAGTCTAGTAGGTTGTGTGTTGGCTTATTAGACGTAAAAGCCAGGGTTCGAGGCCCATGCCAGACATCAAGACAAAATACAAAAAGTATTTTTTTCGGCGACTTCCTCTCAGCAGATTTCTGGCAAAATTCCTCTGAGAGTAAATAAAGTTGCCATGAAAAAGTTTCTCAAAAATCTGTTGTTCGAGGTCGACTTTAAACTGTAGGTCCCACCACACATGTATAAAAAATTAACACACACAACATAAGTGGTGTGAGAAACTAGTACGTTGTACAATGGGGCAATTCGACCTCCGGGTACTGTACTTGTCTTAATTGACAAGTACACGTCCTCTAACCTAACCTAACAATAAAGAAATCTGCAGAGTTTGACTATATTTCACCAGAAATTTTCAAAAGCAAAACTGCGCGTATGGTGAACACTCCCATAGTTTGCAATGAAGGATTAAAAGCAGCTTTCCACAACGCCGGATCGAAGCTTACATCATAGATGTACCGCGAAAGGATTAGCAATGAGAAAGTAAAAACTGGAAGAACCCTTCTGATCACTGTTCCGGAAATCATGGCCATTATCATTCTGAATATGATCTTCCGCAAAGAACGATCTTATATACGTGCTATTTACTTACTTAATTGGTCATTACAATCCTTTAGTCAGGATTACAACCTACACACATTTACTAAACAAATTTCAGAAATTTGTTAACAATCCGTTTTCGTTGAAAATCTTTATAGTTTCCTCGATTTTAAGGCGGTCTTTTGCATTGGTTAAACAATTTCTGAAATTGAACTGAATTGTGGCCCTGCAAAGGCCCACAAAATTATACACCCGATTAACAAATTTCACAAATTTCTGAACCAATGCAAAAGACCGTCTTAAAATCGAAGAAAGATGTGAGACAATTATAAAGATTTTCAACGGAAACGGATTGGTTAAAAAATTACTGAAATTTGTGAACCGTATGTATACTTTTGTGGCTGAGTGTAGCTTCCCCCACCACCCATGATGTGTGTGTTTGGCCATGAGTGACAGGACCTACTGTTTAACGTTGACTCCGAAAAACAGATTTTTTGGAAACGTTTCATGGTAATTTCAAAGGACTGCTGAGAGGAAGTTGCCGAAAGAATTATTTTTTCATATTTCGTTTTTATTTGAGATGTCTGTGCTGGGTCTTGAACTATGGACTCTTGTCTAGTAAATCAACACATTACCTACTACACCGCGACGAGTTTTTCCCCCACATAGTATCTACCTTTCCTGTCTTTCTTTGATAGTTGGGCTGAGGCTTTCGTTTGGTATATCAACACATTACCTGCTAGACCGCGACGAGTTCTTCCCCACATATCTACTTTTCCTGTCTTTCTTTGATAGTTAAGCTGGGCCTTGAACAATGGGCTTTCGTCTGATATATCAACACATTACCTACTAAAACGCGGTGATTTTCCCCAACATATCTACTTTTCCTGTCTTTCGAGAGTGATAGTTTTGAATATGGCAATAAACAGCATTTAAAACGCCATACATCACCGACTTAGGTAGGCGGAAGAGGCTGTCATCTCAATAGCATGGAATAGATACACTTAGAATATTTTTAGCTCATTGTGACACTATAATCATCCATTTCCCCGAGCCCTGGTACCACTTAGACTCCTAATGCCCATTCTCTACAGGTCTTCGATAGAGATCTTGGGCATAGTGGAAACCAAGGTACTTTTTCCTCCAACATAACGCTGTGCTTGTACCTAAGAGGTGAAGGACAGTCCTGGTACCACTTAGACTCCTAATTCCCATTCTTTACAGATTTTCAATAGAGACCTTGTTCTTAGTAGAAACCAAGGTACTCTTTCCTCCAACATAACGTTGGTCATGTAAGTAATATATGAAGAACAGTTTTCTCTTCTTCCTGATATTTGTATCTCCTGCAGAAGTCTTATGTGCAAGAAGAATGTGTCCCACATGAGCACCTAATGTGTTATCCTTCCTTCCATTATTTCCCTTGGTTTTCTTTTTAATTACTTGCCTAATTTGCTTTTACTTTTCACAAACATTTTATTTCGTATCATTTTGTATCATGTTTTTTGTTGTTATTGTTTTCGCTAAAGATTCTCGCATAAACATGAGGTTATTTGGTGCTCTCAGTGTATAAAATCTATGGAGGAGGCATTAAAAAAACACTGAAAAGAAAACAAAATAACACAAATTAAAAACAACAAAAAAATAACAAAAAATAAAAAAGAAAACATAATTAAAACATATCTACGTACACATATAGTACATACATATGTATGTATAAACAAAGTAGATACAATTAAAAAATAAAAAATTGTTTATGAACCACAAAAAAAAGAAAAAAAAACCATGAAAATCCATCCACAGATTTAAAATTGAAAATTTATAAGAAGACAAATTGCCAATTGGCAATTGCCTTCAAAATTATATGTATGTATGTATATATTAACAATAATATTACGTTTAACCACTAACTGTTTAATGATTTGTTTGGCTATAATTTTGTTTGTCGCAACTAAAGTTTTCATATTTTAAAACGGAAGAAACTGCCGCAGCTTCACCTCCTCTTTGAGTTTTTGCTTACAATTGAGGAACAAAAAAAAATTTTAAAAAATTTAAGAAAAGCAAAATATAATAGGAGGGTGGTCCCCAAAAGTAATCAATTTGACGTTGAGAAGAAAATTGTCAAGTTTCAAGGCGCTACATTGTTTTGCATTTTTTTACCTTCTAGGGATTAAAAATATTTTCACACAATAAGGGTTATCGAGCTATGGTGTCCTATCCTGATAATAGGATTGTCAACTAAAGCCTTCAGGCTGGCCTGTTCTACCGCAGCATCAGATATCAACTCAGCTGACTAATGCAACCATTCATGGTAATTAGTAGTCTTGTTATTTTAGCTAGCTTTTAAAGCCAGGTAAATACATACATACGTCAAGCCCCATGTCCAATATCTCCAACAAAACAAATTATGAACAAAAAATTTCTCCGGCGACTTCCTCTCAGCAGATTTCTGGCAAAAACTCTGTGAGCAAAATAAAAAATTGCCATGAAAAGTTTCTCAAAAATCTGTCGTTCGGAGACGACTTTAAACTGTAGGTAACGCTACTCATGCATAAAATTAAAAAACACAAATTGAGTGGTGTGAGAAGCTAGGCCGTAATCCTGACTGAAGGGTTGTAATGGCCAATTATGTATGTGTACATAGGTGCTGTAAGAAGGTTGGTTGTAATGTGCGTATTATATCCGCATATGTAGTAGGAACGCACTTTTTGCAGAAGCATTTTCTGTCACTTACAATATAAACTTACGTCCGTTTATACCCCTTTCTCTTTCCTCTCTCTCACAAACTATTTTATTAGATTCAATACATTACACTGCATAAATAGGGGCTATCCCCCAAGAACTCTGTAGTGAAAAAGGGGAAAAAGACGATCGTCTGTAGGAATTATGGTCTGAATTAAAGTGTGATAAAATTGGAATGCCAGCTAATAACGATAAGTCTGAAAACCGCAGCTTTAATTACTTTTTTGAGCATAAAACCATTTGAGTCTTGGTCGGTACACTCATGTCTCTGATCTAACCGGTCTCTGAACTTCCACTCGAGTTTAAAACATGACCCAAAACATTTGTGCGATTTTCCCATTTGAATTTAAGTCTGAAGACTATACATCTGAAGTCTATATTGAAGTCGCCAAAGCCTAGCCACGGTTCAAATCTAAGGTCAGACAGCTTCAGAAAAACGAAATATGAAGAAATATTTCTTCGGCGACTTCCTCTCAGCAGATTTCTGGCAAAATCTTCAAAATTGTCATGAAAAGTTTCTCAAAAATCCGTCATTCGGAGTGGACTTTAAGCTCATGTATAAAATTAACGCACAAAACATCAGTGGTGTGAGAAGCTACTAGGTCGTAATCCTGAGTAAAGGGTTGTAATGACCAGTTATGTTATGCATGTATGCGAATACGTGAGCCTCACATCGTATTGTATTCTGAGGAAATTTTTGGAGCCCTTTGCTTGTACCAGAGATCAACAATGAATCGTTGTTTCGCTACTCATAAGCACTCATGAAATTTTGAATATAAATGAGTCAACAATATTGTAATTTAACTATGTAGTCTGATTCATTCGTACTCACTACAACGTTGATTTATAAGTCTAGGTTGCAATGAGTTTGCATACAACGTTGCTATCAAACTCATACCATTCGAAATATGTTTGATTCATAAGCCTACGCATTTAGATTCATAACTTTAGAAAAATACTACTTATAATACTTATAAATGATTCGGAGTGACTCGTCGAATCATTCTTTAAAATTTACAGTCTGAGTTGTTGTTGCATTTACAACAAAAGAAAAAAGACAACACCAAGCAGAGCAAACACACAACCTTCTAGTAAGTATTTTAGTGTTCGTACGCGATTCATACTTATTTTGTGCTTCGTGCATATGTTGAGTTATGGAGAATCGTAATCCACAACATCATACGTGTTGCTAAGTATGAATATGAGGAGTTTGTTCAAACATTGAATATGAGTAGAGGTTCCAAGATATTGTTACGTTTTTACCTTTTTAATAACGTTTAAAATATGAGTTCGTTGATTACAAACAAAATAAATTGGTGTTTAGTTTTCGATAAATTCTTTATTGTTCTCACTACTTTTGTACCACTGTTCACAAATGACGAATGCAACAATAATTGCTTGCTTACAATGCAGATCTTTTCAACGATGATCTTCAAACCACGACTGTTTACTTCGCACGCAACGTGTCTTCACACAAGACTGATTGAATTCTTACTGACTGCTTTGTCTGGTTTGTCTTGCCTTTTTATGTGTAAACAAAGTGAGTCTGATGAACGTTCTTGAAGCAAAAGGTTATTGTTTTCGCCTCCTCGAGAATTCTATCTCGACTGCATTTTTGTTTGTGTATTTTGTTCACGTTGTTTGTTGTTGCGTTCTTTCCTACTTGCCTGTCTCCTTTTCTTTCACACTGTTGTTGTTGGTATATGCAACCAAGTTCGTTGTATTTGTTAGTGTAGCTTTGGTTTATCGTTAATGTTAAACGATGTTTTTATTTTCGTAACAATATTAAAATAAGTATGAATGCTGCGTATAAGTATTAGAAATTATGAGTATGATTTGATTCTTCTCATCTTTTTGAATACTCATTGCTGGTCTCTGGTCGCTAACCCCTGTGAGAATACAGAGAACAGTTAGTAACAGCAACTTGGTAGTATGTGTGACCAGCTCCAGTTGCTGTCAATCTAACCTGGCCTTGGCTTGTATTATTGCTTCCAGGAGGAGAAAGTAATAAGAATTGAGTTATTGACTACTGTACTTACATACATATTTACACTAATCATTTGTGTATCAGTGTGTAGCTTCATTTTCCTTAGTATTTTATTAATAAAAAAAAAGATTTTCTTGTATATTTAGAATTTTAGAGTGTTTATAATGCTATTTTTACCATTTAATTGTGTTTACCAAATCGTTATTGCTAATTGAAGATAAGATAAGAAGAATTTTTATAAAAAAAAAAAAAATTCGAAAAAAAATGTCAAAACAAACTACCAAACATTTACTACTGCCTGCATACAAGTCTGCAATATTTTCTATTAAAAAACAAAAACATGATTTGTTATCACAAGCAAAATCATAATAAAATAATAGAAAAAAAAGAAGAGAGAAAAACATTGAAAATAAAACGATTTTTCCTTAATCACATTAAATCAATAAAAATATCAAAAAAAAAAGAAAAACTCTACCTTACGTCAAAAATGTATGGCATTCCCACATCAATGCTAAACAGTTTACAGTTCTGCTTAAGAATTTATTGCAGAGACAGTAAAACGGTACTCGAATAAAAATTTGAAAACTTTAAATGGAGAGAAGACCCCTCTTTTGCGGGTCTTGGGACCCATTTATTGCTTTATTAATTACATAACATGCCCCAGTGCTATTTCTTTACCCTCAATTGTAATATGATAAAAAATTAAAAATAAAAATAAATCACTTACACATTCGTTTCGAACATTTGTTCGTTTATTTCTAACCGATAACGAAGACAAATATCTGCTTTTGAGGTAAAATTGAAAAAAAATTGAAAATGAAAAGATAGGATAATAGATAGATAACACAGTACATAGACGACATGGGAAATCCTAAAAGCTAAAATATGTTTTTCATTTCCATTACAACATTTAAGTTTTCCTGCTAGCAGTCACAATGAAAATGTATGCGCATCAACAAATAAGTGTCGCTGCTGTTCAGTTCATGTGTTAAGGCCAAATTGTAATCACATTTCATTATTGAAAATGCCGTGGCTTATTCTAAATGCTGTAACACTAAAGTGCGTTACGTTAAAATGAACATAAAATTGTTGTTATTTGTAGTATCTGCAGCCTAATTGTTCTTACAAATAAAAAAAATAAAAAATTTTGTTATGTTTTCTTTACAGTTTGGCCTTGAAAAATGCCGAAGATAATGCACCCACAAAACGTGATCCAGCCAGTTCAGATTTACTGCTCGAAGGGGAACAGTAAGTTGTTTGTATAAATTATGCTAAGCATTGCAGACAAAAAAATTTTATTAACCAATGTCTCGTGTTTTTCTTTTAAAAAAATTTTATTTTAGGCCTTCACTAGAGGAAATACGCAGTTGGGGTCACAGTTTCGACAAACTTATGAAAAGTGCAAGTGAGTATGAATTTGGAAAAATTAATAAAACTTGTAGCATTTTAATGTACACGCGGAAAGAATGAGGCTCCCTTTCAACGACTTCTGCCGTGGATGCAGGTCCACTGAGGAAGAGGAGACTGTTGTTCACTTTCTTTGCCAGTGCCCGTCTCTTGCTAGGTGTAGATATAGGTTATTTGGCTCCCCATTCCTTGTTAGCTTAATGGAGCTATCATCTATTGACATCAATGATATACCTTCGTTCATCAAACTTTCTGGCTGGTTTTCCAGTGCGGGGTAGTCGTGCTTTTGTTGTGCAGCCCTTGCGCTGTATAACTTCTTCCTTTTCCCTGATTTTGGTGGAAGTTGGTTAGTACAGGGACTGTGTTCACCCGTGGCATCACAACGGGCCGCTATGTGTGCTCAAGTGAGCTTTGTGATAACAGAGCTACCACTCCGACCTAACCTAACCTAGCATTTTAATGTAGTGACAGGTGACAAGTGACGTAGTATAGTTGTTGAACAGCTTGACTTTAAGCATACCAGGTTCGATTATAGCTTGACTTTAGCTTCCCAGGTTCGATTACAGCAACATACAAACTATTTTTCTTATGACGGTTGCATCGAATTTGAAAAAAAATACAACCTTTAATCCCCCTTAAGGCATAACTTTAATACCAAATACGAAATAAGCTGCTGCCTGTAATTATTTACGAAAGACTATCCTCCTCACTTTCGCCAGAAGTTCGGTAGCAAGATGTAGGATTCAGTATGCAACTGAATAAAAGCCTGCATATTTTAGGCGAATAATCAGTGGAATTTAGATCACTTTTATGCAACATGTTGCGTTTAACGAACCATGTTTACTGGATAAATTCAGTTTTTGTGTGCTTTGGTAGGTAGCAGCAAGCCAGAAAACTAGGGCAGCTAATCTATGGGCAACCTTTCAATGAGTAACTATTAAAATCGCTAAGATCTTAATGATGCAGATGAAATAGGTCTCCTCGCCTATAACCAAACTGCATGTTATACGCACCTCTGCAGACAAGACAGGCCTACGCATAAATATTGGCCAGAGTTTCTACGTCTAAAGTCGCCGTAGTCTAGTAGGTAATGTGTTGGCTTATTAGACGTAAAGCCAGGGTTCGAGAACCAGGCCAGACGTCAAGACAAAATACAAAAAGTATTTCTTCGGCGACTTCCTCTCAGCAGATTTCTGGCAAAAACTCGGAAAGTAAATAAAATTGCCATGAAACAGTTTCTCAAAAAATCTGTCATTCGGAGTCGACTTTAAACTGTAGGTCCCACCACTCGTGTATAAAGTTAACACACATAACATAAGTGGTGTGAGAAACTAGGACGTTGTACAATGGGTCATTTCGACCTCCGGGTACTGTACTTGTCTTAATTGACAAGTACACGTCCTCTAACCTAACCTAACCTATCCTCCTCACCCTCGCCAGAAGTTCGGTAGCAAGATGTAGGATTCGGTATGCAACTGAATAAAAGCCTGCATATTATAGTGGAATAATCGATGGAATTTAGAACACTTTTATGCAGCATATTGCATTTAACAAACCATGTTTACCGGATAAATTCAGTTTGGAAGGTAGCAGCAGGCCTGCAAACTAGGGCAGCTAATCTGTGGGCAACCTTTCAATGATTGGCTATTTAGATCGCTAAGATCTTGATTATGCAGATGGCGTATGTCTCCTCGCCTATAGCCAAACTGCATGTCATACGCACCTCTGCATACAATACAGGCCTACGCATAAATATTGGCAAGAGTTTCTACGTCTAAAGTCGCCGTAGTCTAGTAGGTAGTGTGTTGGCTTATTAGACGTAAAGCCAGGGTCGGAGCCCCAGGCCAGACATCAAGACAAAATACAAAAAGTATTTCTTCGGCGACTTCCTCTCAGCAGATTTCTGGCAAAAACTCTGAAGTTTCTCAAAAAATCTGTCGTTCGGAGTCGACTTTAAACTGTAGGTCCCACCACTCGTGTATAAAGTTAACACACATAACATAAGTGGTGTGAGAAACTAGGACGTTGTACAATGGGTACTCCGGGTACTGTACTTGTCTTAATTGACAAGTACACGTCCTCTACCCTAACCTAACCTACCTATCCTACGTCTAAATACCACCAAATAGCTTCCGGTCCCAAAAGAAAGGCAAAGGACAGAGAGGAAATAAGCTAATGGATCAATGCGGATGGTAATGGAAGCCGTTTTTAGTATCATTTTATCGTGTCTAATCAACCTGCAATAATTCCATCCGGAAGTCCATACAGTCCACTCATGAGTGAAGTTCCAAACCACTAAACCTAATGTCACAACCTAATAAACATTCACAGCAGGAACATATTTTTAGGCAAAATGTGTGGTAACCCTATTATTCTAGAATCTGCCACAGTTTAACTGAAAACCTTGATTCATGAGACTGGGAGAGAGACGCTCTTCAAATTTATATTTTATAGAAATCATTCATTTTGCTTAGACGTGAACGCTATCATTTTGTGAAAACCTTAAATAAAATTTCGTTTCAATTCCATGCCATTTGTGTTAGGTGGACGTAAAGTGTTTCGTGATTTTCTACGCAGCGAGTTTAGCGAAGAGAATATATTGTTTTGGCTGGCCTGTGAGGATCTGAAAAAGGAAATCAATGCCGAAGCAATTGAAGAGAAGGCCAGACTCATATATGAAGATTATATATCGATATTGTCACCCCGCGAAGTATCGCTAGATGCTAGAGTACGAGAGATAGTGAATCGCAATATGGTTGAACCCACATCACATACATTTGATGAAGCTCAAATACAAATCTATACACTCATGCTCAGAGACTCATACCCAAGGTAAGTAAAAGTAATTCAAGGCAATTTTAATGATTTTAATAATGTTTTGGTGGTTTTATTTAGATTCATCAATTCCCAAAAGTATAAAACACTCGCTCAACTACAAGATGGAATGTCTGCTACGGGGTCAACAGCTGATAGTCCAACTTAAACTCTTCTCTTTTTTTTTGCTAAAACCTTAGAAAACAAAGAAAAAAAAAACAAAAAAAAAGAAAAAAACATGGGAATCAATTTCACTACAAAAAACCGAAACAAATTGAAAAGAATTCATAAGGTTGTTGCAGCTTAGAAACTACAAAAACAAAAACAAAGAAAAAAAAACAAAAAAAAAAAACGTATAAAAAATTCCTAAAACGTTATATACATTCACCACCATTTTCTCAACTATAAAATGCATTAAAGGCTTAAGTTTTAAATTTTTAAATATAAGGCGAATTAAATTAAAATCAGAAATTTATTGAATTTTTTGTTACATACATACTTATTACAACAACAATACAATACGAAAAATGAAAACAAAAACAAAAAAAAATTTAATTTTTTTTCCTAACCTATAAAAAAAAAGAAAACAAAACTAAAACTAAACAGTGGCAAACGTTGTGAAGATTCATAAACTAGCATAGTTTGAGCACAAGTGGAGCAATATTTCCTATTCTTAAAATCTCTGTGATTTTTTTTTCACTTGAATTTCAAAACTTTTATAAACAAGTTAGTATATGGCTCTGGCAATAAAAGTTTAAACAAAAAAAAAAAAACAAAAAAAAAATATATTAAAAATTAAAAAAACAACAACAACTTTAAGAATAAAAAACAAAAACAAAAACAAAAACAAAAAAATATAAAAATTTAGTTATATAAGCGCAACAATCGTATTTATGCATTTTGCATTTTAAATTTTTAAGATCAGAAGATATATATATAAACAACAACAACAATAATAATAATGAGAATTAGTTTTTATAAACTGCTTATAAAAAAAAAAGAAATCATAGACATTACCACTACATTCATATATATTTTCTATTTTTTATTAAGAAAAAAAAAAACCCAAAAACAAAACACTTAACAAATTAAATTTTATTTGAATTTATTTTTTTTTGTTTTTAAATTAATTTTAATTTTTTTTTTATAAGTTTTTAAATTATTAAATCTAGTCAATTTATTTAAATGAATGAATTATTTTTTAATGCCATTAGATAAATAAATGGAATACTATTTAAGCGATTTAATTGCTTTTAATTGCATCAACTACTTATACACACAAATTTGAACTTTAAAAAAATCACTTTTCCAAGTACTTATATACTTTTTACTATCCCCCCCCCAAATTCCATTGAAAAAATGCTCTATGTTTGTTTTTCCTTATGTATATGTTCCTCTTACTCCTCTAGGGATTATAGGGCCGCCTTGTTTTTCCTTAAATACTTTAAAACTAAATTAAATAATAATGCCTTAAGAATAAATTTTATTTTTAATTTGAAAATTAAATTTTAATTTTAAATTTTTATTTAAAAATCTTTTTTTTTTAAATTCTTGATTGCATTATACAATCCCAAATACATACTTTAAAGAATATGTGTTAAAGATTTGTGCACAAATTTTATGCAATTTTGTTCAAATATTTTTTATTTTTATATAAAGGGTTCGCCAAATAACTTTTTTTTGTTTGAAAATGCTTTAAAAACAAAACTACTGAGTATTTTCTCAAATTTCTTTTTTTATTTGAAAGTACAATCCTTCCGGTTAATAATGGAAAATAATTTCATTCAAATGGCTGCCTCGGCTGGCCATGCAGTAGCCTACACGATCGGTCCAATTTTTAAGCACATTATCGATTGTGTGCAGCTGTATTTCACCAATGGCTTCACGAATATTGTCCTTTAAAGCGTCAATTGTCTCTGGCTTGTCGGCGTAACACTTATCTTTGACGGCACCACACAAATAATAGTCCAACGGTGTCAAATCGCAGCACCGAGGTGGCCAAACGACATCAGCTCTGCGGCTGATAATGCGATCTTCAAAAACAGGGCGCAAAACATCGAGTGTAGCTTCGGCTGTGTGGCACGTAGAGCCGTCCTGTTGGAACCAAATGTTGCCAATATCCTCCTCTTCAATTTTTGTGAACAAACATTTTTTCAACATGGGCCGATAACGATCACCATTGACTGTAACGGCCACACCTTGCTCATTTTTGAAGAAAAATGGTCCAATTATGCCTCTGGATCAAAATCCCCACCAAACAGTGACTCGTTTTGGGTGCCTCGGGCTTTTCAATGTATGCGTGCGGGTTTTCTGTGCCCCAAATGCGACAATTTTGCTTGTTTACCTACCTGCCAAGATCAAAATGAGCTTCATCTGAAAAGATGTTTTTTTTTTTGCATATCGGCATCTTCTGGTGTAGGCTACTGCATGGCCAGCCGAGGCAGCCATTTGAATGAAATTATTTTCCATTATTAACCGGAAGGATTGTAGTTTCAAATAAAAAAGAAATTTGAGAAAATATTCAGTAATTTTTTTTTTAAAGCAATTTCAAAAAAAAAGTTTTTTGGCGGACCCTTTACAATCCCAAATACTTTAAAGAATATGTGTTAAAGATTTGTGCACAAATTTTATAAAATTTTGTTCAAATATTTTTTTATTTTTAAATACAATAGAAACTCGAATCTTGTTTACTTGTGCCATAAAGCTTTCTAGAGTATCATAACTTTTTTTAAGAAAGCTGCTATAATTTCCGCCAATGTAATGTTGTTCAAATTAACATCTACATCATCAACTTCTTCATTGATTTTAATAAGGAATCATTTCATAATTATTTCTGTCTTGAAACAAAGGGGCTTGTTAAGTATCCCCGCAATAGATTGCTGTTATCCTTGATCAACTAGCGAACGACATAGCCTCCTTTACAAGAGAACTAATTTGCAGGCTTGCCATTCACATTGAAGATATGAATTATGCGAAAGACATTTGTCCGAGGCAAACTTCTAGCTGGCCAGTTTGCCAAAAGCGGACTTGAAGGTGAATACAGTAATCCCTCGATTTACGTCGCAGTTGGTTCCAAAAAAAGGTGACGTAAATCGAATTTCATATTGCTCATACTACAAAGTAGTATGTTTTTAACGAGGAACTTAAAAAAGTTCCAGTAATCCCTAGCAGTTGGTTCCAAAAAAGGCGACGTACATCGAATGACAACGCAAATTGAAGTTAGAGGGAACAAAACATTTTACGACGTAAATCGAAACAACATTAATCGAGGAGACGTGAAGCGAAGAATTACTGTGCTACTCTCGAACAAGCGATACCAGCTGAATACCAGTTGAACAGGCTGCATACAGAACAAATAGCAAACAATCATGAACGTAAACAGTTTTTGCTATTTCAGTAGTATAGTTACATCAAGCGATGAAACTGAAAACGATGTTAATAACAGACTATGCAAGGCTAGATGAGCTTTTGGGCGCTTGGACATCCATATTTAGGAATTCAAATCTAAAGATTCCTAGGACTATGTAAACTCAGTTAAAATGAAACTGAAACTTGGCTAACAAATAACAAAATAATGCAGAAGTCTATGCTTTCGGGTTCTCTATCGTATATTCTAGTCGATTGAAACGAAAGCCTTTGGAAGGGGCAAATGTGGCATTCCGGCTTCTTAATAAAAGCAAGTCCTGTTTTGCGTAAATCCTTAAGGGTTCAGGTTAGTGTGGTTTCTATAGAAATGGACTCATTTACTAATCTTTTCTTTACAAATACATAAGTAAAGTCTGTATGAGGAAATTTGTATAGCGGCCTCTCGTATAAATTCATGCAAACAATCGTTTGTAAAAGCTTTTCTTAAAGTTAACAGTTGTGCTGTTAGTTTCAATGCTCTCGTGGTGAAGAGCTCACATGAGGATAATTGCTGAAGGTTTCATTATCTTTTCTAGAAAGATCGGGCATTATTGGACAATCTTAAATAAAGCGAACAAGTTTTAATGGCAGTACGTATACATGACTACATATGACTACTGAATATACTTTGCTATTGAATACGAATCGAGGCTATAATTATAGACATTATTTTAGCCTGAATTATACTACAAAAAATGGGTAAATTAATGCAGAAGCTACAGTTCAACTCTTTCCGAAAAACATGCCACATTTATAATGCCTTCGAAAGATTTTCTTTTACATGAGCAGCAAGACAACATTCTAGGCCTTGGGATGAGTATATCATTGCTATTATTGTGCTACAACTGAAACGCATTTAATTTCTTAAAGTTTTTCTTTATTTTTCAATTCTAAAACTATTCTTTGCTTAACCTTTAACTCCATAATTCGAAATTGAAGTAGCAAATGAGTGCAAAAATCGAGTTCATATTAGTATTTTTTTTTATAAAATTAAAGCGAAACCAAAAACAAAAACCAATGGAAACCAAACCAAACTAAACTAAATATTATAATTAAAGTATATATACACACAATACATACACATAAACACACAAACGTTAATACATTTAATTTAATTTAATTAGTCATAATAAATTAAATTTAAAATTAAATTAAATAAAAAAATTTAATAAAAATTTAATTAATTATTGTAATAAATGAAATCATTATAATACTATTGAAAATATATTCTTAATAATACTTTATTTATTATAAAAACAAACAAACAAACAAATATAAATGAATATACAGTGATGTTTGATAAAATAGCAATACCCTCTGCACAAAAATTTTTTAAAACCAAATACAGTGACCAAAAAAAAAATTAAAATTTTTTTTATTAAATAAAGCCAAAGACTATAATTATTTCAAATATAATAAATTAATGCTTTAAATAAATTAATTTTATTTAGTTATATATTATTTACTACAATATTTTATACAACTTTGTGCTTTAACTTACAATAGCATCTAATTAACCCTTGCCTGGCTGTTGAGTTCTCTTGATTTTTATGCAGCCTTTGACTGTAACATTCTCGAGCTGTTTAGGGTACAATCTCTTGGGCATCACTATTTAATCAAACACCACTGTTTATAAATATATTTAAACAACTAAGTAAACGAGTATTTAGTTTATAAGACTTTTCTTTACGAATTACAAAAAAAAAAAAACAAATAATTAAACAAAAAAAGAAAATTAAAATGAAAACAAAATAAAATACCAACTAAAGTCAACCAACAACAACTAATGATAAAAGTTGACAAATTAAATAAAAAATTAAAAAAGAAAAAACAAGAAGAAAAAACTGTTTTAAGTTTAATTACAACAATAAAGTGTTAATTTTTTTATTTTACAGTCTTAAACAAATCATTCTTTCTTTACAAAAGTCATCACGATCATCATTATTCCTTAAATATTAATGCCAACATTTCAAATACAAATCTTTTTAAGGTTTTCATAATAAAATTTAAAGAAAATATAGATTTCGTTAGTAGAATACGAGTACATGGCGTTTACATCTGGCAGTGCTGTCATGTGAACGATACGTATCATTTATTTACAATACATTGGTCAATAACCTGAATTTTTGAACGAATATCAATCGTCCCTTTCTCATTATCTTTACATCCATACGTATAATTCTATTGGGGAACGAAATATCTTATTGTGAAGCATTATCATTTGGTCAATTCACACAAGCCGTTGTATCGTTGTATTCATTGTATTGTTGGACGACTATACAACAGTGTATGCTTGTTGTTGATAATTTTCATGTAAAAGTCCGATACACTTATACACATTTTTACATATATTTTTAAAAGTTGTGTTGGTTTCGTGCTATCAAATTGTTTGAATGCCAAAAATTATGAAGAAGAATACGACATACACAATACAGCATAGCATTGAGCGTTCACAAATAACCAAGTGTATTCAATACAACATACACGATACAAAGTCGTGTGAATTGGACAACTCATTCTCACAAAAGGGCCGCGCCATCGCAGCCTTTGCAATTTAATGTGTTGAATCATATGAATGCGTTGAATCATATGAAGTATCATTCTCTGCAATCTGGCAACTTCTAGAACTTACCGTTGACATTATTGTAGTTCCCTTTTCTTTTCTATCTTTCGCTGTTTTTATTTGTAGTTTTTTTTATTGTAATTTTATATTTGTTTGATCATATTCTTCTAATTTCTTTGTTATTTGTATTCTTTGTTTCCTTATTCTCTTCCGAAAATGGTCAGAGTAGAATTTATTCTGTCTTAGTATATAAAACATAAAACTATAAACTATCACTCTGTCTAAAATGACATCAATTTGTATACAATGTGTTAGGTTAAGTTAGGTTAGGTTGGAGTGGTAGCTTTAAGCTGGCATAGCAGTCCGCTGTGAGGCCACGGGTAAGCGCAGTTCCTATACTGACCGAATTCATCCGAATTTATCAAAGAAGTTGAAGCCGACGTGGTCTAGTAGGTAGCGTGTTGGCTTATTAGACGTAAGGCCTCGGTTCAAACCGCAGTTCAAGCATCTGCAAGTAAACGAAATATAAAAAAATATTTCTTTGGCGACTTCCTCCCAGAAGTTTTGTGGCAAAAACTCTGAGAGTAAAATAGAAAATTTCCATGATAATTTTCACAAAAAACTAGGACGTAATCGTGACTGAAGGGTTGTAATGACATAATTTACGTTGTGTATCACACACACTGCCATGAAAAGTTTCTAAAAAAAATCTGTCGTTCGGAGTCAACTTTAAACTGTAGGTCCCGGCACTCATGTACAAAAATTAATGCACACAATATAAGTGATGTGAGAAACTAGGTCGTAATCCTGACTAAAAGGTTGTAATGACCAATTAGCGCAGAGGCCACACATATAGAATCTGCTGGAAATGTAATTTCCTATTTCAGGAATGCCAAATTTGCATTTGCCCTTAAATATCGCAGGCTTTTTTATCGTGAAGCTTTTCCAAGACTTTTTGTGGTGGGAATATCTATCTCATCGATGGTGGATTTACTAGGTTTAAAGCTACACTGGTATACCCCAATTACTATGCATTGCCTAATGTGACCTTAAGAGAATTTTTAACAAAATCTCATAAAGAAATTAAGGCCTTAAGCGTGCCGCGTGGACTTTAATCCTGTATTAAATTTATAAAGGGTCCGCCAAATAACTTTTTTTTTTTAAACGCTTTAAAAACAAAACTACTGAATATTTCCTCAAATTTCTTTTTTTATTTGAAAGTACAATCCTTCCGATTAATAATGGAAAATAATTTCATTCAAATGGCTGCCTCCGCTGGCCATGCAGTAGCCTACACGATCGGTCCAATTTTTAAGCACATTATCGATTGTGTGCAGCTGTATTTCACCAATGGCTTCACGAATATTGTCCTTTAAAGCGTCAATTCTCTCTGGCTTGTCGGCGTAACACTTATCTTAGACGGCACCCCACAAATAATAGTCCAACGGTGTCAAATCGCAGCTCCGAGGTGGCCAAACGACATCAGCTCTGCGGCTGATAATGCGATCTTCAAAAACAGGGCGCAAAACATCGAGTGTAGCTTCGGCTGTGTGGCACGTAGCGCCATCCTGTTGAAACCAAATGTTGCCAATATCCTCCTCTTCAATTTTTGTGAACAGAAATTTGTTCAACATGGCCCGATAACGATCGTCATTGACTGTAACGGTCACTCCTTGATCATTTTCGAAGAAAAATTGCCCAATTATGTCTCTGGACCAAAATGCGCACCAAACAGTGACTCGTTTTGGGTGCGTCTGCTTTTCAATGTATGCGTACGGGTTTTCTGTGCCCCAAATGCGACAATTTTGCTTGTTTACATACCCGCCAAGATCAAAATGAGCTTCATCTGAAAAGATGATTTTTTTTTGCCAAAATCGGCATCTTCTGTAAGTCGATCGCAGGCCCACTTGGCGAAGCGAAAACGCATTGTCAATTGGCTTCAACTCCTGAACCAATTGGAGTTTGTGTGGCGTCATACCAAGGTCTTTATGCAAAATTCGTCTCAATGATGTCTCCGAAATGTTCAATTATTGAAAACGACGGTGAATTGATGTTGATGGCGCTTCACGCACACTTTCTGCCACAGCAGCAATATTCTCGGGTGTATGCACTGTTTTTGGCTTTTCACGCTTTCGTTTATCGATGAGGATGCCAGTTTCTTTCACTTTTTTCACAAGATAACGAACATACGGAGCTGACGGTGCTTCTCTTCATCCAAAATCCGTACGCAATTTTCGCACACATTCTGCAACATTACCATGATATTCAAAGTAATGTCGCAATATTTCCCAGCGTTGTTCAAGCGTATACACAACAATATTCGTTCAGCTGAAGGATAAAACTAATTATCTGTCAAATCAGACATGAGCCATTCACGAAATAAGCACTAGTTGAAAAAAAAAGTCAGATGGCGGACCCGATATAAGTATTGTTATCATCATGACAGCTCTGTTAGATGTAAACGCTGGCCTATATTTCTATCTGACAATGGAGACTTATAAGTCTCCATGTTCGAATGAATTTACTTGCAATTCCCTTCAATAAAATATAGCCGACGTAAATTAAAATAAAACTTTTTCTTTCACAGCATTTCTAAGGGTTTTTCTACTTTATTTTTATTATTTTTTTTCTTAATCATCATTTGTTTAATTTAACATTTCATTTCATTATTAATTAATAACATAATTAATTAAGCAAAAAGGTAAAATATAAATTAAATATTAACATCGAAATGAATTTGTAAATATTAATTGAGAAAAACAAGATTTATTTATGCAAACAAAAACAAAAACAAAAACAAAAAATGCAACAAAATTTCTAAATTTAAGAATGAAAAGAAAAAAAAACAGATCCTGATACTGAGTTTGAATTCAAACAAAACAGTATTACACATGGCCTAACCATCACTTATCACTCATCACTCGTACACGTTTTAAAACCGTATTTAGCTTTAAGTAACGCCAATCACTGCCAATTCACACACTTACACAGGTCAAGTCATATTTAAGGATTCCTTTTCAATTTTAATTCTTTTCTTTTATTTTCTTTTAAATTTATTCTTTTCAAATCACAAAAGAAAACAAAGAACGAAAGAAAAATCAATTGAAAGTTGTTTAAAATCATTAAAGCTCTGTAGGCAGAACTGCTTTCAAATGAAATGAAATAAAATGCCATGAAATTACTATGAATGCTGATTATCATCATTCACAGTGTTTTATACTCTATTGAGGCATTGTTGAGTATTAAGAGATTGTTGTTGTTATAATTCCAGAAATTAAAATCCATACAAATATTGAAAAAAATCGAAGGAAACTATTGATTTCGCTTAAAAGAAATCTGTAACTCGATCTGAATTTTATTTAAATCTGGTAATCTACTCCTATCACATTTCTTACCAAATTGCCAAACATTTCCCTCAAATCAAAGAGTCTAATGGATCTGCCCTGGGAGCCAGTTAAGGATTCATAATGATCCTACAAAAATATTCAAATCCTTAGTATTTTTCACTAACCCACATAAGCTGATGATATTGATATTCTGGGTTGATAATATCTGGCGGTTAGTATGCTTACTACACGATATAACCGCGTTCAAACTTGTCTCTCAGCAGTCGTCTGGAAAAAAATTCTGTCAAACCTGTCGCTCGTAGAAGCCACTCGTGGATAAAATTAACACTTACTACATAGGTGAAGTCGCCGTAGTCTAGTAGGTAGTGTATTGGCTTATTAGACGTAAATCCACGGTTCTAACCCCAGATTAGACATCAAAAACAAAATATGAAAAAATATTTTTTCGACGACTTCCTCTCAGCAGATTTCTGGCAAAAACTCTGAGGGTAAAGTAAAATTGCTATGAAAAGTTTCTCAAAAATCTGTCCATCGGAGACGACTTTAAACTGTACGTCCCACCACTCGTGTATAAAATTAACGCACACAACATCAGTGGTGTGAGAAGCTGGGCCGTAATCCTGACTGAAGGGTTGTAATGGCCAATTATGTATGTGTACATAGGCGCTGTAAGAAAGTAGGTTGTAATGTGAGTATTATATCCGCATATGTAGTAGGAACGCACTTTTTGCAGAAGTGTTTTCTGTCACTTACAATATAAACTTACGTCCGTTAAAACTACTTTCTCTTTCCTCTCTCTTACAAACTATTTTCTTAGATTCAATACATTACACCGCATAAATAGGGGCTATCCCCCAAGAACTCTGTAATGAAAAAGGGGAAAAAGACGATCGTCTGTAGGAATTATGGTCTGAATTAAAGTGTGCTAAAATCGGAGGGCCAGATAACAGCGATAAGTCTGAAAACCGCAGCTTTAACTAGTTTTTTGAGCATAAAACCATTTGAGTTTTGATCGGTTCAGTCATGCCTCTGATCTATCCGGTCTCTGAACTTCCACAAAAGTTTAATACACGACTCAAAACATTTGTACTATTTTTTCATTTCAATTTATAATTGAAGTCGCCAAAGCCTAGTAGGTAGTGTGTTGGCTTATTAGGAGTGAATCCACGGTTCAAAAATAAGGTCAGACAGCTTCAGCAAAACGAAATATAAAAAAAAATATTTTTTCGGCGACTTCCTTTCAGCAGATTTCTGGCAAAAACGCTGAGAGTTAAAAAAATTGTCATGAAAAGTTTCTCAAAAATCTGTCGTTCAGAGTCAACTTTAAGCTGTGGGTTCCACCACTCATGTATAAAATTAACACGCACAACATAAATGGTGTGAGAAGCCTTGGTTGTAATCCTGACTGAAGGGTTGTTATGACCAACCAATTATGTATATGTATGTGTGTATAATCGGAAAGCGGAAGTATATACTGCTGGACAACAAAGATAAGTATAAAAGCTGCAGCTTTAGCTACTTTTTTGAGCTTTAAACCATTTGTGTCTAGGTCGGTGCTATCCTATCTCCGATCCGTCCTGCATACATTTGAACTACTATATTTGCCTATAGATTCTCAAGTGGATTTAAGTCTGAAGCCGGAACAAATTTCCTTAAAATTTTGTTTATTATTAAGCTTTCAACTAAAGGTTGGATACATAACATAAATAATTGGTCATTACAACCTTTCAGTCAGGATTTCGACCTAGTTTTTTGAGAAACTTTTCACGGCATTTTTCTATTTACTCGCAGAGTTTTTGCCACAAATCTGCTGAGAGGAAGTCACCAAAGAAATATATGTCATATTTTCATTTTGTTGGAGATGTATGAGCGGGGGTTTGAACCGTGGTCTCATGACTAATAACTCAACACACTATCAACTAGACTATGGCGACTATCGATTCAAGATGTGATGGTGCTACTTTATCGTACATCACTGTATTTTAGCAGGCGATTTTCATGCATTTTTAAATTAAAAAAAAAAGAAAAGATTAAGAAACAAGATTATTTTCAATAACAACAACAATTGAAATTACTACAAAAACAACATCAAACACAACAAAATAATCCATGCATCATATACTCATACTCACACTTTAATAAAATTCTGAAATTATTAAAAAAATTTAAATTAAAAAAAAAACAAAATCATTATCTATGTACAGGCACATATATATAAGTACGTATATGTATATATGAATACATACATATATATATATATATATACATATATAAAGACAGAAAAAACCCAAACAATATTTAACAAATGAAAATAAAAATAAAAAAACAATTTTAAATAAAAAAACTAAAAACCAAAAACCAAATTGAAAATGTTTAAAAAGCAAACAGAAAAAGGATACCAAATTAAAAAAGAAATTAATTTAAACAACAACAACTACAAATACAAAATAAATGAAGGAAATAATAATAAAAAACAAGAAAAAAAAGAAAAAGAAAAGGAAGTGTATTTAATTATTTGAAATCATTGCTGCAAACTTCTTACAAAATATTTACAACTTTGCACAATTTCTCCAGACAGACGGACAGACAAACAGAAAGACAGACAGATTGCATAGCATTTATAGAAAAATTCTGTCTGAATCCAATATAACACAACACAATGGATTTCAAATATTTCTTCTTCTTCTTCTCCAGGACCGTTTAACTCTGATTTCATTTCGATAATTTAGAAACGTTTTTAATTCTTATCCGTTTTGCCATTCATGCTCTCAATAAGATGAGTATTTTATCATTCCCTATACATATGTATATATATTGTATACTAAGTATTGTATTAAAACTAATGACTCCATTTAAGTGGTGGATCTCTAAGTAAATATTAAAAAATACAACAAAAAAATAGAATCATGGATTACTCTGCTCCACATTCTCCATTAAACGAAATGCAGTTAGTAGGGGAACATTACAGAGACTTTAATGCCTTTGTGACATTGAATTTAAACTTGAAATGATAATAATCGCAAGTGTTCAGAGTTTTTAAGACCATTAGATGGACGGCTAGAAGGAAAACATTAGGGAGGAAATTTCTATCCCCAGAAAATTATTCAAAGTATCAGACGTACGTGTGTTTTAGTCGCCGTAGTTTAAGTACTGTGTTGGCTTATTAGACGTGAGGTCACGGTTCATATCCCAGATCAGACATCTCCAACACAACGAAATATCGACGCCTCCGTTCTATAACATTCTAAGTCGAAAAAGTGTATTTTTGAGTTATGAGCTCTCAAAGTTTTCACGCGACTTACGACTATATGGGTATTCGAAGTAGATTTTCCCCTATAACTTCGGAACGGATCGGCGCATATTAACCAGATGTTGACAGTATTTAAGTTAAAGAACGTAGAATTTAAAAATGCAAGAACATTAAAAACGTTCTAAGTACACTTAGAACGTTATAGAATGGAGGCGTCGATATCAAAAAAAATTGCTTCAGCGACCAGCTCTCAGCAGTTTTTTGGCAAAAACTCTGAGCGTCAAATAAAATTTCCATTAAAACTCTCTCAAAAATCTTTCGTTCGGAAGTAGACTTAAAACTGTAGGTTCCGCCTGTCATACATAAAATGAACACACACAACATAGGTGGTGTGAGAACCTAGGTCGTAATCCTGACTGAAGGGTTGTAATGTATGCAAGTAATGTTATGTATGTAAGTAAAGATGCAGAATTTGAAATTCTTCACAACGTTAGCATCAATCAAGCATTTCACATTAACGCTGGAGTAGGACAACTGTTCAGCATCGTACTGGATGATATGAATGAAGCCAAAGCTGTTCAGAAAGGAGAGGAGCTACTTAAAGTTTTTGAAAGTTACTTACCTTCTGTTGAACTTGAGTCAAATATCAGGAAAACAGAAGATATGCGAATAAAAAATGTTAGCACAGAGACTAACCTGTCTACACGTAACGTAAGTAGCGAAATGAGCGCTCAATAAAACAGAAGGAGTATTCGAACAATTACACCAAGCTTTGCATATGGCGTACAAGTTTTAATTCTACTCCGTTGTACGGTAGCAAACCCTGGATATTATTGAAAATAGTCTCTCACATTAGTAAAGAATTCAGAGTCACGCAGGAACTTATACTGTCTCAAATCAAGCGGAGAGAAATGTAAATTAATTGACCATACTGTCACTAGAAACTCCGATAGCGTGACTAGGATGGCGAGCAAGACTAAACACTAAAAAACTTCAATCGAAAAAGGAACAACTGGAGACGCTCGATGTATTAAAAACTGGGTCAAGACAGCTCTTCGATGTTATAAATTTCCTCCTGGAAGATACTTGTGAGTTTTCCTATAGGCTCGGAATCTTTATTCTGGGACCAAAAACTGTTGCTTTTGTTCCAAGATTCATTCTTATGTTATATTCGTATGCCACAAAGTAGTCTCTCATGGAAAAGAGTATGATGCTTTCACATTACTTCATTAATTTTTGTGACCAAGTCTCGTTGAGAAGCTTTTTTCAAAATCATAGAGCCTAACAGTTCTGCCAAGTGTAGAGATGCGAGAGATTAATATAAATAGTAATTAATAGTAATAGTAAATAGTAGTATAGTAAATAGTAATAGTAGTAATAGTAAGTAGTAATAGTAAATAGTGATAGTAGTAATAGTAAGTAGTAATAGTAAGTAGTAATAGTAAATAGTAATTAATAAGATTACTCCATTAATTTTAGTAACTAAGTTTCGTTGCGAAACATTTTTCAAAATCATGGAGTCCAATAGTTCTGTCCAGGGAAGAGTTACGGAGAGAGCTGTCAGCCAATCGATTTCTTGGCCTGTAGGATACCAATAATACCTTCAAATCAATCAGCAGGATTTGAAGGTCCTTTCTATCTTACTTACAACAACTCAACCTGTTTTCTAAATTAGGCTTTCATTCGAATTTAATACCTAGGGAAAGTTCGAGATTGTCATACAAAGTAAACAATTAAACAACAATATAGTGTTGCCAGACTGATAAATATTGTAAAAAGGTTTGCTTTCTTGTTTTTTCAGCGAGAATATTTGCTTTGCTGTCAAGTGTTTTAGTATCCCTCACAGATATCTTTTTTTTTATCGGATATACTCATAATTGTTTTTGATGAAATCCAGTTGATTGCATTTGAAATGCGTTTTCTCGCTGTCTGCGACGCCACGGTCTTCAACACTAATGATGACAGTAAGGCCAGCTGGTGGTGGTGGTGGTGATGGTGATGGTGATGGTGAATGATGGTAGATTGCTTTCAAGCTTTGGTAAGTATGTGCATAAAGATGAGTTGAGCTGAGTTGAGTTGAGATTGTATTTATTTTTGTAATTGTTAATGGAAATCGAAATTAATAAATTAATTGTCTCCAACACATTGTTGTCTTCAATTCTATTAGAATTTGCAATTCAATTGCAAACTCGTGGCTCTTACACTGTGCAGCATTATCTTAAAGGCAACTCTGTAAGTTTAATAGTAAAGGACTTAAAGTCCTACTTAGAAAAAACACAACAAAATTTGGCTTTTTAAATATATGTTAACAAAATTCTTTGATAGCCATGCTTTGAAAAGACCAGCTTTAAGTGAAACAGTGGCTTTAACTGTTAAAAGTCTTGCAATTATTTTTTCTTTTCATATCAGCTGAATCAAAAACTGCAGTTTCTGCTGTTGAAATGATTATTCAATTGCATTGCGTTTTGGGCTTGAACGTATGTCGTCGCTTTAATTGCATGTGAATCCTAGCTTGTGGTTGACTAGTGATTGTTACTAAAACAAAATGACAAAAAAACAAAAACAAAAAAAAAAAATCGAAATCAAACAAGCAAACATACATTCTGAATTATGATTGAAGATGTGTTTTAATCACTTCACTCAGTCACTCGCTCATTCGCTTGCTGGTTGGCTTGCTGGCTGGCTGGCTGAGCCAGGCTGAAGCTAAGTTATGGCATTAATTTTGTATGTATGTGCTGGCTGGTCTGTTGCATGTTTTATGAGCAACATCGTCAACTTGATCATCCCATTCCCATAATGTTTTATTAATGATCTTTTGTGTGGATTCTTTAACGAATTGTTTAAAGTTTTTCTTTTTTACCTGAGGATGCGTTTGTTGCACAATGATGATGGTGATGACAACCAGCAAAAGGGGAACACGGTCAGTAATAATAACCGCTTGTTTGTATGCGAACATATTTGATGGCGTCGTGTTTGTATGTATGTATTGATCAAATCAATTATTTCGCATCTACAAGCATTTGAAATCAGTAATTCAATGGCGCTGAACTCCTTAATTATGGTCGAAACAAAAACTGTTGACAATAAATGATTGACCACCTCAATCGCTAACATAGATATTCATTCACCTTCACCAAAAACAAACAACAAAAACAATAGCAAACAAACAAAAATGAGTTTAAAAAACCTGAAACTATGAAATAATTGTCCATTTACTCTGAATTAAGTTAACAATGTTTTGTTGTTGCTGTTGTTGTAGGGAATTGAACTGTAATAGAAAGCCATGCCAAGACAAGGCAAGACAAACCAAACCAAACCATGCCATGACAGTTGCATGAGGAGTTTTTCACCATTTAATGCTTAATTTTATTACTATATTCTTGCTGTTATTGTTGTTGTTGTTGTTGTTGTTGTTGTTGTTGTTGTTCATGGCAATTATTGTTGATTGTTTTCTAAAGCTTAAGCATTTCACTTCACTTGAATGCCAAATGATGGTCATAATTTTCAACAACAACGACAATTGGTCTGGACAGCCACAATGAATACACGAGCAATTATTTTCATTTCTTTTTACGATTAAATCTTCTTTCATATCTTCTTTTCACATTTTTGTTACATGGTTTGTCCACGAATATCATTTTGGACACTTGCTTGTGCTGTCAAGAATAGGGTCATACGGTTAGTTGGTTTATCTCCCAAAAGATGGTCAAACTTTTAAGAGTTAAAATGTGTAATAAGCTCCTGTTGTTTCATTATATTGTAACTACAAATTAAATTCAATCCTGTTTCAAATTTGTTTTCACCTTCTGACCTCTAACCTCCCAGAGATAACAACATCACCAACGAAAATTATATTTATTGAAGATGACCTTGCGAAAGAGTATACTTTAGGACTAAAGTTTCTCATGCCTATACTAATTACAACGATACCATTACATTGTTTCAGACTTTTGTTTCTAAGCAACTGCAGTCTACGATCCTAGATCCTGCTTAGCTTGATTAACGTAAATGAGAGAGGGAAAGGAGTGAAAAGGAGGCATACAACTCTCCCGAAAGTCAACAAAATTATAGCTCACGCTGGAGGGGTACAAATCTCCCAAACAATTTTAGCCCACTTTCTACAAAATTGCAACACTGTCTTAAGCAAAACGCAAGAGTGTGTAAGCTGGTTTTGGGCCAAACACATTGTGTATTGACACCATAAACAGCTTTTTCTTTAACTGCATTGGATAACAAAGAAATTCCCGCAAAAATCTAATAAGGGAGGTGGTGGTCCACAAATCGTTCATCTTCCTTGTGAATGAACAATGGACGCTTTCACTCATGTATTGGAGAAAGGAGTTCGTTGCAATATATTCACTTTACTTACAACGATTGGACATGATTTTTACATTGAAACCATCGATATATTATTGTGTGAGGTCCGTAATGGCAAGAGCGTTTCGTGTGAGAAATAAGTTTCGTTCGAATTGCCTTTAGCGACAAATCCTAGAGCTACGTCAACAAATGGAGTTACCCACAATGGACCAAGGTATCGTGAGATATCGTGGTTTTGGTAGACATGTGGTTTCAACAAGATGACTTTTATACAATCAATTGAGAAGCGAGTTTGATGGGCAATTAATCTCAGTTTTTGGAGTAGTCAATTACATACATACATAATTGATCATTAAAACCCTTCAGTCAGGATTACGGCCTAGCTCCTCACAGCACTCAATTTGTGTGTGTTAATTGTATACATGAGTGGCGGGACCTACAGTTTAAAGTCGACTCCGAACAACAGATGTTTGGGAAACTCTTTATGGGAATTTTGTTTACTCTCAGAGTTTTTGCCAGAAATCTGCTGAGAGGCAGTCGTAGATTTGAACCGTGGCCTTACGTCTAATAAGCCAACACGTTACCTACTAGACTACGCCGACTACAGTAGTCAATTAGCAGCCAAAATTAGGTGATTTGATGGCCTTATTGCACTTCTTTATGGGCATACAATGCGTCTCTTGTGTACAGTGAAAGCTCATTCATGATCCTAGCTCTGGCACACTACATTACAGCTGTCATTGGTGACATATTCGCTGAAATGCTATACAAATTATGTCCCAATTGCAATTTCCGAGGGCTATCTACAGTGCGCCGATGTATAAATGACATTTTTTCTAATAAAAAATTAGTCGTAGTTATTTATTTATTGTACCAAAAAAATATTTCATTCTCTTCCTTAAATTTTTAACGTTTTTTTTTCTTTCAAAATCAAAACCCGTTAAAAAATTATCCGTTATTTAATATATCACTTTCTACACGCCAGATTTTAACAAACTACAATACATACAAGGACTCTTGCTGCTCTATTTTTCTTAAATATTTAAAAAAATTAAATAGAATCCTCTTCCCTAACTCATTTTAAGGCGATTTTTATTTATTTGCATGCAAAAAAAACGCGACATTTACAATCTGTTTTAAAAGATCACTTTCTTTGTGCGTTCTTGTTGATTATGGTTGTTAGCGACACCCACAATTCGTTGTAAACACAAGTTGTCAACTTAACTTCGGTAAACAATAAAAGTAAACGAGGAGGAGTTAAACGCGTCGGTTTGTCTTGATTTGTTAATTTAATTGTAAATGAAAGTGTGTTAAAGTATGTGAAATTTTCTCCTATAAATTAAATAATTATTAGCAAGTGCTGTAATTTATAAAATAAATGTTTAATTAAACAAAAAAAATTCGGTGAAAATAGTTTCTTCGCTTAAAGTTTCAAAGCAGCCCTTAAGGGCTTTTCTAAATGTTGTTTTTGCTTCTAGTATGTTGTGAGAAAAGTCTCCTATAAATGAAATAATTACTTGCAAGTCTAGTAAATTATAAAATAAGTGTTTAATTAAACAAAAAAATTCGATTAAAATTAGTTTATTTGCTTAAAGTTCCAAAGCAGCCCCTAAGGGCTTTTACTTAATGTTGTTGTTGTTTCTCGTGTGTTGTGTGAATGGCTGATGTAATGTGCAGATGCCTGTTTCATTTCGTTTGCGCGCGCGTCGTCTTTTTCTTTCGTTCTTCCTCTTTCGGCAGTAAATAGAAAATTGTAAAGTGAATATTAGTAACGAGCCGATATTCGTTTAGTTTCCTTCTCCTCCCTCTCGCTGTATTAAAGAGATGGGAATGTGTGCGTTAGTTGTGCAATAAATTGAAAGCGGTTAAACAGTGTAACAAATTAAAATGTTTTTCTAAAACGATGTTGCTGTTGCTGCTGTTTTATGACTAAATTGTGGGTGCAAGGGTAAGTGAAACAAAACTTATGTATTATATTGATGTAATAACATGAATTATTTATTTTATTAAATTTTATTACATTTGAGTATTAATATATGAACTAACACAATACAAATAAAAAATATTCTGGTTCATAAACTTTTAGTATTGTATTGAATATTTGAAGAGTATACTTTTTTTGATCGTTAATATAAATGTTACGATTGAAATGACACAGATTTGATCATATTGTGAGAGTCGCAATCTTAATAACAGGTGCCCTTTGCCCTTTCCTCTATCCTTAACAGCCTGCCACGAGATATGCAAACACATGAGTGAAACTAAATGCTATGAAGGCATGGAAATACCGAAGCCAAGGTCATGTAAAATTCGTAACTGTAATTCGTAATTAATAGTAGTGTTTGTAATATAAATCGTAGCTTATATGCTGGCATTAATTTGTAAATTATTATATAAAAATGTATTTTCGTTCTTGTCATAGGTAGTTCCTGTTTATTGTTACTTTATTCAGCTTGTGATTAAGTTCTGTAGCTGATTTATGTTCTCGTTGCCATTACTTTTCCCTTACCCGCTACAGTCCGGACTGTAGTGTGTACGTGTCCCTACGTAATGGGGACGAGCCCTCCGCGGTCGGGTGAGGGTGGGTTAGTGTGAGGCCGAGGACGTTCGAAAAAAAACATTATAGATAAAGAGGGTGCTCGATTTGCACAAATTCTATCTAGAATCTATCTTAGGGATTTCTTTCTTGTAGCGGTCATAATTTTTTTAAAGATTATTTAAAGAAAATATTGCCCAGGATAGCCCATTAGATGAGTCATTTCTCAGCTCCAATTCTAGAAAGTTTTTCTACTATTTCGGCCGATATTTTACCAATAGCAGGCCTGGCTTTCTGCATGAAAGTAGACTAGCAAAATTTCATTGTAGGATTTTGGGGAATAATGGCTACATCCAAAACATGAGATTAATTGTACGCATAGTCGCCGTAGTTTAGTAGGTAGTGTGTTGGCGTATTAGGCGTGAGGCCACAGTTAAAACCGCAGATCAGACATTTCCAACAAAACGAAATATGAAAAAATATTTCTTCGGCGACTTCCTCTCAGCAGATTTCTGGCAAACACTCTAAGGGTAAATAAAATTGCCATGAAAACTTTCTCAAAAGTCTGTCGGTTGCAGTGGACTTTAAATTGTAGGTTCGCCACACATGTATAAAAAAAATTAACGCACACAACATAAGTGGTGTGAGAAACTAGGTCGTAATCCTGACTAAAGGGTTGTAATGACCAACTATGTATGCATGTAGATGTTGAGGAGAGTCGAAATCGACAACATCATACATGTTGTTAAGTATGAATATGATAAGTACTTCAAACTTTGAATATGAGTAGTATGAGTATGATATTAAAATAAGTATGAATGCGTATATTCATTGACCTCTGGTAAGTAAGCAACTCAACCTTCCCGACGAAATAAGAACAATTTATTGAATTTTCTTTTTTATATAAAAAACATTTATTCTACAATAGTTTATTTAAAAAAAATATGTTTATAGAAATAAAAAAATATATTTTTTTTGTTTCTTTTTAATATTTTTATATGGAATATATGTTTTCTTTCTTTCTTTTGTTCTTGTTCGGTTTTGCTAATTGATCTTTCAAGTTTAATTTTCTTTTTTTTTTTTATAAAAAAATTGTTTCTTTTTTGTTTAAAATTAAATTACACCTTAAACTTAGAATTTAAAATTAAAAACAGAGTAAGAGTATAAGTATTAAATAAAAATCGAAACGAACGAAATAATAAAATTTATAAAATTAATAAAATGTTTAAATAATATTGTTTTTAAGTTCAAAACATAATTCAGAAAAAGTTTTTTAATTAGAAATTTCCTTTTTGTTACAATTATTAAGGAGGGGGCCTCTTTTTAAATTTGTTTCTTAGCGTTTCTTTATTTTGTTTTTATTTTATTTTACGTTACATTATAATTCTTTGAGAAATATTTTAAAAAAATATTAAAAAAAAAATAAAAAATAAAATATTGTATAAAAACGGCAAGATTTGTGTGTGTGTGTATGTTTATAAATATAAAATTATTTCATTAACATTAGCTTAATTGAAATACAGAGTAAAACTAGCTTTTTTGTTTTATTATTATTATTAAAAATAAATATAAAGATTAAAAAAAAAATAATAAAAAAAATTTACAAAAAAATTTCAATTTAAATTGAAAAGAAAAATAATTTTTCTATGAAAATGAGGAAGCCGTTTGGAATGTTTAAAAATTTTCACAAAATCAAAAAGAAGTTTTTTAAATTTTAAATTTATTTTTTTTTTTAATTTTTAAATACTACCATTATTTTGTATCATTTATTTACAATTATTATTATTTTTTGTTTTATTTTTTGTGGCTTACATTGCTAATGATTTTTTTATTTTAAATTTAACAACTGGGTTGGTTTTTAATTAAAATTTTATTTATTTGTAGAATATTAAATTGTTTTTTTTTTATTTTATTTTGTTTTTAAATTGTGTTTTTAACAACAAATGCACTTGTTTTGTTTTGTTTTGTTTTTTTTTTTGTATTATTTTTAATCCATTTTTCTTTTTATTATTTTAAAATAAAACTAATTTGATAATATTAAATTATTATTGCATATCTTTTAAACATTCTTGTTTATTTTTTAATTTCCTTTTAAGTTTTATTTTTTAAAGAATTTCTTTCTTTTTAAAGATTGTTCATGGAAGAGTTAAAGGAGTTCAATTTAAAATTGAGATCTTTTTTTTATTTTTTTTTTTCATTTTATTTTGCAAAAGAAAAAGGGAAACAAATTCTAGTGTTTTAAATTTTTTAAATTTTTTTTTTTTTTTTTATTATCCTTAAAGAAATACAGTGAAAAAAAAGAATGGTAGAGACTAAAAAAAAGAGTTAAAAATTATTATTCTACATGACAAAGAAATTAAAACTTTATTAATTAATTTTATTTATTTATTTTCAATGCAAATGCATAATCCTTAATATATTTAATTTTTCGCTTTGAACAATAACAATTTCATTTTGTTTAGAATTTAATTTATTTAAAATTAAAAATTAAATTAAAATAAGATGAGTTTATTATAATATAAAGAGTATTTTCAATATTTATTAAAGGCTATTCACAGTTTGGAAAGTAAACAACTGCAATTAATAATAAAAGTGGCCTAATCAATAGAACAATTGTAAGCATTTCAAATGCTTAAGCTTTGAACAGACGGTTACCATGTCATACAATATTGTCCGATTTATTATACGAATATACTGACAATAAAAAACTGCTCCTAAAAGAGGAAAGGATTTTGATGTCATTTGCCGGCAAAATAACTTTTCTTTGGCAATGTTGTTAGAACAGAAAAATTGTCTGTTTACAGGGCTTGCTAAATAGAATTAAATTGTCAGATTTATTGCCAGATTTAAGGCGGATAACCCACGTTATAAAATTAGAAAATAAACTAAAAACAAATTTTTGAAGTGAAGAAATAATTCACCAAAAGCACATTTCAAATTTTCAAGTCTTTTTACAACAAATTGTCAGATTGTACCACAATAATTGTCAGATTTGTTGCCAGACTCGCACTGATATATCCCTATCCGTTAAATATTCGAAGCATATTTAAAATTTTCAAGTCTTTTACAACAAATTGTCAGATTGTACCACAAATATTGTCAGATTTTTTGCCAGACTCGAAGAACTAAATCCGTATCTGTTTAATATCCGAAAAGTGAATACAAACAACTTTAAAATTGAGGAAATAAATCACGAAAAACATATTTCAAATTTTCAAGTGTTTTTACAAGAAATTGTCAGATTGTACCACAAAAATTGTCAGATTTGTTGCCAGACTCGAAGTGCTATATCGGTATCCGTTTAATATCCGTTAAATATCCGAAGCATATTTCAAATTTTCAAGTGTTTTTACAAAAATTGTCAGATTGTACCACAAATTTTGTCAGATTTATTGCCAGACTCGAAGTGCTATATCCGCATCCGTTTAATATCCGAAAAGTGATTACAAACAACTTTGCAATTGAAGAAATAAGTCACGAAAAGCATATTCGGAATTTTCAAGTATTTTTACAGGAAATTGTCAGATTTTGTACCACAAAAATTGTCAGATTTGTTGTCATCTAATTTTAAACTCAAAGTATTTGTCAATTGATTTAAAGAAAATAGAAAAGAATATCGATTATGTTGTAATGGTATTTCTATTGAAAATTCATTTCAACGGAAGTTTTAATCATTTGGCATCAAAAATTGAAATCAGTAATTCAATGGCGCTGAACTCCTTAATTATGGTCGAAACAAAAACTGTTGACAATAAATGATTGACCACCTCAATCGCTAACATAGATATTCATTCACCTTCACCAAAAACAAACAACAAAAACAATAGCAAACAAACAAAAATGAGTTTAAAAAACCTGAAACTATGAAATAATTGTCCATTTACTCTGAATTAAGTTAACAATGTTTTGTTGTTGCTGTTGTTGTAGGGAATTGAACTGTAATAGAAAGCCATGCCAAGACAAGGCAAGACAAACCAAACCAAACCATGCCATGACAGTTGCATGAGGAGTTTTTCACCATTTAATGCTTAATTTTATTACTATATTCTTGCTGTTATTGTTGTTGTTGTTGTTGTTGTTGTTGTTGTTGTTGTTCATGGCAATTATTGTTGATTGTTTTCTAAAGCTTAAGCATTTCACTTCACTTGAATGCCAAATGATGGTCATAATTTTCAACAACAACGACAATTGGTCTGGACAGCCACAATGAATACACGAGCAATTATTTTCATTTCTTTTTACGATTAAATCTTCTTTCATATCTTCTTTTCACATTTTTGTTACATGGTTTGTCCACGAATATCATTTTGGACACTTGCTTGTGCTGTCAAGAATAGGGTCATACGGTTAGTTGGTTTATCTCCCAAAAGATGGTCAAACTTTTAAGAGTTAAAATGTGTAATAAGCTCCTGTTGTTTCATTATATTGTAACTACAAATTAAATTCAATCCTGTTTCAAATTTGTTTTCACCTTCTGACCTCTAACCTCCCAGAGATAACAACATCACCAACGAAAATTATATTTATTGAAGATGACCTTGCGAAAGAGTATACTTTAGGACTAAAGTTTCTCATGCCTATACTAATTACAACGATACCATTACATTGTTTCAGACTTTTGTTTCTAAGCAACTGCAGTCTACGATCCTAGATCCTGCTTAGCTTGATTAACGTAAATGAGAGAGGGAAAGGAGTGAAAAGGAGGCATACAACTCTCCCGAAAGTCAACAAAATTATAGCTCACGCTGGAGGGGTACAAATCTCCCAAACAATTTTAGCCCACTTTCTACAAAATTGCAACACTGTCTTAAGCAAAACGCAAGAGTGTGTAAGCTGGTTTTGGGCCAAACACATTGTGTATTGACACCATAAACAGCTTTTTCTTTAACTGCATTGGATAACAAAGAAATTCCCGCAAAAATCTAATAAGGGAGGTGGTGGTCCACAAATCGTTCATCTTCCTTGTGAATGAACAATGGACGCTTTCACTCATGTATTGGAGAAAGGAGTTCGTTGCAATATATTCACTTTACTTACAACGATTGGACATGATTTTTACATTGAAACCATCGATATATTATTGTGTGAGGTCCGTAATGGCAAGAGCGTTTCGTGTGAGAAATAAGTTTCGTTCGAATTGCCTTTAGCGACAAATCCTAGAGCTACGTCAACAAATGGAGTTACCCACAATGGACCAAGGTATCGTGAGATATCGTGGTTTTGGTAGACATGTGGTTTCAACAAGATGACTTTTATACAATCAATTGAGAAGCGAGTTTGATGGGCAATTAATCTCAGTTTTTGGAGTAGTCAATTACATACATACATAATTGATCATTAAAACCCTTCAGTCAGGATTACGGCCTAGCTCCTCACAGCACTCAATTTGTGTGTGTTAATTGTATACATGAGTGGCGGGACCTACAGTTTAAAGTCGACTCCGAACAACAGATGTTTGGGAAACTCTTTATGGGAATTTTGTTTACTCTCAGAGTTTTTGCCAGAAATCTGCTGAGAGGCAGTCGTAGATTTGAACCGTGGCCTTACGTCTAATAAGCCAACACGTTACCTACTAGACTACGCCGACTACAGTAGTCAATTAGCAGCCAAAATTAGGTGATTTGATGGCCTTATTGCACTTCTTTATGGGCATACAATGCGTCTCTTGTGTACAGTGAAAGCTCATTCATGATCCTAGCTCTGGCACACTACATTACAGCTGTCATTGGTGACATATTCGCTGAAATGCTATACAAATTATGTCCCAATTGCAATTTCCGAGGGCTATCTACAGTGCGCCGATGTATAAATGACATTTTTTCTAATAAAAAATTAGTCGTAGTTATTTATTTATTGTACCAAAAAAATATTTCATTCTCTTCCTTAAATTTTTAACGTTTTTTTTTCTTTCAAAATCAAAACCCGTTAAAAAATTATCCGTTATTTAATATATCACTTTCTACACGCCAGATTTTAACAAACTACAATACATACAAGGACTCTTGCTGCTCTATTTTTCTTAAATATTTAAAAAAATTAAATAGAATCCTCTTCCCTAACTCATTTTAAGGCGATTTTTATTTATTTGCATGCAAAAAAAACGCGACATTTACAATCTGTTTTAAAAGATCACTTTCTTTGTGCGTTCTTGTTGATTATGGTTGTTAGCGACACCCACAATTCGTTGTAAACACAAGTTGTCAACTTAACTTCGGTAAACAATAAAAGTAAACGAGGAGGAGTTAAACGCGTCGGTTTGTCTTGATTTGTTAATTTAATTGTAAATGAAAGTGTGTTAAAGTATGTGAAATTTTCTCCTATAAATTAAATAATTATTAGCAAGTGCTGTAATTTATAAAATAAATGTTTAATTAAACAAAAAAAATTCGGTGAAAATAGTTTCTTCGCTTAAAGTTTCAAAGCAGCCCTTAAGGGCTTTTCTAAATGTTGTTTTTGCTTCTAGTATGTTGTGAGAAAAGTCTCCTATAAATGAAATAATTACTTGCAAGTCTAGTAAATTATAAAATAAGTGTTTAATTAAACAAAAAAATTCGATTAAAATTAGTTTATTTGCTTAAAGTTCCAAAGCAGCCCCTAAGGGCTTTTACTTAATGTTGTTGTTGTTTCTCGTGTGTTGTGTGAATGGCTGATGTAATGTGCAGATGCCTGTTTCATTTCGTTTGCGCGCGCGTCGTCTTTTTCTTTCGTTCTTCCTCTTTCGGCAGTAAATAGAAAATTGTAAAGTGAATATTAGTAACGAGCCGATATTCGTTTAGTTTCCTTCTCCTCCCTCTCGCTGTATTAAAGAGATGGGAATGTGTGCGTTAGTTGTGCAATAAATTGAAAGCGGTTAAACAGTGTAACAAATTAAAATGTTTTTCTAAAACGATGTTGCTGTTGCTGCTGTTTTATGACTAAATTGTGGGTGCAAGGGTAAGTGAAACAAAACTTATGTATTATATTGATGTAATAACATGAATTATTTATTTTATTAAATTTTATTACATTTGAGTATTAATATATGAACTAACACAATACAAATAAAAAATATTCTGGTTCATAAACTTTTAGTATTGTATTGAATATTTGAAGAGTATACTTTTTTTGATCGTTAATATAAATGTTACGATTGAAATGACACAGATTTGATCATATTGTGAGAGTCGCAATCTTAATAACAGGTGCCCTTTGCCCTTTCCTCTATCCTTAACAGCCTGCCACGGGATATGCAAACACATGAGTGAAACTAAATGCTATGAAGGCATGGAAATACCGAAGCCAAGGTCATGTAAAATTCGTAACTGTAATTCGTAATTAATAGTAGTGTTTGTAATATAAATCGTAGCTTATATGCTGGCATTAATTTGTAAATTATTATATAAAAATGTATTTTCGTTCTTGTCATAGGTAGTTCCTGTTTATTGTTACTTTATTCAGCTTGTGATTAAGTTCTGTAGCTGATTTATGTTCTCGTTGCCATTACTTTTCCCTTACCCGCTACAGTCCGGACTGTAGTGTGTACGTGTCCCTACGTAATGGGGACGAGCCCTCCGCGGTCGGGTGAGGGTGGGTTAGTGTGAGGCCGAGGACGTTCGAAAAAAAACATTATAGATAAAGAGGGTGCTCGATTTGCACAAATTCTATCTAGAATCTATCTTAGGGATTTCTTTCTTGTAGCGGTCATAATTTTTTTAAAGATTATTTAAAGAAAATATTGCCCAGGATAGCCCATTAGATGAGTCATTTCTCAGCTCCAATTCTAGAAAGTTTTTCTACTATTTCGGCCGATATTTTACCAATAGCAGGCCTGGCTTTCTGCATGAAAGTAGACTAGCAAAATTTCATTGTAGGATTTTGGGGAATAATGGCTACATCCAAAACATGAGATTAATTGTACGCATAGTCGCCGTAGTTTAGTAGGTAGTGTGTTGGCGTATTAGGCGTGAGGCCACAGTTAAAACCGCAGATCAGACATTTCCAACAAAACGAAATATGAAAAAATATTTCTTCGGCGACTTCCTCTCAGCAGATTTCTGGCAAACACTCTAAGGGTAAATAAAATTGCCATGAAAACTTTCTCAAAAGTCTGTCGGTTGCAGTGGACTTTAAATTGTAGGTTCGCCACACATGTATAAAAAAAATTAACGCACACAACATAAGTGGTGTGAGAAACTAGGTCGTAATCCTGACTAAAGGGTTGTAATGACCAACTATGTATGCATGTAGATGTTGAGGAGAGTCGAAATCGACAACATCATACATGTTGTTAAGTATGAATATGATAAGTACTTCAAACTTTGAATATGAGTAGTATGAGTATGATATTAAAATAAGTATGAATGCGTATATTCATTGACCTCTGGTAAGTAAGCAACTCAACCTTCCCGACGAAATAAGAACAATTTATTGAATTTTCTTTTTTATATAAAAAACATTTATTCTACAATAGTTTATTTAAAAAAAATATGTTTATAGAAATAAAAAAATATATTTTTTTTGTTTCTTTTTAATATTTTTATATGGAATATATGTTTTCTTTCTTTCTTTTGTTCTTGTTCGGTTTTGCTAATTGATCTTTCAAGTTTAATTTTCTTTTTTTTTTTTATAAAAAAATTGTTTCTTTTTTGTTTAAAATTAAATTACACCTTAAACTTAGAATTTAAAATTAAAAACAGAGTAAGAGTATAAGTATTAAATAAAAATCGAAACGAACGAAATAATAAAATTTATAAAATTAATAAAATGTTTAAATAATATTGTTTTTAAGTTCAAAACATAATTCAGAAAAAGTTTTTTAATTAGAAATTTCCTTTTTGTTACAATTATTAAGGAGGGGGCCTCTTTTTAAATTTGTTTCTTAGCGTTTCTTTATTTTGTTTTTATTTTATTTTACGTTACATTATAATTCTTTGAGAAATATTTTAAAAAAATATTAAAAAAAAAATAAAAAATAAAATATTGTATAAAAACGGCAAGATTTGTGTGTGTGTGTATGTTTATAAATATAAAATTATTTCATTAACATTAGCTTAATTGAAATACAGAGTAAAACTAGCTTTTTTGTTTTATTATTATTATTAAAAATAAATATAAAGATTAAAAAAAAAATAATAAAAAAAATTTACAAAAAAATTTCAATTTAAATTGAAAAGAAAAATAATTTTTCTATGAAAATGAGGAAGCCGTTTGGAATGTTTAAAAATTTTCACAAAATCAAAAAGAAGTTTTTTAAATTTTAAATTTATTTTTTTTTTTAATTTTTAAATACTACCATTATTTTGTATCATTTATTTACAATTATTATTATTTTTTGTTTTATTTTTTGTGGCTTACATTGCTAATGATTTTTTTATTTTAAATTTAACAACTGGGTTGGTTTTTAATTAAAATTTTATTTATTTGTAGAATATTAAATTGTTTTTTTTTTATTTTATTTTGTTTTTAAATTGTGTTTTTAACAACAAATGCACTTGTTTTGTTTTGTTTTGTTTTTTTTTTTGTATTATTTTTAATCCATTTTTCTTTTTATTATTTTAAAATAAAACTAATTTGATAATATTAAATTATTATTGCATATCTTTTAAACATTCTTGTTTATTTTTTAATTTCCTTTTAAGTTTTATTTTTTAAAGAATTTCTTTCTTTTTAAAGATTGTTCATGGAAGAGTTAAAGGAGTTCAATTTAAAATTGAGATCTTTTTTTTATTTTTTTTTTTCATTTTATTTTGCAAAAGAAAAAGGGAAACAAATTCTAGTGTTTTAAATTTTTTAAATTTTTTTTTTTTTTTTTATTATCCTTAAAGAAATACAGTGAAAAAAAAGAATGGTAGAGACTAAAAAAAAGAGTTAAAAATTATTATTCTACATGACAAAGAAATTAAAACTTTATTAATTAATTTTATTTATTTATTTTCAATGCAAATGCATAATCCTTAATATATTTAATTTTTCGCTTTGAACAATAACAATTTCATTTTGTTTAGAATTTAATTTATTTAAAATTAAAAATTAAATTAAAATAAGATGAGTTTATTATAATATAAAGAGTATTTTCAATATTTATTAAAGGCTATTCACAGTTTGGAAAGTAAACAACTGCAATTAATAATAAAAGTGGCCTAATCAATAGAACAATTGTAAGCATTTCAAATGCTTAAGCTTTGAACAGACGGTTACCATGTCATACAATATTGTCCGATTTATTATACGAATATACTGACAATAAAAAACTGCTCCTAAAAGAGGAAAGGATTTTGATGTCATTTGCCGGCAAAATAACTTTTCTTTGGCAATGTTGTTAGAACAGAAAAATTGTCTGTTTACAGGGCTTGCTAAATAGAATTAAATTGTCAGATTTATTGCCAGATTTAAGGCGGATAACCCACGTTATAAAATTAGAAAATAAACTAAAAACAAATTTTTGAAGTGAAGAAATAATTCACCAAAAGCACATTTCAAATTTTCAAGTCTTTTTACAACAAATTGTCAGATTGTACCACAATAATTGTCAGATTTGTTGCCAGACTCGCACTGATATATCCCTATCCGTTAAATATTCGAAGCATATTTCAAATTTTCAAGTCTTTTACAACAAATTGTCAGATTGTACCACAAATATTGTCAGATTTTTTGCCAGACTCGAAGAACTAAATCCGTATCTGTTTAATATCCGAAAAGTGAATACAAACAACTTTAAAATTGAGGAAATAAATCACGAAAAACATATTTCAAATTTTCAAGTGTTTTTACAAGAAATTGTCAGATTGTACCACAAAAATTGTCAGATTTGTTGCCAGACTCGAAGTGCTATATCGGTATCCGTTTAATATCCGTTAAATATCCGAAGCATATTTCAAATTTTCAAGTGTTTTTACAAAAATTGTCAGATTGTACCACAAATTTTGTCAGATTTATTGCCAGACTCGAAGTGCTATATCCGCATCCGTTTAATATCCGAAAAGTGATTACAAACAACTTTGCAATTGAAGAAATAAGTCACGAAAAGCATATTCGGAATTTTCAAGTATTTTTACAGGAAATTGTCAGATTTTGTACCACAAAAATTGTCAGATTTGTTGTCATCTAATTTTAAACTCAAAGTATTTGTCAATTGATTTAAAGAAAATAGAAAAGAATATCGATTATGTTGTAATGGTATTTCTATTGAAAATTCATTTCAACGGAAGTTTTAATCATTTGGCATCAAAAATTGTCAGATTTGTTGTTAGAAAAGTAAGGTTAAAATACTTTACATAAGGAAACTTCAATTTCGAATGCATAGTTACTTGTAAGTCCTAAATGTCAACTACTTCTTGCCCTTGGCCATATGATTTTAATATTTGAAAGCAAAAACTAAGTTTCAAAACAGAAAATGTACAGACATTAGATCAGTTGACAGCTGCACCAGATAAAGAGGGATTTAGAATGAGATTCGCTTAAATTCAGGAAAGTATGTCGGAAGAGACAAATTTGATCGTTTCAGTTATTTCTTTAAAAGATTTAAAACAAAAGAAATGCTTATAGAAAGAAATATCTTACAACGATCATTTAACTGCGTTTGAATAAATTTCTTAGAACGATCATAGGAGTATACAGTCATAAACTAAACATCATTAAACTCATATTGAAATCCAGAAACACAATTGGGGTTGAATCAGCCGTATTTTGCGTAAACAATTGAAAACTAAACGTACAAGGCAGTACACGAAGAAGTCTATCATCTAACACCCTTGGAAACATTGGAAAATCGAAATGGATTATCGAAATTAAATTGTGAATGGAACGTCTACAGAAAGAACTAATCGTGCTACGCTTCTTGCTACTTGTAATAGTAAAAGTGTGTTGTAATGGTAATTGCTTAATATTCTCTTAACTGGCAATATAAGTAAAGTAAAGAGTAAAGACTGTTTACATGATTGTCAGATGTCAAATACTATTGTTGTGAGTATTAAAATAAACGATATAATCTTGTTATGGTCTTATGTGCCTAGCAGGAGTATTGTATTGTCAGTTGTAGAAATTTTATATTAATTGACAAAAAAAACTACAGCTTACTATTTCAAGATATGATGATACATAATAATAGGAGGAAGGGCTGTTTCCACTACGGCTAGGTGCCTGATATTACTATTGCTACGTCATTCTAATAGCAGTGAGTGCTTTATTGTCAACATTGTAAAACAAAATAGCAATTCCTCTCATGTTTGTACCAAATTTTTAGCAAATTTTACTATTAATTTTAGTAAGTACTGAGAAGCGTCTGAGCTCAGCTTAAGCTTGATTAGTTATCACATTGTTTTTGTTAAAAAAAAATAAAAAATTCTGACAATATTGTGCGATTTGACAATCGTCTGATCTTAGCTTAAGAATCTGTTTTTAAAAGACAAACGATTTCATACGTTCGCATTCGTTTACATGGAAAACAAAACAAATTTAAGTGTTTTTGTTTGTGTTTTCTATACAAATAGACAAGCGTGTGAAATTGTTCGTCTTACAAAAACCGGGGATTAAGTTTGTAAATTTATGGTTTTAATTTTTGTTTTTTGTTTTTTATAGAAAAATATAAATTTTATTAGAATTAAAACAGTAGAAAATATAAAAAAAATAAAAAAAAATTGTACAATTTAAATGAATCATGATACTATTGGCACTTACAGAATGGGTCACATTACAAAATTAATTAAAAAATAATAAAAAAAATTAAAATAATAAAAAATAAAATAAAAATAAAATAAAAATAAAAACTATATTATAAATATTAAATATAAAACATATTGTACTCGTTGTGAGTGATTGAGTTAAGTGATTAGACGTTTGAGAAGAACATGGTTTGGGGACAAAAAAAAATTTTCAATTTCGAATTGTAAATAAACCACGCGGAATAAAATTGGAATGTAACAATAAAAATTAAAAATTAAAAAATAAAAAAAAAATAGAAATTATATTAAAAATTAAAATAAAAATAATAATAAAAAAATACAATCAATAATAATAATAATAATCAAGAAAAATCTCATATACGATACATAATAATATATAATAAAATATAAATATTTTTTTTGTTTTGTTTTTTGTTAAATGATTTAATTACTTATTAACTAATTTAAGTAACTACATTTAATATATATAATATTGTATATAATATAATATAATATAATATAATATAATATTGTATTGTATTGTATTATTAGGTATGTATGGGTGTGTATTAAGTATGGGGGTTTTAATTATTTAAATTAATTTAAGCGAAAGTTGTTTATTCTTTATTTAATTTTTTTTTTATTTATTATTAACTGTTGTTGCAATTGTAATGTTTTAAATTATTTGTGCTTTAAAAATTTGTGGCCGCTAAGAGCATGTTTTGCCTGTAAAGAGTCTGTGGCTAGTTGCTGTTGCTGCTGCTGTTGCTGTGCTAATTTGCTAATTAATCTTTAACTGCTGCTGCTGTAATGCTGCTAATAACACTGTCATTCTGTTGTATTGTTAACATTATAATTATTATGGCTATATACACATATTAGAAGTACTTTCCCCGCCATCCATTTAAATATCCTTTACATAGGATATCTTAAGATGGTTGCAAGTGTTGATTTTTTTACAAATAATTTTTTTTGTTTTTGTTTTTGTAGATTTCAAAAATAATAATTAAAATTATCAAGTCTCTCGATGGTGTCTTTTCTTGTCTTTTTTTGCTTAAAAATTTAAATATTCGACTGACTGCCTGCCTGCCGGCCTGCATGGTATGGTGTATCAGTGATTCGGCAGTTCGGTTAAGGTGATATCGTATAGTTCCTCCTCCAGCTGTTGTACCTCTAATAAGAAAATATCTTCATTGCAGTAATACGATATCATATCATCATCAATTTTCGCTGTAATCCTAAAATCATAAAAACAAAAAAAAAAATATTAACACACCACAATCTCGAAATGAATTATTCAAGAATTTTTTCATAAAAATAATAAAAAAAAGGAATATTTTTTTTGAAAATCATTTTGGATTTGAAAAAGAAAAAAAAATTGAAAATGTAATAACGTCTTGCCAAGATGAACTTATTTTCTAATTGTGCTACCCACACTAAATTTTTTGTGTTTATTTTAGTATCTTAATAACAACATCCAAAACCAAAACCAAATTAATTAAAAATTTTCTAAACAACATGCTTCTGTTTTTTTTGCTTCATATGCTTATTAGGGGGGGGGGGGGGGTAGTAATTAGTATTATTTGTTATAACTATTAATAGTTAGTACTTAGTGTATTATTTATTTTAGTGTTTTAGTTAGTGTGAGTGTAGTAGTACTTACCCTTTTTTATTTGTTCGATAAATATTATTTATACTCGTTGTTGAAATTTTATATTTATTTTCAATCTGCAATTGGAGAATGAGAGAGAGAGAGAGAGAGAAAGAGAAAAAAAAATAATATTGATGATGCCTTTTTTTTGTATATTGTTTAAGTGTTTGTTTTAACTGTGTGTGTGTGTATATGTGTAAGTGTATTGAATTTAATTTTTTTTTCAACGGAAATAGTTTAACAATATAAAAAGAACAAAAAAATTTCTACAAAAACTCATAATTTTTTTTAGCTTGATTAACCAATTTCTTAACCAATTTCTTTATTTTTTATTTTTTTTTTTCATTAACATTTATTTCTATATTGTTTTTTAATTTTATTGGCCAATTAAATAACATTAACATTGTATGTAATAGAAACCTTAAAAGGGGGGCTGAGATATTTTAAAAACTCTTTTCATTTCATATTAATTTAACAGCAGCCTTATGTCGTTAACACGTTGACTACCATGGCAGAAAAGAACTTAAACTACCAGCTATCTTGTAGTTTGACAGTCAACCTGTTAATAGACTTAGAAAATGTGAAGAGTTTTCAAATATTCTCCCCCCAGAATTGTATTGTGCTGTAGTGTTTCTGTTGATTTGCCAAAAAAATAGGTGCGCTTGTATACATTTTTTTTTGGTTTCTTTGCAGTGTTTAAAATGCTGATGTCAATGAAATCAATGAGCTGAAGGATTCAAATGATTTAAAAAAAAATAATAAAAAAAATTACTACTTAGTGTAAGAACAGAATAACAGTAAAAAATCTATCCATAAAATGTAGTCGTAAATATTCCATTTTATTTTGGTAAACGTCCATCAATCTCCGCTTAGTGTTCTCATAACCATTTTCAAAGTTTTCAAACCAATATAAACAATGAAATGTCAGTTACGGCCGACGGCTTAGGTACACAGGCCACATTTTACTTTAATTGACAGCATTTTCTCCTGAAGCTACACGCCCGTATTCTGTTCGTACACTTACGACTTGTAAACTAATTTTGTTCCTTACACGAAATAAAGTGTGTTGTTGCTTAACTTCATTTGCTTTATTCGTAGTTGATTACTGTATATTAAGGAGTAACATGAAAAAATTTGGCCTTTCAGATTTTGTTATAAAAAGGAAACTTAATTACAAAATTATTTCAATCTTTGAATTAAAAAAAAATACTGGGTTTTTTAATTCGTAGTTGATTACTGTATTTTAAGGAGTAAGCATGAAAAAATTTGGGCGTTCAGATTTTGTTATAAAAAGGAAACTTAATAACAAAATTATTTCAATCTTTGAATTGAAAAAAAAAGTACTGGGTTTTTAATTCGTAGTTGATTACTGTATTTTAAGGAGTAAGCATGAAAAAATTTGGGCATTCAGATTTTGTTATAAAAGTCAATTCTATAACAAAATAATTTCAATCTTTATTTAAATTAAAGAAAATATTGTTTTTTTAATAGTCTTTTAAATGTTCTGACAATTTGTTTCTAGAAGTCCATCCATGTTTTGATTTTGCTGGCAGTTCTACGCTGCCCTTTATACATTTTTATATTTTAGATTGAACTTTTTGAGTATTTCAAATGAAAATATTGATTGTTGAGCTTGTCTGGTTTCATAACAATGGTATACGCAGGATAACACTCAATTGCTTTTATGCTCTAGCGCTTACAAGCAACAAGATTCGACCAGACAAACGAAGATATTTATAATCACAGTGAAACGTGAATAAGCCTAGCAGTCTAGGAAAATTTATTAGTACTTACTTCTTACTCCAGTACTCGTAAGTAACATAACATAGCATACATATCGACGCCTCCGTTCTATAACATTCTAAGTCGAAAAAGTGTGTTTTGATTTATGAGCTCTCAAAGTTTTCACGCGACATACGACTATATGCGTATTCTAAGAAGATTTTTTCCTATAACTTCGGAACGGATCGGCGGATCTTAACCAAATTTTGACTGTATTTAAGTTAGAGAACGTAGAATTTAAAAATGCAAGAACATTAAAAACGTTCTAAGTAGACTTAGAACGTTATAGAATGGAGGCGTCGATATATGCTCCTTATTCGAATGCTTGTAAATATTTAAGAAATGTCGTATGGAAAGGAGCATAAGAGAATAAGAACAAAAGAATAACGTCAAATGAATTCCTAAATTTTTTCGTGTGCACTCCTTATTTGCATGAACGTAAGTATTTAAGAAAGTTAGTCTTCAAAGTAGCCATATACAGAGTAAGAATAAAAGAGTAACGTATACATATGTACATACATACATAATTGGCCATTACAACCCTTCAGTCAGGATTACGGCCTAGCTTCTCACACCACTCATGTTGTGTGTGTGTTAATTTTGTATACATGAGTGGCGGGACATACAGTTTAAAGTCGACTTCGAACGACAGATTTTTGAGAAACTTTTCATGGTAATTTCATCTGCTGAGAGAAAGTCGCCGAAGAAATATTTTTTCATATTTCGTTTCGATGTCTGACCTGGTGCTTGAACCGTGGCCTTACGTCTAATAAGCCAACACACTACCTACTATACTACGGAGACTTCGTAAGATGTATGCCCAAATTTATTCGTGCGCTCTCCTTATTTGGGTATTAAAAAAGTTAGTCTTCAAAGCAACAATCTGTGTATTGTATTGTGTAAGAACAAAAGAATAATTTTTTCGTGCTCACTCCTTATTTGTGTGTACGTAAGTATTTCATGTTTGTCTATAAAAGAGCAAATTACAATGCAGGGACAAAACAGTAAAGTAAGATGTACACTCAGCCACAAAAGTATACATACGGTTAACAAATTTCAGAAATTTTTTAACCAATCCGTTTCTGTTGAAAATATTTATAATTGTCTGACATATTTCTTCGATTTCAAGACGGTCTTTTGCATTGGTTCAGAAATTTGTGAAATTTGTTAATCGGATGTATACTTTATAATTCAGTTCAATTCCAGAAATTTTTTAACCAACGCAAAAGACCGTCATAAAATCGAGGAATCTATAAAGATTTTCAACGAAAACGGATTGGTTAAAAAATTTCTAAAATTTGTTAACCGTATGTTTACTTTAGTAACTGTGTGTATGCCTAATTTTTTTTCGTACGCACTCCTTATTCAAGTATGTACTTGTAAATTTTTCAAAAGTATGCATCTACCAAACATTAAGGGCCATCGTAAAGGTAAAAGAGTAACGTAGAGATTAAAATGAAAACCCCTAAGAATGACAGAACTAGTGATAGACTTAACTTTGTGACAAATGACGTCATGCCAATTGTGACAAACTACGTCATCTATCACGATCTTTTATTATATCAAACTTGAGCTTACAAGTGCTTTACTTAACAGTTGTTGTTGTTGGTGGTGGTGGTAGGTGGTAGTACTAGTAATTAAGGTAATAATATTGCAAAAGTGTTGTTGTAGTTTGGATTAATTTACAAAATTTTAATTTTCTTGTTTTCTTTTTAACACAATTATTATGATAATAATTATTCGAATTATTGTTTTAGATTGTTTAGAAACAAATGTTATGTTGCTGTAAACCATTTAAATGTGGCTGATGAATGATACAATTTTACGTTTCCAACGAGCAAATGATTTAAATTTAATTTTTATTTGTTTGTTTAATTTTTGTTGATTAATTTGGTTACAAATAGATTACAAGATTAAGATTAAATTGGTATTAAATGAGAACCTAAGTTAAACCCTCCTTAGTTTTTATTGGGGTTAACACCATCCATTATTATAATTATTTTCTAAATTAACATATAAATGAGTAGACATTCATTCATACATTTTGGCTTTAAAAATATTGAATTTGGATTAAAAAACAAATTTGTTTACTGCATTTAGGGTATTCACAGACAGTGTGATTGAGAGGCCAATTGTAAACCAAAATGAATAAAATGGAGGTTAATTATTTGAACAAAGAACACAACCTTTTTATTGTTGTTGTTGCTGTTGTTGTTGTTATAGGCTTATATTATTGAAACGTTGTTATTTGTTTTTGTATTATTAACTTGGCGATGATTTCATTTTTAATTAAAAAGAAAAATTATAATAAAGTTATGAGTTTTTGTGTTTGTACGCTTTTTATACTGCCAAACTATTAATGAATTTGTGAAGGACGTTTGCTTTTGTTTTTAATATTTTTAAGGATTTGGGAAATGTAAGGTTATAAGGAAATGCAAATTTCTAAACTTACCGCATTCAAAAGGCCGATTGTGGTGGGCGGTACAACATGTAGAGGCGTGTAGACATCTTCGTTTTCTTGTCGCACATACAACATGACACGTTCACTGGTGGGTGGTGTCATGCGACCACGTTTCAGCGGTGGCACAAATTCACCCATGCTCAAGCCTTGCTCCAGTATATGATCTTTCTTATCACTGCTTAAAGAGAGAGAGAGTGAGAGGAAGAGGAAGAAAGAAAAATACGAAAAATATTTATTAATTTCATTATATGATATGATAACGCATTGTTGTTGTTGTTGTTGTATTGGATATTTGTTTTACAATATACTCACGTCTGCATGTCGGGCGGAAAATGATTGTGAAATTTCAATGTTGGCGTGGCAACCTTTTGTCCATGCAAGAGGAATGGCGAGGCGCCTTTTAAGTCTGGCGCACCATCTGTCTCATGGCCATAGAAGCCCTGCGAAGTATTCACAAACGTATTGTTATTGTTATTATTGTGATACACATCATGATATTGTGTGGTTAGAGATGTTAAATGTTGTGGAGAAGTTGTATTGATATTGGTATTGGTATTGGTAGTAGTAGTAGTAGAATGATTTGATGGTTGTATTATAACAGATGTTGTAGAGGAAGTAGTAGTAGTGGACAATGTGCAACAAGTAGTAGTGGTAGTATTTGAATGCATTGGAATTCTTACCTTATCCAAATCGTCGGCAGGAGAAAACAACACCGGCGGCTTGGTAAGATCCTGCATTGTATAAAATTCAGAACGATCTGTAACCGGATGATATAATTCATCTAATTTTTTACGTCCCGTTGCGGTCATTTTACGTTTAGCAGCGCGACGCTCTTCATCACGTGTCTTGCGTTCGGCACCCTGCAAAAAAAAAAAAATTGGAAATAGAAAAAAAACAATAAACAATGCAAACGATTAGTAGGTGTTACAGGCGACAAAAGAATGTTTTTTTTTACAGAAAAAAAATAAAGTTTGCTGCTTAAGTCTTTTGTTTTAAGTGAGCTGGCAATGGAAGGTTTCTATTAAAAAAGGTTTGTTGCTTAAGTCTTTCGTTTTAAATGAGCCAGCAAGGGAAAATTTATAATAAAAAAGGTTTGTTGCTTAAGTCTTTTGTTTTAAATGAGATTAACAGCGGTTTGAAGATGCTTTCGATATTTTATTGAAGAGCTGATAAGGAAACATTACACAGCAACTCGATTTAACCCAAAAACTCAAGTAAAACAAAACCTAGATGATCACAAAAGTTTAGAATTGAAAAATTCCGTGTATTATTGGCATGGACCAAGGCCATTCCAATCAAATACTATACCGTAACATTTCTATTTAGTTTTGCCGTAACATGAAGAAATTCAAATGGAAAACCAAAAAAAAAAAAAAATTAAAGAAACATAGTAAACTGCCTCCTGTTTGTTGCTGTCGCATCAAGACATGTCTGGATCATTCAAATCCTTTATAATTAGCATGTATTTTACCGCACATTTAACATTTAGATTCACAAACGTTTTATCAAGCGGAAATGCACGAGTAGAATAACATTTATTTGCACAGACAAACGAAAAGCAAAAAAAAAAACAAAAGAGGAGCTTGAAAAACATAGAAGAAAATTGACATCCATTGAAAAGATGCACCACAAAACATTACAATTAAATAAAAATGACTACAACAACAGCAACAACAATACAATGCAGATGCAGCTTCATACAGATTGCATTGGATGCTGATGATGAATGAAAAACTTACGTGCAGTAAGACGTGGTAAGCAGCAAGAAGACTAAGATGTTTCTGGATGGAAATAGTAAACGAAAGTAATCTTATCCAGCTGCCTTGGAACACAATAAATCTTTAAAAACATCTATTGAAAGCAGAAAGCAGGAGGAGTAGAGAACAAGTGCATCAGCTAAAAAGCTTTGCAGCTTGCTGTTGCTACAGATGACATGCCAGCAATTATTTCTGCCACTTTTTCTTCCTTTTTTTTCTTGGTTTAGTTTAGCTTGGCTCACGTGTAAGTTTATCATTAAAAATTTCAAACGCTTTACAATTCCAAGCTGCTCTCTCTCTCCCTCTCTCTCTTTTTTACATTCTTTCTCTCTCCCACACACATGGGGTAATCTCAGAATTTTAATATGAAAACTTAATTTATGGCAGCTGCACAGCACAGCACAGCTTTACTTTGTTTTCTGTTTTATTGTGTATAATTTATGCTGCTGCTGTTTTTTTTTCTTTTCTTTCTGACTTCCTTGCATCCTACCGTTCTATTTCAATTTTCATGTTTGCAAGATTATTATTGCTGTTGTTGTAATAATAATAATATGTACGTAGAGAATTGCTAATGAAGCGTTTAAACGAGTCGACTTTGTTTTTTAAGGAAGTGTGATGTTTTCTATTATCATTTACGAACGAAAACTGTATGTATGTATTGTAATGTGAGCCATGAAGGAGAAATGCTTGCTTGTTCTGTTACACTTCATAAGCCAATAAATTGTTGCCAAAGATACCCACAACACAATTGATGTATTGCCTCTCTTGATCAACAAAATAGAGGAAGAGAGCTTCAACTAAATCTCTTTCGAGTTTGTCTGTCTGTTAACGTTAACGGTAAAAATGCTAATGCGGCCAATATCTGTAATCGATCGATCGTTAAAGAAAGCCAACAAAACAAAGATGCAAGAGTTTGGTTTTCTACGGAAGCTTTGTTTTGCCAAACCATAGCATACATCCTGCCAAAGATTGTTAAGCAAGAATGTTTGCAAAGAAAAGGCAACAAAACAAATGCAAAAGAACGTACATACGTATAAAAGATTTTATTCATTTCAGTTTTGGAATTTATAGCCTCATGCAATCGAGAGCGATCGAGAGAGCGTCTAGTAAATGATCTGACACGCATGAACAATGCTTAACGTTTCCTTGTATTGTATACTTCGCATCGATTGTATTGTTTATTGTTGTTGTTGCTGATTTAGAAGTGCTATATTGGTGCTGGTGGTGGTGTTGTTGGTGAAAAGATTTTTAAACGATATGCCATAGCTAGGCAAAAGCGTGTGTCTTTATTTAGCTACTATCTGAGGCTATAAATTTTCAAAAAAAAAAAATTTCCAAAAATATATTCAAAAAGCATACTACAACAGATTAAATACCATTCGAGATCTACAAATAAAATGAGACACACACACATACACTTTCTTAGTAACAAAACTACTTTTGAAAAGCTTAACTTTGATCTTTGAAGGTGTTTGGTATCGTTTGTACTTGTCTTAAGCCAAGCTTAAACAATATTTTTTAAGAACTTTTGTTATCAGTGACAGCCTGTAAGCGTGTAAAACAAAACAAAAAGCCTAGAAATCATAATATTACCAACAACAACAACAACAGCAACAACGAATCCTAACACTTCCTTCTTTCGAAAAAATTTAATTAAAAACCCCTAGTCAGAGTATGGGCTTTGCAATTTCAAGCAAATGTTTGGTAAACGTATTGCTTAATAAATTATTAAGAAATGTTTTGCATACAATTGCCTCTTCTTCTTAACAGCAGCATCATTATATTGAATTTAAAATTAAAAATAAAAACAAAAACAAAATACATTAAACATTAAACAGCATCACAAAAATCATATGCTATGATGGACATTGTACTCATCATCATCATCATCATCAGCATGAGCATCATAACAACATGACCTCTTTGGCTTAAATAACATTAACAACAATTACAACAACGACAACAAATTTACAACATGTTTTTTTAAATTACATGAAATATTCAAAGCCTCCAAGAGGTCCACCACCTTTAAACAAAAACAGAAAAAAAATCAAAAACTGCGTAATTATTTTAAGCCACCAGCACTACCACCACCATCAACTCCACCATGTCTATGCATGCACATGCATATGTATGTATGTAAGTGCACAAACACCCATCATATCAGGCTCAAAGATTTAAAGGCAGTGTGAAGAATGAAGAAGAAGACAAGTTAAGCAATTTAATTTGCAAAACAAAAAAAAATTGGAAAAAAAAGTAAAAGCCAAGCTGTAGCAGAGCAGGGGGGGGGGCTGCTAAATTGCAAGGCGATTGTCATTTTATGTATAAAAAAAATCTTAAACTCGTTAGACGTCAGTTTAAGGTCTTAAATCATAAATTATTTTTTTAAACAGACTTTGCTCTCAGGTTTTATTTCTTTTTTTATCTCTCTTCCCCTCTCTCTCTCTCACTTTCTTTAAATATCAAACACTAGAACATGCAATAAAAGCAGAAGCTTAAGCATCTCAACGCTTAAGAACAATAGGAGCGCGAGCTGGGCAATAAGCCCGTGTGGAAACGCATTTCTTTCACATTTTTCATCACAATTGTAGTCTCCTTTGAATTCTTTTTTTTTTATCACTCCCCTCAAAAATGAAGACGTAGAACCCAAATCTCTTTGCCTTCAGGTTTGGAACAAAGAGCAGCAATGAGTATTCAAGAATATGAGTAGAATCGGATCATGCTCATAATTTCTAATAATTATACTTATATTCATACTTATCTTAATATCATGGAACCTCTACTCATATTCAAAGTTTGAACAAACTCATCATATTCATACTTAACAACACGTATGATGTTGTCGATTTCGACTCTCAATAACTCAACATACATATACACGAAGCACAAATAAGTATGAATCGCATACGAACACTAAACTACTCACTAAAAGGTTGTGTTTTTGCTCTGCTTGCTGTTCTGTCTTGTTTGCTTAAGAGTCTTTTTCGAATAGTATGAGTTTGATGTCAACGTTGTACGCATACTCATTGCAACCTGTACTTTTAAATCAACATTGTAGTGGGTACGAATGAATCAGAGTACATAGTTAAATTTCAATATTGTTGACTCACGAAGTCATCGTAGTCTAGTAGGTAGTGTGTTGGCTTATTAGACGTAAAACCAGGGTTCGAGCCCCAGGCCAGACATCAATACAAAATACAAAAAGTATTTCTTCGGCGACTTCCTCTCAGCTGATTTCTGGCAAAAACTCTGAGTAAATAAAATTGCCATGAAAAGTTTCTCAAAAAATATGTCGTTCGGAATCGTCTTTAAACTGTAGGTCCCGCCACTCATGTATAAAAATTAACGCACACAACATAAGGTGGTGTGAGAAACTAGGACGTTGTACAATAGGTCAATTCGACCTACGGGTACTGTAATTGTCTTAATTGACAAGTACACGTCCTCTAACCTAACCTAACCTATACGCATTCATACTTATATTGATATCATGGAACCTCTACTCGTATTCAAAGTTGGAAGTACTCATCGTATTCATACTTAACAACGCAAAAGATGTTGTGGATTTCGACTCTCCATAACTCAACATCTACACGAAGCACAAAATAAGTATGATTCGCGTACGAACACTAAAATACTTACTAGAAGGTTGTCTTTTTGCTTATGTGTCTTATTTCTTTTGTTGTAAATGCAACAACAACTAAGACTGTAGATTTTAATGAATGATTCGAGTCACTCGAATCATTTACAAGTATTATAAGAAGTATTTTTCTAAAGTTATGAATCTAAATGAGTAGGCTTGTGAATCAAACATATTTCGAATGGTATGAGTTGGATGTTAACGTTGTACTCATACTCATTGCAACCTAGACTTATAAATCAACGTTGTAGTGAGTACGAATGAATGCATCAGAGCACATAGTTAAATTTCAATATTGTTGACTCATTTATATTCAAAATTTCATGACTGCTTATGAGCAGCGAATAAACGATTCAATGCTGATCTCTGGTTTGGAAAAAAGAAATTATCACTCGATTCTTTTGCAAGCTCTAGGGGATGAAAGAGAATGAGGGAAAGATCGAATGAGAGCGATTCGTATAAATAGTTCATTGAGTTTTGAATAGCAACTGAAATTGCAACTACTGTTGTATGTGCATCCTTGCATTGTCCTGGTAAAAGAGAATAACGCCCTAAGTTGCTGGGGAACGGGGTTTGTCACAGAGTGCGAAAAACTATTGGGAGTGACAAGAAGCAATTCTGTTGTCTTTAAAATTCTCAAGCATCTCTATAACGACTTTCGGGCCATAGCAAGCGTTCCCAAGAAATGCTGCCCTGACACCCCTTTAACTGCAGTTAAGTAATCTGATCAGTAGGCTGAAACCCAAGCGGCACAACCAACTAAGTGGCAAACAAGACTGCCTTCCAAAATGTATCAATACAAAGTTTGTATGCAGTTCTACTACTATATAGAAACTATGTAGATATGCAAAGTAACCAAACAATGCATCAACTATAAATCCGATGACTGATTGCTTTTTGACTGCGTTAAAAATACACATTGATGACGTTTTGAAATAGAATACATTGTATATATTTTGTACAGCGGCTTTATGAAAGACTATACTTTGTTCAAACACAAAGCAACTAACATTTTGGAAGGCAGCCAAAATGACAGGCAACCTATCAAAGGCAAATGTTAATTTTTTTGGCTGCTTTGTGGTTAAGGTACATAGAGGCTGATGACAGCCCTTGCACTAGTGTTGTATCATAAAAATTTATTTCGATTAGAGAGACCACAGTCTTTTCTTTTAGCAACCAATGAAGTCACGCGAATATGAACTTCAATATGAAATAGTATACACCAGTGGGAGACATGCAACAATCTCTGCTAGACTCTCCTTAATTAGCAGAAGTATGCAGAGAATTTATGACCCCTTCTTGGAACAAAATGATCAGAAGTAGGAGAACCAAATACCTTTAAAAGCCTAAGAAGTATTAGTTGAACTGGTGTATTGCTATACCTAAGCCTCCATTGGGATGGCCTGTGTGCTGATAAAATAGCAAGATTTCGCATCAGGGCTTTAAGCCTTACTTCTGTTCGTAGTTTGGAGCGTCAGTGAAAATATTTGAAACAGCATTCTACAGCCACCTGGATATTATTTTGACATCCATTCAACTTGTCGACATCATTCTACATGGGAAGTGGAGGGGAATTCAACTGTCCAACTGGTTGCAAATAGTACCAACTAAGAGACCAATGTGGCTTACAGTTCTTTTACGGAAACATAAAGGCTTGGGGACGTTACCCCGGGCTAAAGGGTTGTTATGAGCAATGAAGCAAATATTTAATTACATTACATACATATATCCGCCTTTTCATACTTTCTCCTTTAGACGATAGTCAAGGAGTATTTTATCGCTTGGATTCCTCAGCTGCTGTGGTCTAGTAGGTAGTGTGTTGGCTTATTAGACGTGAGGCTGAGGTTCAAACCCCCGGGTCAGACATCATCAACTCAACGAAATATGACAAAATATTTCTTCGGCGACTTCCTTTCAGCAGATTTATGGCAAAAATTGTGAGAGTGAAATAAAATTGCCATGAAAGGATTCTCAAAAATCTGTTGTTCGGAATCGTCTTTAAACTGTAGGTCCCGCCACTCATGTATAAAAAATAAACAAACACAATATAAGTGGTGTGAGCAACTAGGTCGTAATCGTGCCCATTTATATTTTTCCACAGTCGCCATGATTTTATTTCTTAGCAAATCCTTCTTGGTTTTCTAATGACTCCGATTCGTTCCAAGAAGCCCAGTATATTGACTGTTGCTTCGTCTTTGGTGTGTTGTGGTGACTCCTCAATCATGACTACGATTCCAGAACGCTGCAAGAACTCCTTCATGAACAACATTAAACACCTTTGCGAAGTTATTACACGATTGCTTTTGTAGTCGATCAGGAACATATGTACGTGGCACAAACTTTACTTAAAGCTTTCTGACAACCAAATGATCATTTTAGCTTGAAACTATCAAGCCATTTAAGATGCCAATGGCTTCCACTATCAAATCATTCAATCATCAAACGACACACGCCATAATGTGTTGATACCCTTTTAAAATTTGAAACTGATGGTGCAGGAATGCCATCATATTCTGTAAACTTATCCTTGGTCCTACAATGGTGCTGGAATACCATATTATTCTTCAAGCTTATCCTAGGTCCTACAAAAGATTTTTTCTGATTTATGGATGCAGGAGTGTTTTTTCCTACCTGCCTTTGTATTCAATTTGAATTTCAATAATGGATTTTGTTTACAAAAGAGTGCTTAATGAGCACGCCTAAAATCACCTTTTCATGACCTTCAAATTCTACAGCAGTCCTCAACAATGGCTGCCAAACACAAACTAAATGACCCAGAATGTTAAAATTTTGACAGAAATCAACTGACAAGTATCTGTTGACAGGATAAATATTTCTTTTTCATTTAAGAGGCAAGAAATTTCGAAAAGTCTATAACGAACTGGTATGCCCCCTTAGAAAAAATTTGGAAAAATTTCCATTTTAAGTTGCCAAATTATTACAAGCAACTGTACAAACGCTAAGGCAAGTGACAAGTGTTTGTCAGTTTTATTGAATTTATGGATTCGACTTCAATTCAATTGAATTGGTGGTGGTGTCATAAGTTTTATATTTTATTTGTGGTACGCCTCTATAATTGTTTGCGGTTTTTCTCTTATTTTTTCTGTGATTTGCAGCAGCAGCAGCATATTTTCTTACGTTAATTAGTTTTCTGTTGCCTTAACTCCACGCTACATTCCTTACAAATCTGAAAAGTGGTTTTTCATATCACTTTTCTTATCTTTTTAATTGTGCTCTCATTTTTCTCTTCTTCGTCCTCCTCTGCTTCTTCTGCTTCTTCTTCTCATTATTATTATTATGATTACTATTGCGGGCAAGTGTCCAAGTGTCCAAGTGTCTGTTGAAAGCTTTGGCCATAAAATTGTTGAATTTATTATTAGGCGCGCATCATTACGGGTGTGTAGCCCGTGTAATTTTTATTAATGAACTGCAAATGTCACTTTAAGTTTTCAAAAAATTGTAACAACGCTTTTTACTGTTTCTCTCTTGTGGCTATCCCGGGCAAATAATGTGTGCATTTACGCCTGAATTTATGGGAGACGAGTTTCCAAACGAAATGCTTTTTGATCGTTTCAAATTAAATTTCATTTTAAAGACCAAATTTAATGGCGATGGTGAGACTTCCTGTCATATAATCACTGACAGACGGTTGTGTTGACGTTTTCACTTCCCTTTTGGTTTAACATTTCAATTAACTTCTAATTTATACACACACACTTATACACATACACATACACAGACATACTGCTGCTGATTTGAAACTAGAAATCATAAAATCCATGGCGTATTTCCCCCTCTTTTTTTTTTCTTTGTTTGTTCTGTGCTGCAAACAAAGTGCAGTAATTGCTTATAAGTGTTGCAAAAGTAGTAGAAGAAAACAAAAAGAGGAGGCTGCAGTAAAATTTTAATTTAATTATGACGAGCATTAAATTGTTTTGCTTTAAAAACACTTTGTATGTGCCTGCACTTTTAATTAAACACAGAAGGTGAGATTAGATAAGACGTTTAGGAACGGAAAACCAAAGGCATTATTGTGTGGAAAGAAATCAATTGTTAGAGTAGAGTTATTATATATCCATCCTATAGAGATGGAAAAAACTACAGCATCTAGGCTGATGGTTAACCAGAAATAGAATCTAGTAAGCGCTAAAAGAGTCTGGCCTTTATAGGCATTGAAAAGCTTTGATGTTCCATCAGCATCTGCAAATAATTTGAGGTTTAACTACGAATGAACAAACAACAAAAGTTCATTTCCCTTATGACAGAAATATCATCTGAAAAGCAACCTCTGATCTCTTTTCCTCCACTTCCCATTCTCCCCCTTCCTACATCCTCTCCTTTTTCTCCCTCTATTATCCTTCACTCTTTAAGGACGTTGAACAATGGGTCAATTTGACCTCCGGGTACTGTACTTGTTTTATTTGACAAATACAGGTCCTCTAACCTAATCTAACCTAACCTCTGACCTCTATTCTGAAAATAGGTGTTGAAAACATGTAAGATTTCATCAGAGCCTTTAAATAGTTACGAGTTTGTCTAGCACATCATTCAGAGGTTTTGTTGCATAGTTGGTTCGCTCCTGTTAAAAAACAATTTAGAAGTTCTGTGCAGCCTTTCAGCGTCCATAGATTTTAGCTCAGTTAAGCTGAGAGTTGCAATTCAAGTACCTTTCTTTGTCCCCAAACAATGTTGGCCTATGACGGTGAAGATGGTTAACTGCCTTATGTTGCACCCCATCACGGCAGTTCTTACAAAAGTCGTGATGTAGAAGACCAAAGTTTCTCTAACCCTTTGACGGACACCAAAATTTTAGTAGGCCTTCTCGTGGGACACTTGCTGTATCTCCGTCATTTGGAAGGAAACAATTTATGACGTGTATACACGTCATGTGCCCCCAGAAAACCTTGTTATGACGTCTATAGACGTCAGTGTCCGTCAAAGGGCTAACAAGGATATGGATAAGACAGTTATTCAGCATTCACTTTAACAACCATTTGCAGGTTCACTTTGCCATCTCTTGTCAACCCAAATGATCTTCTATGATCAGGAAGTAATCCTTGCTGCCTTATTATAGTATAGCTGGGTGCCCTATCATCACTAGACTGTGCAAAATTTGCAACTGCGAACTCTATATCAGTTTTAAGCGGGAAGACAGGCACATGCATTGTATGGTCAAGGCATTGACCTGAATTTCAGTGACTAGATTTCCCTCACTGGCTGAATGTTTTGTCCAGGCAAGAGGGTAATCTCTTGTTCGAAACGTGAAATTCAAAATAGCTGTCCTGTAAACACCATAAAAGCCTTTTAGGGTTGTTTGGCTATCCGTTATTAATATTTTTACTCCCTTAGTTCCTTTAAATACAATAGGATTTGTACAAGGGATCTCTATCTTCTGGATTTCTCCCCTTTGTTCACTGTCTTTTAGTTTCATTTCTCAAGTGTTTGTCCTAAGCTAAGCAAGTGATTTATGTAATGTTGCTGATTCTAGAATGGTAGGGTTGCCAACTGTTGGTGGCTAGAAAAAATAAGCTTTATATTCTACACATATTGTGTGCATTTATTTGATCCATGAGTGGTTACTCTCACATCTTTTTCCAGTAGACTGCGGAGAGCAGATGGGTTACTCTCTATTGCGAAGCTAAAGCAAGTTCGTTGAGTAAATTAAATGCGTTAAGAGTACAATTTGGTACTCTGTATAGCTTAAGCAAAAACTTTAGCAAAATTAGTCGAATATGATGCCAGATTTGCGCAAAGAAATGCGTAAGGAAAATACGAAAGTGCAATAAAGAGTACGAATTATTCGATTACGTACCATTTTCTTTTCGCATCGCAATAGAGACCTGGGGGGTTAGGTCGTCAAAGGAAATATAGTTTTGGATGCTGGAGCTTGAACTAGTAACTCTTGTCTATTAAACCAACTTACTGTCCTCTGAACCTTAGTCAGTTAACTGGGCCTATAAATTACAGAAACTTGGCTACGAAGAATACTACATTCACCCATTAGAGCCAGACGCTCAACTTATTATTCATTCTCCTGATAAAGAAACCTCCATTAACTACCAACATCGATTAACATATGTCCTTGAATACCTCATTCCATTGCCAAAATTCATAGATAGAGCTCTGCAGTGGGGCAAATATTAAAGAACCAAACGTTAGAGTCCTTCTCAAAGAAAGGAAACAATAGGCGAGAAGGTACATTAATGAACTACGGTCTGCTGGAATAGTTTGGTGGCCCTCTGAACTATCAAACCTTATTTCTTGTAGCTTTAAGCTTCCAGTTATTTATTGAAACAAAACTTATAATTTTAAACAACAACAACAACAACAACAACACGAAAAACATTACCACAGTAATCATGTATGGATGGCCAACCATCGAACAGTAAGTGATGATCATATGGTGCTGAATGTTGTGTTTTTTTTAATCAAGATTTTTAAAAACTTTCATAAAATGAAACGCCAATGTAGTACGCGTTGTAACAAAATTTTATAAGAATTTTTTTTTTAATTTTTAAATACAGACTTAAAGTTTCTTTTTTTTTCTCTCCAACTTTTGTGTTTCTTTTTTGGGTTTTTCTCCGACTTTATTTCGCGTTTTTTTTTTCGTTTCATTTAAAGCTTTAGGCCCAATTCAAGATGACGATGTTGCTGCGGATGATGATGATGATGATGATGGTATTGAAGGCAAATACGCTAATTTGAATTCAATGGAATTTTACGAAATTCCAACAACAACAACAACAACAACAATAATAATAGCAATAGCCATGAAAAGAAAAGACCATAATAAACACTATTTATTATATGAACACAAATTAAATTGATAACATCGTAGCAACGTATGTATGTATGTATTGCTGCTTGTATAAAGTAGTGTCGTATGATTTTGCAACACAACACAACCATATGATTATTGAGTAGTAGTTTAAAATTATACATCCCAAGACGAAATTATCAAGAGACAATAAAATCAAGAAAAATTTAAAAACCAAAAAAAAATAAACAAAAATATACCTATTTTGCCAGCATAACTAAAAAAAGTTTCTTCAAAATTAATTTACAATTTTACAGGAGAAAAAAAATACACACGCAGTTACCACATATAAACATACAGTAGCGTTAAAGAAAATAGCAACACTAACTATTCGAAGACATAACCTAAAATGCTAGACTTAAAGCCTATACATACATTGGCCATTACAACACTTTTGTCAGGATTATGACGTAGTTTCTCACAGCACTTATGTTGCGTGCGTTAATTGTATACAAGAATGAATGAAGGGACCCAATAGCAACACTAACTGTTCGACGATATAACCTCGGATGCTAGACTTAAAGCCTAAACATACATACATAATTGTACATTACAACCCTTTTGTCGGGATTATGACGTAGTTTCTCACAGCACTTATGTATGTTGTGTGTTAATTTTATACATGAGTGGCGGGACTTACTGTTTAAAGTCGACTCTGAATGACAGATTTTTTGAACAACTTTTCATGGCAATTTTCTATTTGCTGTCAGAGTTTTTGCCAGAAATCTGCTGAGGGAAAATTGCCAGAGAAATATTTTTTCATATTCCGTTGGAGATAACTGACCTGGGGTTTGAAAACTGGTCTCAGGTCTTTTAAGCTAACACACTACCTGCTAGATTATGGCAACTACTAGACTTAAAGCCTATGAAGAATCTAAAGAAAAATTTATAAAAAGCTAGGTGTACGATTTAAACGTTTGTGGGAATCCATTCCTTTTAGGGACTTCGACTAAAGCTTGTGGGTCCTCATGCCAAGATAATACACGAGATTATCCGAAACTATTGTCCCATCAGTCGCCGTAGTCTAGTAGGTTAGGTGAGGTTAGGTTAGAGGACGTGTACTTGTCAATTAAGACAAGTACAGTACCCGGAGGTCGAATTGACCCATTGTACAACATCCTAGTTTCTAGTTTCGGTAGTCTAGTAGGTCTTGTTAGACGTGAGGCCACGGTTTTGAAAAAAAATATTTCTCCGGCAACTTTTTCTCAACAGATTTCTGCTGTAAAAATTCTGAGATTAAAACGAAATTGCCATGACAAAATTTCTAGTAGTCTCCATAGTCTAGCAGGTAGTGTGTTGGCTTATTAGACGTGAGGCCACGGTACAAACCCCAGTTCAGATATCAAAACGAAAATATAAAAAATTATTTCTTAGGCGACTTCCTCTCAGCAGATTTCTGGCAAAAACTCTGAGAGGAAAACGAAATTGCCATGAAAAAATTTCTCTAAAATCTATTGTTCGGAGTCGACTTTAAACTGTAGGTCCCGCCGCCACTCTTGTATAAAATTAGCACACACAATATAAGTGTTGTGAGAAGCTAGGTCGCAATCCTGGTTGAAGGTTTTTAATGACCACCAATTATGTATGTTATGTATGTATGTATTGTCCCATCATTACTTCATTTACTTTCAAAAGTGCCCGTGAAGCCTTTTAGTATTAAAGTGTCTCTATATCTTTGGCCACCACTGTAGATTCAACATGACAGCAGCAAAGACGAATGATACATTTCTTTGGAGTTGCAACAACAATAAATAAATAACAAAAAAAAAAATAAAAAAACAAACCCTAAAGGTTTTTATCGCTTAAACGGCAATACATGATAATATTTCTCATTTTCAATTCCCCCCCCCCTTTTATTTCTTTTTCTTCGTTTTTTTTCTTTCTTCTGCTGTGGCATATTGAAACAAGTGCATGGTATGGTAGCTGGCTCTTAAAGTAACCCTTGAAAGAATCCTTATATAGGCTTTCATTATTGTACCATAAAATACAACAAAAACAAAAAGCAGAAAAAAAAAGGTTTTAACACTTCATTTTTTCTCGTTCGATGGCTGGTGTTTTATTTTGTTTTTTTTTTTTATATGAAAAGTTTTGTAGGTTACATGATTTAAAACTTGAAAAAGATCTCAAAATCAGGTATAAACCAATAACAAAAACAAAAATAAATAAAAACCCATAACAAAAAATGCCTCATAAATGTAAAATCTTGTGTTACTTAGTTTGCGTAACACACAACAAATGAAAAAGGAAAGGGTCCCCTCTTTTCAAAAAATACAAAAAAAATTCCTCAAGCATTATAAGCATTGGCATATGAATTTTCATATTGAACACACACACACACACACACCATAATACGAAATGATGTTCTTCTTATTTTTGTTGTTTTTACTTTTGCTTTGTTTGTATCGATTACATACATATGTGTAAAGGTTTTTTTTTGTTACGCAGCATGCGTTTTATCGAAGTGTGTTCAAGTTAAAAGGGCTGACATCCATCCATACGGTCACATTGAAGTCAGACAGACGTCGTCTCTCTGTTCAACCAGCAATCGATTGATACACATATGTATGTATGTATGTACGTATACTCATATTAACCAGTTGATCTTAGGCATGGCATCAGGTTATAATGAATTGCATTGCCATCCACAATCATCGTAATATCAACAGCAACAACAACAACAACAACAAGAAAATAAAATCTTTTAAAAAAAGGGGGAACTTTTCTCACACAAAAACAAAACAAAACAAAACAAAACTCCAATGAAGCATTGTTACTTCAATAAACACATGAATAAAATCATAATCAATAATACTATACCATTAAATATGTATGTACACATGTACATATGTACATATGTATGTATATACATATAGAAAGAGAAAAAAATTTATAATTTTAAATCAATGACGCATAACAAAACAAGTGGGTTGATTGGTTGGTTGGTTGGTTACCTTTACAAAGATTTTTTTAAATTTGATTTTCAATGTGTACATATTTTTTTTTGTTTGTTTTCTTTGTTTTTGTTTTTATTTTCCAAAAAAATTTTCTAATTTTCTGTTTTTCTATTCAATTTGTGTTAAGAACTGTAAGAATGGTGTTGACTTTAATCATAATAATGCCATGCCTTCTTAAAGGGAATTTTCCATTGAAATAACGAAAGACTTAAGACACATGCACAAATTGGAATATTTTATAATTAATTAGGGTTTTTTTCTCAATTTTTCTTTACTTTTTCTGTACAGAGTTTCTGTTGTTAATATTTTTTAATAAACATTTCTTTTTTAAATATATTGAGTCGTCGAAAATTGTACGAATTTTTTCATCAAAATTTTTTTTTTAATTAAAATTTATTAAAATTGGGAATTCACGAAATGGTATAAACGATGCTTGGCTACACTAGCGTAAAAATATTTAGAAATACATACGTATCATAGTCTGACGATACGAAGGTTAATTTATTTAAGTTTCTAGGGGCCTTTTCCGTACATGAAAAAAGGTTATTTAAGGAATCTTGTGCTTATCTGCTGTTAATAAAGGGTCCGCCAAATACCTTTTTTTTGAAAATGCTTTAAAAACGAAACTACTGAATATTTTCTCAAATTTCCATTTTTATTTGAGAGTACAATTCTTCCGGTTAATAATGGAAAATAATTTCATTCAAATGGCTGCCTCGGCTGGCCATGCAGTAGCCTCCTACACCAGAAGATGCCGATTTTGGCAAAAAAAATCATCTTTTCAGATGAAGCTCATTTTGATCTTGGCGGGCATGTAAACAAGCAAAATTGTCGCATTTGGGGCACAGAAAACCCGCACGCATACATAGAAAACCCGACGCACCCAAAACGAGTCACTGTTTGGTGCGGATTTTGGTCCAGAGGCATAATTGGGACATTTTTCTTCGAAAATGAGCAAGGAGTGGCCGTTACAGTCAATGGCGATCGTTATCGGGCCATGTTGAACGAATTTTTGTTCACAAAAATTGAAGAGGAGGATATTGGCAACATTTGGTTTCAACAGGACGGCGCTACGTGCCGCACAGCCGAAGCTACACTCGATGTTTTGTGCCCTGTTTTTGAAGATCGCATTATCAGCCGCAGAGCTGATGTCGTTTGGCCACCTAGGTGTTGGTTTATTAGACGTGAGGTCACGATTCAAACCCCAGGTCAGACATCAAAACGAAATATGAAAAAATATTTCTAAGGCGACTTCCTCTCAGCATATTTCTGGCAAAAGCTCTGAGAATAAATAGAAAACTGCCATGAAAACCTAATCAGAAATTTGTCGTTCGGAGTCGACTTAAAAAACTGTAGGTCCAGCCACTCATGTATAAAAATTAGCGCACACAACATAAGTGGCGTGAGAAGCTAGGTTGTAACCTTTCTAAAGGGTTGTAATGAACAATTATGTAGGCTTAGTAAGAGCAACTAAGCCTAGCACTTCCTTCTCTTGCGATTTAACGCTGGGCATATCGCATGATCTGTCTTTTTTTCTAACTCCTGCAAAAGCCATTGGCCAGATGATTTAAATCCAATGCGTCTTGAATGGGTGCCCAGATCTAGCTTTCCTTCAGTGTTTGCCTTTATAGGTCTAGTCAGGTTTGCTGCACAATGTCAGCCTTAAGCTGGCAGATTCTCAATGGAATGGATACGGGGTAGTTGTCCTTGTACTTGCAGTTCCCCGTTTCAAGTTTAAATTGCAGCTTGAAGTCGCCGTAGTCTAGTAGTAGTGTGTTGGCTTATTAGACGTAAAGCCAGGGTTCGAGCCCCAGGCCAGACATCAAAGACAAAATACAAAAAGTATTTCTTCGGTGACTTCCTCTCAGCAAATTTCTGGCAAAAACTCTGAGAATAAATAGAAAATTGCCATGAAAAAGTTTCTCAAAAATCTGTCTTCGGAGTCGACTTTAAACTGTAGGTCCCACCACTCATATATAAAATTAACACACACAACATAAGTGGTGTGAGAAATTCGACCTCCGGGTACTGTACTTGTCTTAATTGACAAGTACACGTCCTCTTACCTAACCTAACCTAACCTTTAATTGCAGCTTAGAAACAAGCTAGAAGCGTGCTATAAGGTTCAGAAAGCTGGAAGATCGTTTCTAAATTGCAAATTCAATGTATAAACAATGCCAGAAGATTACGTAAATAAAGGCATCGTCGGCCAAGTATTGAACTAATAACAGGCTTAAATGGCAGTGATTATATTGTGTTTGAAAACATTATGCAAGTGTCTCTATTATTTCCAGCAGTTTCAATATTCTTAAATAAAATTCGTAAGAAAACAAGAAAATTTTGCTTTGGCGCTATTATTTCTTCCATCACTACATATATATATATATGCATGTACAGTGAGGGTCAAAAGCAACTGTATATGCTAAGAACCAAACTCAACTTTTAACACTTAAGAAGAGTGCCCGAAAAAATTTGACAATGTTTCGAAATTTTTTGTAATTTTTCTTTGTTTCAATTTAAAAAACTGATAATGAAACAATTTCAAAATAAAAATAACGGCAATTTATTTATGTATACATATATTTTAATGTACAGTTTCTTTTGACACTCACTGTATACATAGTATATGTATGTATAACTTTTGTATGACTTACCTTATCGCAGAAAACTTTAATTTGACAATAACCTCGATGGAAGACTTGTGTATCTCGGGGATCTTCAAACGTATCAATTTGTACATGCAAAGGCAGACCCTGTAAATGAATACAAATGTTTATTTTTTTTTTTCATTAAATATTTTCCATAAAATTTATTTTAATTTTTAAATTGTATATGTACGTGTGTGTTTACATATGTTTATTTGCTGTTCTCTATTTTTGTTTGTTTTTAATTACATTAATTATAGTGTGTACGTATATGGATGGAGTAAACTCAATTAAAAATAAATGATTTAATAAATAATAAATTCATATTTAAATTTCTGTTACAATTGTGATGGAAAAATAAAAATAAAAAAAATTTAATTTTTTTTTTATGATTTCTAAGTAGTAATTTCCGTTTGCCGCTGACCAATATTTTGCAATCAAAAATTGTCGTCATAAGGTGGTATTTGACAAGACAAAATAGAATGCTTTGCTTTGGAATGGCATAGAATGAATGAATGGATTGAAAAAACCCATACAATTAGCAATTAAACAGTGAATTAATCATGGGGTTTAGTGAGACAAGACACTCAAATAGTAGCAGGTTTTTCTTTTTTTCTTTTCAAATGAATTCCAAACAAATTCATTTCTTATGGAGATTTATTAAGTATTTTAACATTTTAAATAAATAAATTAATACAAGTATGTGTGTATACACCTACATACATACATATTATATACATATCGTATTGTAAATTCATTATGGACTTTGATTATGAACTAAAAACTAATCCTAGAAGGCAAAATGGTCACATAAGTAAGAAAATATTTCCCAAGAATTCAAGAATAATTTATTGAATATATTTGCAACATCACATATGTGAGGAGAGTATAAGGATCTCACATTCATTGACAATGAGAACATCACACAATCAGTTCATTTCAACGCTAACATAGCTACTATTGCCCATCATGAGATCATGAGCTCAGTTTGTTTAGGCAGACCTTCGTCAATTCGATGAAGATTTCACATATCGACGCCTCCATTCTATAACGTTCGAAGTGTACTTAGAATGTTTTTAATATTCTTGCATTTTTAAATTCTACGTTCTCTAACTAAAATACTTTCAAAATTTGGTTAAGATGTGCCGATCCGTTCCGAAGTTATAGGGAAAAATCTACTTAGAATACACATACATACGACTATATATGTCGCGTAAAAACTTTGAGAGCTTATAACTCAAAACACACTTTTTCGACTTAGAATGTTATAGAATGGTGGCGTCGATATGTTCCTTAAGCAAATCTATGTTGCTTAAGCAAAACTATGTTCCTTAAGTAAGACTTCTAGCTCCTATTGCCTATCATGAGCCGAGTTTGTTTAGAGAGAAGAGGAATTACATGGCGTCACTTTCGCCAATTCGATGAAGATTTCACACATGTTCCTTAAGCAAAACTATATTCCTTAAGCAAAACTATGTTCCTTAAGCAAAACTATGTTGCTTAAGCAAATCTATGTTGCTTAAGCAAAGCTATGTTCCTTAATTAAGACTACTAGCTCCTATTGCCTATCATGATATCATGAGCCGAGTTTGTATAGAGAGAAGAGAAATTCATGGCGTCACTTTCACCAATTCGATGAAGATTTCCTATATGTTCCTTAAGCAAAACTATGTTCCTTAAACAAAACTATATTGCTTAAGCAAAACTTTGTTCCTTAAGCAAAACTAGAAGAACTGTAAGTTTTAAGGCGTAAAGTTAGTATTGAGATAAATATCGAGTAAAACAAAATCATCACAATAAACAAAATCATTACAACAGTCAACGAAGCATTGCGGCCTACAAAGAAAATCCGATGAGTAATTGAAAAGTAAACCGGATGAACTATATTGTGGCAATTTCCGCATTCCACTGTTTTTAAAGTGCTCTATTTATCAAAAATTTACTGTGCGACGAGTCGAATGCGTATGTAAAGGGTCCGCCAAATAACTTTTTTTTTTTTGAAAATGCTTTAAATGCTCCGAGGTGGCCAAACGACATCAGCTCTGCGGCTGATAATGCGATCTTCAAAAACAGGGCACAAAACATCGAGTGTAGCTTCGGCTGTGTGGCACGTAGCGCCGTCCTGTTGAAACCAAATGTTGCCAATATCCTCCTCTTCAATTTTTGTGAACAAAAATTCGTTCAACATGGCCCGCTAACGATCACCATTGACTGTAACGGCCACTCCTTGCTCATTTTCGAAGAAAAATGGCCCAATTATGCCTCTGGACCAAAATCCGCACCAAACAGTGGCTCGATTTGGGTGCGTCGACTTTTCAATGTATGCGTGCGTGTTTTCTGTGCCCCAAATGCGACAATTTTGCTTGTTTACATACCCGCCAAGATCAAAATGAGCTTCATCTGAAAAGATGATTTTTTTTTACAAAATCGGCATCTTCTGATGTAGGCTACTGCCTGGCCAGCCGAGCCATTTGAATGAAATTATTTTCCATTATTAAGGAAGGATTGTACTTTCAAATAAAAAATGAAATTTGAGAAAATATTCAGTAGTTTTGTTTTTTTCAAAAAAAAAGTTATTTGGCGGACTTAATTAGCCGCTGCTATGTGGGTAGTCTAGTGACATAAATAAATTGAAATTGGAAACGTAAACGTAAACAACAGACATAAAGTATTGCAGTTAGTAGGGGCAAAAGCATGTAAATATCCAAATGAGCCGAACTTAGAATCACAAAATAACGAAGACATTTTGACAAACCAATTCACAACCTACACTTTAAAGTCGTGTCCAAACGACAGATTTTTGAGAAAACTTTTCATGACAATTTTAGATCTTTTGCCACAAGACTGCTGAGAGAAAATCGCCGCAGAAATATTTTTTGTATTCATATTTCGTTTTGTTCAAGAGGTGGGATTTGAACCACGGACTCTCAACTAATAAGCCAGCATACTAGTGAAGTAAAGTGTATTGAAAGCTGTCATAGCTGCTGTGTAAGATTGAGACAATCTTCTGTGAAATTTCTAGAGTTTTCAAGTTGGTTTATAAAATCTTTATTAACACAATCGAATGTCTGTTAATATAGGAGTTTAGATTTCCACTACTTGTCATGCTTTTAAGCGGAGACATTCCGATAGCATTGTAAGCATCGGTTTAAAAGTGGAGTCATTAAGGCTTAAGATGCCCGAAGACAAAATCGGGCACTTCTGAAAAAATGTGATTGTATTACAAGAATGGTTGTAGAGTGTAATTCTTTCATAATTAAGGAGCCGTGTTTGGCCTAAGGACAGCTGTAGGTGTGGCATGACACACAAAAAGCAAGGATAGAGTGATCCTACAAAGGAGATGCTTGATGGAAAGCATATGACCTCAGTCAATCCATTTTATATCGGGTTATTTTCTAAATACTTTCAATAAAATGTGAGTATATTAAGCATATCTTCGGCACATTCTGTGAGTTTTTTTTATCAATTAATGAACTGTTGACTCTAGCATGAGTTTAAATTCTAAATAAAATTGGTCGTTTGAAACAAAAACCCCAAAATTTATGTGATTTTCAATAACAGTTTGGAAACTTTAAAGCATTCAGAACAAAAAGAAGTGAACAGACTGCCCTTATAAGGTAGAGAAGCAGGTAAAAAAATCGAAATATTTTCAAAAAATTGTTTACAACAATAACAAAAGAACACTTGCATACATTTTGATTTTAGAAAAATTAATAACGTATTGTTTGCAGGCACTTTAAGAAACCAAGTGTATAAATAATCCAATAGAAGAGACAATAAATGTCACAATAATCCACTGATTTAATGTGATAAACAGCCTTTTGCTTTGGGCATTTTGGGGCACAAAGAAAAGAAGAAAAAATTCAAATTGAATGGAAATTCAATGTTTTTTTTTGTATAGAAAATAATCTAAGATTTATTTTTTGGTACAGAAAAGAAGAGAAGAGAATAAAATGAATAAAACTGTATAGAGACAGGCAGATATTGGAAACAAACAAAAGTTCTCATTATGGGCATCAAAAGAAGAAGAAACACCTGTAATGCGGTATCAGTGGTGACATTGAAAGTGTATTAATGAAATGAAATAAGAAAAGAAAAGAAAAGAGGAAAACATCATGAATGGTTGTTATCTTAATTAAAAAATACATTTTTTGTTGCAACATAAGCGAACAAACAGAACAGGCACGCATAAATTACTGCATTGGATTGGATTGGTTTGGTTTGGTTATGCTGCTGGCAGCCCCTTCATCATCACCATCTTCTCTTATGAGTGTCTCTCAGTATATTTACGTTACGATAATTATTATGAATTTCACTTTGGCTTAAAAGCAACGGCAACAACAACAACAACAACCGCAAAACAAAAATTGTTTCAATTTTGTCACCTGCTATGATGAAAAAAATAAAAAAAAAAATTTTAAATATGATCGCAAAAAAAAAAACACCCAACAAACCATGTCTAGATTTTCAGGTGAATGGCAGCATGAGTGCAAAAACGAAAAAACAAAAACAGAAAAAACTTTGTCTTGTTGCATTGGGTTGAGATATTCAATGTTTTTCTTCATTGATTTGTTATAATACTTGCAACATGCAAAGCGCCCACTTAATAAGTCATTAATAATATTTTCTTTCCTTCCTTTTCTTTTTTATTAAATTCTCAATTTATTTCATCTCTTTATTTATTATTTGCTGGTGGTTGCAACACAACAGTCAGTCACACAGCCAGCCAGCCTAGCAGCCAATGCTGCACTATATGATGTTGTTGTTGGCTAAAATAAAATGTTACAAAACAATATCGAAATACGAAATATTGTAATAACAATACAAGTTAACATAGCAGATAGATATTGTCAGTTACACCCAAAACCTTTTAGACACACAGCTATGATGGCTTTTAAACGTATAATTGCCAAGCATTATAGCATGGCCATACGTTAAGCAAAGCAAGGATCTGTTGGCTTGCTTGGAGTTCATTGGCTGCATGTATGTAAGTTGTATGGGAACTCAGTGTCTGTCTGTCTGTCGGTCGTTTGGTCGTGCGTCATATATACATGACAGATTGCATTTGTTTTTGTTGTTGTTATTTACCAAATAAGCAAAAAAAAACGTAAATAAAATAAAATGAATTGGAAATTTATTAAAATTTTTTAAACGTAAAAAAGTAAGAAAGAAAGAAAAAAAAAATGGAGGGGAAAAAATGTGAAATATCGCTGCAACACTTTTAATGTCGTGTTTGAAACTAAAACAGTTGATTTAATTTTGTAAAGCCTTTTGCGCTCCGTTTTAAAGTTTACTGTGCGTGAAACACAAGCAAAAAAAAAGAAAAATGCTTTGCTTGAGGACTAAACGGAGAAAAATGAAATTAAAAACCCCAAGTGAACACAACAGAAAAACAGAAAAAATAACGAAAGAAACAAACAAGACATTTTATGCTTTTCATGTGCGACACGATGTTAAGGCAAATGTTAAATCGATATTTTATTGACAGATGCGGCAGCAATAATAGCAAAACATGTTTATGCTGCTTCGTCTTTTGCCTCGTTCTCCTTCTGCTGCTTATTTTTGTTGTTGAACCAACGCAAAAAATTTTTTCAATATCACATAAAAATCCTCATCTGTATCAATAATAAATAAAAAAAAATATGCGTGAGATTATTGAATGGTCGCAGGAATAATAGAAAGCTTAACAAGGAAAGAAAAACAAAAAAAAAATAAAAAAAAAATTTTATGTAGTTTAACACTTTGATCGGGTTACAACTACGCCTTTTTCCTTGTACATACATACGTCTTTTTCTTCTTCTTCTTCTTCTTTTGATTTCATATTTATGGACTTTAACATGATGTCCGACTGTTGCTTGCTGCTATAAACCAACAAAACAACACAAAACTTAAATTACAACAACGAAAAAAAAAAAATACGATAGAAACTTAACCAAAGAAGACATTTATTTATTATTTTTATTTCTCTTGTTGTTGTTTTTGTTTTTGTTGTAACAATTTTCTTTCGTTTCGTATTTTTTTTCAGAAATATTTACAGTTTTTTAGTTATGATTTATGTTTTGATTAAATTTCATACACACACACACTCTATCGTACAATACACTCTTTACAATACTCGCCATCATTTTGCAACTGTTAATATTTCACATACACACGCATACACACATGTACTATCAGGCTAATGTAACACGCTTACGTTTCTAATTCCCCGAGAGGAAATGTGTGACAATAAAAAAAACTGTCACACAGATTTTATATTGCCCGACTGATTGAGAATAATTTGTTGTTTTTGTTTGTTTTTGTTTTTATTTTAAAGTTCCACAGGAAAATTAGACCATTAAGCGGTAATTATCAGCAAAAAAAATACGAACTAGCCAGGCTTTTGGCCAATAAAATTAAATTCGCAATTAAATATGATGAAATACGATAAGTATGATACAGTAGAAGCTTAAAATGCACTTAAATACGAGAGTTTGCTAAATTTGCAACACTGGAATTAAAAGGGCATTACTGTCAACATGAAATTGAAATCGAATAATTTCATACAGAAGAGCATAATATGAGCAAGTGAAGGCGCAGCTATTTTCCCAGAATTAAATATCATTTATTGTGCGATCTTTTGTGAAAACTAAACTTCAATCACTTTCATCAAATTTTTTAAATAAATTCGGTTTACTAGCCTTTCAAATTTCCGATTAAAGGGGACTAATATATCGGAAGACATACAGTCACACAAATAATTATACGCACCCCCCTAAAAATCATTTTTTTTTAAATGATAATATATGGACAAGTCAACTGATTTGTGCGCCAAATTTTTTTGTTTTGCGTCACAGCCGAACAAATTACATTTGTTCTCATCACTAAATATTACATTCGCCCAAAAATCAGTTGACTTGTCCATATATTATTGGGCGAATTCCAATCGTGGCTTTTTTCTCGGCACTCGGTTGCAAAAACCGTTCTTTCTCAAAACACTTCGAACTGTTTCGGAATGCACAATAACACTGTGATCACTTTCCGAAGTATTTCGTATTTCTACGGCTGTAGTCCTAGGATTTTTATCCACAATACCTTTTATATACCGGGCTACCCTTGAAGAAATTTTATACGAAATATACGTCGTACGTATAATTTTCTGTGGTGCCATATTGGTTTTAAGCAAACTGTAGTCACAAATTCATAGATTTTGGGAAACTTTTTTCTTTATTTAAGTAAATGTGTCGTTACAGACGCTAATGTAAAGAAATTTTAGATTAGAAGTTCATTACTTTTTAAAAAAATGTTTTTATGGTTCGTATAATTATCTGTGTGACTGTACATATCTCCGCAGTCTAGTAGATAGAGTGCTGGCTTATTAGACGTGAGACCTCGGTTCAAATCCCAGATCAGACATCGAAACGAAAAATTTCTTCAGCGGCTTTATCTCAGCAGATTTCTGGCAAAAACTCTGAGAGTAAATAAAAATTGCCAAAAATCTGTCGACTTTAAAAACTGCAGGTCCCGCCACTCATGTATAAAATGAACACACAGAACATTAGTGGTGTGGGAAGTCAGTTCGTTGTAATCCTGATTGAAGGATTGTAATAACCAATTACGTACTTAGGTATATATCGCACGAAGGCATTATCAGTCAGCCAGTAACCATCAAAGATGGGGCACGACCGGGCTCTCTATCTTTACTACCTACCATTCAAGGTAGTAGTTTAGGGAATCATCAATAGATCTACATCTGAACCGGCAGACATATATATATAGAGAGAGAGAGAGAGAATTTGGGCAGCTCATAGATTTTGAGTCGTGCAATCCAAACCCTGCAATTCGGCAAATGAAGCAGCAAAATCAAAAACAAAAAGCAAAAAAAAAGTAAGTACATATGTACATGCATACATACATCCATACATACATAATTGGTCATTACAAAAAACCCTTCCGTCAGGATTACGACCTAGTTTCTCACATCACTTATGTTTTGTGTGTTAATTTTATACATGAGTGGCGGCATCTACAATTTAAAGGCGACTCCGAACGACGAATTTTTTGACAAACTTTTTTATGGCAATTTTCTATTTATTCTGAGAGTTTTTGCCAGAAATCTGCTGAGAGGAAGTCGCCGAAGAAATATTTTTTTCATATTTTCGTTTTGATGTCTGATCTGGGGTTTGAATCGTGGCCTTACGTCTTATAAGCCAGCACACTACCTCCAGGACTACGGCGACGGCAACGGCTTAACTACCAACATAAAATTGAGATCAAAGAGCAGAAGAGCATCTGGAGGATCAGCTATTTTCCCAGAGTTAAACATCATTTACAGTGCGATCTTTTCTGAAGACTATAAACAATTTTCACTAAAATTTTTGATATAAGCTCAGTGTGCTAGTCAAAAAAATTTGCACAAAGACCTGTGGCACGAATTTGGTGGAATACCAGACGAGCGGGGGAAAGCACATACAAAGAATGCCGGTGAATCGAACACGTAGACCTAAGGATCGGGAGTAACACCACAAGGAAAGTGATCATGATTGGAACTCTCATGGTAGCAAAAAAGAAAGGCAGATCGAGTAATACATAGAGACGACCATAACTTGCATAACATTGAAACAGCGAGGCTTAAAAAAATGTCTAACGAGTAGACAGTAAATGCGACACATAAATGAATGATGAAATGTGGTTGTTGAGATCCTTCCTTGTTGCAATCAAAGGATTATAGTTACAAATTTCTAGGCACCCTCTTCCTTGCAAGGGGCGATTGAAAGGCCAAACATATGCCTGCTAGACCTAGAGTTTAGGTATTGTTTGATAAAATATCGAGCATCGGTTCTAACATCATATCGAATGGGCATCTAATTTGCAGAAAAACAATAATCAATAGCTTTGGAGTGAAGTCGTTGTAGCTTAGTAGGTAGTGTGTTGGCTTATTAGACGTAAGGCCACGATTCAAACTTCAGGTCACACATCTCCAACAAAACGGAATCTGTCAAATATTTCTGTCGGCGACTTCCTCTCAATAGATTTTTGGCAACAACTCTGAGAGTAAAATAAAAAAGCCATGAAAAGTTTCTCAACAAAACTGTAGGTTCAGCCACCCATGTATAAAATTATCACACACAACATAAGTGGCGTGAGAAATTAGGTTCATAACCCTGACTCCAGGGTTGTAATGATCAAATTACGTATGTATTGGCTTTGGAGTGCTAAAAATTACGAAATTGAGTCGATACATTGTTGCGTTGTACTGCAGATGGTAGTGAGTTAAATTCAGTCAGGTTGCAGAAATTTAATTGAAAATTGGAAAAGGCTTGCCCGATACTGGATTGTAAATGCTTGTTGCATTGTGGTATCTGATAAACTTGAGCACTCCTAAGGATATCCAAACGCTGCTGATTAAACTTAAGTTTGAAAGAAGTTGCCGTGGTTTAGTGTTGGCTTATTAGACGTGAGCCCACGGTTCAAACCCCAGGTCAGGCATCTCCAACTGAACAAAATATGAAAAAATATTTCTTCGGGGACTTGCTCTCAGCAGATTTCTGCTGTAAAAACTCTGCGAGTAAATAGAAAATTTCCATGAAAAGTTTCTCAAAAATCTGTCGTTCGGAGTCGACTTTAAACTGTAGGTACAGTCACTCATGTATAAAATTATCACATACAACATAACTGGTGTGAGAAATTAGATTCATAATCCTGACTGAAGGGTTGTAATGACCAAATTATATGTGTATTGGCTCTGGAGTGCTGAAAATTACGAAATTGGGTCGATACATTGTTGCGTTGTATTGTGGATAGTAGTCAGTCAGGTTTTACAAATTTAATTGAAACTCTTTGTACACATATATTGGCCAACTGGTAAAGGCTTGCTAGATATTGGATTATAAGTCCCTACAGTATAGTCGTATATAAAAAAAAAACTTAAGCGTCCTTAAGGATATCAACTCGCTGTCGATTAAACTAAAGTTTGAAAGAAACTCTAGGAATACTAGGAATAGCTGCTTTGCCAAATAAATTCCCTGGCATTTAATATTTAAGGGTAAAGAGATTAGATTCGTTCAAAAAAGATGAATAAATTCTACTTCAAGTATTGTTTCTGGTGTTGCTGGAGTATAAACAATTAAAATTTAATTCTCGAACAGCAAATGCATATGTAAACATAAGGCTTTAAAGAAATATAAAAAAAATCTTAAAAAGAATATGACTTACCTTTACACCCTTTTGACTGCTGAAATCTGTACTTAAACATTGCACGGCGATATTTATCTGGAAACAGAGAAGAGAAGAGAAAAGGGAATGAAAATAAAAAAGAATTGAAAATTTTTATTTCGCACAATTTTCGTTACAAAGAAAATTTTCAGAAATGCAACACAATCAATAAGGAAATCATAAACATAAAATGAAATTATCAGACACTAAATAAAGTGTATACAAAGACTGACTGACTGGCTGGCTGGATGGCTGGCTGGCTAAATCAGTGGTCATGCAATTATGAAAAGAGGAAAGAAAATGTATGGTTAAAGGAAAATTGAAATTTTGTTATTGTTGTTGTTGTTGTTGTTGTCTTCATATAACAACCAATAAACGTTGAACATGCAGTTATTTTACAGCATTTGTCATTTGGTATTAATTGCTAGAAAATTTACAAAAACACATACATACATACGTATGTACATATATACGATATACACACTGAGGCGTTTATATATGTACGAACGTAAATATTGTAAATAAGTAAACATGCAACAAACTAACAGGCAACCGAGGAATAATAAACCAAGAAAAAACAGAAAAATTAAAAGGAAAAACAAAAATACGAGCCAAAGATGCTTTAAAGTTGACTACTTAAACCATTATGGTGATGATGACTGCGTTTGTATTTGATTGCTAAAGCTGACAAAGATTTTTTTCTTGTTGTTGTTGTTGTTGCTTGTGTTGCATTACAAACTAGATGCTGCATCTAGTCTAACTGCAGAATGGGGGAGAGAAGGAAGTGTGGCATGTATAGGCACTTACAAGCGTAATAAACAAACAGAATGCAAGCAAGAAAGAAAGAAGGAAAACAAAGTTTTAATTTTTATTTAATATCGTAGTAAAAAGGCATAGACAGACACTGCAACATCTTATAAAAGTTGTTAAATGATGAATTCCTCTTCATTTTATGCCGTTCCATTGCGTTACTATGACTGCTACTGCATGCTGCTGCTGCTGCTGCCTGCTGCCTATTGTCTGTCTATTGCTTGCTGGATGCTTAAGCAAGATGCTGTACAAATAAATGATTGTGCGTACGATTGTCTGTTTCGTTTGTTTCTTTTTTTTTGTTTCAATGGAAATGTGTTTTAAACAATTTCGAAAATGTTATTGCAAAAAAACACAAAAACAACAACAACAACAATAATAGCAATCGTTGTACACAAAAGGGGCAAACTATTGGAAAATCCATCATTCAACCTGCATTCGCTAGACAAGAAAAACAAACAAAAATAAAATGCAACTACAAAAAACGCATAATCATTTACAACAACAAACACAGACACAATCAAAGAAACATAGCAACAGAGCAGCCATTTTTTTTAATGGCAAAGTGCAACAATGCACCATCTTAACAGCAAATAACCAAAAAAAGCCTTCTAGCATTTAATGGGAATTAATTAGCGAACACGGGCTTACCAAATAAAGCTTAGGGCAGAGCCACCACTCACTCATGATCGTCATCGTCATAGTCATCGTCATATTGCCACAGCCATCACCATCACCATCACCAACGCCATTCATATTAAAATCACAGACATCATCATCGTCAACTCAGGCAAAAGTCTCGTCTGTTTTTTTTTTATGGTGTAGACATTTAGACGTTTTGAAAAACGTCTAACCAACCATTCAACCTGCATTATGATTTGCAGAGAAATTTTACTACTTAAACAACAACAACAACAATGTCATGCATAGTGGTGGCAGATTACAGTTGTGTTATGCATGCATATGTGTCACTGTACGCCAGGATTATAATGCAACGCCTAACTTGTTGACATCACAGAAAGAGAGAGAGAGAGAGAGTGAGAGAGGAAGCCAGCAAATAGAAAAGGAGACAAGGAATTGTGCAAATGAATTTCTATTGTGAATAGCAAACAAACAAAAGTCCACTTGAAACATTTCAAATCTTTTAAAAACGACCATAAATGTTCGGCGAGTAAAAAAAATTTAAAAGATTTCCTTGCCTTCATCTAGCACCACCACACCAACCAGCCAGTTAGGCCCCATCTATAGACAGAATAATGCTTTAGAACCATAGAAAATCCCATTAAACTTAACAAAACACATTGTTTAAGCCACAAGAAAAAATTAATTACCTGCCGAAATGGCCATTACAAATACAAACGAGTGTAAATCCATACGTACCACACTCATATGCATGCATGTATGTACATACATATGGCCATGCATATTAGGATGGATGTCTTAGCTTAGCTTGGCTTGGCTTGGCTTGGCTGGGATAAATTCATTACCAAAAACGGTCAACAGTAGTTAAAGTTATGTAAAGTGTGTAATTTTTATTATTTTCTTTCAGTTATTTAATGCCACATAAAGTATAATGCCCCATGACACACCTCTGTATACATTTGCAGGCAGTCAGTCTATCAGTCAAGTCAAGTCAGTCTGCCAGTCCAGCAGAGAAGAACATTTTCATTTCAACAAAAACAAAAAGTCACAATTTTTTCCATTTTACGGCCTTTTACTTCAACATTGTTTACTTATTTCATTTTCGTATTGCTTTAAAGGCTTTTCAAATAGCCGAAGTCAACAAATTGCAGAAATTTTTGAAAGAAAATTTCTTTTTTTTTCTACTAATTTGTCGAAACCTGCGACAACTTATAATGACCCTTCATTTCCTTTGAGCTTCAAATGTAAAACTAAAAGCGTTAGTTTGATTATTCGCAATTACATCTCATGTCATGGCAATCTTTACTCACAGTGAGACTCTACGTGCTAACAGGTAGCATCCAGATCGTACACAGAGGCATGCCAGACACTTCATATCAGGAATTCTTTCTAACGCTTTGCGACCAACACCCTTCTCGTTCGACTTGAGTCCTCAGACAAAAAGTCTTCATTTATACCAACGTTGTTGCAATTGGTGGGTTCGACAAGGGCCTCAGTCACTTTACGGAAGAGCCCATTTGTGCTCTTCGCATTGAGATTTGTTATGCACTAACCCTACAAAGGCAATTGTTGCCAGATAACATGCCACACTGCGACTTGATGTCCTATCACAGTGGCACACTATGCCACTTCTCTGCCCTATGTGAGGGTATATCACTCTGAAATTTTATTCAGTAAAAACTGGGCCTCATACTTTTCATCATCCGAGATTGAAGAAAATTTTTGAAGAAAATTTTTTTTCTGAAGATATCTGTTTCGTCTCCAGACTACTTTTGTGTGTTCCAAGCCCCAGTAATAGCCATTCATCAGATTTCGAAAATGCTATTGAATGTTCGAACACCTACTACTACTCTGACAGCCAGCTAGCAAACGGAGAGCCCTTTCGAGTTCAGCTTTCAACTCTAAATCAGTTTTGTGTCCATCTCATAAGGATGTTCCAGGTAATAAAGCAGAAATGCTTCTACTAGATCACTAGATCACTATCAGATCTTGTCATGAAAAGGTCAGGTCATGAAAAGAGGTACATTTCTTACCTCCTCTTAAACTATCTCTCAGACAAAGATATCTACTGGACACTGAAAAATTCTGAATTGAGGAGTAATCTTACTTCCTTGACAGATTCATCATCTCTAAATTGTACAGAAAGCGTCTTATTCAGCTACTTAAACTGGACCGTAGGGTCATCTCTGACACTAAATCTGCTCTCACAGATCATTGCATAATACGTAGGCATGCGAAATAATTTAATTTAAAAACTTCTTTAGAGGTTCTTTGGGGTCTACATAAAGCTCGATGCAGACTTCCATTACTTCGCTCGTACTTTATCAAGGACCCACCGATAGGTGCGTTAATTGATATCAAATTAATCACTGAATTTATAAAACTTTCATGCAAGTTCTCAGCTCGATTCTAAGATATCGAAAATTAATGCAAACCACCGATCTGGTGGGCATTGGTGGTTAATAGTTAGTTTGTGGTCATTGCTTTACAACATTCCCCTTTGTTTGCTCTAAGTGAGCTCAATTTTCTACAGAGTTGTTATTCCTTTCTTTTAGCGCCGTAGTTTAGTAGGCTTATTAGACATGAGGCCTCAGTTCAAACCCCACGACAGACATCAAAACGAAATAATATTTCTTCGGCGACTTCCTCTCAGCAGATTACTGGCAAAAACTCTGACAGCAAATAGAAAATTGTCATGAAAGACTTCTGAAAAATACGTCGTTCGGGGTCGACTTTAAACTTGTAGGTCCCGCCACTCATGTATAAAAATTAACACACACAACATAAGTGGTGTCAGAAACTAGGTTCATAATCCTGACTGAAGTGTTGTAATGACCAATTATGTTATGTATGTTATGTATGTAAACGTATTGGGCTATTGGGTTCTGTAATACAATTTCAATTCTTGTCGCAATGTGAGCAATCCGAGCGAAAGTGTTTATACTTCATCTGAACTTAATCTTGAATTTCAAGCAGAGAAAACTGAACCTCAGACATGGTCATCTGCAGGGAAATCCTACAATTTGAGAAACAATTCAAGAAATCTTATTCTTAAGATATCAGTCTGGCTCTCAGTCTACTATAGTGCCTTTCAGTTCAAAGTTATGGCCATTAATCACATTGTAAAATAGGTTCGGAGTAAAAGAGAATCTAATACAAGCCAAGCTGCAACCAGATATCTCTTTCGAGTAAGACTTTAAACTCTAAATTAACTATTAACTGCAGGAGATTCCTTTTATGTATTCTCGCAGCAGTTTAGTGTCCAGCTTATATAGATTTCTAATCAGAAGAATATTCCGGAGAAAAAAGCGAAAATACCTATCCATTTATGAAAATAGGTAGACTTTTACCACCGTTAACCTTTCTTTCAGGCATAGGGTTGTACCGTATACAGATAAATCATGAACTGAGAAGAGATCTTGCTTCACTACAACTATTTAAAGTGGATCGCCGGGCTGACTTCGTTTCCATATTTATTTTCACATGGCCTTCCATAATTATCTACAGCTTCAGAGAGACTTCTGTACTTTTACAGGATCTGCCTCTAGCTCGATGCAGACTTCTCCCACTTGGCACAGATTTTCTCGAGTATCCAACAGAGTTAGGTTAGGTTAGGTTAGGTTAGAGGACGTGTACTTGCCAATAAAGACAAGTACAGTACCCGGAGGTCGAATTGACCCATTGTACAACGTACTTACAGAGGGAAGGAGAGCCTTGATGTCGGCTCTCGACACAGAATTCAAGCTCTCAAAGAAGTCCCTGCCAAGGGGAGGTTCGATAGTCTTCAACTCCTCCTCATCGCAACATGCCCTGCAATAGTCCGGCTGGGATCTGTTCCCGATCCCCGTCAGCGACCTAATCTGGCAGTGTCCAAATCCAACAGAGTTAATCGACAGCAAATTAATCATTGAACTTGTTAAACATAAACGCGATTTCTCAACTTGTTTCTAAGGGGGTCGTGCCCGTCTGCTAATGACTTCTGTAGAGTTTCTGCAGGCTCTGCCCTCAAGCTCGATACATCTCCTGCTTGGCTCACATTTTCTCGAGAATCAAAGAGAGTTCATCGATAGCAAATTGATCACTGAACTTGTTAAACATTCACGCAGGTTCTCAACTTGTTTGAAAGGAAGTCATGCCCTAATGCAAGATCCCTATGCTGATTGTAGAGGTTGTTTAATCAATATTTGTCAGTTCAATTTAGGGCATCGCTTCACATTGTTCTGTTTTGTCTTCTCAAGTTATCATTGCTTTCTATCCTATCGTATATAACCTCAAAATTGAATTCAACAGCAAAATAAACAAATGGAGTTGAGGAATGTGAATTTAAAAATGGATGGCCTGGAAAATTCATCTGCTTAACAAAGCTTGAGTTACTAAAGCCAATCAAAGCAAGAAAATAATGAATAGAAGGGGAAGATGTTTTTTTTTTTTTTGGAATTGTGTGTGTATCTATTATTTCTTGCAACACTGTGTTGTTAATTAATTTGATTTGATTTTTTTGTTTTTCTACTGCCCATAGAAAAGATGATTTATTAAGAAAATGTCTACTGGATTTTATTATTTTTTTTTTTATTTAATGGAGACTAAACAAAACGTAAATTCTAATTGCAAATAGATTTTAAATTATTTTGTTTTTGTTTTTGTTTTTTTGTTGTTTCTATTGAAGTAAACAAGTGTCATAATTGGTCAGATAGTGTGTTGAGCTACATTTGTTAAAATATTTTTTGTTGTTGTTGTGGTTTTTTTTTAATATTATTTTGCATATTAGATTGCAATTTCTAAATAAATAAATTGAATAGTTTAATAAGCTGCTGCTGCTGCTGCTGTTAGAGCAATAAACTGTATGACTTGAGCAAAAAGTGGGATAAACTTTTTATTGGAAACGTATTTGAAATTCAAATGAAAATGATGAAGAAAGAAAAAAACCAAACGATTGAAAATATTTTAATACGGCTGACATAATCACCATAGAATGCGTTTGTAACAACTGCCATTGCATTGTAAACGATTGAAAACCGTTTGTGATTTATTAACCAAACTCAGCCAACGAAATACTTTTTTAAAAGATTTTTTTTTGTCTCAAAGACAAAAAATTAAAAAAAAAAATTACAAAATTATATACGTAATATAGGTATGCATGTATGTATGTATAGTATATTGTAATAAATAAATTAAATAACAAAAAAAAATATAAATAAATGGCCAGCAAATATGGTCCAAGTGGCGGTTAGTAAATGGCAGTACTGCTTGCTGTACTGTGGATATTATTGTTACTGACTTAGATTTTTCAATTTTTTTTATTAGAATTACACAGGAAATTGCAAATGATTTAATTGTATTGCATTTGTGTTCATAAAAATAAACAATTAAGTATACAAATACAACAACACCACACACCGAGACCATACATATATTTAATCTGTAATAAATTCATTTCAATTTAATTTCAATTAATTTTCCAACAATATTTCTATTACATACATACATATATACGATTTAATGCTATAATAAAAACAACAACACTAGAAAATTAAATTAATTTAATAAAAAAAAAATTTTTTTATAGTTTTGGTTTCCAAAGCCATTGTGGGATTTCTGCTAACAATTTAATCCACAAGCAAATGAAAATTTATTTTTCCTTTTCCTTTTCTCTGCATAATTATTTCGTATGCAACAACCAACAAAACTTTGATATTTTTTTTTTTTTTTTGACCTGAAAAGCCTATCAATTCCTTTGAAATACAATACAGTAAAGCAGACATCATATTAAGGCGACGATTGCAATTCTATTTTATTTTGTTTTATATTCTAAAACACCCCAATTTTACATTCGAAACAGTGTTTAAATTTTTCTTTTTTTGTTTTTTGGAAGGAGGCTGTTACTTTAAATCTCTGTGTCTAGCGTATTGAGTGTGAAATGTTTCGTATGTAAATTTATGGCGGCTATAATTCTCGTAACGATTTTTGCAATTGGCTGGCCAAGCTATTGAATAAATTTACATACCAAAAAAGAATTAACATATTGAACGTATGTATGTACATGCGCACTTATGTTTCCATGTACAGTAAAGGGCAAAACAACGCGAATAAATTTTATTTTAAGCGTTCATTCTGGATATTGGCTTCCGTTAGAAGGAAAAATTTAAACTGACCAACCCTACAGGGTTCTATAACTCCTACTCATCTCCACATACACTCAGCCACAAAAGTATACATACGGATAACGAATTTCAGAAATTTTTTTAACCAATTCGTTTTCGTTGAAAATCTTTGTAATTGTCTGACAACTTTCCTCGATTTTAAGACGGTCTTTTGCATTGGTTTAGAAATTTGTGAAATTTGTAAGTCGGATGCATATCTTTGTGGGCCTGAGCTGGGCCACAATTCAGTTCAATTTCAGAAATTTTTTAACCAATGCAAAAGACCGTCTTAACATCAAGGAAACTATAAAGATTTTCAACAAAAACGGATTAGTTGAAAAATTTCTCACATTTTTTAACCGTACGTATAATTTAGTAACTGTTTGTATGTATATTGTTGGAATTACAATCCTTTAGTTAGGAAAAATACCTCTTTTCCCACCACCCATGCTATGTGTCTTCATTTTATCCACGAGTTAATTGCAAAGCCTTTAGGAAAGTATTAGTTTACTACCGGAGCTTTTGCCAGATTATCTTTTTTTTTATTTCTTTCAATATGGCAGAGTTGAAGTTTGAACTCCAAACTCTGCTCTAAACTCTAAATCTCAAAAGAATGCGCTTAAAATTTTCTTACAGATCTCAGTCAGTGACTTGAAGCCACAATATCTCATAAAGGAACCAATTTGCTAATACCATATGAGGTTTACTATCAATCAATCAATGGCCAAAGGAAGCAGACTTAAAAAGCCCATAAAGGCAACAGATTGAACGAGTAGGACTAGTAAACATGTCATTTAAGGAATGAGTAACTAATCTGGTAAGGGCATACGTGTTTCCTGAAACTGTGTCAGCAGAAACTGGTCGTGATCTGGTCTCTAGACTCCACTCGTAACTTACATAACTTACATACATAATTGCTCTTAAACAACCCTTCAGTTAGGATTACGACCTAGCTTCTTACATCACTTATGTTGTGTGTGCTAATTTTTTACATGAGTGGCGAGACCTACAGTTTAAAGTCGACTCCGAATGACAGATTTTTGACAAACTTTTCATCTGTGAGTGGCGGGACCTACAGTTTAAAATCGACTTTGAACGAAAGATTTTGGAGATTCTTTTCATTACAATTTTCTATTTACTCTCAGAGTTTTTGCCTGAAATCTGCTGAGAGACAGTCTCCGATGAAATATTTTTTTATATTTCGTTTAGTTGAAGATATTTGAGCTGGGGTTTGGATCGTGGAATCACGTTTAATAAGCCAACACACTGCCTACTAGACTACGACGACTCCATCCCATATTGGGTTTACTGAACTCACAGGAGGAATAGTTCTATCACAGACAATCGATGTCCAAAAACTTAATGAGCCCATAGAGATAAAAGATTGGACGAGTAGTTGCTAGTCCTACACTTTATTCATAGAATGTGTAACTAATCTGACAAGGGCATATTGCTGTGTCACGAAACTGTGTTAACAGAAACTTATTCGATCTGGTCTCTAGACTCCTATAGTGTTCCCATTTACAACTTATACTAGGCAAATCCCACCGACTTTTGGACTGGAACGCATGATTGCCAGAGAGGACCTGCATGACTGCCAGAGGAACCTACACGTGTAGGATCAATGTCAGTTACGATCTTAAATGCTTTTCATACTGCAGAATTATCTCCACTTTGCAAATACTACTATTGTTATCAATAACGAGATCCTCACTTAAGTACCCAGCACCAAAGCATATTCATTCCAAAGGGGCGTATTAAAATGAATTAAAAATTCCACACATTTTCTCCGCAGCACTAGACTGAATAAGAAAATAAATTCAAATTATGAGTACTCGCAAGTGTTATAAAACTTTAAGTATTCCTAGTGATTCCAAGCAATTCGCTGTAGATATCGACGCCTCCGTTCTATAACATTCTAAGTCGAAAAAGTGTGTTTTGAGTTATGAGCTCTCAAAGTTTTCACGCGACATACGACCATATATGTATTCTAAGAAGATTTTTCCTTATAACTTCGAAACGGATCGGCGCATCTTAACCAAATTTTGAAAGTATTTTAGTTAGAGAACGTAGAATTTAAAAATGCAAGAACATTAAAAACGTTCTAAGTGTACTTATATGGAATGGAGACATCGATATTTAAAGACTCTTCAGCGTTCTTAAGCCCATGAATCATTTGTACTTTGAAATTCAAGCTTTGAATTGCAAACGACAAAACTAAGCTTATTTAATTCCGCGCTTCTTTATGAAGGCAAATCATGAAATGCTGCATCATGAGATAACCAGACTCTGTGCAAGTTTTTATGCACAAATGCTTACCACCACATCAAACGATCCATATTTAAATAAAACGATGGAGTTTGAGCTGGGCTTTGACCAGTGTCGTCACGTCTAATAAGCCAACATAGGGGGTGGAGAGGAAGGCCATACATACATATACATAATTGGTCATTACCATCCTTTAGTCACGATTACGACCTAGTTTTTTACACCATTTATGTTGTAGGTGTTAATTTTTTACATGAATGGTGGGACCTACAATTTTAAAGTCAACTCCGAAAGACAGATTTTTGAGAAAATTTTCATAGCAATTTTATTTACTAGCAGAGATTTTGCCACAAATCTGCTGAGAGGAAGTCGCCGAAGAAATATTTTTTTTAATTCGTTTTGCTGGAGATGTCTGTCATGGGGTTTGCACCGTGGCCTTGCGTCTAATAAGTCAACACACTACCTACTAAACTACGATCACATCATCCTGTTTTGAGTTTACTGAACTCACAGGAGAGATAGTTCTATCACAGACAATCAATGACCAAAGCAATGAGGCCATAGGGGCGACAGATTTAACCTAGTACTTGCTAGTCCTACACTACAGTTTAAAGTCGACTTTCGAACGACAGATTTTTGAGAAAATTTTCATGGTAATTTTATTTGACCCTCAAAGTTTTTGCCAGAAATCTGCTGAGGGGAAGTTGCCGAAGAAATATTTTCATATTTTCGTTTTGATGGCTAATAAGCCAACACACTGCCTACTAGACTACGGCGATTACTAGGAGGAAGGCCATACTTTCAAAAAATCGGCATTTGATGTTACCGGTCCTACATTCTCGATTTTGCTGCAGTAATGTTAAGCATGGAATTGAATCAAATTTCATTAAAAAGAAGTTAACATACTACGGTTAGTTTTGAGCCACACTGTATATACGTTTGTTTATTTGAATTTAAAGTTTCTAGTGCAAGAAAAGCAACAAAAGCAGCCAAAGCAAAAACAACGTCATTAAGTTGCGTGAGGTGCTAATTGCTGGTAATAACAATAATACGAAACACATTAGCATTAACCGATCGATTACGTCAACATTTTAAATGTTTCAACAGTTAATGAAAGAAATGGTCGTAGAAAACACAGATGTAAGTAAAAAAACGTTGAAAAAAAAACAAACGAATGGAAAATTGAAGGAGAATAATGGCACAAACAAATAAAGAAATCTATGTATACAGAGACAGAGAGAGAGAGAGAGAGAGAGACATTAAAGTAAATAAAAAACGTAAATGAATGAATAAATGAACGAATGTGTAGAATATTAACAACATGTTGATGTTAGTGTTGCCGTTGAATGGCATTTAGTTGACAGTCTTAAAAAATAAATAAAGTAACGTTTTTCAATTGGCTGACAAAACGTTGGGAAATGAAAACGCCTCCTTTTTTTCTATTTTTTCTATTTTTTTTTTTTTTTTTTTGGTTAACACTTGTGCTCATTACTGAATTGCAATAGATAACATGGCTTAATTGTTTTTATTTTTTTTATTTTTAACCTCCTTTTATTTGGGAATCTAGATTTCAACACTTCAATTTGAATGTTTAAAGTTTGTTGCTTAAGTCTTTTGTTTTTCTGTTGCAAACGAATCTAAAGTGCTTAGCTAAAGCCCGACTGAAAGGAATAATAATGATTATCCTTAATTTAGTTGTGTTAAGCTTGGAAATTATTTACAACAATTACCGCCTCACGAGTAGAAACGTTAATAATGCGACAGCGTGCAAGGAAACCAAACCGATTTTCATTGAAATGTAACGTATAATTCACTGGGCACATTACAGGCCAAGCCAAGGCATTACTTTTATATGTTGCCGACTTAGAACCGGGCTTTGGCATTTAACAAATAAGCGGCCAGGTGCTTAGGCATTTTTTTTGTTATACTTTCCATACACCAGGAGCAAGTGTTACACAAAATGCAAAAAAAAGACAGAAACGAAGCATAATAAGAGAGAGAAAAAAACTAACTTGGGCCACCTTAAAGTTATTTAAAGAAAAAAAGAGAAAAAAAGACAGCCAAGGCCTAAAAGGATTTCAAGCTGAATGACTTTGTTCATGCGATAATATTACGTGAATATGTGACTCAAAAAAAAAAAAAAGAAGTTAAACAGCCAAGCAGCCAAGCCACTCATGTAATTTTCTTTTTTTTTAACAACGGAAATTGAGATATTTTTCATAACTTATGGCTCATGAGGCCGTAGTAGAAAATAAATTTTGTATTTGCAACAACAACAACAACAACAATAATATTAGCTATTATGCTTTAAGGCTGTTAAAAAAAGGAAACAACAACACCTTTTTGTATCTAATTTAAGCAAAACAATATCATCATCATGAGCATGATCATCATGAGCATGATCATCATGATCATGATGATCATCAGTTGCTACTGGTTAAATGGAATGAATGAATAAAAAAAATTAACTCCCTTTTGCTTGGCTTTTATGCAATTAAGCTTGATTAGCCTTAATCGCTTAACAATATTTATAGGTTTTCATTAAACATTAAGAAAGAGAGAAGAAAACTACGGATATGAGACACTTACCTTGGCAGAACTCTCTAAGGGATTCCAATAGACTGCTATGGCATTGTGGGAGACTTCCTCGATGCAACCAACTAGACCCACAGAATTCTTGGTATCTGTAGAGGGGAAAAAAAAAGAAACAAAAAATTTAAAAAAAAAATTTAAACAAAGCATTTATGCATGATGCCGTCATTTGTCATCTTTATTCATATAATTATACGGACACACACACACACAGAGACATGCATGCATACATATACAATATGTAACTGCATATGGTTAACAAATTCATTTATTTTTTTCAAACATATTAGCAATTACTTATCAGCAATCCATAGATCTTTTGATTTTGAAATTACAAAACTATAAGGATGAGGCCCCAGACAATGTCTTACCCAGCCAGCCATACTCCCTGCTATTGCCAGATTTTCCAATTAGCCAAACGAATCAACAAAGACGCAGGTGATTGCTAAAGACTCCCCTTTACATACATACATATGTATGTATGTATATGCATGCATGCATAAGGTACTGAATATGCTTATGCTTATGGTCTAAGCTTAATGGTAAATGTAAGCCATGCATTGGGTGTCGTTGTATTGTGTATAAAACTAAAGGTTTTTAAAATTTTTTTCTTTCTTTATTTTTGTTATCAGCCATGAAATCTTTGTTATAATGGGCATTGGTCCATTGGCCCGCAACAAATTCATTCGATGCGTATTCAATAAAATTACAAAACTTTACAATATGATCTCAAATAACAAAAACAACAACACATACGGACCTTGTGAAATGATAAGCATCATTGGTTTAAAAGGCAGACAGACAGCCAGCCAGCCAGCTAGCCTGTCTGATATAAATTGCAAAGTGTACAAAATTTATATTTTAATGCCGAATATATGGTACGAGTATATTCAATATGACACTTGTTGTAGAAATAAAGATTTTATTTCCCTCCAACAACCAAAAGAATCAAAAGACATTCAATAGTAAAAAAAAAGAAACCAATGAAGTCACATTGTCTCAAATTACCATATGCACACGGTTGTATTCAGATGTTGTGTTTAAAACACAAGAAAAGAAGAAAAAAAATGATCATAAAAATTAACATTAATTTGTATATGTTGCAACAATAACATCATGATCATCATCATCATGATCATCATCGGCATCATCATTATCTTTCATTACCATTAAGCTTAAATGAACAACTTATGCCCGCGCATAAATTTCGTGTTTAAATGTGTGGGTGTCACAGCAAACAGTCTTCGGACTTTTCAATTAAAAATTGTTACAATTTTAAACGAATGCAACTTTCACACGCAACAACAAACACCCACCCACCCATAAAATGTTTGATGGTTTATCTATCACACACTTACCAGCATCTAAAATTCTTTGTTTTACCGAATGCTGTCGACTGTGCCAGAATTGCCAGGCTTTGATTTCATCTTCAGGCGATTTTTCTTCACGGAACATTAGCATGATGACACTCTGTTTTTGGAATAAAAAAAAAGAGGAAGAAAGAAAATTAATTATGAACACTTATACATACATACATATTAAAAAGCATAAATAGTATGAATATAAAGGGTCCGCCAAATAACGTTTTCTTTTGAAAATGCTTTAAAAACAAAACTACTGAATATTTTCTCAAATTTCCTTTTTTATTTGAAAGTACAATCCTTTCGGTTAATAATGGAAAATAATTTCATTCAAAAGGCTGCCTCGGCTGGCCATGCAGTAGCCTACACCATCGGTCCAATTTTTAAGCACATTATCGATTGTGTGCAGCTGTATTTCACCAATGACTTCACGAATATTGTCCTTTAAAGCGTCAATTGTCTCTGGCTTGTCGGCGTAACACTTATATCTTTGACGGCACCTCACAAATAATAGTCCAACGGTATCAAATCGCAGCTCCGAGGTGGCCAAACGACATCAGCTCTGCGGCTGATAATGCGATCTTCAAAAACAGGGCGCAAAGCATTGAGTGTAGCTTCGGCTGTGTGGCACGTAGCGCCGTCCTGTTGAAACCAAATGTTGCCAATATCCTCCTCTTCAATTTTTATGAAAAAAATTCGTTCAACATGGCCCGATAACGTTCGCCATTGACCTTAACGGCCACTCCTTGCTCATTTTCGAAGAAAAATGGCCCAATTATGCCTCTGGACCGAAATCCGCACCAAACAGTGACTCGTTTTGGGTGCGTCGGCTTTTAAATGTATGCGTGCGGGTTTTCTGTGCCCCAAATGCGACAATTTTGCTTGTTTACATGCCCGCCAAGATCAAAATGAGCTTCATCTGAAAAGATGATTTTTTTTGCCAAAATCGGAATCTTCTGGTGTAGGCTACTGCATGGCCAGCCGAGGCAGTCATTTGAATGAAATTATTTTCCATTATTAACCGGAAGGATTGTACTTTCAAATAAGAAAAGAAATTTAAGAAAATATTCAGTAGTTTTGTTTTTAAAGCATTTTCAAAAAAAAAGGTATTTGGCGGACCCTTTATGATAGTAGGAAAGTGATCCTTTCCACACCATCACCTTCTTCTTTCAAGCAAAAGTCAAAAGGTTTTAAAAAATTTCCTTCCTTTAAAAAAAATGGAAAATCCCAAAGAAAAAAAATTCCTTCTTTTTCCCCTGGATTTGCATAAATCCGTAAATGAAATAAACGATCATTCTTCGTTCTTAAGATAAAACCCAAGGAAAAAATTCCCAAATTCAAGATAAAATAACAAACAACCCCCCTTCCTTCCATGTTAGTTGCGTTGATGCGTTGCTCTGCAATAATGAATGAATTTGCTATGCTTAGTTAAAGGCGATATAAAGATAAATTGCTTAGCAATGAGTTTGATTTGAAAGATTTCAGTTTTTCGATCATAAATAATTTCGCTTCAAAATAAAAAAAAAACGAATTTGCATTCGTTCCTTTTGATTCAATTTACTTGCTCGTATAGTGCTTATAGCAGATACAGGGATGCTGGCTGGCTGGCTTTTATTCAGGATGTATGTTGTATGAGACGAAAGGCTTAATAGTTAAACAAACATAAATTAAAGCTGACACTTTGTTCCCTTATTTGTTATTATTCTTAAAATTTTTTTTTTTTTTGTTTCTCTATGTCTGTTTTCCTTTTGGAAGTCATTTCTGTTTTAATATTCATTTTAAATTTTATTTCGAAAGGAAAACGTAGCGAAAAAACAGCCTTAAGATGGTTATGTTGTTTTACTTAAGCCTTTCAAATAATTTATTGGAATTTTATGCAAATAATGCCACATGCATTTTGGATGCAATTTCTCTCTCTATCTCCTTGTGGCATACATATGTACAGCTGTATGTACAGTGTTGTAAGAAATACTAGGATAAGATAAGATGACACCAAAAATTTTCAAATTTTTTTAAAATTTCTATTTACCATCGCATAAGAAATAAAACAAAGGTACAGCTTTTAAGAAAAATCATAGTAATTCAAAGAAAATAATGAAAAATATAAAAAATCTTTAAAAATAAAGCCTATTTGAGGTCAGTCTTAAGTTGTAACAGAAGGAAACTCTTAAACTTCTGTTTTGCAGCTAAGCTCAGTGATTTGTCGAGAATGAACTTAAAAGAGTTTAAATCGATTCATTATAAACTCCGAAGCCGAACGATTCCAGGACTAGGGGAAATGACGTAATATGTGTTTGCCTCTCGTGTTTATTGCTGCTTCTTATCTGTCCAACTGATAGGAAAATATTAGCAACACTGTCGCGTATTCAAAACAAAATGTTTTTATCAATATTACGCGCCCCCATTAATTCCAAATTCCTGAGTCTAAAATAAATACTCGCTATTGCAACCTTCTTTATATTAGATAAGTCGGTCAATGATGTCAGAACGTGAGTGAAAGAAACCTCCGTCTTTTTATTACTACACTACACTACAAGACGCTCATCCTACCCGTGCTTCTTTATGGCGCAGAGGCATGGATCCTATCAAGCACTGATGCAGCAGCCTTGAGAGTATTCAAGAGAAAAGTCCTACGTAAGATCTTCGATCCATTGCGAGTTGGCAATCATTTCCGCATCCGATCTAACAGTGAGCCTGTATGAGCTCCTCAACGACATGGACGTTGTACAGTGTATTGATATCCAGGGGCTGCTCTGGCTCGGCCATGTCGTTCGAATGGAGTAGAATGCTCAGGCGAAACGGGTATTTGATGCGGGGATCTACGGAAGTTGGCGAAGAGGACGACCTTGTATCCGTTGGAAGGACCGAATCGAGGAAGCCCTGCCATCGATTGGTGTGACCAACTGGCATAGGTGCGCAGGTATAAATCCTTTAATCGGGTTGTTAATGGCCAATTAAGTAAGTAAGCAGGGCACTAACACATGGGGTGAAAGACTCACAGCTCCTGCGGAAGTCTTTTGTCGGAATGCTAAGTTTTTAGGAACGCCAGCCAAAAAGATAGTGGCTCGTGTAAAATTGCTTCTGTGTGATGGATGGCCATACGATTTAAGAAGTGAGTCGCTCCTATTTTTATCCATGAGGTGAACGACTCACAGCTCATGCAGAAGCCATTTGCCGGAATGCTTTTTCGGAATACCCGCCAAAAAAACAATGGCTCGCGTAAAATATCTTGTGTGTAATGGATGGCCATATGGAAGTGAGTCAGTCCTATTCTTATCCATAAGAGTCCAGTCTAGTAATACTGCATGTACCCTCTTGCTGCCAGCGAGGTTGAGCTTCAGTGTAAAACAAGTGAATAACAAACGTACATATGTACATACATAATTGGCCATTACAATCCTACATTCAGGATTACAACCTAGCTTTCTCACACCACGTATGTTGTGTGTGTTAATTTTTATACATAGGTTGCGGGACGTAAAGTTTAAAGCCAAATCCGAAAGACAGATTTTTCAGAAGTCTTTCATGGCAATTTCGTTTTACTCTCAGAGTTTTTGCAAGAAATCTGTTGAGAGGAATTAGCCGTAGAAATATTTTTTTTTTTTTTCAAATTTATTTTCATTGGAGATGTCTGACCTTGGTTTTGAACCGAGGTCTCACGTCTAATAAGCCAATACACTACCTAGTAGACTACATCGATAGGGAATAACATCCAATTTAATTGAGGCAATCGGAATACCTATGTCCTTTAACATGCTGAAAATTAGGAGCTTCGTACCGGCACTTGACAGCTCATCAGCAATGCAATTACCAACGATATCCCAATGTACGATACCATGCAATATCCACCGTGTAATATTGAACGGATGTTGTCATTGCGGACTTAATCGCACTTTGGCTGCCATAGTAAATCAAGAGAATTTCCTAATGTACCCGTATAATAGTGGATGGACGTTGAAAATACGTTTGTTGTGGACTTAATCGCACCCTGGCTGTCTTAGTAAGTCAAGAGCATTTCCTAATGTACCCGTATAATAGTGGATGGACGTTGAAAATACGTGTGTTGTGGACTAATCGCACCGTGGCTGCCCGAATAAATCAAGAGAAATTCCTAATGTACTCGTATAATAGTGAATGGACGTTGAAAATACGTTTGTTGTGGACTTAATCGCACCCTGGCTGCCTTAGTAAATCAAGAGAATTTCAACGATATCCCAATGTACCCGTATAATAGTGAATGGACATTGAAAATATGTTTGTTGTGGACTTAATCGCACGGTGGCTGCCCCAGTAAATCAAGCGATTTTCAAAAAAATTCCAGCCCGATGCGGTAATTGGTAAAATCGCTCTTTTGGAAGGAACTTAATTTAACTGAAAACGCAATTGAATTTACGTACTCTTAGCGAGCATTCTTATCTGCTGCTGAAATGTGGCAACTAACCACTAAGCATCTATCAAATGTCGAGGTTAGAGCATGGATGAGTCCCCTCTATGCCAGAAATTCACAGTACAGACTCGAATCACTGCAGTGTCTTCCTGATGGATGTCATGGCTATACTCATGGCGATTAAATGTTTTCAAAATCTTAAGTATTGTCCCTATTATTAATATCTTGCCATTCTTTCATTGGGAATTTTTTTGCTTACATATATGGCATATGCAAATGAAAATCCATTAGATTTGAAAGAATATTTTTTACAGCATGCCAAGCATTAATGCTTGGTACCTATCTTAACAAGTGTCCCTATTATTTTTATCTTTCTTTTCTTTCATTGGAAATTTATTTGCTTACTTATACGGCTTACAAGAATGAAAATCCACTCGATTTGAAAGAATTTTTTTCATAGGAAGCCATTAATAAAAGCTTGGTAACTATCTTAACAAGTGTCCCTATTATTTTTATCATCCTTTTCTTTCACTGGGAATCTATTTGCTTCTTTATACGGCTTACAAGAATGAAAATCCACTCGATTTGAAAGAATTTTTTTTCATAGGACTCCATTAATAAAAGCTTGGTGCCTATGTTAACAAGTGTCCCTACTATTTCTTTCATTACTGTGTGTACATAGTATGCATATGTATATATGTGTTTTATATCCCTTGTGAAATGCATCAATGTTATCATGTTATCATGAGAGAAAATAAATAAATTTACGGCGATAAAGAAAAATAAAAAATAAATTCAAATTCAAATTAAAAAAAAAAATAAAAAAATACAGCGAAACATAGCAACTTTAACAGCAAAGTTGTTGTACAAAAAATTCATGTTTGAAAATGAAAAACAAGCACGAGAAACAAGGCTACGAAGAAGAAGAAGACAAATAAATTATGGCCAGCCGTGTAGACGTAACATAAAGAAAATTGATATCGTAAAAATTAATACAGTTAAGCATGTCTAACGAACGATATGTCTCCGTTAAGTTCGTTCGTTGTCTAACAGTTTTATGGCGTGGTCTGAAAAATTTCTAATTTTTCCTCATTTTTCTTAGTTTTTTTGCGTTGACTTTTTTGAGATAACATAGCCTCAAGGCCAGTTTTTCTTTTGAAAAAAAAACCGAAAACCAAAAACAGTTGGAAAAAGAAAACTACGCATGTATGTAGACGTATAAAAACCATTCGATCATCTAACAAACGCACTGGAAATATCACAGTTAAAATGGTTTTTTTCTGGGCTTTTTTTCTGTTTTTAATGAATGAGTGAAAATCATTAAAAAAAAAGAAAATGATATTAAAAATGCAACAAAATTTATTTAATTTATATGGAGAAAATACGGAATAATTTTTTTGTTTGTTTTTCTTTAGTTTTCTTTATTCAGTTTTATTGCAAAGGAAAGTTTTCAAAAACTTTTATGAGACAAAATATTAAAAAAATAAAAAAATGACAGAAGCAATTAAAGAAAAATCGTTAAAAAATTAAAACATTTTTGTACATAAGTACAGACATATGTATGTACATATATATGTATACCTTATATATCTATGTACATATGTACATACATATGTTGCCTGAGAAACTTCAATTGTATGCATTACAATATAAGCAACAAAAGTAACAAATTGCTGTTTAAATGAGTAAAGAAAAGAAAAGAAAAGCAAACAAAAAAAAAAAGATTTAATTTGCATATCCTATTGCCTTATACAGTTTGTTATCTCCAGTATTCAAATGATTGATAACACATTTGCTTAAAAAGATCTCAATTACTCACTGACTAGCAAAGAACGAACGCACGAACAATCTTGGTCTTGGTCTGGCTGGTACGAACTCATTTCTTAGGCCTAAACAAACACACTTGAAATCAATTTGAATTCGTATCATTGTCTTCTGTCTTCTGTCTTCCAATAGAATAGAATATGGAAATAATGCGCAAATCATTTATCATCTATCAACGGCATCATCATCTTCCTTAAGACACATAGATCATCAGATTGAAATCACTGTCCTAATGTGAAATGACATTGACGAGTGCAGAACATGAAGTTGCTGCCGAAAAAGCTACTTTGCATAACAAAACCTTAAGAAAAGGTTGCTTTTCTTTACCCCCCTCCCTTTAATGTCTACGGAAGTGCTAAAATTTTAAATCATGCGTAACATGACAAATCACTAACGTTTGTTTACACAATTCCATTCTCTTTCTTTCTTTTCTTCTTTTTTCTCTGTCTTCACATTTCATTTCATTTCTTTCTTTACAAAACAATAAATGCCTGTTGCCTGCTACCGTTGGTTGCTTGTTTTTCTTTTTTTTAATAAAAATTCATTATCCTGTCTGTCTGTCTGTCTGTCATTTGATGCCTTATATCACCCGTTAAATGTTTATTTAAGCTTTCGTTCTCCCTTTGGCAAGAATTTATAAGAAACTCAACTCAATTCAACTCAATTCACGTCGTTAATCATAAAGAAAACCTTTGTATTCATTTGTAGGCCGCTTCTTTCAGTTCTATTCTGTATTGTATTCTCTTGAAGTTGTCCTAGATGCTCGACTATTTAAGTACTTCCAATGGCAAAAGCTCGGAGAGTAATTATAATTGCTTCTTAAAAAGCTTCTCACATCTGTTGTTCACAGTCCTTTCTTTTAAGGTCCACTGCTCATGGTTAATATTAACGCTCACCAAATTGATAGCCTGACAAAAGAAGCCTAGTCGACATCCTGACTAAACGTTTCTATGTATGGCTGCTCAATACCTTTCAAGGGCGGAATACATAACCAAGAAATATGTTCGAGGAAATGTCTTCATAGGCGAAAGACAGGTACTCGCATGATCATCTTAAAAATGTTAATTGAGTCTCGGAACCATCTTGGTGGAAATGTCTTCATAGGTGAATGACGGGTACTCGCATTGTCATCTTAAAAACGTAAATTAAGACTCGGAACCATCTCGACATTTTAGGAGATCGTAAAGAACCTACAAAAAACCTGGAAATTGTGAAAAAGTGTTCGGTGTTCTGGCAATCATTCCGAATCGTAAGATCGTGTGTTCGATCTCAGATCATGCTCTTTCGAGCATTCAGAATTATCTTCCCTGACCTTAAAGAATAGGTTTCAAGTCAGCCTAGTTTTAATCCTCGGAGCCTAGGGCCTTGCTACAAGTGTATGGACCTGGACATAATACAGGGATTCCACTTGTAAGCTGAGGTTCATGCAATTTTAGTGTGCATTGAGATAGACTTAAGCAGGGATATTAGAGGCAGTCGCCGTAGTCTAGTAGGTAGTGTGTTGGCTTATTAGACGTAAAGCCAGGGTTCAAACCCCAGTGCAGATATCAAAACGAAATATAAAACAAATATTTCTTCGGCGACTTACTCTCAGCAGATTTATGGCAAAAACTCTGATCGTTAAATAGAAAATTACCATGAAAAGTTTCTTAAAAATCTGTCGTTCGGAGTCGACTTTAAACTGTAGGTCCCGCCACTCATGTATAAAATTAACACACACAACATAAGTGATGTGGGAAGCTAGGTTCTAATTCTGACTGAAGGGTTGTAATGACCAGTTATGTATGTATGTATGTACAGTAATCCTTCGATTTACGTCGCCTCGATTAACGTTGTTTCGATTTATGTCGTCAAATTTATTGTTCCCTCTAACGTCAATTTGCGTCGTCATTCGATTTACATCGCCTTTTTGTGGAATCAACTGCGATGTAAATCGAGGGATTACTGTGTGTGTATTAGAGTTGCGTAGATAATTATATTTGCAGATAGTCTAGACGCACTAAGAACACTGGCATTATTTTTTATGGGACTGTAGCTTCTACAACTCGGTGCAACACTGCTAACGATGAACAAATTCGCGGCAAACTTTATGGGATAGAAAGGCTGGGGGAGGACGTACTAGGTCCCCAGGTCAAACATGTTTTCCTATGCTGAAGGGCTATTTAAATTACGACTGACGAACAAAGGTTAGAGACCCAACTATTTGAATGTCCTGGATGAGATCAATTGCGTATTCTTTTCAGTGTGAAATGAATCCCCAGGACATATTTTGTTTAATCGCATTGCTTTGCATTAAAAGCAGATTTCTTGTTTTGAATCCGAATCAATTGGATCTTGAGGAAATCAGATATGTTCCTATTGGAAATTTACTGGACCTTATTTAAGAGCAGCGACATTGGTAGGGAGGAATGCATGCAGACAATGTAAAGTTTCTGATTGTGGTCAACGTGGCGAACACCAGGACGATCTTTGTCTTGCTGAATTCAAGTTGACACGCAGCCTCCTCGTGGCCCCTCCTGGATGGCATTCTAGCACCCGCTAGATGCGTGCAGCGATGTCCAATCCCCTGGACATTAAATTTGGGCTGTGCGTAGGGCTTGGAACCCACCACGTAAAACGAATATCCAATGAAAACTACAACAGAATCCTATGAAAAGATCCCCCCTTAAAAGTTGATAATTGCAACTGACCACTCAGTATAAGCCACTTTAAACAATTTTGTGTAATTGAAGATGGGAGCTCCTAGCACTTTCTTTATGGTCGCTCTTCATTCTGCAGACAAAGGAGACCAAGATAGTAAAGGCAGCCTTTTTTTAATTGGTCATTACAACCCTTCAGTCAGGAATACGACCTAGTCCCTCACACCACCACCATGTTGTGTGTGTTAATTTTATATATGAGTGGTGGGACCTACAGTTTAAAGTCGACTTCGAACGACAGATTTTTGAGAAACTTTTCATGACAATTTTATTTACTTTTTTTTTTGCCAGAAATCTGCTGAGAGGAAGTCGCCGAAGAAATACTTTTTGTATTTTGTTTAGTTAAAGATGATTGACCTGGGGTTTGAAACCTGGCTTTTTCGTCTAATAACCCAACACACCACCTACTAGACCAAATTTAATTCATGAAAACAATACTCCTGATAGTATATGAGTTCCTTAGGGGCCCTAGATTGGGTGGCCAATACTACAGCTCTTTTTCTACAAAATTTTTGTCATCATAATATTTACATACCTTAACTGTTGTATTTTTAATGGGCTTGTCTGCATCCGGGATATATTCCAATGTAATACCATAAAATTGTCCCTTGTTGATGTAAGTTATTCGATCATCCTCTCGCCTTTGTGACGAACTTATTGGCGATTCCAGATGATATTTGAAACCAACATTTGTGAATCTGAAAACAAATGAATGACATTTAAGTTTGAGGTTAAGTTTAAATAAAGAATTGTTTTTTATTCTAAATTTGAAGGCAAGATGATCTTTAATTTTTTTTTTTAAGAGAAACATTGAAATTGAATTGAATTTTAATGGAATCTAGGGACAGAGAGAGAGAGAGAGAGAGAGAGAGAGAGAGTGGAGTTACACATACATTTTTGGTATTTGTATCTTGTCCGCATCATTTTGACGTCCAAAGTCATGCCAGGGTCGTGAACGTGTAGCACTGCCATTGGCACTAGTACCGCCCAGTGAGGTTGTGGGACTATTTTGACCACCATGAACATTAACAGCACCACGTTGTATGCTATTCACCGATATGGGTATGCCACCATTATTATCCAACAATGAGCCGGGCTGGCACAGTTCCGTATAATCAAAGGACTAAAAATACAAAAAAAAAACAAAAGAAAACAAAAATGAGTTTCATTGAAAAGAAAAATAATAAAAGTTATCCTACTCTTTGGATATGATATGATATGATAAGATATGTTATGATATGGGGGCTTTAATATGTATGACTTAATTCTACGAGATCATATAGGACGCTACACGCACGCATTCACGCTTCCAATATTGTTTTGTATTGTATATGTGAGACCAGTTTTGTTATTGGAAAAGAGTGAATATTGGAAATAAAAAAAATTCAGAACGAAAAATAAAAACAAACAAACACAATAAAACTTGAGCTGAAATAAGAAAATGTTAAAATGAAAAACATAACCTCAAATTGCTATATGTACTTAGTTTTGGAACTTATTTTAGCACAACAATCCATCAATCAAACAAACAATCAATCAATCAATCAAACAATCAATCAACTTACCTGTTGTATATTGTTTTGATCACGTGGTGTTATGGCATCAGCACCAATGCCGGAATCCGGACTGGGCAAATCAACGGTGAGGCCAGCTGCCGTTACTGTCTTTGCATAGATGGGTGTACCGCCATTATTTTTGGATACATTTGCCGCTGGATGTGGTGGTGGTACACCACCGCTATTTGTGGTTGTGGTTGTGAAACGTCCCTCATATGTTGTGCCTGGCTGGGGGCCATCACTGTCGCCATATATACTGCGTGTGGGTGCATAACCTTGACCATCGGTGGTGGTAAAATATTCACGATAGTACGGTTCCGATATGAAGGTGGTGGTGGTGGGAGCTGCGGTCAAGCGACTAGTTGTATACATGCCATAGCCATCGGCTCCAATATAAGGACCTGGACTGGGCGTTTGTGTGTTTACATTGCTACCAGGTCCGCCTGCTGAATTTTGATGTGGACCCTGATAAAAGAGAAGAAGAAGAGAACATATTTTTTTTTAATTATTGTTTAACGTTTGTATTGTTATTGCTTATGTCAACGTCTTCGGCTTTGTCTTCGTTATTGTCATTTCGTTTTTGCTTGAGGGTGTTAAGCGGCTTAAAAAAAGTTCTAGTTTTCTGTGTGTTGCTTTGCGGTTTCTTTTTTCCTTTAAACATTATATTGTTGTTGCTGTTTGATGTGTATGTTGTTTATATTGTTGTTGTTGTTGTTACTGTTACTTGTTGCTTTTAAATCTGTGTGGAGGAGTTAGCAAGCAAGTAAGCAAGTAAGTAAGTGGAGTGGAGTGGAGTGGAGTGTATATTTCAAGTGTGTGTGTTGTTTTTATGTTCCATTCATTCAATCTTGCAGGTCTGACTGGATGTGGCTGGGATGTTTTGGTTTTCTGCTGCCTGTGTGGCTGGCTGGCTATATGGCCGGCTGGTTTACTGCATGGTTGGCGTGTGTAAGGAACGTGTTCTTTTATTATTTTATTTGGTTTCTTCACGTTTTTTTTTTTTTGTTTGTTTTGTTTTGCTTCTTTACTTTTGAGGAGATTCCGGTTTAGTAACTACTGGCGCTAAATCATTGTTTTTTTTTCTGTTCTCTCTTAACGGTTCAACCTGTTCCTATAACACTATACAACACTATATAAAAAAAAAATTAAAAACAGCCTACCGCAAAAGGCAATATATTTGACACCACATGTCATGAAAGTGAAAACATTAAAGAATAATACAAAAACCAACAACAACAACAACAACAACTATTTAACTGTATCAATAACAACAACAACAGCAACTAAGAATTTTTATGGATATTGTCCTGTTCGTGTTTGTTTTTTCTTGTCAATTAAAATTGTTAACTTACCTGGAGATAAATTTGAGTGCCGCCGCCGGCAGCATACATGGCTTCTGTATGATTAGACGGACTTCCAGGACTGGGAGGCGGTTCTTTAATATGGATTTGTGTGGGTGATGGTGATTGTTGTAATACAATAACCTGTTGAATACGTTGGAAGCAATTTATAGAAGATATTCTATAGGGTTGGCTAAATTTAAAGTTTTTTTTATTTTTTTTTTTAATTTTTGTTATGATGTCTTTATGTATGCTAACCTTTTGTAAAAAAAATATTTTAAGGAAATAATTTCTTTTTTTTTTTTTTTGAAGAATTTAGAGAATATTTTCTAAAGGTTTTTGCAACAAAAATTTTTAATTTTTTTTTTATATAAAAATTAAAAAAAATATGAGAAGTTCTGAATGTTTTTTGAACTTTTCTTTATGATTTTTTTCTTTAAGAAAATAATTTCTTTTTTGAAGATAATTTAGAAAATATTTTTAAAGGTTTTTGAAACAACAATTTTTAATTTTTTTTATACAAAAATTAAAAAAAAATACAAGAAGTCCTAAATGTTTTGAACTTTTTTTCTTTTCTTTTTGAAAAAGAAATTTTTTTATGATTTTTTTCTTTAAGAAAATAATTTCTTTTTTGAAGATAATTTAGAGAATACTTTTTTAAGGTTTTTAATACAAAAATTTTTAGTTTTAACACTTAATTTAAAACCTAAAATTAAAAAAAAAAAATTTTTTTCTAACAGAAGTCCTAAATGATTTGAACTTTTTTTTTTGGAAAAAGAAATTTTTTATTTTATTTTTTTTCTGTTTTGTTTTCATTAAATTAAATGCTACAAAACATAGATAATAAAAAATAATTAACATATTAATCATCAATATATTGGCCACTAGTGAGTGATTACTTAACTGATCAAAATCAAAAAAACCAAAAAAAACCTTCAAACTTTATTTCAAATCTCTTTCTTGTGGTATTTTCATTTCATTTCATTTCATTTCGTTTTTTATCAATCGTTACCATCGTCATAATTATTATTATTATTATTTCATTTAGTTTCTATGACTTTAAATAAATAGCCAAACCAAACCAACCAAACTTTTAAAACAAATAAAATCACAAAATTATGGCACAAAAACTAAAAAAATTAAAATTTTTGTTTTGTTTTTAAATAAACCGCACCTTTTAAGCATTTGTAGTTTCACTTCTTGGAAATTGTGTAAAATAATAACAACAAAAAAACCAAAAACATCCATGTGATGTAAACTTTTTTTATTAAAATTTTTAAAACAAATTAATAACGATTAATTAAAAAAGCTGAAGCGCGTTTTTGGGAAATACAATACATTTGTGACTATCTATCTGCATACATACATACATATATTGCTAGATAAAATTTAATATTTTTTTAATAATTTTAAGTAACAGATTTAACCCTTTAACTATTTAATAATGTTTCCAAATAGTTTTGTAATTTATTAGACGAATATACTCGTCCAAACCAAAATAAACCATAAATTGCATTTCCAAATCATTTAAATTGCCATTAAAACCGCTCAACCACTCAGATCGTATTTCAAATCCATTTCATCTAGTATCAAAGAGTTTAGAGCACGGATTTGGGCATAACACATGCCTTACTGGGCTTTAAGAATCACACTTGAATTTGTCTCGCCTGATTGGCTCTTTTTCGCCCAACACTCATGGTGCTACGCAATATTGTGACTCTGTGCAATGGACCCTATATATTTCTACCACCTAAGCCTAAAGCCTATATAGTCTATATACATACATACATAATTGGTCATTACAATCCTTCAGTCAGGATTACGACCTACTTTCTCACACCACTTATGTTGTGTGTGTATTAATTTTATACATGAGTGGCGGGACCTACAGTTTAAAGTCGACTCCGAACGACAGATTTATGAGAAACTTTTCATGACAATTTTATTTACTTTCAGAGTTTTTGCCAGAAATCTGCTGAGAGTAAGTCGCCGAAGAAATACTTTTTGTATTTTGTAATAAACCAACACACTACCTACTAGACTACGACGACTTCAAAAATGAGTTTAATGGCACACAATTAAGGGATATGAAGACCAACCTTTTCCCCATAGACTTCAGGACCACCAAAGAAAAGTTTCTGTGTTTTCCATATGCCTGTTCGCATGACACGGAATCCATAAACAGCCCTTTACGTATCATCAAATGGATTAAAACTAACGGTCACAACTTAGGTAGGGTTTAACAAGTAGATCGGTCTAAAACGGGTATATCTGCTGTGTCCAACGTTGCTCCAGTTTGTTTTTTTTTTCTTCCAAACCATAAGATTTGCCAAGGCTAGCAGAATAGATTTGTTAGTTAGATTGGTTTTCGACGTTAGTCGCAAATCTCTTTCTGCCCAGCCATTCTTCTAATTTTAAAAGCAACACTTGATACTTAAATTCGGAAAATAGAGCAGATAAGGAAGCGATTCGTGACCTAATCTACAGAATTTTGTAATCATACGTTAGTCTCTGCTATCAATGGAATTTAAACACAAATTTAGTGGGGCAGATCGGTCAAATTTTTGCCTAAATTCTACAGGCAAATAGCTGTTGACAGCAGACTATATTGCCTATTCAGTTAAGGGGCTGGAAATTCAAAAAGTCATGAACTTTGGAGCTGGTATTTTTCAAAAGAAAATTGATTTCATGGGCTCTTCTTTAGATAAAGAAAATTATACATGATTTGTTGTATAAAAATTAAGTATCATTATAACGTGTTTGCTTGATAACACTACGACTATACTCGTCATAATTCAGTTAAAAGTTTAAAACAGTTTCAAAAGAAATTAGATTTCATGGACACATCTTTACAGAAAAAAAATTATACATGATATGTTGCTTAAAAATAAGTCTCTTTATGTTGTGTTTACTTGATAAGACTGCGAGTATACTCGTCATAATTCATTTAAAATTTAAAAGAAGTTTCAAACATTTTCAAAAGAAAATTGATTTCTTCTTTACAGAAAGAAAATTATATATGGTTTGTTGTATAAAAACAGGTATCTTTATAGGGTGTTTACTTGATAAGACTGGGAGTATACTCGTCATAAGCAGTTAAATGGTTAAAACAGTTTCAAACATTTTCAAAAGAAATTTGATTTCATGGGCTTTTCTTTAGAGAAAGAAAATTATACATGATTTGTTGTATAAAAACAAGTATCATTATAACGTGTTTACTTGATAAGACTGCGAGTATACTCGTCATAAGCAGTTAAATGGTTAAAACTGTAATCCATATTGTATATGATTACTAAATTCAATTTCTTAAAGATGTTAAATCATTAAAAGGACTACGATGACATTGTAATGCCAATTTTAATGGTTTTTTTTACAACAAAAAAAAAATAAAAAAATTTTATCGATTATAAATGTAGGCTTCTTTTTTAAAAAAAATTTAATTTTCTTAATTATACAATATTAACAAACTCTAAACTGAAATAAATCTTAAATGTGTACAAAGTCTAGATAATATTAATTGACATCAGGTGTATTGTTTTTTTTTTCGATTTTTTTCTAATTTTTTTTGTTCGTATTTTGATTGATGGCTTTAGTAAGATTTTGAAAAACCTTTAAACAAAAAACAAAAAAATCGTTTGAAAACATCAATATCTTATACTCTTATACGGTAGCTAATCTTTATTAGTTATGGTTTTACTTTAAATTGTTTCAAATGTTGTTTATTTAGGCTTTTTTTCTTCTTCTAAAGCTAAACATTTTTAATACTCGTTCCAATTTTTTTTCCTTTTTTTCTAAAAATTAAATGTTTTTAATAACAAAACGTGGCCTACGTTTTTTGTTCTTTTTTAAAAGCAAACTAATTTACCTTAGATCCCCCCTATTATAAATGGTTTCATTGTATCTAAGAAATAAAAATTAAAAAATTAAATTGATTTTTTTAATCTCGAAATAACGAAATCTAAAGGCCGATTTAGGACAACAAAATATTTTTTAAATAAAAATTTTAAGATTAAAATGATTAAAAAAATTAAAATTTAATAAATTCTTGCGATTCAACTGTACTATGAACAAGAGTTTAAGAGTTTTCGTAACAGAAACTGAAATGTCGTTGCACTAGAACATGCTAGAAAGAAAACAACAGTAAAAGCATTGAATTTGTCTGAACCCTTCAGAGACAAAGACTTATTAAACGATTTGGTATAACAGCATGCTACTACAGATAAACTGAGAAACACCATACAGGACATATCGACGCCTCCGTTCTATAACATTCTAAGTTGAAAAAGTGTGTTTTGAGTTATGAGCTCTCAAAGTTTTCACGCGACATACGACCATATGTGTATTCTAAGGAGATATAACTTCGCAACGGATCGGCGCATCTTAACCAAATTTTGAAAGTATTTTAGTTAGAAAACGTTGAATTTAAAAATGCAAGAACATTAAAAACATTCTAAGTACACTTCGAACGTTATAGAATGGAGGCGTCGATATGTACATAAATGCTTAAAATCTCTTTTAAATATACCCACGAAAAGTGGAGGCTAAAGTAAGTGCTTTGATCCGAAGACTTTTGAGGACCATTGAGTCAAGTAAATATCTAATGATTGATAATGAGCGCATAGAACGACTATAAGAATTTCTACAACTCAGGACTATACCATCAGAAGACAATGCTGTTAATCGATTGCAAGATCGAAATGGCCAAGAGTGTCTAACGTATGTTTTAGAAGTCGAAAGCCTATCGGAATAAGGCAAAACGTTGAAATTGTTTGTTATTAGTTCTACTAAATAAATATAAATGGATTGGTTCAGCCCAGAAACTATATATGCTATGTTATGTTATTCAATGCTGAATTTCATGACGCAGTTCTACATTAAATGAACTCAATAACCCTCAGGGAGAGCCTATGTCAGAGCTGAACTCAAAGCTCGCATATATAGCAACCCGTTAAAGTGATGTCCCGATCTTAACAAACAACATCAGTGCATGTTCGCATGTAAAGCACTACGCTATACAAATTAAGCAAAACACGAGCCTAAATGTTTAATGAATTTACTGTTTGATTCGTAATTGATTAACATTAGACTGTCGAGAAAAAGTGAACCAAATTAGAGAAATCTACTTCGGATTTGAGACAGACATTAGTAAACAAAGTAAACAATACCAACACTAAACAAGGCGCTACAGTTATTAAAAGGATTTAATGGGGATTTGAAACAAACCAGCGCTTTTATTAAGAAAAACAATGGTTTTTGCATTCAGACAATGGAAATGTGCACACAGGCATATGCAGTTTCGATAACAAAAATCCATGAATTTGACTACGAAGCTCTTACTCCCAGTACTCCGACTGATTATTCTTGGTTTTCAAACCTAAACAAACGGCTGGGCCATGAAGCCATCCAACAACCATACATACATACATAATTGCTCATTACGACCTAGCTTCTCACACCTCTTATGTTGTGTGTGTTAATTTTATACATGAGTGGCGGGACCTACAGTTTAAAGTCGAATCCGAACGACAGATTTTTGAGAAACTCAAAGTTTTTACCAGAAAATCTGCTGAGAGGAAGTCGCCGACAGAAATATTTTTTCATATTTTCGTTTTGTTCGAGATGTTCAACCTGGAGTTTGCACCGTGGCCTTACGAGTAATAAGCCAACACATTACCTATTAGGTGGATTGGTAGTTTTTTTCAGGGATTACAAAAAAAATTGAAGAACGTTGGGTCGTAGGAGATCTTTTGTACAGAATTGAGACCTAGATTTTGATACTAGCCATGTTACATACATAATTCAGTTAGGATTACGACCTAGCTTCTCACACACTTATGCTCTGAGTGTTAATTTTTTTTTTATACATGAGTGGCGGGACTCCTAACGACAGATTTTTTCTGAGAAACTTTACATGGCAATTTTATTTTTAAATTCCCAATAGGAGCTAGGTACAGTGGTGGCCTTATAATGAGAAACGACCTAGCAACATGTATGTTTGTTAATTTGTTTAACAGTTTTCACCGTGTACCTGGTATCAAAGGCCTTGTTTGGAGGACGTCTTACATACGTTTTTCTATCAGATTGGGACAAATTAAACTTAGATTCGTCACTCCAGAGAACTCTGTTCCAGAAACATCGTTTCTAATTATAAAGCCACCACTATAGGTAGGTTGGAGTAGTAGCTTTGATACCAAAAACTCACTTGTGACTCCAATAGGAGACTAAATTGAAAAGCAAAATGAGATTTTTATCAAGAAAATGTGTTTCATTCAAAAAGTCTGAGACTTAGTGACCTGCTCGCATCAGTTACACTTGCGTTTAACAAATTGAAAACAAAATATGCGATGAGCAATCTTATAAAATGTTTTTTTATTTTTTTTAAATAAATATATGGATGTATATATATGTGTATATGTATAGTATACGGATGAGTATTAAATTTATTTTTTTGTTTAATTTTAAATTTAAAAAAAATTTTAAACACACTACTAACCAATTAAAATGATAATTTGTTGTGTCTTTATGACATATATATGTATATACATTTGTATGTACATATTGTATGTACATATATATGTATGCATATATGTATGTATATATTTTTATTTAATCTTTTATTTTAGTATTTTGAAAATGTCAAATGTTTAAACTTACTAAGTCGCCATTTTTTCTTTATTTATTTGATTTTTTTGTATTTTTTTTTTGTTTTTTAATTTTAAATCATTTCATTTGATTATAATACAAGACAATAAATACAACAATACGGCAATACGGCAATAATAAATAAATGCTTTAAAAAAACAATTTTTTTTAAATTTATTGGAAAAAACAAAAATAAAATTAAAAGAAAAGATTTTTTTATAATATATTGGAAGATATATACATACATACATGGGGTATGTATGTATGTATGTATGTGCATACCTTAACGTACATATATTTGTCTAAATTTATTATTGTTTTTTTACTTTAATTAAAAACAACTAAAAACAAAAACAACAACAACAACAGTAACAATAACAAAAAACAGAAACAGAAAAAAGCATTAGCATAATAAAATTTAAATATTGACAAGTGGGCGAATTTATTGTTTTTCTTTTTTTTTTATTTTTTTTATTCATTTAAATGCTATATTTTATTTATTTTTTTGTTTGTCTTGGTTGTTATTGTTATTTTATAAGTTATAAAAATTTAAAACAAAAATTTTTTTATCATCATTAAAAAAGTTTCCTTAGTTGCTATTTCTAACACATTAACACATTTTTAGAATTTTTTTTTAATTTTAATATGACTTCAAAGAAGAAGAATAAGTCCTTGAAATATAATTCAGGCGTTCTAAATTTAATTAATGCGAATGGCATTTTGAAATTGAAAAAAAAACCAACAAAAAAAAAAACTTTTTAAATGTCATTCAAAGAAAGCAAAAAAGTTTCTGAGTCAGTTAATCTCATATTAAAATTTTTTTTAAATACACTTTTCATTGTATTGAAATGATTAACTCTGTATGTATTAGTAATTAATTAATTTTAGCCCTTGACTTGTCATCTTTATAGACAAAATTGACATTTAGATATGCAAACTATTGTCATTTTCTTTTAAATAGGCCTTCAGCAGGGTACATATTACAATCCAAAGATGATATTAAAAAAAAAATCTAAAAATTTCATTATCTTACGCAAAAATTTTATACGTATTTCTTGCTTTTCTATGAGGTAATGACGTTAAATAATCTGCTACTATTGGTTAATAAATTTCAGCAGCCATGCTTTACTTGTCATGTAAATATAACAAGCAAGAGGAGAAACTACGTCATCATCTAATGGAGAACATAAAATAAAATCCATGCGAGGTATAAACGGAATTCTTACATACATACATACATAATTGGCCATTACAACCCTTCAGTCAGGACAACGACCTAGTTTCTCACACCACTTATGTTGTGTGTGTTAATTTTTATACATGAGTGCTGAGGCCTACAGTTTAAAGTCGACTCTGAACGACAGATTTTTGAGAAACTTTTCATGGCAATTTTATTTACTCTCAGAGGTTTTGTCAGAAATCTGCTGAATTCTTACATTTCGATTATTGTAACACGAAATTCCATAATTTTTCATTCACATTCAATGTTTTCTTTCATATGACATTCTTACAGTGGACATGTTTATTTATTGAATTGAATCAAATCCATCCATTCATATAATTATGATTCTGTGGACATGCAAAAAATACAGGACACTAAGACCGCCAATAATATTTATTTTGTCCATCTGGCTTCTCATTTGCCTAGCAGATCTACATACATACATAATCGGTCGATACATCCCTTCAAACAGGATTAGGACCTACTTTCTCACACCACTTATGTTGTGTGCGTTTATTTTATACATGAGTGGCGGGACCAACAGCTTAAAATCGAATCTCCGAGCGACAGATTTTTTTTTGAGAAACTTTTCATGGGAATTTTCTATTTATTCTCAGAGTTTTTGCTAGAAATTTTGCTGAGAGGAAGTCGCCAAAGAAATATTTCTTTATATTTTGTTTTGTTTGAGATATTTGACTTGGGATTTGAACCGAGACCTCATGACTAATAAGCCAACATACTACCTACCAGACTACGGCGACTTACTAGCGATTTCCTAATAAACGACAGCAAATTTGAAACTTTAAGGAGTATTTTACGGGGCCTGCAACCATAGTATATAAACATCCACAACTGTGACTATCAATCCACAACGAATGATAAAACAAATCCGTTATGAATTTCAGATTCCCAGCAATGCCTATATTGAGGAATAATTGATCTCTCTTTAGACTTTCCATTGTTCAATTCATTACACAATTTCACAATCTTTAATTAGATTGAGAACAATCGTGAGTTATGCTACACGATACGGTTCTACAACTATAAAAAGTGTTAGGATTTCATTTCTAGGCATTGCGTTCACATTCAATGAATCCCTCCACTGGAACTAGTTAATAGCACACAGCTAATGTTCAGAATATTACAAATTTTGCTTCAAACAAAGTAGAATCATTGCAGTTAATGATATCGTGCTTTGGACTACTGAGATTACAGGCAATGGAATACTGACGAGTGATGAATAAGTTGACTGCGTACTGAAGGATGTTATATCAGCATTTAAATTTCCTTATTATAGCCAATGTAAAGCAATTCTTGCTTAGCAGTTTGTTACAACACTCCAGAGGCTTACAGGTAGCTTAACACAGAGCAAGCAAGTTTGCATAGAGTAAACTTTACAAGTTCCTACAGATTCTATGGGGCTCACATAGACAATTTCTTTTCCGATTTGTTTTAGTTTTCTTTAACTAAACTCTACCACTCTTATTGCATAATCGAATGACTTCTTCATGCACTGAAAAGGCCTTCTAATAAGTCTGGCTGTGATGCTATCAATTAAAGATTATTCTACTAATGTCATGAGGTATCTTTTCTAAGTAACCTTCACCATTTCCATATATGTACATACGTATTTATAACTGAATATTAGATGTTATTCTATAGGTGATCGTTTAGTATTTTTGGGAACTGAAATATTGTAGGATTTTTCGAAGGCAGGTTCTAAGATTTGAAGGCATAAAGTAATACAGTTTAAACATTGAAAGATTGTGAGCGTAGTGAAGATTAAAAGGGAATGAGAAGAACGCAAGTAGCCCGTCCCTAGTTATATTGTAACCCAGTTAAAGAAATATGTCCATATCTACTATGAGTTGGTGTTGTATACTACATGACAGCGTGGTTCTTGCCTTGATGTCCAATAACTTTGTTTTGTTTGCCTTAATTTCATACCAAGCTCTTGCTGGCCATTACCATGTTTGCTTGAATGGCTGAATATCAGTAAGCAAGGCAAAGTTTTTTTTAAAGGCCTTTGAAAACCTCAGATTATGAAGTCGCCGTTGTCTAATAGGTAGTATGTTGGCTTACTAGACGTGAGGCCATGCTTCAAACCTTAGGTCAGACATCTCCAAACATGAAAAATTTAAATATTTCTTAGGCGACTTCCTCTCAACAGATTTCAGACGAAAACTCTGAGAGTAAATAGAAAATTGCCATGAAAAGTTTCTCAAAAATCTGTCTTTAAACTGTAGCTCCCGGAACTTATGGATAAAATGAACACACGCAACATAAGTGGTGTGAGAAACTATGTCATAACCCCGAGAAAAGGGTTGTAGTGGCCAATGATGTATGTATGTTTGTGATAACTCTGTCTAGAGGTTGAGACAGAAAACAAATTTTAGCAAAGACCGTATGAAAGACTCTTGCTCTTGCTCTTATTTCTATTGAATGGTAAGAATTCCTTAGCCTTTGTAACTACAAATGAAAAATCATGCTTTGTAACTACAAGTGGAAATATGCATAGGCTTTAAGCACTTGCAGTCAACTTAAAATATGCACTGAGTAAGCAAAACTTAAAGAATTTCTATCGGTCTGGTGCCTAGTTTAATACAATAAAAAAAGAATGAAAAAATTAAAAATTTTTGTCTTGACGTGTTTAAATCACGCGTATTACGGCTGAAACCTTCAAACTGGGGTTTTACATGAAGACGGACAGACGACAGACAATGACAACAGAGTATCTATTAACAAAAATTAAAAACGATATAATTAATAAATGACATTCAAACCACTGAATGGTTAATTTAAATGAATTCTTTAAACAACCAAATGAAATGAAGAAAAAAAAATACAACAAAGAAAACCTTAACAAAAAATAAAAAAATAAAAAAAAAATCATTTAAAATTCAAATCAATAAACGTTGGGACGTTTTTCCCTAATCAGCCTATAGGCATGAAAAATATACAAAAAAAAAATCGTATTAATTTTGATTTTTATATAACATTACTTACTTACATACATACATACATAAGCTATGTTATCATATGTGAAGTTTTTTTTAATCTTTTTTGTTTTTTTTGCTGAATAAAAATATTTTAGTTTTTTTTTTTGGTTTTTTTTTTGGTGCTCCCCACATTACAACAACAACTTTAACAACAACTTGAAATATTTTTATTTTTTTTTTTGAAAATTTTGTATGAATTTTTAAACATAAAAACAGATGATATATGTACAGACGTTGGTTGATTTGATGTTTAGGAAGATCATGATTATGCTAATGTTTATGATGCTGTTGTTGCTATAATTGTTGTTGTAATTATTTAAAAAAAAAACTGAATTTGGTTTAGTTGGTTAGTTAATATTGTATTATGTATGACGATAGAAGAGTGTTTGTATTAAAATTTAAATGTGCGTTTAATTTGCATTTATTTGCTTGAAAACAAGTTTAAAATTGAAATTGAAACTTTAAGCGACATTATGTTTTATTTTAATTTTTTTTTCTTTTTTTTTTTGTCAAGACCTTGACTAGAAACTCTGACAAAAAAAATCAACAAATAAAAATTGAAATCTTAATGACGCTTAAGAATACATTTTTGTGGCTTTATTGTTATATAAATAACAAAGAAAGAAGAAGAAAAAAAATCAATAATAATAATAATCTTTATGGCAATAATAAATTTTTAATGATTGTGACAAAAAACCAAAAAATATCTAGACATACACACATATGTATGTACATGCGTGTGTATGTATTATATTTCATTAAAGTAGTTTTCGCTTTCAGCATCAACTGTATCTTTATTTTTGTTCTTGATTTTTTTTTCTTACTGTATTGTTTATTAATTTAACAGGAAATAAAACTTTGGAATATTTATTTTTTGTATTATAAAGATGGTGATTTTTTCTTGTTGTCATAAACCATTTTTTTTTTCATTCAAAAAATAACGCAATTAAGAATTTGAATAAATGACGGTTTAAGAACCACAAAAAGCAAAAAAAAAGAATCTAGAAAACAAAAGTGAAATTGAACAGGTTTTTCAATAAAAAAAATGATCATTGTATATGGAAAAATATTTATTTTTATGTACAAAAAAATTTGTAATAATTGTTCGATTTATTATACAAATTTTTTTTTTTTGGTTCTAATTTTCCTTTCAATGTTTTTTAAATTTTTTGTTTTAGTTAACAAAAAATTTTTTGGTTCTAATTTTCCTTTCAATGTTTTTTTTTAATTTTCTTTTGTTTGTAATTTTTTTTTAGTTTTTTAAATATTTTTTTTTTTAATAAAAAACAATTTTTTTTTTATTATAATTTTTCTTTTAAAGTTTTTCTTTTTAAAAAAATTTTTTTTATATTTTTTTTAATTAAAAACAAAATTTTTTTGCTCCTAATTTTCTTTTTAATAGTTTTTTTTAAGTTTTTTAAACATTTTTTAATTAAAAACAAAATTTCTTAGTATTGTTTGCCTTAAAGCAGTCAATCGTTTAGTGTAGAATCAAAAGACTTAAGACACAAGCATAAGATTGTGAGGGTGGCGCGGTTAAATGTTGTGTATTTTGCTTGGCCATAAACAAACCCGCAAAGCACCAGCCACCCACATTTACATGCATGCGCATACACTCAGCCAGAGACGTAGCCATGAGCACATATTTTTATTGTCTTAATGAGACATAAACAAACACACATGCTTTTAACGGTTGTTGTTGTTGTAATTGAATTTTGCATAAAATGTATGATAACGGTTTTTATTTTTTTGTATATTTTTAATGCTTTGATGAGAAATATTTTTTTCAATGAATTTTTTTTTATTAAATTTTTTTAATTTTTTTCCTTATTTTTATTTTCTACACTTTTTTTAAATTTTAATTTAAATACCTTTTAATTTAAGTTATTTTTTTAAATATTATTTTTAATACATTTAATTTTTATTTTAATTTTTTTTTTTTAATTTTTTTTGTAAAAATTCTTTGGTTTTGTTTTTCGTTCTAAAATCCTTTTTTTGTAATTGTTATGCAATAGATTTTTGTTTTATTTATTTATTTAATATTGTTCCCGCTTAAATTTGTTGTTTTTGTTTTTTTGGTATAAAGTTTTTAAATACAAATAAAAGAAAACGAAACGAAACAAATCAACATGCGTCTTACAGAACGACCTTGTCAAGAGCACGTTAAAAAGATGACTAAAGGTATGCAAGACGAGTTGTTGGTTTCGTCTCATTCATATACAAAATCACCGACGACTCTGTGCTTTAGAAACCGAAAACAAAAAAACAAAAACACAAACAAAAATAAAAGCGAAAAAAAAATACCAAGCAATTGATCAAACCAACCACCACCAACCATCAACAATCAACTTCAACATCAACGTCAACATCAACATCAACATCATATGCTGAGGTGTGAAAATATAACACAAGCACAAGCAAGCAATTTTTTTAATTGAATGAATAAGGGCTGCAAAGCAACATAATTTTTTAACAAAAATAAAATAAAACGTTTAAACATGTTGAATTTTTATTATCAAACTTCAATTGCAATAACAACAAGCAACAGATTTGATTGAAATTTATCATCAGAATAAAAGCATTGATAACTGATTAGGATCTTATCACATCAAACACATACGATCTCTCGCTCTCTCTCTGTCTCTGACAGACATGTTTTAATATGTTTTAAATACATTTGTCCACTTCAAACCTGTTGCATGTGATCGGTTAGTTAGTTGATTGATCGGTTGGTTGTTTGGTTGCCAGTGTAAACAATACTGTTATATTTCAAAAAAAAAGAAACAAGTTCGTTTGCAACAAAACGCAAAATGGTTCCGTCTATAGCTGTTGAAAAGAATAGGCATTTAAGCATTCATGCTTCACATGCCAGCAAGTCAGAGAGAGATAATCTTATAGTCTGTATAACAGCTATAGTTTTGCATAGGTAAAGCAAATATTAAGAGTTAGTATAACAGTTTGAGAGAACAGATATTTTAAACAGCCAATAGCTAAACGTTTTGCTAGTGCTACAAAACCACCACCACCACCACAATCATACTACCACCACAATCAATATTAAAACAAATGAAACCCGAATACACCTGAGAGAGAGAGAATCTCAAAATGGTAAGTATAGCTAGCATAAGGAGAGTAAAAATATTTGAAAAAGAAAACGTTGTTCATTCCCATTTCATTGCACATGAGAGTGAGCGAGTGTGTTTAAGGGGGCTAAGCCAATTGCAAAGCTACACATGCGCACACCAATGCAATTTTGTTGCGTCTCCTAATACTACAATTCTACTTCAATTGTCTGTGTTTTAAAGCAGCAGCGCAATTCAACAGGGAAAACGTTAGAAAATATGACAAAAGAAAAAAATAGGAAAAAAACAACGAATCTTATTGAATTGAATGAAATTTTTTTTTTTTTTGTGGAACATTTTCCTTTTTGGCTCTTAACAAAACTGGTTAAAAATGCGTGTGGCGTCGTCCTCTTTTTGTTTATAAAACCATAAATAAACATAAATAATTATAAATTATAATTAAATTAAGAAAATTCAAAAAAAAAAAAATTAAGAAAAATTAAAAATAAACAAGTATTTGAATGACCTTTTTTGTTGTTAGAAAAATTCGTTTCTTTTTTTTGTTTAGCATTTTTTTCATTAACTTTTCTTTAAAAAAACAAAAAGAGTTTGTTTGTTTTTTTGACAGCGTCGACAACAACAAAAAGAAACGGTCATTACACTCACCTTGTGTCCGCCGCTACTGGCTGCTGAGCCATTGCTAGCGGTACCATTTTTGGGATCCTTACGCAAATCTTCGGGTTCTCTTTTAATGCTTATGGTTGCTGTACTCGATGCGGCCTGTTGACGATGCTGCTGATCAGCTGTTATAACCACTGTGCCATTGCCTCCTCCTGCACCACCTGATGCACTAACTATGGTTGAATGTTGTTGTTGCTGTTGCTGCTGCTGTTGTTGTTGCTGTTGCTGTGCCAGTGATGTTGTTGTGGTGACATTTGCTGCCGCCGCAGCCACAGCAGCCGTTGTCGCTGATGGGTGTGAGCCAAGCAACAGGCCTTGTATCTCGTTTTGCGATAGGCTCGACACATCAAGAGGTGTGGTTTGACCATTTAGCTTGGCACTGGGAGCACTGATTAAACACAACAACACAATTGATTGCAAAATACCGGAGAACAGAAATAAAAACAGAAAGAAAAACGGAAAAACAAAACGAACATGTAAAAAAAGAGAGAGAAAAGAGAAGAGAAGAAAAAAAAAAGACAAAATTAAGTAATTAAAATTCTTTATGCCACAAATATGCAATGCAGTAGTGTGTACAACAACAAACAAATTGCAAAACAAAAACAAAAACAAACAAAACAAAACATAACATAAAAAATGCACAATTATTTCGAAGTCCATACTCGATGTCACCTGGAAAGTTTAAAATCTTAATTCTTTTTTTTTATTTCAACGATTAATAATTGAGTTCTGCAACAAAAAAACAAAATTAAAATGAAATGAAAAAAACTGTAATGAATTACAAACAATTTTAATTACATACAAGGCAGGCAATTGAATAGAAATGATTCAATAAATTTATTCAACGCTTTTGTGTTTGCTTAACCCATTAATTTACGAATGGAAAAATTTATTCTTTCCACTTGATTAACTATGTTTCAACTATGACGAGTATACTCGTCTAGCCACGATAGTTCAACGGAGCTAACATTAACCGTTAATGAATCAATTGCTTACTTACAATTCACTAAATTCACACAAAAATTTTGATTTTCAACTTGATTCTAAGAGAGCCCGGCTTTGAATATGAAACTTTGATGCTGCTTTGATCTCTGATGCATCAGGGCTTGTAAGTTAGTTACGCAGCATTGTCTCATGTGATATTACAGCTGGTCCATAGACCATGAGGAAGTAAGCTTTGAGTTAACAAAGCTGCCGCTTACATATCCTGAAATACTTTGTTTTTTTTCTACTTCTGGAATTTAGTGGAATTTTTACTCAACATTTTTCCTTGTCTAGATAGCTGTAAAAAATTCCACTGCATCAATTAAACAACACATACATTCATTGGTCATTAACACCCATCAGTCAGGATTATGAACCTAGTTTCTCACACCACTTATGTTGGGTGCGTTAATTTTATACATGATTGGTGGCATTTACAGTTTAAAGTCGACTACGAACAACAGATTTTATCTGAGAAACTTTTCATGACAGTTTTATTTAACACTCAGATTTTTTGCCAGAAATCTGCTGAGAGGAAGTCACCGAAGAAATATTTTTTCAGATTCGTTTAGTTGGAGATGTCTGACTTGGGGTTTGAACCGCGGCCTTACGTCTAATAAGCCAACACACTACCTACTAGACTACGGAGACTTACCAAAGCTGCCACACTTTCATATTCTATCCTAGAATGCTTTGATTTGTTTTCTTCTGTACAAGTAATTTTTATACAATATTTTTCCTTGTCTAGGTGGCTGTAAAAAAATTATCCTGCATCTATTAAACAGCAGTCATGTTTATTAAGTCAAATGTTTCATAAAATTCTTGTGCTTTTTTGGATTACAAAAATTTTTTTTAATTTTTCTTTTTATCAGGCATTTTTCGAACTTTAAAAATCTTAAGGTGGGCTTCTATTTGAACTTTTATGACAAAATACTCACAGCATTTTACCTTTTTGGCTCGGAAAAATGTTTTCCTGCTTCTTACACCTTATTTTACAACGATGACGAGTATATTCGTCGAATGCAGAAGACATTTTTTCGGCCTTAGATAATACCAAGATATTGTTAACATCGTTGACATTTATTAGAACCAACTTTTTGTTCGTTTTATTAATAAAAATAATTAATTTGTATGTAAACTTATAGGACAAATTAGAAAAAATTACACATGATTTGTTGATTAATAGAACACAAGCAATTATTGTCTACCTATAGAATAACAAAGCCAGACATGGGAACAGTTAAAGCTGTTCACTAGACAACAGTACCGCAAGATTCACCAGGTTCATGTCTATGTATGGCGGCAGCAACATTTTGTCTTAATTGTTGGCTGACACTTGGTAATTGCTTTTAAACATCATTTTTTGCGAATTGCCAAGAAAATCCTTCTCTTTTTTTTGTTCTTCTTTTCTAGTCTGGTTGTAAATAAAAAATTCTGTTGTGGCTGCTGCTGCAGTTTTTGTTAGCTGAGATACCAACCAACCAGTTTGGGTGATAATGATCATAATTAGTGGTGTATTGCTGCTTGCGATCAAAGCCTATCAACGGGCACATCAACTATTTGCAATAGAATGGGCAACAATAACAACAATACCTAGCGGATTGATAACGATTCTAATAACGATTCATATCACGACAATCAATGACGACGACCATCATGCCAATACCATAACATACACTGTCGATAATGACAATAGTCAGGAGGATAATAATAATGATTCGTGGTGGTTGATTGTTATTGTATTGCAGCTTCAAAAAAGAGACACATACACATACACACATAGGCACACATAAAATAACAACTTAATTGAACTTGAAAAACAGACGGTAAAAACCGAATCAACGCGATCAAAACATTAAATGAACTTGTTTTTCTTTTGAATCATTTTTTGTTGTTGTTGTTGTTGTTTTTGACATCAACATTTCAACAACAAAATATTTTAAATAATAAACAGAATCAACAACAGCAGGTTAAAACAACAAATACAACACAGGCACACACACACACTAAGGCAAAGTGTGAATGCTTTTGGTACAAGCCATACAAACATCAACATCAACCATTCTAAACACGCTCCTTTCCTTATGCCTTTTTTGTGGGTTTCAAAGATTTTGTTTTTGTTGTTGTTCAGATTTTAGCACTCTTTCTTATTATAAATTTGTTATGTTGTTGTTGTTATTGTTATTGTTTTTCATTACAAAGTACGTAAGCAAGCAAGAGAGTGCAAGTAAACCTACAAGGAAAAACTAATCATGCAATAACAACAACAACACAAACATTTATACGTCTCATTAATGTTTATTTTTTTTCGGTTTCTTTTGTTAGTGAGTGAGTGAGTGAGTGGTCTTTCCTGTTGCTGCCATGATTTTATTGTTTACGAGAGAAATATTTTGACGAGTAGGAGAGATTAGAAACACTCTTGCACTCTATTGTTTGTATGGCACATGGAAATGAAACGACAAAAACAAAAACAGCAAAAAATATGCAGAATGTTATGAAAACAATCAAACCAAGTGATCAACCACAAAACCATGCATTATTTGCGAATGTTCGAACAGCAACAAAAACAATACCAAGGCAAAGAAATATTGTAGGCACGCGTCAACAATTTAATGCCACAAATCTGTAATTGTGCTGCTGCACCATCCCATCATGTAATATGGAAATGAAAACAAGAAGAAGAAATTCAAATGATACAAAAACAAAATCACAACGAAAAAAAAAATCAATTTGTAGACGGTAGAGTCGGAGTTCATAGTTGTAATTGTGGTTTCCAAGAAACCCAAGAAATTGGGTTGAATTGTTGCATTTTGTGCAATTTGTTTGAGAAAAAAATAAGGAGAATGCAAGAAAAAATTTGGTCATATTTCGAAGCTTATATCCATTGATTACCGAAAGGAGTTATGGAAGTAAAAGAAAAAACAGACCACTTTTCTGAAAGAAAAGTCTACGTAAAGATCAAATACTGCGAAAATTTTGTTCGAAAAGGTTATGTTAGGACAAATGACGTCACAAATAATAACATAAGGCCATTTAGACTAATTTATTAGGTCCATAGTGCACATTCAATTCAAATACAAATGTGTTACAAAAGATCTTCTGGTCCAATCCTCCCAGACTGTCTTATAGACCGGGCAATGTCCTTTATCGTAAATTCAGACAACTCCGCTTGGGTTGACAGTATTGCTGTTCCCATTACTCTCGCAAAAGTTCGCAAAAGCTTTCAGCAGCGCTTGATTAAGTGTCGGACAGTATTTTTCTTCAACTTTGATTTGCAATTTCTGCAGAAATAACACGAACGGAAGCCTAGGTGATGGCATATCTTTCTCTTAGGGCATGTCTCCCTATCTCGTAAAGACAGGGATAACTTAGCAAAGCAGCAAATGTCCAGTGGAGAGAGAAAAATGTGTTTAAGGTTCACCGAACGCAACCTAGCGGTCGAAAAGATCTTTGATTTTACCCAGAAACATTAAGCAAGACAAGGAATTAACCATATTAAGCTGATAACGTAGGAAGCTTTCTGGTTTGGTATGCATTCTCAACTTAGTTTCAAGCGTATGTCCAAATAATGGTTCCCTTTAAACATTCAGCAACTTCCCAGAGAAGTTGGCGATAAGTGGACGTCTATAAAGCCTTCGAAAGGGTCTTTGTGTCTGCCAGAATTGTCGAGTAGATAGGTATGGTCTCAGGGTATACTAAGCAATTTAATTGTCATGACGATAGTCTTGAGTTCCACCTGAAAGACAATGCAGTGCTGCAGGAGTCTCTACGGGTGATTGATATTCAAGTTGTCGTTTTCCCATACAACTTCGAGCTTTGGGAGTATAGTTCTAGGCCATGAAACCTTGAAGACATACAACCTATAAGGCAAGGCTTAGAATTAACCGCAGGAAATTGTGTAACGTGGAAATACTTTATGGAAGCTTTATGCCCCTAGGAGGGAAATCTATTTTTGATTTTCCTATTATTATCGCCGAAAAGCATAAAATTTCTCCCTGCACCTTGTACAGCGTTTTGCATACCAATTCCCACCAACTTCGAAAAAAAGTCGTCAAAACGGTTATTTTAAGGCCTTTAGACCCCTCTGGGTCATAGCATTTTCAAAAACTGTAATCACCGCTCAATTCTAGAACAAAAACAAAGAAATTTTGATTTCAAAATACAAAATTTTACTAAAAACGTGGTCTCATAGAAATTCTCAGGAATTCTGAAAACAAACAAAAAAAAAAACAAACAAAAAAAAGTATTCAACTGCGCAGTCCATTTATTTCGAATTCATTTTAAAAGATTTGCGCACTTTTCCAATGAAAATGTTTGTGTATGTGTGTGTGTGTGAGTAACTGTATGAACTGTACTGATGGTGTAGACAATTGACGTGTACGAGTACATTATGGAGCATGGAAAAGGTCAATTAAAGTAACACAAACAACAACAACAATTTCAAGCATATGACACTCAGAACACACATAAAATGTAACAAACAACGAAACGACAATTGCTGTTGCGTACATTTACGTTTAAAAACTTTACGTATGTACTTCTTTCTTTCTCTCTCTCTCTCTCTCTTCCATTACTTCCACATTCACGCTAAATAAATAGAATTTCAGAATAAAAAAAACGAAATAAAAAAAGAATCCAAAAGTAGATATCCAGAGTGTGTTAATGAAAACAGAAGAAGAAGAAGAAGAAGCAGAAGAAAAAAAAATAAAAGCTTTTACAAGAATATTCAACTCAACTGAGCTCAGTTCAGCTCAGCTCATAATTTTTAATGTGGAACAAACAGTCGGTAATTTGTTGAATCAAAAAAAAAAAAACGAACAAACTGAACCACATTTCCACGAAAATAGTTTCTGTAAGTGTTGTTAAGTTAAGCCATTGTTGCTGTTGTTGACTGTTGTTGTTGTTGTTGTTGCTGTTGATTGTTGTCAATAACGTTAAGGAAGCTTGTCGAAAGAAGGTTTATGATTTAATGGTTTAATGACATTAACCGTCCATCCACAAAAAAAATGCCTCAAAGAGGTGATACACATTAAAACCAAAAAGAACTTTAAAAAGTACTTAAAAAAAACCCCAAGAAAAAAATGAAGAAGAAAAATTTATGAAAAAGCAGAGAAAAAAACTAAATACAGCTATGGCGAATATAATAGCACAAGTGAAACTTCTAAGGCTTTATAACAATCATTTCTTCATCTCTTGAGGTGATAGAGGTCATTCCTTATTTTACTACCAGCGTATGTATGAAACATTTCATCGGCGACATCCTCTCAGCAGATTTCTAGCAAAAACTCTGAGAGAAAGTAAAATTGTCATGAAAAGTTTTCTCAAAAAACTGTTGCTGGCTTTCAACTGTAGGTTCCGCCACTCATGTATAAAAATTAACACACACAACATAAGTGGTGTGAGGGATTAGGTCGTAATCCTGAGTTGAGTGATATTACCATTGTCCCTAGCCATGTAATGGACTTCTGAGCTGATGGAAAACATTCTTGTTATACTCCAGCTTTAGTATAAATGGTCGCACGAAGCTACCATTGCAGCCAGCAAGTTGATGCACAGCTGAGGAGATAAAATAGTGTTTAAGTGATCCTCCTAAAACTTGAAATGATAGTGATCAGTGCTGCATTAGTGGAATGATACTACCAAAGCATTCTGCACGATAGTGAACAGTAGAGGTAATACAAGTAAACCTTGGGTTACTCCAGCATTAGTACTTAGAAGTCGCCGTAGTTTAGTAGGTAGTGTGTGAGCTTATAAGACGTGAGGCCACGGTTCAAGCCCCAGGTCAGACAATCGCCAACAAAACGGCGGCTTCCTCTCATCAGATTTCTGCTGCAAAAACTCTGAGAATAAATAGGAAGTTGCCAGTTTCTCAAAAAAAGTCGACTTTAAACTGAAGGTTTCGCCACTAATGTATGAAATTAACACACACCATATAAGTGGTGTGAGAAGCTAGGTCGTAATCCTAGCTAAAGGGCTGTAATAAGCAATTATGTATGTATGTGTATGGTGGTACCCAGGCAACCTTCTTTCTGTTGCGTGCATAGAAATGTGGAGGTGTTAAAGACTCTCGACCAATTATGTATGTGCATTACTACTTAATAGTTGGAAAGAATGGAGTATTTTGCGTTCTCGGCATAGCTCTGATGATTTGAATTATTTTCCAGGACACGATTATTCAGTATGTCCGGTAGCTTTCGATAAGCAATAGGTACAGAGAAGTACGTCATTGTATGGAACCTGTTCGTTCATTTAGGAGACTGTTCTTTCTTTGGAATCTTTACTGTATTATAAGTAGTATTTCTACGATATACAGTCACACAGGTAATTATACGTACCCCCCTAAAAATTATTTTTTTTTAAATGATAATATATGGACAAGTCAACTGATTTTTGCGCCAAATTTTTTGTTTTCCGTCACAGTCGAACAAATTGTATTTGTTCTCATCACTAAATATTACATTCGCCCAAAAATCAGTTGACTTGTCCATATTTTATTGGGCAAATTCCTAAACGTGGCTTTTTTCTCGGCACTCGGCTGCGGAAACCGTTCTTTCTCAAAACACTTCGAACTGTTTTGGAATGCACAATAACACTGTGATCACTTTTCGAGGTATTTCGTATTTCTACGGCTGTAGTCCTAGGATTTTTATCCACAATACCTTTTATATACCGGGCTACACTTGGAGAAATTGTATACGAAATATACGTCGTACGTATAATTTTCTGTGGTGCCATATTGCTTTTAAGCAAACTGCAGTCACAAATTCATAGATTTTGGGAATCTTTTTTCTTTATTTAAGTAAACGAGTCGTTACAGACGCTAATGTAAAGAAATTTTAGATTAGAAGTTCATTACTTTTTAAAAAAATGATTTTTAGTGGGGTACGTATAATTATTTGTGTTACTGTATGTGCTAATCAAGGCGCTATGCTTCGATAGCTTGACAAAGTTGCAAAATTTTCCATTTTATTGTAATGTAAGCCTGTGCTATTATTTTACACCCAGCTGTATATACATATGGACATATTAAATATAATAAAACACGTACAAATTCACGGTGATAATTAAAAATTGAATTTTTGTAAGTGTTTTTAACACACAAAAAAACGAAAAAAAACCAAACAAAAAAACAATAAAGACAGAAAACACATTAAAAGTCATATAAAGTCCAATAAACCGTACAACAAAATATACGGTCATAACCGATGTGGTAAGACTCATACGCAGTTGTAGGAAAAAAAAGAGAATGTTTTGTGATTTCAAGCAGGGATGGAAAGTTTACACATACCATTATAAAATTTAAAAGGATCATTTAAGAAGTCCTTTATTTCTACATTTTAGTTTCTTAAATCAGGATTTAAAGGCTGTTTGTTCTACTGACTGTAGATATGAAATGAATTAAGAAAAGAAGTAATTATGCCTTGCCAGCTCTGATTTATGTAAGCTTTTGAAAAAGATTTTGTGAAATCATTTGTTTTGTTTGGTTTGTTTGTCTCATATTATTTCGTTACATTTTTAAAGAATTTTTTTTTTCATTTTTCATTCTTTTTTTCCAAATGGGGTTTGTAAAGGCAAAAAAACTTTTTAATTCTTTTTTTTCAATTTTTTTTATAATTTTTTTTTAAACAGCAAATATATTGTTTATCTTTAATGAAATATCACTTCTCTTGCCTTTTCGTTGTTTTTTTTTTCATGAAGAAAATTTCTGTTGCTGTTTGAAGTCGCAAACAAATCAAGATAAAAATCTTCTTCTTTTACATTTCATTTCATCTCCTCTAAGATTCCATTTTTCTTACACATTTTAACTCACATTTTAAAAGCCAGGCAAAGAAGTAAATGAAATTCCAATGTTTTGTTTTTTTCTTAGATCTGAAGAATACAGAAATAAAAATTAAAAGAAAATAAAATGAATTTTTTTTTTATATTTTTTTTATATTTTTGATGTTTATCTTGCCAACAGCAGTTGCATTATCAGCATCAGCATCAGATGTATGGTACCTAGTACCAGAGCGTAGTAGTAATGATGGAAATTAAAAAAAGGGGATGCTGGCTGCCACAAACATACATATATGAATGCAACATATGCACACATATATATATACCACATATGTATGTATGTATGCATGTTTTAAAAGGAAAAAATATGCATATCTTATGAAATTTTTTTCCTTTCCTTCATTATTCCTTTAAGGATATATGCATACATACATATACCATGTGTGTATGTATGTAGTTTCTTTATGTATTATTTAATCAATATTATTTTCAATTGTTTTTGTTGTTGTTTTTGTTTTTTTCTACTTTTCCATTATAAATGTTAAATTATTCGTTTGCCTTTGCCTTTTCATTTACCCCTTTGCCTCTTCTCTGTGCAGCATTTTAACTGAATGGGAATCAATTTCATTAAGCCGGGATTATAAGCAACGTCAGTTGTTCAAATAAACCGAAAAAAAAGAAGAGAAAAAAGCAAAAAAAACTCCGCAATATGTCGACTTTCCAAGTCATAAAAAGGCAATCCCATAATGTTCTCCTCAAAAAATCTTTGTTTGTATAATTTCCCCCCCTCAACAAAGGAAAAATACCTGGAAAGTATCCAGTAGCGTAAGGCTTCCTTCCTAAGGTCTCTGAGAGATGCCTGACAATTAAAGAACAAAATTTTTGAAATCAAAAACCTATTTTGAAGGCATCAGGGAGATTGTTTTTGTTATTTCTCCATTATTTTCATACGATTTTTATTAGCAACTGATTTTAACAACAGCAGCAGCAGCAGGTGGTGGGCATTGTCACTTTGGTATTCGTTAAGTGGTAGCCATCATCAACAACCATCACACAACAAACGCCATCATGGCCAAACGCCAGCATCATCATCACTATTATCACTTATACGTGGCCTAAAACGCAATATATTTTGAAAATCTCTTTCATAATTTGTAAGATTTTATGAAGTCACGACATTTTCCAACACTGCGTTATCCAAACTGCAGTAAAAAATTCTTCGTCTTCTTCTCCTTCTCCTTCTAAGCAGAGACATTTGCAATTTGAATTGAAAACGAAATAATTTCCATACACGAGATCGATGTTAGCGTGTGAGTGTTAATGGAATTAAATACCATTAGCGATTTAAGATTTTTTTGAAAATATTTTCAAAACAGCCAGAGCCTGTCATGTCAGTCAGTTTGTCCATCATTTACTCATCATGATCATAATAAAAAAAAATTTTATGTTTTAATAATCCACCATCAACATGGCAATCACCATCACCAGCGTAATGCAAAATTTTATTTCCAATCACAAGTAATTATAAAAACATTAATTATTTACAACAAATATACGTACATATGTTGTAATTAAACAACAATAACAAGGCAATTCAAATGCAAATTTGGTGAAAATATGTAAAGACAACAGAATGACTTTATTTAACCCGTGTGATAGAATGAAGCCCCATCTCTTACTTGTTCATTAGGTTAGGTTAGGTTAGAGGACGTGTATTTGTCAATTAAGACAAGTACAGTAACCGGAGGTCGAATTGACCTATTGTACAACGTTCTAGTTTCTCACACCACTTATGTTGTGTGCGTTAATTTTATACATGAGTGGTGGGACCTACAGTTTAAAGTCGACTCCGAACGACAGATTTTTGAGAAACTTTTTCATGGCAATTTTCTATTTATTCTCAGAGATTTTGCCAGAAATCTGCTGAGAGGAAGTCGCCGAAAAATACTTTTTTGTATTTTGGTTTAGACCTACAGTTTAAAGTCGAGTCCGAACGACAGATTTTTTTTGAGAAACTTTTTCATGGCAATTTTCTATTCACTCTCAGAGTTTTTGCTAGAAACCTGCTGAGAAGAAATCACCGTCGTTTTGGTGGAGTTTCTTACATGGGATTTGAACAGAGGCCTCATGTTTATTGTCCAACAATTCTAGTCACACTCAACACATTTTGAGGTTCCAGTGAGTATTTATGGGTTCCATAGACTCCATGTCATCTAGGCTATCCACATGGTGTCTATAGAACAACCTTTCTTTGTTTATTGATCACGTTGAATCAATAATAGAAGAGGTGAGTAGGTGACATCGTCACTGCCTTTCAGGTATTTGTACCTCTAACTAAGGCGTTACTGCAGAAGACCTAACTTTCTCACAGAAGCAGTAATAAAAACGCATTTGTAAACTCTCGCCTAAGCAGATGGTTTCCAGTGACCAGAGAGCCTCTAGATTTGCCACTTTATAGCAAAGATAGATTGCCTTTCCCATCTGCTAGAGCTAAAGTCCACAGCACACGATCAACCTCTGTTTTCAGTAACGACAGTGGTACATCAATGACTATCTGTGATTGACAGTATCCTATCCTACCCTATCAATCACTATTTGTGATTGACAGTATTCCAGGCAGGGGAAATATTACAATGACCTTTTTTGAGGATCTTACTTATAAGATGGAACTTTCTCTAAACCTTTTTTGAAACAGGAATAGGAACAGCCAGCGCTAAAGTCCGCAGCACACGATCATTCTCTGCTTCTCACATAAACACTATAAAGCTCTTGCTAAAGCAGATGGTTTCCAGTGACCATGGAGCCTCTAGATTTGACACGTTATAGCAAAGATAGATTGCCTTTCCCATCTGCTACAGCTAAAGTCCGCAGCACATAATCAACCTCTGTTTTCAGTAAGGAGACTGATACGTCAATCACTATTTGTGATTGACAGTATCCTATCCTACCCTATCAATCACTATTTGTGATTGACAGTATTCCAGGCAGGGGAAATATTACAATGACCTTTTTTGAGGATCTTACTTATAAGATGGAACTTTCTCTAAACCTTTTTTGAAACAGGAATAGGAACAGCCAGCGCTAAAGTCCGCAGCACACGATCATTCTCTGCTTCTCACATAAGCACTATAAAGCTCTTGCTAAAGCAGATGATTTCCAGTGACTAGAGAGCCTCTAGATTTGCCACGTTATAGCAAAGATAGATTGCCTTTCCCATCTGGTAGAACTAAAGTCCACAGCAATCAATCAATCTCTGTTTTCAATAAGGACAGTGGTACGTCAATCACTATCTGTGATATCTGTGTGTGTTTTAATATTGATTGGATTGAGGGCATATGTATGTAAGAAACTTATTAAACGTAAGGCTACGGTTTACAAACCAATACTTTATCACAGAGAAAGTTATTTCTAGACAGCAGCTGATGACAATCCTATAAATCTCTTGTAAGATGCTATACTGAACGAATCACATTCTTAGCTGGAAATACTTTATAAACAAGACTGAAATCAAGCAAAGAAATGAAAGAAGAAATGTGTTGGCTTATTCGATGTGAGGCCATGATTCAAACTCCAGGCCCGACAAAAATATTTCTTCGGCCACTTTTTCTCAGCAGATTTCTGGCAAAAACTGAGAGTGAATAAAATGGCCATGAAAAAAATTTCACAAAAAATCTGTCGTTCGGAGGTTACGGAATTTATGGATAAAATTAAATCACACAACATAAGTGGTATGAGAAGCTAGATTGTAATACTGGCCAAGGGGTGGTAATGACCAATTATGGTGTATGGAGATGGCAACCCTATCAGACTAGAATTTGATATAGAAGACCAATCAATTTCATCCATGCAAAAAACTTGACAAATGAAACTTTAAACAAAGCTAATGAAATAATAGATATAAAACAGTGGGGGAGATGTTTTGCAAAAGCCTTATATTGCATACAGGAAGAACTATATACAGTCAGACAGATAATTATACGTACTTCCCCCTAAAAATCATTTTTTTAAAGTAATGAACTTCTAATCTAAAATTTCTTTACATTAGCGTCTGTAACGACACATTTACTTAAATAAAGAAAAAAGTTTCCCAAAATCAATGAATTTGTGACTGCAGTTTGCATAAACCAACATGGCACCACAGAAAATTATACGTACGACGTATATTTCGTATAAAATTTCTCCAAGGGTAGCCCGTTATATAAAAGGTATTGTGGATAAAAATCCTAGGACTACAGCCGTAGAAATACGAAATACCTCGGAAAGTGATCACAGTGTTATTGTGCATTCCAAAACAGTTCGAAAGAACGGTTTCCGCAGCCGAGTGCCGAGAAAAAATCCGCGATTGGAATTTGCCCAATAAAATATGGACAAGTCAACTGATTCTTGGGCGAATGTAATATTTAGTGATGAGGACAAATATAATTTGTTCAGCTGTGACGGAAAACAAAAAATTTGGCGCAAAAATCAGTTGACTTGTCCATATATTATCATTTAAAAAAAAATGATTTTTAGGGGGGTACGTATAATTATCTGTGTGACTGTATGTATAGAATTACATAACATTGACAAATTTATTCCATGTCTACGAGTACTCTTGTTTTTTTTTTTTATGTGAAGCTTTGGAGGTGCAATGTCCAGATTGCTTCCATTGCATTGGAGTTTGCCGATTTTCACCACAGAATTTTTTTAAATCACTCTTACGTATTCGATTCGATTCAATTTTCTTAGCAACAATTTATTCGAAATCGAATTTGTTTTTTGCATAAAAAGTGGGATTTTTTTAATCCAAATTTTACTGTGAATTAATAATAAAAAATTAAATTTTTTTTTAAATTTTATAAGAAATTTTTTTAATGCAATAAAAATGAAATTGAAATTGTTTTTAATCGCTTCGAATGTGTTTTAATTTCGATTTTTAAGTAAAAAAAAAGAGGCGAATAAAAATATTATAAATTAAATTTAAAATTTATTACATTTTAAGAGGCTGCTTTCGCTTAAATTAAAACCACTTTGGAACAGGATTAAATTAAAAATAAGAAATTAAAAAAAAAATTAAATTATTGGAAATTCATAAATAATACAGACACACACATACACACACAATATTACACACATATTTATTTATATTTTTTTTTATAATTTTTCGGATTCGCATTCACGTATATGTACATACGTATTGAGTCATCGATTAAAATTATTGCGAAAATTTCCAAATGAACGGAACTCAATTTTTTTGTCAAAAAACAAGTTCAACACAGTGACGTCTAAATTTATACCAAAAAAAATATTTTTATTCAAATTTTGACAAAATTTTTTAAACAAATAACGCAATGGACGAGTAGAGCCAACAAAAATTTAAGATTTTTTAGATCACAAAATACCCCTGGGGTGTAGTTCAACAAAATAATACAAAAATATTTAAATATTTTATTTTAAATTATTTTGTTGTTGTTGTTGTTGTTATTGTATTTTATAGCTAGAGAATGTTGTTGTTGTTGCTGCTGGTATTTGTTTTAGATTGTAAACGACCTCTTAATTTGCATAACTTCCGGAACACGTGCCCTTTACATAGAAAACAAATTGGAATTTAAAAATATTCTATTTAAACAGTGTGGTATGGCTATGAGGAACATGAAACAAAGATTGTATTTAAATTGTGATCAACAATTATAAAAACTTTTATTGAAATAATTTTAGGAATACAAAAGCCTTTTCGAAGAGTTAATGAAAGGTATTGTGATTAATATAGGAGATCTTACGAACTCGAACAACTAAAGTGGAATTATTTTACCAACATGGTAAGGATATCTGATAAGGAGCCACCAGCCATGTTACCGCAACAGCTAGGAGTTAGATTTTTTAAAACATCTTTAAATCACATTAATAGTTTCCGCGTAATGGTCCAGCATTATCCCACTAGAATGTGAAAACATTTTTCAAAAACTAACATACCTCATCAAGTATTTAAAATTCAAAAGAATTGTAGACAATCCGATTACAAATAAAAATGGTGTGCAATACATACATACATATGTAATTGGTCATTACAAACCTTCAGTTAGGATTACGACCTAGCTTTTCGCACCATTTCTATTGTATATACTAATTTTATACACGAGTGGCGGAACATACAGTTTAAAGTCGATTCCGAAAGACAGAATTTTTGAGAAACATTTCATGGCAATTTTCTATTTACTCTCAGACTTTTTGCCAGAAATCTGCTGAGAGGAAGTTGAAGAAGAAATATTTTTTTTTAATAATTTCGTTCCGTTCAAAATGTCTAACCTGGGGTTTGAACCGAGCTCTCACACTACCTACTAGACTACGGCGACTTAATGGTATACAGTAGGGCTAGTTTAACATGCCACTTTTATTTGACATAAAAAATGGTTTCTATTGAAAGTAGCACTGGGAAACTATAAGGGCTTTACATTTAGCTTTCAAGAACGTCTAAATAATCAGAATTGTGCAGAAGATATATATCTTCCTGTTCACAACTTATGTAAGTCGCGGCACCTACAATTTAAAGTCGATTCCGAACGTAAAATGTTTGTGAAACTTTTCATGGCAATTTTATTTACTCTCAGAGTTCTTTTTCTTTTCATACTCCGTTTTGTTGAAGATGGCTGAGGTAAGGTTTGAATTATGGGCTCGTGTCTAACAAGATAACACACTACCTACTAGTCTATAGATATACTTTTTGATATAATTTCATGAGGAAAGTTTCACACCACCACACTAACACTTTTTTAGCTATTATCTTTTTGGCAACACTGGTTTAAACAGCTCACGCACGTTTCGTGTTTTGTTTCACTGTCAAACATCTTCAGTTTGGTCTATAAATTAACTATGAATTGAAGCCGAACGACCTACCGCAACGCAGAATTTTTGGTGAATGGGCTCTTGGAAAGTTGGCTGAAGATCCATTTCTTTATCAAAAAATTGTGTTCAGCGACGAAGCTCAGTTTTGGCTCAATGGATACGTAAATAAGCAGAATTGTCGATTTTGGAGTGAAGATCAGCCAGAAGCACTGCAAAAGCTACCAATGCATCCAGAAAAAGTCACAGTTTGGTGCGGTTTATGGGCTGGTGGCATCATTGGACCGTACTTCTTCAAAGATGCTGCAAATCGTAACGTAACTGCGAATGGTGAGCGCTACCGTGAAATGATATCCAACTTTTTTTGCCCAAAATGCAAGAGCTTGACTTGCATGACATGTGGTTTCAACAAGACGGTGCAACATGCCACACAGCACGCGTCAAAATGGATTTATTGAGAGGCGAGTTCGGTGAACATTTTATTTCACGTTCGGGACCGGTCAATTGGCCGCCTAGATCGTGCGATTTAATGCCTTTAGACTATTTTTTGTGGGGCTATGTTGAAGCTCATGTCTATACAGACAAGCCCGGTTCAATTGACGCATTGGAAGACAACATTGAAGCATTTATTCGTGAGATACCAGCCGAAATGTTGGAAAGAGTATGCCAAAATTGGACTAAGCGGATGGACCATTTGAGGCGCAGTCGCGGTCAACATTTGCATGAAATAATCTTCAAACGTTAAATTATATGGAACGTACTATCGATTCAAATAAAGATTTCATGCATTTTTCTGAATTTTATGTGTTTTTTTTTTGAACAATTTTCCTATAGCTCTTAAAAAATCATCCATTACAAGAACTCAATTTATTTTCACAATGACAGATGGCAACCCTATCAGACTAGAATTTGATATAGAAGAGCAATTAACTTCTTTTGTGGAAAAACTTGGATAAAGCTAAAGCAATGACAGATATAATACACTGGGGCAGATATTTCCTTATATTACTTAAAGGTCGCCGTAGTCTAGTGGGAAGTTTATTGGCTTATTAGACGTGAGGCCTCGGTTCAAATCCCAGGCCAGGTATCAAAACGAAAATATGAAAAAATATTTCTTCAGCGACTTCCTTTCAGCAGATTTCTGGCAATAACTCTGAGCGTTAAATAGAAAATTGCCATGGAAAGTATCTCAAAAAGAAATATAACGTTTAATCCTTGGATCCCTCCATTCATGTATAAAATTAACACCCACAACATAAGTGGCATGAGAAGCTAGGTTGTAATCCTGGCTAAAGGGTGGTAATGACCAATTATGTATGTATGTAGATGGCAACCCTATCAGACTAGAATTTTGTATAGAAGACCAATCAATTTCTTTAGTGCAAACAACTTGACAAATGAAACTTTAAACAAAGCTAATGAAATAATAGACATAAAACAGTGGGAGAGATGTTTTGCAATGGCCATTTATTGCATATAGGAAGAACGATGACAACTACTGGGGACGATTTAATAAGACTTTGAAACAAAAAGTTTAAAGTTGATTCCGAATGACAGATTTTTTGAGAACCTTTTTTATTACAATTTTCTATTTACTCTCAGAGTTTTTTGTAGAAATCTGCTGAGAGGAAGTCCCCGTCGTCGAGATTCTTACCTGGGATTTGAACAGAGGCCTTATGTCTATTGTCCAACAATTCTTGTCACACTCAACACATTTTGAGGTTCCAGTGAGTATCTATGGGTTCCATAGACTCCATGTCATCTAGACTACCAAATGGTGTCTATAGAACAACCTTTCTTTGTTTATTGATCACGTTGAACCTAATGGTTGTAATGACCAATTATGTATGTATGGAGATGGCAACCCTATCAGACTAGAATTTGATATAGTAGGGCAATCAATTTTTTTTTTAGAAAAACTTGACAAATTAAATTTTAAACAAAGCTAATGAAATAAGAGACATAAAACAGTGTGAGAGATGTTTTGCAATGGCCTTTTATTGCTTATAGGAACAACGATGCCAACTACTGGGGACGATTTAATAAGACTTTGAAACAAAAACTAGATGCTTTTAATTAGAAAAAAAAAGAAGTTATTTTGCATAAGGACAATTTCAACGGGAAACATGCATAAATTAGGATACTGGGGAGAGGGCAATCCACAGCTATATTCTACAGATTTTGCCCTGGAAACTTAGACTTTTTTGCAAATATTTCTTGAAGCACTTAATTAAAGTCCTTTACAAGAATGTTGTTTTTTATATTTTTTTTTTTATATGAGACGGAAATTTTGGTTTGGTTTTAAAGGTAATTTGTTCAGGCAAAAGTTCCTACCATTAAAAGAAGATACAGTAATCCCTCGATTTAAGTCGCAGTTGCTTCCAAAAAAAAGGCGATGTAAATCGAAACGACGTTAATCGAGGCGACGTAAATCGAAAGATTACTGTATTGTAGGCCAGAAGAATAAAAGAAATGTTCGTTTAAAAGCAACTCTACTGTAAATATAATAATATCATGTATTTCTGTTCTGTTGTATTTTGTAAACAAATGTAAGATTTTTAATTAAAATTTCTTTCTTTTTTTGTTGTTGTTTTATTTGAATTAAACAAAATTCTAATTGATCTGCATTTTAAATGATTAATAAAAATCAGTTCGACATTGTTTTCATTTTGTTTTAATGCGATATTAAGTATGTGGATTACATACATACATACATATGTACATACTCGTATGTATCGTATTGTATGTCTGTAATTAATTAATTTTTAATAACAAGTTTTTAATTGAAAATTGAAATATGCATGTGTTTGTCTATGTATGTATTGATATTTATATCTCTAATCAGTTGTATCTGTGTGTAAAGTTTTTTATCTGCAATCTGCATCTGTAGCTGATACATGCATTGATTCCGATTCAGTCAAGTCTGTGTGTGAACGTGAACTTTTGCAAAAATTTTATTTAAATTATTACACTCTCCTCTCGTATTATTATTATTATTACGAATATTTGTTTGTTTTTATTGTATTTGTTTTATAATAAACAAAAGTTTTGTAATAAAAAAAAAGAAAAAAAAATACGAACATAAAATAACCTAAGAAAAGATTATGATTTACAATGAAATGTCATACAATACAACAACAACAACAACAACAACAACAAACAAGCAAAGCTGCCCACTATACATCATGTTTGTGGAAAGAAAACCACAAGGAACAGAATAAAAAAAAAACTAAACCGACAGAAACATTTTGAAAAATACTTTAAGAAATACCAACCAATACTTGGTAATAATAATCATATCACTTGGAAACTAATTAGCCAAAGGCGTTAAATGCTTTCAATATGCAGAGGTTCTTAAACTTCTTCTAATAAGACAAAGAAAAAAATTCCATTTTTTATTAAAACTTTGTATTGCAAAAAAAAAATAGTTTGGGAAACACTGCAAGTTGCCTATACAAACTGATCACAATTAGAATACCACTGAGACACTCTATTTTTTTTAATCGTATAACTTGGCCGCCATTGTGGTCGTATAGAATAACAAAAAAAATTTAAATGAATTACAATAAAAAACCAACAACAACAACACGCATAGAAAATTACATTACAAATCTACGTTCAAATAGATACAATAAAAACAACAACAACAATAGCAATAGCAATAGCAATATCAATACAAAACATTTCGTTTCAATTCAATACATTCACAGTGGACAGTGGAATGGCCAATGTAAAGGTGTGGCTTGCAAATGATCAGCGTGTCGTGTACATTACACTGGACTTGAGTGTACAACCGATTAACTGGCCGCTACGTTACAATAAAAATCTGCGCAAGTGTTTTTTTCACCGACTGACGTCTAACGAACAAAGTGGTGTGTGTGTGTGTGCATGTGTAAGCGATTATACTACAGCGATACCTTATGTTCCATCATAGTTGTCGTTGGTCGTTGTCGTCGTAGTTTGCCTAGGTAAGCGACACTTGGCAAAGTGTTAATGGTAATAAGATTCAAATGGCTGATATATGTATATATGTATGTATGTATGTATGTATGTATGTATGTATGTATGTACATCAAGCAAATGCTCTTATTTCTTACTATTAATGTGTCGCCTTTTTTTCTGCTTCTTCTTATGTTTTTTTCATGAATTTTTTTAAGCTTTTTATTCGTATTAAAAACATTGTAATCAATTTTGTTAATGGTGTTTTTATTGTAATTGTTATTGTTGTTGTAGTTTTTTTTCTTACCAATAATCAAAAGCCGAATGTAAATACATTCTGCAGACAGTGTTGGAGGAAATAATAGGTACAAATCAATTTAAACTTCCTCGTTTAATTGGTCATTACAACACATTAGTCAGGATTACAACCTAGCTTTTGACACCCGCTATGTGTTAGTTTTATGTATGAAAGGGGATAATTCCAGGATCGTCAGAGAATGTCGCCGCTGCCTCAATCTCTTTTCTGGGCGCCTCGGCGTCACACTTGTCTGGGTTCCCGGACACTGCGATATTCCGGGAAACTGCAGGGCCGACGAGCTGGCCAGGGCTGGCGCACTACTTTCGGAATCATCCCCAATCAACGTGGGAATGCCACTTACCAAGTTCAAACTGGCTATTGCGCGGAAATTCTCCCGGGATACCAACCGGTCCTGGGTCAATGAGGAGTCCTGCTCCATCGCTAGGCTCACTTGGCCCACAATGGATAGGAGGCGTACCAACCAGCTACTTGGTTTTGGCCGTAATATCATCTCGATCACAGTGTCCATGCTTACAGGTAGACACGCGGAAAGAATGCGACTCCCATTTAACGACTTCTGCCGTGGATGCAGATCCGCCGAGGAGGAGGAGACTGCAGATATAGGTTATATGGCTCTTCGACCCTTGTCAGCTTGACGGAGCTATCGTCCATTGTTTTCAAGGACATAGTCTCGTTTATCGAACAACCTGGCTGGTTTTCCAGCGTAGGGTAGTCGTGCTTTTTGGAAAATGTGCAGCCCTTGCGCTGACCAACTTCCCCCTCCTTGGATCGGAGGAACTTGGTCAGTGCAGAGGCTGCGTTCACCTGTGGCATCACAACGGGCCGCTATGCGTGCTCAAGTGAGCTTTTTGGTAAATTAAAGCTAATACGCTGACCTAACCTAACCTAACATGTATGACAGGCGGAGCCTACAGTTTAAAGTCGACTCCGAACGACAAATTTTTTTGAGAAACTTTTTCATGGCAATTTTCTATTTATTCTTGACAGTTTTTTCCAGAGAAAGGAAGTCGCCGAAGGAAATATTTTTTCATATTTCGTTTTTGTTTTGTCTGAGCCAGGGGTTGGATCACGGGCTGTTGTCTAATAAGCCAATGTAGCATATACTAAGGCGACTGCAGGCGCACATCAATAATTCGATAATTTTCTTAAAAATTTTTATTAAATAATAATGGCGTTCCGATAAGAAACATAATATAAGGAGAAGCATTCCTTGGATGTAGACAATTGGTCCAACGCCAAATGAACTGAAGTGTACCAAATGCTGCTGCTGTATTGGACCACATACATATTTCCACCTCCTCCATATCAATTAATATTTATAAAGTCACTCCTCAATATAGAAATTAATACGGAATGTGAAATCCAGCTGAAGTTGTAAGAATTTTAAGAAAGTGCACACACGGGTAAGGTGATAGGCCCTAAAATTTTTATTAGGCAAACGAAATTCTTAAATATAATTCCATCGATAACCGGATAAATAAACGGGTTGGAAGACAGACTGCAGAACGTGGCAAAAATCTGCTATTTGGGCTTTGTTAGCTCTGTTGCTGCCTTAAATGCTACCGTTTCCAGGAACGCATATGAGGATGATAACTTCTCCAAAAACACTTGGCATTCCTGGACAATCTTAGAAGCGATGTACTCACATAGGGATCTAATGGCCGCTTTACTATCAGTAAATAAATGTACAGCTCTACTCGTTAGTCTCCGATACCGGTTTCGAGCAGCGTTCGTCTCTACAATCATAATTTCAGACTGAATAATAGTACCACAGTAGTCGTATATTCCGGAAGGAAGTCATATCTGACATTGTCACGTCAATGAAAGTTTAGTATACAAAAACAAACTGTCCCTATTATTTCTTGCAACAGTGTATTTACAAGAGCGTATGTTTAATTTTTAATGTACGTACCCTTTGCTAGCATATGTGGAGGTATAATAGAAAATAAGCTTTGATCAGTCTCAGGCCTTATCAATCGCCATATGAATTCCTGAAAACTGAGTTTTTTTTTTTTCATTTTAAAATAAAAGTTCGAATCAAATGAAACATTTCCTTCTATTTCTCAGTTGAAGTTTTTCAGTTTGAAAAAAAAAACATTAGAATAAGAAATTCACTTGTTAAGGTTTAAGGGTTTCAAAACTATGCCTTCCTCAGCTGTAGAGCTTGATGGCTTTAACAATATATTGGTATGTGAACCCCATATTTAGCTACTGATCACGCACAGAAAATCTTCAATAATGGCACAAGCAACTCGTCTCGGAAACTTTCTGCATTTTATTCCATATCTACTGAGGCATTCGTTGAGTTTGATTGCACAAAGTGAAGTAAAAATAACTGGAACTGTTGACGAGACATCATATCAAAATAGGTGGAGAAATGCTTGTCAATCTTGAAGAATAAAATTGCAAAGATTATGGATGCAGGGGTTACGTCACTCGAAGGATGACAAGACTTGCAAAAGTATAGTCGCCGTAGTAAAGTAGGTAGTGTGTTGGCTTATTAGACGTGAGGCCACGGTTCAAACCCCGGGTAAGACAACAAAACGAAAATATGAAAAAAATATTTCTTCGGCTACTGCCTCTCAGCAGATTTCTGGCAAAAACTCAAAGAGTAAATAGAAAATTGCCATGAAAAGTTGCTTAAAAATCTGTCGTTCGGACACGACTTCAAACTGTAGGTCCCGCCGCCACTCATGTGTAAAATTAACACACGCAACATAAGTGGCAAGAGAAGCTAGGTTGTAATCCTGACTAAAGAGCTGTAATGATCAATTATGTATGTATAGAGATGGCAACCCTATCAGACTAGAATTTGATATAGTGGACCCAATCAACTTATTCCGGGGCAAAACTTGAAACATGAAACTTATGTGTGTATGTTTGTGTATATGCGATGTTAAGCCAGAGTGGCTCAGAAGAAAAGGCATTCCAATCTGCCTTAATTGGACTTTATTTCAAAAAAATTGCTGAAAGGCAGCCGTTGGGGACATGGAAAACTGAAAGAACATTGTGATAATGATCAGGAAATAAATTCAATTGTAATATTCTTTACTAAACAATCAACATCTAAGGGTGTTATAATAACAATTAGCCGTGTTAGCCTTAAAACGTAAACTTTCAAAACCGTAGCGAATTACGTTGTCATATAGGCAGGCAGGCAAGCAGGTTGGCCATGTCTAAACTTTCTGGCATGTTTTTTTTAAATTTTTGAAATAAAAAATTTCTTGAAATGAAATCAATGTCAACACTTTATCAATATCATAGAAACAACCACAATAACAACAACAAAATGAAATAAATTAAAAAAATGTTCAAATAGTTTTAACAAATGGACAGCGGGTGTGTCTTTTTGTTGCTCATTTAGAAACAATTAAAAAATCCGAATGTTTTGATTTCTTTCTTTCTTAACTCTTTTTTTTCCTCGTTTTATTGCTGCTTAATTGCTTTGTTTGAAATTTTTTTTCCCGTTTTTTTTTGGTTATAAAACTTTCAACATTTTATTGGAATTGTCATCAGCAATTTGGCTTAAAAACATTTTGAAAGTGTTGGGTGTTTATCGATTTGATAACGAACGTTTGGCAAATTATTTCGATACACTTGACCTAGCTTTACTTTGCAGCAAGTAATGGATTTCTTGGATGTGAATCTTAAGGCTTTGCTAACTAGACACCAAGCGCTTCATGTGACTTTACTTTACTCTATGACGGGATGTACTTTCAATTTGATTGACAAACGTTTGACAAACTATACCTAGTCCTTTATCAAATTATGTTGCTTGAGTTGATGCTTAGTCCTTCACTTGTTTTTCCTTTACAACACTTAATAGATTCGTTTCGATTTGATCAAAAAGTTTTGGCAAACTTTACATATCATTTGATTTGACTTTACTTGACACTTTAATATGGTGTTGTTTGACTTGATTGTGCTTTACAGCACTCAACAGATGCGTTTTAATTTGATTTCAAACTTTTTGGCAAACTTTACATATCACTTGACATGACTTGACTTTACTTTACATCTACGAATGCTGTTGTTTGATTTGATTGTGCTTTACAACACTTAATAAATTCGTTTAGAATTGATGTCAAACCTTTTGGCAAACTTTACATATCATTTGACTGGACTTGACTTTACTTCACACTTTACTATGGTATTGTTTGAGTTGATTCCATCACTTGTCTGTACTTTAAAACACTCAACAGATTCGTTGCGATTTGATCAAAACGTTTTCGGCAAACTTTACGTATCATTTGCCTTAACTTGACTTGACTTTACATCAACGAATGCTGTTGTTTGAGTTGATTGACCTTCGTTTCGATTTGATCAAAAAGTTTTGATAAACTTTACATATCACTTGATTCGTTTCGATTTGATTTCAAACTTGGTGGCAAACTTTACATATCATTTGACTTGACTGGACTTTACTTTACATCAACAAATGCTCTGTTGTTTGAGTTGATTCCATCACTTGTCTGTCCTTTAAAACACTCAATAGAGTTCGATCTGATTTGATCAAAAAGTTTTGACAAACTTTACATATCATTTGACTAAACTTAACTTGACTTTACATCAACGAATGCTGTTGTTTGATTTGATTATCCTTTACAACACTTAATAGATTCGTTTCGATTTCATTTCAAACGTTTTTGGCAAACTTTACATATCATTTGACTAGACTTGACTTTACATCAACGAATGCTGTTGTTGAGATTCGTTTTGATATCAAACCAAGGGTTTGATAAACTCTTCCTTCGCTTTACTTTACTTTTATCTTTTCTACTCACCTTTTATGCATGAATTACGTGGCTTTGTTAGGACTTACCTCCAGTGTAGTTCATCTTCAGCACCACCAGACGCATTCTTATCGGGTATTTTGTAATATTCGTAGACAAACGATGTTGTGCCATTCGATGTTTGCACCTGATGCAATTGCGGCGTACCCAAGGCACTTAAATTAACCGTGGTGGCAGCAGCTTCAATTAATTGATGCTGTTGCTGTTGCTGCTGCTGGTGCTGTTGATGTTGATGATGGTGCTGTTGCTGCTGCTGCTGTTGCAGACCATTGCCACCATTGGGATCATCCGCCTGCTGTTGCTGACTATGGGGATGGGCAGCACTATCGTTGGGCGATAGGCTAAGCAAAGTTTGTGGTGTTGCTGCCGACACCACGGTGGTGAGTTGGGGATGTTCAAAGTAACGTGAGGCCACCGATGAAGCGGGCAATTGATACGTGTTGCCATTGTGCTGATGTATAATCACTTCATGCTGCGAACTGCTTTGATGATGTGTTGACATCGATAGAGGCTGTGCCTGTGACGAAGGTGTCGACGGATTTGGTGATGTTGAACCCGAATTCAAAGAATCTCCATTTGTTAGCACAGTTCGGCGTCTAAGATGCGTGTTTTTTTTTTTGGGGTGTTAAATTTATAATTTTTTTTTTAAATACAATTTCAAATTGAACTGAACTGAAGTGTGTATTTTCCAATTAAATATTTAAATTAACATTACAACAACAACAACAAAAAAAAGAATCGTTATCCCTTTTGCTGGCACTTTTCAAGTGTTCCAAGTTAACACAAAAAAAGTCTTGCTTTTCAAGACATTTCACACGCTTTTTTTAAGGGTAAAACAAACAGAAAAAAATAATTTCCTACAAAATGCGATAAAATTTATAGTTTTATTCCTTCTTCTTCTTCTTGCTTTCTTTTTGGATGAATAAAGTAACGAAATTTATTTGAAAAAAAACGAGGAAAAAATATTTAAAAAAAAGCAAAGGAAATAAGGTCCTTATACGTCGCATATGCAAATTATATTCCATAATCAGTAAATGAATTGAAAACACTATTGCTGTGCGGAAGGAAGTAAGCAAGCATTTCCCTTCTTCAGGCTTAAGGGTGCTTTGCCATTACTTTGCTTAACAGCGTTGTCATCGTAATATGATAGCAGGATAAGCTTGAAAATACAACAACAACAACAAAAGCAAAAAAAAAAAGGACAAAAAGAAACGGTAGCAGTTGTAAAACCAAATCGTCCCAGTCTGTTATACGATAACAACATTAGATTTTGTTTTTTGCTTATGCAACGTTCTTCCAAATTTCCTTCATAAGAAGGTCGGTCTCAGGCAAATAATGCGATCGGCGTCACATGTTTTTAGGTTTGAATATTTTGGCTGTTGCTTAATCACTCGTAAGCAATAATTGTATTACAATGTAAAAAAAAAAGAAAACAACAACGAAACAAAAGAGAAAGAAAAAATTAAAGAAGAACCTAAGATGACAACATACAAGGCAGTAACGACACAACAACTTGGGCCTGCTAATGAAAACAGAACAAAAAAAAGTAAACTCCAGAAAAGAAAGAGAATTTCAAACCATAACATGTCAACACATATTTTAAATGATAATAAAACATACAACAACAACAGCAACAGCAACAGCTACAACGTAAATACATAGCAGACCCAGTTTAAAAATGTTTTAAAAAAATTTCATAATTTTTAGAAATTAAAACTAAAAATTAAAAAGTTTACATACAGTACTGAAAGGAATAATAGCAGCAATTACTATGACGCTCCATAACAGGTCAACTTGGCTTTTTTTGAGGGAACTTCATTAAAAAAAATTCCTTCAAACCTAACGGCATTCCTTAGTCAAGCTGGCCATCGCGCGGAAATTTTTTCGAGATGCCAACCTATCCTGGATCAATGAGGAGTTCTGCTCCACCGCTAGGTTCACTTGGATGGACAGATAGGACTTGGTCGTGACGTGGCCATGCTACAGGTCACAGTGGCCATGCTTACAGGTCATTGTGTTACGGGAAGACACGCGAAAAGAATGCAGCTCCTATCTAACGACTCTGCCGTGGGTACAGATCCGCTGAGGAAGAGGAGACTGTTATCCACTTTCTTTGTCAATGCTCATCTCTTGAGAGGTGCAGATATAGGTTGACTCTCAATTTCTGGTCAGCTTGACGAAGCTATCATCTATTGATCGTTTATCAAACTTTCTGGCTGGTTTTCCAGCGTAGTGTAGTCGCGTTTTTAATGTGCAGCCCTTGCGCTGAACAACTTCTTCTTCCCTGTTTTGGAGGAACTTGGTCAGTACAGACCTGTGGCGTCACAACGGGCCGCTATTCGTGCTCAAGTGAGCTGTTGGTATCAAAGCTACCACTCCAACCTAACCTAACCTAATGGCATACCCAAAACCCTCTAATAATTTCGATGTCCTTGATTTTAAATTCAAATTATTTTGCAGATGCTGCCAAGAAGCATTCGATAGCAAAATTTTATTCATGATCTTTAGTCCAAAATGAATTTTAAATGATTTCATCATTCCCATCAGCAATAAGCTGTATGAGCCTCTTAACGACATGGATGTTGTTCAGGATATTCATATCCAATGACTACCCCGGCCCGACCATGTCGTTTGGATGGAGGACAACACGACAATTAATTAAATTAAAATAAATGCAAAAATTAAAGGACATTGGCATAAAGGACGTCTTTGTCTGTGTTGGAAGGCCTATGCAGTGAAAATTCTATCATCTATTATGCGACTAATGAACCGAGATGACTATAAAGAAGTGTTAAGGCAGGCCCGGAATCTCACAAACAGACTAATAAAGCCAATTGAAGAAGAAAGTATTTGAAGAAAAGTAAATAAACAAGTAATTAAGCGTGTCAAAAACAATAGAGACTTTGAGAATGCACAAGGACAAGTTTTCTTACACAAGAACACTTGATTCTTAGATTGTCCTTTGCAGTACCCGATCATGGTAGTACTAGTAAGCCAGAAATAATGTTTATAAAGACTTCCAGTGTGCAATTCCGGTATCAAAATATACCAGAGTAAAGATGTACCTGTATTTCATGACAGTAAAATGGCCATTTGATCTCTAGCAAGAAAACAAAGAACGCCAGGTGTTTCTGGGTGAGATGGTATACAAATCTGACCTTCTGTGGAACTATGCAGAGTAAAAATTTGTATCAAACTAAACCAGAATATATTTTAGGAACCTCATAGTAGACATTTTGGGGCACTGGCTTATGAGAATACCTTACAGCATTGTCCGTTACTTGGAAATCTGAAATTAAGGATCCTTAGGCATCCAAAATTGTAGCTTGCCTGGCCTCGATAAAATCATTCTTAGTGAACTATGGACCGATAATGGATCTCATATGAATAGATAACGTGCCCAATTTAACAATTTTATTTGTTCATGTGGCCATACATACAAAATGAAGTCCCTGATAACTGAAGTCCTTGAAAACTGAATTCCCTGATAACTGAAGACCCTGATAACTGAAGTCCCTGGTAACTGAAGTCCTTGATAACTGAAGTCGCTGGTAACTGAAGTCCTTGATAACTGAAGTCCTTGATAACTGAAATCCCTGGTAACTGAAGTCCTTGATGACTGAAGTCCCTGATAACTGAAGTCCTTGATAACTGAAGTCCCTGATAACTAAAGTCCCTGATAATTAAAGTCCCTGATAACTAAAGTCCCTGGTAAATGAAGTCCCTGATAAGTAAAGTCCCTGGTAACTGAAGTCCCTGGTAACTGAAGTCCTTGATAACTGAAATCCTGGATTACTGAAGTTCCTGATAACCGAAGTCCTTGATAACTGAAGTCCCTGATAATTGAAGTCCTTGACAACTAAAGTCCCTGGTAACTGACGTCCCTGATAACTGAAGTCCCTGATAAATGAAGTTCCTGATATTTGAAGTCCCTGATAACTGAAGTCCTTGATAACTGAAGTCCCTGATAACTAAAGTCCCTGATAATTAAAGTCCCTGATAACTAAAGTCCCTGGTAAATGAAGTCCCTGATAAGTAAAGTCCCTGGTAACTGAAGTCCCTGGTAACTGAAGTCCTTGATAACTGAAATCCTGGATTACTGAAGTTCCTGATAACCGAAGTCCTTGATAACTGAAGTCCCTGATAATTGAAGTCCTTGACAACTAAAGTCCCTGGTAACTGACGTCCCTGATAACTGAAGTCCCTGATAAATGAAGTTCCTGATATTTGAAGTTCCTGATAACCGAAGTCCTTGATAACTGAAGTCCCTGATAATTGAAGTCCTTGACAACTAAAGTCCCTGGTAACTGACGTCCCTGATAACTGAAGTCCCTGATAAATGAAGTTCCTGATATTTGAAGTCCCTGATAACTGAAGTCCTTGAAAACTGAAGTCCTTGAAAACTGAATTTCCTGATAACTAAAGTCCCTGGTAACTAAAGTCCCTGGTAAATGAAGTCCTTGATAACTGAAGACCCTGATAATTAAAGTCCCTGATAACTGCAGTCCTTGATAACTGAAGACCCTTCCTGCCTTTTAAGAAACATATTCGCCCATAATGCTTGCATAAAAACCATACTGCAGCCAAATGAGTCGTAATACAGTAGTGAAACGCAAACAGTAGAGTTTCATGAACAACTGTTTACATCGCCAAGGAGAATTTCAAGCATTGAACTTCAGATAACAGCTTAGAAAAGCCACCTACAATCAAATAAAAGTAAATAAGAACTTTCTTTTTTAGAAAATATTGAACTTATGCTGTGTATCTATAATTTCTTCCACCACTGCACGCATGTGGATACATGCTTAAATATGCAATTTTATAATCGGTTGTCTAATTGGCATGACATTTCAGTTTTCAAAAAATGTTCACAGCTTCTCTTTAATAAAAGATTGAATTGAATTTGAAATGGAATGGATTGTGTGGTAAAAGATTATTTGCATTTAAAAAAGAGTCGGTTATTTTTGTTAAAAACCTTTATCCATATTGTACGGTTCTATTCCATTTGTATGGTTTAAATAATATTTATTTTTAAAACATACATAAAAAACCTAGTCTTTGTTTGTTTATTTCTTAATTGTTATTAATCTTTTCTAAATGCATAAGAGAGTGTGTGTGTGTGTATGTATGTGTACTTTAGTTAATAATTTAATTTCTTTTTATTTTTTTGTTTCCAAAAAGTCATAAATTGTGCAAATTATTATTTCTTTGTATTACTGTCTTGCTGTTGTTTTTTTCTGTTTTTTTTCTTAATAAATTTTTGTTAATTTTTCATTATATGCACATAATCGCATAAAAGCATTTAAATTTTTTGTTTTTTTTTTATTTTTTTTTTAATTTTTTATAATCATTAGAACCACAAAAAAACAGAAACAAATGACATAAAATAAGTTAAAAAAAATAATAAAAAAAGGAAAGATTAACAAAAAACAAACAAACGAATATTATTTCGATAAATTATAAATTAAATACACAAGTTTAACTTTTGACATTTCAAAAATTTTGATTTGATACCACCAAAATACAATAATAAACGCAAATTGTCTTGATTTCAGCTTTAAAAACAAACAGAAAAAAACAAACAGAAAAAAAATTATATTTTAAGCAGTGATGCAAAGAAGTAACAATTTTTTCTTAACTTTTTTTATATTTTTAATTAGAAAATTTTGGTTTTAAAACTGAATAAATTTAAACTTTGTTTTGTGTATTTCAATGAGAGGACTGAGGTCTTATGAGCGTCTTATTAGCCCATATATTAAACACATTGTAAGCACCTGACAACAAGTATTTGTTTTCAATTTAATTTCAATCATTTCATTTTTCTTTTTTTATTATTAATTTCAATTTAATTACAAATTGCATGAAAGTATTTTGTTTATTAAATAGAAGTTCTTTTTAATTTCTTTCTTTTTTTGCGGATTAATTTTCAGAATTAATTGCTTTGGTTTTTATTTACAAAATAAGGTGTGATATTTAAGCTTTTATCTCATTAAATGCAAATCAATTGTTATTAATCAATTTTATTAAAACAAAGGAAACAAGTTAAAGACATAGAATAGACACGCTCAAGAGAAATGCTCGTATTCTGTCCCTTAAAGACTTATACGTCACGCCTATGACAAGTGACTCCTCGCCTTTATAACTTCAAGAACAGCATTGAAAAGGCAAAGCATGCATGTGTGGAGTTTCTTCCGAAACTTTATTGAAACTAAAATCCCTAAATTCAACACGGTTCAAATTTCAGCTCAGACATCTCGAACGAAACGAAATGGAAAATATTTCTTGGCCGCGGGTGCCCTGGTAGTCTAGTGGGTACTGTGCTAGACTATTAGCGTGACGGTTGTGGGTTCGATTCTCACCAGAGACTCTGGTCTGTGACACTACACCGAGAATGTGGTCAAGTTACTCCGCTCTTATATAATTAGAATATAGTTTGTAATTGTATTGTAATAGATAAATAAATTTCTTCGCCGCCTTCCATACATACATACATAATTGGCCATTACAATCCTTCAGTCAGGATTACGGCCTAGCTTCTCACACCACTCATGTTGTGTGCGTTAATTTTATACGTGAGTGGCGGGACCTACAGTTTAACGTCGACTCCGAACGACAGAATTTTGAGAAACTTTTCATGGCAATTCTATTTACTCTCAGAGTTTTTGCCAGAAATCTGCTGAGAGAAAGTCGCCGAAGAAATATTTTTTTTCATATTTCATTTTTGATGTCTGACCTGGGATACGAACCCCCGCCTTCCTCTCAGAAGATTTCTGGCAAATACTCTGAGGGTAAATAGAAAATTGTAACGAAAAGTTTCTTAAAAAATCTGTCGTTCAGAGTCGACTTTAAACCGTAGGTCCCCCACTTATATATAAAATTAACACATACTACATGGGATATGAGTATCTAGCTCCTTAATCCTCACTCAAGGGATGTAAAGGCCAATTATGTGTGTATGTCGTCGCTTAGAACAAATGTAGCCTTAACATCATGGCCGCTATCAACTGTTAAAGTTTCTAGGTCCCAAGAAACCTACTGCATGAACAAAGACCTTTGTTCGTTCGTCTCTGGTGTTTTGTATTTGTGGTTGATTATAAGAAGAGCTGCCGGCATCTTTCAGAAACTTTTCTCATAAACCAGGTGGTCATTACAAATTGGAAACTCTTGAACCATGTATGAAATTCCTCTGATTTCTGCCAGCTTTCATACTTTTGATCTTCGATTATTTCTGGAGGCGAATTTTAAACCGAAAATCCACAACGTTTGACTTCTTACGTGGCTGATGGCCTCAATTAAAACGAATGCAAAGTTTCCATAGTATTTACCAAGCCTTGCCTTATTTTGAGTGATAAAAATTCACTTTTTGCCATAATCTTTCTACTCAAATCATGCACTAAATGACTGATAAAGTTTACAAAATATAAAGTAAGTGAAGCATTGTGTTTAGGTTGTAGTAGAAGACCAACTGATAGCTGACATTAGATGCCAGGAGCAGTGTTGCTTTTTCCAGTTAAAGGTTTTGAAACCTAAAAGGCCACACACTTTTTGAGTCATCTTACTTAATGTAGACATTGTTGTCTGAAGTACTCAGTTCCGCAGGCTACTCTGCATTTGCGGCCTTATATTCTCAAAATATTAAAAACAAAATGAGATTCTGTGGGGGTTTGGTCTAGCTTCTCTAGATGCCTTACGACATGCTTAATCGTTCACAGCAAGTACTGCTTGCTGTAGAATTGAAAGTTATGAAAGGCAATAAATCGTTACGTATCGTGTCTACGTCGTAGAAATATGCCATTTTGCGGAGCACATTCCTTTAACAATCTCATTTGTTTAAATCACAAGTTACATGAGATATTCTTCTAATCGCTCAATAGATTTGAATTTCATGGTTACTTGGAGATGACTTGTGACAGCCAGAGTATTGTTAAAGGAACAAAAAAGAATACCCAAAAAATTATATGACAAGGCCAGTAATGTAAATGAATGTAAAGATATTCAATTTATTATACTACCGATAGTGTTTTATAAGCCACAAATGTCAGACTGAAAAAGGAAATATAAATGGATACGAATATATAAAGAAATGTATGTATGTTTGTATGTAAGTAGCCATAGAACAATAAAAAACACACCAAAAATAGAAACTAAATTAGTTGATGGAATAATTTCATTCATTGACGCGAATTCAAATTAGACACACACACGCATTCATGAATATTTTGCTGTGACAATAAAAATGCAAATTAAAGTCTTTTTGTTCTGTTCATAGTTATTGGTTGATGGTGGTATTGTGTTGACAAATAACAATTCTTAAGAATTCCGTCTCTCATTAATAAATAGAATTCAACAAAAAAAAAAAACAGCAAAAAAAAACGGAAAAACAAAAGTTAACACCACTTATGAGTCATCCCCATACGCTGTGTACTAAATTATTAAGAATTATAATGAAAATAAAACACACGCACACATACACTCACGCACACCACTGTCTTACATTCACACGATGAATGATCGTATGAGATAGCAACTGAAATATGTGTTTGTGTATATGAAAACAACAGTTATAATAATTATTTAAAACTTAATTACAATGTTACTGCAAAAACTGATTAGCGGCAAACAGAAAAAAATCAACAACAAATAGTTTTAGCAGTAGCAACAATAACAACAACAACAACAAATACAAGTCACAAGTCCATTTATTTCGCTTACAACACTTTGTTGTCGTTTATAAAATAAAAACAAAAACAAAAGAACTTTAAGTTAATACGTGTACACATGCAGGTATGCATGCATACATATGTATGTATGCAGGGTAGAGTATTTTATTTAAACAACAAAACATTTCAGAGCAACAAAGGCAACAGGGCAGCAACAGTAAAAACAGAATACCAACCACACACACAAACAGAAACAAGCAAAAACAATTCTTATTTCATTTTAATATTAAACGCTATTACAACAAGTGACAACAAAAAGGTAATAAAAAATAATTAAAAAATTATCATCATCATATATGTACTTTATACAGAAGAAGAAGAAGCAGAAGAAGCACAAGCAGAAGCAGAAGACGAAGAAGAAAAAAAGTATAAATTCCCTCGCTATGCTTAATTGTATGAATAAAAATAAAAATGAAATGTAAAGTAAAGAATACAGGAAATGGCCAATATAATGCGGACGTATGACACATATATATCGTATCTACCACATGGACAGATGAAATAATAAAAATTCTTTTCAAAACTTTCTCTTGTACAGCAAGCAGTACTTGCTGTGAACGGTTAAGCATGTCGTAAGGCATCTAGGAATGCTAGACCAAAACCCCACTGAATCTCAATTTGTTTTTAATATTTTGAGAAAACAAGGTCGAAAGAAGGCAAGTGTCTCAGAAAGAAGGCAAGTGCTTCATATGACGTCTAATATGTAAGGCGAGTTAATATGTGTGGTTGGCCTTTTAGGTTTCAAAACTCTTAACTGGAAAAAAGCAACACTGCTCGTGGCATCCAGTGGCAGCTATCAGTTGGTCTTCTACTACAACTTAAATACAATGCGTCACTAGCTTTGTATTTGGCAAACTTTATCAGCCGATTAGCTTATGATTTGATTAGAAAGATTATGGCAAAAAGTGAATTTTTATCACTCTAAACGGGGCAATGCTTGCTAAATACTATGAAAACCCGGCATTAATTTTAAGTGAGGCCGTCAGCCATATAAGATGCCATACGTTTTGGATTTCCAGTTGAGAATATTACACTCTAAACAATCGAAGATCAAAAGTATAAAAGCTGGTAGAAACCAAAGGAATTTCACACATGGTTCAAGAGTTTCCAATTTGGAATGATTACCTGGTTTATGGAAAATTTTTCTGAAAGATTTCCGAAGCTCTGCTTACAATCAACAACAAGTGCAAGACACCAGAGACGAACGAACACAGCAGTTAGAACAGTAGGGTAACTCGTGACTTATAAACATTAACAGTTGATAACGGCCAATATGTTGAAGCTACATTTGTTGTAAGCAACAACATATATACATACATACATGCATACATTCGTACATAATTGGCCATTACATCCTTTCAGTCAGGATTACAACCTAGCTTCTCACACCACTTGTGTATGTTAATTTCACATCACTCACGTTGTGCCGATTAATTTAAAAAAAAAAAAAAAAAAAAAAAATAATTGGTCATTACAACCCTTCAGTCAGGATTACGACCTAGTTTCTCACACCACTTATGTTGTGTGTGTTAATTTTATACGTGAATGGCGGAACCTACAGTTTAACGTCGACTCCGAACGACAGATTTTTGAGAAACTTTTCATGGCACTTTTCTATTTACTCTCAGAGTTTTTGCCAGAAATCTGCTGAGAGGAAGTCGCCGAAGAAATACTTTTGTATTTTGTTTTTGATGTCTGGCCTGGGGCTCGAACCCTGGCTTTTCGTCTAATAAGCCAACACACTACCTACTAGACTACGGCAACTTCAATATACATACATACATACATACATAATTGGCCATTACATCCCTTCAGTCAGGATTACAACCTAGTTTCTCACACCACTTATGTGGCTTCCACAGTTTAAAGACGAATCCGAACAACGGATTTCTTTTTGAGAAGCTTTTGAGAAGCTTTTCATGGTAATTTTCTATTTATTCTCAGAGTTTTTGCCAGGGATTTGCTGAGAGGAAGTCACCAAAGAAACATTTTTCATATTTCGTTTATTTGGAGATGTCTGACCTGGAGTTTGAACCGTGATCTCACGTCTAATAAGTAAACACACTACCTAATAGACTGCGACAACATCACACGCAACAACGTGTGTGTTGCATGGACTCAGGAGCAGTTGGCAACTGTCCCTTCATTCTCAGCGATGGGGCTTATTTCTAGATGAAGGCATTCGTAATCAAACAAAAACGAACGATACTAACCCACATGAGATCAAAGAGTGCCCAATAAATTCCGAAAAGGTCACTGTTTTGGTGTGGATATTGGTTTTGGTATCGTCATCGATTCATATTTCTTTCAGGACAATGTTGGCCAGGCCATCACTTTCAACAGCGAGTACTCTTGGTCAATGACTATTATTTTGGCTTGAATTGAATACTCAGGGCACCAATAACAACAGGACTAAGGCGCTAAGTGAGCCGCAGCTCAGTCACATTGGCTATTCTGCCACCGAGATCGTACGATTTGACCCTGTTAGACCTTTTTCTTTGAGAATTTTCTTAAGGAAGACCTCGAGAAATTTTATTCTTTCGATTTGATTACGATTGCCGTGTTGTAGATTTGTTAAGCAAAAAACAAATTTTATTGCAAAAGTGTGATGATCACAGTGATACCGTGATACAATAAAATTGCAATATGTGGAGCACACAATTTGATCAAATTTATATTCAAACCCTCCCTCCACGTTGCCGTAAGGTTAACTAATGTAATGCTAATTAGTCTGCTAAGATCATACAGAAGCATGTTTCGGGGACATTACGTTGGCCTCAATAAAATTCGCATAAAGCAGAAAATGTTTATGGGGATTGGACACAATACCAGCAGGAAAACAGATGGTAACACTTATAAGGCGTGTATTCTTAAGGCTTATGAAACCAGCATCTGCCAAGACTATTAATCTGGTACGTAAACTACACAAAGATGACGAGTGTTAGGTCAGTCAGACGTTCGCGATTGCATCTGGTCTTAGGGGATACTATTCTCTGGACTGTTTAGATGTATAGGGTTAGGTAAGAAGGTGGACTTATGATCTTGCTATCTTTATATAAGAGCGCTTGATCAAACAGGTCAGAAATTGACAAGAGCAGGGGACAAGAGCAAGGCGCATACAAAGATTCACAGCTCTTGCAGATGTCATTTGGAGGAATGCCAGCTTTCTTGTACGTAAACTACACAAAGATGACGAGGGTTAAGTCAGTCAGACTTTTGCTATTGCATCTGGTCTTAGGGGTTACTATTCTCTATACTGTCTGGATGTATAGAGTTAGGTTAGGTAAGGTGGACTTATAATCGTGCAGTCTAAGAGCGCTTGATCAAGCAGGTCAGAAAGTGACAAGAACAAGGCACGGACAAAGCTTCACAGCTCTTGCAGATGTTATTTGCAGGAATGCCAGTTATCTAGAAATGCTTAGTGAAACGACAGAGGCCATCGCTATTGTACAATGGTTTCTAGGGTAGAGGTCTTCAGTTGAATTAAGAAACATTAGATGGAGTGTATGGAGGTTGAAGAAGACTGTAAATAGGATGAAAAAAAAAACGATTTTTTTTGTCCAGAAAACTTGTTTATCATAAAAAAGTCGTGGGCTTTTCCATAAGTCCTTGCACATACAGTCTTTAAAAGGAACTTTTGGTGAATGTTGTACAATTCTTTGGACTTTGTAGAGATTTTTTTCTTTCTCAGACTTGAGAATAATTTTTGGAGTACTCTCCGAAGTCTTTGGGCATTGCTTATACCACTTGTGAGTACATACACGATGGCATTAATAGGTACTGTAAGAAGAAAGGTTTGCCACGTTGTTATTTAGTTCTGTTGCAAAATCTTTTAAGCGTTTTGTTTAAATTGGCTATCTTCTGTTGTTTCAAGTAATATTGATAAGATTTATAAAGAAATAATAACAATAATAAAACACATACATACATACACACAGACATGTACATATGTATGTGTGCAAATGTTTTGTTTTTGTTTAAATGGAATTGATTTTGTTGTTGTTGTTGTGCTGTGTGAACAATTTTAACAAGAAAAGAAAAATAAAATAAAACTTTTTTTATTGAAGGACAAGCGAACGAGCATTGACTGCAGCGAGAAACAGAAAACAAAAAAACCCCACCACCATCATCACATCAAAACACAATAATCGTAACAACTACTCGTGTACAGAGATTTACGAAAAAAAAAAAAAAACACTTGAAATTGTATCACAGAAATCTTTGTCAATTCTATCTCGGAATGAAATGCACACACATACAGAGACCAGGCATACATACACTGGACAGACATATACAGATGCAGTAACACCAAAACAGAATATAAAAAAGTTTATAGTCCATGATAGTCGAAATGTGTTATTTTCACTCTATTCGCACTACATTGTGATTAAAAATCATTTCTGTGCAGTGCAGTTATCTTCAATGCAAACAAATCTTATTTAATTTTATTTGTTTATTTGTTGTTGTTGTTTTTTTATTATTAAATTATTGTAATCTTTTGATAATTACTGAACACTTTTGTTGTAGTTGTTAATTTGTTTCTAAACAAGTACACACAGTGGTGGCAGAAACAATAGGGACACTTGAAAAATTTTTAAATTTTATTTGCCATACGTAACGTAAGCATTTTCAATAAAGGAGGAGTAACCAATCAGGAGCAAAACAATTTGTGGAGTGCAACTGTTGTCCCAATTTTTTCGTAGCAAGATGTGAAATCTTTAAAAATAATGCCCGTGAGAAATAATAGGGACACTTTATAGTTTTTTTTAAGATTAAAAAAATTAAAAAGATTAAAGGCCGCATTAAATCCTTTTATTACTTCAAAAATTCTGTTAAACTGCCTTCCTTTTTATAGTCCCTTGAAAATGCTGATTCATTGAATTCAAAAGAATGAAACAAACATCAGAAAAAAAAGAAAAGAAGTAAAAAATTTAAAATCACATTTTTCAACAACAGATCTAAGAACCAATAATCCTATAAAGATCATAGGGCCTCTATTATTTCTTGAGGTTCCATCAATCAAATCCTATCAGCTGAGCAAACGCTGTGTGTGCTGGAGCAGTCACCTAAGTCTTCGAACTGATCCTACAGTTTATATTGAACTCGCCGTAGACCGGTAGTTAGTGCGTTGACTTATTAGCCATGAGGTCACGGTTCAAGCCCCAGTTCAGATATCAAAACGAAATATGAAAAAATATTTCCTCGACGACTTTCTCTCAGCAGATTTCTGGCAAAAACCCTGAGAGTAAATTGAAAAGTGCCATGAAAAGATTCTTAAGAATTTGTTGTTTGGAATCGATTTTAAACTGTGGGTCCCGCCACTCATGTATAAAATTAACACACACAACATAAACGGTGTCAGAAGCTAGGTTGCAATCCTGACTGAAGGATTGTAATGACCAATTATGTATGTGTGCATATGTATATATAGAGATCCGCTTAATCTAAATACATTCATATTAAACATGTTCATGTCGAATTTTATCGAGGTAATAAAATTTTTAAGCCAATTATAATTGCTAAACATCTTTCCTTAAGGGGCCCTATTTTGGACCAAGGGGCAATTATGGACTGACCATAACAAAGTTTGGTAATATAAATTAGATTTACAAAATACACGTTCATACCGAATTTCATCACGATACCGATGTTTTTAAGCCATTTATAAGCGCAAACGTCAATTTCTAAAGGGGACTTTATATGGGGACCAGGGTCAAATGTGATCCGATTTTCACTAAACTTTACACCATGATTTCTTAGTACACAGAACTGATCCATGCTAAATTTGATCATGATTTTTGCATAATTACCATAATTATGTGTAAATAAGTGCAATTTCGAGGGGAATTTGTATGGGGGCTAGGCGAAATCACGGACCGATTTGAACCAAAATCAGTTGGGTTCATCCTTTGGCCTAATTATCACTACCACTATCAAAAAATTGCAGTCATTAACTCATAAAACACTTCTATTAATATTGGCCAGATTTTCAGGCAAAATGCCACATAGTGTGACGCTCGCAGCCCTCTCAATTAAGGCAACAGATCCAGCATTTGCCTCTCACAACTCGCCGACAGTTGTCACGTGCAAAAACTTTGCTCAGAAGCCATCACGTGAGGGATTGTAAGCTGCTTTGATGTGCCAGGACCACCTTGGATTCATTAAGTTAAAGCAATCAAAAGTTTTAACTCATGCTTACACTTCTTGATACCCCTAGGATCCAAACTTATTCATTTATTCCCATTCTAGATGCCATTAAGCCACAGTAGTCTGTAGGTAGTGCGTTGGTTCAAAACCCTGCTTAAACGTCTTGATCAAAATGAAATACGAAATCGTAATATTGCTTTTAGCAGACTTCTGCTAAAGTAAATATAATTGCCAGAAGAATATTCTCAAAAAAAATCTGTCGTTGGGAGTCCAACTCCAAACTGCACTGGATAGAATTAACACAGACAACATAAGTAATGTGAGACACTAGGTTGTGAACCTAACTAAAGGATTGTAATGACCTATTAAGTAAGTAAGTAAGATGACATGGCATTGTTCAAGCGTTCAAGAGCATCAGGGAGCTAAAGCAGAAGAAGAATTCAAACTAATTGTTGACCTAAGGCCAGTATTGAGACGTCTTCTTATATCCAAAAGAGAATGAGCAGGAAACCTTTACTAGTACAGTGAAACACCATTTCATAAAAATAAAGTGTATGTTATCGATAACGCAATACCTTGAGAAAGAATAATTCAAACTAATTGTTGACCTAAGGCCAGTATTAATCGAAAATAGGATGAGCAGGTCACATGTAATACAGTGAAATACGATTTCATAAAAATAAAGTGTATGTTATCGATAATGCAATACCTTGAGAAAGAAGAATTCAACTTATTGTTGACCTAAGGCCAGTATTAAGATGTCTGGTATTCAAAATAGGATGAGCAGGTCACATGTAATACAATGAAACACAATTTCATAAAAATAAAGTGTATGTTATCGATAACATTTGCATTAATATGCAAATAATGAAAATTGAAGAAATCATTAATTGTAATCATTTATTTCTGGCAACACTGTACATACATACATGCATTCATACATACATATATCGATAAATAATCGAATGACTATCGATTTATTTCAGTTTTTTTTCTTTTTTTTTTTTCTTGTAAATGCATTGTGAGAAAATGGGTTTTTTTTGTTTGTTTGATCAATTGATTCATTAAATGGCAACAAAATGTTGCTGTTTAATGCTCATAATTGGTATTTATGGATTGGAATGAATTAAAATTTTTTATTTCTCTCATTTACAAACATTTCAAGGTCAAAAGGTGGTATGTACAGACATACATACATTGAAAAAATATTGTAATGGATGGAGTAAAAGTAGGAATTAAAAAAATTGATAAATCCCCATCAACCGAACCGAACAACTTAGCCAGTGTCGTGTCAATGTGTCAACCAGCCAAGCAAGCAAACGACTGAATTTATGTAAAATACGCACTTCCGTCTGATTTATCATTAATTATTGTTGTTGTTGTTGTTGTTGCTGCTAGTTGTTGTTGTTGTTGTTATGATACACAAGCGAAAGGTATTAAAAATAAAAAATTCAATGTAACCTTGTGTTGAAAAAAAATTTTTTTTAAACGAAATTTATGATTGATCATGCATGCATGAGGAGAAGCAATAATAAAATTTAATTTTCATAATGACTGTTTGATTTTCAAAAAAAAAAGAAAAATTCTTCTTTTTTCTCTCGGTTTTGTTTTGTTTTTGTTTCTTTCTAAGCTTGAAAGAAAAATAGAAAGAGCCAAAGAAGAATGAAATCCACTCATGAAAAAAAAACCGAATTTGAATGAATGATCGATGATACGTAAATAAGTGGATTTAATTACCAGATTGCGTCAAATGATTTAGAAATCACATCACAAATCACATTACAAATCACAGGCCACTAGCCAGCCAACTAACATTTTAAGGCGATTAACTGCGCTAGTCTTGTGTTGTTGTTGTTGTTTCATACAACAGCGTGAATAGCCATGTAATAGTTTAGTTAGAAAGAAACATTGTGTGTGTTGTAAACTGCGTTGGCATATTATGCAATACGCATGTAGATGTAAAGAAGGTTTGTTGCTTAAGTCTTTCGTTTAACAAACAAACAAAAAATTAATTTTCATATGTTACTACATATTGATTGATTTTACACCTTACCCCCTTCCCCTCTCAGTTTGAAGTATGAAGCTGGCTTGTGCTTGATTTGTATAATAAATGCTGCTGCTGCCATTCAATATATTTTGATTTTGAATTGTTTGATGCCAGATAAACAAATAATAATGATAAATAAAATTAAAATAATAATTATTATCTGTTTTAGAAAATTAATCAATAATTTTAATTTTAATTTCTATTTTTAATTGTATTCTTTTACATACATACGTATGTATACACGTATGCCTGCAAACAATTCGCATACCTACTGGCATTTATTTACATACATTTAAAGCAAAAATAAATTGTAAAATTAACAATCACAACAATAACAACAACAAATTATTTATACCACTCACATACATACATACATACTTACATACGTACATACATTAATATTTAAACTATTCAAACTGTGATCAAAAATGTTAATTTTTTTCAGTTTTTTTATTTACAACTCAAATGCACTGATTGGCTGTGGCTGTTCTTTATTTGATTGCAAATTTATTTTGAATTTTTTTTTTTATTTATTTGTTAACAACACTCTTAGCAGTGTTACGCAAAACAAAAGCAACAGAATGCATATGCAAATGTTTACGATTTTATTACGATTGCTTTGCTGTAGATTTGTTAAGCAAAAAACCAAATTTTATTGCAAAATTGTGTCGATCACAGTGATACTGTGATACAATAAAATTGTAATATATGGAGCACACAATTTGATCAAATTTATATTCAAAGCCTCCCCCCACGTTGCTGTAAGGTTGGCTAATGTAATGCTAATAAGTCTCCTAAGACCATACAGAAGCATGTTTCACAGGACATGTTTCAGGAACATGTTTCAGGAACATGTTTCAGGACGTTATGATGGCCTCAATAAAATCCGTATAAAGCAGAAAATGTTTATGGGGATTGCAAACAATACCAGGAGGAAAACAGATGGTAACACTCACAAGGAGTTTAATGCTTAAGGCTTTAACAATCAATACCCACCAAAATTATTAATCTGGTACGTAAACTAAACAAAGATGACCAGTGTTAGGTCAATCAGACGTTTGCAATTGCATCTGGTCTTAGGGGACACTATTCTCTTGACCGTTTGGATGTATAGGGTTAGGTTAGGTAAGGTGGCGTACTTATAATCTTGCAATCTTTATATGAGAACGCTTGATCCAGTAGGTCAGAAAGTGACAAAAGCAAAAGACAAGAGCATGTCACTGATACAGCTCCACAGCTCTTGTAGAAGTCATTTGCCCAGACATGCCTATCAAAAGGTGAGGTGGCGTACTTATAATCTTGCCACGGCAGAAATCTTCTTATTAAAGCGATTGGTCAAGGAGGTCAGAAAGTGACAAGAGCAGTAGACAAGAGCAGGGCACTCATGCAGCTACACTGCTCGTGCAGAAGTCATTTACCTAGACATGCCAGTCAAAACGACAGTTGCCATCGCTATTGTGCGATGTATGGTCATGTAATAGAAGTGATTCGAAGCAAAAGTCCCTGCAGTCTAGTAGGTAGTGTGTCTGCTTCAAGCCCCAAATCGGGCATCTCCAACGGAACGAAAATATAAAAAAAAATATTTATTAGGCGTCTTCCTCTCAGCAGGTTTTTTGGTAAAAACTCTGAGCGTAAATAGAAAATTTCCATGAAGAAGTTTCTCAAAAATATGTCGACTTTAAACTGTAAGTCCCTGCCACTCATGTATAAAATTATAAGTGGTGTGAGAAGCTAGGTCGCAATCCTAACTCAAGGCTTGTAATGACGAATTATTTTTTTTTTTTTTTGTAATACCAGCACTCTGGTGATGGCCCCTACTCATGCAGTGCATTGTGCAGGTTTAGGAAAATATGAAGGTGGAAAGAGGGAGTAGTGTTTGTGGACATTTGATTTAAACTCAAGATGCGAACGGCAAGGAAACGAGTTTCTGCTAGGTGACTATATAATAGCCAGTGCTACACCTTCACCATTAGACAGACTACAGCAATCGTACCCAAGAAGCCCGCATCTTAAGGTTATTGGAATTATGTAGTGATTATTTCTTCTCAATATTGCACGTGTCCCCATGTTGTCAACGAGATTGGGTTTCCCTGTCAAACGAGTGGATAATACAGAATTTTATTGAGGCCATCGTAATGTCCTGAAACATGTTCCAGAAACATGTTCAGAAACATGTTCCTGAAACATGTCCTGTTACATGTTCCTGAAACATGTCCCTGAAACATGTTTATGAAACATGTCCCCGAAACATGTTCCTGAAACATGTTCTAGATCATCAGCAATAAAGTTTTTAAACGATATTCCTTTGTCCTGCAAGTTATATAAGAGTTACATTTAAGATACGAAATTTACCTAAGAAATCCTCAACATTCATGAACAAGAATGCTCGTAGAAACCATGTTCGGAAAGGACTTAGTCGCTGCCTGGCTGTACGCGCAAAATTAAAAAAGTTTCAGGGGAAATTTGGACATACAGGAAACATTGCATAGCTTTGAAAATAGCTATGTTTTCTGAAAGGAAGTCTGTTACTTTTAAAGATCTGCGATAAAGTGCCGGCCTCAAGAGTCAAGAAGCCATACTAAATCTGCTGGAGACCTTACACAGGAAGGCTTAAAAATAAAAGCGTCATATCGCTTAAAATGGAAGTACTTTGTGAAAATCAAATTTTACTAAAAGGGAGGGTTAAGGTTTAGAAAAAACTTGCACTGAACAACTCAAATGCAACAGGAGTGGTGGCATAAGTGAGTTGACTCTTGTTTATCTGCGTAGAATTCTTATTGTGGAAGGACCCGAAGAAAAGAGGCTGAAAAGCTTTGGAGTTGTAAGCTGTTTAGATTATATGGCTAGTGTCTGCCATGGTTTTAGATTTTTTTATTGAAATTTTTAATTTCTTAAAGCATTTGCTGATTTAATTTTGCCTAACACTGTATCTTTATGTATAAGAACGTATTGTAAAGCGTAAGTGAGTGAGTGAGTGAGTGAGCGAGTGTATGCGTGTATTTCTGTGATTTGTTGGAGATTGTTTTGGAATTTTTTTTCTTAAAATTTTTTATCGTTTTTATTCCCGCAGAAGTGTGTGGGCATATTTGCATTTTAATTACATACACACACACACACATCGTATTTTTTATATCTGTTTCGTGCTGCTGTGGTTTTTTACGCTTGTCGCTGTGGTACAATTGAATGCACGAACGAACATTTGTTTGCCTAAGTTTATATGGCCAACAACAACAACAACGGCAATAACAACAACAACGGCAATAACAATTGCAACAAAACAAGCTTGTAAATATTTCCATAACGATTTTCTACGTGTAATTTATGTTTATTAATCTTCGATTTTGATTTTTGTTTTTTTCGTTTTTTTTTCGATTTTTTTTTTTTTCAATTTAATTTCGTTTTTTTTTTTTGGTTGTTTTTTCTGTAAATTTTTAAGAATTACTGTGTTTATCTTATAATTTGTATGCGTTAATGCTTTATTTTATTTTTTTGTTGTTGTTTTTTATTCCTTTGTAGAGTATGTTATTGTTATTGTTGTTGCTTTATTTTTGTTGTTTTAATTTTTTTTTTATTTTTGTAAACTTTTAAGATTTTTTATGATTTTTCAAGGCTGTTTGTTTGTTCGTCTATGAGTTTTAATTAATTTAAGTAGATTTTTGTATTATTATTATTGCTGCTGCTGCTGCTGATGCTGTTGTTGTTGTTGTTTTTGTATTTTGTTTTATTGTGTCTTTATAAACACACTCGTCTCGTATATTTGTTTAAAATGCTTAAAGTCAACTTTAAATAACATTTAGTATGTCATGTATGTATGTATGTATGTATACAACGATGTTGAAATAACAATTAACTGTAATTATATATTGAAAGATAAAGCTTCTGCCAAACCAACAGTAGCTAAAATACAAAAGATGTGTTAAATGGACGATGAAGAAGAAGACAAAAAAAAATTGAAAACATGAATTTTGGTTTCTTTTTTTTCTTCTTTTCTTTTAATTAACCCATTAAAGGCTAAATTAATTTGTGTATTATTTGTTAAAAAAAATAATTAAAATGTACCAAAATAAAAGATAAATGAAAACAAAAGACTTAAGAAACAAACGCTAACACGTCAAATTTTACTTGAGAGTGTCCTTCAACAAATTCATAGACACCTAGCCTATGGCATACGCTGAAGAATGCAAGAACTCGTGTTCTGACGATGTCTGCCTAAGTTCCATAGGAAGACAAAACACTTCAAACCGAATGTCGTGCCGTAGTCTAGTGGGTAATGTGTTGGCTTATTAGATGAGAGCCTGTGGTTAAAACCCTTAATACAGGTTTACACACAAAGTTACGTACCTTTAAAGGCAGTGTTCAAAATCGAATGAGGAATCTTAGTTTTTCCCTTAGATTATCCCTTGTCCTGGACTGTGACTGTGGTTCTATTCAGTCTGAATGAACAGCTGATAAGACCAATGTTAGGTGAATTCAGTATCACGTTATATCGAGAGGAGATATACAAATACTTACATACATACATACATACATACATACATACTTACATACATAATTGGTCATTACAACCCTTCAGTCAGGCTTACGACCTAGCTTACGACCTGTGTTAATTTTATAAATGAGTGGCGTGACCTATTGTTTGATGTCGACTTCGAACAGATTTTTTCTGAGAAACTTTACAGGGGAATTTTATTTTACTCTCAGAGTTTTTGTCAGAAATCTGATGAGAGGAAGTGTAGGCGAAGAAATATTTTTGATATTTCGTTTTGATATCTGACCTGGGCTTTGAACCATGGCCTCCCATCTAATAAGCCAACACATTACCCACTAGACTACGGCAACTTCTCAAATACAAATACTTACTAACAACTAAGCCTTATTTAGATCCATAGAGCGTGTCTAAGACTGTCTAAGATTGCCCAACTATGCTGGGAGTCTCTATAGAAGATAGAACGAAAGATATTCATCAGTTACACGCAAATATGCTACTGGATTTGAGGACATTAAAGGTAACCGTAAAACTAAAGCACTTGCAAAGGCATTTGCAACAGAAAATTCAAATGAATTCACACCTAAGATTGGCATTCAGTATCACAATATATGGAGTAGAGATCTACAAATACTTACTAACAATAAAGTGATCATTTGATATGTAGGCAGTGACTAAGATTGTCCAACTATGCCGGGAGTTTCTATAGAAAATAAAGGGAGATATTCGTCAATTACTTGCATATGTGTTAGTGGACTTGGAAACCTTGAAGGTAACAATAAAACTGAATGCGTTTACAAAGATGTTTGCAACAGAAAATTCAAATGAATTCATACATGGGATTGGCATTCCTCTGAACAGGGGTAAAAACACATGATCACACTGAAACTATACTCATTTGCAAAGGAAACATGGAATAATCAGCCTCTACTTGCAAAGAGGCTACACAAATCTGACCAACTATGGACTTACGCAGAATAAAATTTCCATTAAATCTAACCAGAGACCTTTTTAGGACCCTCATTAGCATTTATAAAGAGACTCTTGCCTCTACGCATACGTTCGAAGGTTGGAAATAGGATCTCACAATGACTTCTAGAGAAACTGTGATGATGAGGAAGAAGAGGACACCAAGAAACATCTTCTTTATCGGCTTCCCTTACTTGGAAACAAAAGAAGAAGGCTACTTGGGCACATAAAATTTACAGACAGAACGTGTCTACCCAAAAATGATTTGAATAGTAACCACACGTTCATAAAACCATAGGTTTGGCTGGCAGAGTTGGCAGGAGTTGGATGGTCATATACAGTGAGCGCCATAAGTGAGTCAACACTTTTGTTCTTAAGTATAAAAAAAGTTCCTTTGTCATGAATTGTTGTTTTTGTTTTAACATTTTATAAGTAATAAATAAACGTTTTTATTTTTGGAAATTTATTCGACTATTCTCATTTACTTTTCTTGCTATCCTAAACAAATGAATTATTTCAGTGGTGTTTATTCACTTTTGGCGCTCAGTGTATATACTATTGATATTACAATAGGACCTTACTTTATAGCACTTAAGCAAGTTATGCCTTTTGAAGCGCCTGCCAGTTTAGTCTAAATGCAGGGAACAGTCAGTAATTGTTGCCTGGCTGTTCCACATACAGTGCTCCACTGAACAGCTGAAGGATCATTGAAGTGTTTGTGTCCCAAACGTCTCTAATTTGTGGCATTTTTTCGTCTTAATGGATTACATATGACCAACGATTAAATATTGTTGACAAGTCTAAAGTAGAGACCAAATTTTGAAGTAGAAAGCCGATCTGGATAGGCTATGTTTTCAGAAAGCCAACGGAAAATAATATGCTTGAAGAGGTACGCTTGAATAGCATCCACAGGGACATGAACAAATTGGAAGGCCACACAACATCTAAGTGCGTATGGTGGCTAGTGGACGTATTGTTAAAGCCATGTCTTGAAACAAAACTGATTGCTAGGGACCGAGAAACTTAAGGAGGATTCGTTGACCGGCTGTGTTCAGCGATAACTTTTTGTTGTAATCGATTTTCATGAACCCTTTTGCCAGAAGTCGCCGTAGTCTAGTAGGTAGTGTGTTTTCTTATTTGACGTAAGGCCTCGGTTCAAATACCAGGTCTAACATAAAAACGAAAAATATGAAAAAATATTTCTGTTGACGACTGACTCTCAGCAGATTTCTGGCAAAAACTCTGAGAGTAAATAGAAAATTGCCATGAAAAGTTATTCAGAAAGAAATCTTTGTTCGGAGTCGACATTAAAATGTAGATGCCGCCACTCATGTATAAAATTAACACACACAACATAAGTGGTGTGAGAAGCGAGCCCGTAATCCTGACTGAAGGGTTGTAATGACCAATTATGTTATGTATGTTTTGTTAGGATTATAACCTGCTTTTTACAACACCCTTGTGGTGAGTGTTAATTTTATCTATGAGTGCCAGAGTCTGTAATTTAAACTTGACTCCAAACAACAGATTTGGAAAGCTTTTCTTTGGCAACTTTTTTACTAGTTTGATGGCAACTAGTTTTCTATGTAAACAAGAGAATATGTAATCGCTTCAGATCTAAATTTAAAATATTTTATAAAAGAAATTAAAGAAAACAAAAAAAAAAATTCAAAACAAAAGACTTAAGAAACAAGCGTGCTTGTATTAATTTTCAAAACAAAACAATTGAACCACGACAGTTAATTTGGAAACTTAAACTGAATTTACACTTGCCGATGCTTGTTGTTGTTGTTGTTGTTGTTGTTGTTGCTGTCTTTTAAAGGCCCTTTAAACATACAAACAAAAAAACAAACAAATAAAGGAAATAAATTTGAAAGAAAATAAAAACATATTAAAACAATACACATGATAGTGTACATACATACATATGTACATATGTATGTTTGTATATTTCAGTGGCAAATATTGTTGAGATTTTATTGTTTATTTACGTGTAAATCAACAATTATTTGTTGTTCGTTAGCATATATGCCAGCATATGTACGTATGCTGTGTGTAGTATACCGCCTGCCTGGTGTAATTGTTTGGCTATTTATTTAGCGCCATTAGCACACGTTGTCAAATTGATAAGCATGTCAGTCAAATATACCAAAATGAAGGTGAGTCAGTGTCAGTGTTAGTTTGCACAAAAAAATGTAGAAGAGAAGAAAAGGAAGAAACTCACAAAAATAAATACAAATAAAATCGATTTTTTTTTTCTTTTGAAAATCTTCAAAGAAAGATTAGCAAGATTTCTAAGCTTTAAAAACTAATAAAAGCGGTGCTTTTAAATTTCTTTTGTATTTCTTTACTTCACAAACTGCTTATTGACATGTATTAACACTTTTTTTCAATTTTTTGTGTGTTTTTTTTTTTGTTGGGTGCATCAGTATGTGGCCGTAATGTGAAAATTATATTTTTGAAAAAGAAATAATAAAGCAAACAATGGTAATTAAATTTTAACACTTTTATTTAAAGATTTTAACATTCAAACAAATATTCTTCAAGGGGATTGCAATTTTCAAAAAATTCCCAAAACGATATTGACGTCAGCGCCTTTTGTGGTGTGGTGTACACTACCCCTTTTGCTATTTGAAAAGATTTTTTTACTGTTTCAAATAATTACCGGGTTTTCGTTTACTTTACAACATTACGTGTGACTTTATAAGTACTTTTCTTTATATTTGTTGACTTTGTGTCAACAATACCCTTTTATTAGCAAAAATTTTTTAAGATCAAAGCAATTTGCCAAATAACAACCCCTTTTGCCAACACAAATGGCAACAAGTTGCAAAAAAATAAAAAAAATTTTGAACACACAGCCTGTGTGCCTAAGCCAGTGCCTTTATTTCACGTGTAACACTATAATTTTCACTGCAGTTAAGCTATTTCCTTTACACAAAAATAAATATTTAACGGCTTGAGTAAAATGTATGCATGTGTCCCACTGAGCATGTTGTGTTTGCATTGTTGTTTCCTGTTCAGAAATTTTCACACACACACCAGAATCAGTACACATTTATGCACACTTTTCTGCATAAGAATTGAAATAAGGTTTCCTTCTTCCTTCCTCTTCTTCTTTCTCTTTTGCGTTGAGCTAAGCTACTTGCTTCCACCATAGAGGAAGGAAATGATTTACTTGGTTAATGGGTTTTACATGTGTTTTGTAGGTCGTCTAGAAAAATTTCAATTCAATTTCTATTCATTATGAGTGTGACCATTCATATGAACGTAGTTGTTATGAAATACCACAAATAACTGCCTACTGTTACAGCCCTAAAAGCGTGCGACTTTTTTTCCACTTCAATTGACTGGACTTGACTTGACTTCAAGCAAAAGAGTTACATTGAATGCCTAGCTTACTAAAATAATCGCCATCATAATGCCCAATAACAACTAAAGCCATGAATATTAAATCGAAAACCAAACCAAAAGCTCGTATAAATCAAAATGAATTAAAAAAACCGCCTACACAACTCACAAAACAAAGCAAAACAAACGATTGGTAGTTTAAACATCATAAAACATGTGTTTGCAACAGCCACACTACCAACAACAACAACAATAATAAGCACCACAACAATAAAAAAACCCCGAAAACAATTAAATTTTAACACCACACTTAAGCCTGTATTACTACTCCATTTAAAGGTACCTACAACAACAGCATTAACAACAACAACAGCCACAATATGGGAAAACAAAAACACTTGGTAAGTATAACAACGGCTTTGGTTTTATTGTCTGCTTGAGTGGCTGCTTCACTGGTTTTTCGTTTCGTTGCAAAATAACGAAAAAACACGAGAAAAACATACAAAAAAAACCACTTGCTTGCTAAGCACGCGCTTAATTATTCATTTACAACAACTAAAACAACAACAACAACAGCCTGGCATTATACTCATTATGCGCTCCATTGCCCACCCACGTTGCCACCGGCAATAATATGTGTTGAGGCAGGCACCCCATGCATTTTTTAACAACCAACCAGCCACCACTCGTACTCACATATGCTTCTCATATATGTACGTATGTATGTATGTATGTATGTACTTACACCACAATAAATAGACTTATGGAAACCCTTTAAATTAAATGTCATGTAAATTGATGGGGCGATAACAAAATAGCTCAGCTGTGTAAACGATATTTAAGCTAACAAATTAACAACAACAACAACAGCAACAACAACAACAACAACACTAGCAATTATGTTTGCTTATCAGATTTTCTTTTTTCTTTTTTATTTTGCAATTAATTTACAAGATTATGGAATGCCTAGAATGGCTCAGAGAACTCATGGAATTTCAAAAATATTTGGAAAGTGTTGCTACTAAGCCGTAGTCCGATAAATTGCTGTAATGCCTCTGGTGGTTATTGGTGGTGATTGATGCTAAGAATGTAAACATCTTTGTTGACCACCACAGAACCGTCTTTGGAAGGCATTCGTGCAATTAAACAAACAATGCAATGCCACCTACAATTGACTTTTGAGTGCAGGGATCTCCAAAATAATAAACTAAGCTCTTGGAGTTACGTTTTTGAGGTACACCGCGGTCATAAGACGAAGCCTCAGCTCTGATACTCTTGTCGAAATGGAACACTTCTGTTATAGAAACACTATACTGTCTTGCACCCTTTCCTTCTTCCATTTTTTCAGGGAAATGCTACTAGACCTACCACGTAATGAATGCTTGGCATGCTGACGTAAAATTTGTCTGCGCAAAGCCATCTCCGAGACTTAAGATGCAGAGACAGTACTATCTTGCTACTACTGCATCCATGAGTTGCATTGCTCAGGCTAGACTGCAGACAATAATTAGGCCGAGCAACTCTAGAAGTATGGAATAGCTCAGTCTATAAGACTACCAGACCACTGCAGTGTCTTTCAGGCGGAGGTGGTGGCCATACAGGCTGCGGCGAGTATTATTGGAACGTTACCATACTTTCTGATAGCCAGGCGGCTATCAGGGCTTTGAGTTCTAACGTGATGAACTCCAAGACGGTGTACGGCTGTCGCAGATATCTCGACGAGATAGCGGAACGATATGACATCCATATCGTATGGGTACCGGGACACAGTGGTATTCCGGGCAACTGTAGAGCTGATGAACTTGCCAGGCGGGGCACGACCATCGAGCTCACCGCTGAGTTCTCGAATCTGGGCATACCAATGAGGACCTGCAAGCTCATAATTGATAATGCGATCGTCGATTCCGTCAACGATAGGTGGGCGGCCTCGGACACGGGTAGAACGGCTCGTAAAATCTGGCCAAGGCTGGATGAGGGGCGCACAATGAGTCTACTTAAACTCCAAAGAGGCGCGCTCAGTGTAGTTGTCGGTGTCATTACGGGGCATTGCATTATTGGTACGCATGCGAGGCGCATTGGACTTGGACACTTTGCTAACGACTTCTGTAGAAGCTGCAGAGATTAGGAAGAAGAGGAGACTGTCTCTCACCTGCTGGGTACATGCCCGGCTCTATGCCAAAGGAGAAGGAAGTACTTGGGTACTTACTACATGGATGATCTGGAGGAACTGTCAGAGATTGACATTGGCAGCCTAAATCGCTTCATCAGGAGCTCCGAATGGTTTCGAGACTAGGGGACAACGGATGACTGTGGTAGCACAATGGGCCCAATGCGGCCTAAGTGTGTCCATCACCAAGAAAATTTTTCTTGGATGGGCAGCCACCTCTACCTACCTACCTAACTCTAGAAGCATTTGTCAAATGCGTCTCTACTAAGTCGATACTGAGATTCAGGGTATTTGGTGAAATGCATTACAAACTGCAGAGAAGTGGTTCTGAGTAGGAATTATGTGATGTCTACTCTTGGGTAGGACTTATAGGATTAGAAAATCTTCGAGAGATAGTAGGATAGTCGAATTTAGTCTTTGGGTTGACGTAATCTTGCTTTTTATTGTCCAATATTTGATTTTCATTTCAGAAATATTGTACGATCGCTGCTTACACTTCAATTTGCCGTAACCTAGAGAATCTAGAGAACGGGTTCCAATGGATGGCTTGCGTGGCAGAATCATTCGCTGATTTCCTTAGAGTATGATGCATCAATGAATGAATGAAATGAAGTCGCCGTGGTCTAGTAGGTAGTGTGTTGGCTTATTAGACGAAAAGCCAGGGTTCGAGCCCCAGGCCAGGCATCAAAGACAAAATACAAAAAGTATTTCTTCGGTGGCTTCCTCTCAGCAGATTTCTGGCAAAAACTCTGAGAAAGTAAATAAAATTGCCATGAAAAGTTTCTCAAAAATCTGTCGTTCGGAGTCGACTTTAAGCTGTAGGTCCCGCCACTCATGTATAAAAAATAACGCACACAACATAAGTGGTGTGAGAAACTAGGTCGTAATCCTGACTGAAGGGTTGTAATGACAAATTATGTATGTATGTATGTATGATGCATCAATATGGATTTATTGCTATTGTTTTAATGTGGATATGACATGAAATCAACGTATGATTCTGCCACATAAGCCATCGAAGACGGCAAGGGTATAAGAACGTAGTATTTATTCTGCCGATCTTGATCTTTCGTTCCAACTCAGATTGCATAGGGACTCTACTGTTTTCAAAGCGGAGGTTAATGCCGTTTTAATATCGTGTCTTGGGTTATTAAAATCTATTTGAGCAGTCAAGCATTGATCAACACTGTCAACTCTAACTTTATAAAAAAGAAGTGCTTTCTTAGCTGCTTACGATCAGTTTGAGTGACATAATGTCGTATTAATGTCGTTCATCACAAGCCTTCCGAAGAGCCGTGGTAAACACTGCTAAAAAGTGAAGGATGGCCTTTGGTGTGCCTATTACATTATCCAACATATAGTGAAGGCCACCACTAATTAGAAACGATGTTTCTGGAACAGAGTTCCTTGGAGTGACGAATCTAAGTTTAATTTGTCCCAATCTGATGGAAAAACGTATATAAGATGTCCTCCAAACAAAGCCTTTGAATCCAGGTACACAGTGAAAACTGTAAAACAAATTAACAAACATACATGTTGCTAAGTCGTTTCTAATTAGAAGGCCACCACTGTATATACATAATTGGCTATTAAAACCCTTTAGTCAGGATTACGAACTAGTTTCTTACACCACTTACGTTGTGTGTGTTAATTTTATACATGAGTGGCGGCATCTACAATTAAAATCGACTCCAAAGGCTAGATTTTTTGAGAAACTTTTCAAGGAAAATTTCTATTTAATGCTCAGAGTTTTTGCCTGAGACAATTGGAATACCTGTACCCTGTAACAATGTGGGAGTTTTTAAGCTCCGTATTGGCCTTGGCTGCTTTTAATTGTAGCTGTAATTGCCTCAGTTACCGCTATAACTTTTGTTGCCGAAACAATTGCCACTCTTGCCAGCGAAATCGCTATTGCAGTTTCCGCTGTAGTTGTGGCTGTAATTTCCGCTGGAGTTTCAGCTGTTGACGCTATAATTGTCGTTGTAGTTGTCGGTGTATTTTGCGACGATGTTTCTATATTTCAGATCCCCTTTAAGAGTTACCATTGAATGATACGAAAATTTCTCCTCAGAAATCTTTGGCATTTATGGACAAGAACGGACGTTGAAATTACGTTCGTTAGGTACTTAATCGCAGCCTGGCTGTATGAGTAAATCAAGACATCATACATAACATACATACATGCATAATTGGTCATTACAACCCTATAGTCAGGATTATGAACCAAGTTTCTCACACCACTTATGTTGCGTGCGTTAATTTTTATACATGAGTAGCGGGACCTACAGTTTAAAGTCGATTCCGAACGTTAGATTTTTGAGGAACTTTTTCATGGCATTTTTCTATTTAACGCTCAGAGTTTTTGCCAGAAATCTACTGAGAGGAAGTTGCCGGAGAAATATTTTTTTCAAATTTCGTTCAGTTGGAGATGCCTGACCTGGGGTTTGAACCGAGGCCTTTCGTCTAATAAGCCAACACACTACCTACTAGACCACGGCGACTTTGGGGTAAAATTCCGCTACCCAACAAGCATTGCGTCGCTTTCAAAATAACTACGACTTCTGCCTTGAAAATACTAATAGGCAGCCTAAAAGAAAGTTGAAAAAACAAGGAGCCTTTGCAATATCTTCTCTGCGTTTGCTTCAAACTCGGACGGGAGCTTGCAATTAGAAATCCTGATGCAAGTTTCAATCAAGCATCTGTGCAATATGAAATCAAATTTCAATCTTTCAAACTCATTACATTGTTATTATCTTTAAAAAATATAACAAACACACACAGTAATTTAGTTTTTTTTTTTTTTGATGTTTATGAATATGAAATCGTCATGAGTTTTTTTTTTCTATTTTTTGAATAGAAAGTTTTTTTTTACAGTCAACAACTAAATTAACAACAATGTATGAGGCGGATAATGTGGATGCTGATGCTGGTGATGATATTAAAGTGGAACAAATGAAGCTCCTGCCATGCAGGCAGATAGATAGGCAGGCAGGCAGGCAAGCTATTGCTAGTGTTCTCAACTATAATTTTGAATAATTCTTATGCATCTTTGTGTCTTTCGAAATGAAATTGTAATAGAAATTAACAAACAAACAAAAAGAAGAGGAAAACAAACATTTTATTCGTGTTATTGGCCGATTGATGATGGATTTTTGAGTTTTGAATTTCAATTCATTGGCATTGCTGTTAAAACTGTAAGAAGGCTTTAAATATGAAGCAATTTTGCATTGAAATTACGGGCAACAAGCAAACTGTCTTGCATATTGCCAGGCAAATTGCTAACAGCTACACAAATTGCCAAGTGTTGTGGTTAATATTGGAAAGAAATTTCAATTTTGATTTGAAATTTAATAAAAAAAAATCCATAACAAATGGAATAACGGCAGAGATACGTTAATGCATTTTACAAAAACAAAATTGAAAATTTTTTAAATGCGTCTTCAAACTTTTCCAAGTTAAAGACAGCACCAGCAGCTGTATTTGCTTTAAGCAACAGAAAAATGAGAAAAGATTAGGAGAGGTAAACAAAAAAAAAACAAAAATAGAGGAAGGAAGAGATGTTTCGACCGTTAGAACAGATGCCTTCATTGAAGAAAACCTTGGCAAAATAACACCTTAGGCTGTAGATATTACAGCCTAATGGGCTCTTGCTTTCAAGGTAAAAATAGAAAAAAAATCCAGACAACAAACAACACATATGGAAATTATAAAGCCTAGTAAAGGATTGTCATTCCCTCGGACAACGTCCACATAAAAATAAGGGATAGCAGCAAGTAAAAGCACCCTTTTGTTCAGTAAGAATACTTTTTTTATTGAAATCATTTGCATAAAAACGGTTTGGAACAATAAAAAAAATATATATGCGGTCGAGCATGATGATTTCTATTTTCTAGAAAGAAAAAATCCTTACGACAAAAACAACAACAACGGCTAACAAACAAAAACCTTTTTTTTCCGCTGCTTCTAAGGCTGTGTCTTTTGTAAGACAAAGGCAAGACAATAAAAGGACTTTTTCGTGTGTCATTGTTGGCCACTGGTGTGTCCGATTTACTATACTTTCAACGTCCTTTACTAATATGAAGACAACAACAATAACAATAACAATCAAAAGAGAAAAAAAGGACGACAACACGATCATATAGAATATGAAGACGATGATGATGCTGTGAAATCAGAAATGAGAAAAGAAAACTGAAAAGCTTATGCAAATTAGTTTGCTTTTCTTCCACTATTACTGATGTGATCATCACCATGTCTTGAAGCAAATGTAACCCTATTAAGCCACAACAACTGATAGACAGACAGAAATGAAAAGCAAATGATGACCAGAATTGAAGCTGCTGCTGATATTGAAAGCAACCCTTAATACAAAAAACAAAAACGCAATCATTCTTGAAGGAAAAAAAAACGCAAATGAAAAGAAATCCCTTTTATGTTGAATTGCGTTTTTTTTTTTGTTTTTGTTTTTTCATTTTTTATTGTGTCATGTTATCGTAAAATGTCCATTTCAGTTAAAATTAATGCTTCATCAACGGCTTTCAAAAAGAGACTCACACTGTACACTGCACACTGCACACTGTACACTAAGCCATGTCCATTAATAACACATTCGTTCGTTCGTTCATTCATTCATTCATTCATGCATTCGTTAACATCATACGTTCATTCACTTATTCTACACACACACATACACACACCGGCACCATACATCCATCCATCCTTCTGGTACCATCAAACGGCCAAAGGAATCACAACAAACAAACGTATGTAATACCTTGCAACTGTATGAAGCAAAGCCAGCAAGCAAGCAAGCACTGAAGCTACACAACGATCGCTTAGGCAGCAGCAAACACTCTACAATTCTAGATTTTATTATCGTTTAGTGTCAAGGGCCTTAAGGAACCCTATATACATACACTTCCACTTCCTTTTATCATAATGATGTTCTACATACGTTCCCTCTTTCATATCGCCTCTCTCTTTTCTTAGCTTCAAACCAAATGATAAAGAGTCGTAGTGCTTGTGGCAGATGCTGACCACTTTTTGAAAAAAAAAACCAAAAAAAAATGAAAAAAGGAAGGAGATTCATAAAAACGCGAAAAGTGTTTCTTTTTTTATTAAATTTGTTCGGAGATTATTTTTATTATTTTTTATTCTCCTCTTTTTTTTCCATACTTTTTTAAATTAAAATGAAAAGAAAAGAAAAGAAAAGAAACAAGAAAACAAGTCACTCGCTTACGCTCTTAAGCTCATATTTTCTTTATATGCATAGGATATGATGATGCCTTCTTAAATATGATGCCAGGCAAATACTGTCGATAATGCTGCCGTTGCTGCCGATGCTGATGTTGATGATGATGAAAAAAGACAGACACGCACGCACATTTCTATATAAAAGTGTTCAACTGCATCAACTTGAAAAGGATTATCAAGTGCGTGTTGTCCTGTTAATGAATTAAAAAAAAACAACAACAATAACAACAATAAACAAACAAAGTGTGAGAAAATCATTTCGTTTCATTATTTATTTCGTTTTTCTTATTATGAGTCCACATTTGTACACTTATCGTCGTTCACTTTAAAACATTTTCAAGGATCCCGCATACAAGTGTAAGCGCGCCTTAATGAAACCGAAAAACAAAATTCTTGTAAAACAACTCAACTAAGTAGGAAGGAATGTCCATTTAACAGATGCAAACAACAAGTTCGGCTTAAAGTTTAAATCAGAAAAAAAATTCCACACGAATTTTTCTTTCAATGAAACTATCTGAAGATGTTACAACTTTTAAGCCAGTCCCGTTGTGCCGTTACAGAATACATATCAATAGCACATGAACCGTTATACTTATCAAAAACACAAAAGAATGGTGTTAGCAGGTCGTGAATTTAGACGCAAGTAATCCTACAATCTTCTTGGAATAATCTCAATCACAGTGGCCATGATTACAGACCATTGTGTTATGGGTAGATACGCGGAAAGGATGCGGCTACCATTTAACGACTTCTGCCGTGGATGCAGATCCACTGAGGAAGAGGAGTGCTGTTATCCACTTTCTTTGTCAGTGCCCATCTCTTTTGGGAGGTGCCTATAACCTATAACTCCCTCCCAACAGTCTTTTTTACAAAAGCTCTTGGAGTGAGTAATTGCTATGAAAAATCTTCTAAAACCTACAATTCGGACATTTATTGGAAATATTATCTCTCACAACATAAGTGGTATGAGAAGCAGGGCCGAAATCCATATGTTGAACCTGCAACCCTTCTCTCAGTACTCTTGTTGAAAAAAAAAACTCGAAAGTATGTAATGGCCATGAACAATATTCTAAAGCCTGGTATTCGGGCACTAATGGGGAAAATTATCTTTCATAACATAAGTGGTATGGGAAGCAGGGCCGAAATCCTGTGCGCATACCTTGAATCTGCAACCCCTCTCTCAGTACTCTTATTGAAAAACCTCGAAAGTAAGTAATGGCCATGAAAATTCTTCTAAAACCTGGCATTCGGGCACTAATGGGGAAGATTATCTCTCATAGCGTACACCACTCACGAGAAGCAAGGCTGAGCCCCTTATTAAACGGTTATTTTGGACAATAATGTCTGTACGTCCATATTAAGTACGGGTACGTAATTAAGCAAAATTAACGCTTCCGCTTAATGCCTATTAAAAGGACAGTGGCCATCGCTATTGTGCGATGGATGGATGGTCATGTGATATAAGGATAAAAGTGATTCAAAACAGAAGTCGCCGTAGTCTATTAGATATTGTGTTGGTTTATTAGTGTGAGGCCACGGTTCAAACCCCAGGTCACGCATCGCCAACAGAACGAATTATTAAAAGAATATTTCTCTCAGCGACTTACTCTCAGCAGATTTCTGTGAAAAACTCTGAGCGTAAATAGAAAATTGCCATAAGATGTCTGAAAAACTGACATTAAACTGTAGGTCCCATCATTTACGAATAAAAATTAACACGCACAACATAAGTGCTGTGAGAAGTCGTAATCCTGACTGAAGGGTTGTAATGAGCGGAGTATCAAAAATGCATGTATAATTTACAGAGGAATCATTACAATCGTTGTAAGTCACTGCATGGCACCATAGGACCTTAATGCTACACCGACTTTCTTCCACCGCAACTGTTCAAATTGAAACTGGAGAACATGTGGTTCAAACAATATGGAGCAATAGTGCATACCGCATGACTTTATGACTACAGTTCCTCAACACTTCTCGCAATACAACAACAATACATTTTCTGTATTACAGAAACGTGTTACTTCCAGCTGTCAGTAAATGGTAACCCTAGCATTCTAGAACTTGTTACCAATAACGTATTTAGCTGGAAATCTTAGATTAGAATGCAAAGAAATGAGAAAAAGAAACTCAAAATAATTTTCTATTTAGCAAGTCAAATGCCCATGGCATCACAATGGGCCGCTATAGGTGCTCAAATGTGCTTTTGGTGTCAAAACTACCACTTTAACCTACCTACCTTCGTCAAATGCCGTATAAACTGTCCAAACAATTCCTAAAAATTCTTAAAAGTAGACTAGGAGATCAAGACGAAATTGATATACGCAGCAAATGAATTGTTTGCCTTGGAAATATTAAAGAATGAAAAGAACATTACAGTAATCCCTCGATTTACGTCGCAGTTGGTTCCAAAAATAGGCGACGTAAATCGAAATAACGTAAAACGAATTTCATATTGCTCTTACTACAAAGTAGTATGTTCTTAACAAGGAACTTAAAAAACTTACGGTAATCCCTCGATTAACGTCGCAGTTGGTTCCAAAAAAAAAGGCGATGTAAAACGAATGACGACGCAAATTGAAGTTAGAGGGAACAAAAAAATGTGACAACGTAAGTCGAAACAACGTTAATCGAGGCGACGTAAATCGAATGATTACTGTACAATGAAAAAGGACTTTCCAGAAGTTGACAAAAATAGAAAAAAAAAATTAAAAATTCTGCAAACGAAGGCTGCCAATACAATTTTCTATCTTTCAAATGTAAATGCCGTCGGCATATTGTAATGGATGGATGGGAGATAGTGTCACAGCAAACCTCTCCAATTAACAATAATTCGTTATAGCCTTTACTTTACTGTACATAACAAATTATTTTTGGTTTTTTTCTATTTCTTTTTATTACAGATTTTCATTAAGAAACACAAAACAAAACAACAACAAAAAAACCTCCAATAAAATTGGAAGCGAAACGCATGAAAACAAGAAAAACAAAAACAAAAAAGGAATGAATTTTTTTAAAAACCCGGGAACAGAGTGTCAGTTACACCTGTACCCTTTTCTTAAGAGTGTTGAGGTATACATAGTACATATGTGTTGTTGGAAGAAAAGCGCGTTAGAGATAAAGGTTTTAAATAAACGTTTTACGAGGAGTGTGTATTAAGATTCCAAACATAAAAAATAAAAATTAACTTTGTAAACTAACACCGACAGAGTTCGTTAGTTAGCTGGATAGATAGAAGAGTTAGGCAGACATAAAACATAACGATGATGATAATGATGATGGCTACAAATTTTCGGGTGTGGGCCATAAATTTCTCATGCATACATACCTACACAGCGGCGCATTAATTAGCATCAATAAGAGACAAAAAAAGCCATGTGGATATGCAATGCCATGAGAGATGCTTTGCCATAAGATGCTATGGCATGGCTATTGAAAATAATATGATGATGATATGCGACCAATACTATATGTATTGTGTTGAACGTAACAAAACATGCATATATTTTGGTTAAGAAGACAAAAAAATATTTTTTTAAACGAAAGTTTTAATCAAAAAAAATTTTTTTTTTAAATTTAAAACACTTTAGCTTTTGATTTAATTTTTTTGTTTTTTTTTTTGTTTTTTCGTAATTTATGCAGATGCAGTTTGAATAACGAATTGAAACAAAGAAGAAGAATGAAAAAAAAACTTTAAATTTTTTATAATTTAAAACTATTTGGTTGTCAACCATCCATATGTTAATTTTTATGATTGTTTATGAAACTTAAAAAAACTTAAAAAAAAAATTGTGGAAAAAAACTAATTAAAAGGGATTTTATTTGTGAAATAACAAGACCACGCATATATCCAAGTCCAGCTGTTTAAAACTTTAACAGAATGACCAACACTAGCTAAAGGGTCAGTGATAATTATTATAACGAAGGAACAAATAGCACAGAGCCCGCTGTCCATTTTATTCGAAATGTATGCCAAAAGATTTATGTTCCGTCCAATCAGTTGTATCAAATCACTTCATAAACAACAGCAATCCACTGAAATTGCATATATGTACCGGGGGTTTGTCCTTTTTTATGTTCATTTTTTATGTTCTTTTTTATTTGATTTTTCAAGGTAGAAATTAGAAAATCCTTCAATTAGAAAATCTTGTTTTCAACCCTTTTTTCTAGCATTTAATAACGCATGTGCATGCAAGCGCACAAAGCGTCCAAATAAACGCCTTAAAATTTGAAATCCAAACCAAACCACCGCTATTTGTGGGAATTCAAACAATATTTCTAGGCTGTCTGTCCATGCTTTTTATGTGTGTTTTTTTTTATGAGAAGGAAGACAACCTAAATAATGATTATATTGTCCAGATGTAAGGGATTAACCCTGATCTTTGGTCATTAATTATATAAGAATGGTGGTATGTGGAAAAATATTTTGTTTTTTTTTTATTATTTATGTATCGAGTTATAAGAAGAAGAAAAACGGGGAGAAAAGGAGTAGTAATTATGTGTAGAAAAAGGAAAATAAAATTTCTTTTTTTAATTATTTTCTTCCTATCATTACCGCATCCTTTTTCTTTTATCACAGCAAACCAAAGTAAAAGAAAATAAAATGATTGATTTTATTTGTTTTCAATTAAATACCCTGAGTCCTAGTCAAAGATGTTTGAATAGCAAGCTTATATACAGTCACACAGATAATTATACGTACCCCCATAAAAACCATTTTTTTTTAAATGATAATATATGGACAAGTCAACTGATTTTTGCACCAAATTTTTTGTTTTCCGTCACAGCCGAACAAATTATATTTGTTCTCATCACTAAATATTACATTTGCCCAAAAATCAGTTGACTTGTCCACATATTATTGGGCGAATTCCTAAACGTGGCTTTTTTCTCGGCACTCGGCTGCGGAAACCGTTCTTTCTCAAAACACTTCGAACTGTGATCACTTTCCGCGGTAATTGCGTATTTCTACGGCTGTAGTCCTAGGATTTTGATCCACAATACCTTTTATATAACGGGCTACCCTTTTCAGAAATTTTATACGAAATATACGTCGTACATATAATTTTCTGTGGTGCCATATTGGTTTTAAGCAAACTGCAGTCACAAATTCATAGATTTTGGGAAACTTTTTTCTTTATTTAAGTAAATGTGTCGTTACAGACGCTAATGTAAAGAAATTTTAGATTAGAAGTTCATTACTTTTTAAAAAAATGATTTTTAGGGGCGGGTACGTATAATTATCTGTGTGACTGTATATGTTACTTAATTATTTCAACTTTAAATTTGTTTTCTGATCCGCACTTTGTACAGCATTCTTACAAAAATAGTTCCTAGTCCAGAGTAGCTGGCAGACTAATGTGCAGGGAATGGGATTTTGTGGGTATAATTCCTACCAGATTCTTGTAGGTAGTCTAGTAGGTAGCAGTCTAAAGCCCTTGCATGAGATTCGTGGGTATAATTCCCATACAATTCTCTAGCATATCGTACGTAGTCTAGTTGGTAACAGCCTATACTGTAAATAATGGGATTTGTAGGTATAATTCCCTCTTACTTCTCTAGTTGCTTGTATGTAGCCTAGTAGCTGGCAGTCTAATGTGCAAGGATTGGGGTTTTGTGGTTATAATTCCCACCAGATTCTCTAATTTCTTGTACTTTATTAAATATTTTTGTCACTGCCACTTCCTCTACTCCTACACAGAAACGGCGATTCAAGCCAAACCGTACTTACCGTACTATTGTGACCGATATGGATTGATTCAAGCTCGGATGGCTTGATTCTTTTTTTGAGTGCAGTGCTGCTGGCCAGATAGACCCTATAATGACTACCACTTTCGCTTACAACATTTTAGTCAGAGTATTACAACCTAGCTTCTAACACCAATCAGGTTGTGGGGGTGTTAATTTTATCCATGATTGGCGACTTGACAGTTTAAAGTCTAATGAGAGATGCAATGATGAGAATGAGAGATTTTTAAGAAACTCTTCAAGGCAATTTATTTACGCTCAGATTTTTTTTTTGCCAGAAGACTACCTGAGAAAATCGCTGAGAGTAATAATTTGCGTTTCGAGAAGTCTAAGCTGGGCTTTGAACCACGGACTCGGGTCTAATAAGAAAACACACTAGCTACTAGGCTACGACGACTTCACAGCCAGGTTTAACAAATTTGCGAGTGGTACCATGTATGTATGTATATATACGACTGTTATTTAATGCATTCTGCATCTACGAGGAGGAGGCAATGTTATACGATCTTCGGCTGCAGTCGCTGGGCTGAAAGACATCAGGGCCTCGAGGTTGAAATCGGCATTATTAGTGCTACAAACGTCGCACATTTTTTAAGAAAGTGATGCAGATTTTATGCACTTTTAGCTCATGTAAAAAAATATTTGGCACTCAAGAATTTCATTTTCCAATTAATTCCCATTTTAGGCATCAAAAACCCCATTGTGCGTCGTGCTAAAAATGACAAACAGCAGAGAAAACTGGAACGCAGTAAAACAATTTGTGCACTATGTCCTACGAGGGGAAAAATATGACCTAGACGCTGTAGAATAAGAAAAGAGCGGAGCCTGGACGCAGGCTGACAATAATGGAACTGGCACACGCGCCAAAAAGGGGTCCACCTCAAAGTAATACAACCGTGGTTCCGAGGTGGAATGATACCCCGGTGAGCAGACAAGGCGGGTTTTTAGTCGGTATACCCAGTGGTGACGACCTCCATGAATGCATAAAGCATTTTCCCACATTCACGCGAAAAAAAACTGTTATTTAATGCATGGCAGCGGCTGATGTCATATAAATACGACAGTCACTTATTGATTCACAGAGGCTGATACCGCATAAATATAAACGACAGTCATTTATTTATTCACTTGCGTTTTCGCAAACGATGACGGCAACTTATTGTCATTCATGCATTCGTAAAAAGTTGCAAAGTGTGTTACAGATGAGATCTTGAAAGGCCTCTGTCACTGTATCTGTTGCTGTCCGACCATAGTTGGAAGATACCCAGATGCCCATAAGGAATACCGTCGCAATTACTATCCATGTCTGGTTGTGCATTTAGTACAAGTAATACTTGGTTTGAGGATTTTCCAGAAACAGTCAGATGTTGATTAAACAACTATGACAACTTTTGGAATTAAAAACGGAATATGAAATGTAATGATGCTCTCGGAATCTTTATCACTTGCACAACTATGTCGAGAGTGATTGCACTTGAATTCTACTTAACTGGCAAAAGTAAAACAATCCTATCTTGCTGTAGGAATTGTAAGGGAATAAAACAAAAGAATTTAAAAAAGAAATTGTTGAATAGAATACATAGCAAAAGAGTAAAAACTATTTATAAAAATTTAAAAAACAAAGTTTATTTCATTCAGAAAAACTTTATAAACCCGAACTGTTGGAATTTAAAACTCATTTGTGAATAAAAAAGTCGTACTCTTTCTTAAAATAGTTGCCTGCGAGTTCCATGCAGTAAGGTTAGAGGGCGTGTACTTGTCAATTAAGACAAGTACAGTAGCCGGAGGTGGAATTGACCCATTGTATACAGTTTATCACACGTTTTTCCCTACAGGAAAACATATTCATTTAAGAGATGATTTCATTTCTTATCATCTTTCACCACCGAGCCTATTTCTTCAGGTTAGAAGTGAGCAATTCGTCTAGTTTAGTTTATACATTTTCGATATTTTTAGATGTCAAATGCAAGCTAAATGACACAGTTTGTTCAAAAATTTTGACAGAAGTCAACTGATAAATATTTATAGACGGCATTAATTTAATTTTTTGATTAATTAGAGAAGCACTTAAAAAGGCCTCTTAGCGCATAATATTTATTTTTTAAGTATGTGGGATTTTAATTATCACTTGTAAGCTTTTGATTTGATGTTACAAAATCCTCCGGATTAAAATATCCGATAAATACTAATTTATGTTTGTCTCTGGCTTTATATTAATTGTTGAACATAAAAATAGAAAACAAAGTGTCTCCCTCTCTCTGTCTGTCTCTCTCCAATTAATATTATTTTTTGATATGATTTACATATCAAATGATGTTAGGGATGGTAGAGTTTTGGTAGATGCTCTCTACCAAACATACGTTGCCGTTGCTGTTGCTGTTGTCGTTCGTCGTCTTTCTTAATTATAATTTACGATAATTTTATTTCTTATTTCATGGAGAGAAGAAGAGTTTGAATTAAAAATTTTATAAAAGATAGACGAACATTTATAGAAAAAAACTAAACAATTTACGACACATTTGCATTTGATTTCCAGAGACCCAAAGAAACATTAATTTTTTTCTAAACCTAGCTTGTATATACTACGTCATCAATACTTATTGATTTTTTTAGAAAAGGCCTTAATAGCATACCAATGCAAGCTTATAATGATAAGCAGAGTGTTAAAAAATAAAAAAAATTTATTCCACAACAACAAAAACAACATCAATAAAATGGTGTTGTGGTCAGGTATATAAAAAAAAATATTAAAAAGAAATTTTTATTTTATAATCAAAAAAAAAATTAAAATTTCTTCTTTTTTTCTTTTTTTTTTTTTGGTAACGAAAAAGTGAAATTTTTTGACTTCGTATTAATATGGAAATTTCGAAAAAAAAATACTCATTTTGAAAAGATAAAATGTTTGTTAATATTTATTAATTTAAATAAAAGGTTGTTTAGTAATGTTTTAAAAAAAATAATACACACTTCAGTTATTTAAAATTTAAAAAAAATAAATTTTTTTGAAATTTTTTTCAATAAGGTTTACCGTGGCTCCGTTAACCAATCCGCATAGGATATGGAAAATGTGCTGTTGTTATCCATTTTTATTTTTTTTTTTTAAGTAAAATTAATGCTTAATTAATGTTTTATTAAATAAAAAATTAACTTCACTTTTGTTATCCAATTTGTTTACAGTAAAAACATTTTGTTTTTCTTTCTTTTTCTTAATTTTTAATTTTTTTCTTTTGATTTTTATAAGAAATTTTAAATTAATTTTTTCACATTTTCTTTATAATTTTTTTCTCTTTTATTTGTTTGAAATTTTTTAAAATTTTTTTCTTTGATTTATTAACGTTTAATTAATTCTGGTTTTTTTTTAATTTTTTTGTTTGTTTAATTGTTACAATTGCAATTAATTACTTTAACAATTATAATTATTTCATTCCATTATGATTATTTTTTGTTTTTATTTCTTAATTTTTTTTTTCCAAAAAAAAAAATTTTTTTTTTAATGAAAACCTTAGTCCAGGTTATCAAAAAAAAAATTTCATAACAATATCAAAGGCAAAGGCAATCAAATGATACCAGCCAAGTTATGTTTCCATTTATTTTCTTTTTTTTTTTTTTTTATTTTGCAACTGGAAATTCACGTTCCGTAGTAAACAAAACACAAGAATTCACCAATAATTTCGTGTTACACTCTCAAAGACTTAAGAAACAAAACAAACGAAAAACACAGAAAAATAAAAAAAACAACACAGAAGAAAAAAAAAACAGAACAAAAACTAATGTAAACTACTAAACTAAAAATCAAAATGAAAGCAGAGCTTGTTGTTGTTAGCCTTGTGGCGAGCCGTTAACAACTGAAAACCACTTTGCGCGCTTAAAACGCAACCTGCATATTGTTTGTGGTCAAAATACCACACCATTTTTGATTCGTTTAAAAACAACACAGCAGGTTGAGTTTGGTTGAGTTGAGTTGAGTCTTGCGTTTTGTTCGATCTCCAAGCTTAAGTAAATCAATTCGAATACAAATTCGCCGCACACAATCACAGATCGAACAATACGGCGAATTTTTAAAAAAGTCGTATGAAGAAAAGAAACGAAACTTAAACCAACCAATACAAAACCTGCTTTAAAAATAGCAACAACAACAACAACAACACAAACATCAGTAGTAATAATAACAACAACCATAAAATAAACACTTCAAAAGCCATTGAGATTGAGTTGAAACATTGTAAATATTGTTTGTATCGATGTGTGAATGTGTTTTTTTGTTATTGTTTTTCTCTCCTTTTACAGTTCACTTAACAAAAATATGATCGGCTGCTGCACCTGCTCTAAAGAAAATACAAACATCTTCGCTACATCCTTACATTCGCATCAGCATGATCATCATCATGTTCGTCATGATGATTATGTTCATTATTATGTTTGTCATCCTACAAGTTTGATGCGTTTATTGTAAAAGTGTGGTCTCTACTGGCTTTCCTTGCAAAAGGCGTGTTTGCATCAGCACCACTACCAGCAACAGCAGCAGCAGCAGCATGAGCATCATCACCATCACAGTTTTTGTATTTTGACTGTGGCAAGTTCGTTTAGTATTTCTCTGTTCGTTCGTTCGTTTGTTTGTTTGTTTATTTGTTTTCATTTTATTGGCTTTGATTTCATCGCTGTTTCTGTTTTTTTTTATGTTCAGTTTCTAGTTTTGTTTTACGTATCACATGTACATACGTACGTATGCACATGCACATGCATGCCAGAGCTTAGTTTACGTTGTGCCATCTAAAAACGGAAATTTCTTCTGTTTGTTGTGGGTTTCTTTGAACCTGGCGGACGAGTAAGTTGGCTTTACACAAAAAAAAAAAAAAAAATTCAAAGCCAAATAAAAGCAACGGTAATTGTTCGTTCATTCGTTCGATTAAACGGGTTTTCTTTTTTTTTTTCAAACCATAAATTTATGTTATGCTGCCTGCACTGCACTGCACTACTGATGCTCAGTTTGATGCCATTTAACTCTCAAATGCCAATGTTGCCAAATACAAAACGTAACGAAAAAAATCAATTTTTTTTGTTTAATTTCCAGACAAATTGAATATTTTCTTGGTACCGTATTGATGGCGATCGCGATCGATTTGCTCAATCGAACGTTTAATGAAAACTGCCGATGATTGATGATTTTATTTCAAGCCAATGTACAGAATATTGGTAGGGAGGGCACAGTTACTCGAATAAATAGTTAACGTAGCCACATTTTAAGTGAGATAAAGAAAATTGAATCGAAACCTACGAAACCTTGTAGCACGGACTTGTTCTGGCCACATACCGCCCAAGTTCAATTGCAGGCAAAAACAAATCGGTTATCGTACTGCAAAAAACCTTTTGAATTGATGGTTACAGTTCTTTCAGGGTCATATTGAAGAAAATACTGCTCAATGACACCTCCAGACTTTGTGGAATGCAAAAAGGACAGACAGTAAGGCATAAGCGCAAATGTAAAGTTCCAAAGTGAAATATCCGGAATCCATTGTGGGGACATGCGGTTACCTTGGGCTCAATTCGTCTAGAAAAGGAAATACAAAGAGCAGAACATAGCATTACTATATGATTGACAGGCTGCCATCTGAACGTTCGGCTCCTGGGAAATGTTTAAGTAAGCTAGACCAGCTAGATAGGAGAAATGGGGTCAGTTTTGGATTCCAGGTCATATACGAATTCAGGGCAATAAGCAGGCTAATGAGGTTACAAGAAAGAGAGCTCCAAGCCGCTGATAGGATTATAAATCTTTTTGTAAAGCGGAAAGAAATGTTTGAATGACAATATTCGACGAGAGGAAGATAAAAAGAGCAGGAGACTTTGCTCAAGACAATTGGTTTAAGACACAATCTAAACTTTTGTTGTGTAATTAATGGGTATCAGACTATGCAGCATAAACAAAGAACACATGTTCAGAGCAGGGATCAACCTAAGCCCAATATTTAGATTCTGTGACGAATAGAATGAATCATCGCAATGCATGTCTGGAATCTGTGTGATGCAAATGCTTCCCAGACGAAAACACCAGAATATGTATCAAGTATTAGGCAGGGAAGTTAGCTTTTTTGACACCAAATAACATCCAGAAGTTTGTCAAGGCAACAGGATTGGAAAAGACATTAAATGGACCACACTGCCTTATATAGATTAGAACGTAGCACTCTAGTGCCTTTACAAGACAATATTCAGACACTTCTAGACAACCACATCTGGGCACTGAATGCCGCACGTTTTATAATTTTCCTTACCAAGTGAGCAGTGAGTTCCATTCTGCAAAAAAAAATATTTTTTCGATAAACCAGACAGCATTCAGCATGTCCATGGCATTGTAAACTGTCAACTGACTTTTTTGGTTGCATGAATTGGACTTCATAGCCATGGAGATGCAAAAGCAAGACACTCAATAATGAGCCGTAAGATTGGCCCAACTGCTAGGTAGCCTTGGAATCAACAAAATCGGATTATGCACCACACTTTCACAAACAGAAGCGATATGTTCGGCAGTGCGTTTATGGGGTTGATGCACAGTCCTCACCACATCTGTAGTGCTTTCAATCTCCTCAAATTTCTTTATAATTTTTAACAATTCTTTGCACAAAACGGTGATTATGAAGACCATAATCATCTCGTAGTGTTCGAAAAGTGGTCACGTAGTCAGCTTTATTTATTTTGAGGCACTAATGACTAAAATAAAAGACACTTCAGATGAAAGATATTTCAACAGCTGAAATTTTGAAATCACTCGAGGGATAACCCGTTAAACTATATTTCCAAAAAAGTGCTATCAATCACACCTTAAATAATCGCCACCTATTATCAACTATAATACATACACCTGTATCATTGACAAAGAAGAAGAAGAAGAAGGAGAAGGAGAAGTAAAAGAAGAAGAACTAAATAAAGTGAGTAATTAAACTCTACATACGCAGGCTATAATCCACGGATTTACTTTAATTATCACCACAAAGGAAATCAGATACGTTACGATTACGATTACGTATACAATACGTAGCGTTATGATAAAAGCAACCACTTTACCTTTTAAAAACATTCACTCTTTCAGTATCATCATCATCATCGTGCATCCATCCATCCATCCATCCAATGCAGTCGTCATTCAATACTCTTTCTTGTTGTAAATTTTTGAATTTCTTCCTCGTCGCCCTCATCACGAACATTTCAACGAACATTTCACATGATCAGCAGCATCAGCATCAGCATCATTTCCCTTTCCTGACCGACTTTAGGTTTTTGAGTACGTGTGCCTCTGCCTGTGTATGGGGCATGGTTGTTGTAGTTTTTGTTTTACGTTCCTTTTTTCTCTTTTTTTTTTTTTGTTTTTTAGTTTTGCACACAGACATTAATCAAGTCCTTAATGACTTTTCGAGGTCTGCCGCAGAGTATTAATTGCTGTTTTATTGGTTTGTAATACAAATATCACTTACATTGTGTGTATATGAACCCATATGTACGTACATACGTACAGTGGTGTAATTAGCTATAGGCACACCATAAAATTTTTCACTTTTTGTTACATTTTTCTTTACGATTTCATAGACAAAACCAAGGAAATTAGAAAAAATAGCAACAAAAAAATGAAATTTTTGGAAATACTGCCAACAAGAAATAATAGGGACACTTTATAATATCTTTTTTTACTTCAATAGTCGGTGCAAGCCTCCTAGACTTTTATACCTTCAAGCATTGTTGGTTTCGTAAGGACCTGCAATACAGTCAAGGGTTCTGCCATTGCCAGAACGGCGCAGAAAATCAGACCAAGACTGATTGAAATCCTTACGCAAAGTCTACATAAACTCCAAAGGAGCACGCTCGATGTGGCAGTTGGAGTTATTATTGGGCATTGAAGTATGGCCACAGTCGCCGTAGTCTAGTAGCTAGTGTATTGGCTTATTATGCGGTTCAAACCCCACGCCAGACAAACGAAATATGGAAAAAATATTTCGGCGGCGACTTCCTCTCAACAGATTTCTAGCAAAAACTCTGAGAGTAAATAGAAAATTGCCATGAAAAGTTTCTCAAAAAAAAAGCCATTCTTCGGAGTCGATTTAAACTGTAGGTCCCGCCACTCATGTAAAAAATTAACACACATTGCGTAAGTGGTATCAGAAGCTAGGTCGTAATCCTGACTGAAGGGTTGTAATGATCAATTATGTATGGCCACTCATGCTCAGCGTATTCGTCTGAGACACTGAACAAAAGATTTCTACAGAAACGAAAGAGACGAGTAAGAGAAGAAGACTGTTTTTCAACACTAGGACTGGAAGAAAGCAAAGACATCTTGGTGTCCACCACAAGAACAATCTGAACGCACTGTCAGACAAGGGCATTAACAATGCCCAGTCAAAAAACATAACAAAATTTCAATACATGCCCTTATCAGTTTCTGGACGCATTCAACCTAGTCCAACCTAAGCCATAAAAGCCTAGATATTCTGCAATCTCTCCTGGTTCACCATGAAGAGTTCAGTGCCCATATCATCATCTGTTTAATTAGCCTGAAGACATGTCCCAAAGGAGGTTTAATTGGCAGGTCCTTAAAAGAAAAAAGACAACCACTTGTGAGCCCCTGTACCCTGCCTTCATCTTCAAGTCAAACCAGACTGTATTATCATCTGTTTAATCAGCCTTAAGTCATAACCCAGGAGAAATTTAATCAATAGGTTCTCAAAAGAAAAAAGACAACCACTAGCGAGCCCCTGTACCCTGCCTTCATCTTCAAGTCATCTGCAAAAATTGCATGACCATGAAGTAGACAGCAAACAAGAAAATGGAGATGAATTGGCTGCACCCTGAGAAAATCGACAGCAAAACTGCTGTAAAGTGGACCCCAAAAAAATTGGCGTAGAATTGGAAAACCAGCCAATACTTGTGGAAGACATTTCACAGGCTAACGTGCAGCCTTATCGAATATATTGCTTTGGACAGAGGCAGTTGGAAAGAATACATTGTAGTCTTGTGATCCGTACATTTGAAAGAATTTTACAGTGTATTCCTTTAACAAAAAGTCCAGTACGCTAAACTATATATTGTATAGTAGTTCAGAAAAAGAGACGAACTCTACCTATTATTTTTTGCAACACTGTACGTGGTAAGGTTTAAACTGAAACTGAACTTTGTAACATATTTTGTTGTTGTTTTTTTTTTTTAATTTTATTTGAAATATTTTATGAAAATTTAATAAAATTTTCTCCCTCTTTTAGGTTTTTTCTTCTTCTTTTTTTCGTGTTAATTTAGTAGGGCTTCCTTCTCTTTCTATTATTTGGTGTTACATCATGCGGGTTTTTTTCTTTGCTGTTTTGTTTTGGTTTTACCCTGAAAAAGGATACTTTAAAGTGTTGTCATCTGATTTGTTGCCTTTAAAAATTTGTTGTTTAACCGCAGTTTTTATTTTTTAATAACCTTGAGATTTTTATTACGAAGCTGGTTACGAACGACATTCACAAAATTTTATTGTAACAACAAAGTTTTGTGGCCATGTTTTGCTCGTTTTTATTATTGTCGATTTTTTATTTTTTGTTTTATTTTGATCAACCGATTGTGATGGCCATTATGACGACCCTTAATGTGGACGGCGTTTTTTTTTTCTTTTTGTTTTTATACGCTTTAAAATAAAAAGTGAATGATGATGAAAGCGAAGAGGATCACCTTTAACTGCTCGCGCGCCTACAACAGGCATGCATGCAGGCAGTCAGGCAGTTTTACAATGTATTTGTGTTGTGTAAACGAACAAGTAGGATTAAAACGATTCATACATGTTGTGTGTGTGTTGGTGTGTGTGTGTTTATAACGAACGAATTTAATCCACGACCCGCTTTGCAATGTAATAAAGTGGTCATCTTCTGGCAATCGTTTGCAATTTTCTTTCTTTCTTTTAGCAGAGCTGTTTGGTTTTTTTCGTTTTTTTTTTCTCTCCTTTTTTGTTGTTGTTATTGTATTTTAAGCATAAGAGATGGACTCTTAGTCCGTTGTAGACTTTCACTTTTTCGTGTATTTGTATATTTATTTTTTTATTCAATTGTTATTGCTGTTGTTGTTGTTGTTATTGTAGACGTCAGTGTTAAGATGAAGTTCGTGTTGTGTTTTCAAAAGGTGATGGTGTTTCATTTTTCTTTTGTTTTGTTTTTTTTTTTTTTTTTGTTTTTTTTTTCTTTGAATTTTAAGTTCAATTTCATGTTCCTATTAAAGGTGGTGCTCTGATCAAGGATTTAAGTTTGCCATTGCCACAGCAAAACACACAGCAATTCTTGCAATTCGTTGCAGTGAGTGTCAAATATTAAACACAACTTGACACACGATGCGATGGACTGACATTTCTGGTCGTTGTATTGAAATTAACTTTTGACTCGAGGTTAAGCGTAATGCATAAACGTCGTTAAAGTTAACAACAACAACAAAAGAGATGAAATAAAATATTTTATCTGCATAAATTAGTATAAAATTATTATTTTTTTTCTGCTTCTTCTTCGTTTTTTTTTTTTTATCTGAACATAACTGTATTGTTGTGTTATTGTTTTATTTGTGTGTGTGTGTGTGTGTGGCTGTGTGTTTGTAAATACACAATCATAACCAAAAGATTTATTTGCTAAAGATTGATTTCTATTGATTTTTATTTATTATTTACGCACATTTTTCTCTCTCTCTCTCTCTGTCTCTCTATATCTCTCTTTCTTTGTTTTTTTTTCAATTTCTTCTTCTTTTCCTTTTTGTAATCCTTATTTAGAGTCAGGTTTGTCTATCGCACTGTCTGCCTTAATGTCTATGATTTCTATAAACCCATAAACAGTCTTCTCTCTGCTATTCGACATGATCTTTAAAAGCAACGAAACCAACAACACAGTACAGTGTTGTAAAAAATAATAGAAATAGTCTCTTGAAATGTAATGTAGGCAAACCGTATCTTGTATTAATTACATCGTTCCTATTAAATTAAAATTTATTTGCCGAATAGCAAGCCAACAAGTGAATTCATGTATAAAAGAAAAGTTAGAAATTATAGGGACACTGTCATTGTTTTTTCTTCAAACATTTATTACAATACGATTACAAACATAACATAATTTAGTCATTACAACCCTTTAGATAGGATTTCAACCTAGCTTCTCACACCACTTATGTTGTGTGTGTTAATTTTATATACGAGTGGTGGCACCTAAAGTTTAATATCAACTACGAACAACAGATTTTTGAGCAACTTTTCATAGCAATTTTCAATTTGCTCTCACAATTTTTGCCAGAAATCTGCTGAGAGGAAGTCGCCGCCGAAGTATTCTTCTAATAATTCGTTTTATTGGCCCTCACACTAGCTACTAGACTACGGCAACTTCATACGTTTAAAAATTTTCTTTTAATTATTACAAGCGAAGTTTCTGGTTAGAATCGAACCCGGAACCCCTCTTACTGACAGTCAGAACAGAGGTTCGCTTTTTATGCAACAGATGCTGAAATGCTGCGTGAAGAAAGAGTATCAGCCGAAATTTATTTACGAATGCTTGTGTCCATCCGATGTTAATCAATTGTCAGCATTCAGCCTTTAGGGAAACAATGAACGCTTCTGATCTGCATAGTCTACAGAACAATACACTTATCGTTGTCGACGACGAATTGCCATCGAACTCGGAATCTATGCAATAAAAGGATCCATACAATTAACCAGAATTGTACAATCGAGTAAACGTGATCTAATAAATCGACTTTCTGACAGCTCCTTAATTAACTGTCACATAGACAAAGCAAGTAAGCTCTACAGTTGTGGAAAAAACGCACCACGTGATTGAGTAATAAGAGTGAAAGGAGGCAATTTGATCTTTTAAGAGCGGCATCATTCTGTACTATACGTTTGAAACGAAGACAAAAGCGGATCTGTATGGTCAATGTACAGACCCCACGGGAAAAGATGCGCGTATTTTCCAAATGGGTGTGTAGGCCATCAAATCACGTATTCAATTCAACTTTTACATGATGTGCAAAGCAATGGGCAGTGGGCCATGGCTTAACTCCTATGACGTTGAATCAACTGGCCAGGAAAAATATGATTCTGCTGGATCTCGGGTCACGTAAGAATTCATAGCAAAAAGCAGCTTGAAAGGAGGAAGTTTCTACGCCGGTGACAGAACCGAAAACTTTCTCTAGAATGGGAAGGGACATTTACAAAAGCGTGCTCGATAAAACGGAAGATGTAGAGAGACTGGGCCTATTCTCAAACTAAATGGGTTTGAAGCAATATAAACATTTGCTGGGTAATTACAATAAGCAGAGAGGAGCCGAGTCAAGCCTCAGACTATTCCGTAGTAAACCAAGGATAGTAATTGGCTCGTTTACAGGATCATGTAGACTCTAAGTAAACTTTCAAGGAATTAATAACGCCTCAAACCCAATATTCAGATTCTGTGATGAGGAAAAGGAAGGAGTCATGAAAACTTGATACACGTACGGGGTTAATGCATCGCAGAAGAAAACACCTGGATGCGTGTCAGCTACTAAGCTGGGAGTTATTTTTACTGACACCGAAAAACATTTTAAGTTAGTCAGAGTAACAGGATTGGGAGAGCCATCATAAGAGAAGCATTTTGACCGTGTATTGGAATTAAATTAAATCGTAAATAAAAGTTTAACGCTGTGTCCCTATTATTTCTTACAACACTGCGCATGCGAATGGACAAATAAACTTCAAACAGTTAAACAATACGCATAAAAATTTCTTATCGACAATGATGATGTATTTCTGCAGGGTACAGAAGAATGTTTGTGTGTGTGTGTGTGTATATATAATCGAGTGTGTGGCACTATGCAATAATAAAATCAATTGTTGCCACAAACAAACAAACAGACTGCCATCCCAAGCACCACCATATTTAGGCATTCTTTTCATTATTCAGAAATTTTTTACGTACAGGCCAACCAACCATTTACGATGAAAATATGTTGCACAAATGGATTTCAACACTGCGGCATACCGTTGACACAACAGTACTTTTATTGTCATCACAAAACAAAAACAAAAACAATCCATACCAAACAACCAAACTGAAACAATGATGCAAACAATGATCAGAAGATCACCTTCCTCCCCTTAGCACACGGCAACACTTTACCGCAAATATCATCGTTATTGGAATCATTTTCATCATCATAAGCACACATCACATTATCAAAATGAACATTTTTACCAGCATCATTTTCAAAAAACTCAACTCAATGCTGCAGCCATCCAACCATCCCCAGCCACAGCCAACAAGCCAAATAAACTGTAAAACGCATCTCCATTCAACCTGCTGCAGCATCTTTGGCATCGTTATCGTTTTTGTCTTGTTGTTGTTGTTGTTGTCGTTGATTTCTTTTTATCGTTATACACACATGACTTTAAATGTCGAATTTTATAGAAAATCAAAACGATAATCACACATAAACACACACAGGGACACATGCATACACTCGCTCTCGTATGCTCAGGAATATTATTATCGAACCAAGAAATTTAAAATGAAATGATGATGCTGTTGTTGTTGTTGTTGCCGTTAAAGATAATAACGAAGCCAAAGACAATAACAATGAAAAGAAAAAGAAAAAAGGAGAAGAAAAAAATAAAAATTAAAGTGACAGCTCGCTGTGATTTCCCTGTAGAAAAAAATGTTGCAACGGGCACACACAGTGTGTGTGTTGTGTTGTGTTGTGTTGTGTGTTATGTTGCATACGTTGCAACACCAATTCCTTATGGACATTTTGTCTATTAAATTTCTATCGATTGTCTACACACACACACACACTCATTATCTGCATGTATTCTACTTGTAACTGCATGGGGATATGTGTGTGTGTATGAGTTATTCATGTGACAAGTGTTTACCATATGGGCGGTGTGTGTCGTTCAGTTATTTTTCTTTTGAGTTTGGAAAAAAAAATTCTTAAGGTATGTACGTTCGCTCGGGCTCACTTGCTCGTCCCGATTGTTGTATGTAACTCAAGTAACTGTCAACTGCCTAAATGGAGAGAGAGAAGATCTCAATCACAACAGCATTTTCCAAATACACACATACATACATACATACATACGTACGTACATAAACTTACGAAACAAACAAAAGAAATTAAAACAAAACAAAAAAAAAATAAAAATAAAAAACCCAAACGAAACGAAAAAGAAAAGAAAAACTCCAACTGTTACAGCCAAAAGCGAACAACAACGCTTGTATACGTACGTATGTATGTCTATAAAACAACGGATTGAGCACTTTGTAAGTGCTGAAGATCTGATATCGAGACTTTTTTCTTCCTCTTCTTCTTTTATTAACAATCAATTTGGGCAAACTGAGAGAGAAATGAAATAAAAAAACAACAAAACAAAATATAACTGATAAAAACACAAACACACTCGCACACTACTCACACACACAGATAGAGACACATTAAATATTGTATTTTATTGGGAAATAAAAATTTCAAATCGTTAGTCAATTTCAGACAAATTTTTTTTCATCGTTTTTTATTTCATAGTTTAATAGGAAATTATGATGATTAAATTTATTCAGTTTCAAATAAATTATTTTAATCACAAATTACTTCTTATTTCTTTCTTTTTTAATAACAAAGCAACAACAACAACAAAATTAATCGCTTCTTTTAAGGCACTGAATATAATTTCAACTCCACTCCGGTCAACAGTGATTTTTTAAGTTACACAAAAATTGTTAACAAAAATATTTAAAGATGCCTCAAACGAAATCAGTTATCGATTATTATAAACTACGTTAATAATGTACATACATATGTATGTATATACTAGTATAACATCGATAATTCCTATACTTCAAGTGAACGTTTAAAACACAGAACGAGAAGAGGTTACAAGACCCTGAAATGTGAATATGAGGGGACCTAAGGTCAAAGCGTTTCGAAAAGCTTGGAGAATGGAATTATCCTTGTCGAACAACTTCTATAGAATTAATCGAATATTTTTCTACAAAAAGCTAAAGTTATCGTTAAATTTTTAATAGAACATTAAAGCTATTCAAAAAATAATAAGTTAAAGTTATCAAAAAATGATATCTATGTGTAGGATATTAAAGTTATCAAAAATTTATCGAAATACAAAATAAGTTTATAGAAAAATTTTCTTCAGAAAAAAAGTTATCGAAATATTTTCTGTGGAAAATAAAGTTATCGAAACATTTTCTATAGAAAATAAAATTATTGAAATATTTTCTATAGAAAATTTAAGTTATCGAAATATTTTTATTTATTTATTTATTTATTAATTACAATACTCGGTGTAGTGTCGCAGACCAGTCTCTGGTGGGAATCGAACCCACAACGCTCACGCTAATAGTCTAGCAAACTACCCACTAGACTACCAGGGCCCCTCGAAATATTTTTAATTATATATTTTATTTTATTTATCGACAAATTTATCGAAATATTTTCTATAGAAAATAAAATTATCGAAGTATTTTACATAGCATATTGATATATTTCGATATTTTCCTATAGAAAATATTTCGAAAAGTTATCCAGTATCGGTATTTCGATATTTTCCTATAGAAAATATGTCGACATATCAAATATTTCGATAATTTTTCAAAATAGGAAATAAAGTTATCGAATTATTTTCTATAGAAAATAAAGTAATTGAATAAGAAAATTGAAGTTAACGAAATATTTTCTATATAAAATAAAGTTATCGACAAATTTTCTATAGAAAATAAAATTAACGAAGTATTTACTATAGAAAATAAAATTAACAAAGTATTTGCTAGAGAAAATAAAGTTATCGAAATATTTTCTATAAAAAATTAAACTTGTAGAAGAATTTTCTATAGAAAAAATAAAGCTATCGAAATATCTTCTATAGAAAAGAAGATTATAGGAATAGTTTCTATAGAATTTATCGAGTTTCCAAAAAAAAAAAACTGAAATTATCGATTTATTTTCTGTAGAAAATAAAGTTATCGAAAAATTTTTTATACGAAATATAGTTATTGAAAATGTTTCATAGAAAATAAAGTTATCGAAATATTTTCTATAGAAACTAAAGCTATCGATATATTTTCTATAAAAAAAAATAAAGTTATTGAAATATATTCTATAGAAAATAAAATTATCGAAAACAATTCTCTATAGTTTTCTAAATAATCGATAAATTTTCTATAGAAATTATCGAAAAAATATTAATAGTAAGTTAAAGTTATTGATAAATTTTCGTAAACTTTTCAAAGAAAATTAAAGTCATTAAAAAAATTTCTGTAGAAAATTAAAGTTATCGAAAAACTTCGTTGTTATTACAGATATCTTTGTTACATAAAATTTTAAGGAGCCAGTGCCTCAATATGACCGTTACGAGGTTCCTAAGCTCATAATCGATTAAATTTCAATTGTGACCTCGGTATATCCATAAGAAACTAGATTTGTTTGATTTCTGTACAAATGGTTTTACTCTCAGAAGTTTTGCAAGAAGTCTGCTGAGTGGAGATTTTCGAAATAGGTATCACGCCCAAAAATATTCACTTGGGGCTAAATCTCGAAATCTAAACACTCGAATGTAATTTACACTCAAACAACGGCTGCTTTCCTTTACTAACTTTAATATTTTATTATTTATGGAATCACATCATGGAACATGACATTAAAAATTTAAAAACAAATGCAAAACTAACTTCTAACTTCTAACAAATAAAACAGAATTATAAGCCAGGCTTCATAATGCCAATATTAATAATAAAAAACGGTTTGCATCATTAAAATGTAAAGTATTCATGAATGTTAAAGAGCAAGAACAAAAATACATAACTTCAGTAAAGGCAAAAAAAAAACACTGGAAAAAAGTGATGCCAATATAAGAGATTCTAAAAAGAAATTGTAAATTAAAGTTGGGTTGCTAGCATCAAGAAAAAAAGTGTAGCAATTTGGAAATTTCGGATTAAAAGCCTTAGAAATGCTCTACAAGTATGAGTCCCAGAAAATAATTTTAAAAATTTTCTTTAAAAAAAATAATTTTTTCTCTCTGTGTACAGACATCGTCGTTGTACACTTTAATTACAAACTTTACGACAAAAAAAAAAGAGTCAGTTTTTTGAGGTGTTGTTCTTTGAATGCTTATGGGTGTTCATATGTAGGTGGTGTTTATGTTCACTACGTTATAAAACTCAGCTGAAAGCCAGCTCAACTCAAATTCAATTCGACTCGACATACAGTTAAAAAACAATCATGAACAATCATGTCTTTAATGATTACATGTCAAATTTCTGTAATATTTTATGGCTTTCATAAATGTTGCCGTTGTTGTTGTTTATGTTGCCAATTGCCGTTATATGAGTTGCAATAAGAAAATGCAAATTATAATCAAATAGAAAAGGTCGTAATACAACAACAACAACAACAACAGCCAAGAAGAAAAAAAGGTCAAACTGTCATACATATACGCTCAGCGAGAATCTTAGCCAAACGCCCGTGTAACAGACGTAACGACCGTTCAGTCATTCATTCATTCAGTCAATTGCTTAATGGTATGACAAACAGAATCATGGTTAAACACTTTGTTGTTATTGTTGTTGTAAAATAGTTTGTTTTACATTTTAATGAATGACTTAATATCTGTCTGTCTGTCTGTCCTGTGTGTCTGCACGTCTATATATTGCCGGCTGCTGAAGTCAAGTGATACATTGCATTGGGGCACGAAGCACGATTTTGTGCTTATTTTCAGTGCAGTGCAGTGCAGTGCAGCAATAATTTTTTTGTTTTTTCGTTCCCAACAATTAGAACGAAAAATAAATTTAAAAAAAAAACCGCCAACAACAACAACAACCAGAGTTGAAGGTGTCTTTGCAACATTTACAGAAACTATTGAGGCGTTATATACGGCTTTTAAGAATTCTTTTCTGTTTCTTGTTATTGTTATAATAATTTTTATGATTTTCTTTATTTATTATTTAAACTTATTGTTATTATTATTGTTGCATTCATAATTAATTGGTTTGTTTGCAGTTTTTCGGTTTTTTTTTTGTTTTTAATTGAAATTTTTTTTTAATTTTCTGCAAGTATAACAACAAGTGTGAAATTTGTTTACAATTTTATTGACTTTTAAATAGCAAATGTTGCTGCCACACAGACGATTTACAGACCCGTCATTAAAAGCTATAGCCACATAGCCTTAGCCACAGCCACAGTCATAGTCGTAGCCACAAATTCAGTGCAGCAGCTAATAAATGCCACTTAAAACGAAGAAGAAGAAAATTTCATTTCATTTCGTTTTTTTTTTATTCGTTGCCGTTGCTGTTTGTAATATTTTATGGGCATATAACTGTTGAGCATGACAGCTTAAACAGCCATTTATTAAATTTATTGACACTCATCCATCCACTGATCCATTCATGCATCTAAACAAACCACAGCAACCACTAAATGTGGCTACTATTGCCACAAAAAAAACAGAAAAAAAAACAAAAAACACCAAGGCATTGTTGCCACTACTAACGTTGCAGTATCATTCGTTATATGTAAGGCTGAGATGGTCAACGGTTTGTCAGTTTAATGCAATGAAATCAAACACCTCTTTTACAAGTTACTGAAATACACTCTACTCGTACTCGTACAGTATACATACATCTGTATGTGACCACATACATGATGAAACAAAGTTTTTTTTATATTTTTTACTGCTATTCAGGAGCGCATGATGGCGGGGAGAGAGTTAAAAACTAATCAGTTTAGTTTCCGGTTTAGTTTCGTTCGTAATATACTTTTAATTTCGAATTGATTAAGTGGCTTTTAAATTATAAAATTTAAAAGACATCAATGCCGCACTAATTAAACCATCTAGAAAGCCTTCTGACTCCCTAGCGAGGATAACATCAACAAGAGGTTTTATAGGAAGAAAGTCTGGCAACTCCACATTTTGGAAAGAGAGTAACACTCAAGGTTTTTCGCCAATTGCACACACCACAGTGAACCATTTGCACATGCAGGTACCTTGTGGAACAGACAACTCCTTGCAGTGACAAGGAAACATAGACAAATTTGTAGTAGCCTGGTAAGTACAATATAGCACTAGAGACACGAAAAATAGCAACAAATATAACAGCTACAACAACCTTCAATCGCACAGGCATTCTAGGCCTGACCATACTCCCTTACAGCCATTTACTCAGGATTACAACCTAGTTTCGCACACCACCCATAGTAGCTGGATCTACAGTTTAAAGTAGGATCAGAATGACAGATTTTTGAGATACTTTTCACGAATGCTTATCTGTCCCTGTTGGAAAACCTACTTTTTACTTAACTTAATTGCTCATTAAAACCCTTTAGTCAGGATTACAACCGAGCATCTTATACCAACCACGTAGAGTGTGTTAATTTTAACAATGAGTGGCGGAACCAACAATTTAAAATCGACCCCGAACGACAGATTTTTGCGCGACTTTTCATTGCAATTTTATTCACTTTCTTTTGCCATAATACAGCTGAGAGGAAGTCACCGAGAGAAATATTCTTTTAATAATTCGTTCTGTTCGAGATAGCTAAGCCAGGGCTTGAACCACGACCTCAATGTCTAATAAGCCAATACACTACCTACTAGACTAGGGCAGTTTCTGACCATTGTCTACAAATTATAGAAAATTGATGACTTCATCAAAGGCGAAGAGGGCAGGGGTAACATTTCTGCACATGATATACAAAGTTATGACTTATATCGACGAACTAAGCAGGGTCAACTAACCTTTCGCGGAAAATCAGTTTTCAAGCTAAGTTATCGAAATAAATAAATCATCGAAATAAATAAATCATCGAAATAAATAAATCATCGAAATAAATAAATCATCGAAATAAATTATTAATCGAAATAAATAAGTTATCGAAATAAATAAGTTATCGAAATAAATAAATCATCGCAATAAATTAGTTATCGAAATAAATAAGTTATCGAAATATAAGTTATCGAAATATATAAGTTATCGAAATGTATAAGTTATCGAAATAAATAAGTTATCAAAATAAATAAGTGCTCGAAATAAATAAGTTATCGAAATAAATAAGCTATTGAAATAAGTTATCGAAATAAATAAATCATCGAAATAAATAATTTATCGAAACAAATAAGTTGTCGAAATAAATAAGTTAACGAAATAAATTAGTTATTGAAATAAATAAGCTATCGAAATAAATAAGTTATCGAAATAAATAAGTTATCGAAATAAATAAATCATCGAAATAAATACGTTATCGAAATAAATAAGTTATCGAAATAAATAAGTTATCGAAATAAATAAGTTATCGAAATAAATAAGTTATCGAAATAAATAAGTTAACGAAATAAATTAGTTATCGAAATAAATAAGCTATTGAAATAAGTTATCGAAATAAATAAATCATCGAAATAAATATGTTATCGAAATAAACAAGTTATCGAAATAAATAAGTTATCGGAGTAAATAAATTATCGAAGTAAATAAATTATCGAAATAAATAAGTTATCGAAGTAAATAAATTATCGAAATAAATAAATGATCGAAATAAATAAGTTATCGAAATAAATAAGTTATCGAAGTAAATAAATTATCGAAGTAAATAAATTATCGAAATAAATAAGTTATCGAAATAAATAAATCATCGCAATAAATATTATCGAAATATATAACTTATCGAAATAAATAAGTTATCGAAATAAATAAAAGTTGACCAAGGCACTTCCCCACTTACATTATGCAACTATACTGGATGTGTTGTTCTAACAGTTCCTGTCGAAGTGGACATTGTGTAATCGTTGACCAAAAAGAAATTGCTTTCAACTTGACTGTTAGTCCCCCACATGACTTATCATTTTTCTTAATTCCTTAAGTTTGGCTTAAGCATTCAATGATGATCGTACACTTTTTTCCATTACTTGAGTATGTTTTTTTCTGAAATGTTTAGCATTCTAAAACCACCCCACTTTGATAAACAGCAACGTCATAGTAATGACGTCACTGTATTTGCCATTAAATGAAACAAATATTATCACATCTAATAGGGTTTGTCCGTCCTCTAGTAGTGATGGCAGACACTATAAAACGATGACTATCGTTTTATGAAACGTATAAATAACGATACAAAGTGTTTAAGTTGTAGTACCATAAAGAGTGGAGAGGAATACGAAGGGGAGGGGAGGAGAGTATAAGAAAATGTTGAATTCTTTTAAAAACATCAAATGCCTGGAAGCTTTTTCTCTCGAATGTGCTTTCTTTAGTGACTTGTGATCATAAAAATTTTTGCATACGTTTAATGTGCGTAACAGACAAGCAAGCAGGTAACAGACGAAGAGGTAACAGCATTAAATCTGATTATTTGCCGTAAAAAAACACAAGATTTTCTCTCTTCAAAGCATCAATAAATCCATGAATCAATATTTAAAAAAAGGAAAAAGAGTTTTAATAAACCGTTATGAATTGATAGCATCTCGCTGGATGTAAAGAACTTTTTTCTTCTTACTGGCTGGCATCTATTTATTGGCTTTAAAAAGTGTGGAAAAAGTGTTACATACGAGTACACAGCACAGCACTGTGAGAGAGTAAGTTTTCTGTCTTAACTTGGCTTAGTTCATTCACTTAAAAATTTAATAAATTTTTAATTACCATGCCAGGCAAGCTTATCATCAATTGTTCAGTTTCAGTTTTAATGGACAGACTGACTAAACGGTGGAGTTATATTGTACGGAAGGATTGTACCAAATGGTTGGTTTTTTTTTTCCTTAAAACTCAAATTAGCTTTCTTTCCTTAAATAAAATTGGGATATATTAACAGAAATCTAATAGCCCGATTGTGAATGGTAAGAGAAGCCCAGATGCGTTGCCAGTTGCCGGAAACTGACAAACAACATTTAGAAATTCTACCCGTAAAAGAATTTTTTGCTAGCTGGCAATGCAACTAAGGTCCAATTGCTATTCAGAATGGAGCCACTAATCCGACATTTCAAAAGTTAAATGAAATAATTCCATCTTAAATTCACGCATATTGATTGAAGACTGATTGACAGATTGATTGATAAGTTTGATTGACAGACTGATTGATTTTATTTGACAGATCTATTGATGCCATTGGAGTCAAGCGTTTTCCAAAGGATAGGGATCTGCGATGATAGCTCCCACAGAACCTCCAGCCTCTACCCTATCAAGATCGTTAGTGCGTGACATCGTCACATCGTTTTAACGTTTTAATGTCCTTCACATCTTCTATGAGCGGAGCGCATTCAAAATGTCCATATTTTCTATGATTCTGGTCCATAGATCAGGCTGAATTTGTTCCATGGAATGCCTATGAGAACGGCTGTGATTTGTAGCTTATTCGCATGCACCTGTGATGGAAGAAAATCCTCAACAACAGAAAAACTCAAACAAAGTAAAATATCACGATCTGGCTCCCACGTAAGATGACCATGCCCTCAAATGGCTCGTGCAGAATATCCAATGCGTCATGCGTTGTATGGAACGTAGCGCCGTAGTGTTGCAAACCAATTCTCACCAAAGAAGTTGGCCATTGATAGCCTGGCCAACGTCGTTCTTTAAGATACATGCAGCGATAACACCGCCAATCCAAAATCCAAACCAAATAGCGCCTTTTTTGATGTGCATCCTAGAAGTCGAAAATTTTTTTGTTTACGTATCCATTCATCTAGAAATGGATTCATCGTTGAAGATGATTTTTCAATGAAACTTACAGTCATTTGCCAACATCCATTTTGTTTAAATTAAGTGTTATTACGGAGACGTGTTGGAAAACCCACTTCTTGCTTACTAGGTTGCTCATTAAAGCCCTTTAGTAAGGATTACAACCGACCTTCTCGCACCACCTTTGTTGTGTGCTGAGTGGCGGAAAGGAACGACAGATTTTTGAGAAACTTTTCATGGTAATTTTTATTTACTCGCCGGGTTTTTGCCAGACGGCTGATGCTGAGAGGAAGCAGCCAGAAGATATAGTTTTTTACGTATTTTATTCTGTTTGATATGTCTGAGCTGGGATTTGAACCACAGGCTCACGTGTAATGGGCCAACACACTACTACAACTGACTACCACGACCTAAGAAAGTCGGTGATGCTGTTACTGTATAAAAAGTTTGCCATAACAAAGCAGAGAAATATTCTTTTAATAATTCGTTCTGTTCGAAATGTTTGAACCAGGGCTTGAACCATATCCTCATATCTAATAAGCCAACGGACTACCTACTAGACTACGACAACTTCTGACCATTGCCCACAAATTATCGAAAAGAGGACTGGGGTAACATTTTTGCACATGATATACAAAATCATGACTTACATCGACGAACTAAGCATGATCAAGCAACTCTTCGTTGCGGAAAATCAGAAGTGAATAAGTTATCGATATAAATAATTTATCGAAATAAATAAGTTATCGAAATAAATAAGTTATCTAAATAAATAAGTTATCGAAATAAATAAGTTATCGAAATAAATTAGTTATCGAAATAAATAAGTTATCGTAATTATCGAATATTGCAAAAGACATCAATATGACAGAAGTGTATCAGTTTAGTGGAGGGATTTGATTGGGGATTCCATGATCAACTTAACAATATGATGACAAATTTATTCAAACTTGAGCTCGTCTAGTTTTAAAATCGTTTGAGTTATTGTTTCGTTTTTTACCTTTTAAAAACATTTAAAATATGAGCTCGTAGATTACAAATAAAATAAAATTAAATTTGTGTTTAGTTTTAATTAAAATTCTTTATTATACGCACAATTCTGTGTACCACTGTTCACAACTTTATGTAAACAACAACAATTGCTTTGTTTGTTATTCCGCAGTTTAGATCCTTTTCATAAACAATAACAATTACTAGGCAATTATTCGACAGATCATTGTAATGGAGTTCTGCAAACCGCGATTACATATATACATACATACTTAATTGGCCATTACAACCCTTCAGTAAGGATTACGGCCTACCTTCTCACACCACTCATGTTGTGTGTGTTAATTTTATATATGAGTGGCGGGACCTACAGTTTAAAGTCGACTCCGAACGACAGATTTTTGAGAAACTTTACATGGCAATATTATTTTTGCCAGAAATCTGCTGAGAGGAAGTCGCCGAAGAAATACTTTTTGTATTCTTGTTTTGATGTCTGGCCTGGAGCTCGAACCCTGGCTTTACGTCTAATAAGCCAACACACTACTTACTAGACTACGGCGACTTCAAACCACGATTACTTCTTCAAACATGCCGTGTCTTCACACAAGACTGACTGAACTTTACTGACTCACTCGCCTGCTTTGCTTTGCCTTTAATATGGCAGGGTAAGCAGTCTGATAAATGCTCTTGAAGGCGAACGTTCATGGCTTCACCTTCTCGAAATCTCTATAAATGTGAATATTTAAGAAATAATTTCTTTTAGAAATTAACAACAACAACTACAATTCATTGCTAATTGATTACAAATTGAATGTTTTTTTCTTTTTGTTTTCGATTTAATTTTTAATTTTTGTAAAGAAATGCCAATTATCTGCAAACGAAAATTCCCCCAAAGGACAACAAAAAGCAGAGAGACACACATTGAATGCCGGTAACCAACCAGGCCTAATGTAATCATTAAATTATGATGTGAAGTGAAGTGGAGTGGAGTTTTGTAAAATTTTAAGTATTTCCTGTGTTTTATAGCAAAAAAAAAACTGTATTACAGGCAGCTTAGAGCAGAGCAGTCATCATTAAAACAAAAACGCACATAAAACTATGAAATCAAATCAAATATGAAATCAAAATAAAATTAAAAAAAAAAAAATAAAATGAAAAAACATATAAGAATTGTTTGACTAACTGAATGACGACGATAAGGTTAAATGACTTATAAGACTGTATATGATGTGTATGTACATATATGTATGTACAGTGAGCATTAAAAGAAACTATACACTAGGGATACAATGCTAACAATCACGAAATTTACCACTTAAGGAGTGTGCCCGAAAAAATTTGTTAGTACTTCGAATTTTTTTGGTTTAATTTTAAAACAAAAATAACGGTAGTTTATTAATGTATATTTCTCTTTAATGTGTAATTTCTTTTTTTACTCACTGTATGTATGACTGATGATAATGGTAACAGAAACTAACGATCATTATTTCTTCCAAACTGAAAAAAAAGGATGCTTTACGTACTGCTTGATGATGGATGCTTCATAAATTATGAAGTATGAAAAAGATACATGATGGAGAATGGGAATGAATGCTTCATGCTGCACTGGCTGGGCTATCTACCCAAAGGAATATATGTATGTATGATGTAGTATGTATGATTTTAACCATAAGATTCGTTTTTTTTTTGTTTTTGTTTTTGTACAAAATTTATAAATCGTGATATTATGCTGCCACTACATACTAAGGAAAGAGAGAAAGAGCGGTAAAGATCGGCTTGAACATGTTAAAGGCTAAAAACAGAGTTGCACTTGTTCGCAATTTTACTTAAATACTGTTGAAACCTGGGCACACACATAAATGCACGCACTTATTGATTAAAAGCCTTTCTGAATTTTTTTTTCTTATAAAAATAAAGGCAGACACTTGGGACTCTTTAGACGGCCAATTGTATAAAAATATATTAAAATTCCTTTTGAATACGATGTTAAAAGAGTATGTTTTTTTAAGTTTTTTAAAGGAATATGATGAAGCTTATATCTGCCAGCAAGCAAGCAAGCGAACAATCTTGCACAGTTTCTTGCCATAAAAGAAAATGAAAATGCAACATAAAAAAAGGGTTTAAATACAAGACAATGTACCTTAGTATCATACAAAAAGATACAAGTTGGCCTCATTTGTATTGGTTCGATACGTTATTACACGCATTTCAAAAAAGGGTTTACAAAACTCCAAAAAAAAAAAACCAAAAAAAAGCAAGTGGAGCCTGATGTTTTCTTAGCTTCTTTTAGGTTTTTTAAGTTGTTTTTGATGTTGTTGAGCAGATACCACAGATAGTTGTTTAAATTCCTGTAATTACGTTATACGCTCCCTTTTACCCTTCACTGTATTGCATACATATGAAATGATGGAGGGGAATTTCACTAAAACATGATCATGCTTAACAATTCATTTTAATTTTTTCGCGTTTTTTTCGCGTTTTTTTTTTTTGGTTTTTTCTGTGAGCTGCTGCCCTTAAGTTATAAATATTTTAAGGAGTTCTTTTGTTCGTTGCAATTGTTAAAATATGTAATTTTTCTTCCTATCTTTTCTGCTCTCCCTCTCCCTCTCTCTCTCTCTGTGCTTTACGTTCCACCTCCTCGTCAGGTACACAATAATATGACCAAAAAAAATTTCATTTGTTTGAAGGCTTTTCTGAAAACCTTCCACAAAAAAAAGAGGTTGAAAACCAAAAACGAAAAAATGCTTTTAAATTATAAGGTTTTTGGGCTGTTCATTGTAAAAATTTGGGGAAAAAAAAAACAAAAAAAAAGGAAAAAAAAATTTTTTCTGCTATCGATTTATCGATAATCGATAAAAAAAAAAAAATTTTCAAAGAAAGAAAGAAATTCTTTCCATTATTGTTGTAATTATTCGCTGTTTACATTTGTTTTGCAAGAGAAAGTCTCGTGTAAGAAAAACACTCCTCCCCAAAGGTTTTAAGAAATTAAAGTCGTCGAGGCAATGAATGGCTGGATGGTGGTCAGCAGCACAAAATTTATTCTTTTGCTAAGCATTTAACATGTAAGAGACACATGTAATACACATTTATTGCAAGCCATGCTACCTACCTACCATATATTATTTATTGTGAAATTAAAATACTTTTTAAATGTTTTCAAAGTATTTTTTTCTGCCGGTTTTTTTTTTGTGCTTAAAAGCCTGTGTATAATTGTATAATTGTTCAATAACAAAGCAACAACAACAACAACACGAACAACAACAACAAAAGCAATTGCTTTAAGCTTGAGTCCAGCTTTAACAGAAAAAAATTTATTCTGTGTGATTAAACATTTTATAACAACGCCCACCAAAGAAGCTTAATTGGTTTTCCATCCGCCATTGTACCTTGCACTTGCATTAGACATTCACTTTAACGTTCTCTCTACACTATATAAAGTGGGACCAAAACAGTTTTTAACCAGTAAAGCTAGGGGAAGGCTACCCTAAACTCTGTTATATACATGCATACATATATAATAATGTATTCAAATATATGCCACGGCATTAGGAACACAACTCATTAGTAATGTTTTCTTAAAGACGTATAAAAAATTTTCGTTTTTGAATTTCAAATATATTTTGGTGGGGTTAGGTTCCCTATTTATGATTTATGCGTTAAGATAAATGTTATCTATTTATAATAACGTCTAGTTTATCATGCAATACACAATTACTGGCTCTTGTTTAGTATTTTAATAGCAAAAAAACGAACAAAAAAATTCATCAGAATTCATCAAACAACCTGCAGACAGACAAACAGTCAGTCAATGTATGTTTGCTAGCCATCAATCACCACAGCAATCGATCGTAACAACAGAAGCTACTAACCAACAAGCTACTCTCAAAATGTCAAAAGTTAGCATAACCTCACTATTTTTTGTTGTCCTTTAAGGAGGGCGTCTGCTGTTATGCTATTCCGTGGCTTAAATAGCTTCTGTTTTAAACTATAATAGCCATGGCCATGGCAATGGCCATGCTGATCAAGATGCTGCTGCTGATAATAAAGGCGATTGCCAATGATCATAATCATGATGGAAGAAAATGATTACCTGGCAGCTAGTAATAACAATCATAAACTAACTACGAAAACTCTTTCAAACAAATCGATTATAAAACCCTAGTAAAACTTACACATTTTTTTCATCATCATTATGAGTGAAAACATCTTCCTTTCAAGCACATCCATCCATCCAGCCATCCATCCATCCACCCAATCTATTCATTCATGCATTTAGAACAGCACAACATCGTCTCTATCTCTAGTAAATGGAAAATTGAACATACTCTTGTTCTTGTTCTTGTTCTTGGCCTATCTCTGTAATGATGTGTTCCATTATTATTCTTTTAAATTTGCTGTTGTTGTTGTATGCTTTAATTTATTTATTTTTTTCTTCAAAGTTCATTCATTCATTCATCAGCATGAATGTCTGTCTGTCTAGTCCTAGTAAAGTTTACAACAGCAGCTCTATAGCTACTGCAAAAACAGCAGCACTGCCACACTACCTACCACCACTCCATGGTTAGTGTGTACCTATCCAGCAGTTAGTTGTTGTCTAGTTACAGTTGCGTATCTTGTTAATTCATCTCTTTGGGATGTGCTGTCTTTGATTTGGCCAACATCCTTTGTGGGGCTCTTCTTCTTCTTCTTTAAAAGCAACAAAGTCCATACACAACTACAATACTGCCGCACCCATAAATAGGCAGCTGTTTTGTGATTGTTTTTTTCTTCTTGTTTTTGTTGTTGTTATTATTATATTTCTTGTCTTTTTTTTTGTTTTTTTGTTTGCTTCGTTTTTATTATGTAAACATGTCGAGCGATCGTATGCAATGTGCTTGGGCCAAACGTTTCAAAACGTCGCATTGCCTGTAATATGGATTCTTGATATTTGCAGTTGCAGTAAAGAAAAAATCTTGTTAACAAGATTGATTGGAAGTTGTAGTGTTGCCGCTAACAACAACAACAAAAACAATGAATAATAATAATAACAGTTTTAACTTTTACTATGTCTCTACTAGACACAAATATACTGGTTGTTGTAGGGTTAAGAGGGGTACATCCAGCACCCATACCCATACAAATGCAATTTTTTAGAATGCACCTGCTCTCTTTTATAAGAATAAATTGAAATTCATTTAAAAGCGACACAAAAACAAAAACAAAAAACAAAGAAAAACAAAGAAAATCTCTGATAAAGAGTTTGCCCGGGAATATTTTCATTCAAAATAAAATCACTTCATACCGACAACAACAACAACAAGAAATTACTTATGGAATTATCATATTTAAATCGAATGCAATATTGACCCTGTAAACAAGGCTCTATCAATAGCTTTCTCTGACAAAATTTGACTTGAAGCAGAGCCTTTTAGTTTGTGATTGACAAGCATGGATAGCAGACTATATCGTATGATTGAAAGGTGAAATGAAAAGAAATTTATGACTCTGAATTGCATCCTCATCCAACTTATGCTTCAGATTAAGTCCGGATTCTTGTTTCCAAAGCTAAAGAAATAGCTCAGGGAAGAAGGATTTGAGTCCAACTTTGAAATCATTTCATGCTCATGTTTCATCCAAACAGCCACAGCCACACCCTACCATCCTTGCATACACTATGGATTTACATAGATTAGCTAGGTCCACCATTTCTGCTTTAAACGCAGTTAGTGATAGAAATAATGAAACAAGTACTAAATACAACCGATTTCCACAGGCCATTAGTCCTTCTTGCTACATTAGTCCTTCTTGCTGAGAAATGCTTTGAGCTGACTTCTATAGGTGGACAGACGTCTTGAAGCTACTAAAGGAAAGTCTTCTAATATTTTTTCAATCAAAGATAAGGCTACGCTAAGAGTAATAAAGGTTATTTTAGGCTCAGCTAAGGGTTAATGAATAATACAAGTCGTATCGGAAGCAGTAGAGAGACGTGTACCGGATCCAGATCTGTGCAACAGCAACTACGAAAGAATATGAGGACTGAAAGATTCACACACAATCAGCTAAGGGTTAATAAATAATACAAGTGGTATCGGAAGCAGCACAAAGGCATGTACGAGATCCAGATCCAGATCCAGCAACTACGAAAGAATATGAGGACTAAAAGATTCACACACACAGGACTGAAAGATTCACCACAAGATTCGTTCTTCATAGGACATGCGTTCAATCTTGCAGTCGAAAGCATGGATTTATTAATGGCAAGTAAAACAAATCATACTAAGGACCAGAATATGATTCGAGGTCATTATATAGCCCTGGAAATAGAGCCATAGAGATCGATGGAGATCATGCAGAATTACGGACAATTTTAAACAGAAATTGAGGAAAATTCATGATGAAAACAAGGTTGTGGTTAGGTGAACATGGCTTATCATACCGAACTATAAAACGGAACTTCTCTTATCTCTTTCTCTTCTCTACGAACTCCTACTCCTCTCGTAACTGTGAGAATCGATGAAGAGAATGAGAGATTCGACTTAAAATTGAAATATTAAGGACAACTTCAGTTTGCTATACGTAATACGGATGATTTCAACTGAGAGTGAATAAATTTTCATTATGTTTCTCTATTTTTAAACACTTTTAAGAGGCTTCAATGGCCTTCAGATATGCTATCCAAAGAGGCTAAGGACCTCAGAGGCCAAAGAGAGAAGAAAGAGAATTAAATCGTCAAAGAACGCCAAAGAGACAGGTCAAGCAAAGCCACATCTTCAGCAAAAGTAGAAGTCAAAGAGCGAAAATACTTGTCATTGCACCTAACACAAGAACCCAATACATTTTCACAGAAGGTACTGTTTCTAGATAACGACGGATGGCAATCCTATTATTCTAGAATCTGCTACTGCAGACCAATCACCTGCTAAGCTAGTAGAAGAAAAAGATAAACGGTGCAGGAAGACAAATCTCTCCACAAAAAAAATGGCAGCAAATAGGGATAGCAAAATAAGATTAGAGGCTTAGATTCACAAATGTGAGGTTGTACAGAACACTGTCACGAAAGATACTTAGACAGCAAACATGGATAGCAAAATATGATTACAAAGTGAAATTCACAACTGTGAGGTTATAGAGAACACTGTCACGAAAGATATCGATATCTACTGAAATATTGCCAATATAAAGATAAGGATATTAGTGACGAGCACGGGGCCAAACAGGTCATCAAAATAAGACTTGAGATTGACTAGTAAGATGGAACAGAAACACACAAGATAGATGGCCACCGAGAAGATAAGTTATTGAACATCGGCCGCAGATGCTTTCGTTCGTACATAATTGGTCATTACAACCCTTTAGTCAGGTTTACATCCTAGCTCCTCACACCACTGATGTTGTGTGTGTTAATTTTATACATGAGTGGCGGAACCTACAGTTTAAAGTCGATCCCAAACGTCAGGTTTTTGAGAAACTTTGCAAGAAATCTGCTGAGAGAAAGCCGCCGAAGACATATTTTTTCATATTTTCGATTTGATGTCTGACATGGGGGAGTTTGAGCCGAGGCCTCACGCCTAATAAGCCAGCAAGATGCTTTCAGGAAATGGAAAACAGAAAGTTGTGGTTTGAAATTAAAGAAATAGGCAGATAAATGGTACATGATAAGTAGGAAATTCACGTGAAGTATTGCGAAAGCAGAGCTGAGAAAAAATTCTTAAGTTTTCTTTTTCTTTTCAGTTGGTATGCCTTTAGCGATAAGTCCGAGGACATACCACTCTGAGCAACGACTCACCGTAACCATAGTAGTACATTTTTCTCTCTTTTCCCCTGTATATGCCGATGTCTATAAAATCTAAGAAAATATTGAACTTTATTTTGTCATTTAAGACTGCTCTTCAAAAGAAAAGAATAATAAACGACGTTTGAACACAGTGGCTCAGACATCTCTTACGTTAAATGGTCGAAAAAGGGGGAAAAGTGTTAAGTAGCAACGTTATTACCCAAGAATTAAAATAACAGAAGTCGTTATTTAATTATAGAGCGCAAAAATAAGAACCACAACAACAACGATAACAAAAAGGCAAGGAATCTTCACACATTATTTGGTCTTCGCAAAATAAAAGAAATAATTAAACGAAGAAACAAAGACAACAAGAGTGTCTGTCTGTCTGTCTATACGTAACAAATTGCCATTGCCGTGGCCAGTTGCCATTGCCAATACAATGTTTGTAATTAAATTGTCAAAAATGGTGGCATAAATTGACTGCGGGCCCCAAAACTGGCAACCATTAAACAACCCCAAATCAAAAGAAAAAAAACAGCCATCATTACGTAAAATTTCTGTCATGCAACTGATAATTTCGAAAAATTATGAAAAACGACTGTACAAACGAGCAGTAAATCGTTGCTCTTCTTTCCCTTTTAAAAACGATAAAGGACGGGAAGAAATAATATTTTTTTAATACCAACTTACCATTTGGAATTTGCTTTTTGGAGAACTCCTCTGTCAATGAAATAATTGTGCAAACTATGTTGCCACCTTTTTTGATTTTGGTTTTGTTTTTCGATATACGGTTTGTTGTACCACACAAATAAATTTTATTCCAAAACACTCACCTAAATAAAGAAAGAAAGAAAGAAAAAAAGAAAAAAAGTTAATTAATAAATCAATCGATAACAGTACAGCATTATAAGAGTTATAGCCATAGGCATTACAGTTACATATATTGCTTGTGTGTGTTAATATTCTTAAGCCATAATTAACTTTAATTAACCCGTAATTCATAGCCTTAGTATTGACCACACACAAGACAAGGCAACACTTTAAATAGATTTCCTTATCGCAACAGATTTCATAGCAAGAATGTCTATCAAATAAATCTCCAACGAATACAAGAAATTCACAAGCAAGTGCAATAAATAATGGGGACAGATAGAGTAACACAAACACTGTGCTTTACTTATATTTTGTGAAAGATTAGAAGCAAAAAAAATTCTAAAGAAAATAAAAATTAAAAAGTTATCGAAAAGTTATCAAAAAGTTATCGAAAAGTTTTCGAGAAGTTATCGAAAATTTCCAAAAGTTTAAACAAATATTAGAGGAAATCGCGTAAGAAAAACGTTTGGCTTAAGTAACTTTTCTTATATCCTTTGGATTTAGGGACCACAATGCTGTGAAGAAGGATGAGACTATTATTATTCCGCTACTGTTCAGTGTTGTCTGTGAACAGGTCTAGTTTCTTAGATTGATACTATCTGTGCAGCTTAACAGATCAGATGTCTTTAGATGGCTGCACATTAGACCCTCAAATATGGTCTAAACGTAGCCTTTTGCTTTGCACAGGCCTGTTATGGAACATCACTATTCTAACGCCCGATCTAAGACTAAACTTTCTCTGAATTAGAATAAGATTTCAGCTCTTTTGTTATGATATTCCTTTTGGACATTGACTCTGGATATTAAAGTCCATAGTGCTGCTCTAAATATCGCTTTTCCGCCGCTAATTTCCTTACTTCTTCGGCAATAAAATCTGATTTCAAGATATGCGGGTTGTTTCGTATCGTTAAACGCAACCAAGTGTTATGCATCCCTCCTTACCGGTGCTCTTTATGAGGTTTCCCGTCAAGATCTTCTTTGGTAATTTTATTTAATGGGCATCTACGAATACGAGCAATTTAAATTGATTTTTTCTATGAATCTCTCATTAGAGTGGACAGCAACTTGTCTTTTGACACCAGAGATTCGTTGAAGGTACTATCTGGCCAAGAGCTGATCTGCGAGAGATCTTTCTCAGGCAATAATTGAAGAACGTTTGCCTCTTTTTATAGTGAATTTTTGTAGTGAATTATGTCTAGCTCTGTGCCTGCTTGAAAAACGTATACTTGCTGTACGTATTTTTATTTTTTTGCTGTACAATTATTGCTTATTCCGATGTCAAGGAGCTTCCGGAATAGATTATTTGGAGGATGATTCAAAGCTTTTAATTTCTTTTTAGAATACGCAAAGCCATGATAACAATTTTTCATCTTTTCAATTCAATGAATCTTGATTGATCATGCTTGTCAAGCACTTCAATCACTACACCACGCCTTCTATAGTTTACTCTGAAGCATCTGTTCTGAGCCAATTTTCAATGCCTAATCGTATTGGTAGCAACAAGATTTCACTGTCAAAAAAACAGAACAGACCTAACATGTGCTGAATGTTCGAAGTTTGGGCGTTTCTGGGTTTTGAAAGCGGAACACAACTGGACATTTGAGTTTCGTATGCATAGCTTCGCAGCTGTTGATATTTGCCGAGACCTCGAAATAGATTGAAGAGCACTGAATGCAGCTGACACGTTAGTAACACACGTTTTAAAAAGATTTTCAGCACTAGGTTGCTGTTATCATATTGCATGGATCGTTGAAGATGCCTATGAGTTCAACGACTTTGTTATCTGCTGCTCTACAAAGAATGAAGCTGATATTATCAAAGGCTTTTATAAAGTCAATAAACATCTATTAAACAGAGATTAGAAATTAACAATACTTATATACGTACAGTCAGCCACAAAAGTATACATTCGGATAACAAATTTGAGAAATTTTTTTAACCAATCCGTTTTCGTTGAAAATCTTTGTAATTGTCTGACAACTCCTCGATTTTAAGACGGTCTTGGTTAAAAAATTTCTGAAATTTGTTAACCTTTGTGGGCCTGATGTACAAAAAAAAAAAGTTAACAGATATCAGAAATTTTTTAACCAATCCGTTTCCGAAATTTTTTAACCGTACGTATAATTTAGAAACTGTGTGTACATAATTGGATATTACAACCCTTTAGTTAGGATTATAACCTAGCTTCCCACATTATATATGTCCTGTGTGTTAATTTTATACATGAGTGACGGGACCTACAGTTTAAAATCGATTTCGAACTACAGATTTTAGAGAAACTTTACATGGCAATTTTCTATTTACTCTCAGAATTTTTGACATCCGCTGAGAGGATGTCGAAGAAGAAATATTCTTTTCATATTTCGTTTTATTGGAGATGTCTGATCTGGGGTTTGAACCGTGATCTCTCGTCTAATGAGCCAACACACTACCTACTAGACTATGGCGACTTAAACTCACTAGAAACTCACAATGCTGCTCTGAAAGTATTCTTACTATGATGGTAAATTCAACACGAGAGCGATTCTCTATGCAACTAAATTTTTTGGGACGGAGGGTACCAATTTACAGAGTGCTAGGTCAACACTTATGATGATTCCAACAACTTTGCCACTCTAAAAGTAACTCAGCACTTCGTCAAGCTGTTCTATAACTGTTTAAAGGCAGTTAGATTTTTTGCAAGAGTGCTGGCACGTTATTTTCATAATTCCGGTGGAATATTGTTTGGTACGCTCACATAGCACAAAATATTTTCCAATTGGAAGCATAAAAAAATTGTACTCCTTATTGATCACATTGTAAGAGTCTTGCAATGAACACATAAACACTGGACATGCAGTACGTTCAGTGTAAACTAGAAGTGAGTAAAAAATGTTGTTGATTCTTATCAGAATGCCATGTAAAAATGAACGGAAAAAAAATGCAAATAAATAAACCAAAAATAAAAAAAATAAAACAATTTGGCAAACAGCATGATATCAAAAAAAACTTAAAAACAACAATAAAAACAAACAAAAATTCATTCCTTTTTTTCAATTTTTATTAACTGAACAGCAGGCTTAGGAGAGGCTTGAATTGGAATACGAGCCGAGACGAGACGAGACAAGGCAAGACAAGTACTTTTTTGGCTAACAAGTTGTTGTTGTTGTTGTTGTTGTGGATGGATAAAGAAGAAAAATTAGAAACAAGCGGCGATTAAATAAACAAATGAACTCGAAAGCAAAATAAATCATTTTTAAAATCATTTTCAAATTTTTTTTTTTTTTGTGACTGAAATAAAAAGGAAACGATTACTAGGGTGAGTAAGTAAGTTTGGATGCCTTGGACACAATAAAGAAATTAAGTGTTCAGAGAGCAATCCAATTAACGAAATATTTACAAAAGCAGGCATTTAATGTTGATTTCCGATATTTTTTTTGTATTGAATGCTTGACGATATCGTTGCAATTAGAGTTGCGGCCGAAATAAAAATTCAACCGAAAAATCGAATGACCGCAATTGCAATTAATTGCAAATTGATTTGTTGTTTCCTGCCCTCCTTGCCCTCCTCATGCCCCTTGTGTAAGTACGGTAAATAGTACTATTTAATCGCTTATTGCTGCATACAAATACAGGCACGTAATGTTGTTAAGCGAAGAGGCAGGCAGGCAGGCAGTCAAGCAATTCAGACAAACGTGACACATTTACCAAGGCAACGTACATACTTACGTATTTACGTTCATCGCTTGCCAGTGCGTTTACGTTTAATGCAGCAGCACGCAAACGACACCAACCAACTCAATCCTTGTTGTGTGCTTTTGCTGTGCGCTAGGCTACTCCTTTCAATGGAAACTTAAATGCAAACGCATACGTATTGCGTGGTATGCAACGTATGGTTTGGCGTGGCTGAAATTCAATGGATTTTACTTGTTATAATAATAATATTGATCTTAACAACTTAATACTGTTGTTCTCAAAATGGGGGAAAACTCTTTACCCCACCCCTTGCATACATCGCAACCGAGCCAACTAACCAACTGTTGATGAGTGTCTTTAAATACCAACAAGATTTCGTTTATCATGCCGCTAAGCACAGAAAAAAAAGAGAAGAAAAATCCCATAAATTCAGGCAACTATTTTTCAACTTGCAACGTGCCGCATACAAAAAAAAAAAACAAAAACAAAAAAAATCATTGCAACCAAGTGTGGCTTGGAAATCTTTAAATCCATAGAATTTATGTATGCCTGGCATTGGCTTTTAAGCTCAATACGGTTGTAATGCTGCTTGAAATCATAACGTTTATGAGTTTATGAGCCACTCGTATGCAGATACATACGCTAGGCTATTTGCCGATAATAATGTGGCATCAAATTTAATGTTTTCTTTGCCTTTTTTCTTTCTTTTCATCAAAAACATGTAATGTTTTGTATTTGAACCTTAGCTGCCTGACTGCCTGCCTGCCTGCCTGGCCATCATTAATGTTCATTAGTTTTTCCAAGTCCCCGAAATCCAGTAGCAAACTGTACAGAGTAAAGTTATAAATTTAATGACAATTTAATTCGTATTTTTTCTATCATTATCATCAATTCCGAAACAGAAAAACAAAAAAACATACAAAACATACAAACTTAAATGACAAACTTCCAGTAAAATTAGCCATAAACAAATCTGGCTAATACCTTAAGCCTTAAAAAGAAATTCCACAAGCCTGAAGCATCCATATACCCAAACATTCCTTGCATTTGCAGAGGATAGGGTAAACTTAGGTCGTATTAACACAACTAAACAAAGCCTTGCATATACAATATTATTCAAACGAATACACCTGTCGTTGTCATCATCATTTCAGTTTCATTCTTCCGTCTTTCAGCAGCATATATGTACGAGTGCATAGTGCACCATGAAACCAGCTCCCCTTAAAACTGAACGCTGGTTGTTGGAGCTGATGAAATCGCCAGCAAACCATATAGAAATTATTTATATTTGTAATAATTATAAACTCTTTTAAGCATAAAAAATAATGATAAACAAAGAGACAGGGGGAGAACAACTTAAACGTGACCATTGCCAAGATGTGAATCTTTAATTTTTATTTTGTTTTTCTTCTTCTTCTCTCTCTCGTATGCATTCTTATTTGAAAAGGAAGAAATCAAGTCAAATCGTATTAGTTTTTATAGAATGCATCTGAAGAAAATATTTTTGCATGGCCAACTAAAAGTTGTGGCCAAAAACAAAACGAATGAAAAGAAGAAAAAAACAACAAAAAATATCCAGGATTAGCGGCGCCATATTCATTAATATTATATAGTGCTTCATCTTAGGCCTGCCATCATCATTATCATCATGGTCATCGTCATCGTCGTCGTCGTCGTCGTCGTCATCGTCGTCATCATCATTTGGCCACAAATGTAACAAACACTGGTAGTGGACCAGTGCTTCAGCCTCAGCATTCATTATTACAAACGTAATGCTACACAACACCACTTTCGAAAGACAACGTTTAAAGCATTTCTTCTTCTTTGTCTTTATTTGCATTCATTCTGGTATTTAATTAATTAAGGTACGAACAACAATGTCCACCACAGGAAAATATTAACAATTACCATCCAATACCCATAGGAGAGGAAGACAAACGAAAGACAAACAAAAAAAAAATGTTCACCATAATCATAGCGATCATAAAATTGCAAAATTTAAAATGTTTCTCTGTTGCCATTTGCTATTATTCGAGTTTTTTTTATCGATAACTTTATACAAATGGAGTCTATGGAAGCTACAACAATTGCGGTTCGAGTCCGGGAGAAGAAGAAAAATGTTTTTATCATGGTTTTCCAAATTTGAAACCCAAAACAGCTTTAATCCCCCCTTTAAAAAAGATCCCCACATGCCCTAGAAACGATAACCTCAACATCATAACAATGTAAGGCAGTGTAAGCCATCGAGAAAGAGTAGCATTTGCAGTCAAAAAACAAAGTTCCTTACCACCATACCCAATACAACAACCAAATAAATTTTACGTTTCTAAACAATGGCGAATAGCAACCATATTACCATGTACCTGTTAAAGGTCATCTTGCCTCTGCAAGCATTACACATCTTCCTCCAAAACATGGCTACTAGAACCGAGAACTGAGACCTAAGCTCTCAGATATGTTTAGGCCATGTACGGAAGGCCACGCTTCAAATACTGCGTAAAGTAGAACAGGATCACCCGGTACCAGAGACTGTTTTCGAATGAACATACAAAACTTATACTCAAACACTGGAAGAATGGGTTGCTAAGGCTGTCACCGGTGGCGGTGATATAACGATCATCAACAATGCCTCAAAATTGGAATATGGGACTGGTTCTGGAACTGAAAATTCCGATGGGTTAGGTTAGAGGACGTGTACTTGTCAATTAAGGTCGAATTGACCCATTGTACAACGTCCTAGTTTCTCATACCACTTATGTTGTGTGTGTTAATTTTATACATGAGTGTCGCCACCTACAGTTTAAAGTCGACTCCGAACGACAGATATTTGAGAAACTTTTCATGGCAATTTTTATTTACTCTCAGAGTTTTTGCCAGAAATCTGCTGAGAGGAAGTCGCCGAAGAAATACTTTTTTGTATTTCATTTTGATGTCTGGCCTGGGGCTCGAACCCTGGCTTTACGTCTAATAAGCCAACACACTACCTACTAGACTACGGCGAAAATTCCGATAAATTGGCACTGAACTGGTCATACAGATTACCTAACCAGAACAGCGTATTTCTGGCAGATGTTTTTGCTTTTGAACAAGCTGTACTTGTGATTAAAACCGGGGACCTACCTCCTTCGAACATAATCATATGTGAGGACAGTCAAACTGCAATCAACACGCGGGCATACGACCTCGTCTAATTAAAGGTCATCAGGAGTTGCATGGACTCTTTACAACGTATACGCGTTGATATAACACCCGCCTCTACTGGGTTCCGGATTACTGTAGCATAGAGGTACACGAAAAGGCAGACGAACTGGCACGGAAGGTATGGGAGATTTCTGAGGAGGAGACAATATAGAGGATATATGCATGAAAAAGTAGCCTAGAACAACATAGCAACAAACCGCCTACCGGTGTTCTAACATCTCTGATTGCCGAATTCCAAAACTGCTGTGTCCAGCAGCGGACAGTAAAAAAACCAAGAACTTACTTGAGCTAGAGAAGAGAACGGTTTTGCATTCTAACAGGAATACTAACGGGACACTATGTTATTGGCAATTTCGCTGACAAGCTCGGTCTGCGCCACCAGGAGAAGGAGGCAGAATCGGTACAACACAACAGAGGTTTTAGGTTCTTTGGTGATAGAACGTTTAAAGATCTGAGCATGGTGGCGAACGTGCCACTAAGGGAACTGGCCGCTTTCCTCCGGAGCTTGGATGTAGCTTGAATACCGTGCTTTTTGACTGAAAATTATGGACTTAAAGAATACATGTTTAGAACAGGCATCGCCTCGAGCACGATTGGCAGATTTTGGGATGAAATTGAAACACAAAATTAGAGCCTGTGCTACATTAATGCGTCTCAGACCAAAATATCTGGGTTTATATCAGGTAGAAGTCACCGTAGTCTAGTAGGTAGTGTGTTGGCTTATTAGACGCAAAAGCCTGGGTTCGAGCCCCAGGCCAGGCATCAAAGACAAAATACAAAAAGTATTCTTTCGGCGACTTCCTCTCAGTAGATTTCTAGCAAAAACTCTGAGAGCAAATAAAAATTGCCATGAAAAGTTTCTCAATAAATAAAAATCTGTCGTTCGGAGTCGACTTTAAACTGTAGGTCCCACCACTCATATATAAAATTAACACACACAACATAAGTGGTGTGAGAAACTAGGACGTTGTACAATGGGTCAATTCGACCTCCAGGTACTGTACTTCTCTTAATTGACAAGTACACGTCCGTTAACCTAACCTAACCTAACTAAGCGAGAAGTTATGTTGACTTCCTAATGTCTGCCTCCTGTGCCATAACCAAATAGAAAACTGGGGTCTAATAACTTGTATTTCATCGTGCATGTCTTCATAAATCGTATAATTTCACTGTCGATATGTCTTCCACTTATTTGGGCTGGCCTTCTTCATTTAACCCATAAGAACGCTATGCTACTTAAATCATAAAATCTTTGCTTTGCTATTAAAAATTATCAGCAGTAGACCTGAGGGTTAAACAAAGTTCAACTCAATACACATAATATTGTGCACTTCACGTAAGATTAACCTCGTATTTGATCCACTTTTTCTATGAAAAAAAAACACTTGCATTGTTTCATTTGCCAACGATTATTAAATGTTTGATGGAAATTACTTGGAGTTAGTTTTGAAGCTTTTTTTTTATTAAACAACAACAACAACAACAATAAAAGCAAAATTTATTTCGAAATTGCAATAAATTTTTTAAAATGCGTTCATTGATCATGTCTTCGCACTACAATGAGTGTTTTGTTGCACACCCTTGCACTGCAGCCTACTGCTTACTATTCAAATCCATTATGCAGTCAATTATCCGGTGGTGGTTATTATTATTTTCGATTTTCCACTTGGCATACCACTTGGCCACCGAGCCACCTAAATCGTTTGCGACTACACACAAGGCTCTCTTACAAAAGGAGAGGGGGGGGGCATTATTATCTGCAATGGTACAAGCTACTAAAGAGAGAGAAGGACGAGGGAAAAAAACAGACGACGAAGAAAAAAATAATAAGAATCTTAATAAGCCAGTAACGTTTAGAGCCACACCAGAAGCCAACAGCATACCGCCAGATAATAAGGCTGCAACATTTAGCTACTGATGGATATTGCATTCGTTTCTTTTGTTTTTTTGTTTTTGTTTCTAGCATGGCTGCTGCTGCTACTGCTACTGTTGCTGGTCTTAATGGTGACGGTGGTGGCTTTTGTACAGAAAAAAAGAGGCTGTTAGAGATTGCAACTTATAATATAGTTTTGCTACCGATTGTGGCTAAAACAAAAGGCCAGCCTAAGTCATGTGCAGGATGGTGTTTAAAAGCTTTTTTATTTTTTCAGTTTTCTTTTCGTCTTTTTTTGTAATTTTATTCAGCAACATCCAACTTAAATTAGGCGATCCGACCGACAGAATGCTAGTGAAAAATGTGTTTAGCTTCTGTGTAAAGTTTAAACGTTTTAGAGCGGAAGGTATATTTATGTATGTAAGGAGTGTGCGTGAAAAAATTTATGCATACTCTTAGCTTTATAAGAGCTAATCATGATCTGAATATGATTTCAATATTTATTTAAATTAAAGAAGAAGTAGAAACCGTCGTAGTTTAGTAGGTAGCTTGATGTCTTTTAGATGAGAGCCTGCGGTTCAAATCCCAGCTTAGATATCACTAACATAACGGACGATGGAAAAATATTTCTTTCTACGTTCGGAATGGATGTTAAATTGCAGGTTACCCCACTTATGGATGGAATTTAACACACATAACATGGGTGGTGTAAGAATCTAGGTTGTAATCCTTACTATAGGGTTGTGATGACGAATTAAGTAAGGAAATAAAACCTTTAAATCGATATTGCATCGGATTGAAAATTTGCAACCATTTTGCGAGCATCTGGAGAACATTATTACAACAAACGCGCCTCTAGAAAGGATGCTGAGAATCTCCGAACAAGCCTGCGTGTAAGAATCTAGGTTGTAATCTTTACTAAAGAGTTGCAATGGCGAATTAAGTAAGGAAGTAAAACCTTTAAATCCATATTACAACTGCATCGGATTGAAAATTTGCAACCATTTTGCGATCATCTGGAAAGCATTATTACAATAAACGAGTCTCTAGAGAGAATGCTGAGGATCCCCAAACAAGCCTGCGTTTAACTACACCCTGTATTGAATTTCATTCACTCTTTGCAGCAGTCTAAACTGAAATTTTTATAGAATGCAGCACGTTGTGAACTCACAACAACCGATAGTTGAAACGCATAGAACGCGCAGAATTCTTTGTCAGCAAATGCCTCATACGAATCCCAGACCACAATTGAAATCAAAAATCGTCGACTGAAGTGGAAATCATTCGGGCATGTTCAAAGCAGGCCACTATCTGACACAATCAGAAGTGAGTTCCATACCTTTGTCAACCGATGCCTCAAACCAATCCAATAGGCAAAAACTGGACAGACCCCAATCGAATTGAAAATTTATAGGCTGAAGTAGAGAAGGTTCAAGCATGTTTAACGCAAGTCATTATTCGATATAATCGGGACTGCAATTCCAAATCGGGTGCGTAACACGAATCCAATGGATGGAAGCCGGGCAGAAACCATTTGAAATAAAAAATCCCAGACAGAAGTGGAGATGGTTCGAGCATACTCAGCGCACGCCATTATCCGACATAATCAAAACTGCAGTTCCTTGAAACGAGCTCAATGAGCAGAAATTGGGCGAACTCCGATTGAAATCAAAAATCGTAAACGGAGGTGGAGATTGTCCGACACAATCAGGACTATGATTCCAAACCTCTGCCTGAAACGAATCCAATGACCAAAAACCAGTCAGACCCCTATTGAAATCGAAAAACGTAGACTGAAGTGGAGATAATTCGAGCATGTTCAAGGCAGGCCATTGTCCGACACAATCAAAACTGCAGTTTCAAATCTTTGTCAACGGATGCCTGAAATGAATCCAAAGAGCAGAAACCAGGCAGACTTTAATTGAAATTAAAAGTCGTAGACTGAAGTGGAGATAATTCGAGTATGTCCAGGGCAGGCTATTGTCTGCCACAATCAGGATTGCAGTTCCAAATCTTTGCCAATGGATGCCTGAAATGAATCCAAAGGGCAGAAACCTATTGAAATCAAAAAACGTAGATAAAAGTGGAGATGGTTAGAGAATATTCTGCTCAGGCTATTATTCGACATAATCAGGACTGCAGAGCCAAATTTTGGTTAACGGATGCATGAATCGAGTTTTACGGGCTAAAGCTGAGCGGACTACAATTGACATCAAAAATTGTAGACTGAAGTGCAGATGATTCGAGCATGTTCAAGGCTGGCCATTGTTCAACACAATCAGAACTGCAGTTCCAAATCTTTGCAAACGAATGCCTCAAACGGATCCAATGGGCAGAAACCGAGCAGAACCCATCTCGATTGAAATCAAAAATCGTTAACAGAAGTGGAGTTGGTTCGAGAATCTAGGTTATTATCCTATACAATCAGGACTTTGGTGCTAAATCGCTGACGGTTGCCTGAAATGAATCCAAAGGGCAGAAACCGGGCAATTCGCCATTGAAATTAGAAATCGTAGACTGAAGTAGAGATGCTTCGAGCGTGTTCTGTTCGAACAGAGATGGTTCGAGGTTCTGTCAACTAATACATACATACATACACAATTGGCGATTACAACCCTTCAGTTAGGATTACGCCCTACCTTCTCACACCACTCATGTTGTGTGCGTTAATTTCATACGTGAGTGGCGGGACCTGCAGTTTAACGCCGACTCCGAACGACAGATTTTTGAGAAACTTTTTCATGGCAGGTCTTATTTACTCAGAGTTTTTGCCAGAAATCTGCCGAGAGGAAATCTCCGAAGAAATATTTTTTTTCATATTTCGTTTTTGATACCTGACCTGGGATACGAGCCCGGGCTTTACGTCTAATAAGCCAACACACTACCTATTAGACTACGGTGACTTTAGCCTCTAATTGAAATCAAATCCAATTGAAATCAAAAATCGTAGCCAGAAGAGGAGACAGTTTGAACATATTTTGCTCAAACCACTGTCTGACGCAATGGGGAGTGCATCACAAGGACAATTGTTGCAAGCCACAACTGGTACTGATATTTGGAAATACAGGCAACGAAGATAAATAAACCATGAAATGATCTGAAGCCACTCACAGTGTATAGGAGGAAATGAGGAGCAATTGTTGAAACCCTATGCTCATCATGGAAGGTAGAAGGCTTGGCAATTGAATTTTATGAACAAAACGGATTTTTATTCAAAACTTCAATCATTTTTTCGCAATTCTTCTTCGTTGACCATTAAAAAGAAAACGAATTTTGTTATCAAATTTTGTTTCTTGCGACAGATAAGGAAAAAAAACCGTAAGTAATGGTAATCACCGTAAAAGTAAGGACCCTCAGAGAATAACCAAATTTCTTTCTGCGCACCCCTTAACGTTTATCCGGTCAATGTTGTTTGTGCTTCTTCGTTTTCTTTTCTTTTTTTTATTCATTATCCATTAATTTTCAGATTGTGTTTTTAATAAAAATATTTTTTAAAATCATAAATTTATGTGTGTTGTATACAATATGAAAACGATAAAATACTAATCAGAACAACAACAACAACAATGTATGATGTGGTATACGGTATGGTATGGGCGACTAGCTACTTGCACAAAAAAAAAAACGAAAAGATAGAATACAACCAACATTTAATAGGGCGGTAATAATCTATAAATTAAATACAAAAACAAGAACAATAACTCCGGGAATGTAATTTTTAAATTAAAAAAGGAAAAACAGAACACAGAAATTTTTAAAATTAAATGATGAGTGGGGAATAAAGAAAAATTATTGTCTTCACAACACTGTGCTCCACCCTAATATGACTTACAATGCTGCAGCACAGTACAGTACATGAGAGTAGAAAATCGTATCACGAATGAATTTTCTGTTATAAAAATTTTTCATTTAATAATACAACAACAACAAAAATAACAACAAAAAATTACAACAATTTAAGGTGGCTGCTGTTATTTTCAATCTTAGAGAATTAATAATCACACAGACACAGACACATATAGCGAGAGAGCGAGAAAGAGCGAGAGCGAGGCTTACAAAGGATATGCGAAGCGTAAAAGGGGTAGACAAACAACAACAAACAAATCTAATAATAATCATAATAATAATAATGATTTTTTTGCATGGTGGGGAAGCAACAACAACAACAACAGCAACAACAACAAAAGCAATAATAATAATAAAAAAGAGCAACGCATACGAACACAATACGCCCAAAGCTACTGCTACCGTACCAAAGCTGATAATTTCAATTGATTAATTGCCAGTTTATGGCCAGCGCACCAATTTATCTCTGGTAAGCAATCATTTTTTTTCGTTTCATTCTTTTTTTTTTATTTTTGTTTTCATTCCTTTGGTTTTTTCTTTGAGTCTATCATTTGAAACTATTGGCTGCCTTGACTATGGCTTGGCTATTCGAACAACAGCCAGACAGCCAGTGCCAGTATGTACTTGGATGTGGTGAAAAATTTTTATGTTTTAATGCTGATTTGAAATACTTTTTGACTGCCATGCTGCCGTAATGCCGTACTGCCTCTTCCGTTTGTCTTATAGCCGCCAAACTAATCTAGTGGTGGCTGTAAAACTTTTAAACGTTCTTATGATTTTTCAATTTGCCATTCCGCCATTTATTATTATGTTACAGTTTTTCTTTTCTTTTTTTTTTCTTGGTTTTTTTTCTTCCATTCTGTATTTGATTAGAATATTAAGTATGAAATAAAATAATTAAAATATTTGATTTTGAAATTAAAACACACAGTACATACAGTGTATGGCAAAATTAAATTACCAGAGTCATTATTAATGGAAATTGGAAAATAAATACAATACAAAATATGTACGCCATAATGAGCCACACAATAGGCCCAGTTGTTGCTGAGAATTCAGTGGGATCATCTGTCTCTAACAGAAGCAGTATTTTCGGCAGCATGGGCATTACAATCTCGTACCAGACTTGCAACATCTGTAACGTTTCTAGTATCTTAACATTTCGTCAAAATTTTGTAAATACTGTGTATAATACATATAAAGGGTGTTTTTTTATAGAGGTATAGAACTTTAAGTTGGCATTACTTTTCAAGATGGCGACCGATTTAACAGCTGTCATGTGATTTATTCTCAGTTTGGTTTGGCAATTCATCATGAATAGACTCACGCCTGAACAACGCTTGCAAATAGTGCAATTTTAGTTCGAAAATAATGGTTCTGTGCGGAAAACGTATCGCGCACTATGTCCATTTTATCGTCGACAAAATCGTCCACCAGAGCAGTTAATTCGATTAACCATGGACCGTTTTCGCACCACTTTTACTCTTATTGATAAGGTAATCCTCAAGTGTGTGTGGAAACACCGTTACATCCAGAAAAACTGACTGCTTGGTGCGCTTTATGGGCTGGTGGAATCATTGGTCCGTACTTTTTCAAAAACGATGGTGGTGGTATAGAGCCATGATTACAAACTTTTTCATTCCTGAATTGAATAACCATGATGTCCAGGAGATGTGGTTTCAACAAGACGGCGCAACATGTCACACAGCTCGTGGCACAGTAGATTTATTGAAAGACACGTTTGGTGACCGCCTAATTTCACGTTTTGGACCTGTGAATTGGCCTCCAAGATCTTGTGATTTAACACCGCTAGACTACTTTCTGTGGGGCTATGTAAAGTCATTGGTCTATGCGGTAAAGCCACCAACGCTTGACCATTTGGAAGACAACATTCGCCGTATTATTGCCGATATACGGCCACAAATGTTGGAAAAAGTCATCGAAAATTGGACGTCCAGATTGGACTACATCCGCGCCAGCCGTGGCGGTCATATGCCAGAAATCATATTTAAAATGTAATGCCACAAGATTATCTTTCGGATAAATAAAATTCATGTCAATCGAATAATCCATCGTTGTTTTATTGCAACTTAAAGTTCTATACCTCTATAAAAAACACCCTTTATTACAATGAAGGGCTAACATTACAAGCATTTAACCAGGATTGCAACCTAGCTTTTTACATCCCCAATATGTTGTGTGTATCAATTTTATACGTGAGAGGCAGGACTTACACATTAAAACTTAGAACAACAGATTTGAGAAGCACTTTCTTGGCAATTAATTACTATCACAGCATTTGCAAGACTACTGCTGAGAGAAGGCTGTTGAAAGCAATATTTTTTTATATCGAGGTAACAGTGCTGATGTTTAAATTTTCAAGCTCTTGCGATTACAACGATTTAGTCAACATTTCGGCCTAGCTTCTAACACCATTCATGTTGTGAATTTCATTTACGAGAGGCAGGCTTAAGCTCTCGCTTAGTACATTTACACATAACATATAAGTTTGCATATTATTTGTAGGAAATATTTTCAAAATTTTGGTCTTAAAAAATATCAAATCAAAGTCACATTATTTACTACCATCATCCTGGAAATGAGCTGTAGCTCTTTTACATTCTTTTCTATTTTCGAATACCTAATATACGTAAATCGCCTTCTAAGTAATCTTTCGATATCATGTGCAGCCATCCAGCTTCTCTAGTGCTTCTGATATCTTGCCTGTAAACTGAAAAACGATGCAACTCCTACAAAACATAACGAAATTCTTCAAAAGTCAACAAAGCAATGGCTCTAACGATGCCAAGTACACTTTGAAATCGATAATAATAAGAGGATATACATACATACATACAGAATTGGTCCTTAGAACCCTTTAGTCAAGATTACAACCTAGCTTCTCACATCACTTATGTTGTGTGTGTTAATTTTATACATGAGTGGCTGGACACATTTTTGAGAAACTTTTCATGGCAATTTTCTATTTACTCAGAGTTTTTCACAGGAATCTGCTGAAAAGAAGTCGCCGAAGAAATCTTCAAATTTCGTTTTGTTGGAGATGTGTGACCTGAGGTTTGAACAAAGTCCTGACGTCTAGTAAGCCAACACACTACCTACTAGACTATGGCGACTTAAACTCACTAGAAACTCACAACACTTCTCCGAAACTATTCTTACTATGGTGGTAAGCTCAACACAGGAGCGATTCTCTATGCAACCAAACTTATTTGGATGCAGTGTACCAGGTGTTAGGTAAACTTTTTATGGTAGAGTTTTTGATAGAAATCTGGTAAGAAGAAGTCACTGAAGAAATATTTCAAGAAAACAAGAAGAGTGCATCTTAGGCGTTTTATAGCAGTTATAATGGGATACTGGTCCCTAGACACACGGCCAGATTCTATTACGACTGCTGCATAGACATGTTGATTCTTTATTTCACTGTTGAAGTCGTCGTAATCTAGCAAACAGTCAGTAGGCTTACTACACAAGAGCTCATGAGTTCGAACCTCGCACTCTGGTAACTCGAAAAAAAGACCTTCTCTCAGCAAACTTCTGGCAAAAGTTATAAGAGTATATAATAGCCATGAAAAAACTTCCCCAAGTCTATCATTCGAGACCCTACGTTAAACTGAGTCTTGTAGATCACTAACAAGATCAGTGTACACCGAAAGGAAACAGATATCTTCCACATAAAGAACGCAGTAAACTTGGTTCGTAGATCTGTTTTAATCCAGAATTGCTCACTGCACAGGTGCCATTAAGGAAAGATACTTCAAGAAACCTTTTGCGTACCAATTGCTTAATGTTCCGTGCACATCGCTATGAGGATAATAAGATCGAACTCCACCTTTTCTGTATGCTGCCAATGAAAAATAAGACAGCACACACGTTTGACCAGGGGGAGACAGATGCTTCATCCATCCAGGGCCCTGATTTTCAACAATGCCTCTATTGAGGTACTTTATCACCTCTTTACATCAGGGAACTAAGTTCTGATCGATAATTTAAAAGGAGATAAATATCAGCGCCTCATCGGATACAGTATTGGATTCGTATGTATAAACCTTAGCACCAGTATCCTTAGAAAATTGGCTCAGCTTGCCTCTTGCAGTTCCATACTATTTTTGAGTTCATCTTAGGGGAACTACATAAATGCTCAGATAGAGACCTGCCAGATAGTATTGCTATAGCCCATCCTTCCATTACTTCTGTCCAAGTTCTCCTCCTATCTTTTTATGGTTGAAACTCCTGCTAAGAAAATACTTGAGGGGTTTCCTTATGGTTATCGAATATTCCACTTTGGAAGCGAACACTCACTCTCCTGTTCCACTATCTATCCTTGCCCTATCAGTATACAAAAGAAAATTCCCTCTTTTCAAAGAATGTCGTTGCAAAACTCTTTCCAAAATCAATCAGTCCACTGGTATACTCATAGTTTCTACTGCATTTCATTGAACTTCAATCTAATACAGCCACAGGGACTACACCCCTGTGGCCTATTGGTTATGCCAACATATGTTAGCCTTTGTATCTTGTATCCAACAGTCATGGTATGAGTTCACGTATGGCATTAGACAAATGACGTACTTTCTCCTGTAATACAACTTGCCTGTTAAGAAAGGGGCAGCACCTCTTTGGCTCAGTAGTTATACCAACACATGTGAACCTTTGTAACTTATCCAACAGTTATGTTGTTAGTTCCAGTATGGATTAAGACAGGTGACGCACTTTCTTGCAATACAACTTGTCTGCTAAGAAAGCGGTTGACCAACCATGAAAAAATCTAGAGAATCTAAAGAAGATTTTTAAATTTCTCTTTGGAAACTTACTTTTGTCACACACTGTATTATTATACATAGTACAATACAAAACTTGGCGACTGTTTTATCTGAAAGTTTAAAGGCAACAAAACAAAAAAGGGAGAAAAAAAGGAGAAGAAAAAGGAGATTGATTGTGAAGCCTTGGTTACAAGTTGCAACAAAATAGTCTTCTTCTTATTATTATGGTTGCATATGCTTAAATGTGTGTGTGTGTGTGTGTGTGTGTGTGTATATATGAAGGCAAAAAGTTTTTGCTCATCAAGAGCCTACAACAATCGCATCAATGTCAACACAGCTGCTTGTACTGTATTATGGTGGGTAAGAGGACGGACTATAAGCCAATCAGCAGTCCCTTCTTTTTTTTCTGCCGGCCAACAAACTGATACAAAGGAAAGGGACTAGGGACTACAACACTATGCGCTCATGCGTGTTGTGATGAATTGACGTGCATCTCGAATTCATGTTGAATAATGTCATTTCAAGTTTTGATGCTCATTTTAACTTTTAGTTTTTCGGCTACAAACACAAAAAAAACGAAAAAAAAAAACAAACGATCTCTTTTTCATTTTTCGTTCATTACATTTGATTGACATTTAATTTAAATGCATTTTGGGTTAATCTTTTGCAAAAATTTCAGCGGGAGACCTTTTTGGGTAGAGCGCTAAAACCGGGTTAGCCGGGTTTGTAACATTCTTTGCAGCAGCTTTTAAGCATGGCAAGGGAATTAAAGTTTTTAGGAAAAGAAAGCATTTCTCAATAAAAATTTTTGTTTTAATTTTTTGAAGTTTAATGAATCAAAGTAAATGCAAAATCAATTACCATCAATCACTTCTTTTATTTTGAAACTACTTAGCCTTTTACTTTTGGCCTTCACAAAAACTATTGCAAAAGCTAATGAAGTGAATTTTCAAGTCGCCTATGGCCTGCCACAAGTATGCAAAAATTTGTTTTTTTTATTTAATTTTCTCATACTTAATACAGACATATTCCTTCTGATTTCATTTCATTTCATTTCAATTCATTTATTTTTGTTTTTTCTTTCCTTTTCCTTTTCCTTTGTTCCCTTTCTTGGTCAAAAACGGTATGAAGTTTCACTGATGTTGCTTTCCTTAGATCTTTTGGCTTTAATTCCGCTCAAAATGTTTATCGCATATGAAGATAACAGGAAAACAAAGAAAAAGAGACGAAGGATAAGGAGAAGGAGAAGACCCAGAATGGCAATTGGTCAGTGTCATTGTTCGCTGTAATGACCCCATTTCTTCGGTTTGGATTACTTTTTTAGGCAGGCAGACAGGCGTTTTTACTCTTCTCACACTCTGCTGCTCCTTGCAGCCCTCTTGGCTTTCATTTCTCATTCATTTAATGATTTTGAAATTTATGATCTTGTGAAACTGTTATAATAAACGTGTGCTAAATTAGTTTCTTTTTGTTCTTCTTCTTCTTCTCTTATTGAGAATAATGAAGATGATGCTGATGCTGATGCTGATGCTTCTGCGGATGATATTAAGTTTTGGTTGAAGGTTTTTGAATGTGAGAACATTTTTTTTGTTAGTTTAACGAAAATCTTAAATAAATTACAGAATATTACGAATACGTCGTCGCCAGTAAATTGCAATGAAACTTTTATGAATTTGAGTTGAAATCAATTACCGCCACAGAGAGTTAAGGCAACTTAGACAAGTTCATTTAGAACAAGTGCAGCATCACAGTCGAATAAAGGGTTATCCATGTTTTAATTTCAAATTGAAAAACATAAATAGATTACTCATAAAGCCACATATAATCAAATGTCCACAAACACTACTCCCTCTTTCCACCTTCCTATAACCTATTTTCGTAAACCTGCACAATGCACTGCATGAGTAGGGGCCATCCCCTGAGTGCTGGTTTTACCAAAAAAAAAAAAAATATAATGCTGGGACCCTCTCATCTCAATCATATTTATTTTACTGCCTCGGGATTGACTTCAGCAGTCGATATTTGTGAGAGTGTTTCGATACCACGTTTTCCCATTTGTCGTGCAACGATAACTTGACAACTGTTGGTGGCCTTATAATTAGAAACGACTTAGCAACCTGTATGTTTGTTTGTTAATTTGTTTCACAGTTTTCACTGTGTACCTGGGGGATCAAAGGCATTGTTTGGAGGACATCTTACATACGTTTTTCCATCAGATTGGGACAAATTAAACTTAGATTCGTCACTCCAGAGAACTCTGTTCCAGAAACATCGTTTCTAATTATAAGGCCACCACTGTATATCAATGTTAAGAGAATTGTCTAAAGGCGTCAAGTGGCATGATTTTGTTGGCGAATTGATCCTTTCTGGTAGCTTATCATGCAATAAAGCCGAAACCTCTCATATAGTGTGGCCTGTGGAGATGACTTGTTGAAATCACATATCCTCCAGCCTATAATCTTCAATTACAAACTAAAAATATCGATTATCATACGACCTATTTGGTCTCTGAATTGATGATAACAGTTTTTCCCCGGGTATTTTACGAAAACATGTGGCCTAATCATAGCTCTTGACCATTTCACGCTCTTAACAATCACATTTTTTCTTATGCGGTGTCCCTTAAGTGTAGAGATATAGCCAATGAGCCGTAGTCTAATAGGCAGTATGCTGGCTTATTAGACGAGAGTCCACAATCTCAAATAAGACAAAATTAGAAAAAAAATATTTCTGTTGGCAACTTCCTCCCAGCAGTCTTCTGGTAAAAAAAAAAACTACGAGAGTAAATAAAATTGCCATGAAAATTTTCTCATATCTGTCGTTCGAAGTCGATGGGCCAGCCACTCGTAGTTGAAATAAACACACACAACATGGGTTGTGTGAGAAGCTAGGTTGTAATCCTGACTAAAGTGTTGCAATGACCAAATATGTAAGTGTGAGTGAGACACGAGCTTTTTCGCTAAGGCAAATTTTGCTCGAAAAATCAGCATTGAAAGCCTGTTGCTCTAGCATCCAAACGACATATCTACGGAGTTGTAAATCTCAGCCAGAAAATCCAAATACAAAATGCACCATAATGAGCCACACAATGGGCCCTGTTGCTGAGAATTCAGTGGGATCATCTGTCTCTAACAGAAGTAGTATTTTCGACAGTGTGGACATTACAATCTCGTGCCAGTCTTACAACATAACGTAACGTTTCTAATCTCTTCAAATTTCGTCATAAGCTTGCCTATACATTTGTACAGCAGATGTATTACAATGAAGGGCTACCATTACAAGCATTTAGCCAGGATTACAACCTAGCTTCTTACACACCCAATGTGCTGAGTGTATTAATTTAATTCATGCAAGGCAGGACAACACTGAGAACGACAGATTTGAATAACACTTTCATGGCAATTAGTTACTAACACAACGTTTGCCAGAATACTGCTGAGAGAAGGTTGTTGGAAAAAATATTTTTTCAGTCTTAGTTTTCTAGAGAAAAGAGCAGAGATCTGAACTCCTAAACTCTTGCCACTACAACTATTTAGTTAGCATTACAGCCTAGTTGTGAGTGTGAATTTAATTTACCAGAAGCAAGCTTGAGCTCTCCTCTCAGTACGACACCACACAACCTACCAAACTACAGTGACCATCACCCTAAAATGCTCGAACAGTGGCCATGTTTGAAACACCAGTTTTGTAGTTTATTTCAACGATACATACATACATACATAATTGGTCATTACAACTCTTCAGTCAGGATTACGACCTAGTTTCTCACACCACTTATGTTGTGTGTGTTAATTTTATACATGAGTGGCGGGACCTACAGTTTTAAGTCGACTCCGAACGACAGATTTTTGAGAAACTTTCATGGCAATTTTGTATTTACTCTGAGAGTTTTTTCCAGAAATCTGCTGAGAGGAAGTCGCCGCAGAAATACTTTTTTTTGTATTTTATTTTGATGTCTGACCTGGGGACCTGTCGAACTCTTGTTTTTCGTCTAATAAGCCAACACACTACCTACTAGACCACGGCGACCACGCAAATTTCGTCATAATTTGGCCAAATCTTTGTCTAGGAGATGTAGTAGATAATAACGAAAGGCTACCAACACAACAATTTAGTCAGGACAACAACCTAGCTTCTTACACCCAATGTCCTGAGTGTAATAATTGTATTCATGAGAGGCAGGACTTACATATTAAAACTAAGAATTACAGATTTCAGAAGCACTTTCATGGCAATTAGTCACTCACAGAGCGTTTGCCAGAATACTGCTGAGAAAAGGTTGTTGAAAGCAATATTTCTTCAGTAATTTTTTTTACTTTTTTTCGAGATGACAGAGCTTCCGAGGCCTTGCCATTACAACTATTATAGTCAGTGTTACGGCCTAGTTTCTCACGTCATCCATGTTGTCTATGTGTGAATTTCATCTACGAGAGACAAGCTTGAGTTCTCGCCTAGTATATTGACACACTACCTACTAAACTTTAGCGACCGTTATCCTGAAACGCTTGAACAGAGGCTTCATTTGAAACACCACTTTTGTAGTTTATTTCAACTATTTTTCGGGTTTTTGGGTTGCTGAACGATGCACTTTAAATACTGCCCGTTCGGTGTCTTTGAAACCTCTAAATGGCTAACTCGTTATAAACAATTCCACTGAGTTCAATAGTCTTTTTTTTTGAGAAGCTAATGAAAATGTCGGCAACTGCCTAATTCTTCAACGAAAAAGCACGGAAGACATGTGCTAGACAACAGTATTTTTAAAAATGCATTTGAAAATGCCATGCATACGAGCACATACATACATACTATATCTGCCTATGTATATACATACATATGTACGTGTTTATGTACTTAAATAAAATACAAAAATGAAAGAAAGAAAAAAAATTTTTAAATCAACTGACAGCCATCGTAGAGAAATGCATTAAGTATTCTAGCAAGTTAAGGTGAAGGAGACGTATGGACGTATGGATGGAAAAGGAAATAGTGCAACGACATCAAATGGAAATTTTTTAATTGATGTTACATCGAGAGCTGAAACGAATAAAAAAAAACAGAAAAAACGAAAAAAAAACTAATAAAACCAGAATGCAATCCATACAGCAGAAAAAGAGCTTGTATGTTAGCGAGTATCAGTTATTCATTGAACTGAAGCTAGAGCTGGAGAGCTGCTGGAGCTGCATCTACAATATTTCAATCTTTCAATTCAAAGTGTCTTTAAAGGATGCCAGACAAACAAACATCCCAGAGTTGAGTCCAAAAACATAAAAATCAGTTTAAAACTAAATAAATAACAGACATACATACATACAGTACATAAATTTGTATAAAAAATGGACAAACAAACAAACAAACAAAAATTGATGCGTGTTTTTGCATTTGAAATATTGCATGCGATACTGAAAACAAACATACTAACAACTACACATAGTTACGTACACACATCCATACAGCGAGACAGACAGACATCTTTGTGATTTCTTAAGTTGGTTGCCATTTTTCTTCTTTTTTTTTTGTTGTTGTTTTTTTTTTTTGTTTGCATTTTACCAAAACGCAACGAATTAATTATCGCACGCGTATTCAATGTCAGCTTTGCATGCATATCAGTCACTATGGTGAAACGGTGATTAGGAGGGGGGACTGACTTTCGGCTGCTGCATCGTAAAATATTGTTTTCCGTTATATGCCATCATGTTGCCACACGTTAATAAAAAACACAAAATAAAAAAAATAAAAACGAGAGCATTTTATTAAACATTTTTTAGTTTGCGACGAAATCTTTCCTGTTGTAGTTATTGTTGTTATTTTTCTTTTTTCTCTTCGTGTTTTTGTTGTTGTTTGTTATTAAAAATTTTCAAATATTTTCTACGATTTTCATTTTTTCTTTCTTTTTTTTTTTTTTTGTTTTTTGCCAACACTTTTCCATGATGGCCTAGTTTAACCGTATGCCCGTTAGTTGTATGGTTTCACATCTAACGGTATTTTATGTTTGACTTTTTATACGAAAACAAATTTGTTATTGGCCATTTGATGCTCTCCCTCTCTCCCTCTCTCTCTCTCTCTCTCTCGCTTTCATCGTAGTCATCTTGCCAACAATTTAACGAGTTGAATTATTTATATGCACATACACAAACAGTACACATCATCTGTACAGTGCAGGATAAAAATTAGAACAACACATTAAAATTTGAGCATTTTTTTACCACGATAGAAGAATATAAGAAAGTATAAATAAAGTCCCCATAGTCTAGCTGGTACTATGTTGGCTTATTAGACATGAGGCCAAGGTTCAAACCCCAGGTCAGACATCAATACGAAAAAATATTTCTTCGGCGTCTTCTTCTCAGCAGATTTCTGGCAAAAACTCAGAGAGGAAATAAAATTGCCATGAAAAGTTTTTCAAAAAACTGTAGGTCCCTCCACTCTTGGATAAAATTAACACACACAACATAAGTAATGTGAGAAACTAGGTTGTAATCCTGGCTGAAGGGTTGTTAGGACCAATTATGTATGTTATGTAGGTATGTATGACGAAATGCGGTACAGCCACAAAGCTTTCGGGTATGTTCTCTACATTGGGATCGCATTTGAGGACCCGCAAGCTTAGGCTTGGTAATGCAGTAACAGATTCCGCTTAGATAGCTGCGAATACGATAAACAAGCCTATGAAATCAGGCCAAGGCTGTAGGAAAGGCTGCTTAAACTATAAAAAAGCATCCGAAGTGTAGTTGTCGGTGTTATTACTGGGCATTGCATTCTGGATTATGTAACACCACATGGCCTATGACTTCTTCAAAGCTGTAGAGACATGAAACAAGATGGAATTGTTCGTCACCTCTTGGCATTCTGAGTATTTATGTAAGACCATATGGCCAATGACTTCCACAGGAACTATAGAGACATGAAACAGGATGAAACTACGTAATGGGGACGAGTCCTCCGCGGTCGGGTGAGGGTGGGTTAGTGTGAGGCCGTTGACGTTCGAAATAAACAAAAAAAACTGTTCTTCACCTCTTCTAGACACTTGGACGTCTGTTACTATGTAGACAATCTTACTGATATAACAAAGATGAACATTGAGAGTCTAAATTGCTTCGAAAGGGCCCAATGTTAAGGGATCTAGAAGTAGGCAAAACAGATCGTGTGGGATTTCTCGGCATATCCCAACAAGATGAATGAGCACAGAAACTAGAGAGCATATCAGCTGACCCGAAATGATACATCCACAAAACTAACGGCAAAATTTACCACAACTTGCCTACATAATCTGGTCTTTACAACTCTTTAGCCAGGATTACAACCAAACTTTTTATACCACCCATGCGGTGTGTGTTAGTTTTATACATGAGAGGCGGGACGGACCTACGTTAGCTTAAGAGACTTTTCATGGCAGTTGCTGCCTGTAAACTGCTGAGAGGAACGCCCGAAACAAATATTTTTTTTCATATTTTGTTTTGAAGATATCTGAGCCGAGGTTTGAACCACGGGCTTGCCTTTAATAAGCAAACACATTACCTACTAGTCTACATACATACATAATTGGTCATTACAACCCTTCAGTCAGGATTACGACCTAGTTTCTCACACCACTTATGTTGTGTGTGTTAATTTTATAAATGAGTGGCGCCACCTACAGTTTAAAGTCGACTCCGAACGACAGATTTTTGAGAAACTTTTTTCATGGCAATTTTATTTACTCTCAGAGTTTTTGCCAGAAATCTGCTGAGAGGAAGTCGCCGAAAAAATACTTTTTGTATTACGCCTTGATGTCTGGCCTGGGGCTCGAACCCTGGCTTTACGTCTAATAAGCCAACACACTACCTACTAGAATACGGCGACTTCAAAGGAACGCCCGAAACAAATATTTTTTTTTTAATTTTGTTTTGCAGATGTCTGAGCCGGGGTTTGAACCACGGGCTCATCATTAATAAGCGAACACATTACCTACTAGTCTACGATAACTTCAATTTTGCACAATAGTGGTCTACTAAAGGACTTGGAAGGTTATGATGGGAAACTCATAGAAAGTTCGTTCTAAATTCAAAGGAGCACTCATGCAAAATGAATGAGACTTGACCATATAACTTATGGCTCCGTGTAGGCTGTAGGAAACAAAAAAGAGGATGGAGTGTGTCTTTACTTACTTCTCAGAAGATGAAGTATTTGGCTTTCTACCACGAAGTAGGAAATGTTTTCGTTCTTTTCGAGATCTGGGGTCGGAAACATGGACTCACGTCTACATAACGTGTTGGCTTATTAGACGAAAAGCTCGGGTTCGTATCCCAGGTCAGACATCAAAACGAAATATGAAAAAATATTTTTTCGGCGACTTCCTCTCAGCCGATTTCTAGAAAAAACTCTGCGAATAAATAAACCTGCCATGAAAAAGTTTCTCAAAAATCTGTCGTTCGGAGTCGACTTTAAACTGTAGGTTCCACCACTCACGTGTAAAATTAACGCACACAACATGAGTGGTGTGAGAAGCTAGGCCGTTATCCTGACTGAAGGGTTGTAATGGCCAATTATGTATGTATCTATGTTATCTACTAGACTACGATGACTTCAAGAAACGTTCACCGTACATAAATTCTAATGACAATGGCCATTGAGGACAAATGAGGATGTCCCTATTATTTGTTCCCACACTGTATGCATTGTATGGACTCAAATAATAAAGAAAAATTATAAGAATTATGTACATAAGTATGTATTCTGTGTACATCTTTATATTAAATGAATGATAATAACAACAACAACAACAACAACAATAGCAAACACAATAAAAATAATCGAATGTCATAACATGCGTTATTGTTGCCATTGCCATTACAATTGCAGTGCTAGTGCTAGTGCCAGTACTAGTGCCAGTTCCAGTGCCATTGTATAGTTGTCGTCTGTCGTTGTTTGTCTTTATTGCAGTTGGTTTATGTTTAATTTGAATCTGAATTTGAATTTGAATTTGAATTTTATTTGCATGCCTTTCTTCTAAGCTAGCAAGGAGCCAAATTTTCTCTACACAGAGTTTAAGAGAGTGTATGTAATAAACGAGAAAATATGTCAAGTGTCACTGTGGTCAAATGGGAGACACCCGGCCATACATTCAGATAATATTGGACACAGGCGTCAAAAGACCATTGCCATCCCAGTAAGAAGACAAGCGTTCTATTTGTCTCTACAATGCCAGGAGATGCAATTGCAACAATTCCTTTGCAACTCCTCATATTCAACGCTTCTCAGTGTGAAAGAACGCGTGACAAAAGACACATGTGAATATACATATATACGCCATCTATCTACTCTTCTTCGTCGAAACAAACAATCTAATAAGCAAACTTGGGAACAAAGCCAACCAAACGATTGTCACACCAACCAGCCAGCCAACCAACAACATCCTCAGCGTCATATTTTTATTCAAAATAATAACAACAACAACAACAACAAAAAGGAAAAAGACATCATAGTTTCCACGATTCTATGAAAATGTAATTTGTCGCCGTCACTCGGACTGCGTCAATAGCTGTGTTCGCAATGGACAAAATTCTCCATTGTCAGCCACGCAGTCAGCCAGTCGCAGTCAACCTTTCTTTCATGGAATGTGTTTATTGCACATTTCTTAAGAGAATGCATGGCATGGCATGGATTGCCATGAGAGTCTATGGGAGTATTTCGATTATTAATGGACAGCATATGTACAGGAGGGGAACAAAAAATGTCTTTTTTTTAGCATCAATCTGTTGTTGTTTTTAGTTTGCAAATCAAATGCCCAGAGAAAGATGTTCTTTACCAAAAATTATCATGAATAGGAATGAATGAATTGGCAATTGATTAACTAATTATCCGAAGAGGCATTTCCTTTTTTGTTAAATCATGAGAAAAAATTTGGATTTTACAAACGGGTACTGTGTGTCCATGTTGAATGTATTTCAACGAAACCATAAGATTTCTAGTTTATGGCACTTGGGGCTTCAATTTGTTACGTTTTTACATTTTAAAAACGTTTAAAATATGAGCTCGTAGATTGCAAATTAAAATTCTTCTTTATTCGCAAAATTATGTGTGCCACTGTTCACAACTTGATGTAAACAACAACAATTGCTTTGTTTGTTATTCCTCTGTTTACACCCTTTGCATAAACAATAACAATTACTAGGCAATTATTCGACAGATCTTTGTAATGGAGATCTTCAAACCACGATTACTCTCTTCAAACAGGCCGCATCTTCATACAATATTGTCTGAACTTTAGCTTCCAACGTAAAAGCTTTGCCAGAAAGATTGCTTTAAGGATGTAAATCCCATCATGGCTAGAACTCCGGGACTAGGATTACCAGTGTGTTCTAGGCAGGTGTATTCTGGAGCACGGGAAGTGGGTTTCAAGAATGCGTTGTCTTCATCCCTGAAGTACTTGAAGTGGTTTACGGAGAGTTCAGACACTGTGAATAGCTTACAGTGTTTCCCAAATCGCTGTGCAAATGCCCAAGTGTCTTTCAAACTGAGATTCAAAAATTCAGGGATAAAACTACAAGACACTCAGGTCGCCCAGAGAACTTCATGCTTAATGAAGTCACAAATGATGCTTCAAGTACCTTGATTAACCCATTGCGACATAAAAAGTTGTGCTGAGCTCCATTAAAGCGTTACAATCTCAGATCATACATACGAGTACATACATAATTGGTCATTACAACCCTTCAGTCAGGATTACGACCTAGTTTCTCACACCACTTATGTTGTGTGTGTTAATTTTATGCATGAGTGGCGGCGGAACCTCCAGTTTAAAGTCACCTCCGAACGACAGATTTTTGAGAAACTTTTCATGGCAATTTTCTATTTACTCTCAGAGTTTTTGCCAGAAATCTGCTGAGCGGAAGTCGCCGAAGAAGATACTTTTTGTATTTTATTTTGATGTCTGGCCTGGGGCTCGAACCCTGGCTTTTCGTCTAATAAACCAACACACTACCTACTAGACCACGGCGGCCAATCTGAGATCAACTGAAATGAAATGAAAGTTTACTGCACGTAGCGATAGCTCTGTTATACTATCGAGGAAGGGTAAGCCAAATGAGATGAAAATATACGAGAATCCAGCTTAATACGGCAGATAGCCAATTTGGAGTTGGCAAACGAAACTCAACTGATCTCAACTCAAACTGATCTCAACTTTTATTGGTTCATAGCATAGAAATGAAGAGTGGAGCGTTGAGAAAATTCTCTCAGAATAGTACTTCGGCAGGAGATCCAAGTCTTACTCCCAACCAAAACATTTAGAGGAGTCGCCGTAACCTAGTAAGTATTGTAATGGCTTATTAGACGTGAGACTGCGTTTCAAACCCCAGGTCAGATATCTTCAACAAAATGAAATCCGAAATAATATTTCTTCGGCAACTGATTTCTGGCGAAAACTCTGAAAAGTTTCTGAAAAATCTATCGTTCGGTGTCAACTATAAACTGTAGGTCTCGCCACTCTTAGATAAAACATAAGTAGTGTGAGAAGCTAGATTGTAATCAAGCATTACGTATCCTACGTGAGATCCAGTGCCGGTGAAGATTTTATCCCAACAGAATATTAAATTCGAGAGAAATCTGTTCGTTCCCTATTGCAAATTTACTCATCTTTATTGTCAGAATGGAGACAATGCCTGAAAGAGCAGTTGCTGTGTTGTATATGACTTTCGTACTGCCTTCTTATAGTTACGGAAAAATTGAGAGAGAGAGGTAGCAACAGTGGGGATTGTATATCACAAGGCATCGCTAATTCAAAGGTTGTAGTTCCTATTTTTTTTTTTATTCTCTTAAGAAACATAAGGATTTCCTCCACATCTAATCGTGTGATCTTCTGCTGTACTCTTCATTTAAGAAACATGAGACTGTCATAAAGGATTTCCTCCATCTAATCAGGTGATCTACTGCTGTTTTCTATGAGAACGTATTGGGTTGTTGTCAAGGGTGCAATGGTAATGAACTTTGCTTATTGGATTCTTCACTTTCTTTATTCTCTTTGATAAGTGAGCTGTCTGAAGGCCTCGTACATGGACTTTTAGGAAGAAAGGATTTGAAGTCTCGAGTTTGTAATGAAAAACTTTGGTTACCACACACTTTCTCTAAGTGTTGGCCGTGTTTCAAATGGAGAAGGATACCTTAAACCTATTTCAACAATTGTTTTTAAATTGAAATCAAAAGTCAATAAGCAGCGGCCTTTGAACCTTTTTAACCATAATTTTGAATGACATTAACTAAGTTATCTTCTTCTTATAATTATCTAGTAATCGCTGACATTTTGAACACAATAACCACGCTCAATACACATGTAATCATCCTACTGATTAAGGGAATCAATTATAAGAAGAAGAATTCACAAACGCTTGGCAAGTGAACACAAAAAGGATTTTAAATTGCCATCAAATGTTCACCACTTTTTCAAATCTACCACCATAACGCTACCAATACAAATAAGAAAACAACAGTAAAAGATAATAAAGATCGAAAATTAAACAACAAAAAGCACATGGGATCTCTTCCATTAGCTGGAGCAGCACTGTAGATTTATCATTTCAATGATTAATGAGGCGCTGTTGCGAAATAATTGGAAAACATTGCCGGGCAACATCATGTTGTACATGAAATTGCTTGCTTGCTTGCTTGCTGGCCTCTTGTATACATTTACAGACTGAAACTCATGGACATAAATATACGAGCACTTGGTGTTAAGAGCTTGTAGTAATGGTGGTGGTTAGTTCCCTACTGTATTTAAACGCATGTTTTACGATGTAAATAAGTATGCATAGAGGTATCACAGGCGCCCCAGGATGTATTGGATGTTTTTTTCTTTCATTCTTTTTTTTATTCATATTTAATATGCAACAACATCAATACTTACATATAATTTTGTTGCTTGCAAGCAATGGATGCCACATAAATTGGGAATTTAATATTTTTACAAACATTTTTCAGATAAAATTATGAAATATTTGTTGCATGTGAATCATTCAGACGCACTAAACAGACACCAATTGGGCGTATAAAAAAAGAAGAGAATAAAAAAAGATGTGCCACAGGATTATCTGATCACCACCAAATCCATTCACAGAAATATTAGACAAAAACTGCGAGAATGTTACAGTGAATCTGTTTTCCTAATAGAAAAATCTCTGGCCAGATGTCTTTCAAACTGAGATTCAAAAGTTCGTGGACAAACTTAGGAAAAACTCAGCTCGCACTGAGACCTTCACGTTTAATGAAGTCAAATGATGCTTCGAGTACCTTAATTAACCCATTGTGCAGAAATATTAGGCAAATGGATATACCGAGGGCATGATTTTCTTTAGGGCTACCTAGAAGCCATCTTAGAAACCTTAGCCATAAACGCTTAATGGCTGCAGAAGCTTTAGTGATAAGGCAGAAGAATTTTTGCAGAACACTTGTCTAGTCGCCGTACACTAATAGGCAGTGTATTGGCTTATTAGACGTGAGGTCTCGTTTCAAACCCGAGGTCAGTTATCAAAACGAAAATATGAAAAAAATTTCTTCGGCGACTTCCTCTCAGCTGATTTCTGGCAAAACCTCTGCGAATAAATGGAAAATTGCCATGAAAAGTTACTCAAAAAGAAATCTGTCGTTCGGAGTCGACTTTAAACAGTAGGTCCCAGCACTCATGTATAAAATTAACACACACGACATGGGTGTTGTGAGGAGATAGGTTGTAAACCTGACTAAAGGATTGTAATCCTGACCAATTACGTATATATGTAGGTAGTGATGCGGCAGAAGAATTTATGCAAAGAACTTGTCTCGCCAGAAACGATTTCGTTGGCTGGGGATTGCAAAACAGGAATTCTAGAACTCATATCCAAGCAAGCTATGTTTAGTGTGACCAAACTAACCTGCTTCTTCTACTGTAGTACGTTAAATGCTCAGCGCTACTTATTTTGAGTGTGTTAATTTGAATTCCACAAAGGCGCATGGTTTGTACGTTTCATAAGTGCGGACATTGGACTTAGGTTAGGTTAGAGGACGTGTACTTGTCAATTAAGACAAGTACAGTACCCGGAGGTCGAATTGACCCATTGTACAACGTCCTAGTTTCTCACACCACTTATGTTGTGTGTGTTAATTTTATACATGAGTGGCGGAACCTACAGTTTAAAGTCGACTCCGAACGACAGATTTTTGAGAAACCTTTTCATGGCAATTTTATTTACTTTCAGAGTTTTTGCCAGGAATCTGCTGAGAGGAAGTCGCCTAAGAAATACTTTTTGTATTTTATTTTGATGTCTGGCCTGGTGCTCGAACCCTAGCTTTACGTTTAATAAGCCAACACACTACCTACTAGACTACGGCGACTTCACATTGGACTTAACGTTAAAGGCTATCCAAGTCAAGTCGCTGTTGGGTTTTAGGGGTTTCATGGTCAGCCCCTAAGCAGATTCATTCAAAAGCGATCCGATTGTGGAACTGTAAAACGAAAACTGATTCTTGAACGTTTGAAATAAAATTTCTCTTCATAGGATTTTTACTGGCACTGAAAAGACCATCCAGCACGACGACAGCTCTGCATTTATTTTGACCAGAAGCTTGGAATATATGATAAGACGTGAATGCGATCGTCCTAAGGATTTACAAACTTTTAAAAGACAGAAAATAATGGAGATCTTGCCCTGTTCTACTACCCTGTTCTACATACATACATACATACATACATACATACATACATACATACATACATACATACATACATACATAATTGGTCATTACAACCCTTCAGTAAGGGTTACAACCTAGTTTCTCTCACCACTTATGCTGTAAGTGTTAATTTTATCCAAGAGTGGCGGAACTTACAGTTTAAAGTCGCATCCGAACGACAGATTTTTGAAAAACTTTTCATAGCAATTTTTGTTTACTCTCAGAGTTTTTGTCAGAAATCTGCTGGGAGGAAGTCGCCTAAGAAATATTTTTTTCATAGTTTCGTTATAATGTCTGACCTGGAGTTTAAACCGAGCCTTACGCCTCATAAACCAACACACTACCTACTAGACTAGGGCGACTACCCTGCTCTACTCCATAATATTTCAATTTCAAAACCAAATTCTAAAAAAAATAAAACAAAAAACAAAGAATCGTAGCCACTTCTTTACAAAAAAATTTCCACTTTTTTCCATTAATTGCGGCACAACAAAAACGTTCTTTTTTTTTTGCTTGCCACAATTTCTGTCCTTTTTTTGCATTTCATTTCATTTTGTTGCTCTTCTTTCAGGCGTTTCTTTTGCTTTGTATCTTAGCAAACAAAGTGGATCAGTAAACGTGATAACGTTTGTTGTCTTGACTTAATTTTTATCGTTTATTTCGTAGTTACGGAAACGATAGATACGAATCGATACGGAATAAATGTTTGGAGGCATTAGTGTCCAAGCCTAAGTAAAAAGCGTGAAATGCAAATTCCACAAACACACTGGAAATTCCATTGAAATGCCTTTATTAAGGCACCAAAGCCACCGAATAAAGAAAACGACCGATCGACCATTGCATGGCATGTACGTACGTCGCTTCTAGGCAGACAGCAAAGAGTATGTGGTAACAAAGGACATGTGACGTCAAGCAAGACATTGCAATGCAACAGCCAACCAATTCAACTGATGTTGGCAACGATAATGTTTGACCATCTCTGGCCAAAATGATAAACAAATATTAGCACAGGAAGAAATTCAATAAAAAATAATCGAATCGAATCGAACGATGATGACAGACTTGTTTCGTATTTAATGTCTTCATTTGATTGAAGACCAAAACCAATTGATTGTGATTGTTAGATTATACGAGTGGCGATTCAAAATTAGGTGACTTTGTCAATAAGCCCCTGTGAGTCAAAACCATTAGCAGCTTGGATATGTAGAACTCAAGCAACGAGGAACCCTTTTACTGAAACAAATCAAACAAAAAAATGGTGGTAGAACGGCCTTAATAACACGAGGAAGCTCGATACAGTAATCCCTCGATTTACGTCGCAGTTGGTTCCAAAAAAAAGGCGACGTTAATCGAATGATGACGCAAATTGAAGTTAGAGGGAACAAAAAATTTGACGACGTAAATCGAAACAACGTTAATCGAGGCGACGTAAATCGAAGGATTACTGTAGCATCCCAAGAAGAGCGCAAGAAACTGAGATCAACCAAAGAATACCTAGAGAAACATGGTAATTTGTAGATTCTATGCTGAGAATAATGAACAGAACACATACTGCGAACGAGAGCAGCGTTAAAACAATGCTCAGGAAAATCCTGAGTGAGTATCAAGTAATAATCAGGGTGATATCGTTACGGGCGCCGTATTCTGCTTTACGGAGGTATTGAAGGTTGACTGTAGAAGGAAAATCTTATCATCGGTACAACGAACCGCTGCACTTAGAGTGGCATCGGCATATAAGACTGTATCTAGGTCAGCAATACTGGTAATCAGTGGTGTAATACCTCTAGGTCTACGGGCAAGTGAGCGGAAGAGAGTGTGGGAGACTAAAAACGTTTACGACGTCAGAAAGCGAACCATACAACAATGGCAAGAGGAACGGAGCACTGAGACGAGCGGTAGATGGACGGCAAAACTTCTCCCAGATATTGCCCGCTGGATGGAGAGGAAATTTGGCGAAGTTAACTACTATCTGACACAACTGTTATCTGGACATGGTTATTTTTGTAAGTACCTATTTAGAATGGGGAAGATGGCACGACCAAATTGCATCTATGATGATGCGTCGATTGGTGATGCGGAACACACATCCTTTTGTTGTGAGAGATGGAGACTGCAAAGAAGGAGCCTTGAGGCCAAAGTCGGCGTCTGTACAGTCGAGAACTTCTGCGATGTAATTCTGAACAGTGAGGAGAATTGGAATAGTATAGCCAGATACGTGGAAGACTTACTGAAATGTAAGAAAATTGACTTGGACGTTTAAACACCTTCTCGGAATTCGTGACGCAATCCGGACGCGGATATGAATATGAATGGGGCCAAATGGCCAGACGGACTCCACTTCGAGGTAATACCACAGTAGTTCTGGAGTTACATAAGAAGTCCAAAAGGGGAGGAGGATATTTAGTGGGTGAGGGCCCCACACACGGGGCATAGTGGCGACTACCCCTATGGTGCGGTTAGAAAGAAAAAAAACGGGCGCAGATACACTGCAGGAATGTAGGGTATCCCCTGCTTGTCATTGTTACAAAACAATCAATGAAACATGTATGCCGCCTTGAACATTCCTTTGATATCGTTACGGAGGCAGATACATTGCAGGAATGTAGGGTATCCCTGCTTGTGATTGTGACAAAAAAATCAATGAAACATGTATGCCGACTTGAGCATTTCTTTGGTACCAGGCAGGGTGATATCGTTACGGACTCAGATACACTGCAGGAATGTAGGGTACACCCTGCTTGTCAATGTGACAAAAGAATCAATGAAACATGTATGCCAACTTGAACACTCCTTTGGTACCAGGCAGGGTGATATCTTTACGAAGGCAGATACACTGCAGGTATGTAGGGTATACCCTGCTTATCATTGTAACAAAACAATCAATGAAACGTGAATGCCGTCCGTTTTGAATATTCCTTTGGCATTCAAAAAAAACAACCAACATTTCGGTATGCCCATGTGCCCGTGTGCCCGCAACTAAATGGCGGCGCTTAAGCGCTGACCAATGCCGTATAATAGACGCTTAATTATTATTTATTACCCGAATATAGTGTAAAACTGTTTTATGAAATTGTTAAACAACTAACTGTTTAACTGTGTGTCTGTGATTTTGGTCAAAACATAACACAATTCTTCTGGAAATATGCACAGTTTTTGGACGTTAAATTGCTGGCCACAAAACTTAAGACAGCGGCAAGCAGCAGCAGCAACAACATTTAGTGTTGCAAAGCTGATATTATAAACGAACGAAAATTAACGGTAGATTGGCGGCAAACAGTATCAAATTGTGTAGAAAGGGTGCCCCCCAGCTGCCGACACCTGTGTGTGTCTCAATATAAAAAAAAAAGAAAAAAATTACCACAAGTATCGGGCAATTATAAATCTATTGACGACGGCCTTTGATAAAGTGACACAAGCGGATACAGACAGACAGATAGAGGGACAGACAGTTAGTTAGACATTGCAACAGTTAAGCCATTTAGAATTTATTAGACCAGGGCAGCTGAATATTTCTAGAGCAATGGCCACAACAATTTCATTGTTTCGATTGCAAAACATTTGTTGTTTTTTGTTTTTGTTACAAAATATTTTAAACAATAAATTAGACTTTGTGCCCCAATATTGCCATCGATATTATGTGTAAAATGTATGAGGCAAGCATGAAATATGATTTATGCTTGAAACGAACAGTTGTCTTGTACCGCGATTGTACTTACAATCGACAAGCAAGACAAATAGATTATTAAGCTCCAGAGAACATAAATACAATCAAATGAAAATGAAAATTAGGTGTGTATTGCTTGAAAATTTTTGGTGGTGAAGGTTCATTTGAACTTGATTAGGTCCAAGTACCAGCTATTGGTACGCATCTGTCTCCTGTTGCAGTAACATGTACACAATGTACTTGTCATTGTATTGGTTTTGAATATTTTTTTCAATATTGAATGATAAATTGCATGCATAGCTGGAAGTCAAGCCAAGAATACGCAGCTGCGTCATGCAAACCCTTCATTGTTGTTGCATACAACACAACAAGATCCTTGCAAGCTTGGCTTATGGTTTCTTTTTGTCCGAAAACATAGCCTCGTATTCATAGATTTATGTTTTGTATGTCATGGAATAGAATAGAATACATTGGGTTGCATAGTGAAAGAAGTCTCATGCAATCCATCTCTCATACATCTTGACCAAATAGCACGATTGCCACAGCCAACATCATCATCATCATCATCATCAACAGCATCATCATCTGGAATAACAACAAACCGAGCTTCTTTGAAGATGCAACATTGCGGAAATGCAATTTTGTCATTATTTATGGATGCATAATCGTTTGCATGGCTCAGCGTTGAACGGAACGATGGAATGGTCCATTGCCTAAATCATACATACATAGATGAATGAATAAATGAATGCATGAAGCAAAAATCTCCATCTCTTCTTCTATTCTTTCTTTATTTCTTTCTTTCTTTCTCTATTAAGTAGAATATCCATGTGCATGGAAATCAACATATAGTTTGGTGACGATGCATCAAAAATCCAAGCTCAACGGTTAACGGTTTAAATTGAAGTATAATTTTTATTCAAATTTTTATTGCCCACATTATGTTGCAGCTTAATGACGATTATTTTCAATAACACATTGGCATCATTGTCAGCGCAAACAGCAACAGCAGCATCATCATCACCACCACCACCGCCGCCGCCAGCATTACTTGGTAGCAGGCAGCTACAAGCACAGTTGCTTGTGTGGTTGGCTATGATACTTGCCACCATTTGTAGCGCATCAACAACATCACTAACAACAGTAAGAGTAACAGTAACAGCAACCAAACTGTAAATAATGAAAATCTACACATCATGCAAGGATAGCCTCCAATAACAACAACAACAACAACCACTCAACAGTTGAACGTTTTTCCTCCTCTTCATCTACTTCTTCTTAACCATCAGTTTTATTATTCATTAATTTTTTTAGTTTTTATTTTCTTTATTTTTTGCTTCGTGTTTTTTTACTTCGTTTTTCTAATTCAATTTTAATCAAACACAAAAGCAATAGAGATCCGGGCGCGCCTACTTAAAAATTCGTAGCACATCAAATGTGTGTGTAGAAACGACAAGACACAGCCATTAAGAAAGAGCTGCTGCTACAATATGCTCTACGACGAGATGCACAATAAAAGAAATGCAATGCTGTGTGTACAACTTGTATTCAAACTGTCCGTGCATGTTGCAAAGCAAGCAATGCGATGCCTTCAATAACGGGACCAATTGATCAATAAAATACGACATAAATATGGTGTACGACAAAAGAGGTCTTCATTGTGTGTAGGCAGGTCAAACCTCCATTGCAAAGGATTACAGTGCCATTAGCCTCTTCTTCTTCATATTAAAGACTAATCTGGCTAGACACACCCTTTGCATAAACAATAACAATTACTAGACAATTGTTCGACAGATCTTTGTAAAGGAGATCTTCAAACCACAATTACTCTCTTCAAACACACCGATCCTTCACACAAGACTGACTGAACTGACTGAACTTTTACTGACTCAGTTGCCTGCTTAGACTTGCCTTTTATATGGCAACGTAAACAGTCTGATGAATGTTCTTGAAAGCGAATTTTCGTGGCTACGGCTTCTCGAGATCTCTATAATGAATGTAAACATCGTTGTTTCATTATTGTTGTTTGTGTATTTTGTTTACATTTATTCTTGTAGTGTTTGTTGTTGTATTTTTGTTTACCATTTTTTATGCTGGTTTGTTGGTATATTTTTGTTTATAATTTTAATGTAAAACGATGTAAAAGCAAACCATTTTTTTTTTCATTTTCGTAACACTAGCAATCTAGATCTTGGATATGAATCAGGAGATTCTTTTGTTCAGGGGATCTTTCGAAACAGCTCGCAATTGAATAGTCGTTAAGACAACTACAATAACTTCTTGGATCGACAGAAAGCATTGGAGTTAGGAGTTATAACGTTCGCATTAATCTAATTGGATATACAAGCATGAATCGGTTGACAAAATTGCTTTCAAGAAGAACAACCAATTTTGCTAGGGAGCTCGCTAGGAGCTTGCTAAAAGAGTAGGATAGGGTACTTTCTCTACTTCTCAGGAGTCATGTGATTAACTCACTGCTAATTATACCGCAACAGATCGGTTATAGGTTTACTGCTTATAGGACTGAAGTTGTTCTTACAATTACCAGCAGATTTGTGGGATCAGGTTAGGGATCTTGCTCTTAGGAATGCTATTGGTTGGTGTTTTGAAATTTAATCGGTTAATTGGACATTAAAACTCTTTAGTCAGGATTATAACCTAGCTTTGCACACCACGTTTGGTGGGTGTAACAACTTTCTTCAGAAGTGGTGGCACCTACAGTTTAACGCTGAGTTCAAACGCCAGCAATTTGTCATTTTCAGAACTTTTGCCAAACAAATGCTGTAATTACGAACGGAAAAGGAATCTTTTTCCAAATTTTTATTAATAAAAAGTTAGGGCTGAGGTTTGAACTCTTAAGCTCTCGTGAAGTAAGTCAACCATCAGACTTCGACGACCACTTTTCATCAGAAGCTACAAACCATCAGCTTTTTGTACAATAAGGCTTAACAACTTAAATATTGAATTGGCCTCATCGCACATACCCTGGAACTCGTGTTCCATAGAAAACTGTCCTGGAAGCCTAACAAACAAGGAACAAGGAAGGTTTCTATTGCTCTCTAGGTTAGGTTAGGTTAGGTTAGAGGACTTGTACTTGGCAATTAAGACAAGTACATTACCCGGTGGTCGAATTGACCCATTGTACAAAGTCCTAGTTTCTCACACCACTTATGTTGTGTGTGTTAATTTTATAAATGAGTGCTGCTCTCTATATTTGCAAAAAAAAAGTGTTGGGAAAGAAAGTGAGTGCCAAAACCTAAGACAACATTTTGGATCTAAACAGTAGTGATCAGGCATATCTTGAATTACGACTGCCTACGTCATCATTGCAGGCCTATTGCACACCATACGTGCACCATCAGTGGTCGCTATTTAACACATCTTTCCACTGAACCATTATTCCCTATGCTCAGCGGTTAATACGAGTCGGATTCTCTGACCATGTGGACACTGTAAGATACTGAATATTGATCACTCGAGAGAGTATTTTAGGCAATGCCACAAGGGCAAAAAAACGTGTAAGATACGGGTAAGACAGCCCGACAAATCTAGCCTAGGCTGAATAATAGTTACCCTAGCTCTACTGGACATTACCATATGTAGAGGACACTCTTGCGAGATAAGTGGGCCTTGGGCATCGAATCCAACGATTTCTGCAAAAGTTGCAGGAACGAAGAGGAGGAGGAACAGACTCTTCAGCCACTGCGTATATGCCCAGAGGTACATGGGCTTCTAACATGTAGATAAACTCACTGATCTGTCGGAGGTGTACGTTAGGAAACTTAGAGGCTTAATTATGAACTTGGGAAGTGGTACCAGGATTAAAGGGAAACATATCACATGGTCTACATACAATTATCCTCTCGTGGAATAGTCGCTTCTATCAACCTTAGTTTCAATTTTAATTTTTTTCACTAAAATATCACAAAATATTTATTGTTGGTCACGTCAAGCATTGAAATACTTTGTTTACTTGCAACATCCAAACGACAAACGGTACAAATGTCCAGTGTAGACGACGTTCATGTTGGTTTCTCTTTATTTTTTTTTTTTTTTGTTTTTCTGTTGTTTGTTTTTTTGTTGTTTTTTCTTTTTCGTTTTTGTTGCTGGAATTTCTGCAGCCGGAGACATGTAAAAAGCTAATTAACAGCATCTTGAAACTAACGAGATGTAAAGCGAACAAACAACGAGACGAGATGAGATGAGCCTCTTTACAAAAAAAAAAAAAACGACAACAAACAGCAAACAACAACAAAACAACACGCTATTTGCAATAACAAATACCGAGTGTTCGCAACACACAAACACGATCATCCATGACATTGGAATTGGCAACTAAAAATGGTTCAAATGATACACAACATGCCGCATAACTGATGAGACACACACAACACACTGACATAGCATATATAACGTATAAGTGACTGGGTATAAAGCATGTATGTATAGAGGAGAAGACATGTATCGATTGGGTCATCACATGTGGGGTACTTTGGATCAAATTAAATACGAAACTAAAATGAAAAACAAATTCATTTATGGACGACGATGACTTCAAGTATTTAATGAAATAAATTGAGGCAGCAAATAAATGGTAACGAAAAATAAATAGAAATTACACTCTAGACTTACTTACCTTTGAATATGACCTTCGACACCAGGCGGCAAAGCACCATCTGAGACGATATAGACTGGTTGACCGCCTGCACCGCCAGGACCAGCATACTGTAGACCGCCTTGAACCACTACTTGGCCATCGGCCACTAAACCACTCAAATCACTGCCCGAATATATTTCTAAGCCCTTTTGATCCGATGTTGTCGTATAGATGACCGTCTTCTGGCCATCGTTGTAGATCAAATCAATGTGCTTATCGGATGGATACATATCTGGATCGAGCTTAGTGCCCATCGGCAAGTGGGACAATTGTTTACTGTTCGCCACACCGCCACCACCACTGGCGCCACTACCATCATCACTGCCATCTTGAGCGGCAGTTGTGAAAATGATTTGTCCCGAATTGTGTTTCTTCTGATCATCGTACAGATCAACTTCGGTTTTTACCACCGCTTCCGCATCGTAGTGCTGCAGTACAGAGGCATCGAGAGGTGAAGTTTGATACACACCATGATCGTTGGCCATTTTCTGTGCCTGATTGAACATGGCCGCAGCCACGGCATTATCGTTGGGCATCAGTTTTGATGGATCACTTACGATGCGCGTTAAAATGTGTTCGCCGGCCTCATTGCGAGACAGTATATGGTGTTCGCCGTTTATAATCTCACGCGAAATAATCTGTTGTTGCTCGCCATTCGGTCCAACCACACGTATAATTTGATTCTCATCGAATTCAATCTTGGCCAACGGCTGATTCTCATGGGCTGTTTGCACAGCGGCCTGTTGTTGATTCAGCTGGGCCACCATGCGGGCATCAATCACATGATCATCTTGCTGACTGCCGCCCGTCATTACCACTTTGGGACTTTCGTATATGTAAAGAGCATCCTTGTCGTAAAGCTTGGATGAATCAGTATGTAAATCCAGCACACTGACGTTTGTCATTGTGGCCAATTCCGGCTGAGGACTGCTCGGTGAGCGATGCATAGTGTTGGGTGATATTAGGGGCAGGCCATTACCATTGCCCGAATTGCCCATACTTGTGGTCACAATATTGCCTGTCGTTGTGCCTGTTGCTCCAGCCACCGGGACCGAATTGGCCCGGGCAGGCGACAATGGTGCCTCACTTATGTGTCCGCCGCGATGATGCATACTGGCTTGAGCTGCTGCCGTCAAGGCAAGTTCGTTCGCTGTTATAACACTGGTTGTAGCAGGCGACGATGACATCTTATGTCAAAAAAAAATCGTGTGTGTGTTTGTGTGTATATTTAATGCGATTCTTGGAATCAAAAATCAATTTTAAAAAATTTTAAATGAATTGCACGAGTGTAACTTAGTTTAAGACGAGTATAAATTTGAATCTCTTTAAGGGATCTTATCCATTCACATTTACATTACAGTTGCAGTTACAAATACAGTTGTAGTTACAGTATACTTATATGGCTCTTAATAGTAAAAATTACAAAATATTTGTAAATTTATCGTTATCGTTGACGTTATCGTTATTTTTTATTTGTTATCGTAGGCGTTATTATTAAAAAAACTTATTATTCTAGGTTGTATTGTATAAAGAAGGCACGTTAATCTCAGTTATTTTTATTTCAGTTTCTCAAAAGGACGGAAGGCATTTGTGTGATTGCTTGTAATCGTTGTGACCGTTGCGATGAATTATTCTCTTCACCTCTCTCTCTCTTATTTGTTGATATATTTGGACTTCTTCGTGGTATGGCACACTTAGTGTTTTATATTCTCTTCTTAACTGTTTTCTATTCCATTACATTTCCGTTGTTGTTGTATTGTACTGAAGTTATGCGCAAATAATGCTGGTTTTCTATTCAAAGGGCATAAGACTGTATGAATGAATCAAATCATCATCGTTTTTAATGAACGTCTGCAAATAAAAAGAGAGAGAAAATATATTAAATTATTTCATGTTAAAAAATATACAAAGAAGGGAAGCAAATAAAGCCTATGGTTTTATATATAGTCACAGAAATAAGTATTCTTACACCGTTGTATGTAGAAATAGAAAGAGAGAGAAAAAATTGAATTTTCTTTCATGTTAAAAAATATAAAATCTAAAAGAAAATAAAGCCTCCGATTTTATGTACAGTCATAGAAATAAGTATTCATACACTGTTGTATGTAGACTTTTTTCCCACTAACGTAACGTTGCTAAAAACCATTGGTTTGGTTAGATACATACATACATAATTGATCCTTGCAACCCTTCAGTCAGGATTATGGACCTAGTTCCTCACACCACTTATGTTGTGTGTGTTAATTTTATACATGAGCAGCAGGACCCACAGCTTTAAGTCGACTCCGAACTACAGATTTTTTGAGAAATTTTGCATGGCAATTTTCTATTTATTCTCAGAGTTTTTGCCAGAAATCTGCTGAGAGGAAGTCACCGAAGAAATATTTTTTTTTATATTTTCGTTTTGATGTCTGACCTGGGGTTTGAACCGTGGCCTTATGACTAATAAGCCAACACACTACCTACTAGACTACGGCGACTAGGTTAAATAGGGTGTTCCTAAATAGACAAAATGTTGTGACACCCTAAACCAACTCGGAGATCCCACAGTTCCTATAGAAAACTACTGTGCTTCGAAATCTCAAGCTCGCTATCATGATAAGCTTCATTTTGAAGAGTTAACTCAAAACTGAGAGATTTAAAACGTCCACCATTTCATGGCAAGAGCTAGGCACTAACACATAAGGTACCCCATAAGCAAAGCTTTCACAGCCGAGCCAATCCGAAGATTTCACTAGCCACCATCCAGTAAGCACCCTGACTTCGAACATTAACATCGAATTTCCTTTTGAAAAAGAGTGTGTTTCCCATCAACACATTCTATTCAACAACCCAATATACTTTCGGAGACTGCTTTATTGCTAAGCAATGATAGATGGCAACCCTATCATACTAGAACTTGCTAGAAAAGAGCAGAAAAACATTGGATTAATGCTGCTAAAAGCAAACGGAAACTGAATTAAAATTGAAACATACTTTGGACAGCAATATGGACAGCCAATCCGAAGATTACGCTCGCCAGTAAACACGCTGACTTCGAACGTTAATATTGAATTTCCTTTTGAAAAAGAGTTTGTTTCCCACCAAAGCACTCTATTCAACAAACCAATACATTTCCGGAGAGAACTTTATTGCTAAGCAATGATAGATGGCAACCCTATCATTCTAGAACTTGCTATAAAAGAGCCAAATAATCTAGATTAATGCTGCTGAAAGCAAACGGAAACTGAATTAAAATTGAAACATACTTTGGACAGCAATATGCCCCTTAAGGGAGGAAAATAATTCGTCCGGCTATAAACCATTAAGGTTACGATTTTATTTTGAACAACTTGTACGCCCTAGTCAATAGAGCAAGATACATACCTTGCAATCCGCACTGACGTATTTCACACAAAATTGAAGAATTATACTTCCTTCATCTAAAGGGTCAGCCAAAAAACTTTTTTTTTTTGAAAATGCTTTAAAAACAAAACTACTGAATATTTTCTCAAATTTCTTTTTTTATTTGAAAGTACAATCGTTCCGGTTAATGATGGAAAATAATTTCATTCAAATGGCTGCCTCGGCTGGCCATGCAGGAGGCTACACCAGGAGATGCCGATTTTGGTATGAAGCTCATTTTGATCTTGGCGGGCATGTAAACAAGCAAAATTGTCGCATTTGGGGCACAGAAAACCAGCACGCATACATTGAACAGCCGATGCACCCAAAATGAGTCACTGTTTGGTGCGGATTTTGGACCAGAGGCATAATGCGGTCATTATTCTTCGAAAATGAGCAAGGAGTGGCCGTTACAGTCAATGGCGATCGTTATCGGGCCATATTGAACGAATCTTTGTTCAGAAAAATTGAAGAGGAGGACACATTGGCAACATTTGGTTTCAACAGGACAGTTCTACGTGCCACACAGCCGAAGCTACACTCGATGTTTTGTGCCCTGTTTCTGAAGATCGCATTATCAGCCACAGAGCTGATGTCGTTTGGCCACCTCGGAGCTAAGATTTGACACCATTGGACTATTATTTGCGTGGTGCCGTCAAAGATAAGTGTTACGCCGACAAGCCAGAGACAATTGACGCTTTAAAAGACAATATTCTTGAAGCCATTGGTGAAATACAGCTGCACACAATCGATAATGTGCTTAAAAATTGGACCGATCGTGTAAGCTACTGCATGGCCAGCCGAGGCAGCCATTTGAATGAAATTATTTTCCATTATTAACCGGAAGGATTGTACTTTCAAATAAAAAAAAAGAAATTTGAGAAAATATTCAGTAGTTTTGTTTTTAAAGCATTTTCAAAAAAAAAAAGTTCTTTGGCGGACCCTTTATAGCTTGAAAAAGATAGTGGCACTCGCCAGACGTTACACGTTATCATGACCCTATTGAGAGGCGAGTTTGGTTTGTAAATAATGTCAAGTCAAAGCTTATGTGATTTAACCACACTTGACTACTTTTTGTAGGGATTTGTTTGGTTTCTTGAGTACAGAAACAAGTCTGCCACAATTCCATACCAAGAAGACAACATTACCGCGGCTATTGATGAGATACTGGCCGAAATGCTTGTAAAACTGTGCCAAAAATTTTGGTTCGCATACGGTTTAGTCACTGGCAATATTTACATGAAGTAATCTTTAAACTCTCCACTTTTTTAAAACCCAAAAACTTCTGAAAAATCTCGCAATATAAGGGTGACCAAATTCTTCCAATATTTAGAAATGCAATGAGATCGTTTATGTTGAAAAGAAAAATAAAACAATGCCGGGCCCTGCAACTTAAGATTGACTTTTTTCAACGCATAAATCTTTACAACGCAAAAACTCGTTCAAATCTTATGACCGCGCTCGTGCGAATTTGCCACTGTTTGGGGTTGAAGTAATAGACCAATGACCTAAGATACTTAGCTTTAAGCGGGTATACGTATGTGTGTAAGGCTCTTTTCTTTCATAGTAAAAGAACGTGGGTAGTTTTCAGCTGGGCATCTACTTCTAGACAACCTAAACATTTGAATGAATGGTGGTTGTCAAGCCTCTATCCCTCCTTACTACATATTATTATTGCTGTTCTCTAATTCGTTGTAGTCCGGCCAACGCAAACTCACAAATTCTGTTTTATTTGACAATCGAAATGAATGGAAATATTGCCAATTGCATTGCAATTGCTTTGGAAGCCAAAAGGTGGTAGTTGTACACCACAAAAAAAGTTATGGTTTGGAAGCCATTGGAAATGGAGCAATAAAAAATAAAAACTACACACACAGATTTCAGTTCTATTAATTGTTATGTAAAGAGTAAACAATTCTTAAATAAAATATAAAAAAAGTTTTTAATCACTCTTAAGCAAACGGAAGCAATTCACCAGGGGAGACCACACAGAGAACGCTCTATGTTGCAATTTGAATGGAAATACGCCCCTAAAATGTGCATATTCAGAGATTCATGCGGACTTACTTGCAACATTTTAAAAATTATAATCAAGCTTAGGATCATCGTATCATGCATCATGCAAACACTATGATCCTCTGCTTCTTTGCAATGGTAATTCTTTCATGCCATTTTGCATGAACACATGAATTTTCTTTCGTTTTCGTCCGCTTTTTTTTCCGATTTATATACGATATTAAATGGTGCACACAGTTGTTGTAATAACGATTATTAAATATTGACAAACACTTGCAACAGTTACCACGAACACAAGTGCAACTGCAACATCAGAAGCCTCCATTGTGGCATTTTAAAATTGAAAGAAAAAAAAAAACAAAAAAATAATCCAGCATGTCCGACCAAGTGATGATGAAGTTTTCTTTTGATTTTAAATAAGTGATCCGTTATAGCGATTATTTTTTTTTTTTTTTTTTTTTTTTTTTTTTTTTTTTTTTTTTTTGGATGGAAAAACACGTTATAATGTGATATTTTTATTTATATATACAGTGGGCGTTAAAATAATGTGTACATCTGCAATGTAAATTCTTCTAAAAAGCAAATTTATTACAACAACAAAAGTCATAATATATGTAAACAGTGGGCACCCTATTGTTTGCAAATCAAAAAAGGGGGCTGCTTAAAGGAAAATCCTTGAGGCATCGAATTTGTTAAGCTTTTTGTAAATTCAACAGCAATTATCCGGCAAAATGGATTTCAGCACGTGCTTACAACCACTTTTTTCGAATTTGATGATCAAATATGCAGCTGTTTAGGAATTGAATTAGGTTAGGTTAGGTTAGGTTAGAGGACGTGTACTTGTCAATTAAGACAAGTACAGTACCCGGAGGTCGAATTGACCCATTGTACAACGTTCTAGTTTCTCACACCACTCATGTCGTGTGTGTTAATTTTATACGTGAGTGGTGGGACCTACAGTTTAAAGTCGACTCCGAACGACAGATTTTTGAGAAACTTTTCATGGCTCTTTTTATTTACTCTCAGAGTTTTTGCCAGAAATCTGCTGAGAGGAAGTCGCCGTAGAAATACTTTCTGTATTTTGTCTTGATGTCTGGCCTGGGGCTCGAACCCTGGCTTTGCGTCTAATAAGCCAACACACTACCTACTAGATTACGGCGACTTCCTAAAGCGATATGAGATATCTAAGTGCTGCAGAACGTTTTGCACTTTCAATCTACGATCGGCCAACACTGTTGATTCGGTTGTAAAGGCAACAACTGCGGCCTCAGAAGGTTCGAAATCTCCGCGACTATACATTTAGTCAGTCTCTTTATATAATGACCAGATAATAATACCCAGTTTAACTGTAGTATCCTGAACGCCATTGCTATGTAACATAAAAAAATATTGTGAGTCCTGTACCAGTCCTGCCAATTCTTCAGCAATACGATCCCGACATTTATACGAGGTTGTTCAACGAAAATCACGTCCGTTAGGCACTTATATGCAATGTGGCTGTCGAACTAAACTCCTAACAAGCATTGCATTGCTTTTAACATGGCCAGCATGGCCTCAGCATGGAAAACGCTGTAGTTGTCAGGCAGCCTATACGATGGTCTAATGCCAGAACCCTTAATGTAGGCACCACAGTGAGTCTAGTCCAGCATTTAGGCAGTCTTGGTACCAGATCGGCAAAGATTGTTCGGCCAGAATATAAAATTCCTTAGTTTTCTTTAACCTTTTGCAGAAAGTTTAAGTTTAAATTGCAAAACCGAATACTTTTGACAGGCACTGTATATGTACAACTAAGTGTAATTTAATTTTTCTTTTTTTTGTCTAAAACTTATTATTTTATTAAAAAAGCAAAACCAAATGCATAAACACTCTCAAAAATATAACCGTAATGCGACCATATTTTGATATTGAATCTCATGGCCAGAAGTAGAAGGAGCAGCAAGCAGCAGCGATAACGGCGTTAGCCATTAGCTAAGAAATCCATAAATTTAGAAAAAATGAATACAAGAAAATTAAAAATAAAAAATAAAAATAAATGCAAGACAACGAGCTGAAATTTATATTTTTTAATGCATTTGGAGCAGCACACAAATTAACAAACGAACATAGAGCGGCCATAAGCGGCCTCCACATTCCAAAGCGCAACACGCCCACATGATTTAAACTGGTGCACGACACAACAACACAGCATTGTGCTGTGCTATGCTGTGTTATGCTGTACTAAGGCTTGCTGCTAAACAATGCAACACTCTTAAGCTACCCAATTGCACTCGTTTTAGCCCCCCGACCACCACATCACTGCAAAGCTCAAAACATTGTCAAACGGTCAGCCAGCATACAGACAGACTCCGTTGCGGTTTTCCTAGACCATTTTATTGAAATGCAAACGCAAAACGTTATTTTCAGCTTAAAGAACGAAAAACAAAAACAAAAAGAAAAACGAACGAACGAATGAACTATAAAAGCCAAAGTAAAGCAATTACAAACATTTAAATGCGCCTCTAACACCCTGGAATCAACGAACGAATGAAAAGCGCACATTCTCCAAAGGAAGCCTTATCTGCACTAAACATCATCTAAAGCACAGGCAATTAAATGATCAAGGAATTGTAAAATACAGTGAATGCTTAGAGAGCCATTGGCATTTTCCATTCTTCATTAATGCTCATACAGTTCTTAGTCCATAATTTAAGAAATTTTACAAACGAAATGTTATTGCTGATGGGTTCTAGAGTGCCAGAATGGCACTATGAACTCCTACTCAGCTTGGTGTAAGTTAGGCAGATCTTGGTTCAAATGTCACGCAGTTTTGTCGGTATAGTAGGCAATAAGTGCTACTCAAACAAACACGGTGTACACTTGGCAGCAAAAACATGACTTTCGTGAACATGCATCTGCTCTGGGCACCATTAAGCAAATCAATATGTTCCTTTGAAAGCTTTCAGGTCAAACAATATGCAACATGAACTAGATTCTGTTCTCCAAGGCTCTGATTCTTCGTTTAAATATGATCTCGCACAGTTTATAGTATTGGGCGATCAATTTTAGATATCTACGTCAAGGTATTGAACCCTTTAGTCAGGTTTACAACCTAGTTTCTCACACCCTTGATGTTATGTGTGGTAATTTTAACCATGAGTTGCGGGGATCTACAGTTTAAAGTCGACTCTGAACGACAGATGTTTGAGAAGCTTTTCGCGGCAATTTTATTTCACTCTCAAAGTTTTTGTCAGAAGACTGCTGAGAGGAGAAGTCGTCGAAAGACGTATTTTTTCATGTTTCATTTTTATTCAAGATGTCTGAGCTATGGTTTGCAGCCAAAACACTACCTACTATACCTCGACGACATCCATAAGTATCAGAAGTACTGAATAATCTCCGAATAAAGGTGTTTCCATCAGAAACATACAGGACATTCATAAAGGATTTCACTTTTATCAGATTTCCGTGATTTTCCTTGTTTTACTTGTGATTGTTCTCTTGTTGTAAATTCGAGAATGATAGGATTGCCATCATTGTCTAAGAACAAAGATCTCTTTAAAAATATATTGGGTTTTTAAATTGAAGGAGTGGGTGCGGATCACTACTTTTTCACAAAAGGTGACATTGCCCGACGTGTCTATGATGTTCGTTGTTGATGTTGTTTCTCTGTGGATTCAGGGATTCTTTTAATGGATTTTTAAGAGCAGGTCAAGCATTAACCCTAAAACCTGTAAAAAATTATGTTTTCGAGCCTAAAATGCTTGTGTTTGTGGTCAAGCATTTAAGCCATTCAACTGTAATGCTTTGAATACATCTCGTGTTGACAGAAAGTTTGGAAATGAAAAGACTGTGACCAAGATGGGCATAGAGTTTGCCAATGAAACAAAAACCGTGTCGTGTAGCTATTTTAATAGGGTGCTTGACAATGCTTTGTAATTATGAATCAGATATGGATCCACCACTTCACACTTGAGCCAAGGAAACGGGTAAAATACAGGATTGTATTCGCAGACTTGTAACCACAAAAGAGGTAAACAAGTTCACATGCAAGTCAAGTCATTTTCCTGCATTTTGGGGGTACACTAGGGATAATTTTGATTGATAATGCAGCCGTAAGTCACGAAACACTCATCCAAAGTAAAAGAAAGTGTTTTTTCATCACGAAAATTCGCCAGTTCTTCCATTCCCTAACACAATGGCCAGAAGTAATGCACATACACAATTGATCATTACAACTCTTCTGTCAGGATTACGACCTAGCTTCTCACATTATTTATGTTGTGTGTGTTAATTTTATACATGAGTGAAGGTACCTGCAATTTGAAGTCGACTTACGAACGACAGATTTTTGAGAAACTTTACATAGTAATTTTAATTTGTTACGGAGTTTTTACCAGAAATCTGCTGAACTAAGAAGAAATATTTTTTTCATGCATCGTTTTGTTGGAGATATCTGACCTGGGGTTTGAACCGTGGTCCTATGGTCTAATAAGCCAACTACTACTACACTTCTGTGATTTCAGAATCCAGAATCAATTACCCAATGTTAAAATTGCTTCATCATGGACCTTATGCAATAGATTTAAAGCCCTCGCACACAGAAGATTGTTCAAATTTAAAAGAATAAGTATGACTTGCCAACAAAATGAAAAGAACAAAAATACTTCGTTAATCTATTAAGGGTCCCCAATGAGACCCTTTCCATTTAAAACCTGCCTTCTTTTTCCAGTTTTATTTCCCCTCTTTAATTAATTGGTTTATGTTGTACGATTTTAAAGATGTTTATCTCTCCGTTCGACTAATTGCGGCAGTAAAATAATTGAAACTCAACACCATTATTTGCCAATGAGGCCAACATTTTATTTGCTTTTACGCCGTTCGGTCGGTCGCTTATTAATTACGGCAATTTTTAGTAATCTAATCTAAATGCTAATTTAAGTGAAATATTTTTTGGTTTTATTTTCGTTACGTTGTTGTTGTTGTTCGTGTTGTTGTCGTTGTTGTTATAGTTTTCCGCTTTCAATAAGAAACAGAATGGAAGAGCGACAAAACAGCTCAAAAGCAGCATAAATTAAATGTAGAACGACAACCAAAAACAGCCATTAAACTGAATACACAAACAACTGAACTGACAAACCAACTGTATGTATCAATAAATATAGTAGAGCAACAGCAACAAGAACAACTACAAACACAGCAACATTACCACTATACAGGAGCGCAATGAAGCATATTGCAAGAAGAAGAAGAAGAATGTTTATTTTCTTTCATATTAAATGAGGAAACACCCATTAGTGAGCAACGAGTCACATGCTGTGATTAAACTTTTACACGTTCGAAGCGAACATGAAACGATGCAACATAACAACTAAAATAATAATAAAATGACGACAAAAAAAAGGAAGAAAAAACCGAACACCACCAATAACAATGGCAACACAAGACTAATAAAACAATATCAGATGAAGAGCGCGTAACATATGAAACCATTGCTGTCTGTCGTTTATTTTTTAATCTCCTGTTTCGAATACAACTGATAATGAAGAAGAAGAACAAAGCAACACTAATTAATTGATTGTTATCTTACCATATGCTTAACATACACATACAAACGAACATAACAAACTCATAAACCATGTCACACTCTTAATAACATTAAGAAGCCTTAGCTTCTCTTAACCATTAAGGGGCGGCTCAAGATTTTTCAATCTTCTGTTAAAAACGTCGAGCCAAGGAAAGATCAAAAGAAAGCCTCAACTCAACTGCATTACCTTAATCCTGTAATTGTTTCTGTTTCAACACCTGTAGCTTACCCACCCTGCGGTTTACTTCGTGTGCTCAGTAACAGTAATTATTTCCTGTAGACAAATTCAATTATTGCGGAACAACAAAAAATTGTACAAAAACGACAACGACAACTATAATACAGCGAGGAATAGTGGTTATTAAATAACCCTACTTGTACTGTCTGTCACAGACACATAAACAAACAACAACAAAAATATTCAATTTTGACAGCAACAACAACCATCATAAACAGAATTTGACGCCACTACGCCAACTGGATATGACGCTTACTTCGTTTTACTTCTTCCGTAAACAGACGTTGTCAACTTGAATTGACAACGTGTTGCCATAAATTACAATTCATGCTTGTAAAACAACAACATTAAACGACAACAAAAACAAAACAAAAACAAAAACAATGACTATTTCAAATTTAATTGGAAAATTATTTTAAAAAAAAGTGTTAACCGGCGGATCCAGATCGAAAGAAAAATCGGATGTAGAACCTGTACAGCACAGTTGAATTTTAAATTGTTACCTACACTATCCGATTACGTACAAAATTGGGCATTACAACCCTTCAGTTAGGATTACGATGTAGCTTCTTAACCACTTATGTGTTAAGATTATACACGTGTTAATTTTATACACGAGTTTCGGGACCTACAGTTTAAAGTCGACTACGAACGACAGATTTTTGTGAAATTTTTATGGCAATTTCATTTGCCCTGAGAGTTTTTGTCAGAAATCTGCTGAGAGTCGATACGTCAAAGTCGTATTTCATTTTGTTGGAGTTGTCTGACCCGGAATTCAAATCGTGACCTCATGTCTAATGTCTGCCTACTACTCCACAAGGACTTCACTACCAAATTTCTGTACTACTACTCAGGCTGCAATATGACGATTGCCACTGTGTGAATTCAGTATCAGCGTATATCAAGTGGGGATATGTACATTCATATATCGATGCCCGCTAGTTTAATTTTTAGTGTCTGATAATGCTAATGTAATGCATATTTCCAGAAAGAGAGAGGCAAACAACACAAATTGCTGTCTTTTCAGTACCTCCTATCGACCCCGAGTTTTTTAATTCAACATAACGTCAACCTCCAAAAAGGATCGCGAACACTTACGTCCGTAATATTTACGATACGTTACATTACATTGCATTAAGTTACGTTACATTACATTACGTTACGTTAAGTTACAATACGTTACGTTACATTAAGTTACATTATATTACGTTACGCTACATTAAGTTACATTACGTTACGTAAAGTTACATTACGTTACGTTAAGTTATATTACATTACGTTACATTACATTACCTTACGTTACGTTACATTACCTTACGTTACGTTACATTACCTTACGTTACGTTACATTACCTTACGCTACGTTACATTACCTTACGTTACGTTACATTACCTTACGTTACGTTAAGTTATATTACGTTACGTTAAGTTATATTACATTACGTTACGTTATATTACGTTACATTATGTTACGTTACGTTACGTTACGTTATATTACGTTACATTATGTTACGTTACGTTACATTACGTTACAATACGTTACGTTACATTACTTTACTTTACGTTACGTTACATTACCTTACGTTACATTACGTTACATTACGTTACGTTAAGTTGCATTACGTTACGTTACGTTACATTACGTCACGTTAAGTTACATTACATTACGTTACGTTACATTACGTTACTTTACATTACGTTACATTACGTTACATTACGTTACATTACGTTACATTACATTACATGACATTACATTACGTTACGTAATATGACTGACGCTTTTCAAGGCAAAAGAAATCATACTAGAAGGCAGATATGCTTTGTAACATATTAATGGCCTTAAAACAACGAAATGGAAGAAGAAAAAATATGTTCCTTTGAAATTCCCATATGTTTACGTAGTACTTGTAAGTTTCGTGAGGCAAAACTAATAGGTTCGATTAGAGAACTCATTCTCACTCACTTTATTCGTAGAATGCTTCTCCAGCGGCAGAGTTTTTCAGACACTTACAACCTAAACAGATTCAAAACGAATGTGCACAAACACTTCATTCTCATATTTCGCTTCCACAATCCATTTTCTTACATCCAACACAATATCTTGCATGAGCATGGGCATGCGCATGCTCTAGGTGTTGGTCGTATACATAAAAACAATGACAATTCGTTCATCCATATACTCGTATAAACAAACAAAAACGAAAACTATTTGAAGTCATTTTAGGAGTATTAAGTGCTCAAACGACTCCCATCAAACAACAGACGTAATGTGCAGCAAATCTTTTAAAAAATATTTTCAATTTACTGTACCGTTGTGTTTATCTCTGACGACTGGATCAACCGGATTTATCAGTTGGAACTGCCAATTGTACGCAAAAAACAAAAAAAACCTTTTTAATTGAAATACCAACAACAACAGCAGCATCAACACCAATAAATTAAATATTAAAAATTAAAATTGTGGTCAGCAATTAACAGTTATGGAGACAATCTCTGAAATGTTAAGTTGCCATAAAAGCCATCACCATCACACGTCAAATCATCGATGCAACCAAACAAACATCCGCTCAGTCGCTTTCCATGATACAAAATAAAACAGGCAACAGATATTATTGCACTTGAAAGTTTAATGAACTTTATTAACCGCGTTTAAAGGCATTCCATAGTGTTTTTGGTTTACATTTATGTGGACAACTATGAAGTGAAATTTTTGATTATGCAGGGAGGCTTAGATTAGTAAGATTTTGTGGTCACAAGGATATTAGTAGGTAGCTTAGGCTAGCGGAAGTACATGTAACATGTTCCTGAGTGTAATCATCATATCTAACATGGTGTCTTCTGAAAACGTTACATCGCAGGAGCATATATTCTAGAACATCCTACAGCACAGGCCAAACTTATTGTATTCTTTTGAAATATAGATTTCATGGAGTTTTATAAATTGAAGTTGAAAAATTGAGCCGGCTGCGCTGGCATGTCGTTTGAATGGAGGAGGATGCTCTGGTGAGACGGGTATTTGATGCGGGAATCTGCGGAAGTCGGCGAAGAGGACGACCTTGTTTGCGTTGGAAGGACCAAATCGAAGAAGCCCTGTGACCATGCAAGCAGGCGCCTAGAAGGATATGTTAAGGCAGGCCGAAATCCGTTAATTGGGTTGTTAATGGCAAAATTAGTAAGTAAGTAAGTAACTAAAAACACTGATAACAACGCAAAAACCGTTAACAAGAAATAGCTGCTGCACCTAGTCGTAGTTCAATGAGTAGAGTTACTAGACTAGGGGGCTCCAAGTTCGAATCTCAGCCAACTTCATACTCATACTTACGAATATAATTAATGCACACAATATAGGTGGAGAGATAAGCTAGGTTGTAGCCTTAACTAAAGCATTTCGCGGTGGTTATAGTCGTCATAACCGGTTTGCTAGAAGAGAGACTGAAGGCATCGTTTGTAACGCAATGAAGGCACTGTTAAAAACATCGCTTCTGTTAGATAAAGTATGGCGGACAAATTCTACGATATTAAGAGGCCGTAGTTTTTTGTAAAAGAACCTAACAAAACCGTTAATCCCAATTCAGAGCACTATGGCCGAGCGATAACTGACTTTTTTGTCGTGCAATTAAAGATTTTAACCTAGTTTGTGATTTGAACAAGACAACACACAATACGAACGATTTTGGATGAAGAGATTCCAGAAAGTTCGATGTTTTGGTCACCGAAATCCTGCAATTTAATGGCGTTAGGCTTTCTCTTAAGGAGCTACATTAAAGACCATATCTATGCAAATAACTCGCATAACGTTGGAGTATTTTAAAACCAACTTTCTTCAAGTTATCGCCGAAATAACCCTTGATCTGCAAAAAAGTGTTCAAATACTACTTCAAAAAGATCGAGTGCTGCAATCAATCCAGAGGCGTTCATATAAATGACATTGTAAATCAGAAATATTGAAGCAACGCTCCACTAACTGTCTAGCACAACACCCACAAGACATCCAGTGCATGCCAGCCAGGTGCATGGATACTGTGGGTTAGCAAAGACATTCAAAATTAACTGTAAACCTTTGCTTGCTAGTAATAATTCTTCTTCTTAAAATTAAGACAAGTTTTGTTTAAGAATTCCTTGTGAGTTAACGGCCAACTGTGTTGGTTTTGAACTCGTTTTGAATATTCCCACGTTCGTTGATTGATACAATACAATACAGCTGGGATGATGACAAAAACAATGGCAATATTGTGTTTACAACCAACATGTGCTGGTGCGACCCAAAATACACAAAACACAAGGACAAGAAAATCAGGAATGCTTTTCAAACAAGTTTGAAAGCAAAAGTAAAGAAAAATATCAACAAGAAAAAAAAACGAAGAAAATCAATGCTTTGTAGTAGGTTGGTTAGGCAACAACAAACTGTTTATGAAGTTGAAGTTAAACATTCAGCAAGAGAGCACACATATCCAGAACCGTAAACAGGACTATTTTAGTTGTCCAACAACAATAAGTACAACAGCAGCTATACTATACACACGTGGTTGTTGAACGAGTTTAACTCCTTCGCAAGTGTCAAACTTGCAAACAAAGAATAGGTTCGCACAGCAACAACAACAACAACAAATTAAAACACGTGTACAAGCGAGTACAAGTTAATAATCAAAAACGAGAAATTTCCAGCTCTAATGCTCTTAAGGAAATCAAGTCTGTCTGTCTGTCTCTTGTTGTAATACTTATGCCAGCATTTGTATACAAACATTGATGACGTATCACCACCAGCATTACGTGTTTGATGACAAATAAGTGAATAAAAAAATAAAAAAAATTATAGAAAACAAGTAAAACAAAAACAACAACAATGTTCTGCTGTATTCGCAAAGTAGTCGTCCGACTGTCTGCTTATCATCTTTCAAAACTAACAGTGTTTGTTGTATTTTGTATGAGAGTGAGTGAGAGTGAGAGCTGCCCACAAAAACCAGTCATTTGAGCAGCAAAAACGAACAAACGAACGAACAAAAAAAAACAAAACAATTGTTGTCCCAACAACCCTTCTAGACTTTAAGTCATCATAATCATAAAAATGTTTACACAGGCACACACACTTAAACATGTGTGTACGGACATATTTACATACATGTATGTTCAGCCATACATGGCATGCCTCAAATTAGTCATATTGAAGCAGCAGTGTGTGTGTGTACGGAAGAAATCATTATTTTGCTTAAGCACAAGTGGAAATGCAAGTGGTTTCTGCCTTTGTTTTGATTACACAGTCAAATTCAGGTTCGGTTACGGGTTCGGTTTCGGGTTCAAGTTTAAGAAAATTCAAGAGCAGAATAGAAACGTCACCACGACTACTACCACTACTTCAAAAACGACTACACAATACAACCAGTCATCATCGCTGCTAATAACAAACATAACAGGAGTGTATCAATAATAACAAGCACATCGACGACGATTACCACAAATCAGAAAGCCACACACATAACAGATTTGAAGTTGTAAATTATTGTGGTTGTTGTTGTTGTTGTTGTTGCTGTTATTATTAAAGAGAATCAAGTTAATTCCTGCTAAACCACCACAAAAACCACAGAGAACTTTTGTTGGATGAACACAGAGTACGAGAGCAAAACATGTTTAAAATCTCAGAAAGTGACTGGCATTGTGGCGGTGATGGTGGTGGTAGTGATGGTGGTGTTGGTGTTGTTGCTGATTATAAAAAAAAAATCAATAAAACGGACAATAGAAATTGCCAGGAACCGGTCTAGCAAAAAGAATCCTTGACCCATTCATTGTTCAGCTGACCACCAACTGGATTTGATACCTCCATAACACAATAAACTCTGCTTCTTACGATTTCTTCAGCGTTAAAACCGCTTAAGTCTGTTAGTTTTTGGTTTATTGAACAACCATTATAGCCAAGCATATTAGCATTACAACAACAACATTTTGGCAAAAGTTCAAATCAAGTTCGCTGGAAAAAGGCCCCAAAAATTTAATAACAAAACTTGTTTCCCCAACAAAAAAAAAAAACTTTATTGATGATCAACGGTCGTTGGTTGTGTGCTTGTCATACAAAAAACTTCTTTGAAATATTTGACGCTTTATTTGTTTGTTGTATGTTTGTTGTTGTTGTTTTTTTAAATACTTTAATTTGTTTTTCTGTTTTTTTGCCTTTGTATTCATATTTAGAGGGCGCGCTTCATTCAGCTTTCGCACGCTCTGTTAGTGGGTGAGGTCAGTTATGTCTCGTGCAGATATTTTTTTTGCTACATACCTGCCTGTTGTACACATGTACACATGTGTATGTATGTATACGTGTATGACTTTGTTCGCAGACTGGTTCCAATCAATATAATCCGTTGATGGAACTTGTATTGGAAATTGTTTTGGTTTGACTTGATTGTTTTCTTTTTTATGTTGCCGATCTTTTGACTTTGAAAAAAAAAACGCACCACCTTTTGCGACCGACTTCTGTGTAGGTTGTTGGCATTGCTGAATAATTTTTAAAAAAATTTTTTTTAATTTTTTTTAAATTTTTTTTTAAATTTTTTTTTGGAATTTTTTTTAATTTTTTTAATTTTTTTTATTTTTTTTCTAATTTTTTTATTAAAATTTTTTAATTGCATCGACAGTTCGATTTGCTACTTAACTAAATTAATTAATGAAATATTATTTTGCTTGCTACAGCAAGCAACAAACCTTATGGAAACAAAAGACTTAAGAAACAAACTTCCAGGCATGAAACCAACTTCACGTATGAAATACATTTAAACAGTCACAGAGCATCTTATCCTACTTTTTTATTTATTTGCTTTGCAATTTTGTAATTAAGCGAGTAATTGATTCACTGTTGCTAGCCTTAGGATTGTAGGGTCCTTTACTTTGACTCTGGAAATCCCTATAAGAACCTGCAGGCTCATAATTGACAATGTCATAGTCGTCGTCAACGATAGATGAGCGTCCTCGGACAAGGGAAGAACAGCACAAACAATCTGACCAAGGCTGGATGAAGGGAGCACGGTAAGTCTGCTTAAATTCCAGAGGGAGAAACTCAATATGAATGTTGGGGTCATTACAGGGCATTGAATTATGAGTAATCAAGCAAGGCGTATTGGTCTTGGACACCTTGCTAATGATTTCTACAGAAGCTGCAAGGATAAGAAAGAGGAGGAGACTGTCCTTCATCTGCTAGCTACATGCCAGGTACATTCTTAAATGCTTAGATGCTAACTATATGAGTAATCTGGAGCCTGGCAGTCTAAATCGCTTAATTAGGAGCTCCCAGTGGTTGCGAGATCACTAAATAACGAAAAACTGTGGTAACAAAATGGGCCATATGTGTCCTAAGTGTCCTAAATGTGTCTCTTAGATGGTCACCTCTACATACTTCACTCCATCTGATCACCTTACTATGCACACCACTTTTATCCGACCGAGAATGTCATACAACTCTCATGTAGGGAATACAACCCGAATAAAAGTTCTTTTAAGCCTCTTCAAACGCGCGTACAGAAAAGAGCGAAAATGCTCATTAATGATGGCATTGGTATCCAACTCAATGTGGATGCTACTACAACGGCTTCTGCTGTCGCGCAATAAAGGAACTTGTGCCCGATAATCATATATTTATACGTAGTATTCCTCTTTCTCGCAAAGCACATCCATTTATGGTTGAATGGTCGGTGGACTGCACCACGCATTATATGATACGTATTTCATCCGCATTATGCTCGTAGAAATGTATCCTGTCACTTACGATACAGGCAGATTTATAACTAACGTCCATAAACACTACTCCGTCTTTTCTTCTTCCTTAAGCCTATTTTCCTAGACTATCCAATACAATTCACTTATTTGATTAAGGGCTATTGCCTGAGTGTTAATGGATCTATCTTCGACCTTCTAAAGGGTGTTTTTATAGAGGTATATAACTTTATGTTGCAATAAGAAAACGATGGATTATTCGATTGACATGAATTTTGTTTATCCGAAAGATAATCTTGTGGCATTACATTTTAAATATGATTTCTGGCATATGACCGCCACGGATGGCGCGGATGTAGTCCAATCTGGACGTCCAATATTCGATGACTTTTTCCAACATTTGTGGCCGTATATCGGCAATAATACGGCGAATGTTGTTTTCCAAATGGTCAAGCGTTTGTGGCTTTACCGCATAGACCAATGACTTTACATAGCCCCACAGAAAGTAGTCTAGCGATGTTAAATCACAAGATCTTGGAAGCCAATTCACAGGTCTAAAATGTGAAATTAGGCGGTCACCAAACGTGTCTTTCAATAAATCTATTGAGGCACGAGCTGTGTGACATGTTGCGCCGTCTTGTTGAAACCACATCTCCTGGACATCATGGTTATTCAATTCAGGAATGAAAAAGTTAGTAATCATGGCTCTATACCGATCACCATTGACTGTAACGTTCTGGCCACCATCGTTTTTGAAAAAGTACGGACCAATGATTCCACCAGCCCATAAAGCGCACCAAACAGTCAGTTTTTCTGGATGTAACGATGTTTCCACATACACTTGAGGATTACCTTCACTCCAAATGCGGCAGTTTTGTTTGTTGACGTAGCCATTCAACCAGAAGTGCGCTTCATCGCTAAACAAAACGTAGTGCGCGATACGTTTTCCGCACATAACCATTATTTTCGAAATAAAATTGCACTATTTGCAAGCGTTGTTCAGGCGTGAGTCTATTCATGATGAATTGCCAAACCAAACTGAGAATAAATCACTTGACAGCTGTTAAATCGGTCGCCATCTTGAAAAGTAATGCCAACTTAAAGTTCTATACCTCTATAAAAAACACCCTTTATTATGCTGGCAATAAAACTGGTTTGAGTCCGCAAGACTTTGATATACCAAATGGGCATTGGAATCTCAAGGAACACACATTAACTATGAGGCAAAATTGTTTAATTTGAACTTATTAAAGTTACCAGAAATAACAACAACTACAAGAAATCTGTGACAATAGCTTCTTAAGCTAATAACTTCTGCAAATACGATTATCAATTGCAAAAATCAAGGCAAATATTGACAAAAGGGGTTGAGTTGAGGTTGTTGAAACAAATGCAGAAAGTGTTGTTGTAGACGAACATGACAAAAGTTAACAATGCAAGTTCTAGACAATAATATGAGAAAGACTCCTCAATGGAGTGTGTTAATGCCTTAAATACAGAATGAGATTCTTAAATTAACATCAGAAAAGGGCTTGGTAATAATGGGTGATTTTTTAAGAGCTATAGGAACATTTTTCAAAAAAAACATATAATTCAGAAAAATGCATGAAATATTTATTTGAATCGATAGTACGGTCCATATAATTTAATGTTTGAAGATTATTTCATGCAAATGTTGACCGCGACTGCGCCTCAAATAGTCCATCCGCTTAGTCCAATTTTGGCATACTCTTTCCAACATTTAGGCCGGTATCTCACGAATAAATGCTTCAATGTTGTCTTCCAATGCGTCAATTAAAGCGGGCTTGTCTGTATAGACATGAGCTTTAACATCGCCCCACAAAAATAGTCTAAAGGCGTTAAATCGCACGATCTAGGCGGCCAATTGACCGGTCCCGAACGTGAAATAAAATGTTCACCGTACTCCCCCTCAATAAGTCCATTGTTACGCGTGCTGTGTGGCATGTGGCACCGTCCTGTTGAAACCACATGTCATGCAAGTCAAGCTCTTGCATTTTGGGCAAAAAAAAGTTTGATATCATCTCACGGTAGCGCTCACCATTCACAGTTACGTTACGATTCGCATCATCTTTGAAGAAGTACGGTGCAATGATGCCACCAGCCCATAAACCGCACCAAACTGTGACTTTTTCTGGATGCATTGGTAGCTTTTGCAATGCTTCCGGCTGATCTTTACTCCAAAATCGACAATTCTGCTTATTTACGTATCCATTGAGCCAAAAATGAGCTTCGTCGCTGAACACAATTTTTCGATAAAGAAGTGGATCTTCGGCCAACTTTCCAAAAGCCCATTCACCAAAAATGCTGCGTTGCGGTAGGTCGTTCGCCTTCAATTCTTGCACCAGCTGTATTTTGAAAGGTTTCAGCAAAATTTTCCACGTTGTTGAGTAACAGAGGCCCAATTGCTGCGAACGGCGACGAATCGATAATTGATGGTCATCATTGACACTGGCCGATACAGCTGCGTTATTTTCTTCAGTTCGCACTCTACGTAAGCGTGTTGGTGGTATAATGTCCAACAATGTAAATTTGGTGCGAAATTTAGTCACAATAGCCCGAATAGCCGCTTCAGTGGGCCGACCATAAAATAGAAGAAGAGGGCGATGAACTTTTTTAACAGAGCACGCATTTTGATAATAAAATTCAATGATTTGCAAGCGTTGTTCGTTTGTAAGACGATTCATGGTTAAATTATAGACCAAACTGAAGATGTTTGACAGTGAAACAAAACACGAAACGTGCGTGAGCTGTTTAAACCAGTGTTGCCAAAAAGATAATAGCTAAAAAATCACCCTTTACAACAAATACAATTTATAAGACATAAAAACCAAAGTAACGTGTTTAATTATAATATTTACCAATAGGGAAACCTTCCCCTTACTTTTGTAAAAATTTTTTTCTTTTAATTCAAGGCTTGGGAATGGCATGTCAAAGTAAAGTGGGCAAAGATTAAATACCTGAGTAATTTAAGACCTTATTTGGTCTACTAACACAGCATATATGCATGATATACAGACATACAAACAGATACATACTAACCCCCATATAAACAATCATAAAAATATTCCAGAGATTGTCTCCTTTCCTCTTCGATGTCATTTCATCATTTCATTCCCACCTAAATATAGACCAAGTGCCTGTATAGAGAATTAACAACAAGTCTTCGATTTATTTTGCCTTGTTTCGTAAATGGACTTTGTGAACATATTTAAGCGTTTAACAACTGCAATTATTTGCAACATTTTATAAAAGCGTTGAAAACCTTTTTTTCTTTTCTTAGTTTTAACGTCTCTTCATGTATTCGTTTGTTTTCCGCAAAGCATTGTATTTCTCAGTGACAATGTGTCCGGCCGTCCGTCCATGCGTTCACTATAATAACTATCAGGCCTGTAATGATAAAAAGATGACAACAAACTACGTATGTATGTATCTTTGGACAAGCCAAAGCATAATGTAAAGTGTCTTTGTCTTTGGAATTTCTGAAGCAAATTTAAAAACAAACGAAGGCAGGATAATTTGTGAAAGGCAAAGAAATAAATTCCTCCGCAAGAAAGCATTTGAAAGTAACAAGTGTTTCTTTGTAAAATTGCAAAATTTTTTCGTATTTTAAACAGATTCATGGCAATTCTGAAGGCGATGGCAGCAGGCTAAAGGGAAAGTAATTTTGTTGAAAGCATAAGGAATTTAAAAATTAAAAAATGAGATCCTGCGTGATGTGCTGATTAATTCAAAATGATTCCAATTAGCAAGCTTTTAAGCCAGTTTTTACTGGAGTCAAGATCGGGATTTAGTTCATAAGACAACTAGAAAGCATTCGCCCTGATTTATTGTTTATTCATACCCTAAGAAATTTACAGTGTGGACAAAAATAATGGAGGCAGTTTCTTTACGTTGTAAATTTTGTCTACTGAGGTTCTTTTGATGGAACTCACTGTAAAATTCCATTGTTTCTTTGGGAATAATTTTCTTTGAAGAAATAATAGGAACACTTTCATTGTGTTAAAATTTTTCATTTTGGTCCTTTAAGGAATGTTTGTCGCACTTGTTGCATTTGCATTAATCAACTACACACTACAAAAGAGTACTTATACTACCAAGTGACCAATATACAGTCAAAGAAAAAAGTCTACATATGCACACCTCAGTATGTAGACCACTGCATTTAGACTTTTTCCGTTGATTTTTATCATATTAAAAAAGGTGTTACAGGCAGTTACAACAAAGAATGTTTGAAGACACAGTCAAATAAAAAAAAATTAACCTAGAAATTATTGAAAATAAAACAAAAACATTAGCGGTATATGTAGACTTTTTTCTGTGACTGTATGAACCCCCAAGACCGTTCTAAAGAAGAAAAGACAGTGCAGAGCCTATTCTGTAAAGATGAGACACTTAAATAAGCCATGTAAAGTAGTTTTAAGCGATTTGTAGCAGTGCCCGGGTAGTCTAGTGGTAGTGTTCGATTCCCACCAGAGACTCTGGTCTGTGACACTATGCTGAGCATATGGTCAAGTTATTCCGCTCGCATATAATTCGAATATAATTTGTAATTGTATTGTATTTAATAAATAAATAAATAAATAAGCGATTTGTATTGATAGAATGTAGTGAAGCCCTTAGTTTGCAACTGTACTAAAGGATACGAGACAAAAATGGCCGAATGGCCAAATATTTCGAGGTTAGAAGGACTTTATGGCCTAAAAATATTAAAAACGTTTACAAATTTACATTGTAATGCTTTGAAGGGTTAACAACAGCAATCTCTGTATGTATATAACATTATATCAACAACAACAATAATAATAATAATAAAAAAAACATGATGAAAAAACCTAAAAGAAATTATCGATAAACAGCTAAAACTTGTTAAACGATCAGCTGGTCGTTTGTTTACACACATTCTGTTGTTATTATTGTTTTTGCTGTTGCTGTTGCTGCTGCTGCTTCTTGCCGTTGCCAGTTGTTCTGGTTTTGTTTTGTTTTTGTGCAAATTTTGTAAACAAATCGCAACATGCGCACGTCTATGATGTTACTGCTGCTGCTGCCGATGATGATGACGATGAGGCTGTTGTTATCATTACAGCGTTACTCGTTTGAAGATTGTTTTTTTTTTGTAGTTATTGTTGTTACAGCCAGTCCCGTCAGCCCTACACACATCAGTCATAGTAAGCAACTCGTTTGCTTTTTTTTTTTTTTGTTGTACAACACTTCGCTACACTTTACTTTATTATTTGTTTTGATTATACGTTCTTTGGCATGGCTATGGGTAATGGGTATGGGTATGTGTGTGGGTATGCTTGGCTTGTTGTTTTGCTTTTATTTCAAGACCTGTTGTACTACGATTGACTGACTGCCTGTCTGCCTGCTTGCCAACCTACCCAACTGCTTGCCAACCTTCCGACCAGTCAAACTGCCATGTGCTTACCTACTACTACTCCGACTGAATTAAAGTTTTGAATGCACTGTAATCATCAGCTGTTACTCTGTTGTTAAATGTTGTTGTTGTTGTTTTTTTTTCTCTTGTTATGCCTACTTTTTGTTTAGTTTTGTTTTGTTTAATGTAAACGTTTTTGTTATTATTGTTGTTGCTGTTTTAAGTTAAACAACAATAAAAAAACTAAAATTAACCGGCATGCCAAACAACCATGTGCTACATTTAACCGCTTCTTTCCTAGTTTCCATAATCAACAGCAACAACAACAACAGCAACAGCAACAGCAACAACATTCGCAAATAAGCAAATACAACTGGAAAAACTTCATACTCATGTCTACAAGAAACAACAAGAACAGCATAAGAAAACAAAATCTATATTATAATAGCAAAACAACTATAACAACATAAACCTGATGACAAAAGATTAAAACAACGATGATGACAATACAAATGCAAACTAAAATGTTGTCTTGAATTTCAAGGAAGCAAAAATTACAACATCAATCCATCCATCTATACAAGTAAACAAAGAAAAAGAAAACATCTCTACATACCTACATATACATATATATACGCACAAACATACATACTAATTATAAATGAATAGAAGTGTGTCCAAATTAATAGAAAAAAAAGACAATAATAGCTGCCAGCAGTTTTTAAAACGCCATACTCCCTATCGTTTTTTTTTATCGAATTTCGGCGAAAGGAAACGGGAGAGAGCACTAAGGAAAAACAACAAATATTTGAATTTGTATTCAAGCATACCTACGTACATACATGTGTACACACAGTTCAATATTTCTAATAATAAAGGGAGAAATTTGAAAGATTGAATGAATGTCAGTGGATTCGTGGAAATAAATTAAAAAAGGAGAAGAAAAATTTAAATTATTAGATACGAGATATTGAAGTCGCCGTAGTCTATTAGGTAGTGTGTTGGCTTATTAGACGTAAAGCCAGAGTTCGAGCCCCAGGCCAGACATCAAAACAAAATACAAAAAGTATTTCTTCGGCGACTTCCTCTCAGCAGATTTCTGGCAAAAACTCTGAGAGTAAATAAAATTGCCATGAAAAGATTTCTCAAAAATCTGTCGTTCGGAGTCGACTTCAAACTGTAGGTCCTGCCACTCATGTATAAAATTAACACACACAACATAAGTGGTGTGAGAAACTAGGTCGTAATCCTTACTGAAGGGTTGTAATGACCAATTATGTATGTATGTATGTAGATACGAGATAAGTCGCCATAGTCTTGTAGGTAGTGTGTTGGCTTATTAGACGTGAAGTCACGGTTGAAACCTCAGGTCAGACATCAAAACGAAAATAAAAAAAAAATATTTCATCGATGACTTCCCCTCAGCAGATTACTGGCAAAAACTTTGAGAAGAAATAAAATTGCCATAAAAATTTTCTGTCGTTCGGAATCGACTTCGGAATAGAAACTGTACATCAAACTATAAAATTATAAAATTAACACGCACAACATAAGTGGTGTGAGAAGATAGGTCGTAATCTTGACTGGAAGGAGGCTGTAATGACCAATTATATATGTATGTATGTAGATACGGCAGCTGGGTGCACCCTTGCATTGTCTTGATGCAAAATAAATAGTTTCTTGTCAAACCCAGTTGTTGGCTTTGAAAGTTTTTCCTCCTGACATCGAGTCGTATTTGATTGCTTTGTCCTTTTGCGGAGGGTAGTCGTGCTTGTGCTGACCAACTTCTGTCCTAGTTCGGTGAAACTCGTTCAGTATAAGCACTGCGTCACAATGGACCGCTATGTGTGCCCAAGCGAGCTTTTGGTGTCAAACTCTATACTGCGTGCTGATGGCTTTATAAGCTGATAACTCAGCAATTGGTCATAAGAAATCTACTGTTTGGCATCAGGTTAAGACAGAGTACAATACTTCATCCATATTTTAGTTGAACAACACAAAGAAAAATTGTAACCACAAAGTCATGTTACCAACACCGTCCATGGTCAGAATTGTAGTTGTACAGATCTCAACAGAGAGTCAGGAAGGTTCGATCTCTTCCATACTTATGTATGTGGCCACAACGTTTTACTCAATTAAAAAGCTACAGTGCTTTCGAAATAATCTATCCAGTAATCGCTTGACCTCTGAAACCAAAGAGAATAATATCAAGAAAGAATATTAAAAAGAAAGATCAGGCAATATAACCTACTTTGGTAGGAGACAAACTGCCTTAGTGCTACACACCCAGTGCCAGTACAGCTATTCACCCATTACCAGAACACAATAGATGCTTCTAGGCAAAGACAGAAGAGACCTTAGGATCTCCTGCAATAGACCCAACACCAGCTTACCTGAAAAATCTAAAACAACAACAAGGACGTAGTGTCTAGAGCTGGACAGACAGTTCTTCTTCTTGAATATGAAACTAAATGGAGATTAACACGTTGACTCCACGGAAATTTTCAGAAAACTGGCCGAGCAAGCCAACATTGACTTTTTATTCTTTTCCCAGAAGCCATTTATCGTAACTAGCACTGATATAATACGATTTTATTCGTAGCTACACAAAAATAGCAGATTTAGTGAGTACGTGATAACTCGTAGTTGGCACCCTTAGAAGGGAACACAATCTACGAGTTATTTCGTAGTCGGCAGTCAACGTGTTAAGTTAAAAAGTACAGCGAATTTTTGCAAAACTTGTTAAGTTTTCTTTAGTGAATAGCCTGTATTTCTTTACTTTGTTGCAGTTTCATTAAAAAAAATTTCCCATCTAAACAGGACTACTGCGGTACGTTCTAGAATGATAGGGTTACCATCTTTGCAAATTAATTAATTGTGCAAATGTTCTGATTGTAATGAAGAAGATTTCTTCTCATTGTAACTTAATATGTAGAAAGAAGTCAAGGGGCTGCTAAACGGATTATCTGAAGAGAGATTAAATTCTTTTCATTCTAAAGCTTTTCATTTATTGTTACTATTTACTCTCAACTATATATGTAAACTAATTAAACTGTATTATAAATTAATCTTTTAATCTATTTATTGCAATTTATTTCACAATATTAAATAATTTTCAAATGCTTTTCATTGTAAAAAGTGTTCTAATTAAAGCCGTAACGTATGGTTGACGTAATCTTGTTATTTGGAAAAATTCCATTCGCAACAAAGATTTTATTTAAACCAATAACGGTTGAATATGTATATAAGTACACGTGCATACATATGTATATTAATAAGAGTACATACATAAATATGTAGATATGTATACGTATGTCTAACATATAAAAAATTGCAATTTTTCTCTTACACAGAAACAAGTATTCGCACTCATACTTGACCTTTTACAAGTCTGTCATATACGTCAGACAGACGATATTACACTGAAGTCTGTTGTGAAATGTCAAAAGAATATTTTTAAGTTTGTCTTTTAGTACACACTAGCGATTAAAATCTCATAGGTTAACAGCTATATTTCTAAAAACAAAAACTTAATGTAGACATAGTGTACATATTTATTGATTTACAACTCATGTTTAACAAACACTTGTTAAGGATTTGTATTCAAAAACCTTATTTTAATTAGCCAAGACACACTTTTACTTGTTAATGTCTGCAATAACAATATTTATTGTCACTGCTTGTCACTGTTGTCACTGCTTGTCATTGTTGTCAGTGCTTGTCATTATTGTCACTGCTTGTCATTGCTTGTCACTGTTATACTAGTGATGCATTACAACAAATACTTTCTTTTGCCCATCAAAGGCATTCATAAAAGGGTCTTGATAATTTATGTACCCGATTATCCGATTGAAGCGTTTATAAAGGTTTCAAAACCAAAATTCGTTAGTTTATCGTCAAGATATTTCCCAAAAGGTGGTCAAAATTTATCGCAAAAGCATCCACTGCTGCAACCATTCCAGAGGCATTCATTTCATGACATTGTATTGCGTACATAATAGCAAGTTCCAAGCATTATTATGCAATAAAAGTTTCATCTCAATAAAGACTTTATGTCTGATTTGTTAACCATAACTTTTGAAACCGAAATCTGGATAACCAATCTGGACCAAAATCTGGATATTAGTTGGGTTGAAAGCTTCATAAGGCAGGAGTGCATCGCAGTGGCACTATTTTTCAAAAAAGTGTCCAGTTGCTTGCGTACGCTGACGACATTGACATCATAGGGCGTACCAAGCGAGATGTTACTGCTGCCTTTAGTGCTATTGAACGCGAGTCTACCAAGATGGGTTTGGCAGTAAATGAGGGCAAAACAAAGTATATGTTATCGACGAGTCGAGACGCGCGGCGTATTGATTCTCAGATTACGGCTGATAACTATACTTTTGATTCGGTCAAGGAATTCATCTATCTTGGCTCCGCCGTTACCACCAGAAACGATGTCAGTCTGGAGATCAAGCGCAGGATCTGGATTTGCTGGAGGAAGCGCGAACAGGTGCTACTATGGTCTCAATAGGCAATTGAGTAGCAGAGACCTCTCTCGTACGACAAAACTAACACTCTACAAGAGACTCATCCTACCTGTGCTTATTTATGGCGCAGAGGCATGGACCCTATTAAGTACAGATGCAGCGGCCTTGAGAGTGTTCGAGAGAAAAGTACTGCGCAAGATCTTCGGTCCAGTGCGAGTTGGCGATGATTTCCGTATTCGATCCAACAGTGAGCTGTATGAGCTCCTCAACGACATAGACGTTGTACAGCGTATTAATATCCAGCGGCTGCGCTGGCTCGGCCATGTCGTTCGAATGGAGGAGGATGCTCCAGCGAGACGGGTATTTGATGCGGGAATCTGCGGAAGTCGGCGAAGAGGACGACCTTGCATCCGTTGGAAGGACCAAATCGAGGAAGCCCTGTCATCGATTGGTGTGACCAACTGGCGTAGGCGCGCACGAAGCAGAGGCGCCTGGAAGGATGTGTTGCGGCAGGCCGAAATCCGATAAACGGGTTGTTATGGCCAATTAAGTAAGTAAGAAAGCTTCATAATACGGTGTATGACTTCAATATTATTAAAACTAAAACTACTTAGAAATTAATTAATATCGCCTTTCTGTTTAAAGTAGATTTAAAGTAGGTTTAAAGTAGGGTTAAAGTAGGTTTAAAGTAGGGTTAAAGTAGGTTTAAAGTAGGGTTAAAGTAGGTTTAAAGTAGGTTTAAAGTAGGGTTAAAGTAGGTTTAAAGTAGGGTTAAAGTAGGTTTAAAGTAGGTTTAAATTAGGTTTAAAGCAGGCATATTTTAAGTTTATAGTAAACTCATAGAGGTTTACATAAATACATACATAATTGGCCATTACAACCCTTCAGTCAGGATTACGGCCAAGCTTCTCATATCAACCATGTTGCGTGTGTTAATTTTATACATGAGTGGCGGGACTTACAGTTTAAAGTCTACTCCGAACGACAGATTTTTAAGAAACTTTTCATGGCAAATTTTATTTTCTCTCAGAGTTTTTGCCAGAAATCTGCTGAGAGGAAATCGCCGACCTAGGGTTTGTACCGTGGCCTTACGTATAATAAGCCAACACACTACCTACTTCTGTTTAAAGTCGATTTAAAGTAGATTTAAAACAGGTTTAAAGTAGGTTTAAAGTAGATTTAAAGTAGGTTTAAAGTAGGTTTAAAGTAGGTTTAAAGTAGGTTTAAAGTAGGCTTAAAGTAGGCTTATTTTATGTTTGTAATAACCTTATAAGAGGTTTACTAAGTAAATAATCGTTTTTCAATCCAATCTATACCCAAATCTTAAGCAAATAACACTTAACGATAAGTAAATTCGGCAGTAGACCGTTCCAGTGTTGCCAGTAGGATGGTATAGGTTAAGGAACTTTTCTTAATAAAGCTTTAAAAATCTTTTAAATCAAACTCTGTTTAACTCAAGTACTGTAATACACAAAATAAATTATAAAACTTTCTTTCTAAGAAGTTCAATATTGCTTAAGCAGCCTTCAGGAATGCTTAAGTAGCTTTAAGGAATGCTTAAGTAGCCTTAAGGCGTGCTTAAGGAGCCTTAAAGAAAACTTAAGCAGTACTTACAGATTCATTAAGTTTAAGAACTTTTATTCTAGCACAGTGTCGTTAAAATAGTGTCAGTTTAAGTTTATATGCACGACTCAAATATGCTGTACAGAAAATCTAAAAAAAAAAGAAAAACTCAACTTAAAAAGCGTAAATTTTTTTCTTAAAGTATCTTTTACGTTTTAAAAGTATGTTTTTGCGTTGGCGCACAACTAAAATGCAACAATCAACTGACAACTGCTTGCAAAAAAATTTTAACGATCTACAATGTTTTTCTGAAGGTGAAGACATTACTGACTGCTATGAACGCCCTACACAATGCAAAATTTGAGATTTTTAATAAAAATGTTTACAATTTTCTCTTCTAAGAGAATTCATTTACAATTGTAGAGAATTTCAGGATTAGGAAGTATGGAAGTATGGAAGTAGCGCCTTCTCAGCCAAGGTATATTACCTTTCCTATTCAGTTATAAAAGTGTGTTTTAGCATGAGTATCTGGTATACAACATAGACATACTATGATACGAGATAGTAAAACATGCTTAAAACAACAAACCTCTACAATAAACAACAATAACACAGTGAAAGAAACAGAAAAAAAAAGAACGCGATGAAAATACTACAACGCTTGAACATGTTAAATGAATTACAGACACATGAGTCTCAAATGTTTATGGCAAGTATGTATGTGCTCGTAGATATTTATTACAAAAATTTATTTCGTTTTTATTTTGCGTTTTTTGTTTTGTTTTTTTTTCAATTAATTTCGCATTGTGGTAAATTATTAATTCAAAATCAAAAACCATGGCTGTAACCAGACATACCGTGAGGTATGCAATTATAATGTTTTCCAATTTGTTTACAATAAAAATTTTAATTTCCAATAAGCACAATACAATCCATAACTCCATGATATTTAAATTATATAAACAACAACAACAAATACATTTGAAATGCTTTAGTGCATCTTGTAGCAATTTGTGTTCACTTAAAAAATCTGAATTTAATCAGCCACAGATCTATAGAACAACGTATTTAACGGTTCTGCAAGGTCTTCGTCACCATCAGATGGTGTGCCAAACTCAAATTATCAGAGTTAAGAACCAGGAGATAAAAGTCTCAGAGACCACCACTCATTACATTACATATTACGTTGGTATGAAACAAGAAGGCCGTTTAAGAACGCCCTCCATTGCTTACCATCTTGCCTGGATGTTAATGTGGATCAAATTTTTTCAACAGAAACGAGAAAAGAATTTCAAACACAAACTCAAGGATTTGAATTTGTTTATATTCCTTCTCGTTCCTTTTTAATAACATATTACAGCCAAAAATCGTGTTCTTCAACTCCTTATGATTTCTTTGCTTTATTCCACTACCATTAAACAAATATTTCCAGCTCAAATAGGAATTGAGGTACTGTGGCAAGTTCTAGAACGTTAGGGTTGCCAGCAGGCGTTATCTAAAACAACCCTAGCAATAAAAAAGTATTCAAATATTGTTTCGGTATAGTGCTGATGAACTTTGTCCATTGCGTTTAAGATAAAAAGATGGTTACGGATCTTACTTCCTTGTTTATGTAGTACACTCTGGGTTAACAATGGGCTTCGAGGATATTGCAAGCTGAACTAGCAAGTTTCTGTTCTAGAAAGAGAAAATTATGCTGAAAGGCCAACGAATAGAATCTGTAAAGAACTGCTTTTGTTATTTATAAAGGGTTACGGGTTAATTGGCCTTAACATCGGCCTGCCGCAACACATCCTTCCAGGCGCCTCTGCTTCGTGCGCGCCTACGCCAGTTGGTCACACCAATCGATGACAGGGCTTCCTCGATTTGGTCCTTTCAACGGATGCAAGGTCGTCCTCTTCGCCGACTTCCGCAGATTCCCGCATCAAATACCCGCTTCGCCGGAGCATCCTCCTCCATTCGAACGACATGGCTGAGCCAGCGCAGCCGCTGGATATTAATACGCTGTACAACGTCTATGTCGTTGAGGAGCTCATACAGCTCACTGTTGGATCGGATACGGAAATCATCGCCAACTCGCACTGGACCGAAGATCTTGCGCAGTACTTTTCTCTCGAACACTCTCAAGGCCGCTGCATCTGTACTTAATAGGGTCCATGCCTCTGCGCCATAAAGAAGCACGGGTAGGATGAGTGTCTTGTAAAGTGTTAATTTTGTCGCGCGAGAGAGGTCTCTGCTACTCAATTGCCTATTGAGACCATAGTAGCTGCTGTTGGCGCTTCCTCCAGAAGATCCAGATCCTGCGCTTGATCTCCAGACTGACATCATTTCTGGTGGTAACAGCGGAGCCAAGATAGATGAATTCCTTGACCGTATCAAAAGTATAGTTATCGGCCGTAATCTGAGAATCAATACGCCGCGCATCTCTACTTGTCGATAACATATACTTTGTTTTGCCCTCATTTACTGCCAGACCCATCTTACTAGACTCCCGTTCACTTGGTACACCCTATGACGTCAATGTCGGCAGCGTACGCAATGCCATTGCCATGCACTCCCGCTTTTCGCAGAACACTCTCCATGACGAAGTTGAAGAGGTCGCATGTTTTATAAAGACAAAAGCTTATACACAGACACAAACAGCAAAAGGCAGTGAAGCGTCTCACAAATATCCAAGCGAACGGAGCTTAGAGTATTAAACTCAAGTATACAGTTCACACATAGAAGATTCAGTATCTTGAGGACATTGTTTTCCAACGCAAAACCCCAAAAGCCTTGGAGTGGGATATTAATGTAACAGACTTTTCTCACAGATCTTCCTTAGAGGCAGGGCTTTTTAATCATGTATAATAATAAAGCCTACTCTGTTGTACAGAATAGAAAATACTCTTGAGAATTATAGACTTGGTATCGAATCAACTGCTTTAATAAGACAGCAAGCAAACTGCTGCTTACCCAACATCATGTGTATAGTGAGTGGCTTGAATCTCGAATAACCCAGTGTTACATAGCTAGTGCCAGTATTACATATAATCCCCTTTCTAATAGCAGAATCTGCAGGTACTTGTATTGGAGATTTGGCTTGTTAATCACCAAGTAAGTGTCCTCAAAATTTTTTTGTTCAATTTCGAAACAAATCGGTCCAATGTCATTATTACTACTGTTTTATTATTTACGATTTGCGTTATATTATTACGATTTGGATTTATTATTGGAAGTCGCTAGCCAAGGTTGAAACAAATTACTGTTGCGAAAACAAAATATTGTGGAAGTATAAAGCCGTAGTCTAGTAGGTAGTGTGTTGGCTTATTAGATGTAAAGCTAGGGTTCGATCCCCAGGCCAGACATCAAGACAAAATACAAAAAGTATTTCTTCGGCGACTTCCTCTCAGCGGATTTCTGGCAAAAACTCTGAGTGAATAAAATTGCCATGAAAAAGTTTCTCATAAATCTGTCGTTCGGAGTCTGATTTTAAACTTGTAGGTCCCGCCACTCATGTATAAAAATTAACGCACACAACATAAGTCATGTGAGCAACTAGGACGTTGTACAATGGGTCAATTCGACCTCCGGGTATTGTACTTGTCTTAATTGACAAGTACACGTTCTCTAACCTAACCTAACCTAAGCTAAGCAATGAAAGAAAATATAAAACAATAAAAAAAAAACACAAGAAAAGTATGAAAATAGAATTAAACAAATATCAAATTACAATAACAAAACTATATAAAAAAGGCCTTAAACGAAGAAAAGAAGTTAACATTACAATAACAAATCTACAGTACTGTTCTAGAAGTTGCCAAACAGAAAAGGAATGACATGCATAGCGAAAAGTAACATTGCCAGTGAGAAATACGACGTAAATATATGGTTTTAATATTGTAAAATGTTATCGATTGAATTTTGTAAGAGAATAAGAACAGTAAACGAATTTATTTTATTAAAACATCCCAATCATCGAATGTAAGAGAAATACATGGTTTTTAAAAGGTAAAAACAGAACACCGTAGCCCTTAGAAGAAAACCTTTGCCTAAGAAGCTCAGCAATATAGGCTGTTGCTGTGGAAACACTATTTATTGGAATTTCCAGAAGAATATCTTCAGCCCCTTTGGATGATGGCGAACCTGTTTAAGCCATCATTTCATTCTAATGTGCTAATTATCCATTATAAATTACAAAGCTATATAAAGTGCCAAAGATTTCCAATAATTTTTAATGAATTTCGTTTTTAGTTCTGTTTTGATTTTTATATGATACTTCCTTCCACAAGTAAATCTTTTCTTTTTTCATGCAATACTTATACAATACGTTACCATAAGATGCGATACACAAAAGTCATGAATGTCTTAAATCTTAAGGCAACAAAACACAAACAATTCAAAAAACGAAAAAGGCCAAATATTGTAAGTTTTCAAACTTAAAAGAGTTATTGTTGTACCAACCAAGAGGTGAAGTCTTCTTTTAGATAAAAAGAAAAAAAAAGAACAGCATAAAGCAACTAAGCAAGCTGAGGTAAAAAAAGGTACCAAAGTAGAGGTAATAAAACAAAAGAATAAACATTTATTCGTGTTCAAATAAATTGTTTTTTATTTCTCCCCCCCCCCTTTTTTCAATAACAATAAAGGCTTGAAAAAAGGCATGAAAATAACCAAAAAAAAACCAAACTGACAATAACATAAACACACATTTAAAAAAATAGTAGAGTGGAATGGAGTGGAGTTTGGTGGAAAGGAGCAGTGTTGCCCATTTGCTGGTTACAATAATTTGTTATGAAATAAAACTAAAGAATAAATTAAGATTACCTTCAAGCCTTTTATTCTTTCTTTAATTCATGAAATTTATGAAATTTGTTTACATTTTTCAGAGTTTAAAGTAAACTGTGTTTTAGGCAACACTGGTTGGTAAGAAACGTTAACAAGAAAACTAAAATAAAGAGAAAAATAAAACAAAACAAAACAAAAAAAGAAAACATAACATAACACAACACAAACAAGACGAAAACTAAGAAACAACATCAAAAAAAAGATAGACAACGAATAAATGTTTAAAATGTTTAAGAGCAAGCCATAAATACATACCTACATGCATACATAAATACATACATACATACATAGATACGGGAGTATAGAAAACTTCAGCTGAGATGCTGTGTGTATACAATAAAATAAATACGCACATAATATTCTATAAAGTCATAACGGAAAGAGCAACTGAAACAAAGAGACAGAGAGACAGAGACAGAGAGGAAGAAATATATGAGAATTGCAGACATTAATGCTCTCAAACATATACATAAGCCTTTCACTAATACCCTGACAATAATAGTTTTGCAAAAAAACAGCAAAAACGAACGAACGAACGAAAAAAAGTAACAAAACAAAACCAAATCAAACTAAACTAAACTGAAATAAAGTTAAACTCAATGCAATATTATATCAAGCCAAGACACACACTCACATACATTCATACATACATACATAACATTTCAAATAACATACAGACAGCATACACAGACACACAGCCACAGAAAAGCTAAGAAATGAGCACGAATGCAAGATCAGATCACCTTTTGAATGCCTCATGCAGACCTCCATGCCATAGTTTGCCATCAAACCGAAAACCAAATAAACAAAAAAAAAAAAGAAATAAAAGAGACACGAGCACAAGTTACCAGCACTTTAACGAAATTAAAGAAACAAAAAAAAAACAACAACGGATCGCCAACATTATTTACAAAGCCCTCTTCCCCCGGGGGGTTAACTCTAAGCTTACAAACCAAAAAACGACATGCCACAATGCATAGCAAAAACACAGGCAGACACACATATACACATACATACATACACTCGCCTTCAATATAAGAGAATAAGAAGAAGAAGAAGAAGTAGAAAAAAATGATATGAAACAAGGCTGCTGCGACTTGGTCTCGTGGATCATTATGCCAAAGAAAAGTTGATGGCAATAAAAGTAACAAAAACAACAACAACAACAACAACTAACAGAAAAAAAACTTTTGCACAGAATGAATGCATTTTAAGTGCACTTTTAGTATTTACAAAAACCCACACATACACACACACACTCTCTTACAGAGACTTACGAATACAAATAAATTGATTTACATGCACAAAAACAATACAACAACAACAAAAAAAACAAAAAAACATCGAAAAATGCAATCAACTGCAAACAGGGCGTTTAGTCAGTTAGTCAGTCAGCCAGCCACCACTCTCGCATGCTTTCATTATGGTTGCCAATAACCATATAACAAAAGACTTAAGACACATGCGCGGCATTAATAAAAAAAAAAAACTAAAAACAACGCCAGACACCCATTATTCTTAACATTTTGAGTTGCTGCTTGCCGTTTATCTTTTTTTTTTATTTTATTTTCATTTCATTTCTTTGTTTTTTGTTCCTCAAATTTAACTTTCGAAAGTTCAACAGGAGTCTTAATTTTTGTTATTCTCTTCTTTCTTTCTTTCTTTCTTTTTTTGGCGTTTTTTGTGAGATTTTTTTGAGATTTTTATTTGTTGTTGTTTTTTGTTTTAATGCTGTTTTTGTGGTAAATATTTCTGCTTTTCCTTGGCATTCCCAGCACAGCACAGAGGGAATTCCATTTTTACCATGTACAATTAAATTTTATGGAAATTTATAAACTCTTTTGCAATATGTACATGGTGTTGATGTTGTTGGTGTTGTTGTTGTTGCACGGTTTAAAACAGCTTTCTTCCAGCAAAACAAAACAAACCAAAACTTTTAATTAAAAAATCTCAGCAGCCAAAACAAAACAAAAAAAATCTTTTGATTACAAATAATAATAAAACAACAACAGCAGCAGCAACAACAACAAAATTAGCAAAAGAAAAAAATAGCCAAAAAAAAAAACGAAAATAAAAACAAAATAAGTCAAGTATGGTATGAATAGCTCAAAAGCTAAGAAAGATCCAAAATATCACATAAACTACACATAAACTGGGCAAATTAACCCATTATGGTTTCAACTTTATGTTCATGTTCTAAGTATTTAAAACAAACATTTCTTAACCTCCTTTTGAGAAGGCGGTATGGTTAAAAAACTTGACTAAAAACCCAACTAAGTGATGTTCCAAATTGGCAGAAGACGTTAAACAATTCAACACGGTTTTGGGGGGTTAAAGTGCCTTAATTCCACCCCCAAGCAAATGGTGTTTCAATTCCGAAGAAGGCAAAATAATTTTCATCATGGTTTTTAAACCAAATTTAAAAAATTAAAAGACCTGAACTCCTGAACTCAAGTCGCCGTAGTCTAGTAGGTAGTGTGTTGGCTTATTAGACGTGAGGCCACGGTTCAAATCCCAGGTCAGAGATCTCTAACAAAACGAAAATTGATCAAGATTTCTTGATTTCCTTCCACTCTAGCACCATCCTTGTAATACTGTTCGGCTTAGCCCTGTTAGTTAGCAAATCCACTTCCAGATCTTCTAGTTTGTTGCTAATTTTCAATTCTATCCAGGATTATGTTGAGATCGTAAACTCGATTAAAATGTGGCCACACGAATATGGAAGATATAGAATCGTCTTGGCTCCCAGTTGAATCTCTACAACTGGAACAATTGGGAAATATTGGCGATTAGGTGGTACCAACATGGCTTAGTGGCTTCAATTTTTCTTACTGTGGCCTTTCGCCATGGTCTAGTAGGTAGTGTGTTGGCTTATTAGACGTGAGGCCTCGGTACAAATCCCAGGTCAGGCATTTCCAACAAAACGAAAATATGAAAAAATATTTCTTCGATGGCTTTCTCTCAGCAGATTTCTGGCAGAAACTCTGAAATTGCCTTGAAAAGTTTCTCAAAAATCTGCAGTTCGGAGTCGACTTTAAACTGTAGTTCCCGCCACTCATGTATAAAATTAACACACACAGCATAAGTGATGTGAGAAGCTAGGGGGTAATCCTGACTAAAGTGTTGTAATGACCAATTATGTATGTATGTAACTACAGAACTGAAGTCGCCGTAGTCTGGTAGTTAGTCTGTTGGCTTATTACATGTGAAGCCACGGTTCAAACCCCAGGTCAGACATTAGAACGAAAATATGATAAAATATTTCCTCAGTGACGGTGACTCTCAACAGATTTCTGGCAAAAACTCTGACAGTAAATAGAAAATTGTCATGTAAAGCTTCTCAAAAAATCTGTTGTTCGGAATCGAGATTGGTCCTGCCACTCATGTATAAAATTAACACACACAACATAAGGGATGTGATAAACTAGGTCGTAATCCTGTCTGAAGGGTTGTAATGACCAATTATATATGTATGCTATGTATGAAGTCCTGAGTTATGACACATAATTAGAATAGAATGGAAAAGCCACCTCTAAAGAAGGAATGGGACTCAAGCAATAAAGTTTCTCATCACTCTAATCAATATAACAACTTAATATATTTCCATAAAGACGTTCCTTTTGGAGACCTGTACCACTAGAGCAATCGCTTGTTTAGCTGGATAAAAGGGAAAAAAAGTTAGGAAAACTGGAAAAAAGCAAAGAAATCTTTGTAACGTTTCTCTAATCACAAAATGTTGTTCTTATGTTTCGCCTTTAACTTAAATATTTTCATAGATTAGGCCTTCGATAGACTTTCAATTGAAAATTAGTGGAACAAATTCTTTAATCATAATCCTTGTATACTCCACTACATTTCCATTTATTCCTTTCTTACTCCTTTGCGCTACTCGTAAAGCCACAATACAGATAAAGGTACTTTAAATCTACAATAGATTTAACGCAGGTTTATGAATCAAATATTTAATGACAGGTTTTCCAAGGAATTTCTCTTAATTAAGGTTTATAAACCTGTTGTAAACTTTACTGAATATGATTGTAAAACTACAGTAGAATTACAAAAGATTTATTGATCGTTTTTGATGACACCTTAAAAGACTTAGGGCCATTATTACAACTTGCCGTTAAACTTGGGTTTAGTTAAAGGTACCTTTAGCTAAAGGGAACTGTAAAGTTACCTTTAACTTATTTTCGTTATTATAACTTACAGATAAAATGTTTCAAAAATATGGCAGTGCCGAAGCAATGTCGATAATACTGCTCAATTATACAAGTTTTTTCTTAACGCAGTGGCAACCGCGGGCTTCGTTTTATGTTGTATATGCTCATTTTGTTTAAATTTGAAGTTGCCATAATGAAAATAATATATAATATGGCAAGTTCAAACATAAAGTGACCTTTAAATGTTAAAGGTAAGATGATCCTCCCTTTATCTTATTGGGTACTCATAATAACGAAAAACAATTTATCTGCACGTTAAAATCCTTCCTTTAGTTAACGGCAAGTTGTAATAATGGCCCTTTGAATAAAAAATCTAAAGTAGAGTTAACATAGGTTTATGATTCAAATTTTTAAGCACAAGTTTTCTAAGGCATTTCTCTTAATTAAGGTTTATAAAGCTGTTGTTAACTTTTCTGAATATATGTAAATATAAGTTTACAGTAGACTTACAAAAGGTTTATTAATCGTTTTTGATGACAACTTTAAAGGCTTAAAGACTTAAAACTTTAAATAAAAAATCTAAAGTAGAGTTAACGTGGGTTTATGAATCAATTTTTGAATGGCAAGTTTTCTAATGAAATTCTCTTAATTAAGGTTTATAAAGCTGTTGTAAAATTTTCTGAATATAAATGTTAGTTTAAAGTAGACTTACAAAAGGTTTATTAAACAAATAGTCGTATTTGATGACAACCTTAAAGAATTTCTCTTAATTTAGGCTTGTAAAGCTGTTGTAAACATTCTTTAATACGGCTGCAAGCTTTTAGTAGACTTATAAGAGGTTTACGAAGTCGCCGTGGTCTAGTAGGTAGTGTGTTGGCTTATTATACGAAAAGCCAGGGTTTGAGTCCCAGGCCAGACATCAAAATAAAATACAAAAAGTGTTTCTTCGGCGACTTCCTCTCAGCAGATTTCTGGCAAAAACTCTGAGAGTAAATAAAATTGCCATGAAAAGTTTCCCAAAAATCTATCGTTCGGAGTCGACTTTAAACTGTAAGTCCCGCCCCTCATGTATAAACTTAACAAACACAGCATAAGTGCTGTGAGAAACTAGGTCGTAATCCTGACTGAAGGGTTCTAATGACCAATTATGTATGTTATGTATGTATGTATAAAAGGTTTACTAAGTAAATAATCACAGAATTATTACAACAGGAAAGTATTTTCCTTAATAACGGCTTGTAAAACTGTTGCAAACTTTTGTCAAAACTGAAACCAAAAAAATTTCAGCAAAAGCTTACTAGTTACCCATGTATTTAATGGGTTAATTCAACAAATGAGGCTAACATGCAGAAATTTAACAACAAATTCATACATACAAACACACACAGATATACTATGTTTATGTATGTATATGTGTACAGACATACCTTTACTGAAACCAATAAATGAAGCACAGCATTGGCAACAACAGTTCCGGCTTGATAGAGAGAGGTTAGCAGAAAAAGAAGTAGAAAAATGGTAAATAATCTAATTGTAATAATAAAAAACCAGCAACAACAACAAAATAAAACAATTTTTTTTGTTTTTTCAGAAATAAATAAAAACAAGAAGAATAACAATCAGTATCATAATAATAAAAAAAGAAAAAGAAAAGAAAACAGAAGAGGTGGATGGTGAAGAAGTGGATGGCAGAAAAACAAAAAAAAAAATTTTTTATAAACATTTTATTTGAAATGATGGGTTACAGTGATGTTCAATAGAATAGAAACATGCTTTAACCTACACAGTTGACAGTTGATTAAATCCATTGAGAATAGAAAGACAATCAGTGAAAAAAAAATATTATGGGCACGAATTAAACTTGATCAAGGTGAAGTTGTTATTAATTTCCATGAACAATACCGTAAAACTCACCGAAATATGCGAAAAAGTAGCCTCAAAAGGATTGACTACTGCAACCAATCCAAAGGGGGTCATTTAAAGGGCATTATAAGTCGTATATTATATATATTATTTATTCTAAAATCGTATGGAACTGTGTCTGTCAGCTTTGTTTTTAGCTCTTTGTTGGTTCTTAGATCTTGTGGGAATTCAAGACAACGAATTGGCAGCTAAGCTTGCAAAAGAAAAGCTTTCTTGCCTCTGATGGGGAGTGGAGAGCGAAGAGCAAAAAAAAGGGGAGGCGAAGACTCTACATAAACCAAATGTCTTTGAGACAAGAAAATTCATTTATGCATCAGATTATAGCCTGAGGATAGCAAAGGCCCCTTTGTGGGCGCACTGTATACATAAAGAACTACTTGGTCAGAATACAGATCTTTTTAGGCCGAATATGTGTATCCTGTAATGAGAAAAACGAATTAAAAGACCATGAATACATACATAATTGGCCATTACAACCCTTCAGTCAGGATTACGGCCTAGCTTCTCACACCACTCATGTTGTGTGCGTTAATTTTATACGTGAGTGGCGGGACCTACAGTTTAACGTCGACTCCGAACGACAGATTTTTGAGAAACTTTTCATGGCAATTTTATTTACTCTCAGAGTTTTTGCCAGAAATCTGCTGAGAAGGAAGTCGCCGAAGAAATATTTTTTTTCATATTTCATTTTTGATGTCTGACCTGGGATACGAACCCGGGCTTTACGAATATTAAGCCAACACACTACCTACTACACCATGAATATGCAGCATTAATATCTATCAGGAGGAAACAAATGAGTACTTATCAAGTACTGGGCAGAGAGTTATCTCTACTGACACCGAACAACTTTCTAATGTTCATGCAGGCAACAGGATTGAGGTAAACATTATTGGGATACCATGTAGAGATTGAGAACAACACAGTAATTCGTGTGGTAGCAGTGATCGAGCGCCTCTACACACGGCAATAAAAGTAATGGAATAAATTTTACGTATGCACACTTCTAATGTACGCCTGGTAAGCTTTGTCACTAAAGGTAGTACCACTAGAAGAGCCCATGAGCTACACACAATTACTAAAGTATACATACGGTTAAAAAATTTCAGAAATTTCTTAACTAATCCGTTTTCGTTGAAAATCTTTATAGTGTCCTTGATGTTAAGACGGTCTTTTGCATTGGTTAAAAAATTTCTGAAATTGAACTGAATTGTGGCCCTGCACAGGCCCACAAAGGTATGCATCCGATTTACAAATTTCACAAATTTCTGAACCAAAGCAAAAGACCGTCTTAAAATCGAGCAAAGTTGTCAGACAATTACAAATATTTTCAACGAAAACGAATTGGTTAAAAAATTTCTGAAATTTGTTATCCGTATGTATACTTCTGTGGCTATGTGTATATACCCTGATTATCCGCCTAATATTAAGAAATTTCGAGGGCTTGAACAGATCCAAGAATGTGACCTGGTCACAAACAAAAGCTAATGAAGAGACTCCAAAAAGAAGAGAGATTACATGGCAAAATAATATTTATGATTGGAACAATTATAGCGGAGACACAAACCTTTTATCAGCTTCAATACATGCAGAACTAAGATCACATAGCAGATAGATAGCAGATTAACACCGTATTCTCTAGTTATAGAGTGAATTTAAAATTATATCTGTAGCGGGTGGACCACCAATCGGTTTAAATTTGAACCATCGGATACTGCGAATCTGACAACACTTATATACATCATACATAATTTGGTCATTACAACCCTTCAGTCAGGATTACGACCTAGCTTCTCAGACTACTTATGTGTTTTTTGTGTGTTAATTTTATACATGAGTGACGGTACCTAAAGTTTAAAGTCGGCTCCGAACGATAGATTTTTTGAGAAACTTTGCATGGCAATTTTATGGCTTAGAGTTTTTGCCAGAAATCTGCTGAAAGGAAGTCGCCGAAGAAATATTTTTTTTATATTTTAGTTTTGATGTCTGACTTCGGGTTTGAACCTTGGCTTTACGTCTAATAAGCCAATACACTACATACTAGACTACTGAGACCATATGGCAAAATAATATTGATTGGATCAATTATAGCGAAGACACCAACCTTTTATCAGCTTCAACACTGTATTCCTTAATTAAAGAGTGTATTTCCAATTATATTTGTATGATTGCTTACTTATAGTATTTATAATTGGTTTGAAAGGTTAACAGTATTGCTATTTCATTGAACACCACTGTAATAAATTGTTTAGGCCAAATATCAATACCTACGTATACGTTGTGTATACACATAATATCTCACCTAAAAACTATATGCAAGTGTATGTGTATACACATTTCGATAGGAATTATTGTTTTGTTTTGTAAAAAAAAAATAGTTGTTGTTGTTTTTGTTTTTAACAATAATAATAATAAAAGCAGAAACAAAAACAAAAAGAAAACAAAATTTAAAAAAAAGCGCGCATTTAAGATAATCGACATTTTTAATAAAATTAACATGGTGGAGGGGGGTATTGAAAGAAACTCCTTCATTTTGTTATGATGATAGTGATGATGATGATGATGATGATGTTGAGAGAAATAAAAACCAACAATGAACACAATATAATTATAAACTATTAACAGCAAATTGAATGAATGAAAAGAAAGAAAAGAAAAATGTTTAATTTTATTTGATTATTTATTTACAAATAATATTTCTAAACAAATGTGAATGAAGTTACAATGGAATGAAATAAAAATAATAAAATTTGACAGAGAGAGAGAGAGAGAGAGAGACTTACGTAAGCTTTATGAAACCATAATCAAGCAAGATATTGGGTTTCTTTTACAGTTACAGCAGAGCCAGGCAGCAGACGGAATTAAGGTTTTATTTCTTTTATTATTATTATTACTTTTTTATAATGTGATGTTGATTTCTGGCAAACACAATTAAATTAAAAATTTATTTCTTTTATTTTATTTTTTTGTTATTATTTTTTGCACTTTTTCTTTTGTGCTCTGTTTTGTTGTATCTCAAAATACAATACAATACAATAATATTTCAAATAAATTTCTACATTATTTTTCTTTATGCTCTCTTTTTCCTTTCCATTTCCTTTACTCATTCATTCACTCTCTTTTTATCGATCACGCTCTCTATTTTTGTATTTCTTTTGCCAAGTAACACTCACTCACTTGCAAAACAATTGAATTTTCAGATTTCAAACGAAGAAAAAAGGCACTTTTTTTCTGTTTATTGCTTAAATTTATTAAAAATTTATTTTTTTTAATTTAATACTTTATTAATTATTTATTTATATATGTATGTATGTATGTGTATATATATGTATGTAGGTATTATAGTATGGCAGACTTTAACTTTAAATATTTTTTTAAATTTTTATCACATTTATTAACTTAAATTTAAGCTGAGCTGGGATGTTGTAAATAAATTCTCCGTTTTAATAAAAATATATTTATTTTTTGTTTGTTTTCTTGTTTTTTTATTTTCAGTTTAACGAAATCTGTCTATTCCCGCACGAAGTCACTGACGCTTAAACGAATTGTATTGAGCCGCGTTTACTCACAAGCCACTGCACCGTTGGAATTTTTTTTCCTCCTCTTTTTCTGCTTCTTCTTCTACTACTACTACTTTTTACAAACGTATTCCTCCTCGTTGTGGTCGTAAACTATGACGAGGTTGTTTAATATTTCTTTTTTTTCTGATTTTTTTAACATTTTCTTTTAATTATTTTTTGAATTTTTCTTCTCTTTACTGCTGTGTTTTCTATCACTTATTTTATCCAAATTTTATTGGAAAACCATTCATTTTTCGGGGTTTTTTTTCAAATTCTTTTAGTTGGTTGGTCTGGTCTCTATCGATCTATTTGGTTTTGGTCTATTGGGGCTTAAACGTTTTGCTTGATTGGCGTAATAGAAAATGTAAAAAACTTTTTTCTATTGAGAATATATATTTTTCTTCTCGTTGTTGTTGTTGTTTCTAATACTGTTTTAATACTAACAACAATAATAACAACAACAAATTGAAAACAAATTTCAAAACACTAGCACTAGGCACTAGCACTCTTCAATGCAAAAAACACAAACACAAACACAAACACTTGGTAATATCGTGTATAATTTTTCAAACGTATCAGACAGTCATTTACAATTGCATTGAATTTTTGATTTTAAATTTCAATTACATTCAGCATCATTTCATAGAAGAACGAAAAAAAACACTTTTTTATTATTCATCATCTTCGTCATGATGATCAACATGATCATTATTGTATTGATCGTCGTTTATTATGATGAATTTCTTATTAATTTCACTTGATAATTGCATTTCGCTTAACAAAAAACAACCAAAAAAACTTCTTTTATTTACTAATCTTTCCACAAAATTGTTTTAAAAATAAAAAACAAAAACCAAGAAGAAGAAGAAAAAAATACACAAAAATTAATAAGAAATTTCTAATGTTACGAGGGGTACTATAATGTTGCTTGCGCCGAAGGTATGAAAAACTTGTTGTAGATGGTGAACGTTGTTGATGTTAAGGAACGTGCAGAGTAGTTGTCTCGTATACCTACAAATTTCGTTGCTTTATTTTTGTATGCCATTAAGGCTTAGCTCAGTTACTTGCTCTCTCTCTCTCTGGCTCTATCATTGAAAAGTAATAAATACTACCAATACCACTACACTGCAATATTGCATGTGAATTGGTGTATTTTCCTATATTTTACTCAGGTGCCTGGGTTCACATACAGGTGTCACAAGCGTTGGTGTCTTTTATACGTATGAATTGTGGGAGATTTTTGTGTATTTCTCTCTCTTACTCTCTTCGCAACTCAATAGTTGTGTGGTATTATATTGTATGCGTGTGTAATGTGCTGCATACATGTATGTATTTATCAGCATAAGAAAACCATGCAAAGCAAAAGAGCAAAATAAAAACCAGCAAAAAGAGCAACACGCAACACACAACACACAAGAGTGAGTCTTTTTATGGTTTCATCTTTGTACGTCTCTGGCATCAAATTTACTCTCCGCACCTATACATGCACACATATTACTTGGCTGTGCTATGGTATTTTTTCCTTCTGCTACTTCTCCTTCTTCTTCTTTGCTTTTATTTATGTAAACGTTTGTGTTAACTTGTTGCCTGTTCGTAGTCTTATTTCGTCTTATTGACAACAACAACAGAATTAACGAAGTCAGCCAAGAGACAGTTATTGTGAGGCTAAAAGGCACAAACAACAAAAATAAAACGAATCGAAACGAAACGTTGAATATTTTATGTTTATTTTAGAGAAGAGCACACACACAATCAATACCTTGGCTCTATGATGGGCTCTCGTTGCTCTCGCTGTTGAGAGACGCGACCATAAAACGTTATTAAATGAGAACGATACACCAAACAGCAACAACACCAACAACACGATAACAATCATAATAACAAAAAAAACAAAAAAAAGAAAGAAAAACCAAAACAAAATTTAGGTGCGAAGCAAAAGGTGCACGAAATGTTATTGTTGTAAGCGAATACATGCCATAAGTAATGTTAGAAAAAAATCAACAACACAAGTCAACAAGTCACAAAATCAGGAGCGTCATTAAAAAAACAAAACAAAAGACTTAAGACACATGCGTTATTAAAAACTGAAAAAAAATTTAGTTTTTGATTTTTTCTTTTTATATTCACGTATAAAATTACCAAAATAAATTCGAAATAAAAAAATATAAATGCGGGTATGGAGTACACATGAGATATTTGACACTTGAAACTTGTATTAGCCAAGAATGAGGTCAATAAGTCGTCAACTTTTTGAACGTTGCACAGATATGTATGTGAATACAAATTATTTTATTTTTATTTGTTTAACATATTTGTAATGTTTCTATTCCTAACAAAAAAAATAAAGATTTGTGATGATCGTTATCGTTGGAGTCACCGCTCTTTTCGCCGGAAGCAGATCCAACATTTCGAACAAAACGAAATTATTTCTTCGGCGATTTCCTTTTAGCAGATTTCTGGCAAAAACTCTGAGGGTAAATAAAGATTGCCATGAAAAAAATCTGTAATTCTAAGTCAACTTTAAACTGTAGGTCCCGCCACTCATGTATAAAATTAGCACACATACACACACAACATAAGTGGTGTGAGAAGTTTGATAGTAGCTCTGGCTGAAGAGTTGTAATGACTAATTATGTATGTATGTATATGTGTATGTATGTTATAAACATAAAATATACATTCAGTTCTTAATCCAGAGAATTATGCAAATTAAGAAGTAATTCGTGCCCAAATTCCTGAAGTTTTTTTAACGAAACTGAACACTGATGCGCTCTTGATTTGCACTGTCTAATATCGGTAGTTCGTATACGAAGTTCTCCTTCAAACGAGCCTATAAGTTGGTTTAATATTCAACCTTTGAAATGTAGCCAATTGACTGATTCCAGCATTCTATTCGGTAATGATTTGTTTGAGAAATCCACTATTTTGGCGGTTGTTTGGTTTTAAAAGTGTTGTGATGGAGCTAAGCTTATCAATATTATTGTTACTGTCGTGTAAGGACATCAAAGTACTGCCGCCTAACGATCTCTTGTACTGCCCTCAACATATATAGGGTTTCCCTTTAATATTTCCTCCAATCTCCATGCCCTGTTCCATGTCAGTATGATGAGGACTTCTCCCCGCCTAAGACTTCATTACCGCACAGATGTTTCCTTCTGAAATACATTAAATCCGCACCCGTTCCATGTAAGCGTTCTGGTGATCCAATCTTCTAATCACAGAATCTACGTATTAAGCGCGAAACGATTTCCAGTCTCTACAAATTTTCCTTGAGGCTACAACGTCTGGTTAAAAGCTTGATGACTATCTTCATTCGGTTCCTAAATAGCTCAAATCGCAAGTCCCAACAATGCCTGAAATGCGAGGAGCCTTCGACGCTGTCCATTATTTCTTTTTCGCCAATTATACTCTTTCCATTTTTGTCATTCTGCAAAAAGATTTCGGATCCACCGACGGTGTTAAAAACTCAGCTGCTCATTGTTGTGAATTTCCATATAATCTGAGATTTAACAGAGACATCTCAGACTAATTTCGAGTCAATTTCATAGCAGCTAAGTGCTCGTGAACCATATTGTGGTTGAACAATATCCGCGTATGATTCAGCTTCATGTCGTCTTTGGAATGTCGCAACCAATTGTTTAAAAACAAAGTGAAAATGGCGAAAAAAACTCTCAAGTATTTAAGAGTAACCAACTAATGACTGCGCTACGCTACTGACATTTAGAGTCTTCTTTTCTTTCACTTTGTTTTACTTCTTTATCCTCAATTGTATTTAGCCACGGTGAAATCCAAATAGAAGGGTAAAACTGAAGAAAATAACAATAAAAATAAGACACACACGCTCACAGCACCAATAAATGTTGAGAAGCTGAGAGGCATTTTGTTTTTGTTTACTTTGACTGTGCATTTGTGTGGAGAATAAATAATTCAGAGGCAACAAGAGACTCGACGAAGAAAAAAAAACACACACAAAAAAAACTACACACACATATAGTATAGGAAGTTTAGCTTGGATTGAAAGTACCGCAGCACTACAAAAATGTTATACACGGCAACCCATACCAAATAATACCAAACAACACCAACACCACCACCACCACTACCGTAACCATCGTCAGTCACTAGCACTATCACTATGTTAGCAATTCCAATACCAATTTGAAAGCAATCACTACAATAAATTCGAAAGAAAAAAAAAATACCATACAATGGATGCAATCTTAGTAAAAAAAAAATTCAAATGTTCATATACACATACAAATAAATATTTAAAGTTTAACACACATATACACATACGCACACAGATCACTATACACCTACACAATGAGACTATGATAATAAAAAAAGAAAAAGAAGAGGAAAGAAAGAAAGAAAAAGATATGTACGTTTGATATTGAAGTGAACTGAACTAGAAGGAGTTGAGTTGAACGGTATTGAATTGAATTAAAGTGACCTCAAAATAAAGAAATCAAAAAAAAAAACGAAAACTTCTTAATCTCAACTAAACAAACCTCAACTTAAACTTATTTTTGCCATTAGCCGTTAAAACCTAACGGCCTTAAGTGGCTTTAACAGATACTGACGCTCTTTAAGAATACACACAATTTGTGCAACAGACACCAGCAGACACCCTAACGTTAGCCAAAGACCCTACAAATTTAAGAAAATTATTTTTATTTCGCAACATATCCTCCATTTAGCGGGGATATACTTTCACCATTGAATTCAATAGCTTCGAGTAGCAGAACTATCCTACTTTGTAAAAGAGCTGTCATCTGCAAGCTGTAGGACCAAGATGACCTTATGCAATGTGATCATACGTACATACACACATACATACATAATTGGCCATTATAACCCTTCAGTCAGGATTACGCCCTAGCTTCTCACACCACTTATGTTGTGTGTATTAATTTTTTACACGAGTGGTGGGACCCACAGTTTAAAGTCGACTCCGAACGACAGATTTTTTTTTTTTTGAGAAACTTTTCATGGCAATTTTCTATTTGCTGTCAGAGTTTTTGCCAGAAATCTGCTGAGAGAAAGTCGCCGAAGAAATATTTTTTTTTTTCATATTTTCGTTTCTGATGTCTGACCTGGGGTTAGAACCGTGGCCTTGCGTCTAATAAGCCAACACACTACCTTGTAGACTACGGCGACTCCACGGCACTGTGATCACAGACAGCAAGCAGAGCAAACACACAATCTTCTTGTGAGTACTGTAGTGTTCGTACGCGATTCATACTTATTTTGTGATTCGTGTATACGATGAGTCATGGAGAGTCGAAATCAATAACATCATGCGTATGGTTAAGCATGAGTACCATGAGTATTTCCAACTTTGAATATGAGTAGTATGAGTATGACATTAAAATAAGTATGAAGGCGTATAAGTATCAGAAATTATAAGTATGATTCGAATCTACTCATCGTTTTGAATACTCATTGCTGATCTGTGGTGTGTAGAATGCTGCATGTATGCCCCTGTGCTACACAGCTGGTAATTAAGTGCTTTGCAAGCTCCTCTTCTGCACTAGCGAATCTAAAATACTGTTGTCGAATATTCAAATCCTGTACAAAAGCTTATTGCAGACAAAGAGACCTGGAAGTGGTTCCGTAAGTATTCTTAAGTTTTTTTTTCTTTCCAATTTTTTCTTTGTCGCATTAAAGCTGAGAAATTCTTTGGAATGATTGTAGACAATCACCATCATTCTGTTATTCTCTCACTCTACATCTCATCTGTCCTGTCAGAAATCTCCTATCGAAGGCAAAAAATGGAGTGGATCCAGTGGATAATTTTCGTCGTAGATTTCCGCCATCCCTTTTCCTTGGTGCCCCTTATATTCTGCCATCCATACGAAAATGAACTGATTCTAAGCAATTGTAGGGCGCCGATGTAGAGTGAGTGGTGAAACTAGAATGTACAGCTCGTTGTGAGACCCCAATGATGCCATGAACGTAAATATTTCAATGCTTATTGCTATGGGGACGGATTGATACTCCGAGAATATTTAGTTATGTTATCACAATGAGCCTAAGTGCTAGCCTAAGTGTGACCTCTTCCTTCGAGGGGGTCTGCCACCAAAGCTATGTGTTCCGTAATGGGTATCATTGCCACCGTTCCCTATATTGCGTAGAGATTCGCCTACAAGATTGCAGAGTTCTTGTTCAAGTATAGTTTTGCTGTTCACTTATTTCCGATCCCATTTGTTGACATCATGCGGAGACGTTCCACTCTTCTTTGGTTTGAGAAATCAGCCCGTATTTCTTTTATGCGAAAAGTTAAATGTACTACTACTACTGAGCTACTTATGGCGATCAAATAATGATTCAGTAGCAGAATATTCCCTGATCTTCTCGGACAGTGAGGCTGCCATAACACTACTTACGAACATCTTATCAATATCGATGATTGTCCAAGAATGTAGACTATTTCTCCCTGAAATGGAATGTTTTTTGAACGATTCCACCATTGTCGACTGCAAACTTTGTCGCATACGAATTTGCCACAATGGATAAGCTGAGAAGCGTTTTGTGATCAATCCATACGAGATAGTCGCCTTAGCCGCGATGAGGTGACTATCAAACAAATATTGAATGGAAAAGCTCACACCAGGCCACACCAGCTGCGAAGACTGTCTTCATAGTGGTCAACTAATTGAGATGTTGAGAGTTGGAAAAATGGTATCCAAAGAATACAAAGAAGAAGACAATTAATGGCTAATACTGCTCTAACTTATTACAGTGCTTAAGCAATAAAATAAAGGAAGAAAGACTGTGCATTTGACAAAACAGTAAGAATGTCGTTATCAGGTCATCTAGTGAATAAAATTACTATCCTTTAGTAATTTTGTAAATTTGAAATCCTTCATAATATGCTCCTTATTCGGTTGATTTAGCTGTCACTACATATGATATGTAGGTATTTAAAACCTTAAAACTGATTAAAGATTGATAAGTTTTTGATTAAGGACACTAAGGATACTTTGTAACAATGTTCATACGTAACCGTTATGATGAGTATAAAATTTCTCACGATCTAAATGACCCAACCATGAAGAAAAAAAAAACGATTTTATTTTTTTTTATAAAATCATACGTAATAAACTTGAATTACCGGTCAGACAACAATATGGTGTTTTTTATTTATTTATTTCCTTTTTTTTAAATTTAATTCCTACTTTTTTTTGTTTGTAATTTAATGCCAACAGGCCTTTGATTCATTTGCAAGAAAAAAATATCCTTGAATATTATGTCCTTAAAGACATGAATACGAGTGCAGGCACTTTGAAGTCCGATGGTCATTTATTAAGTAAAACAGATAACCACCCTTATAAACTAAATTATAGCGGACTATCCTTTTCAGAAAAACAAACCATCCCCTTAATAGCATAAAGAAAAGGTTTTCCATTTTGTGCCTTCAAATACAGAAGTTAAATAAATCACACAGGAGGATATAATTGCGATGAAACTTTTATTTCTTTACAATGCTTGAACCATGTAATTGTATACGAAATATAGTGCCATTTAGGTGGCCACCACAGGATTTGTTGCTGCAGTTGATCTTTATTGGATCTTTTAGCATTCGATTACATTTCGAGCGGTATCTCGGCGACAACTTAATGAATGTTAGTTTTTAAATGTTCCAACGTTACGAGATTATCCGTGTAGAAACAGCCTTCAAAGTAGACATACAATCGTGTCCATAACGATGATAAATTCTTTTTTAAACTTCTAATGGGAAAAGTCTAATGTTATCTGTCTTGTTGAAACCACAACCCGTCCAGTTCATAACCTTCAGTTGCAGGACAAAAAGAAATCGATCAGCAATCGGTCATAGCGCTCGAATTTGATGCTAACGGTTCTTCCAGATACTTTTTCATAGAAATATGGCCCAATGACCTCCAAAGCAACACTTGCACTAAACAATAATTTTTTTGCAATACGGTGGTCCATCACTTTTAGAATTCTCTGAGCCCTATATGCGATAGTTTTGTTTGTTGACGTAACTACTAAGTAAGAAGTGAGCTTTATCTCATATTTTTTTGAAAATCAACTTTAAAAGCCTTTTGCTTTAGCAGCCAATTAGCATCCTTAAGCCATTGTAAAGAACCAACCTGCTTTAAAAGCAGCGTGGTAGGTTTAAATCGCACAATTGCTGGGAATGCCGTGGAAGCAATAATTTCGACAGCGCATAGATTTTGATGATGCATAGGCCTGACTACATCTGCAATGATGCCAATCTCCTCAAGTTTCTTTATAATCTTCCCAAAGCCTTGCTTAATAGGTCGATAATGCCGATCATTGTCACATAATGATCTAAATGTGACCGTGATTGAAGCAGTGTTAACAGTGGAAGTGCTAACAGAAGAAGTGTTAACAGCAAAATGCTAACAGTAGAAGTGTTAACAGTAGAAATGTGAAAAGCAGAAGTGTTAACAGTAGAAGTGTTAGCAGTAGAAGTGTTAACAGTAGAAGTGTTAACAGTAGAAGTGTTAACAGTAGAAGTGTTAACAGCAAAATGCTAACAGTAGAAGTATTAACAGTAGAAGTATTAACAGTAGAAGTGTTAACAGTAGAAATGTGAAAAGCAGAAGTGTTAACAGTAGAAGTGTTAGCAGTAGAAGTGTTAACAGTAGAAGTGTTAACAGTAGAAGTGTTAACAGTAGAAGTGTTAACAGCAAAATGCTAACAGTAGAAGTATTAACAATAGAAGTGTTAACAGTAGAAATGTGAAAAGCAGAAGTGTTAACAGTAGAAGTGTTAGCAGTAGAAGTGTTAACAGTAGAAGTGTTAACAGTAGAAGTGTTAACAGTAGAAGTGTTAACAGCAAAATGCTAACAGTAGAAGTATTAACAGTAGAAGTGTTAACAGTAGAAGTGTTAACAGTAGAAGTATTAACAGTAGAAGTGTTAACAGTAGAAGTGTTAACAGTAGAAGTGTTAACAGCAAAATGCTAACAGTAGAAATATTAACAGTAGAAGTATTAACAGTAGAAGTGTTAACAGTAGAAATGTGAAAAGCAGAAGTGTTAACAGTAGAAGTGTTAGCAGTAGAAGTGTTAACAGTAGAAGTGTTAACAGTAGAAGTGTTAACAGTAGAAGTGTTAACAGCAAAATGCTAACAGTAGAAGTATTAACAGTAGAAGTATTAACAGTAGAAGTATTAACAGTAGAAGTGTTAACAGTAGAAATGTGAAAAGCAGAAGTGTTAACAGTAGAAGTGTTAGCAGTAGAAGTGTTAACAGTAGAAGTGTTAACAGTAGAAGTGTTAACAGTAGAAGTGTTAACAGCAAAATGCTAACAGTAGAAGTATTAACAGTAGAAGTGTTAACAGTAGAAATGTGAAAAGCAGAAGTGTTAACAGTAGAAGTGTTAGCAGTAGAAGTGTTAACAGTAGAAGTGTTAACAGTAGAAGTGTTAACAGCAAAATGCTAACAGTAGAAGTATTAACAGTAGAAGTATTAACAGTAGAAGTGTTAACAGTAGAAATGTGAAAAGCAGAAGTGTTAACAGTAGAAGTGTTAGCAGTAGAAGTGTTAACAGTAGAAGTGTTAACAGTAGAAGTGTTAACAGTAGAAGTGTTAACAGCAAAATGCTAACAGTAGAAGTATTAACAATAGAAGTGTTAACAGTAGAAATGTGAAAAGCAGAAGTGTTAACAGTAGAAGTGTTAGCAGTAGAAGTGTTAACAGTAGAAGTGTTAACAGTAGAAGTGTTAACAGTAGAAGTGTTAACAGCAAAATGCTAACAGTAGAAGTATTAACAGTAGAAGTGTTAACAGTAGAAGTGTTAACAGTAGAAGTATTAACAGTAGAAGTGTTAACAGTAGAAGTGTTAACAGTAGAAGTGTTAACAGCAAAATGCTAACAGTAGAAATATTAACAGTAGAAGTATTAACAGTAGAAGTGTTAACAGTAGAAATGTGAAAAGCAGAAGTGTTAACAGTAGAAGTGTTAGCAGTAGAAGTGTTAACAGTAGAAGTGTTAACAGTAGAAGTGTTAACAGTAGAAGTGTTAACAGCAAAATGCTAACAGTAGAAGTATTAACAGTAGAAGTATTAACAGTAGAAGTATTAACAGTAGAAGTGTTAACAGTAGAAATGTGAAAAGCAGAAGTGTTAACAGTAGAAGTGTTAGCAGTAGAAGTGTTAACAGTAGAAGTGTTAACAGTAGAAGTGTTAACAGTAGAAGTGTTAACAGCAAAATGCTAACAGTAGAAGTATTAACAGTAGAAGTGTTAACAGTAGAAATGTGAAAAGCAGAAGTGTTAACAGTAGAAGTGTTAGCAGTAGAAGTGTTAACAGTAGAAGTGTTAACAGTAGAAGTGTTAACAGTAGAAGTGTTAACAGCAAAATGCTAACAGTAGAAGTATTAACAGTAGAAGTGTTAACAGTAGAAGTGTTAACAGTAGAAGTATTAACAGTAGAAGTGTTAACAGTAGAAGTGTTAACAGTAGAAGTGTTAACAGCAAAATGCTAACAGTAGAAATATTAACAGTAGAAGTATTAACAGTAGAAGTGTTAACAGTAGAAATGTGAAAAGCAGAAGTGTTAACAGTAGAAGTGTTAGCAGTAGAAGTGTTAACAGTAGAAGTGTTAACAGTAGAAGTGTTAACAGTAGAAGTGTTAACAGCAAAATGCTAACAGTAGAAGTATTAACAGTAGAAGTGTTAACAGTAGAAGTATTAACAGTAGAAGTGTTAACAGTAGAAGTGTTAACAGTAGAAGTGTTAACAGTAGAAGTATTAACAGTAGAAGTGTTAACAGTAGAAGTATTAACAGTAGAAGTATTAACAGTAGAAGTGTTAACAGTAGAAATGTGAAAAGCAGAAGTGTTAACAGTAGAAGTGTTAGCAGTAGAAGTGTTAACAGTAGAAGTGTTAACAGTAGAAGTTTTAACAGTAGAAGTGTTAACAGCAAAATGCTAACAGTAGAAGTATTAACAGTAGAAGTGTTAACAGTAGAAGTGTTAACAGTAGAAGGGTTAACAGTAGAAGTGTTAACAGTAGAAGTGTTAACAGTAGAAGTGTTAACAGCAAAATGCTAACAGTAGAAGTATTAACAGTAGAAGTGTTAACAGTAGAAGTATTAACAGTAGAAGTGTTAACAGTAGAAGTGTTAACAGTAGAAGTGTTAACAGCAAAATGCTAACAGTAGAAGTATTAACAGTAGAAGTATTAACAGTAGAAGTGTTAACAGTAGAAATGTGAAAAGCAGAAGTGTTAACAATAGAAGTGTTAGCAGTAGAAGTGTTAACAGTAGAAGTGTTAACAGTAGAAGTTTTAAAAGTAGAAGTGTTAACAGCAAAATGCTAACAGTAGAAGTATTAACAGTAGAAGTGTTAACAGTAGAAGTGTTAACAGTAGAGGGGTTAACAGTAGAAGAGTTTTACGCACTCTTCACTTAGCAAACCTTTCACTGAATTCATGACATTTTAGGTGAAAAATATTTCATTGCTAGCAACCGGATACCACGAAATGGATAACCCCTCAAATGGATAACCCCTTATGTATGTATTATTGTATTCCGTTCTTCAAAAAAAAAATTATAACAAGATGCTGTCCTTGACTTTCTTTTACAATCGAAAATAGTACACGTATCTGTGCATACAGCGGCTTCCTTAGTTGTTTTCTAATTGCATTAATGATCTCATCAAATTGTAACGTTTACAATACCACAGACAGACATGTCATGAATTGACAGCACAAAGTTTACACACAGTTAGTTGTAGATGTGCCACATAGAATGTGGCATAGAAAATCAAACGCGTTTAAATCAATAATTTTGTCATTTATTTTTTCAAATTAAAATTTGTTCATTTACATATGTATGTATGTAAGTACACGAATTAATTGAATCTTGCATTAGGAATTGATTAAAACTACGTCTCTGACTGTATGTAAGTGATGTTTAAAATATTTGCCATGTACTCGTCGTTATTGTATTGACTTGTCAATGATACGGTTTTTTTCGGCTCAGCCTCTGCACATTATTCGTCTCTTAATTTAACTTCAATTGTTATTCGTTTATTGAGTTTTTCTTTCTTTCTTTTTTTGTTGCTGTTGTTGTTGTCGTTCTTATTATTATTTTAATTCATTGAATTGGATTTCATTTTAGCATTGCATTGCATTGTTGTTTGTTATTGTTTCTCTCTACATCTGTCATTGTGTCAATTTAGAATAAAAATGTAAACAAAACAGAACAGAACAGTACTGAACAGTACAAAATGATTGTACGTACGTACATACTTACATACATACGTACGAGGGTACAATAATAATCAAACATGCATTCGTGCAACTCCCATGCATGAGCACATTTACATTGAAACATACAATCAATACGAATATTACATAAAAATGCAGATATACAGTGGGGGGTAAAATTAAACACACACCTCTGGTGTCCTCTGGTACATTTGAAAATAGGTATTCCTGAGTTCTTTGAAATTCTGAATCAGACAACCAAAGACAATTTTGAAGTCATTTGACATTTTATCGTATAGAAAACTTTCCAAGTGGGACCGTACAGCGTAGAAAAGTTCATCATTCTACACATAATAAAGCAATCTAGAGAATAGCTGCCCTAGCCTAGCTATGTAGGGTGTTTCAGACATCCATAGTGAAGCAAATCAATAGAAGGAAATGGAGTTGTATCATTTATACTATCAAGAAGAAGGCCGTCACAAAGTGCAAAAAGCTAAAGTCTACCAAACAATAACTGGAGCCAATATGGAACTCCAAAAACTAAGCGAATTTGCAAACCGTGTGTGATAGAGACGCCATATGATCCTCGGACGGGTACTGGAAAAAAACGTACATAGGCACGCAGGCACGTAAGCACTTGTATGCACAAGGTACAGTTTTTTGGACGCGATACTACCAATACCGTTATCTGATTTAGCTGCTCTTTTATCTCCTTCATAAAGTGGTGAACCAACTGGAAAAAATGGAAAAAAACCCATTTAGGCACATAGGCACGTTAGCACACGTCTGCACAAGGGGCAGTCTTTGGCTTCTTTGAACACGATACTGCTAACACAGTGCACTGTTTCAACTTTTCCTTTATCTCCTTTATAAAGTGATGAACCCATATCTGATCTTTGTTACCGGGAAACATTGCTAAAGACTTTGTTGAAACATCTTCACCACTCTGGTTCTATTGTTAACTAACGCGGCACCCTAATTTTCTTTCAACATACAGTCTACAGCAGTTAACTCCTACACTTCTAAGAGACGATCATCGAATGTGAATTTTCTAATCGTCTCATGCATGGACACCTCCTTTGCGTCATCACTATATTGGTCATCGTGGCTGCTTTAAAGAAAGGAGGAGAGGAATAACCAAGTTCTTCAAACTATCCATGGAGAAAGCTCTCTGTATTCTGAATCCCTAAAGGGGAATATTATTGTTCCAACATAGCCAGTTGAGTCTTCACTTTTGCCTGCAACTGTATGCAGAACGTTGTACGTTGCGCCCCTTGAATTGTTGGTTGTTTATTGAAAATTTAACTGCCAGGCAATTATGTCATTCTGTGAAAGCCAGAAAAAACAACAGCAACAACAGCAACAACAGCAGCAACATTAACAACACAGCGGCAATAATAACAAATGCCGGGCAATTGAGAGGAAAATACATTTTGTGCTAAGCAACAGCAATTGTTTCAGTTCATACCACTTATTGGAACAATAAAGACAACAACAGAAATCAAAATTGACCAGAAGGAGCCACAGCCTCAGCCAGAAAAAAAACACACACACCGAAACAGAAATAATCAATTCAACTAACTAACCGTGATCTAATCTGACCCTGGCTTAGAGAAATACTGATTAACCAAACCAAACCAATCCAATCCACAAAACTGCATTATCATCGAGAGTTAAAGCATTGTAAACTTTATGCCTCCGGTTATACAGTGTGTGTGTGTGTGTGTTTCTTTGTTTATTTATTTCGTTTTAGAAAAATACGCCTGTCACTACAAGACATTGTTGTCATTTAACCCATGCCAATGCCAAATCCAAATCCAAATCCAAATCAAAAAAAAAAGAAAAATATCTCCACACCAAATGCAAAAATAAAAGTCAATCTCACGCACATTTGAACCGAAATGATGATCATGATCATGTGGCTGCTACTGGCCTAATGTGGTTTACATATATGCTTCAATCATTTGGGGAATTGATTCATTCATTTGAATGAATGTATGTATGAATGTATGAATGTGTGTCTTGTCTACATGCAGCATACGTGTGCAGCTGTTAGCGCGCATTTCATCCGCCTGACGTATACTTCCTGTTCTGGACATAAATTAAATGCAAATCTAGCAAAAATAATCGTTCATGACTAAAGGATTTTGTGGAGCGTGTTGTTGAACTACGTTAGTAAACGCGAAAAAAAATTTTTAAGAAGCTGCACTCAATCAACACAACGCACAACAATCATGAGACACTTATACAAGAGCTTTAAGGAGACGCATTAACATTTAGAAAAAAGAAAGAACAAAAAATCCATTAAATGCAATAATTTTTTCTACATTTTCCATCCGTCCGCCAATCTCTCTACATATTTACGTATTTGTGATCATGGATTTTATTTGATTTGTTTAGACTTGATATCAGCATCACCCCTCTTAAAAGTGTAGGATTAAATGAGAAAAGTTCCTCACGATTACATTCAATGCCAGAAAAATTGATTTTTAATACTTGCAGTGTGAGTCACAGGATTCCAACACATGCCAACAGAGACTTTGGATCTTTGAAAGTTGATAACGTTAGACAGTTGTTGGACCAACGATGTGTGTACCCAAAATAGGCTATGGAGCAGTTGCCAACTTATTTTCATTGATAAATCTTTGTTAGCGATGAATCTGTACATAAATCGAGCAAAATTGTCGACGTCTTGTGTTTTTTGTCGATGAGTTCCATTTTTTTGGACGATGACTTGCATTTTTTGGTCAATGACTTGCATTTTTTTGTTGATGACTTGCATTTTTCTTATCGATGACTTGCATTTTTTGGTCGATGACTTGCATTTTTTTGTAGATAACTTGCGTTTCTTGTCAATGACTTCCATTTTTTTGGACGATGACTTGCATTTTTTGGACGATTACGTGCATGTTTTGGTCGATGAATTGCATTTTTTGGTCGATGACCTGCATTTTTTTGTAGATGACTTGCATTTTTTCGTCAATGAATTGCATTTTTTTTGTCGATGGCTTGCATTTTTGTTGATTATTTGCGTTTTTTGGTCGATGACTTGCATCTTTTATCAACGGCTTGCATTTTTTGTCGATGACTTGCGTTTTTTTTGTCGATGACTTGTATTTTTCGTCGTTGAATTGCAGTTTTTGGTCGATAACTTGCATTTTTTGTTGATGACTTAATTTTTTTGTCGATTACTTGAATTTTTGGTAGATAACTTTCGTTGTTTTGTCGATGACTTGCATCTTTTATCAATGCCTTGCATTTTTTTTGTAGATAACTAGCAGTTTTTGGTCGATAGCTTACATTTTTTTGGCGATGACTTGCATTTTTTTGTTGCCGACTTGCATCTTTTATCAATGGCTTGCATTTTTTTTGTCGATTACTTGCGTTTTTTTGTCGATGACTTGCGTTCTTTTTTTGGTCGATGACTTGCATCTTTTTTTTAGTTGCTTTGGCGTTTAGGAATTGCTTAACTGCAATAAAAATTGCCTGTATTCGCTTGGTAATGGGCAATGGGGCTTTGGTTTTATTGATTCAAAAGTGTTTGCCTTCTAAAAGTGCAATTAAAATTTGCAAGAGAGGCTTAAGGAGACCAAATCAGATCCACTGTATGGTACAAAAGCCTACAATTACAAGCAATTTGTTGCCCATTATGCGCTATAATTGCTGATCATGTTCAATAATGTATTAAATGCAGCGTAATAAAGCTTTTTGGCTGTAACAATCAAAGCAAAGTAATGACATGCTGGCTACTTTATGGAAAAAACAAAACAATTTGAGATTTTTAACAAAAACCGTGTGTGTAAAAGTGAGGTTGCAACTTGAAGCGAATATTGAAAAAGGACACGCACAATCAAAAGCAGACAGAAGGCGTTGGCGATTTATCTGTATTGCTGTGATCCATTTGCTGTTGACGAATTGCAAAATAAAATTCAAACTTGTACATGGCAATACTCTCATATTCTAATGTGTCTCCCAGCATGTTACGTCTCGAATGGCATACCAACTGTTTGTTTATCTATTCACACAAGCAAGTAGTTGGGCATGATTACGTTTGATATTTCTGTTCGAGAGGCTTGAAACGGAGGGACGGGACAAAGGATGTTTACAATTCACTGTAAAGTTGTTTATAATTTTTATTATTTGTTTTATATGTTCGGCATGTGTTTCGTTAATTAATCAAAATGGACACTTGAATGCATTGCGTGCTATTCCGCAATTAATATTCGGAAATAGAAAATCTATGTACATATGTATGTATGTACATATGAATGCTTTTATTCAAAATGGAATTTTACTGTTAATTGCTGTTGCTGTTGTTGTTGCTGTTGTTTGTCATTTTGACAAAGATTTGTATGCTGTTTGCAGAGAAATTTTTTCGATAATAATTTTTCTTTTTTTCCCCTTTCATATGCAATGTTCATGGAAGTCGCATTGGAAAAGAAAATGTTGAAAATGGTTGGTAGGGCATTATGGATGGAGGAAGCAGGGTTTGGGAGTGGTAAGCTCCTGTGTTAATCATATCAATAGTTTGCGAATAATAATTGAACAATCGTTAGAAATACTTTGTCTTCTTTATAAGCAAGTTATGGTTTATGAAAGAGCTTTCGATTCGATGAAGTATTTGTATTCCATCGATAAGCTGACAGCAACTTGAATCTCTATTACTGCACTGCAATGAACTCTTAAAACTCTTTCGCAAAACTACAGACAAGCAGCAAAGACTCGTCTTTCTCCGCTGTTTGTCATTACCGTGCTGGATTGCAGTTATTAAAAGAGCACACGATGGAAAAGCTAACTGGAAACGAACAATAAAAATACTTTCAAAATGGCGACAATATATGTGACATCTGACGTCAGAAGACTGCTGAGAGAGGCATACGCCGAAGGAAATAATTTCGTTTTTTGAGATGTCTAAGCTAGGCTTTTAACAGAAAGCTCGCTCCTTATAAGCCAGTACACTACCTACTAGACTACTAATATTTAAACATCTGTGTGTGGAGATGAATTCGAATTTGAAAATCCAAGACGCAATCCATATATTTTAGCAGCGCCACATTTGGCGTTAACAGAGCAAAATTTTCTCTTAGCAAGACAAAATTTGCCCTTAACAGAGCACTGTTAGTTTTTTAACAGTATCCATCTGAACAAGCCTACTTGTTTAGGAGCTAATTTTAGGAAATACTCTAGGTCTATGAGTACCATACTATATGCAAAGGAAGCTTCCAACGCCTCTTAATATAATCAGCAACAGAGTCAGATATAAAGTGATATGGTATTGAGAAAATTTGCTATGAAAATATCAATTTTTTGCTTGAAAATTCTCAAGAAGATCAGTGGCCATTTTGGAACATATGTATAAGAAATAGTACACCATACAGTCTATATGCAAATGGTAGTCCAGAGGGTACTCTTTCGAACCGTAGTAGTGGGAAGCTGGAGTTGAGAAATTTTCCGTCCTCCAGCCCCGCCAACCATGTTACATTTTAACACTTTTGTTCACATACATACATAATTGGTCATTACAACACTTCAGTTAGGATTACGACCTAGTTTCTTACACCACTTATGTTGTGTGTGTTATTTTTATACATGAGTGGCGGGACCTACAGTTTAAAGTCGGCTCCGAACGACAGATTTTTGAGAAACTTTTTTTTGCCAGAAATCTGCTGAGAGGAGGTCGCCGAAGAAATATTTTTTTTTTTTGATATTTTCGTTATGATGTCTGACCTGGATTTTAATTTGATGTCTGGCCTGTGGCTCGAACCCTGGTTTTTCGTCTAAGAAGCCAACACACTACCTACTAGACCACGGCGACTTCACTAACACTTTTCTTCCCAAATAATAATGATCATAATGAGAATAGAAGACTAATTTACTATTGCCACTGTTAAACAGTTAACAGTGGTCTGTTAATAGCAAAGTTTACCCTGTTAGAGGCAAAAAGTGGCGCTGCTAAAAGTTTGGGTTCGTGTCTTTGATATTTAAATTCGAATTTATCTTCACACACATAATGCTTATTCTTGACAGATCAGTGAGATTATCTACAAGCCTGTGACATATCTCATATATGCTTTGTTTCTGCACCTCCTGGAGGAGTCATTGGAATCGACTTTAAACTGTAGGTTCCGATATTCACGAAGAAAAATTAACACACACAATATGGATGAAAGAAAGATTTTTGAATGATAAGGCATTTTCTATACACATATAAAGGGTGTTTTTTATAGAGGTATAGAACTTTAAGTTGCAATAAAACAACGATTCGATTGACAAGAATTTTATTTTTCAAAAAAAGATAATCTTGTGGCATTACACTTTAAATATGATTTCTGGCATATGACCGCCACGGCTGGCGCGGATGTAGTCCAATCTGGACGTCCAATTTTCGATGACATTTGTGGCCGTATATCGGCAATAATACGGCGAATGTTGTCTTCCAAATGGTCAAGCGTTTGTGGCTTTACCGCATAGACCAATGACTTTACATAGCCCCACAGAAAGTAGTCTAGCGATGTTAAATCACAAGATCTTGGAAGCCAATTCACAGGTCTAAAATGTGAAATTAGGCGGTCACCAAACGTGTCTTTCAATAAATCTATTGAGGCACGAGCTGTGTGACATGTTGCGCCGTCCTGTTGAAACCACATCTCCTGGACATCATGGTTATTCAATTCAGGAATGAAAAAGTTAGTAATCATGGCTCTATACCGATCACCATTGACTGTAACGTTCTGGCCACCATCGTTTTTGAAAAAGTACGGACCAATGATTCCACCAGCCCATAGAGCGCACCAAACAGTCAGTTTTTCTGGATGTAACGATGTTTCCACATACACTTGAGGATTACCTTCACTCCAAATGCGGCAGTTTTGTTTGTTGACGTAGCCATTCAACCAGAAGTGCGCTTCATCGCTAAACAAAATTCGCTTATGAAAATCGGGAACAACGGTAATCTCGTTTTGGGCCCATTCGACGAATCTACGCCTTACTTGATGATCGTTTGGCTTTAAATATTGCACGTGTTGGATTTTTGTAAGCACGCAAACCAAGATCCTTCCGCAAAATCTTCCATAAATTGGATGGACACAGATCCAATTCCTGTGCTCAATGGCGGATGGACTCATTCGGGTCTTCCTCAATGCTACGATAATGCTTATCAGTAAGAGTAAACGTGGTGCGAAAACGTTCCATGGTTAATCGAATTAACTGCTCTGATGGACGATTTTGTCGACGATAAAATTGACGTAGTGCGCGATACGTTTTCCGCACAGAACCATTATTTTCGAAATAAAATTGCACTATTTTCAAGCGTTGTTCAAGCGTCAGTCTATTCATGATGAATTACCAAACCAAAATGAGAATAAATCACTTGACAGCTGTTAAATCGGCCGCCATCTTGAAAAGTAATGCCAACTTAAAGTTCTATACCTCTATAAAAAACACCCTTTATAATCAACACCACAGTAGTATCTTAGATTCCATTCCCAAGAATGGAATAGCATCATAGAATAGCATGAATGCGTTGCATTAGATTGATAGATGTGATAGAAGTAGTGAAGATTCTAATTAACAAAGATTCTTATTGAGACAAGAAACAAAAAACAAAAACAATTTTAAAAATTATTTACACAGTCAGTCTATAAATAATTAAATTTCCTTCAATTCAAGCACTAAAACAGACTTGAGTTGTAATACGTAACCAACCCATCATCTTTAAATGTGGTCACATTTATTACGAATGATACGAGACATACGAGCCAAATACTATACAAACAGATTTAAAATATAAAAAATTAAAATGATGACTGATGGCAGTCAGTGGTCATTTATTTTAAATTTAATTGTAAGCGAATATGGTCAGCGTAGAAAACTGAAAATGAAAATGAAAAACAAAAGCTCAGCTCAGCTCAGTTCAGTTCAGGAACGAAACCAAGTTAACATTAAACAACTAAATCAGAAAGCCTGAGCAAAAGCTACAGAGAAAAAAACATCATTAAGATATATTGCCTTGGCTTGCCTTCGATTGCCTTGGTGGATTGCATTGAAGGGAGATTGTTGTAGTCAGTCGTTAAAGTGTAATTATTAGAGGGAAAAACAAATATCACCGACAGCAATAAATACGGTGTCATTTACAGTATGTACCTGTAGCAAAGCTAAGCTCAGTGAGAAAACAATTATCATCACTTCCGTGAATCTCAATGGAGAAATCAATTAGAGGACCACAAGAGCACCATGTATCGTCTCGTAATTTAACGAAAAAGAACAGAAAGACAGACAGATACACAGAGATACGTGTACATTTCCGTTTGAATGATTAAGAAAACAAAACAAAATGATAACTTTTAAACGTACTCCGTACAACATCGTCACAAAAACAATATCATTGTGACTTGAATGCTGTCACGGCACTGTTCTGCTGCTCTGTTCTTGCACAAAATCACAATGGATGTGATGTTTGTGAAGTGAACCCATAATTATGGGTGATATGACTTATTGTAGATGGTTGTTTAGCATCATTTGTCAGGCCTTCGTTAGACTTGCAAAAACAAAAACAAAAAAATAATCTCCGTCTCTCTCTCTCTCTGTCCCCGGGTCAAAACAGCATTTTGCAAATGCTCATTAGCGAAATACTGCAACGTACACGTACACGTTGATATGCCATCCATTATGGCTGAAGTGATCCGTCCATGTGATTGCAATGATCAGCGCAACACAATGACAATAAAGTCTGCACTTGGCTTAGTGTAAGGCCCCTAAATAGAATTATAATCGCTGTCAATTAATCATTGTAATTAGTCTGGTTATGGTACTTTTTTTAACCCCTCACCGTTTGTTTACAGCATAATTTTTGGAACTTTAACAGCAAATGCCTACATTAGTGCCTAGTGTTGGTATTTCGTAATTTTTTTTTTTATTTCTTATGAGATTGGATTTGATTATTACATGTGTGTGTACTTCATAATTCATTTTTTAAATTCTTGCCAAATATTGTGTAAATCCCCCTTACCTTGTCTGAGTGGTAATTGGTCAAGAAATGTTGTGGGGAAAAAAGGTGACTGAAAAAAATGTTTTCACTTTGAATTGTGTATGAAGAAAACTTCCAGTTCAACTAGCAAAGACGAAAACCAACAACTTTAACAGAGCCAATGTTAAAGTTTACAGAACAATGTCAAAAGTTTAACAGAAGTTTCAAAATTTCCATCGTACACGGTCTGGAGTGGTACTCCGCAAATGATTTTGAAAATTGAAAACAAAGAAAGAAAAAAAGAAAATTTCCTTTTTTAACAAAGTCCGCATTTGCAGCACGGTAATTGCAGCGCGACATTTTTTGCAGCGCGGCATTTACAGCGCAGCAATTGCATCTTTAATATGTCTTTCCGTCGACTTGCCTATGCTGATGTCATTGGATTTATTGAAGGAATATCAACCTCTGTAATCAAAACTTTGTAAACCTAGCATCCTAAGACCTATATTTACATATGATTGCGACGGGTGTACATGATAGCAGCGAAGCAACCAAGATGGCGGATAGAGAGAGAGTATTGTCCTACCTTAAACAACTAAGCATACGTACAGATAATCAGATGGAGGAAATGGAAACATTTTGTATACAAGATTAAGGATAAATTGTAGCTTTAATGCCAAGGATGCCAGTCAAGTAAAATAGCGAATAAAAATTTGTCTTCATGTTCTTCGAATTTAAAAAAATACAAGCATGGAAGCAACCAGTAGGAGAAAGCTGCTAAATAACGCCAAAGATATGTCTTTTTGGGTATATCGGGAGATTCCGGTGAAGGTGGTAATTAAAGGACTGACGACAAAGAATTTTTTTAAGGAAATTTCGCGATGATTGGAAGTTCGATCATGCCAGGATTCTGAGAGCTGTTCACTTAGGCATACGAAACCTGAATCCAGATTTTACAAGCTGTATTAGCATGTGCTAAGCTTGTCTCGGTGTTTTTTGCAAACAGCGAACTGTGACGACGCCCAACTAATCTCTTTAGTGGTTATGCAATCTGTAGGGACAGCTCGATGATGAAGGCTGGCCAAGGGCCTACTTTGGATGTGGCAGAAGCTATAATATTGGCTGCCTGATGAATGCAGTACATATATATTCCAAGCTGAGGTGTTTGAGATCACCCAAGCAACAGAACTAGTCTGGAAACGGATTATGAAGAGCAATAGGATCTGTGTAGACAGTCTACATGTCATTATGTTTGCTCGCGATTAGTGTCAGTCTGCAGAAAGGTCCTCTAAGTCTCCTATACAGGTACAGGGTGTATTGAGCTTCGGGGCATTTTGCTTTGAGGGCAAGAACAGCATGTGGGACTGAGTTTTCTTGTTCTGTCTTGTTTGTTTTAATGTGGTAGACCCGGAATCGACTAAGCACATTCTGTGCGTGTGTCCTAGCATCCAAAATCAAAGAGTCAAGATTCTTGGAAGCGATTTTTCTAAGATTCCCTGAAATTGTTTTGTTCTACTATCGAAACATTTAAACTCGTTCACTACCACTTAAAATAGCTTCTTCTTCTGCCATTACGATATTAAAATTGAGGATTTTTTTGTTGTTGTAATTTTAAAACTACGCTTTGATTGGTTCCCCTAGCCATTAATAAAATCTAAAGGTGATTAGAATGCAAATGAAATAAATGGGAGACGTAATAAAGAGAATGCCAGGATTAGTGCTACTTTGCTTATCTAAAAAAGACTGCTCCTCGCTGCTCATCAACAATGTGAAATTGATGTCCATCGGCATAATATACTCGTATGTAGATCTGTCGTCTTGTCTCACACAGTAGGACTGAGAAGCTTTACGTTTGTCTGCCTGCACACCCAAGTGTATTTTTGTTGCATTAAGAACGAAAGAAAGAAAGAAGGAAAATAAATGCAAGTCAACGATTGTATCATCACATCCTGTATGTCAAGTTATTTTTTAATGTGCCCACCTCATATCATATTGCAGAGATACACTCTGATGTATACGTTACGTTCGCAGTGACATAAAGATATACGAGTTTTAAAATGAGTGCATTAACGTCTTGATCGAATGCCAAACCATACTCCATTTGACGACAGTTTGACTGCAATTAACGACGACGCGTTCCAAAGTTATGAGAGTGCGTAGAGCTTTTTAATTGGTGCTGCAGCACCAACATTACTTACTTAAAGCCCAAAAGCGGAAAAACTTCAAACGCTCTAACAAGCGCAAGAATCAATTTAGGTGACACTGTATGTGTGCTGAGGTTTATTTCATCTACAAACGACCACGATGATCGTAACGAAAGTTTAAAACGGCGACAAACGCACAAGTTTTATATCAAATTCTTGTGCACTTACAACCTCCAGAAGAAACCGCATCGTTTAGTACATTATTGGAGCAATCAAGCAGCAACCAGGCCTGTATTTTTTATTTATTTCAATTGAAATGTTGATGATTACTCTCCTAGTTTTTGTTTTTGTTTTTGTTTTTTGTCTGTTCTTTATTTTTAAGACTTTTTAATGTGGTTTAGCATTTTTGCAATTTAAAGCTTCTGAACAATAAAGTTGGTTGGATTGGTTTTTAAGTGTTACTTAAACAGGCAATTAAATTATATCCGACTGTGAATACATCTACAAACCTACACTCTAACATGAAACAAATGAAAGAAATACGGTTTGTGACGCACACAGTTAATCTCCAAAGTCTGGTCTCTCTAGGGAGGAAGGAAAAGAATTTTATAGAAGAGGATTTGCTGAATCAATGCCTAGTTGAGCACACATAGCGGTACTTGAAGAGTTTAGTAATTGAACAGGCAGTTAATAAGGCCAAAGGAGAGAAATCTATATTAACCCAGAGACGGACAATGGAAAAGAAAGTGAAAGAAAGTGTACTCTTCCTTCGATTTGCAACCCCTTAAGAAGTCATTTGCACATAAGCATAGTCTTCTCACATGCCCATCCATTAAGCAATAATCCGTGAGAACAGATCCACTGACAACGATGTCCCTACGATTTAATTTAAGCAATTGATTGAGTGGAATAAATCGTATGGTCGCAATACTGAGCACCCCTTACCGACAATAAATGGTTGACTGATTATTTAGACGGGTAATAATGCGAAATTTTTCCTAAGGCCAGAACTTGTCAGCGGCCAATAAATACATTTGCCAAAGTGACAGCCTTACACATGCTTGTGTAGATTGGTCTTCGATATGCCTGCTCTAGCGAGTTCATTAGCTACATAAGTAGCTGGAATATACCTGTGACCAGGAACCCATATTATATCAATTGAGTTGCCGCATTCACCAATCTATTTAAACCTGTAAACTACACTCGAAAGAGCTCTGATAACCTCGTGGCTGTCATAGTGGAAAGTACCATTCCGAATTAGTTCCGCAAAGGGACTTATGGCCATTACCTCAGCCCTGAAACACAATACAGTTGTTAGGGAGACAAGAGATTATTTACCGCTACACTGATACTTTCAACAAAAATACTTCCTCAAGCACAGCTTTAGGTTTGATTAATGATTGATTAAGTGACAATACCGTTAGTGTTAAGAAGCGATCAAGTAAATCACACGACCTTATCCTAATTGAAAATCATTGGGGAGGCTTAAAAACATAGACTAGAAAACAAAATGTGCAGCGTCATTTGCAACTGCAGGCGCACGCAATGGACGCTAATTGACGTCATCTACGTCAATGTCTTAAATCGCGGTAGTATCAGTCGTGAGGCAGATTTTGACCTTAAGTTGTATGACCACGCATTATCACAATGGGCCCCATGGGGCCTAAGCGCGTCCATCCATTTCCTTGGGGGGACGGCTACTTATGCCATGACCACGCATCAAATTAACGAATCAAACTCCAGTCTTTGTGAGTGTATTACTAAAAATACTCACGCGTATAGGCTGAGAGAAGTTTGAAGAATATTAAAATACTTTTGATTTACACTGCCTGCACTGCCAAAATATGTTCACACGAACAATAAAGTTTGGACGTAAGTTTGAAGTAGATAAAATTAATTGATTTGATGTATGGCTATGCCGTTTTATTCTCTCTCAATTTAGTACTCACAATCTGTGATATGTTCGACATATTTTGTGAACAAAAATAGAGCGCTCTGATTACCGTCTAAACTTGTTTAACAAAATTTTTTCCAGAACTTACAACATTTATATTCTAATCTTATATAATATTATATTATTTTTTATATTAATTTAATTTAAAAAAAATACAATAAATCTTTTTAAAATACATACATACCTGGCTATTTCGATGTTTCAATCAAATAATTGTTACTATTTTTATTTATACGAATCATATTAAATATTCTACTATTTTACGCAGTGCTATTGAAAAAGTGTCATCACTGATTACTACTAACTATTCACACTTTGTTTACACGCATTCATGTGTGTATGTATGTGTGGATGCACTTAAGATTGTAGAAAAAAGCGGGGTTTTCAGCATTTTTGTAAACTTTTTAAGCGACCTTTAATTGATTCCAATATTTTTGCGTATCTCTGCATACATTCGTGTCGCGGACTTTATAAACGGAAATATTCTTCATATTGTTCCGTTATTTTATAATTTTTATGAATATCATCACGGTCTACTACTAACAATTCACACTTTGTATGCACTTAACATTGTTGAAGTAAAAGCACCGTGTTCAGTATTTCTGTAAACGTTTTAAGCGAACTTTAAATAATCCCGACATTTTTGCGTATCCCGGCATATATTTATAACACGAACTTTATGAACAAAAACATTCGTCATATTGTTTCGTTATTTTATTATTTTTATGAATAAAAACACGCACAATCTTCTCCACATTTTAACTTTATTTCTTTAACTGACGTCTCTTCTTACATTGTAATGTAAACAAAAAGATACCGTTACTTTATTGTATGTTACAGAATTGCATTTTTAAGTATTGATTCGATTACTTTTTCAGCAAAATTTGGTAATTGATTACTGATTATACGTTTAGCGGTATTTTGTTTTTTAAATATAGATTTTATAATTTTAAAAATGGAGTGTAAGAACAATACACGTATAAACCTCATTACAAGTTAAATGTTATGTTAACATAAAGTTACAGATATGCTGTACAATTGAATTGATTAAGTAGTTGGCAATCGCACTCCTGTTGATTTGTCAGTAGCCAACAATGGTGTAAATGGGTATAACAGATGTCAATTGACTCATTTAATCCCCTGATCATTTCAATCTCAGTTCCTAGTCATTTTTATAAGACATTCTTAATTTATATTGCATATATTTTTTTACAAGCTCTCTTTATGAAAAATAATGTTTGTATTTACATAAATATTAGTAAACTATAGAAATTGATACGATATCATTTTTAATACTTATTTTTAATAATTTATTTTTATAAAAAAAAAAAAAAGAAAATCTGCAATACTACATTCTTAATTCTAAACAACTTGCAGTTGTAAAGATTGATCCTCCACTTGCTGGTGAGGGGCATTATCATAGCGAACGAATTTATTAATTTGGAATGATTCATCATCGTGATAGTCACTGTCGACAACAAAGACATCAACCACCTTCTCAATTGTATACTGTTCTTGCATCAATGTATTACGTAATATCAGAGGAGAAATCTTGATCAGACCCAACTTCGAAGGACACACAGTCAAGGGAAATTCAGCGTACTGACCAGGATCTATTGTACCAATTCGGAATTCAGCGCCACCAGTATAAGGGCAATTGAAATCTAATGGTGTAGGTAATTTAACAATCAGATCCATAGGCCTATCGGCAGTATTTGTTACTCTGCAGCTAAACGTAAACGGTTCTCCGATTTTAACAATATTCTTGGCGTCAACCACTTCCAAACGTATGTCTTTATACTCAAACGGCTTTAAAGAAATTGTATAAAATTAGTTTTATTTTCTTTTAATTAATTTGTAGATTTTTAACTTACCAATCTTTGCAACTGACTAGTTTGCAGTCGTCCTTTCTCACCTAAGTTTGAACGCCAAACTATGTCTAACTTGCCTACAGTATTGGCTATCCTAAGAGCTTTAATATCTTTTGCTACTTCTGGTTTAGGCTTTAAATGTAGTAAAGTATTTCAGTAGCTTAAACTTGCATAGTTTCATATTACATTACTATACCTTTATGCAGTACAAAAACTGACAGCTATTGCTTGGTTGCAACATATTTTTAGAGGTGAATACAGATTCCCCATTTGGTAAGGTATTGAGTGACGTTACCGTATACTGATCCGAACTATCTAATTCAACTTTTTCTAAACAAAAAGGCCCTGTAGTTATATTTTGAATTTGAGCTTCCAAATAAATTTCATCCATTTCGGCGTTGTAGAATTTCGTTTTAACATCCAAGGGCTTTAAAACTTGAAATTTAAAAAATTTACGAAAATATTGTGCCAAACCAGTTGGCGTTATGTAGTTTACTTCGCAAACAAGTCTAAAAGCAAAAATTTAAATTTAGAAACCATACTCAATAACGATTGCAATATATACTAACATATGAGTTCCAATTTCTTTAACCTCGTATCGAATGACATCATCTAGTGTTTCATCAGGTCCTAGGGCAGCTGGTTTTGCTTTATTCTCATGCATGGGTAAATTTATTCGCGTATTGTTCGATTGCAAATCTGCCTTTACCGTTACACCCTCTACCGTATAAGAAGTGCAATTGTGGACACAGATGTAACTGGAAAAGGTTTCGCCCAAATAAATGTTGCCAAAAGATTGAGGCAGCAGCATAAACTGACCGGCAGCAAGGAATTCTGAACCAGGTATAGATGTACCTTCCGACTCAAAGACCTGCTTAAAACTCAACTGCGGTAAGTCTCTAGGTTCACAGGAAATAATTTGTGGGCAAACCAAAGTGGGCCGTGTTAAACGCATCACTAAATATTTTAAGGTACAACAATACATAGTTAAATTATTGATTAATGTAGTAAAACGTCTCGTAATACCTTTTAACGCCAGCAAGTGCTCACTTTGGTCGAGTGGATTCATTTTTTTTAATTTAAACTACTTATAAAATAAATACTTTTCTAAAATAAATACAAATGTTTACTCAACAAATCAAAGTTTATTTTTCTTTACGAAGACCAGAAAATAAAAGTAACATTGTTGTCAATCTCACAATTAAAAAATCGCCAAAACTATATTAAAAGCAGCGATGACACTTCTCACTATAACAATTGTTTAATAATAAAAAAAATAATCAAAAACAATACTATGGAAATAAATCTTTACATAAGTTGTTGCTCTAAGCTCCAATGTAAATAATTTTAATTTTATAAATAAAAATAAATAAAATAACAACAAATTGAAGGAAGTTACTATTTATAAAGCTTTGAATTTTGCGTTCTTTTTTTTATAATATGACCACACCATTTTGTTTTGTTTTGACATTTAATGCTCAATTCTTTATTGTATTTCTTTCTCACATGCTTATTTGACATTTTTACCGTTCGTGAGTTGGTAATAAAATCCAAAACATAAAAATATTATTTAACAACCAAAAGAATTTGGAAATTATTATTAAAATTGAAATAAAACAATACATTTGAAAGATTAATAGAAACAATGTGGCCAATTATAATGGCTCTTCTGCGTCGTAACGCTGTATACATTACGCTTCCCATTGCCGGTGTAGTTGGATTTATAGGCTATAATTTGGAAAGCCTGTTGTCGGACAAATATACACCCTACAGCAGTAAGTAGTTAATAAAAGTGACTGGAAATTTCAAGAAATTTGTTTAAATTTCAATTTTTTTCTTCAAGAATCTGTTCAAGAAAACAGAGCGGAGCGATTAACAGAAGATGAAGTATTGTTAAATGCAAGTCATGTAGAGAAACTGCGTTTAAAGGAAAATGTATTGGAAAGGAATTTGCCTCCTTCATTGCAAAAGAAGGCGTAATATATGTGATAGATAGTCTGTTAATTAATATAAAATGTGTTTTGTATAGTGAAAAAGAAAAAATACTGTTAATATAACTGGTTCTAAAGGAAAAAAAGTGCATTAAAATAATTCCCCAGAAGTCTTTTCAATAGACTGTGAAATATAAGCAAACGGTCGATGTATCCCAAACCTGAGGTGGTTGATTGCTATATATTTCGTTAGAAAGATAACTCCACGATAAAAAAAACTATCCGCTGTTTTGTATTGTGACATGTAAATTTCTCGATTTACTATTAAATAATTCTTATGGTTTAATTATGGATGGAAATTGAATTGTTGTATTGGCAGTTGACAGAAATGATATTGAAGATCAACCAACTATAACAACTCTTCAACAACTGCAAGTTTTCGGTTGCTATTAATAATAGGCCTTTTAGTCAGAATAAATTTTTTTACAATTTGCATACTCCAATTTTAAAATGTTTTAACGATATTGGCAAAAAAATTTCCTACAGGGGAATATAATATAAGTTTAAGGAAACATAGTGGCAGCACCGTTTATTAGATTCCAAAATATAAAACACAAGGTGTTTCATAAACATTCAAAAATTGCAATGTTGCCAGGAAGTAAAAAAAATGTGATTAAGAAATCCCCAAACAGGGGAAAAATCATCAAATGATGCCTAATAAATAGAAAGGTACTTCCTTTTACTTAGACTAATTCGTCTATGATTATAGAAATTAATTTATCCTTAGTCCAAACACAAACAACACAGTTCATAATAATAGTACCAACATGTCGATAAACAATGGTTCCGCTAATGGAGATGAAAAGTATTTATTCTAGACATAAACCGGTTAATTCACCACTTATGGTAGGCTATATATGGTAATACAGTGAATAATACGAATAACGACATTTTGGTAAATTCGCATCGGAGAAATTCACCACTTTGTAAAACTCACCACCCTGCAAACTCACCACACTGATTAAATTCACAGCACTTCCCAAAAATTCAACACATTAGAAAAAAATCATCACTAAAAAAATTGGGTCCATCCCCGTCATTCGACCAACAAACCACAAAACCAACAACCACCTCCTCCTCACAGCACAACCCGTTTCATTCGTCTCACATGACAAAGGAAACACGCGCACGTAAACCAAAACGATGATAACGCCTGAATTTCTATTAATACAAATCGAACAGGAAAAAAGAATATGAGAATTATTTTACGGTTTTTTTTTTGAAGGAATAAGCGAATTTTTCCAACTAGTGTTGCCAAGGAAAAGAAAAAAATTTGTACTCCTGAGAAAAATATACAAATAAATTAAACAAGAACGGCAACACTGGTAACAACTAATATCAAACACACACACAAAAACACTTCTCACCCAACGCACACAAAAAGAACAAACTAAATCGCCACAAGCAAGAAAAACAAACGTTTGTTTTTTGAATAAACGAAGGAATCCACTACCAGTGTTGCCAGGAAGAAGAAAAAGTTGTATCCACCCATCTGAAAAAAATCACCAAAATAGGAAAAAAATCAAATTTAAATAATTTAATAAGTGTTTTTTTCTCTTTTTCAAATTCAAATTATGTTAGTTTAAAAATAACTAAATTTTGATAACAAGAAAATAACTAAACAAATAAAAAAACTGTTTTTTAATCCATTAAGTTTTTGATTAGAAAAAAAGCGAGACGGCAACCCTGGATGTTGCTTATTTATTGTATAATAAAATAAAAATGTATAAAGCTATATTCTTATGAATATTTAGTCAAAAGGGATCCAACCGCCCCAGTGGCCTAATGGATAAGGCATCGGCCTCCTAAGCCGGGGATTGTGGGTTCGAGTCCCATCTGGGGTAAAGATAATCAGAATTTTTTGTTCGTTTTAAATAAATATGATTGATTGCAAAGAATAAACGAAAAAGTGATTGATGTGCGTAACGTTTTTTTTAATTTAATAAATTTTCTATCTAGAACAATAGTTTTTCAAGACACAAAAAAATCAGAAATAAAAAGAAAAAAATTGTTCAAAGACATCCCTTGCGGGGATCGAACCCGCGACCTTTGGATTAGAAGTCCAACGCGCTATCCTCTGCGCCAAAGGGACAGTTGTTGGCTGTTGCTCAAAAGACGTTTTTCATACTTTTTGGAAATTCTATAGAAGGTTATTCACATAAAACAAGTATATAATGCATTTAACGGTATTCCTATAAAAGTGGGTCGTAATAAAATTATTTATTGTTTAGTCAGTCACGCATTCATTTATTTAAAATCACTAGTTTAGTTTGTATTTTAAAAAGAGAACATTTTTTGAGATTTAAGCAATTAATGTTAAATTATGATTGGGAAATATTGTAACTAGGTCCGGGGGTGGCTCACTCACGTCGAGTCCGACTCGGTTAAAAAGAAGTTTATTATTATTTTTCTTTTTCTTTCTTATTTATAGTATACTAACTACACTGACGATTGTGTGTGAATGTAAACGTAAGTAAGTTCAAAAGAGAATCGAACAAAAACTGACAAGGTAGATAGAACTGACGTATGTAAATCCGAAGAATGAGGTTATACGACGTGTATAGATTTCCTCCTAGTCCATGAGTTCCGTTTGCAGAACTTTTCAATGTGGAACTATTAGCGTGACGTCATATCACCTTTATGAGCAGAAAATTTAAATTTTGTTTGACTGATATCGTAATCTCTGTATAAACCGGAACATAAGTACCTAAAAATATTGAAAATAAATAAATTAAAAACGAAAAAGAATTAAAAAAGTACCTTTTATATGGAAAATTAACAGCGTCAATTGATTCTGTCCAAAGGTTTTAATTTGTTGTTTCTCCCAAAACTGATGTGCTGTTTCATGGGATCCTTATTGGCTCTGTCGGGTTATGTACTTGAATATTAGCTAAGCTCTACTATTTCAGTACTTTATTCTCGAATAAATTATCTTATGTGAGAAAATTGAAGTTTTAATTAAAATTATTCAGAGGTTTGTTTGTAGGATTAAAAAAAGAACTTTACATTCTTTGCATCCCTTGCGGGGATCGAACCCGCGACCTTTGGATTAGAAGTCCAACGCGCTATCCTCTGCGCCAAAGGGACATATAGTAGTCCGATTTTTGGTTCAACTTATACTTAGAACTGGTGGGCGTGGCTCACTCAATTTAATAAATTCAAATATTTATTAAATTTTTTACAAAAAGAAAATGATGAAATGGTAAAAATTATTACATAAAAACTAGTTCTACGTAGGAATTTAGAAGAAGAAAAGCTGTTACGTAGCATCGCCTTTAAAGTTTGGTTTTAGCTTTATTGCCCGTTTAGTATTGTACAGAAAAACATTCAGTTATAAAGTAAGACTAATTCATAATTAAAAAGTTATGCCAACATCCCTTGCGGGGATCGAACCCGCGACCTTTGGATTAGAAGTCCAACGCGCTATCCTCTGCGCCAAAGGGACAGTTGAGAGGCTCCTGCCAAAAAATTTCCCCAAAAAATAACTGTTAACAATTCTACTACAAGATTAGAATTTTTAAGCAAGCCTGTTTTACATCCATATATACTTAATCCGTTCACAGAAAGCCCGCCATAGATAGTGTCATGTGCCCTCGCTATATATACATATGTATGTATGTACATATCCTTTATAAGGATCTCATAACCTTAAAATATTTACTTCTATTGTATAACATATTAAATAGAATTCTCCCCAAAGTGAATGTCTGTTTTGCCTAGATTCCGCTGTATTCCTAAGAAGTTGGGATTTATAGATGAATAGGCGTATATATTTAAAAAATTACTTTCAGCCACATATTATATATATATATGGTTGTTAATTGCAAGAATTTCTGATTTTTTTAAATTCCCTACAGCAAAAGTATAATCTTGGATTCCACAATCCATATGACTTTACCATATGTGTATTGGTTGTCTTCTTACATACACAATACTTTTTTGTTGGAGTTAAATATTTAAACTCTTTGTGGAATACGTACGTACGTTCTCGACTTATCTGAATGTCTTTTGTCATCCATCTGTCTTCTACCTCCCCCTCCCCTCCCATCTTGCCAATATAACATTCTTTGTAAATGCGATTTCCTCTATTTTCTTCTTATCTGTGTTGTATAAATCCCATGATCTGGATAAATATCCCAATAAACAAAAACGTTGTCAAGTTGTTTACATCCCTTGCGGGGATCGAACCCGCGACCTTTGGATTAGAAGTCCAACGCGCTATCCTCTGCGCCAAAGGGACATGTTGTGAAACTCTGGCCAAGAACATAGTATAAATTTCCAGCACAACTGCTAAACAAATAAATGATTAAACCGCAAATAAAAATAGAAGAAAGCACTCTTACTTAACCATAAAAAATAAATTCTCTTAAAGTATAAATAATTAAACTAAATTTACTGAAGATCAGTTAATTACTGTCTTATGTTCTCAAGTGATTCTTAATTATTATTAAAGATTGCTTAACAATTGGTATTTAAATAAAATTTTATAGAATCATACACAGTACATATAAAACTTTAACTTCCTTGCATTCATAGCCTCGGTGGCGCAGTAGGCAGCGCGTAAGTCTCATAATCTTAAGGTCGTGAGTTCGAGCCTCACCCGGGGCATTAATTTTTTGCAATTTTTTTTATTACTTAAATAAAATTTGCCAGCTTACATATATATATGTAGTAGACGTACAGTCATAGATCTCCTTTATATAGAACATTTATTTCACAACAAATCTTCTCTTTGTTGGCATTTTCAAATTTTACTTATTTGTGTGTGCATGTGTATCAATTGCAGTAATATATACTATTTTTTCAATAACTAATTTTAATACATAATTTTTAATTTATTTTTTTAAAGAAAACACTTTAAAATGCTCACATCTTTATACAGTTTTCACAATTATTTTCCCATGCGCTGGATGGACCATTCCTGTTGGCACAAGGGACAGCGATTATTCTGCTTCACCCACAAAGACATGCAGCAATGATGAAATGAATGATTACACTCGCCCCACACAACAACACAGTCTTGCCGGCCCATCACATCACGTTTATTTTCAGCCTGACAGCGAAGGCAGGCGTCTGAAAATAATAAAGAATTGAATTATAAAGAATTTTAAATAATAATTTTTTTAATTTCAGGTATTTATCACCTATGTACATACATAGACATATGTAGATAACAAAGACATATGTACAATATAAGCACTGTTATAATATTGCAGACACGCATTCTAATGGAATAATTGAACATACCACCACAGTAATGAAATATAATCGCTATTCTATACCAGGAAGTGTACAATATTTCAGTTTTCACCCGAGGGAATAGTCACATAACCAGAAAAGTTTCAGTTTTATAACTTTATTTAAGTGTGATATGAGAAATGTTGCTAATTTCAGAACTCTCCACCCGTTCGCTATTAGTCTCATGCTCGTCTAACTGCTGTTTACAACTATTTGAGAAGACTGGAGATATTAAAAGCCGATCGGACCTCCGCAGACCAACCACAGTTATCGAAGCATTCAAATTTAGAATCCAGCAAAAAATTCTGACTAGGAAAATGGATTTCTCTCGTAAAAGTCCATGGATTTGAATTATTTAAAAAAGCTTGGAACTTGGTGCGTTCAAATACCGTACCGGACAGTTGTTGAAGAAAATGGGGTAAAAACCTGCAAACGTCTTTTAGTAAAAAATCTTTTTGATATAAGCACAGAAACTGATTCCTCGAATAGAAAGTTATTATCACCCAACTTCAGTTTTAGTTTGGTGGGGTGTCTCCGTAAGAGGCATCACTGAGTTCCATTTCTGCAATGGGTCAAGAATTCGTCCAAGGTTAGGTTAGGTTAGAGGACGTGTACTTGTCAATAAAGACAAGTACAATACCCGGGAGGTCGAATTGACCCATTGTACAATGTCCTTACAGAAGAATTCGTCCAAAGGTTATCAAGAAATCGTTTTGGAAACTGCATTCAACCGTTATATGTTCCAAAACCAGCATAAAGCTAAACCGAGCCAAACCTGGCTTTGCAACAATTTGGATGCATTAATCTCCTCTAATGCTAGCTGACAATTCTAATTTGAACCCGCTGAACTACAAATTATGGACAGTTTAAGAGAACTTGATATTCCAAACAAAGGATATTCCAACATTGAGTCTCTTATGGCAGCACGAATCAATGCTTTGGTTAATTTTCCAATTGACAATATTCCCAGATGATTGGCCAGTTCCACTTGTGTATACATTAAAGATTTTTACGAGGCGCCTCTGTACCAAAAGAGTTTATTTTAAATTTCTTTTGCGGCAATAAGAGCCAAATAAGCTACTTATAGCAGCAATTAATACTCAATACGATGAATTCCTATTGCATTTGTCATTGAATGTTTTTTTTTTTTTGTGGGACTAAATTGTAGAAGAGGAAGAAATAAAGAATGAACATGGAATAGATAGATTGAACAATAGATTGATTGCCAAATATCCATTCAATTGTTTATTTGATGACGCAAATTCATACATACATACTCGTACTCGTACAATGTGTAGTACTTGCCTTGCGAATTTGCATATAATCATCTGCATATGTATGTGCCTTTATATGTATGTATGTATGTATTAATTAATTTATTTTTCTTTTCATTCTTTTTTTATTTTTCATTTATCAAATCATCACATGATGACGATGATGATACTTTTTATATCTTAACAACAACAAGAGTACATATATAATCATGCCCCCAAGAATCTTTCTTTATTGGCATTGATGCTACATTTTTTGTTGTCGTAATTTTCGTTTATTCCTGCTAATAACGACCGAGTACACACCTTCCATCTAGCGGAATAGTTCAGTCAGTCAGTCATGTGTCAATTTAACAAAATATCAAAACAACTAAATTGTTTTGAATTTATTTTTTATATTGTATGTACAAACAATATAATAAATAATATTGCATGAATATGTACATACATATGTAAATATTTCTTGTAAAAAAATATATAATTTATTTGTATGTAAAAGACAATTCTTTTAAATTGAGACACAAAACGAAAAAACGTGCATATTTACACGTCTAAAGAAGAATAATAAACTTAAACTTGGTCAAATACATGCGTACATAATGAACAATATAAGAACATACATACATATTTAGGGGGTGAATTTTGAATACAAAATAATAATAAGAAAGATAAAAATATATACATACGAGTACATACATATGAACATATAATATATTTAAATATGTATGTATGTGTATTTCAATATAAAAAGAAAATTGCAAACATTGTCAACAAAATTTGTTTCAATTGTTTTTCATTCATCATATTAAAAAAAAAAATAAATAATTTTTCTTTAAGTTTTAATGTCTCAAAACAAAGCTCTTTCATTAGGCTCGGTCAGTGACTCACTTGTAAATTGCCTATTTAAGCGTAAAAAATTCTGAGAAATTTTTTTGAAAATATGCTGACGACATGCGTTTTGAAATGACATGTTGCGGTAAACAAGCGTTCAAGTTTTACAAGCTATAAATAAATAAATACCGAAGTTAAGTTGGAGGTGGTTGGAGTCATATTTTTTATAATACGATAACATTGTTTCTTGTTTCGTTTTTCTTTCTTTCTTAAAATTAGGCTTTACAAAAATATTGGAAACAATATTCCTTAGTTATGCAAGTTTATTTAGAGTATAAATTATCGGAACGAAACGGAAATATATCCTATAACGCCGAGTATACTCGTTTTAAATACAATTAATTTCATTATGCATTAAAACTATAGTATTTTTTACTTAAGGAATGCAAATGACAATCATATAAATTCCCATATCAATTTATTTATTTGTTCACAATGAAATAAATTTGATATAATTTTTTAAGACATAATTGTAAACAATTATTTAAGTTTACTGGTGCAATTCTTTACTCCTATTATCACCAGAATTCTTGTCATTTTTGAGAAATAATTAAGTAAGCAAAAGAAAGTTTTTCGTAACTCAATTAAACAGTTAGGATAGCAGTTCTGTCAAAACACAGCTCATACCGTGGACCACCATAAAGATTTCCGGGCTTAAACCGTTTTGATAGACGATCGTGACCAGCAGGATCATTGCTTTGCATTTAAAGCATGTATCCCTTAGAACAATCTGAAAGCCAGCCTGAATAAACGATTAGCCCCAGAGGGCTCGAGCCAGTGACGGATACTGGCAAACAAGTCTTTCCCGAATGTAGATTCAATTGCCCTGATTGTCTAGGGTATAGTGTGCTATTGTGTCTTTTGGTGTGAAGGTCGTGGCTTCTATTCCGAGCATAAGGCATGTTTCAATAGAGGTTTTCCAAATTTAAATTGTTTTTGCCAGCCATTGGTAGCCCACTAGGGCCCCGAAATTTAAGAAGAAAATGGCTAAAAACTAAATAAACAAAGCTAAATCTAACACCCGGATAAGGAAACAGAATTCCTAACATCATGGATTTATTGCACCACCCTCGTATTTCGAAAAAAGAAAATTTTAAATATGAAAACTTATATTAAAAGGTATACAATCATACAATACAATACAATATATACTTAAATTATTGCTTTAAATTGACGTCAAATCAATTAAATGAATATAAATTGGATTTTGCGTCATTGTGGACAACAGCGCAGCACAGCACAGCACAACGTAACGCATTTTTCAATACCAACAATTTTATGTTGAATTTGGGAATTCACATGCAATGTCTTCAATTAATAGAATCTTTTTTATAAAAGAATACATACATATGTACTCATTTTAAAAGTTTTATTAAACTCCACGCGAATACCGTGTGTACATTTTTCCGCGTTTTTAGCTCAAAGTCCAAGTTAATTTAAGACTTGGTTGTTATACATGCTATTTCATATCATGCGTAGTTATTATAGGCAATGATTTACAAAACACTTCTGCAAGTAAAATATTTAGTGTTTATCGCAGTCTGTATAGTTTGAAGATCAAAATCTTTGATATCATTAACGACTAACTGAATGTAAACGAATCAATAACTCTGCGGAAGGGAGATAGTTGGAAGCGTAGCAAGGCGAATGCCTATACAGCTTCTGTGAAATTTATTTTCCAAGAGTTTAAGACCAAGTGGAGTGTTTAATCTTACTTTCTATTCATCCTCAGTCTCTAAGTATATACTCAATAATAACAATTCCAGATAATGTGATTTTATATATAGCCTTTCTACAATAAAATTTAGTTTTCATTACAAAGATTACTTTTTAAAATTAAAGAAACTACTTTAAATCGTTTTGTTTTTGCTGAATGACTTCTCAGTTTCATTTAAACTTAAATTGGCATCACTTCCACATTACCTTTCAAATTCAAAGTACATATATTTACGAGTTACGTGACGTCATGCACGGGGGCTTGTCTTTCTATGTACATGCATGCACGTAGTATGCCTATATTTATAAAAGATACATACATACATCCACACCAAAGAGAGCGATACAGAAAGAGTGGAAATATTATACATACAACTGTATACATGTACATATGTCTGTAAGTGTATCTATATATACATTCGGATACATATTGGAACTTGTCTTGTTATCTTAAATAAATATGTATAACAACTACAGCAGCGGGCATGGCAAAGAGAAAGAGAGATGTAAAGTTTAAAATAAATTATTTTCGAAATTGTATCTTTTTTATCTAATTGTACCGATATGCAGTTTTTTTTCTTTGTTTTTAAATAACAAATTGCGAATGAACTTCATGCTGGGTAACAGAGCAAAAGAAGGGGGCATATAAGCTAACGTTGATCCAGAGTTACCACTTACATAAGTGTTGAAAGGAGATTTTCTGTCCAGAAAGGGATTTGTGATACGTCAAGACGCAATAAGTCTGAACAAAAACTGGGTAAGATTATAAAGAAATTTAAAGAGACCGACTTGGTCAGAACTGTGCATAGTATACGTACTGGAAGAACGGTTACCTGCACTATGGCTCGAAATTGAAAATTATAAACCACAAGTATGAAGTTTCAACAAGACGGCGCCAAGAGCAACACAACACGATCCATTTTAACATTATTACATGAAAAGTTTCCAGAGAAAGTAATTCCACCTTTTTGCCACTCAAGATCATGTGATTTGACGTCGTTAAACCTTGTCAATTTATTGCTTCAATACCTTCTGAAATGTACGGAAAAGTGTTCATCGTGTTTATCTTGCAAAGTTTAGATTAAATAATCTTAGAAATAGAAAAGAAGCCGAAAAATGTTCATTAAGATTTTCGAATCAAAGGGCTACACAATCTCCATCTAAATAATACAAGCGGGAAGATCTCTGACCATGACTATATCCATTACAACAACGCCATACATTTTTACAAAACGCGTTGTTCCTAGACAACAGCACATTGGCACACTTCATAACCTAGAACCAGCTACTTGCTGTAGAGAAATCACCTGTGTAGCTAATAAATACAAAAATAAGGAAGTAGCATATGGGGGGAGGGTGAGATGATTCTTGATTCCTTCTCCTACTGTACAATGACCACCTGCGCAGCTAAAAAAAAAACTTCAATTATTGAAACTGAAGCAAAAGTAAAAAAAAAGTAATAAGTATACGAGAAACAGGTGGAATTTAAAATATAATTCTTAATAAGAAATAAATAAACAAAATATATATTTACTATGTACCTACGTATGTGTAATGTACACACAACACAATTCTAACCATTGACTGCATTGGGTATCCTAATAATTTTCTATAATTGTTTTTAAAAAATTCTGTTTGTAAACCTAATCCAAAATAGCTTATAACTGATATCAAGACAAGATAGTTAGCACTGTTTATAATCCCATCTTGATTTGTATAAATTTATCGAAAACCCGTTAGGAATTCTAAAAACAGACGAAAGCAAGACATTTGACATTGGAAGGGAGGGAGGCTGGAGAACAGTCGTATAAAGGAAAGTTTTTTAAAGATAATAAATAAAATGGTAAAAAATAAAAATAATATCTCTGTTTTAGGGTTAAATATCTTATAGATACTTCCAGAGAGCGAATACATATGATCACATATGATGTAGAAGGCTTTTGAAACTGGTTTTTAAACATACGATTTCAAGTTGCCAATGAACAGCATAAAGCATAATTGCATTTTCATACATACAAACCCCAAAAGCCAGTGTTGTCTATACCTTCCAACATTACCATCAAATTGGGATTTGCCAATTCAAACCTCAAAATTTTCAAATTTTTGTCCTTAGTAAAAAACAACCATTGAATGCAAATCTTGGACAATATTTTTATAGTTTTATAACAATTATCTGTAGTGTATATAATCTATTTATTATAAGCATTCTATTACAGTGTGATTTTCGCATCATTGCCTTGTCATTACGATTAACTAAAAATGTGCTGTCCTATACAATTGCAAGAATTTGATTCATAATCGATAAAACAAAAGTCAAACGTTCAAATTCTTCCGGCATATTACAGTTGTTGACAAACGAAAACAAGATTTACTTTTGCGTGTCACCATTCAAACACGGATAAAAAAAAACTAAATTGCAGTTGGATTGTCTAATATAAAAAGAAAAAAATATATATATTACATATGCTGCTTTCTTATAATATTAATCCCAGTTATAAAGAAATTCACTGATAAAATTAGTTGCGCGGTAAAGAGCTGGCCGTTTAACGACACTTGAAAATTAGAATTTTTGTAAACATTTAAAGCTTCATTCTCATTCCATTCACCTTGGGGAAAAGCATGATATGATAAAGTGCACACAATGTATAACGTCATATGTATGTATATACGAATGCAATTTGTTTATTAAAAACAAACAACAACAATAATAGTATAAATATATACAATATATTTATTAAATTAAAAAAAGGAAATTAATTTCACTGAATTGTATGAATGAGTTTTTTTTTTTAGACTGGCACTCATGCTGGGTACAACCCCAACGGTTTAGGAAATCAAAGTAAAATTGAATATACAAAACACAGCAACAAAATCATAATAAAATTTAATTCATTTATTATTGCAATAGACAAATATTTACGCATCACAATAAAATGATGCCAGCTAAGGGTCGTTGTTGTATGACGGTATAGGTACTACATAGTAGTATTACAATGGGTCCTTATGGAACCCAAGTGAGAAATGCTCTTTAGTCTAGTTTTTTAATATAATTATAAGGTCTAGTATTGATTGTATGGAACATCTAACAAACAAATGAGGCAACGTAACTCGTGTCTAAAATCTTTTGGAAAAACTGCTTTTTACCAATTTACTGTTTACAATTAGTTGCAACAATTGAAGTCAATGTTAACTATCAAAAAATTTTGACATTGAGTTCATAGACAGCTAAGTTTTTAGGTTTGAGTTCAAAAGTATGTTTTTATTCTTATGAAATTGTGTCAAATGATCAAAAGGGCCTAACTGCATGCCCCGCCACTATTTATATTTGAATTTATAAAAAAAATTTATTTTTACTAGGTTTTTATAGAAAAGTTGTAGAGTTTAAAACACCCTGTTAAAATCAGTTCATTCATTCAATGTTTGCTGGATCATATTTGTGTATCTAAATTACATTTATAATGATTATAATTATTATTGTTGCTATTTGAATCGTTTTTTCGTTTTTTTTTTTGTATTTTGTTTCGTTTTTATTTACTTATTTATTTTTATTTCAGTTTTTTTTTAATCATTTACATTGCCATACAACAACAAATATTGGAGGCTCGTCTCTCTATTTCTATGTATTTGTAAATGCTGTTATAAACAGATGCCTTGTTGCTCTTCTGGTTGATACAATATTGAAATTATATTTTCTAGTATAAGTCAAAATGAACATGCTACATTGCAATGAACTGAAAACAGGTAAACTGGTTGGTATTAGTAACCGCAATGCATAGTGGAAATAAAATAAAAAAAGGCAAAAACAAAAAACAAAATCTACCATCAATATGATAATTTTTTAAACATTATGTCAATTAAGTTAAATATGATGAAATTAACGAGATTACTTTAATGGACATAAGAATATTAAACATGAGTGCTAATAAATAAGGAAAAACAATACATATGTACATATATGAATACCTACATATGTATGTATATCAATTTAACATGTGCATATTTATATTTATATGTAATATTGTACAATAATTATTATATAATAAGTACTAAGAACTTAAATGAAAATCAATTTTTTTTAATGTATAGAACATGAATAAACAAATTTTTATAATTCAGAATTAAATTATATGAACAAAGAATGCTATGCAGTTAAATAGCTACATAATTGCAAAAGCAATTACCTTAAACCCTTCTTTTTAATAACGCATGCGCAGATGTTTTTACTCAGATTTCAAAGTTTGAAGAAAAGTTTTTAACCGTTTTCCAAAAACACTTTTTTCAACGCGACATAGGCCTAGTAATTGGGTCAGCCAATATTCAAATTGTCATCATCAATTTGATGAAAATACTAAATTTATAAGGCAACAGTTTCATACCAACACAGAGCGATTTTACCATTTCGGTCCTTGCTAGCATATACTGTTGTACTGTATAAATACCACGTGTATTTATTAATTTAAATTTGGACTCGTATGAAGTCTTTTAATACCTATAGCCGGAGCGTACTCTATTAAGAATGTGGTACAAATGTGGATCTCTAGTATCTTTATATTTTAAAATTTTCTTTACTCTATGAATTTATTGAAAATACCAATTTTGGCAGTCGGAAAATACATCCACACCATTTATCTTTCGATCTTTACTTTACAATTCTGATTCTCGAGACGTTTTAGAGCATGCAGTGGAAGTGTACACATACTATCTATATTTGTTAAATAGAAATAAGACTCATGACCTTGAAAAGTCAATTAATGTTTTTCAATTTTGTTTTTTCCGTGACATAGTGAATGCCTTTAAGTTACTATCGTTAAATATCGTTAAATATCATTAAAATACTAAATAAAAAAATTTGTTACAGTTTCCACTAAAAAAGGAAAAGTACAATAATTAACTTGACTTGTTATTTGGTGTGCTGTTAGTATATTACCGTATATGCATATAACGATATATGTATAATAAATATTTATTATTACATTCTACTTGCATATTATTATAATACTATATTAACATAAATTGTATAACAAAGTTAATGAATTTTTAGCACTTACATCTCTCGCGTATATCAGAGATGAGGAGCTTTTAAAGAACAATTATAATAAGAAAATGATTAATAAAAAAAACAACAAATCTGCGCATTTTCAATTATTGTCACATTTTCTTATTTTATTATTATTTTTATGCCACAATGCTTTCTTTAAGCAACAAAATCATACAGTTTTTAAATGCATATTTTTAGAAATTTTAAAACCGAAAGGCAAAATAAATAAAATTAACCTTAATCATCAGTTCAGTTCGAATGCAAAAAAAAAAACAAAATATATTCAGAAATGTTTCTCACATAGGCACATGCATACATACATGCATATGTATATATTATACTAACTGAATATAAATGTATGGATATGTAAGAGTATTTTCAAAAACGTAAATACGGATAAAATCTATCTGTCAATATACAAACATATATATTATATAATATAAACAAAAATATTGCCTAATTATCAACTTGTTTACTGAAGATGTATGTATGTATGCATATAGTATGTACGTATACATGTGTATTGGAAAGTAAAAACTTCAAATAAATAAAAATTCCATGAAGTAAAGGTTAAATGAAAGGAATATATTGGTTTAAATAAAAAATTATTAATGTTTTTCACTTACATTCGTCACTAAATGTTGATTTATACTTATATTAATAATGAAAAATAATTCTACCTACATACCATACGAACCGTGCATAGATGTGTTTGTACATACATACATCTCTATATACGAGTCCATATGTTGGTTATGTGTTCCATATTCTAGAGAGAAAACAAATCAAATCTTCGAAAAATATAAAAAATATCTAATTTGCAAATATTGTTTTACGTCCTTCAAATGGCAGAGATGTAAAAGTAAAAACGAAATGAATGAAATTTCTATAAAATTATTCTCTCGTAAACAAATGCTACTTTTTCTCTATTATCTCTTTTTAAAGATAGAGAGATATTAAGATCTTTTTCTATAATTTTCACGATTTTTCTTGATAAATTTAGTTAAAAGGTTGGTTGTTGGTTCTATGAGAATATATTGTAAATAATTTGTTTAACATTCTTAAAATTTTGTTATTATAGCAGAATAAATACCAAAGTAAACCTAAAATAAAAATATTTTACTGCGTTTTTATATATAAATTCTCGTAAAATTGTACATTCAATTATAGGAAAAAGAAGATCATTATTTTATAATGTAAAGTAACTAAGAATGAATTTAAAAATGAATTGAATTTTGCAGCTATAGTATCGGCCAAAACCTAAGAACCCCCTCAGTACATTTTTGTTAAATGATAATTTTTTTACGAAAACAATGTTATTAAAATTTGTTTTTTAATTTTTTTATTTATTTATATCCTTATTATTGAAAAACGCAAACAAAAAGAATTTAGAATTCAATAAAAAAAAGTTATGATTCAAAATACATTTTAAGTCGAAAATATAAGCGGACAAAACTAAAGCACCCCCAATATAAGGTACAGATAAAAACTATTGAAATCAATATTTCTTTGCGAATCCTTAATTCTGGATGACGCACGGACATCTTTTAGGCATAGAGAATATTAAATTATTAATTATTTCAGATGATATTGCTTCCCAGGCTATTTTTGCAGCTTGAAATAAATCTTTTTTAGTTTTCAATATTTCTCGGTTGATTTTTAAGTTAAAGATCTCCCACCAGTTCTCGATTGGGTTAAGATCAATTGAGTGCAAGATATTCGATCAACAGATCAATTATTTCTTGGCTAATTAAAACGTTTTTGCAGAATGGTCACACATCTCCTACTCATGCTGGAGGAAGGCCACGTGAAACTTCGCGATATGAATACCCCTTAGTTAAAAGGACAATCCAAAATGATCCTACAGCATCTTCTAGTCACACACGAAACCGCTTAGATTTCAAAATTAGCGAAAGAACGATTCGCAGAAGGGCGGTAGAGGCCGGATTATTCAGTCGACGACCAGTAAAAAAACCTTTCATATCGTCAAAGCATTACAAAGCATTTTAGAAAATATTTCATAGTTTTTGAACTTTAACAAACATTTCAGAAATATTATAAAGATAATTTAATAACTCCAAACTAAACATGTTTCCATCATTGCAACATATTCACATATTAACTGATATTAATTTTATCTCTCTTACTTTGATTCTGACGATAATCTTTTCTTATATTAAACAACTTTATTATTATAATTTAAAAGATTTGCTGTATACTTTTGCACAAAGTTCTTCTTTTTTAAAGAAGGAAAAAAAGAAATAATAATAAAATAAAATTAATAAATAAAACGAAAAACCAAAACCACTAAATAAGCATTACATGTTTATTTTAATAGTTGTAGATCGTTATTTGAACGGTTCTCAAAAATTGCTCTTTTATTTACTCAGCAAATGCATTATGTAGTGTTGCCAATTCCATAAAATCACGTTTCAATAAGGTACGATTTCAAATATCTATATCGGATATAGTATAAGTATTTAAGCCTATAGTTTATTTGAGAAATTATTATGATCGTGTCTTTTGCAGAAAAACTATCTACAGGTTCAAAGTCAGGTGTATTGAAATTTAATAAAATTGGCAACCCTTAAAACGAATGCAATTTGTCGAAATATTATTATAAAAAAAAAACACCAAGTGAGAGCTTTTCACATTCTCAGCCTGCTAAAAAAATGTAATGGTGTGTAACGAGAAATCGCTGTATAATTTTATTTTGCGAGGACAGAGGAGAGTCGTTCAGCAGAGTTTACTATAAAACAACTGGCATTTAGATCTCATGCTTTAGTACCATCGTGGATATAATATCAATAAACTAAAGGTAAAAAATAAATTGCACTTGAAAATTCGAAAAAGAAAACGCAGTTGTAATATATTTACAATACGAAATATATTAAAAAATAATAACAAATAAAAAAAAACAAACAAACATTATTTTGTTAATTACTAACGTCAAGCAAAATTTAAACAAATAACGAAAATGCAATATTCTAAGTGATAATAATACAATTTTGGCAAATATGTATTAAGTTTTACGTGGCCAAGTTTGTGCGTATCTTAATCACAGTTCTGGTTTCATACTACCATATGTATGCAGAACATACTTTAAAGAAATATAAATCCAAGCAAGTGTTTAAAGTCGTCTGACTGAGTTCAAATAAAACGTGTAGAGTTTAAAATATTTTTCATACTGTGCCGCAAAAATACTTTTTAAAATAAATACGTTGTGTGTATTATATTATACAATACAATATAATTTTTTTTATTATTATTATTACTTTTTTATTTATAATTAATTCAAATTAATTTAATTTGAGAGGTATGGCTGACTTATAAATGTTTAATGGAATTCCAAAGCTAATGAAATGGAAAAAAATGTTAACAATTGTTAAATAAAGATCTGATTTAAATTAAAACATCACTTTGAATAAATTTATTCTTACTGAAGGTGGAATGCAGTGTTAATGTAATGAAAAAAAAACTATCTATTCAAATCATTTGCATTAAGTGAATTAAATAAAAAAAAAATGAAAATGAAAAGAATTAATTTTATATTGCATTTTCATGTCACTTTTTTCTCTATTTACGTAACAAACATAAAAATACAAACATTAACTATAACAAATTAAATAGATTTAAATTTTTTGCCAAGGGCGTAATGTCACTCTAAAATGCAAAAAAAATTTTCCCGAAAAAAAATCAAATAAAACAAACAAACAAATAAAAAAAATATCTATTTATGTACATCTTTACAATACAATATACATATGTACATACAATTAAAATTTTAAACGTGATGGCAAAGAAAAATGCAGATCGTGTGTAAATCGTGATATTAGACCGTGAATTTTGGTCGTTTTTCATTTAAAATATATAAGAAACATGCATACATAGATATATGTATGTATAAATACATGCATATAAGCATTTAAATAGACATTTAAAGTTAAAAAAAAAAACAATTAAAAATAAATGTAGAAAAACCGAAAATTAATAATAAATATACATACGAAAGAAAATATTAAATAATAATGACTATTGCAAACTCAGTTCAATAATGCAACGAATAAGTGCAATGCAAGCACAATGTTAAATTAAATTATTAATACAACAGCAATAAAAGTGAAACAAAAAAAAGTGAAAATATTAAAGAACAATTACCAATTAAGAATTCGAAATTGCGTGACAATTGCGTCATTTGTGGTGAATTATGGACTTTTTTTCCATTATCCCCAAAATCCTTGGAATTTGTGAACAGATCGCAATTTTAAATATAGCTTGATGGAATGTAACATAAGTAGACTGTTTGCAATTTAGTGAACATGTACAGGAAATATACAAAATGAATGCTATTCATTCGATTATGAATGTTAACTAAATATCAGTTGTACTGCCAGCAACTGACAACCAAGATTTAAAAATTTCACTTGAAATTTTTTTTCGGCAACTATAAATTGTTAGTTGCCAGCTATCAATGCAACTGAAGTTCGGTTGCTACTTGTAATACAGCCATAAGTTATGTTATGTCCGGGTTACCAAACCAGAAAAAAGTCCATTATGAGTTTTATTCCTTCAAACTTCCTTAGCTAATAATTTATCTTTTTTTTAATATTCAGCTTGAAAAAATATTACAAAATAATTTCCTTTTTAATACAAATAAATATGCCATAGGGCCTGTTTTTAACTTTTCAAAACCGTTTTATGGTGCACGTGTAAATAATATAACTAAGCAGACATAAGCGATTGTAAATTGTTTATTTGTTGTTAATTAAAATTTGGTAATGTACATATGTTTGTGCATTAGTAGAATTTGTTTATAGCAAATATAAAAAAATTTCCAGCGTTTATTTTCAAATTGACTAACAAAGCAAAATAATTGTTATTTTCTATCGTAGAGTTCGTAAATTCGATTACGTTTAAAGTTTTTCGCTAATTTACTCTATTATTTACGACAAATTAACGTTATAAAAAATAATTTTTGTTTAAATTGTTCAACAATTATAGCCTCAGGCCAAAATGTTAGTAAAAATATAAATAAATAATGCATTAAATCCATTATTTTTAATTAAAATCTGGCCATTAGTTCGGCTATCTCTTATACTATCAAATATGAGCACGAATTTATCTACCAATGTTTTAAAAATATCAACTCCAATAAGCAAACTTATTATATAATCGACCTATATTTGAATTCAGGCGGCCGTATAATCAATAGGAATATAAATCACAATCGTATTTATACGATCCATGTACCAAAAATTCGTAAATGATAAATTATTAATCACATATGTATGTATGTATGTATATAAATTGGTTCACATTCGTTTCACAATAATTTTTGCAGAAATATAAAAACACAGACTTTTTCCAAGTAAAAGTAAGCTTCAACCATATCTCATTCTTCTTTCCTCTATCGCGAATAAACTCTTACTTTCTGAAGGAAAACTTTAACGCTCGTTCAATGCAGACTTGGGTTTGTAGGAAAAAAGAGAATAAGGGAATGGGGTGAATACACAGTTTCATGTATTCGTATTCGTATGTGTTTCATGTAAAAAAAAATTATCAAAATAAACTTTGCCTATGTAGATAGGAAACAAAATCTAAAAGGGTTTTTCATACAGTTAACCAAAATGTTGTTTCAAGAATATAATAACACACAAACACTAGCACCAAATGCAATAACTTTTATGTAAACAAACGGTTTTTTTTCTCTTTCTATAATGATTGCTACTTTCTCTGTTGGCAACACTAATATTATTTATTTCTCTCAAAGAGAAACGTTGTTTTATTTTTAAGCTATACATTCTCTTAAATTTTTATTTTCTTTTTCTCTTTTATAGCACAGGCAACAACCTTTATTCGGAGTATTGTATTTGTGAATACAAAAGGGGAAAAAAAATAAAAGAAAAATAAATCTAAAGTGAAATTAAGACGCGTTCGCAACTGAATAAACAACGAAACGAATATGAGTGGACGCGATAATCGCGGAAGCGGGAACATCCCACCGCTGAGCAGTGCTGTTGGAAAAATTAAGGACAGATTATCCAGGGTAAGATTTAAATTACTTATTTCAATTTTTAGACTTGATTAGCATTTAAATGCAAGGGATACTCTATTTCCAATTAATTTTTCTCGAATGTGGTGCTCAAATATGTATAAATAATGTTTAAAGTAAGATGGTTATTATGTACATACCAATTTTGTTGGATATTTTTATATAAATTTGGTTTTCATTATCAAAATCTCAAAAATTTTACCTATAAAATAAAATCATAAACACCCCTCAAACCTTAGCATAAGTTACCTTATGGCAAGAGAAAGATTTATTTTATAAGAAATATTATTTCTTTAAGTGTGAATAAATGCATCTGGTATGATCCAATCTTAAGCAATATGTAACTCATAGGCATATTAAATTAAGATTAAATTTTTTTTTTATTTTTTCATTGATATGTTATCAATTAATTACAATAACGCAATACAATACTTTCAATAAGAAGATAATGTCCAACAAAAGATGATTGTAATATTCATACGCAGATCATAGAACTTAAAAAAATTATTTAAGGTCTTGTACAACGTTTTAAATATTTATTACAGGAAGATCAACCATATCAAAGAGTGGATCTTAGTGAAACACCAGTCTTGTCAACGTCAAATACCGCTACCAGCCTTGATACTATACTACCAGAGGATCCTTTTTTATATCCCTCACATAGCCGACCAGAACCTCAACAACAAACACAGCAAAAATTCACTCAAAAGCGGCAACAGCAAAACTTTGAACCCGAATTACCAGCACATTTTGGTCCTATTATTGATGCAGATGATATTAATGAGCCACCGCTTCCCATAGCGAGTACCAAAGCGAAACAAGAACCTCTTCCTCTACCTCTGCCACCACCACCTTCATCTCAACATTTGCACAGAGATCATCATACTCGTAGTATTGTTTCAATACCCAATGAAGACTTGAATCGCAGCAAGAATTCACTTAAGAGTTCCAGAGTATCGTTTGAGAAAAAACGTGGCAACGATAGCAGTGATGAAGATAGTTTTGAGGACAAACGTTATGGTTTTCAACAGCAAAAAGCTGTAAGTGTCGACCACAAAGGAATTCTTAAAGACCTTAAGACAATTTTAGCTCATGATAATCGCCGACAATTCCAAGCTAAAAAGCATGTATCATTAGACCTTAAGGGTACACGCTATCTGCAGGATCTATTAAAAGATTCATCGTCAGAGGAAGAATTTCGAAAAAATCGTCGTGAGTTTCAAGGTCGGAAACATCAGAGTTTGGATCCTCGCGTTAGTTTTAAATTAGAAAAAGTTTTGCAAGGTTCTAGTGAAGATAGTGACGAAGAAAACGATGATGTTGAACACAAGCGTTTAATACATCGTCCCAAGGACATAACAAAACCGGTCGTCATTGATCTAAAAGATTTGGAAAGTGAAAGCGAGGACGATTACGTTTCATCGAGACAACATTTTCAACAACAACGTTCCATCAGCAGCGACTCAAGGAAAAGGTTTGATACGATATTTATTGAAATTATTCAAAATAATTTTTATGTCTTTCTTATAATTTAGTATACGATTTTATGAAATGGATGAAATGGGAAGAAAAAAAGGTGAAAACATACGTACTGCTGTGCCATTTGTGAGACAAATTACAGAAGATGGCAAACCAAAACTGGAAGTCTATAGGCCTACAACAAATCCCATTTACATTTGGGCTCAGGTAATAATAACCTTGTCTACATACAACACAAATCAATAATAAATGCGATATAGTATATGCTATATATATGAAAGTCTCTGAACATTCTGCATAGTACAGTGCAACGCACACCACATTCTTTATATACAAACTTAATTAATATTATGGTTGTTAAGAAATTTATAGTTTTCGCCATTCAAAGTAATAAACATCACAAATGATGAATGATTATTCATTTCATATCATGTTATTGTATTGCTTCCAATTGAATTAAAACTCAATTACATAAAATTCTTATGAATTGTTAAGCTAACATTTCTGCGAGAAGGAAGCCTGTGTGTGCCAGTTAGTTTAAATACTTGTCTTGAACACTGGCGTCTAGTCATACAGACTATATTGTATTGAAAAGAAATCCTGTATTCAAATATAATACAAAACGTTTGCAAATAATTTTACGCGGCATCAACAACACATATTAAAAGCACTTTTACTTCTAAACAAAGTGTAAAATAAATTAATACGTAACGAATTGTTTTATATTCGAGTCGTTTAAATGTACTTTTACTGATCTCATCAATTTTGATGCGACAACTTTAACTATTCGTCCAAATAATAGACGATAGAATCTTATCATTTTTCGTATGAATATTTATTAAATGCCATATGAAAACAGCGTGATTTTAGTTACAATAACAAAGAAAAATTACAATTTACCACGATAATTACAACTGAATTACTACAGTTAGTCAAAAATATATATAAATATGTATGTATGTATGTATGTAGATATGATGATGAAATACATATGTGTGGTTAGATTAATTATGGTTTTAAAATACCATTCCTTTTTGGAATATAAAACCGTCTTGAATAAAACTCTTTGAATTACAAAAAATTTAATCCAGAGATTTCTAATTGCATATAGTTGATATAAATGCTTACCAAAAATGTTAAATGTAATACAGTTTTCAAAAAATGACAAAAAAAATATTGAAATATAGAAATCCTTTTTAACAGATATATCCCAGTGATTTGTAATGAAATAATTTAAAAGATATAGAAAACTTAATTAATTTTAAAATGTTTGAAATATCTAGTGGCAACTATACTTGTTTAATAATGCAATAATTCGCATTCGTATATGCATACATATACGCATATATTTTTGATAATTCCAATCTTGATCGATAACCCAATAATAGATCATTGAGAATAATAATAGGCTTTGATTATAAAATCCTCTCTCTTTTGATTACTCATATAAATCAAGTACAAAGCTTAAGCAGTTCGTGTTTGTTAAATGCATTACATTGCTGTTACTATGATCAATATTCAAATAGAAAAACTAAAAGTGCATCGCCAGTTTGTTTTCGAAATTTCTTAATATACCCTTTTAGTTTGAAATTTACATTTGAACGGATTTTTTTATCATCAACGGAATCAGTGAAGAGTATTTCAAATATAAAGATTAAGAAAATAATTTACAAGTTTATAGGACTTCTATATTTAAAATTCAAAATGAAGATCCTAATGAGAGCTGATACACATGTGTCATTTCACTTGCCTGAGACTCATCCAGTTGCTAAATGTACCTTAACGCAGGTTATTTTCCTTAAAACTATTATTTGTGGCTTCTAATTTTTATAATTCAAACAAACAATTCTTCAAATGTGTAATGTTGGATTTTAAATTCTAGGTCTTGGCAGCTTTTAGTGTTTCCCTGGGTTCTTTAGTGGTTGGTTTTTCATCTGCCTACACATCGCCTGCTTTGGTCTCCATGACGGACCGTAATATAACATCGTTTGAAGTAACACCTCAGGATGTAAGTAGAGTATAAACATGCTTAAAAATACTTTTCATATTAAAAGTTGAAATTTTTTTAAAATAGGCCTCTTGGGTAGGTGGTCTAATGCCTTTGGCTGGTTTAGCTGGCGGTATATCTGGTGGTCCTTTCATTGAGTATCTGGGTCGCAGAAATACTATACTGGCAACTGCTGTTCCATTTATAATTTCCTGGCTGCTAATTGCATGTGCTGTCAATGTTGGCATGGTTTTAGCTGGGCGTGCTTTGGCTGGTTTTTGTGTTGGTATTGCCTCTTTGTCTTTGCCAGTCTATCTTGGTGAAACGATACAACCAGAAGTTCGCGGCACTTTAGGGCTATTACCCACCGCTTTTGGCAACATTGGCATATTGGTTTGTTTTGTAGCTGGCACTTACATGGATTGGTCAATGTTGGCATTCTTAGGTGGTGCTTTACCAGTACCCTTCTTAATATTGATGTTTCTTATTCCGGAAACGCCACGCTGGTATGTATCCCGCAATAGAGAGGAGAGAGCCCGAAAGGCATTAGTTTGGCTACGCGGCAAAGAGGCCGATGTTGAACCGGAACTTAAGGGTTTAATGCGTTCCCAAGCTGATTCAGACCGACAAGCAACGAAAAATCAACTCATGGAGCTACTTAAACGAAATAATTTAAAACCATTGTCCATTTCTCTTGGTTTAATGTTTTTCCAACAATTTAGTGGCATTAATGCTGTCATCTTCTATACGGTGCAAATATTTAAAGATGCCGGTTCAACAATTGATGGCAACATATGTACCATCATAGTGGGCGTGGTAAACTTTATAGCAACTTTTATTGCTACTGTTTTAATAGATCGCTTAGGAAGAAAGGTAAGCTTCCTTTTAAATTGAAAAAAAAAACGTACAAATAAAATGTGTTTTCTTCGCGCATTTCTTACAGATTCTCTTGTACATTTCTGATACGGCAATGATAATTACACTGTTTGTGTTGGGCGGTTTCTTCTATTGCAAATCCAGTGGCATGGATGTATCAAACGTTGGCTGGCTACCTTTAGCAAGTTTTGTAGTTTATATATTGGGTTTCTCTTTAGGATTTGGTCCCATACCATGGCTAATGATGGGTGAGATATTACCTGCTAAAATAAGAGGTTCTGCAGCTTCTGTTGCTACTGCATTTAATTGGTCGTGTACATTTATTGTTACTAAAACTTTCCAAGATATGATAGGTTTGTTGTGAAATTAATTATGCCTCCATAAATTTTATTCTCTTATTGATATTGTTGTTGTTGTTATTGTATTTTACAGAATCAATTGGTGGACATGGCGCATTTTGGTTATTCGGCGTTATCTGCTTCATTGGAATGTTCTTTGTTATACTGTATGTACCTGAAACCCAAGGCAAATCTTTGGAAGATATAGAACGAAAAATGATGGGACGTGTTAGACGCATGTCATCGGTAGCCAATATAAAACCTCTATCGTTTAATATGTAAAAACAAAAGAAACTAATTTCGATAAAACTAAGTTCTAATTGCATAATAGTGAAATGTGCCTCTCATTAGTAATATATTGTTTACGAAAATAGATAAAACCAAATATTAGGCTAAGTAATTAAGAAATATAAAGTAGTCGCGTCATAATCAGTCGTTATCTGAAGTAATCATAATCAATTAAGAAACACTTATTAGCATCCATATTGAGTTAGTGAATAATATACGAATAATGTTTGTAAATATTATTCGTGAAATTCATAAAGAAAAAACAATATATATTATATACTCTTATCTTGATACGGTTTACATAAACTGTGTATATTCATATATACGAAGTTGAACTTTGTTATTAACTTAAAGAGCTTGATTTATTTTTACATACATACATACAAATGTATGTGTGTTTAATTTAATAACCAATACATCAATGAAGAAATTGTAATATTGTAATTTTTAATAAATAAACGTACATATTTATGTATTAGAATAATTGAAATTAAGTTTAATTTTGGACTTGTGGCCACATGCGGTTAAAAACATTACCAAGAAGTAAACGTAATGTAATAATAAGAAATTAATAATTATAAAAATTACAACAATCATTATGAATTTCGAACTATAAAAACATACATAGGGTCGAGTAGCCTAGTTATGTGAATAGCTAAAGGAAAATCCAAATTTACCGGAAATTTTATTTAAAAGCTTAATAAATCGTAAAATTCAAACTGAATAAGCAGTAGCAATACGTGTTTTTGAATAGTAAGGAAATACATAGTAAATAAATTATTTTAGGTTAGGTCAGGAAGGTTATTGAAAAATAAACCTTCACTCAGAGATCATTAAAATCAAATTTTGGCAAGCATAGGTATAAAACGTATTCCAAAGTGGTATACTTCTATAACTAAAATAAGTTTCACATTGCAAAAGGATGTGTTTGAAGAGAAGATTGTATTTATAAACCTTGCACGTAAAGGATTGTGGTGGCTTTAAAAAGACTGAGATGCAAATGGCTTTTTTTGTTTGTTTTTTGAATGTAGATGCTTTTGAATACCACATATTTTAGATTTGCAAAGTTTCAATTTAGAATATATTGACAAGGATAAATCTATTGCAGATTAGATTAATGATAGAATGATGATGAAGAAAAATATGAAGAAGAGAATTTTGGTTTTTATTTCTTTCACACAGTGTACATGCTAAACACAGTTGCTTATAATTTCTTGAAACATTTAAATTAACTTTTCGCAAAAAAAAATCCAAAATGAAAATAGATATGTACATATGCATACATATACGCATATATTTTTGATAATTCCAATCTTGATCGATAACCCAATAATAGATCATTGAGAATAATAGGCTTTGATTATAAAATCCTCTCTCTTTTGATTACTCATATAAAGCAAGAACAAAGCTTAAGCAGTTCGTGGTGGTTAAATACATTACATTGCTGTTACTTACTTATTTACTTAATTGGCCATAACTACCCGATTAAGGGATTTCGGCCTGCCGCAACACATCCTTCCAGGCGCCGCCTCTGCTTCTTGCGCGCCTACGCCAGTTGGTCACACCAATCGATGACAGGGCTTCCTCGATTTGGTCCTTCCAACGGATACAAGGTCGTCCTCTTCGCCGACTTCCGCAGATCCCCGCATCAAATACCCGTCTCGTTGGAGCATCCTCCTCCATTCGAACGACATGGCCGAGCCAGCGCAGCCGCTGGATATTAATACGTTGTACAACGTCCATGTCGTTGAGGAGCTCATACAGCTCACTATTGTATCGGATGCGAACATCATCGCCAACACGTACTGGACCGAAGATCTTACGCAGTACTTTTCTCTCGAACACTCTCAAGGCTGCTGCATCAGTACTTAATAGGGTCCATGCCTCTGCGCCATAAAGAAGCACGGGTAGGATGAGCATCTTGTAGAGTGTCAGCTTCGTCGTACGAGAGAGGTCTTGACTTTTTCAAAAGTATAGTTATCGGCCGTAATCTGAGAATCAATACGCCGCACGTCTCTACTTGTCGATAACATATACTTTGTTTTGCCCTCATTTACTGCCAAACCCATCTTAGTAGACTCTTACATTGCTGTTACTATGAACAAAATTCAAATAGAAAAACTAAAAGTGCATCGCCAGTTTGTTTTCGAAATTTCTTAATATACCCTTTTAGTTTGAAATTTACATTTGAACGGATTTTTTTATCATCAACGGAATCATTGAAGAGTATTTCAAATATAAAGATTAAGAAAATAATTTACAAGTTTATAGGACTTCTATATTTAAAATTCAAAATGAAGATCTAATGAGAGCTGATACACATGTGTCATTTCACTTGCCTGAGACTCATCCAGTTGCTAAATGTACCTTATCGCAGGTTATTTTCCTTAAAACTATTATTTGTGGCTTCTAATTTTTATAATTCAAACAAACAATTCTTCAAATGTGTAATGTTGGATTTTAAATTCTAGGTCTTGGCAGCTTTTAGTGTTTCCCTTTGTTCTTTAGTGGTTGGGTTTTCATGTGCCTACACATCGCCTGCTTTGGTCTCCATGACGGACCGTAATATAACATCGTTTGAAGTAACAGCTCAGGATGTAAGTAGAGTATAAACATGCTTAAAAATACTTTTCATATTAAAACTTGAAATCTTTTTAAAATAGGCCTCTTGGGTAGGTGGTATACTGCCTTTGGCTGGTTTAGCTGGCGGTATATCTGGTGGTCCTTTCATTGAGTATCTGGGTCGCAGAAATACTATACTGGCAACTGCTGTTCCATTTATAATTTCCTGGCTGCTAATTGCATGTGCTGTCAATGTTGGCATGGTTTTAGCTGGGCGTGCTTTGGCTGGTTTTTGTGTTGGTATTGCCTCTTTGTCTTTGCCAGTCTATCTTGGTGAAACGATACAACCAGAAGTTCGCGGCACTTTAGGGCTATTACCCACAGCTTTTGGCAACATTGGCATATTGGTTTGTTTTGTAGCTGGCACTTACATGGATTGGTCAATGTTGGCATTCTTAGGTGGTGCTTTACCAGTACCCTTCTTAATTTTGATGTTTCTTATTCCGGAAACGCCACGCTGGTATGTATCCCGCAATAGAGAGGAGAGAGCCCGAAAGGCATTAGTTTGGCTACGCGGCAAAGAGGCCGATGTTGAACCGGAACTTAAGGGTTTAATGCTTTCCCAAGCTGATTCAGACCGACAAGCAACGAAAAATCAACTCATGGAGCTACTTAAACGAAATAATTTAAAACCATTGTCCATTTCTATTGGTTTGATGTTTTTCCAACAATTTAGTGGTATTAATGCTGTCATCTACTATACGGTGGAAATATTTAAAGATGCCGGTTCAACAATTGATGGCAACATATGTACCATCATAGTGGGCGTGGTAAACTTTATAGCAACTTTTATTGCTACTGTTTTAATAGATCGCTTAGGAAGAAAGGTAAGCCTCCTTATAAATTGGAAAATAAAACGTACCAATAAAATGTGTTTTCTTCGCGCATTTCTTACAGATTCTCTTGTACATTTCTGATACGGCAATGATAATTACACTGTTTGTGTTGGGCGGTTTCTTCTATTGCAAATCCAGTGGCATGGATGTATCAAACGTTGGCTGGCTACCTTTAGCAAGTTTTGTAGTTTATATATTGGGTTTCTCTTTAGGATTTGGTCCCATACCATGGCTAATGATGGGTGAGATATTACCTGCTAAAATAAGAGGTTCTGCAGCTTCTGTTGCTACTGCATTTAATTGGTCGTGTACATTTATTGTTACTAAAACTTTCCAAGATATGATAGGTTTGTTGTGAAATTAATTATGCCTCCATAAATTTTATTCTCTTATTGATATTGTTGTTGTTGTTATTGTATTTTACAGAATCAATTGGTGGACATGGCGCATTTTGGTTATTCGGAGTTATCTGCTTCATTGGAATGTTCTTTGTTATACTGTATGTACCTGAAACCCAAGGCAAATCTTTGGAAGATATAGAACGAAAAATGATGGGACGTGTTAGACGCATGTGTCATCGGTAGCCAATATGAACCCTCTATCGTTTAATATGTAAAAACAAAAACTAATTTCGATAAAACTAAGTTCTAATTGCATAATAGTGAAATGTTCCTCTCATTATCCATTTAAAAGTAATATATTGTTTACGAAAATAGATAAAACCAAATATTAGGCTAAGTAATTAAGAAATATAAAGTAGTCGCGTCATAATCAGTCGTTATCTGAAGTAATCATAATCAATTAAGAAACACTTATTAGCATCCATATTGAGTTAGTGAATAATATACGAATAATGTTTGTAAATATTATTCGTGAAATTCATAAAGAAAAAACAATATATATTATATACTCTTATCTTGATACGGTTTACATAAACTGTGTATATTCATATATACGAAGTTGAACTTTGTTATTAACTTAAAGAGCTTGATTTATTTTTACATACATACATACAAATGTATGTGTGTTTAATTTAATAACCAATACATCAATGAAGAAATTGTAATATTGTAATTTTTAATAAATAAACTAAAAACATTACCAAGAAGTAAACGTAATGTAATAATAAGAAATTAATAATTATAAAAATTACAACAATCATTATGAATTTCGAACTATAAAAACATACATAGGGTCGAGTAGCCTAGCTATGTGAATAGCTAAAGGAAAATCCAAATTTACCGGAAATTTTATTTAAAAGCTTAATAAATCGTAAAATTCAAACTGAATAAGCAGTAGCAATACGTGTTTTTGAATAGTAAGGAAATACATAGTAAATAAATTATTTTAGGTTAGGTCAGGAAGGTTATTGAAAAATAAACCTTCACTCAGAGATCATTAAAATCAAATTTTGGCAATCATAGGTATAAAACGTATTCCAAAGTGGTACACTTCTATAACTAAAATAAGTTTCACATTGCAAAAGGATGTGTTTGAAGAGAAGATTGTATTTATAACTCTTGCACGTAAAGGATTGTGGTGGCTTTAAAAAGACTGAGATGCAAATGGCTTTTTTGTTTGTTTTTTTAATGTAGATGCTTTTGAATACCACATATTTTAGATTTGCAAAGTTTCAATTTAGAATATATTGACAAGGATAAATCTATTGCAGATTAGATTAATGATAGAATGATGATGAAGAAAAATATGAAGAGAATTTTGGTTTTTATTTCTTTCACACAGTGTACATGCTAAACACAGTTGCTTATAATTTCTTGAAACATTTAAATTAACTTTTCGCAAAAAGAAATCCAAAATGAAAATAGATATGTCCTGAAATGTTTATGCACGATCAATCTTTGAACAACGAAATCGCACTAAAAGCAAAATGTTTAGTTACGATCTATAATATGATGTAAACAAATCGGAAAAAATTTTTGTGTTATTTGTATTCGTTAGGAAACCAAGTAACCCACAGCTTTCTAGGAAATGCAAGTAAAACTCTCCTGCGTTATTAATATGTACGTTAATGAAATTATTGTAGTTGTCAAGTTCTTGAAAATTGTATGTCCCGTTCTAGACACTTGTTTAAAGTCCTAGACTAAATAACGGTACAAGCCCTTTTTAGTTAACATTGAACAGCTAGTATTAATTTTACTTGCAGTAAATCAATTAAGTTAACAACACATTTTCCGAAAAATCTTCTATGGTTCATACAAAACCTTGTTAAATTTTAACAAAAAGCCGTTAAAGGCTATCAAACAAACAAAAAAAACTTGGCCCTGGGATATAATTGGTAATTGTTAGCATTATTGGAAGCATATACAGTGAATTCAAATTTTATTTCTTTACTGTACAGTACAGTACAGTACGTATGTTTTAAGTGGGAGAAAAGGAAGAAAGGTTTTTAGGGTACAAACATTGGCCGGTGTATTGCTTTACTTCAGCAAGACCTATTTCATTTAACAAATTGTGTTCCTCAAAGTTGTGTACACAAAACTAACAATAATACAAATATATTACCGGCAATACGCCTGGAAGACCTTTGCAAAAAAGTTTACATACCCATTACCTGCACCCGACAAATGGCGCAAATATCACACTCCACATCCCAGCTCCACATAGCTACAGCATTCCACTTCTTGAGTGTAAACATTTTTTCATGTTTGCTAGCGTCATTATCATCGATTTGTTTATCCAGAGAATTTTCACTTTGATCATCCATGATGATTTTAAACCTGGAACAACTTTTCCACTGTCCCAAAAAAATACAACAAACAATTTTTATTTATTTCTATGTCTTCTTTGTGTCTTTCCTTTTTGCAAAAAACGTTATCTGTTTAGTGTTACAAAAACAGCTTTGCGTTGCCATTGCCAGAGTTGGAAAATTCAGTACTTTTGTACTTTTTTCTTTAAATAGCAGCTTAGTACCACAACTAAAATTTTAGTACCCTCTATTCTACTTTTTCTTGGCACTCCCCGATTATTTAAATTTACAGATGTTTTACTAACAGTTTTGAGAATAAAATGATAAAGAACCACCGTATTTATCTATTGGAACTATCTTGAGTGACAGGCTGATCGATCAGGTAATTAGATGGCGAACTAGACCTTGGTATTTATTAGGACCTTGATTGATTTTTTGATGGGGCATTACGCCTTTAGTGCAGGCTAATATGTGAGACAGGGGAATATCTTCATCCTGCAGGGCTTGCGCTAATGTGGGACATCTGAACCACATTCTGCGTCTCTACCCTCGCGTACACATACGAAGGCTCCAGATACTTGGTCCCGGTTTCTTGAATATTTGTGGGGTCAGTCTCCTAAGACATTAGAGGACTTTAGCTTTGGCATTAACTGGCGTATGGTTTTCATAGTTGCTTAATTAAAATCACCAGGTTATTTTGTTTTATTTAATAAAATAAAATGCCTACTTAGTTTTAAATAAAAAATTAAGCACAAGTTGCTTTGCAAACGAAATATTTAAGCACATCAAAATCTTTCACAATTGATTTATTGAATTTCAAAGAAAACTGATCTTTATTCCCATAATAAAAAAAAAAACTTGGTGAAAAAATATGATTCAGAAAGTTAATAAAATTAAGTAAATAATTTATTTAAAAATTGTCCATACAGAATACTAATAACATTTGTTGTGTTTCAAATAACAAATTACTCAGTATGTGTAATATGATTCATTCATATAATTCATCTTCCTTCTACAAATTCAGTGTATTATTTCTTTTTTTGTATTGTGACAGTTTAATTCAATTTGAAAGTTTCTTTTTTTGGTATTAAGATCAAATACTAATAATAAAAATTATGCAGATAGCAAAAATTCATATAAGAATAGTAAAGGATGACTATTCAGACAACCTATTTTGTAAAACAGCAACAAAAAGTCTTATAATATTGATGGATAGTTTTTTTTGTTTTATAATAAGAAAAGAAAAAGTATATGCTTTAAAAATTCAATTGATTGGTGGAATTTAAATAAGAATCTAATTAAAAAATGAAAAAAAAGGTAAAACAAAAATAATAATCGTAATAAACAAGTTAAAAATGATACAACACAAACATATGTGTTATATTTGTTAAAATATGCAGCACATAATTACATTTGTTTAATGGTTACAGCAACATTTGGGCATAGCTTTCAAATAGTTGTCTTGTTAATTAAGACGAGGCGGCTGCAGTTACTGGAGCCGTAGGGGATGCGTTATTAGATTGATTGGCGGCGGTCTCAGTAAAATCAACTCGCATTGATGCCACAGTTTCGGTTTTGAATGTATTTTTGTTGTAAGAACGTGTATGACGTTTGGCACGTTGGGCTTTTGGTGATTTTGTTGTAGAATCTGGCAAGTTTACTGCACTAGCACCGCCCTGACGTTTATCTCCACCAGCACCAATTTCATTACCCCCCGAACGAACGGCATTAGCTTCATTGTTTCTCAAATTTCGTACTGGAAATATAAATAAAGTTTTAAAAATTCGAAAAGATTATGCATGATGTTTATAAAATATTGAAAATAAATTCAATAGTGATCTCACACACCACATACTTATACTTACCACGTCTATTGCGGCGACGGTTATTAGTTTTGATAACAGGCTTAATAGTCGTTTTGGCTGGGTCAAAATAACTATCAAACAAATCAACCAATTCTGTTTTCTCTTCGGTTTTGAGGTCATCAATAGTTTGTAAGACTTCGCTAATGCCATCTTTTTTCTTTTCCGACCAAATAGCATTCAGAGTTTGCAAATCGTAGCTATGCTCAGCCAAAATTATACGGAATCTAACAGCCCGTACACGGTGGTACAATGTCGACTTGAAGTAGTTTAAGAAAACAGGGCGGAATGAATTTTGGCGTTCCAAATTCTCGTTTTGGGTTTGCAATTCATTTAAGTCACATTCAATGGGCTGTGCAAACGGCTGCAGAGCAGTAAGCATCTTATCAATAGCATTTGTTGAGTTAAGTGCCTCCTTTGAGTCTTGATTACTTAAATGCAAGGCCACATCATAAGCAAGTTTAGCCCGAACGCTTGCATTGCCATCAAAAACATCACGCTCCTGGTTAACACTATCTCTATACTTTTGTTTTTGTATCTTTTGATCTGATGTCGACTCAGATCTACCAGCATCAGCGGTCGATGGCGCGACGACATTATTATTTTGCTCAATATTACAATTGTTTTTCAAGTGTTTTGCAAGCTTACGCAATGTATAATGCTGTAATGATTCATTTGCATTTGCCTTGGCAAGATTAAGACCATTTGCAAATGATTTGACTGTATTAAGAAACCTGTCCAGCAGGTTATATTTTTTAAGTGATTCCAAAATCATGTATGGAATAAATTTACGCTCTTCGTGGTATAATAAAATAATACCTTGAGAACTTGTGTCTTTTGCTTTCAAAGCTTCTAGCCAATCTAGGAAATCTTTAAGGGCAGCTATCTCTGACTTAGACTTTATTATCTGAAATATTTACACAAATTATTGTTTATGTTACCCATATACATAGAATATCCATACATATGAGTGGACTAAATACTTACTTTGTAAGTTTGTGTTGACTTAAGCATTCGGTAGAAACCAATAGAAATCACGCGTACTTGATGTCGCTGACGTGCAGCCGGATTTAAATTCATGTATGGCATTATATATTGTTCAAAGTGATCGTTTGACGTAAAAGCAGCCAATTGAACAATCTAACAGAGAAAAATAATATGAATAATAATAAAATTATTTTGGAAACTTCACTTTCAAATTTCAGATTTACTTGCCTCATCTATCAATCTACGTCCGGTTGTATCAATATCTATACCAACTAATGTATACTTTCCCTTTGGTAGAGTTTTTAAGGCAATGTTCTCATTATTGCTGCAATTGGCAATGGATCCGTTGGATGTAGAGGGCAAACAATTATCTTGCGAAGATGATGGTGAATTCGTCGATGCTGACGATTTAGATGAAGCGACCATTTTTTTTTTTGTGTTTCAACAAAATATATTTCCTTTTTCTATTTTACGTCAACTAAAAATAGCAGATCATTTAAAATGATTATGATTACGACTTCATTGAAAGCAGGCAGCCTTTATTTATATTGAATAAGCAGCTAATAAAATATCGCACAATAAATTACTCGTGAAGTAGAGGTAAAAAGGGTTTTTCCCTTTTTTAAACAAAAAAAGTGATTCTAAAGCAAATTCTTGTTTAAATGTATATACATTATACGTATTTTTATATGCCTAGAAAACAAATTTATAGAAGACATGTTTTCACTTGTATCGTAAATTCGGGGTTTCCCCCGTTAAAAAAACTGTAATACGACAAAAACATGATTTAAGAATTTATGATGTCACAGCTAGTTTAAGGAAAAGTATCTTTTGGTTTAAGCTCAAACTTTAAAAACGTACGCGTAATAAGAATGTACACGTACGTGATTTTTAAAAGCAATTTAAATTAATTTTTAGTATATGATTCTTTGATTTCGCTATTGTTTCTTTCTAACTTACCCCTCTTTTTGGCAAGAAAACCAATATTTCTTCCGAATGTAATATACAATACTTTTTTGTCCTTGATAAAAATTAAAAACAATCGTTAAGATGTACCTGTAAGGAAATTTAAATTTATTTGTTAGTTTCAAAATATACAGCTTATTTATGATGAAAATTTTACAAAATAAACTGTCCAATTCAATATTGAAATACCTCTGGATTAAGCAAAGTACTCGAATAAAGTGAAACTTGCATTTACTTTAAAATTTGGTTTCATAAAAAAAAACATCTTGGCAAGGAAATCATACATATATAAACAAACGGTAAATTACAGTTGTGTTTATATACTTTGGTAATCAGGAATTATCAAGTGGTTAACTTTTTTTTCGCGTTCTCTTAGTAAAAACTGATATTCTCTTTATAATGTTGAAAATATGCTATCATATATGTTGTATACCAATAAAAACACATCATTCTTATGTATGTACATAAGCAAAACCTCTGTTAATATCGGAACCTATATTTCAATCTCTTTTGTTTAAAGCAGGAGAAATAAAAACTGTACAACGTTTTACAATACCTGAATATTTTTAGTGATCTTGTTGAAATTATTCCTTTTTTCATTAGAATTTAATAAACTTATTTTGCGGAACTCCATATACTTTTCGTAAAATTCAAAAGGAAAATTTCATTTGACATTTAGTGCATTGGGAACTTTATTTAAATTTTAAAAAGAATGCCAACATACAAGTATTTACAAACTACATATATTTAATGCAGGAATTGTGATATGTTTAGTATCGATTTAAGTCGATAAAAAAAATAGCGCCACTTAACAAAAGAATCTGCTTTTTATATTATAATTTTTGAACCCACAGTTAAGTCATACTTTTCATAAGTTTACACAAGCACAGAAACTGGTAGAGTTCTAAAAAATTAAAAAGTCGTAATACAAACTGGCTCTAGAAAAACAGTGTTTCCCGACAGGCGCCAACGAGAAACTTTGAAATAATTTACTTTTGCCTGCCCATACGTAAACAATGAATTCCATACAATTTTTTTTTTTTTTTTTGAAAATACATGTCACAAATTTAGGCCATTGGGTCTTCTGAAGTCACTTCATATTTTATCGATATGCAAGCACGATAACTACCATTTGAATTCATATCAAATAAAAATAGCTATTCCTAGCCCATATATATATAACACATATACTTATATGCATACATATGCAATATACGGCTAAGTAATCACATAAATATAACCACAAACACCCACTATTTCAACTTTGATTTTTAGCTTTGTTTAATCAGGTTAATTAATTTTAGAAATTTACAATGTGTTTAAAAACACAAAATTCTTCCATATCATTATTGCAATTCTGCGTCTGCGATTTCCTTACGTATGCAATCTCTAATTTATGAACGAATTGAATAAAAGGGGATGTAAAAGAGCACCAATGAAAGTGTGATTTCCCACTGCAACAAGTGTTTTATTCTCAATTGATTTTTTTCTTGTTCAATTTCAAATTTGAATTTTTTGTATATTTTCACCTTATTTTTTATGTTGCTTTCGCTTTGAAACCAAGTATTATTAAATTTGTTTCAAATGAAGCACTTAAAATGCAAATTAATTTTAATAATTTTAGCCAAAATACACATTGACTTACAAAAAAAAATATGTTCTAGAAGTACGCACAAGCACCACACTTAATGAACGAATTGATAAGAGTAAATAGCAGAAACGTATTTTTTCAAAAGTGTTGTTAATTTGACGATTTTCTCTGTAAATTCGGCGGTATTAAAACAACAACTGCAGTTTTACGATCAATATTCTGTTTCTTTGTTTTCAAGCAAACCTCCTATCAAAATTCCAAGAAATTGATATCTGTAATTTTGCATTCAATCTTTGTTTTCGAGATGCATTCGCCAAAAAAAAAAAAACAACAAATTACACATGAACAAATTTGCAGTAACTACGTTTTATTAAAATTTAAAAAACAAATCCCTGTTCTGTCGTTAAGATATCATATACGCAGCATATGGTAAAAAGATTAAAGCGTTATATATATATTTTGTAAATTGTTTAACCTTTTGTATACCCATGTTTTGAAGGATTGTTCCGCTTAATTTTGCGTAAAATTATTGTTCTTTTAGTAAAAGAAATATTTCTAATATAAACGAGAGTCATTAATAATATATTTTCTATTCATAATAAAATTAATTTCATCATAAACGTTTCTTTAACTGTATTTAACTTCAATGTTCTGATGCTCTTGGAATTATTGCCAAAGTATATTTCGTATTTATTTAAACTTGGCAACGCTAACATTTTTTCATCGTTTTTAATGACATTGCCATATATAGTTCAAATGACTTGATAGAAATCAAGGCATATTAAAAATAAGATAAGAACTTAGCTGATTTTTGTTTTTATTGCATTTTATGCAATTTATATTAACAATTTTCAAAATAAAAAAAAATTAATTATAATAATAGTACTATTCCTTTTTAATAAAGTACCCTTATTATACACCTATGGCAACACTGTTTGCTTCTTAAGGAAAATTGTACTTAAAAAGTAGTAAAACAATGTGTAGTACTGAGGCAATGATTAAACTAATGAGTTCAAATAATTTAGGGAATACCTGTGCTATTCTGGACATAGTTAAAGTAAATAGCAAAGTAAAAATGTTAATATGCGTTTGAAGCGCAAATTGTGGTTTCGTGTAATAAAAAGACTTAAATGGGAACTTATAGTTTTACTTTCGATGATAATTTTTGTGAATTCACTTTATAGAAAGGTAGCTACACTCATAGTATGTTTGAATTTTTGTTAGTAAAATTTGGTATTTGTTTTCTTAATAGATTTTTTACAACCCAATAAAAATTTCTTCTATATGTGAGCCTATTGATGTTGTGTACACATGGGTTAATGGCTCGGATTCAGAATTTTTGAATTCGATACGTGAATATGACCGAAGTTTTGATTCTACAAGATTTGATGATAAAAATGAGCTGAAATATTCATTGCGCTCTTTGGAGAAGTTTGCTCCTTGGGTTAGGCATGTATATATTGTAACAAATGGCCAGATACCAAAATGGTTGGATTTGACGAATGAACGTGTTTCCATAGTGCCACATGAAATTTTAGTGCCAGACACAAACTTATTACCGACGTTTTCCAGTTCTGCTATTGAAACTTTTATACACAGAATACCTAATCTCTCAGAGAGATTTATTTATTTCAATGATGACGTATTTCTCGGTTCAAATATATATCCGGAGGATTTTTACACGGATTCTGAAGGTGTTAGAATTTATCAAGCATGGTTGGTACCGGATTGTGCCGAAGATTGTCCGTGGACATATATTGGTGATGGTGCATGTGACCGTCATTGCTGTATAGAAGCGTGTCAATACGATGGTGGTGATTGCACAGATGATCCAAGTCACAGTAATAATATGGACAGTATGTTAGAAAACGTTGCAAACAAAACAGATTCATTTAAATTGACGAACACCAAGCATATTGCTGAAAAGCATGATACCCTTCGTAGTTACAACAATCCAAATGGAAGTAGTTTTAAAAATGTGCTTTTGCAACATAAAAACTTAACTTATGTTACTAATTTTAAAAATGTTGTTAATGATTTTAACAAAAATGTACAATCTAGATCACATGCGGAAAGAAAACTAAAAGTTGATAACAATCCACACTTTACATCTATTGAAAGCAATTCAAGTTCCAAATCCGAAGACATATACTCTCAGTCTCTTATATACACAAATATGTTTTTAAATCGTGAATATGGTTTTAAAGCACGTAACGTTATTGCTCATGTAGGATTTCTGCTGGAAAAAGAAATTATAAAAGCAATGCATCAGAAATATGCGGAACAGATAGTAATCACAGTAAAAAATCGCTTTCGCGCTGCAAATGATTTACAATTTGCTTTAGCTTATTATTCTTTTGTTATGGAGGAGACAAGAAGGGCAACTATTGAGGAAATATTTAATGAATTTGATACGGATAAGTCCTTAACATGGTCAGATCGAGAAATACGCACTTTTTTGGCTAAAACTTTTCCATTACCTTTAGATTGGTCAACTGTTCGATTTTTTGAAGAAGTAATACATAATTGCAGTCATCTGCAAGACCACAATGATTCCAATAATATACAGTATACTACTGTTCTTTATGAACGTTATGAGGATTCTAATTTGGTATGTATGTGTTGTTTATCTAAAATGTAAATGGTAATAAAATATTAGTTTTGTAGCCAACAATAACTCGGGACTTGGTAAGAAATTGTAATCCCTTAGCCGAAGCTCTTGAAGAGAACTTTTCTGTGAGGCGAAAATATAATTATAATTTAAATTCAAGACATAATTTGCGAAATAACTTCATGATGCTCACTTCGAACATAACGGAAGTTGTTAATGGCTTAGATAAAATACGCAAAAACCTAAGGTAGTGTGAATTTATAGAAATACTTAATACGTCGATTTTTTAAGTAGAGAACGTTTAATTATTTTTATTTTCAGAAAATTTAACTGCATAAATGACAATTTAGATATAAAATTTACAGAAGATAACAAATTAATACGCCACCTATTGGAAGATTTCTATTTATCTTTATTTCCACATCGCAGCCAATTTGAATTGTCACCAGAATACCGTAATCGTTTTCAAAATTGGAGAGATTATGTTAAATGGCGAAGGCAGCAAAAAGCTATTTTAACGACAGTTTACATTATAAGTATTTTGATTTTAGCTTATCTTGTACGTTCGATATGTATTCACAAAGCTAAATTTGTAAGCCGTTATATACAGAAATTGTAAAATATGTACCAATGTACTGATATGTTTTTATAATGTAAATAGGAAAATATAATTTAACGCACAAAACCCATGATTGAGTTTAAGACTGTAATCCAAAACAAATGAAATCTATATTAAATCAATAAAACTTTTCTTAATTTATGGTATATTTTGATCAAATTTGACGTATTAAATATTTAAATGAATTATAGATTGGAAATCGGCCGATTTCTTGTTAACGTTTGCAATTAAAAAACATCCATATGCTTTTGTATGTTTGATAAATTTTTCTATTTTTCGAGATACTGACTTATTTATTATGGTCAATAGTCCTCTAGAACTCAAATTGTAGTCCACAATTCATTTAAGTTATAAAATTTAAATTCTTGATTTTTTTTCGAAACAAAGAAATTACACCATTTAATTGATACTATAATTCTTATATAAAACAGTTATTTTATCTTTATCTAAATTTCCCCCATCCTCATCACTAAAATCATCATTTGGACTTGTTGATATTAGAACATGATGGGATTCTTCATTTTGACCGGGACTTATAAGCAATAACGTTTCTTTTTTAACATTACTAAGCACAGATATAGATGGTATGGGTTGGTCAATAAGATGAGCATTTTGCTTACGCAATTTTCTAGTCTCTTCAAACTCTCTGGGATGTACTTTTTTGCGATGGGAATGCATATTTGCATTCGAGTTAAATGTTTTCGGGCAATGTGGACACCGGTATAAAACTTCACCGGTATGCGTAGTCATATGCTCTCTTAAAGATATTGGCTTCTTGAATGTTTTTCGACAAACCCCACACTCGTACGAACGTTCTGTCCCATGAACATATCGTTTGTGGCTTAACATAGCACTGCGGCTTGGTGAAACCTTATGGCAAATATCGCACACATGTGGTTGTTTTGATTCCATATGTCTCTTTTTGTGCTTATTTAAGGCGTACTTGTCTTTGTGCCATGAACCGCATAAATCGCACTGTACTTTTGGCATTGTAACACCCTCATGTTCCAATTGATGGCGTTTAAACGCCGCTGGCCCTCGTATAACTTTGGCACATATATCACACATCGTCCCATAACTACAATGCTCTTTATTATGCTGGTACAGTTCATCCAAATTGTTAAATCTAAAAATGGTAATTTTATTTATTTAAAGATAAGAACTACATTTTTATGCGACAAAATCAAACCTTCTGTTGCAGGATTTGCAAGTTGTAGACCGATCTCGATGAGCAAACATTTTATGTTGTTCTAGAAGATATTTCCTAACAAATTTTTTTGTACATTGGCTGCATTCATATATTTTGTCTTCATCTTTTTGATGTTTAACCAAAAAATGATTTCGCATAGATTGCCTATCGGCAAACGTTCGATCGCATTCTTCACATCTAAGAAATATTAAAGAAATTTACAATTATTAACGCATAAATCTCCTTCATTATGTGCACATACTAAAATGATATGTTTACATATAGTACCTATAGCAATACGGATCTAAATGCTGTCTAATGTGATCCAGTAAAAGAGCTCTCTTTAAAAACTTTTTATTACAACATTTCGCATAGCCTTTCCCTATGTTATGAGCTTCACGCATATGTGCCCTTAAGCCTGCAAAGTTCTCCGACTCGCAATTACAAATCTCACAATGCAGTGTTAAATACTGGGCAATTTGATCATCGATTTCTTTCATTTTTGTTTTATAAGCATCTTGTTCGTCGTCACTTTTATTCAATTTATCTCTATTAACATTTTGGTTTTCTGATGGCTTAGCTTTATCGTCTTTTCTGGGACGTCCACGTCTCTTTTTAATTTCTATTGCACTATTATCTTCCGAAGTAAGCGAACTATTTAGATTTAATTGTAATTTCTTTGAGCTTCTTGTTGATCTCCGTCTATCCGTTTTTGTAGATGGTCTACTCTGAGTCTGTTCATTTTTATTTGTTAGAATATTGTTCATAAAAGCTTCTCCATCGAAAGACATGTCATTTTCGCAATCTGGAGTTTGAGATGGTCTATCAAGTTTTTCATCACCATTTTGGCTCGCGTTATCACATTCATCTTGACTAAAATTGTGATTGGATAGAAGATCGTGGGAATCTTCAGCTCCCAAAGCTATGGCAGCTGCCTTCGCTACAGTTTTACCAGGTTCGTCAGTAGTATCATCCATTAGCATATTAAATGGCACTTCACCAAGCTCATCAAATTCATCATCTGGTTCTCGTTTACTTGGCAATGAGCTATAATTTATAAGATTATTAACATCCAATGATGGCCGTCGTTTTGCCTTTACACTTTCGGATTTTACAATAAATCTTTCGGTCATGTGACGATGGGAATCTTCGACCATCTTGTAAAACTCATGAAAATCACAAACCTTTACCCAGCACATTTTACAAATTGATGTTGAGATAGGATCATCCCTTCTTGGCTGGAAAGAACGGATGCATGATTGTTTTTTAACAATTCATACTTCAAAGTGTGCATGCAAATTTATCGTACCTCAAACCAAAAATGTTTACCAACAACTTCAGCAACATTTAATTCTTGGCCGTTGTCATCAAATATGTTTATTATGTTTTCAAACTCTTTTAAGCACAGTCTACAAATCATTCTTGTTCTTTGCATCTATATTTAATGCAATATTGAAAAACACACATAAATCTTTTGCATTAAACCTAATCGTCAATGTATTTATTGTGTGAATTTACAAATAATTAAGGACAGCTAAAAATGTTTTTCTAATATTTGCACCACTCACTGCGAATTGATAGCACAATAAATTGTAAATAAACATAAACAGATTGACATTGGCAGAGTTAGTATTTCTCATTCAACTGTTTAACCAACTTCATTTATAAAGTTTTAGAGGGGATTGGAAAAAGGAGAGGAAGTAGGAAAGGGAAAATGGGAATCGGAGGAATTACACAGACCAAACAAAACACAAGGGAATGCTCGACTACACTAATGAAGCCCTTGCACTTCTCAAGTAGTTCAAGCTTCTAACCTGTGGAGAGCCTTGATGTCGAATCTCGACACAGAATTCAAACCCTCAAAGAAGCCCCTGCCAAGGGTCCTCAACCTACTAAGTTACAGAGAAGGTGCTCGACAGTCTCCAACTCCTCCTCATCGCAACATACCCTGCAATAGTCCGGTTGGGATCTGTTCCAGATTCCCGTCAGCGAACTAATCTCGCAGTACTCCGTAATAAACCCGATAACTAACCTTAAACTGGCCTTATTCAATCCCAGCAACCAACCTCTTCTTACACTGTCTATAGCAGACCATAGACACCTAGAAACATAACAACCCGATCCATTCCCCCAACACCTCTGCTCTTCCCCCCTGACCCATCTATTGATGAGGCCGTAAAGGTGGCAGATTGGGGGATCATGACCAACTATTACATCGTCCTCAGAAAGAGATGCCAATGTTTGAAACTGACAGTTTATTTAAATCATTCTTGCATTAGACGTGTGGTTAGTAAATGAAGAACAAATCTTTCGACACCTCTATAGCTCCTGCAGAAGTCATTTGAGGAGATCATGTTTAGGACTAAAGAATATTTTTCTAAAATATATTGTGTTTCTAATTTTAGTAACCCCTCGTGTATAAGTTCAACTTAAACAAATAGCGTTAGGCCAGAATTGAGAAATATTGAATTGGCGTAATTGCCTACCCGTCGAAAGGTTACAGTTTTCTGAATATAAACGTAACACAACGTGACGGAAAAGTGTCACAACCTCGAATGGAGAGCTAATGGATATTACTACATATATTAATACGTAATTATTTATTTTCATATTGTAGTTACTAAGTTTAAATATAGTAAAAACGTTTTAAAAACTTCAGTCTTGTTTGATGTTTTTCAGAAGTAGTAATAATGGTTGCATCATTTTGTGTGGAAATCTTTTTTCTGAAACTGAATGGCTGATTATGCAACGAATATTGCAACATTAAAAACCACTTTGTTTGCCAAATAGGTATATATGCCATGCATATGTGCATGTTCATAATGTTGCGCATGCCCATGTACATGTACGGTCATATGTACATATGAATGTGTACATATATGCATAGAGCTACATACGTCGTTACACATGTATTTCTTTATTTATAGGAAAACTTTACCCCATGACTGTTGTTGTTGTTATTAAAATAAATTGATAATTTGATGAGTTTATTCCTATTTATTTATTTAAATAAACAAAATATAATACTTAAGTGCTACAAATGTCAACATTTATGTAAGCATGCATTCATACATATTTATGTTCATATGTATGTAGTACATTAGTTCTTTTGTTTTGTTGTTGTTGTTTTTGTTTACTATATTAATACATTTGGCTTAATTTGACATGGTATGTTATCTAAATTGGATTGCAGGGAATGTTATGCAATCCAATGATTTCTTCAGGATTTATTGGGTGTTAATTAAATCCATTTTCTCCTCTTTATCTCCTCCTCTCTCCGTTGTTTCATATTTAATGATGTTGTTTTAATAGTTTCAATCCACATTTTCCTCAATTTGTGGATTGTTTGAAAGCGTAGTTTTCTCCTCTGCTCGTCCAGCTCAACATTGCGTGCGTTCGATAAGCGCATAATGGTATTGACGCTTTTGATGGAATTGACGCAAATCTTCGTTGTTGTTTTATCACTTGTGATCGCGTTCTGTGATGGTTTTAATAGTGCAGAAAACGATAATTGATGATGATGATGATGTTTGATGATGATAATAGTGGCATTACATTAATTTTTTTATATTCAGGTTTATTGGGGCTAATTTTTTCTAGATAGTGTTGCAATTTCTAGATTTTAGTGGATCAGAAGTTCTTTTATTTGTGGTGATGGTAAGAATGATGTTCTTCTTTTTCGAATATTGGCACTTCGACGTGGTATTTTTCTGGTATAGGTATTTCCTTGTGAACAGGAACTTTGACTTCTGAATAGACGGGATATGGTTTTTCAATTGGTACCTTAACTTCGTAAGGGACAGGTTTTTCTACAGTGTAATGAACCTTCTTTTCGACTGTGTAAGGTTGAGGAACTGGCACCTTAACGTGCACAGGATAGGGTTTTTCTACTTCGACCTTATATGGCTTATCGACAGGCACTTTTACCTCATAGGGAACCTTTTTCTCAACGATAACAGGATAAGGTTTTTCAACTTCGACTGGATATGGTTTTGGAACCTCGACAGGGTATGGTTTCTCCACTGGTACCTTAACTTCGTAAGGCACCTTCTTAATAACTTCGTATGGTTTTGGAACGGGAACTTCTACTTTGACTTCATATGGTACCTTTTTGATGACCTCGTATGGCTGTGGTACTGGAACTTTTACTTCATAAGGAATTTTCTTAATAACTTCGTAGGGTTGTGGAACCGACACTTTAACTTCATAGGGCTTGTCAACAGGTACCTTAACTTCATATGGGACTTTCTTTTCGACAATATAAGGCTTTGGTACGTGGACTGGTACTTTAACGTATTCCTTTACATGAACTGGTACCTTTTTCTCCACATAGTAAGGCTCTGGCACCGGAACTTTGACTTCATATGGTACTTTTTTCTCAACCGTATAGGGGATATGTTTTGTCACTGTATATGGTACTGGTACTTTCTTCTCAATGGTTACCGTCTTAATATGTTCGTGATAATGGTGGCCATAATCTCCCAAATGTAATCCACGTTTCTCGACCGTTTTACTTTTATCATCTGAGGCAACTTCCTCAGCACAACTGACCATTGCCACGCACAAAGCGAGACAAGGATAAACAAACTAATGATATACAAAGAAAATTTATTAATAAATCAAAAGAATATGTGGAATAAATGTGTGATATAATTCAAGTATGTAAAAATGGCTTACCATGCGCATTGTTGAGCTGTTGGCTAGATAAACTTGGAGAGGAAAACTATAACACTATTTTATTGTATTGCTTTGAACGAGATCTGAGTTGTTACTACTTCATGGAACCGCAACACTTTGTCTTATATAGTGCTCACCATTCCTATTACCTCCATTCACCAGAAACAGTTGAATTATTACTTTTATTTTTTCTTGTTTGTTTTTTGTTGTTGGTTTTGGTTTTACTTTTGGTTTTGCCATTATTGTATTATTAACATTAAACGTCTTCAAATGTTGGTTGTTTGTTGATTTTTTTGTTTTGTTTTATTACGTTAGTTAAACCATAGACTAACAAACAATTTACAAACACAACTATCTAACGTATTAATGTATAGGCACATAGTATACTATGGCTATACGTAAAAGTCAACAATCTCAAAAACTACAACAACTACAAAAGCAAGTTGTCTTAATCCATGAATATACAATCCTCATAAATGTTGTATTACAAAAGGCGTTCAACCAAAGATTTCAAAAACTTTTTAAAATTAAAAAAAAAGAATGTAGCAAGTATAATTTTCCTATGCATGCAATACATTCATACATATATATGAATGTATTATATGAAGCTACAAACAAACATACATACGTGGTATACGCGAATTTATTTACACATTAATATTACATGTATGTATGTGCATGCATATCCACAAGATGTTTATTGTAAATCGTAAATGAACAAAAAAGCTTTCATTCATGCTTATTTACATATGAATAAATGTATACATAAAGTTTACATACATTAGAGTATGCAAATATTAACAAAATTTCCCAATTAAACAGGACAGGAAACAAAAGCACAATTTTTTTTATATTAAAAATTATTTTCTTTTCTTTGTAAATATGTAACTCTCATAAAGTTATGTATGTAAATATGATATTACAAACAATATCAGCTGCAATGGGTTAAATTTCATTATATAATATGACGCAAGGTTATTTCGCTGTTGTAACAGCAAGAAATTCATATTTCAACACACTGATTAAATATCTTATTTTAGACGTTAATACCGACGTTACTTGTTTAATTAAAAACGGCAATCAGCGAATTAGTCTACTATTGTTGAATGCAATAAAACAAAAGCATCATATTGAGCTCAACCGAAACATTGCTTAGAGGACAAATAAATGTTATGTAATAAACACTCACAAGATTTATTACAGGTTTGTATTGTTAAAGTTAAAAATCTACAATGGCTTATGGAAGCATATATGAAACTCGTATGTATATACATACGTATATTTATTGGCAACAAATCGAATAGTAAGATGAATGGGTCTTCAATTTCAAAGACAATACATTACTACTGCGTGAAGTTGTAGAGATGAATTCCTGACCTATTTGCTATTATGCTATCATTTAAACGCCTGTGCGCGAATGACATCTATTCCCTATCACAAAGACAAGATGGCATGTAGGCAAAACTTAACTTAGTACAAAAGAAGCATCCAAAGCAGGACTTAGAATTCTAACATCTTTAACAAAAACAGATATACAGAGTAGAATTACATCTGCCTTTCAGCTTTCGGAATGCTCAATTCGATATGACTCTCTTCACACATTTCAATCATTTCCAAACTCTGAATCTTTAAACCATGAGCAATCGACTCTTCTATATGAATGTGTGTCATAAAATGGAACTACAAAATACATTTTATTAACCATAAGTCCTAAGCAGGAACAAAAGCTATTTTATAATCTTCTTTTAAAAATTTGTGGGCTTAATTTCTGATAGTTCTTAATTGAAATTGCTTCGGCTAATAGCTGTTGAAACATTTTAGGAACTACTGATGGGTCCGCAATCGGCAACAATTAAATGAAAAATAAGGAAAAGAGCAAACCCTCTATTAGCAATAACGATAACAGCTGCACTATATATAACGTCGGAAAATGTGGATGGCACTGGGCCTATATCGGTAGATGCAATAAGACTAAAAATAATGCACATTGGCAAGCAAGATGAAACATCAACACGAGAAATAGATAGACGACCAAACTCCGCTCCAATATGGATAGGTGTATTTACAGGAAAATCGTAGAAGTTAACTAACACCTGACGCAGATGCTTTCTGGTTCTGGATTCTAATGGCAAGTATCGGCTTAGTATTGGAAAAGGCAACAACACACCGTTTTGCCTCCATTATTGATTCCGACGAGTACACTTTATTCAAATGTTTTGAATGAATTGAAATGAATATTGTACATAACTAGGGATTCTAGTTAGAAATGCAAAACATAAAATGGCCAAAGCACATACCTGAAAAAACTCAATCATAATGCAGTACATCGGGCATCAAATAAGCCTGGACGTCGATTATTACAGAGATAAATAGGAGGTACATGGCACATAGGAAACCATAATGGAGTAATGCAAAACGGTTCTGCAATCAGAAGGCTGCTGAAAGGAGATCGTAATATGTTATGCTGTTAGTGGAAGAGCCGTGGATTCAATTCCCATAATAGATTCTCGTCTTTTGCACTGTAATTGGTAATGATTAAAATGTAAATTGTAATTTCATTGCACTAAATAAATAAAAGTTGTAAAAATATCTCCCATTTTCATGTTTTTCTGTTACGTATGAAAAGAAACTAATTAATTTGACAGTTTTGTTGTTTTGCCGCCATTCTCTTTCATATTATATGGAAATTGTTGTTATTGTCATAATATTGCTATAATAATAATTATTATTACACATATTATAAGATATTTATAAAAAATTATACTTATATATTTTAATAATATGTAAAATTAATATTTTTAAATAATAATACCAATATAATTAACACTTTTTGGTTATACTGTTTGTTTTTGCTTTTAGTATATATATAGTACTAAATAAGCAACACTGGAAAAGAATTTTTCGTTGACAGTAGTTAACGATTGTGTGTTTCACATTGAAATAAAAGTGTTTGGTCATTTTCGTTCAGCACCATTATTCGCCGATTGTTTATTTTCCCTTTTGATATTAGTATTTGCGAAAATTTAATTTAAAAGTAAGTTAATTTCTAATAAAAATTGAAAAACCTTTTATTTAAATATATTTCATAATTCTGCTTAGATGTTTCTAACACGTTCCGAATATGACCGTGGTGTAAATACTTTTTCGCCAGAGGGAAGACTGTTTCAGGTGGAATACGCCATTGAAGCAATCAAGTTGGGATCAACAGCAATAGGCATTTGCACTTCAGAAGGTTAGAAATATAAAGAAAATTGTATAATTTTTCGAAAAGAATTTTAATATAATGTATGGTTTAGGAGTGGTTTTAGCTGTGGAGAAACGTATCACATCACCGCTTATGGTGCCGAGTACTGTGGAGAAAATTGTTGAAGTCGATAAGCATATTGGTTGCGCCACATCTGGTCTTATGGCTGATGCGCGCACCTTAATTGAACGAGCTAGGGTAGAATGTCAAAGCCATTGGTTCGTTTATAACGAGCGTATGACAATTGAATCATGTGCCCAAGCTGTGTCAGCATTAGCCATTCAGTTTGGTGACAGTGGCGATGGTGGCTCTGCAATGAGTCGACCATTTGGTGTAGCAATCTTATTTGCAGGCATTGAAGATGGTAAACCTCAATTATGGCATATGGATCCATCGGGAACTTATATACGTTATGGAGCTAAAGCAATTGGTTCGGGAAGTGAAGGAGCCCAACAGAATTTGCAGGACAATTATACCACTGAGATGACATTAAATGATGCTATAAACCTGTCGCTTAATACATTGAAACAGGTTATGGAAGATAAACTAAATTCTACGAACGTTGAAGTAATGACTATGACACCAGATAAACTCTTCCGCATGTATACCAAGGAAGAAGTTGAAGAAATTATAACTAAGTTGGCATAATTCGTAATTAGATTTAATTGTATCTTTTTTGTAATTACTACTGTCAAAATCTTAAATAACAAAAAAGTTTTAAACTGATAACTGTTTCAATCACTCAGTTAATATTTAATTATTTATATTAAAGTCTAAAGTAAACAAAGCGAGGGTTTTATGAAGTATGGCTAAAAGATAAAGTGGTTTAAAAGTCTATTCAGAATTCATTTATTAGGAGGGGTGTAGCAGTTTGTAGATTACAGATTGGATTTCTAAGCTAAAACAACAGTATGGCCTTAGCCAATCCGCAAGTAATAGCGAATTGTATTGTTATTTAGTAATAAAAAAAGGTTAGTAATATAATCAACAAGATGATAATAGAAACAGAAAGGCTTTCAACTATTTTTCTTTTCGTAACCTCTTTCAAGACAACTACCTTTTACGATTTGTTTTGTGTTCATAATTTACAATTAAATTATGTCAATTTTATACGGATATAATATTTGATTTAAATTGCCACTCGTAAACCTTTTTATTTCCAATATTTATCCACTATCAGTTGTCGAACCAAACTCAGATATAATTTGTTGTGTTGTTTAATGAAACAATATGCCATTAGTTTATGCTATATTTTGGTAATATTTTTTTGTATTTTTAGTAACAATAATCTTATTTTTAATTTAGTATTAAATACGAATATAATATAATAATTTCATATAATGCCTTAAGCAAAGGTACACAATAATATGTCCCTTGGCCGTATACATAATAGGATTATGTAAATTTTTAATGCCTATCACTAAATCTAATTCATTGTAAAATATTATTTGAAAATATAGTTTAAACATGCTTAAAATTTTAGGGGATATTAATTTTATTATATTTTTATTATCACCATTATTTAACGAATTTATTCAAAGGGGTTTTAGTTAGACACGAACGTTTTGAAATAAATTTTGTTTTTGATATATTTTTTTACAAAATAAAGTACATTTCAACAACAAAAAAATGATTACACTACAAGAGCCAAAGTTTCGCTCAGAATTATAAAAAACAAATGTGTGTATAGCAAATGAATTTCCAATTTTCATTACCTTTTTTCTTTCTTTTAGAAAGAATGTCGGTCTAAATATGGGTGTATATCAGAAAAATTTCACAGTGTCGACTTAAAATACTAAAATTCATAATTTTCGTTAATCCATTTCGTTTTCTGGCAATTTTGTTCATGCGTCATTTTTCTGTTATCGCAAGGAATAGGCGTAAATTTATTTTTTTTCATTCAGGAAAGAAAACGCTCTGGAATTTTTAGTTTATTTCAGTTTCAGCACTGAAAGTTTTAGTATTACCACAAAGTGTATTGCTAGCATTGTTATTATTGTTGCGTCTAAACAATAATGTAGCGTTTGGTTCCGTAATAGAATAAATGTCAGGTTCAAATACTGGCGGACATTCCATATTAGGATATTCGGTGGTAGCTGTTGAATTCAATAAAGTATTTGATGGCGATGAAACAGTAATATCATTTACATTTGCATTTGGAGGCTTTGTAGGTGGTGGTGGAGCTGTAACATCGGGTGCGGAAAGTAATGCATTATTTGATATGGACGATGTTGTTGATAGTTTGCGATAATTTGCCGACTGTTTTGGAAAAACAACTTGAGCAAAGATTTCTTGATCATAATCACGTTCCATGTAAGTAGTATTCGTAGGAGTGGAAGGTATAGATGCAATTTGTTGGGGATATAATGGATTATGATGACCGACGACGGTACGATGAAATAAAGGAGAGCTTGTATGTTTCTTGTCTTTTTTATTTTCATTTTTTGAACTTAGTTTTGCGAAAATAGGCATAGGAGCCGAGTTTTTCCTTTGAGCATCATACTTATCAGCCTTTTCTTTCAAGTCATTATTATATGTTTGACTTTTCTTAATGCCACTGCAACCGCTGGTCAATACGCCTGTTTCGTTACTTTTATGGTGGTTCGATTTCTTATTCAATGGCAATGTCATTGTAATGCCAGCAGTATTGCTAGTGTGTTTGCCAAATTGGAAAATTTTTTCACTTGATGTTTTAAAAGATTCCAGCTTTCCTTTCTTTTTAAAACTTCCCAACCTTCTTTCTGAACCGTTTGTAGCGTAGTCGGCAGATGAGCAACTGCTGCTAATTGAATGCTTTTTATTTTTACCAGAAGTTAACAAAAATGGTCTTGATTTCATTGCGGAAGCCCAATTACTGGTAGGAGTGCTATTACTGCTGTTCGATTCCAGATGTTCTGAACTCATAGCAGACGAGTTGGAAATTTGACGTGAAGTAGATAATCTGTTCTTATAGCTTGATGAAGATAGATCAACACTTAACGGTTCATCACCTGATATTAATTCATAGCCAAAATCTCTTAACTTCAACCCTTCCTTGGTGCGAGTTAGCTGAATATCTTCGTCATCGGGTTTAAAACTTATTTCATAGTCTGGCGGTTTTGGTAAGCTTCGACTTTGTGTTTTTGAAACCTTTGCATCTCCCGTTGTATTAGTTGTACTATTACGTTGATTGCTTTCTTGCATATGTCTTGATTGTGCAGAATATTTATATCCGCCTTGACGCCTGTTTTCCTCTTTCTTTTCCACACCTAACAATACTCGGTTATTGTACATCTCTTGTGCCTCTTCCTCTTGTTTTTGCAACATCAAATCCTTGAGAGTAACAAAACCCTGAATATTTGGATGAACTTCCCAAGCATTGTTTGAGTTTATTTTCGGTAAATTATAATCCAGTGTCCTTGATGTTTGAAAATCAAATTCAACCAAGTTCGGATTTGATGCATGAATATAATTGTATGGAATTTTTTTTACACATTTACTAGGACTAAAATGAGAATGTTGTCCCACAGTATGTTCATTACCTGCTAATGTCTGAGGTGTAAATGGAACAGATGAAGTTGTAGTGGAAGATTTTTCCGTACTATCCAGTGCAGGTGCTGGCGAAGAGGGTGGACCTAAACCCAATGCCGTGGAATCGACTATACTACTACTAACTGCAGAGCTTTGACTGTTATCACTCGATAATTGTTTAGAATATTCTTGTATTTCGGGTGTCATAATAGTCGAATTTGAAGATTTAATAATACTTGTGCTTCGTTTTACTGGGGATTCTTCAGAATTTCTTTTTTGCGTTGTATTAAAGGGGTGTAGCGCTGTGTCATGGTAACCTGGGGTGTTAGTTCCAATTTGTATACCGAAACTTCCGCCGGGAACTTTACGATATGAACGGAATTGATCAGTAGGCACAGGAATATCATTAGATTGTTTCTTTTCATTTGTAGACGAACTCTTGAAAGGTAGAGAACCCTTCGTAAGTTTTCTTAGTGAACCTAAATATCGCCTGTCACTTTTAGTAGACGTTAGTGTAGTTGTTGATGATTTGGCGGTAGAGAGTCCTTGTTGACAATCTTTAGAGCTCTGAGGAGAAGGTGTACAAAAGTTTTTTGTTAATGTAGTTTCGTTTTCCTCTCCAGAACTTTCGTTTTCAGAAAAAAGTTCACTTGTATTAGCATCATTAAATGAATTCGAACTGGACGCTTTATTTGTACTCAAACTAAGAGTAGAATGTCGTATAAATTCTATCCACTGGTTTAAAGCATCTAGGGATTCTGCTGCAAAATAAAATGTTTTCGCAGAGTGATACACCTTAAAGGCATATGGCTTTGAGTGAACTTCCTAAAAGTAAAGTAGTAAAAGCAATTTCATTATTTATAGTTAATTAGTTTAACTTAAAGTTGTTAACAAAAAAATTAATGTTATAATCTATCCACAATTAAAACTCTTCTTGAATTGTGAAAAATAAAATAATTGACATACAATTTTCAATAAAAATGACTTACTTTTGCTATAGATATTGTAAAACCCGGTAAAAATATAACGCAACTAGCCTTAACAGATTCTTTCGAACGAAATCCGTATAAAATAGTGTCAAGCATCACAAAATATAAACGAGCCCAAAATGTTACACCACGTTTATCTTTTGTACGACGATACAAAAAACCTTGAATATCTCCAGTGCCAAGCATTTTTAGGTTAACATTCCTCCTCTTACTTATAAGACTATTTTTCTTTTTCAATGTTAGAGTTCTTGTTTTTGTTGGAGTATGTAATTCACTGCTCACTTCATTGCTAGTATCGTTTATTGTTGAAAGCGATAAAGTGCTAGTACTAGATACAAATGACCTGTCGTCACTATCTGCTTTAGAGTTTAACACAATTTGTATGGCATTCGATGGTTGCGAATTTTGAAAATTTACAGCACAATTCGTTGTTGTTGCGGAAGCTGCATTTATTGCCGCAAGAAGACCAGGTGGCTTTGGTGGTGGTACTGGTACAATATTTAAGTTATTATCACTATTTTTTCTTGGGCGGGGTGGTGGTATTGGAGGCGTTAATAAAAGTAAATCTTTTCGTGGTTCTATAGCAGGTGGTGTGTCAGAATCCTCTCCGGAATTATCATATGCAGGTGTACTATGACTTTTATCTAATCTACCACGCCTTATAACAACAGGCATATTTACAGTCTCCAACAGGTCAACATTATTTTGTAATAACATTACTTGGTCCGCATCTTTAGCTTTTTTACTCGACTTTTTCGTAATATTTTTTATATTACGTAGAGCTTCGATAGTGTCCTCTTCATCTTCTTCATCAGCAAACGGTATTGGTTCAAATGTCTCTAAAATAGTATTTTGAACATTGCATGTATATTTTTCATTAACCTGGTAATCCTCTACTTTCATATTAGCGTCAAATCTAACAACTTTAGAAACTCCCGGCTTTGATAGATCTTCTTTCTCTTCATTAGGCTGTTCTAACACTTGACGTAGTTTCACCGTATCACCGAACTGTGGATTATTTGATTTTACATCATTGCAAAATTTTCCACTAGAACTACCGCCACTTCCTATTCCTATACATGTGGTAGGTCGAGTAGTTATTTCTAACCCAAAGCCGAAAGACACAGATTTATCTCGTAAGCTTGGTGAAGAAGGATCACCGCTATTGCCTGCCTTGTGCTCGTGCCATAATGGCACTCCTATTAAACTCTTATGTCCTAATAATTCATCTCCGCAAATGGTGTTACGCCTTTGAAGCATGGCTCTTGGTTTCGGGTAATACAATCGACTCTCTTTTTCTACAACTTTTGCATCCGTTGGTGTCAATATATCACTACATATTGAATCCGTATCTGCCTCGTCAGTTTTCTCGTTCTCCACATTTAACATTAGAGGCGTCTTAAATGTATTTTCTGGCACAGTTAGAAAACCTGGTCTTGGGCTAGGTACGTTTTCACCCCAACGTGATCCAACATTGCGTTTCTTGCTGGGCAAGCGGTAAGGCTGCATATAAATTTGTCCATATATCTTTGTGTGTTTGGGTCGCTTTTTTAATGTTAACAATACATCTGGTAAAGATTCTCGAAGTTGTAAAAGTACTGTTTTATATTGCCAACCCACAATTGTTTGATAATTTATTTGAACAATCTCGTCACCATCTTCGATTTTTCCTGAATTGTGAGCTGGAGAATTGTGCTTTATGTCAGTGACACGATGTATGCCATGATAACTTGTTTCAATATTGAATCCCAGTTCTGATTCTCGTTTTTTTAATGTGACTAAGTTTAAAGAGGCTGGCTGCAATAACATTGGATCTGTTATGTCTTGTATTATATAGTTTGCTAAGCGCTCTAATGTCTCTGCAGTTGTTCTAATTTGTTCAACGGGGTTTTCAACAAAACGCTCCCTTTGCGCAATCGTTGCCATTTCGAGACCAAGTCTTAACATTTTTTTGCAGATCTCCGTAAATTGAAACTGGCCTTGAAATGGAGAGCGGTCCAACCATCCAATAAGAGGTTTAATTTTTGCAATCGTTCTTGTTATATCACTTAATATTTGTGTTTCTATTACAGATGCACCATTTTTCAATGCTAACAATCGATGTAAACTTCGAGCAGCAGTCGCAACATGTAAGGCCATGAACTGAAGGTTCTCCTTATCCAAGTTGTAATGCTGAAATTTGATTTTCATACTTTAAACGATGAACTTATTTTGCGCTTCACTTATAAACTTACAAAATTTCGTAAATTTTCGACCGCTTCCAATACAATTTCTTGATGACCAATGGAGTTCATACCCAACTGCTCCAACTCGTATGGCCTAATATTAAGCAATTGATGACCTCCCACTCCATTGTTAATAAACGAATACACGTAATTGTACATTGAATCATCTAGGCCTAAAAATATATATTATTATAAAGACATTCTATTAAAAATGGGTTTGGTCATTTTGCTCAGTGGGTGACAAATCCCAGTTTAATTCCATGTTAAAATATTAATTTTATATCTCCCGAATAACGTACCTTTAATCCAATCAGTTACTTGATCAGGAGACCATTCAGCTACATTTATATACGCCATTATTTTTAATATTTTAATCCATTCGTATTTGAAAGAACTTTGTGAAAATCTCTAATTACTTAAGAATAATTTGATTTCGTCTTTATTTTCTGCTGTCATTCCGTTTCTTTTATTTTTAGTTTTTTTTTTGGTTTTTGCCACCATCTACTATTATTGTAAGTATAGAGAGAATTTATAAGTATGGCAACTTTTCATCACATTGAATGTGAAGTCTGCAATACAGTATTAGCAGAACTGGAGCTGAAATAGTAGTAAGCGATTTAAAAAACTAGCTATGTGAAATTTAAAAAATTTCTAAAACTGTATAACTGTTCCACTAATCAACAAAAAATTATCGCAACGCATTCAATTTTCATCATTCATTTGATAATATATGTACTCTTAAATTCAAAAATTGAAACGAACGTGATTGTTATTTTTGCTTCGGATCGAGTGTTTTCATTTCCCTTCAATAATCCAGCTGATTTGTGTAAACCGGTTTTTTTAAATCTGTTTTGTTGTTTTCTTAACGATTCCATTTCAAAAACGAAAATTTATATCAATTTAGTTTGGCGAAAAAATATCTCTTTTAATTTCACCAAGTTTCTTAGGTAGCAATAAGTTTAAAACTATTTTAATAAGTTTTTGCTTACAATTCCAACTGATTTAATTCTTCTTGAATTTGATATTATTGAATTTTGTAGAATAAATTAAAATAAATTATTGTCTTTTTAGTTGTAATACCAGTTTATTATATTCTCCTTGAGTAAACCCAGTTTTTTTTTGAAGCTTTCGCTTTTTGCTGGTTTGGCAACTCTATGTTTTGTTATATTTATTTTTTCATTCTGTAATTTTTTCAATTGCTGCATTCGAAAAAGAAAAGGCACCGCGTGTTTTACTATTAAAAGTTCATATTAATTTTTGTAAATAATGTCTGTGACCACTTCCAATTCACAAGGCAAACAAATCAAGTTTTACAATCCATCAAGTTCTGCCAGTTCCGATAGGTAACCACTTTTAAAGTAATATTCATAAAAACATATTGCATATGTCTGTATGTGAGAATTTGTGGAAGAATTAAAGTTAAGTGTATAAGAAATAAGCAATGAACTACCCAGACATTTATGTAAATCAAAAATAAAAGAATTATTAAATTAAAGCGAACTTCTTCAGGCTACAGAGGACTTTCAATACCGGTGGAAATCTGTAGTTAGTGTGTGTCCGTATACACATTTGCATTAATAATACATATGTTTATATATATGTACATATATTGATATGTTATTGACCTAATTGCATTTAATGGATCATTATGACGCATTAAATGCATTCATCCAGAATAAAATTATTTTTAAAGATCTTAATCATTTGCTTATGTTTGGATGAGATCTATTGAATTCATTTAATTCTTTCGTGAAATCTATTAAATTATACAATCTTTAAAATATCTGTAAGGAAGGCCGTGTGTTATTATTTGTAAATTTACAATTATGACCGTGTTTGCTTGAGTTATAAAATAGCGAAACTTTTATTTTATTGGCTTCTGTAGCTTATGTAAATCTTAATCGATAATAAAGCCGATTGATTTATCAGAATTCACACTTAATTAGCTCTTTAAATACTAAATATCAGTTGGTTCAACAACATTTTGTAAGTGGCAAAATTCCATAATCTCTTATTCTGATAGGGTCAGCAAAAAACTCACAAATATTAATTTTAATCGAGAATAAACTATAAAACGTGTAACTAACTGTAAATTATATAGAAATTTTACGGATTTATTTTTTAGTGATGACAGATGTGATTTAACTGAACAGCTTTATGTAGATCCAAACTTACAAAATGTTGAATATTTTGGTTGCCCAGCCTCGCCTACAACAGTTCCAGCTAGAACACCCCAATGTTTGGAATCACCTGCGAGAACAGGTTTACCACGGAGACGTCAACGTACTACTTCTATGAATAATCAAACTACCACAGCAAATCCATCCGAATGCGTTATTCGTTCCAACAATCGTACAATTTACACAGCCGGGCGGCCTCCTTGGTATAACTGCGCAGGCCAACAAGTGGAGCCATTTGTTATAGGTAATTTATAATAATTGAACAATATTCAATTATTTGAAACAAAAGTTTCGTTGTTTTCATTTTAATACAGGTATTTGTGGAGGTAGTGCTTCTGGAAAAACTACTGTTGCCCAAAAAATAATTGAATCTTTAGATGTACCATGGGTTACATTACTTTCGATGGATTGTTTTTACAAAGTGCATATAACGTCTAATACAATATCATGACTTTTTCTAACGCAGTTAGTTTTCATGTTACAGGTACTGAATGAAAAACAACACGAACAGGCGCTTGAAAATGAATATAACTTTGATCATCCAGATGCATTCGATATTGATTTGTTAATAGATGTACTCAAAAAACTTAAGGAAGGACGAAAAGTAGAAGTGCCAGTTTATAATTTTGTTACACATTCAAGAGAAACAACTACTGTGAGCACTTAATTTATTTCTTTAAAAGAAAAACCTATGTATAAGACTTGAAAATATTCTCAAACATTTACTTTTTTAGAAAACAATGTATGGAGCTAACGTTATAATATTTGAAGGTATTTTGGTGTTTCATAGTCCAGAAATTCTTAAACTATTGGATATGAAAATATTTGTTGATACAGATCCAGATATACGTCTTGCCAGACGGTTGAAAAGGTAGACTCTAAACAAATCTAATCATATATCTTTATGTTGATTTTATCATTTATAGGGATATATCTCAACGAGGCCGCGATTTAAGTGGTGTTTTAAAACAGTACTTAAATATGGTGAAACCATCATATGCCAATTATATTGCCCCAACAATGGCTCATGCAGACATAATAGTTCCTCGTGGTGGTGAAAATAAAGTGGCTATTCATCTTATAGTCCAACATGTTCACACACAGTTGCAACTGGTTAGTAGTATTATTATAGTAGTTTTATAAAACGTTTTCTATCCTATTTCTATCTATTTTTTCAGCGCGGCTTCAAACTTCGTGAGGCTTTGGCAAATTCGTACAATGACCAACCAATGCCAGATTCTCTACATCTTTTGCCAGCAACACCTCAAATAAAAGGACTGCACACATTCATTCGATGCAAAAACACATCAAGAGATGAATTTATATTTTATTCAAAAAGGCTCATACGTTTGGTTATCGAATACGCACTTAGTTTATTTCCCTTTAAGCAAACAACAGTTGAAACACCTCAGGGTGTGTTGTATCAAGGGAAACGAATGGCAACACACAAAATTTGTGGTGTTTCGATATTAAGAGCAGGAGAAACAATGGAACAGGCAATATGCGATGTTTGTAAGGACATTCGTATAGGAAAAATACTTATACAAACAAACAAAGAGACCGAAGAACCCGAGTTGTATTATTTACGTTTGCCAAAAGATATCCGTGAATATAAAGTAATTCTTATGGACGCAACTGTTGCTACCGGTGCTGCTGCAATGATGGCTATTAGAGTATTACTGGACCACGATGTTAAAGAAGAGAATATCATACTAGCGTCATTGTTAATGGCCGAAATAGGTGTTCATAGCATAGCATACGCTTTTCCTAGGGTAATTACAGATCATATATACGTAAACTATAATAAAAATTTCGAATTAATTTCCAAAAACTTGCTTAATTTTGAAGAAATTAGTTCGAAATACAATACATTATAAAATTTAACAAAAAATATCGTTTCTCCTAAACAACAGGTTAAAATTGTAACATCCGCTCTTGATCCAGAAATAAATGATAAATTTTACGTAATACCAGGTATTGGTAATTTTGGTGATCGCTACTTTGGAACGGAGCCCTCTGAAGTATTTTATTAGTATAGGTACAGTTTTTTTTTCGAATCTGATTATTATACTAAATATATACACATATAAAATTAAAAATTATATTTTTCATCAGCAATCTATTATTTAATAAAATATAAAATAATTTGATTGTTTTTCATATTATAATTTATTATACATTTAATAATAACGTCTCCAAATAAATTGTATGAGAAAAGCAACCAGACCCAGCAATAAAGCTAAACCCAAATATCGTTGAACAATCGATTCCAAACTTGAACTGTGTTTAAATTGTTGAGAAACAGTAATAGTTGGTTTATTGCATCTTTTCCATTCTTCTTCGTCGTCAATAATTTCCGCACTCATGCTAAATTTCGAAGTAGAGACGATACGAACGCGCACGCATGTACCCAATAAATTTTCTCGCATTGGTAATAGGACTTGTTCGTAGCTCTTATTGTGGCCCACATAATGTAGTTTGTCGTGAGATACTTCAGTTACTAAAACATTATAAATTTCCCCTTCTCGTCCAGCATAGGGATGGTAGCTATTAAAGAGATCTGTTAAACGTTTAGTTCTTTTCTTTACCAAGTTTGCTGGGATACGTTGCATTTTAGCTGCTGGTGTGCCCGGTCGTGGGAAAAACTGATTGATAAAGAGACTAGGAAATTTGTATTTTTCGCAGAGTGTTATCGTCTCTTCAAAGTCTTCTTCTGTTTCGGTTGGAAATCCACAAATAATATCGGTAGCTATTGTTACTTTGGGCACATGTTTGCGTAAAAAGTCAACAACATGTTCGAAATCTTTACGGCAATATTCACGTTTCATGTCGCCTAACACTGAATCACTGCCACTTTGAACAGGGACGTGTAGGAACGAATAGACTCTTGGGTGCTGTAATACCTTTGCAATTTCTTCCAAGTGTTCTAGAATATAAGGTGGATTAGTCATGCCAACGCGTAGCATACAGTTTTCAGGAATAACTTCTACAATTTGCCATAACAGTTCTGGTAAAGAACTTCCAATGTCCCTTCCATAAGCGCCGGTGTCTTCCGAAGTAATCCAGATTTCACAACAGCCCTCTTCGAATGCTTGCTGCGCTCTTTCGACTATTTCCTTAGGTGGATAACTTGCCAAATCACCACGAGCATGCTTTGTTTTGCAATAAGTGCACTGATTTAAACAGCCTGAATTTATTGGGATAATTTCGATTAAAGGATTTTTTCGAACTTTAGGCAAGGATAATTTTGCTCCTGCTACTCTACGCCCGCCTTCTTTCTTATTTTGTAGTAGGCGCACACTATGACCCTTTAAAGTTTCTTCCACGACCTCAACAACACGATCTATTTGCTGTACACCAATAATAGATAATCCCTTTAAGTAATCTGCTTTCGGAGCACCTTGAGGAACACATCCTGCCACGACCACGTGTTTACCATTGCTCATTCCGTGTTCTATTTCATTACGAAAGGTATCTTCTGATGGGTTTTTCACAGTGCAGCTATTCAGCAACCACAAATCTGCCATTTCTTTGCTTTCAGTCAATTTGTAGCCGTAAGACGCCAATTGTCCTGCCATGTATTCACTGTCGGAATTATTGTGGGCACAACCCCATGTTTTCACATATATCTTTTGGGCACCAGGAATAATGCTTTCGTGGTATACTTTTTTCTCAGCTTCAACTTTATCGACTTCATTTTCGTCTTTATGATTCAAACGCTTCTTCGCTCTAAGTGTAACATTTTTCTTATTTTCATATCTCTCCTTGGGTTTAATATCCTCGGAAGATATTAAGTCTTCAATGTCCGCTATATTATTCTCCTCATCCAAATTCACCATCTTAATCACTTTACGAACTTTTTAAATAAATGTGGATATTGGGAGAGTAAAAGTTACATTAATTAGCAACAAAAATTTATAGTTGGCAACATGATACTAGCTATGAAATGGCAACAACACAATATGCCTTAATTGTATACCTATGTTTATATATTGCTATAGACTGTACTTATAATTTTGTTAATAAAGTAAGTTAATAGCTTATAGTTTAAAATTCCTTTTTTCAAACTAAGTTTTTTCAGCAACTATAAATTTATAAATTGTAGTCGCCGTGGTCTAGTAGGTAGTGTGTTGGCTTATTAGACGCAAAGCCAGGGTTCGAGCCCCAGGCCAGACATCAAATAAAATACAAAAAGTATTTCTTCGGTGACTTCCTCTCAGCAGATTTCTGGCAAAAACTCTGAGAGTGAAATAAAATTGCCATGAAAAGTTTCTCAAAAATCTGTCGTTCGGAGTCGACTTTAAACTGTAGGTCCCGCCACTCATGTATAAAATTAACACACACAACATAAGTGGTGTGAGAAACTAGGTCGTAATCCTGACTGAAGGGTTGTAATGACCAATTATGTATGTATGTATAAATTTATGAATGCTAGCTGGCAACGCGACTGAAATTCGATTGGCATCCACAATAGAGCCAATATTGTGGATCTAGGCGAATTGATGTGGGCGATGTCAATTATTTCATTTATATTTACATTTTTCTGTTTATCTTTAAATTTGAAAATTGAAATAGTATGACTTTTTAAATATAAACAGTAGTTTTACGTTCAATTGGGATATCTTTATTTTATTTATGTGCATTGATTTAATATCTTTTCAATTTTAAGAAAATTTTGATCAATAACAAGAAAATAACAATTTGATGGTATTATATGCGGCTTCTTTTTTCATATTTATCGTTTGGTTGCACTGACAATTTTTCTATGTGTATTGTGGTAGTTGTTATCATCTTCAGTGAATGGTTATTGTAGTCAGTAATTGGTACAAAAAAACGATTTCTTTCTGCGGACAATACGGCAATAATATATAAGTCGGCTTCGCTTCGTGTGGGAATATCATTTTAATTTTTCATTTTGGATACGTGCAAAAATAGGTAAATTTGTGTGATATACATATCTAAAAATTTTATTTAAAGTAAAATTTGTGTTAAATATAAATACATTTACGAATGAAGGGGTAAATAAGTAGTACTTTTTTTATTTTTATCAAAAATTGGTATGTAAGTAGTAAACTCCGAAATAATGTGTGAAAATATTTAAAAAAGTAATATTTTATTAATTAATTACACGTATATAATTATTATGTCCATTGAAATAATATAATTTATTGATTATTTCATGTTGGTAATTATTATTATATACAAATGTAGATATACAGACACCTCTTTAGAAATTTTACATGTGGTATACATACACAAAATGTTCATTTCAACCATTTTTTTTCTTCTCTTTTTTTTAGTTCAACAATCCGATTATCGAGTTTATAGTGAACATTAACAGAAAAGGGGATCAGCCAGCTGCTCATGAACATAATTCGTGAAGCTGATGAACTTGATCGCATTACAGTTAAAATACATAATATGAAACGTAGCGCTTCTCGAGATTCGCCAAATAGAGTCAGTCATTCTTCACGTTCGCGTTCTCTAGCAATGGGTCGTGGTGCATACGATAATGGTGGAGGAGTGCCAGGTGATTCCCCTGAGCGTATTTCTCCGGATAGATTACGACGTAGAGTAGGCCGCTCTCCTAGCCCAAGAGGACGATATGGTGGAGGTTCTCCACATCGTGACGAATATATTCGTGGTCCACCAACCTCTTCCGAAAGACCATCTTATAAGGTGCTTTGTGTAAGCGCTTTACATCCTAAGGCTTCAGATGAGTTTATTAAAGAGACTCTTTACCGAGAATATAAAAAGTTTGGAGATTTCAGCATTCGGATTTCTCATGACCTAGACGAAAGAGTTGCCTATGTATGCTTTCGAACTGCTGAGGATGCTCGTGAAGCCAAACACCATAAGCCTCGTATTGTTCTTTATGATAAAGTTGCTTTAGTTGAACCAGTTTATGAATCATCTAGTCGTGCTGAACATAGGTATGTTAAGCATTTCTTGTGACAATATCAAACATATGTAAATGAAGTCATATTAAATCTTTGAAAATGATCTTTTGATATCATATATTCACTTGGTCTATAATCCTGACTGAAGGGTTGTAATGACCAATTATGTTTTATCATTGACGCGTAGATTGTAATTTTAGAATTAAGATATATAATTATACTGAAAGCTTTAAATTCTTCACGATCGATATCCAATTTTTTTAAGTTTTGTGTAGTTCTGTAGGGTTTAATATACCTTACAGAGATCAAACTTAATTATATTTGCAAAAATGTAATAGTTCAACTTGGCTTTTGATTGGAATAGATTTATGCCATGTTGCTTATTTAAGGCTTTTAGTGTTATGCCAATACTAAATGTTCATAATAAACATTATTGTTTTAGATCACGGGGACGATCAATGTCACCACCGGAATACGATCGTTATCATTATACTAGAGTTCCAGTACCTCCTCCAGGACCTCCAGAACATCGTCGTCCACCTTTAGACGCGTATGACCGTTATGGCCCTCCCCATTTACCACCACATCCACATACGCGTGAATATCGTCCCATTCATCACGAGTATCCAATGCCGCCAAGGGGTCCACCTATGCATCGCGGTCCACCACATTTACATGGACCTCCGCCCCACTATCCACCACGTCATATAGGCCCAAGACCTCATGTTCCTTACGAGAAACCAGAAAATAAAAAGGACAAGTTTCCTAATTATTTACATCATGTCCAACCTGAGGACGATCCCCTCTCTACACGTACATTATTTGCTGGAAATCTAGAAGTTACTATTTCTGATGATGAACTTAGGCGTATATTTGGTAAATATGGCATTGTAGATGATATTGATATAAAGAGACCACCACCTGGTACTGGAAATGCTTTTGCCTTTGTGAGATATCAAAATTTAGACATGGCTCACCGAGCAAAATGTGAGTTGTCTGGCCAATATATTGGAAAATTTCAATGTAAAATTGGTTACGGCAAGGTAACACCTGCTACAAGAATTTGGATTGGTGGTCTGGGTGCTTGGACGTCGGTTACTCAATTAGAAAGAGAATTCGATCGATTTGGAGCCATTAAAAAAATTGAATATCAAAAAGGTGACACCTGTGCATATATTCAATATGAAACAATTGAAGCAGCAACAGCTGCTGTTAAAGAGATGCGAGGGTTCCCTCTGGGTGGCCCCGAAAGAAGATTGCGTACAGACTTCTCCGAGCTGCCCGGAGTGACACCCACAGCTTCGCCGTTTAAACCGAAAACATATGATGAAGTTGTTGGTACTGGTGCTGCAATACCTTCTTCAGAATATAGGCGTCCCGAATACGATTACCATTATGAGGATACTCATCATCATCATCCTCCTCACCATCACTATGTACCACGTGGTGGATATGCACCATATCCTCCTCGAGGCTCATATCGTGGTCGTGGAGGATACCGAGGACGCGGTCGAGGCTCTTATCATTATCACAACGATATCCACAGACCAGTTCATCCGAATGCACTATCAGCATCGTCTGCTGTTCCTGTGCCACCTCCAGCTGGAGTTGAAGATGAATGGAGACGCCCTCCAGGCGAATCGAATTATGATAGGGCTCGTTCTGGCTCCCGGGAAATAAGATCAGAGCGTTCTCGATCCCGTTCACCTCTTAAAAGAACACATTCTCCTGGTTCAGATTCCGATTCATCGCAACATCGTAATGGAGCATCATTATCGTCCATGCGTACCCTACCGGATGTAGCTCGCAAATGCACTATTATATGGCAAGGTGCTCTTATATTAAAGAGTTCTCTATTTCCAGCAAAGTTTCATCTTACCGATGGTGATTCCGACATTGTTGAATCCCTTATGCGTGATGAAGATGGTAAGCACAACTTACGCATAACACAGCGTCTACGTTTGGATCCACCAAAATTAGAAGATGTCCAAAAACGCATCAGCTCTTCGTCTTCGCATGCAATTTTTCTTGGTTTGGCCGGCTCGACAGCAGTCGCAAACACGTCTGACGATACATCCGTTCAGACTAGACCTCTTCGTAACTTGGTATCTTATTTGAAGCAAAAGGAAGCTGCTGGTGTTATTTCACTGCTGAACAAGGAAACTGAAGCTACCGGTGTTTTATACGCATTCCCTCCTTGTGACTTTTCATCAGACTTATTGAAACGCACATGTTCATCCGTTACTGAGGATGCCTTAAAGGAGGATCATTTGGTGGTAGTCGTTGTAAGAGGTGGTACAGCTTAAAACGTTTGATTTCTATCTTACTGATAATTTATTTTCACACTACATCAGTTATAATTTAAAAATTTTCCATTTTAACATTTTTATAAACTTTTCCTAGTTACATGAACAAACAAATCAAATAACATGATGACGAAGTCATAACATAATGAGTTTTATGGTCGTATAACAAACAAAAGAGTATACATTTATAAAATTAAATTAAGTGTAGAACATAACGCAATATGATTGATATTAGTTATATTCAAAGTTTTATCTAATCTATCTATCTATCTAATCCTATGTAAGGACTATTACTCTGTCCTGAAAAAAAAATATCCACAATAATTGTGCCAATTGTTGTTAAGCATGTACGATCGAATATTGTATACCAATCAAAAATAATTGTGCATATTGAAATGAAAAGCAAAGTGTATATGAAAGAAATGTTATTAAAATTGAAATGTCATGTGCTATTCCACGTAGAAAAACGTATAGTATATATATCATCTATACATAAAAACATAGTTTTTCTTGATTATTTAAGAACAAACATATTTTGTTTAGTTTGTGGCAAAAGTGGTTTTAAAAAGATAATATAACGGTGATGCTTCTGAATGTGCATTTAATAAGTTTTTTTTTTTATTATTTTAAATATGTTTTTGTGAGAAAATTTGCATTACGCCTTTAATTTGCAATCAAGCGGCGACCTATCCTATCAAAGTGTTACATTCGTTGAATTCAAAAAAATGCAAAAGTTGTGAACAGTGTCTTCTGGGCTACAGAGAGTGGTCGTGATCTGTATAAAGTTTAAGCTAACAAAGCTTTTGTTCAATTCATCAATCAATTGTGAATCTAAATTCACATTATAAAATCATCTATATATACCTACATATATATATATATAAAGAGTACTTTATAACTTTTGTTTGTGTTTACAATGTGCAGTGTTTTGTTTTAACATACCTACTCAAAATATGATATGATTCATTATGTTACCGCTTATTGTCTGTACTACCCATTAAAAGTAATGAAATGTTTAAAAAATTTAGCACATTATGTTGCTATTCAATCCTGAAAGTGAAGTGAAAGACATAAATGGGTTGTCTTTGTTATTGAACAGTGAGTTTTTCGTATATACGAGCATGTACATATATATTAATGAAAGTTTTCAATATTAGTTGTGCATTCTAATTGCAAATTTAATTTCAATTTCAATTACAAGTTTCTCAAGTGATTATGTGGCGGTGATATGTTAAATTGATGCTTAGTGTTGTTAAACATTGCATATATATATATAGAGAGAGAGAGAGAGATCTTAGCTAGCACATCCTTAGAGAACTGATTGTAACATTTGTTTGAAAATTATATGAAATTAAAAAGGGTTTTGCAAATGTTACAGAGTTTTCTACAAGGTATGCCCACCAAATCAAGATAATATATAAAATGTGGCAATCTATACAAAGAACGATAAATTAATGTAAAATAAAACAGTGGTTATAAGCATTAACACTTTGCAACAATCGAGCTAAAATTGAATGTAAAACTTAAAAAAATTTCAAGCTCATTATCTTAATAAATATCTTATTCAATAATCTACAAATAAAATAGAAAATAAATATGTGGAATAAAAAAAAAACAAACAATATAAGTTACCTTTATAAAAAAAACAAAAACATAAAAACTTTTCATTTTGTTATTAGTAATTCTTGTTTTATTGATTGATTGATTGATTCAAGTTTTAATCGTAGTATATATAATAAAGAGTCGCGACAGCAAAGAATTTTGGTGTGTCCACTACATAAGACAAATAGCCATCATTGTCTGCATCCCACAAAAAATTAACCAACGAATAAAAACCCTGCATTAATTTTTCACCAATACTGACAACCACAATGTAACGGTATCTGAAAATAAAAAATATTAATTTTCATTATTTTAAACGGTAAGTCAGTCAGTATTTTAATAAATTGCCTCAAAACAGTAAAACAATTTTATATTTTAAGTTATAAGGAAAGCTAAGTAATGTATTAATACTTTTCCAAATTTGATCTTTTTTACTTTGGCAATTTTACAATGTGTCGTGAAGGTTTCTAAAAAAAATAATATTAACTTTGATATTTATACGTTGGCTACTCGCTGTGTTCGTGTGAAGGCTTCTAAAAAATGAGATTCGACATCATCCAGTGAAAATAAAAAAAGGAGTGACAAAATGATTAAATGGATCAGCGATTATGAAACGCTTTCATCTTTAAAAATATATTGAAATGTAGATGCAACTCCTCAAAGAAATGACTCATTTGGAGTGCCATCAGTAGTAATCTTAACATACTTAAAATCATCTTTTTTAATTCGAATAACAATCGGACAAGAAACAATGCCAAAAAACAGAGCTTTTTAGTTATACTCTTAAACCTGAACATGCTTATCAAGTTACTAGCGTGGTAATGAAAGCTGAAATTGATTGATATGATGGGTTTATATTGAGTGCTAGAACTCTTCCCACACAATTGCAAGTTTCTTTTATAACCATGATACCGTAGTTAGGTAAGGACTATAGAAAAGTTAATTCGTCAAGGGCCTTTAAAATGCTTGCGATTGAATCACTAAACTCTCTGGCTGGTAAATGTAATAAGGAAATCTCTGGATGATAAAAACCATTGATCCGCTCTTTTCAAAGATGTTTCAAACTGTTTGTTTCAATTGGTATATTGGTGGAAAATCGAATTTTGTAATTAAAAACTTGTTATATTCATCTTCCAGACTTAATAAGTTATCTGTGCAACAAATCTGTTTTATTTTTGGAAAAAATTTAAATTTTTTTTCTTACCGGTCATAGTTCTGGCTTTTAACGCGTATTTTTATCTCCTCGCTTACTTCGGCACATAATTGCAACGATGTCTTTGGAGAATAAACAAATGAAGAAAACGTTTGGTCCATAACTGCTTTCATAATTTTTTCGCAAATTTCTTTATTTAACGGCCTAATAGGGCTTAGGCGATAAGTAGGCATGTAACGCATTACTGGCTGGAATTCGGAAAATTATAAATTCAAACGAAGATAATATTTTAACATTTTAAATTGAACTCTTACATACCTTGGGTGCAACTTGTACCGTAAATTTTGCTACTTGAGAATTGCGTACTTTCTGTAAATATATAATTAGCAAAAATACTTCATTTAATATTTGATTTGTTTAGCAATTCGCTTTCCCCATTTAAGTCAATGGTATGTTAAATTTTAGCAAATTAAGACTTGTAAATATAAACGTAAATATGATAGCGTAGCCCATTTTTTAAAAATATTGTTTAAATATACATAGAAACTCAGTTTAACATTTGTTTAATCGATATTATTAAGATTTTCCATAGAAATACTATTACTGTTTATATCTACACGCATATATAGCTAATACAAACCTCAGTTGTAGTTGGTACTTCTGCATTTGCATCTGCCATTTTAATCGCTCAAAATAATTGTAATTAAGGAAATTTTTTCTATTATTTTTAACTAGTATTGCAGTATATGTATTTAAATTTTATTAATTTTAGATGTTGGGTTTGTGATTGTCAATTTATTTGTCAATTATAATTATTTAAAAATTATATGAAACTATCTGTATTAATCTGCTTGCCATGTAGTAGAAGCTATTCGATTAAGTTCGCCTTGATGTCTACTAATGGCATTTCATGTATAAAGGATATTTGAAAAAGTGTGGAGTTTTTTTTTTCTTTTTATTATATACATACGTACATACATACACATGTATATAGTTATAAATAAATATAGAAAGAAAAAACAATTCAAAGGTTGAGGGATAAATTTCGAATTTATAATACTTCATCAAATATATGGCCAAAGAAATCTTTGTTAAACTTAAGAACTTAAATGCACTTGCTGAATACAATTCAGCTGATAGCCAATTCCATATCTGATTGACATAAAAAAAATCATTTTCCTGACGTTACTCCCTAAAAGCTACTGAAAAAATATGGAAAAAATATATTGAAATAAGTATTAAATAAGAAATAAATAAATAAAAGAGACTAATTATAATTGTCTCAGATAGATACAACATTCGTTTTGAAATTGTAACATGCTGCATGTTCATAAGAACACCAGGAACATATTATATCATATTTGCGAGCTTCTCTATTTATTGTTTCGGATGTGTGTCAGGTAAGATTTAATCATAAGAAAAAAGCATAAAATACCAAACTCTGCTAAGCATAGCACCGGAAAAAAGTATTAAATTACAATCGTAACAACTTATTAAAGCTTTTTATTTAAAATTAATCGAAAATTAATAGGTGGACATAAATTCATAGGATACAATTAATCACATTTTAGACACTAGAACAATATACTTTCTAAAGTGCTTATTTTCTACACATATTGTAGTGCTATATGGTTACAAATATATTCACTTTGAAAAATATGTTAAATATATATGTTTTATTTATTAAATTTACTTCAAATATATGTAATGTATATATGAGTACATCTACGGACATTTAGTAACATTCATATATTAAAATTACGTGATTTAATATAACCATCGCACTTATTCTTTTTGCAGTAGTCCGTTGGTTACCTTCAAATTTTTGTAACAGATTAAAGATACATATTTTGAAATGGCCTTCTTTATTCTGTAACAAAATATTGAAATTGGGACTACGGCAGGCAATCAGAATAAGGGTGAATAATTAGTTATATTTATATAATTGTAATTAATATTAATATTATTATTCCATATTATTCGTTATCGTATTTTCTAATTTTATAATAGTTGTACGTTTAGTAATATATAAAGATACGACCGCGACAATTGGAATAAAGGTGGATATTTGTTATTAATTTTACTTAATTGTAATTATTATGCATATATTTATAAATATGTATATATACGTTTATATTTATATATGTATAATATGTCTGTATAACATATATATGTATATTATATACATACATATATATATATATATTTGTATAATATACATACATATATATTCTACAATTCTTATAAATTTGTTTTCATTAAAAATAATAGGTTTGTGCTATTACATAGCTTGTTAGTTTGGTCCATTAATTTTCTGCGAACAGTATTCGCGACAATGTATTATTGAGCCAATGCAGATTAATAGTTAAAATTAATCATTTGATCGAACTTTACGTAACGAGCCCCTATTAAACTTGCAAATAGATTCAAGTAATGCTGATCGTTCTATTTCACTTCCCTCTTGTAAATCTGCCGTAATATTTGGTGACGATGATTGTCTATCAACATTTGCTAATAATGTGGGTTGCCGTGTCTGTGGAGAGTACTGCAAGTTTTCAGACTCATTACATTTTTGATAATTTGAAGGGGATGTGGGTGGCGCTGTAGACAAATAAAAAAATATTAAAAAAAAATTATTTCACTTAACAATTTCAATAGATTAATGCTACAAAAGGATTGTTTTTTGTTGATTGTCATGCAGAAATTTTAATTATAGAGTTTTCTACTTGCATTTTATACTATTACTCGGTTCCTGTGGAATATTTGTAATATGAAGACTGTTCATTCGACAAAGTACATTTGTAACGGATTCCGACCTCTCAGTTGTTGTATTACTGGTGACAGCTTGTGGCAATGCAAACTTCCCGTTAGTATTTTGCAGCGAACTTTGTTGCTTTAGTTTTGATTGTTTGTGATCGTGTTTCTGAAAACAAAACGTTTACAATTACACTATTGCTGTCATTAGTCACATTAGGACATATTTATACCGCTTTTTGTTTTGTTTTCCGCTTTTCTTCTTCAGAACTCATCAGTTCTTGTACTCGCACAATCCGCTTTTGATTTTTAACTGACTTTTGTTCCTCCCTTAAACGATTTTCCGCTTTTAGGGCAACGTTTTTTATAGTTTCTTTGGAATTTAACGGAAGCTTAAAATATGTTATATCTTCTTTACTATGAGTATCATTTGAGGTTTCTGAACGCACGCCATGTTCCGTAAAGAATTTATGTTTTAACAACTGCTCGAGCGACGGGAGGCCAGCCCTGCAAGCATCCTTGGATAAAATACTCTCAAGAATATTTTCTAAAATAAGTAACTGTAAGTTATTAGTTTAAAATACAAACAGATATATTAATATATACTAACTTAAACTTTCAGGACAATCTGTTATTTGTCTAACAATAGATTCCTGCAATGGATAACCCATTGCCATTTCAAAGAGAACATGTCCAAAGCAATAGACATCAATCGCTTCTGGCTTATGAATTTTACTATGTTGTACAAAAAATGGACGATAAAATGAGGGCACTCCCAGTATAAAATTTTCTATATCCAGTAATTTAACACAGTCGTTGAGAATTACAATATTACCAGAATGTAAATGACCTAAAATTATATAAAAAATTAGTAAAATTGCGTCACTTTAATATCATCATCACTTACCATATGGAAAGCCTTTTGAATGTAAAAATATTAGAATCTCCAGTATTTGTTTACCATAAATGGCAACTTGTTTGACAGAAAGAGCGGTCCTTCCTTTTGGATTTCCATATTTACTTAAAAATGGGTGTTTTGGTGTAGCCATACAAAGAATGTCTTTAAGAGTGCCATGTTTATGGAATCTGCAATAGATTGTAAACATAAAATAATGTATGATTGTAGACATAAACACATTATAGCTGGCTCTAAGTGTAGTTTAATTGTGTTATTATTATTTAATATTCATGTTATTATATCAACCCGAATTCTATACAAGAAATTAATCGTATGATTATGTATCTTAATGTTAATGTTAATTGATCTTTTGGGACAATAATATATGAAAATTGAGTAAAATTTCGTTGTTACTGTTTACCTTCTTATAACCAAACATCCGCTTTCATTATGTCCAGCATAAACAACAGATTCAATGTTTGGATGTTGTAAGTTCCTTAGACTTTTTAAAATACCGGACAGTTCCTTATCTTCAATATATTTGTCAGGACCATATTCTAACCATTCGATAACCAATTCTTCGTTGTCAAAGTTATGACTGAGAGCTGATGATGGTAGATGGTGCTCAATGCTAAAACAGGTTCTTCCTCCATTGCCACTAACACTATAAGAGCCCAAATTGTGTTTCGGTTGCGTGTGTGCGTGTGCTTGTGAACTGCTTTTTACTAGTGACTTATTGCTAGATTTGCATTCGGGTGGTTTTGTCATCGCTTGAAAATAGTGTTTTCGTAAACGCCACCCAATTGCACCCATTGATGGACCTAGAGTCCAAGATGATTCATTTCGTAAGCATAGCAAAGCATTGTTAACGGCTTGATCTGAAGATGTTTAAGACTTGTTAAAAATATTTCAAACAATATATTCTTTTATCTATAGTGATAAGTACATTAAATTATATGGAAATGCACTGGTTACAGGTATATTACAAAAATGTAGCAAAAAAACTTACCATGAAATGATTGCGAGTAACTATCTGGATCGACAAATCGTTTCGCTGGAAGCGAAGAAGCTAATATAGGATTCATTAGTACGGTGTTGATAAAAACTTGCAAAGATTGTTTTCGTTCGGCTATAAAGTCCGGGCGCATATTACCAAAAAATCGTTTGCTAGGCAGGTGTAATTCGAGCCCAGATATAGCAAGAGATTTATGCAATTCGGCAAAATCATTGTAACGTCGTAAAATCCTCCAGCAATCCTTTTTTATAATGCCCCGTTCGCAACGTAGAAGATATTCCTTCCATTCAATAAAAAAAAAATCAATAGCTTCTAGAAAAAATTATATATGCCACGAACTTCTTTATTGATTTTTTTCTTATTTAATTTAACCGAATTAATAAAAGTTACTTAGTAAATTTAAAGTCTCTAACAATGAGAAAGAAGTCTTATATCTAATAAATATTTACCGTATGTCCATTCACCGTTTGTGCAGTTTCTATTATGCATTTAATTTCATGAGTGTCATCAATTTTAGTGTATAGGGAATCAAATCTCCTCTCAAATATTGCCATGCATTCTAATTTTTGTGCTGGAGTTTTCGATTGATATTAAAAAATTATTTTTTATCTAAAATATTTGAGTATATGTTCCCATTATTTATATATTTTACGTTATTTCTTTTACAAGAACACTTCCGTCAATCATTCACCGGAAAAATGCTCAAAGAAATAAAAGATACAGCTAATACGTAAAAAGGATGTTTAATATGAGGTAAAAAATGTAGTTAACATGACATTAAAAATATTTTTAGCACTTAATTAAGCGATTTTAGTTTGCGTTTTTCAATATTAAAGTTTGAAAGGACATTAAAACAATTTTTAAAAAACTTTCACAATGTTTTAGCGAATGTCAATGCTATTTAAAATATAATTTCCTTAAATACTCTCGAAATATTTAGTGAAGAAATATAAGAAGAATACTTTCATCAAAATAACTTTATACCAGTAGGCTGGCAACATTACTGTAGTTTGCGTCTTGGTTGTGGTTTTAGTACAATTATTGATTATTTTATATGGGAAGTAAACCAATGGCAAACAATATTTACGATTGTAGCAGTGGAAGTAAAAAAGAGAATACGCTTATGTTGACGTATTTCCACTGAAAAAATTTATGAGTTTAAATAAGGATCGATGGGATATTGAATTTTTTGAACTATCACTTTAAAACTATGTTAACGGCTCTGTCGCCTATGCTTATCGCATGTCTTAACCTTTACTTGACAAAACAATACTAATTAACAAATTTTTCTCTACAAGCAACTCGAAAGCGTACTTAATTAATCATTACCACACTTTAAAAAAAACATTTCCAATTTTAAAACGCTAAAAATCAAAAAGGTATTATGATATTGCCAACATTGATAATCTGACACATAATATCACAGAGTGTTTAATATTTTGTTATGGATCAAAAAAATAAAATGTAAGTTGAAATATTGTAATAATTTTCTATTAAAATAAATAATAACATTTTTATTTTAAAGTTTAGTGGTTGGCGACGTTTGTGGTCGTTTTAATCAACTGTTTCAGCGCGTTGAAAGCATTAATAAAAAGGCGGGTTGCTTTGAAATTCTATTATGCGTTGGAGATTTTTTTTCGGAAGAAAGTAAACAAAATAAGGAACTTGATGAATATATTAATGGCCATAAACAGAGTAAGAAATCAAGCTTTTACGTTAATTGGATATATGTTTGATACTAAAAAAACTTCCAATAAATTTTCTATAATAATTTGTTAACTATGTTTACAGTTCTTATTCCAACATATATATTGGGTCCCAATACGGAATTTGCGGTTAAATACTATAAAAATATAGTAGATGGTGAGATTTGTAAAAATTTAGTATATTTGGGTAAACGGGGTCTATACTCCTTGACAAACGGTATAAAAATTGCTTACCTTAGTGGATTGGAAAAGCCAGCTGATGTAAAAAGTAACGAATTCCATTTTGATATAGAAGACGTTGAGAGTATACGTAACTCATGCTTAGTTAAAAAGTCAAATGCCAACGACTATCGTGGAATTGATATCCTGTTAACATCCCAGTGGCCTTATGGGGCTTCCAGTGAAAATGTGAGTATGTAAGCCTAGTTAAAATTAATGTGTTGCTTAAGTGCGTGATCGCGTACCGTTGTTATTAATATAATGTATTTACGACAATACTTTGAACCATTTTTAATTACTCACGAAAGATATGTAAATAAAACAAGACTTATTTTTTAATTTCAACAACAGAAAAATGCCTCAAAGCTTATATCGGTCTTATGTCGGGATATCAAACCTAGGTACCACTTTTGTGCCATGAATGGCAATTATTTTGAGCCTCCTCCATACAGGTATTTATTAAGCTAACGATTGAAAAATAATATTTTAATGATCATTTACTTATAGAATGCCTTCTGACGATATAACACAACTTGAATTATGTACAAGACTTATATCATTGGCCCAAGTTGGCAATGTGAAAAAAGAAAAGTACATATATGCGTTAAGCTTGAAACCTGTAGAAAAAATGCGTGTTATTGAACTTATCCAAAAAACCACAAATGAAATTGTATGTCCTTTTGCTAATTTGAACTATAAAACTAACGGCCCGAAGGTAAATATACGTTGCTTACACTATATATAATTGTAATCCCTTTCTTTTTAGTCGGAGAACAACCAATATTTCTTTGATATGGCTACTAAAGAAAGTACAAATAATCGCAAGAGGGCAACTGGCCATAATGACACAAAGAGTAAAAAGCCTAAGATACCACATTGGGATCAAGGTGAGTTTTCTTTTTAATTATTCTAAATTTAATTACATAAACAACCTTGAATGAATAAAGAAAAATATTTTTTTGTTCATTGCAGACATATGTTGGTTTTGCCAATCCAGTCCTGATATTGAGAAACATTTAATTATTTCAATTGGAGACCATTTTTATTTAGCATTGGCCAAAGGTCCTATTAATGATTACCACATATTAATATTATCTATAACGCATGTTCCCTGTGCTGCACAATTAAGTGAAGATGAATGGAAAGAATTAATTAAATTCAAAAAGACATTGAAGAAGTTTTATGATGATCTTAATCAAGTTGTTTGCTTCACAGAAAGAAATTACAAATCGTCTCATTTGCAAATTAATGTTTTTAGTATCGATAAAGGGTATGACTGGAAAATTCAGCATGCTTTTGAAGATAAAGCAGAAGAATTTAACTTGGAGTTTGAAACAATACCGGAAGCAACTTTGAGGCAAATACTTCCTAACCAGGGACCTTATTTTGTAGCAGAGTTACCAAGTGACGTAACTTTAATTACTAGGCAAATGAAACGGTTTCCAATACATTTTGCGAGGTAAAAAATATTTTTTAATATATATTTGCATACGAGTTTATCGATTTGATTTTATTACTTTTAGAGATGTTTTTTGTTCTGAAAACCTTTTAAACTGTGACGAGAAAGTAGACTGGAGAGAGTGCAAGTTGGATAAAGAAAACGAAATGAATTTAGTTGCCAGCTTTAAAGAAAAGTTTTCTAAATATGATTTTACCTTATAAGTTTAATGGTAGATATTTAAAATCTCGCTTGCTTTTTTGTAAATATATTTTGCACATATAAAAAAATATTTCCATATTTTACAGTGTTCTTTACTTATGTGTAATTATGCATTTCTTTTATAGATTTTATCTAAAATATTTAAGAATATTTCGTGTGGTACACCAAATGAGGATTGTGTTATTTGATCTTTTATCATATTATAAGATTTACTTTCATATATTGAGTAAGTGTTTGCAAGTCCTAACTCATTATACAGTTCCTTGACACGCGCTACCTTTTCTGGATCTATAAATAAAAATTTTGAAAATATTTATCTTAGAAGTTTGCATATATAATTTTTTTACCATTTCTGCCATAGCATTCGACCATTATTTGTTTTTGTTCCTCATTTGCAAATTGCATGCAAACTACAGCTAACCAGGAGCATTTGTTATCCTGTATATCTGTGCCTATTTTCCCCGTTATTTCTGGATTACCAAAACAATCTAAGAAGTCATCTTGTACTTGGAAAAAATGGCCCATATCTAGAAGTATTTTTTTAGACTGCTGAAAAGCATTTTGATCTTCAATCCTTTAAAAAACGAATCAATATAATAACAGTTTACAGAATAAATAAAATACTTACCCAGCCAAATGCATTGCTAAAGCAAAGGGTAGGTAAAACGAATAGTAGGCAGTTTTGTTAGCAACAATTGTATTGTAATTATCCATACTAAATGATGTGACATCTTTATTGGCGTTCAATAAATCTAAACTCTGACCGCATATAGTAATGAAACTGATTTCATGAAATAGTTCCATTAAATCAATATAACATTTCATATGACTAAAATACTTTTTCAGTAATACATAAATGGCACTTTCTATCATTAATGAATCGTTAAGTGCTATCAATCCAACATCTTCCAACTTATGCCAGCATGATTGTCCACGTCTTGTTGAGCTATTATCCATAACATCGTCGTTTATTATAAAAAAACATTGAAGCTAAAAAAGCGAATATTCTTTGAACAACGAAGAAAAGTAACATATATTAAAGATTTACTTACCAATTCCACACACCATCCTAAAATTTCAGCCAATTTTAAATTTTCGGGTGTAATATTCTTTGAATTAACTAGACTTTTATATGTGGAAACAGTAAGAACGCCTCGATTTGTTTTACCCTTCGGAACATTGTATTGCAAAGCCTTTAAAGACAAATCATAAATAAAAAGGAAATAATCTAATACAATTTAATTGATTCTTACACGTTCGTACCACTTTGCTGCGTCCTTTGAATTATAATTCTTGGCAGCTTCTGTTATGTCACGAACAATATCTGTAATTATGAAATCAAGAAATGTAATCTTTATTTTCAAAACCTGCTTATCTATTGAATATATTTGTATAAATAAATGATTTACATATGTATTTTTCGGGTATGTACTTTCATTTCAATCAAAGGTTTATTTGAAACATTTTTCTCAGTTGGATAAAAATTTTATACAAATGTTGCCTAATTTAAAAGAAAATTAAGAAGCAAATATTCTATTTTAAAATATAAATTCATATTGTTTTTTTTATGGTAATGATCGTATTCATATGTCTCATATTATTGTTATTCAAATTGAGCTTACCTGGAAACACAGCCATGAAATCGCGACTTTCGTCTTTAGAATTCTTTAACCCCGTTGTGGGCACAGAGTGATTTGGATGAGTTGAAAATATTCTAAAAAATTTTTTTTTATCTTTAATGTTAAAGTTTAAATCTGAATATGTATTGATAATTAACAAAAAATTATAATATTGTTTTTGACAGAAAATTTACTTTTAACATTGTAATAAAGATTGATTTTAATGTATATCAATTTTAAAACATGTAACTGTTCCTATTCTTATTATATTAGATTATAATTATTATAATATACATATATTATAATTCGTGAGTTGTTTTTAGAAAATAACACAAAGTTCTAAGTCGAACTTCTTTAGAATTGGTTTTGATTGATAACATGAAGCGTATACAGTTTTAAAATTTGTACCTGCTCCCATTCCGTTATAAAAATCCCGTGTAAAGAATTATTGAGTCATTTACTAGAAAATAAAAACACTTGTGAGTTCAATAACTTGGAAACTGTGATATACATATGTAGGTATAACCACAATTTAATGAACGCTAGCTGTTCAACACATTTGACAACTCGATCAAACTGTTATTAAAATGAGAAGTAAGTGATAACAATTCAAACGTCGTACTAAATTCATAATAAGCATATAAATATTATAAATTACTTTCTTGTGCTTAGAAAATTAATATGCTTACCTATTGCTTTTCTTAGGTAATATATGTAATCCTTTTTCCTTTTTTGAATCATAATTTGAAATACAAAATATTTGACGATTTGAGTTGTACCGAGTCGTTAAAATTGATGCTTGAAATTTATTAGGAATATTAGTTGAGCCTAAACTAAGGCACTTATGAATTTTTTTTGTTAAATTAATCATGACTTGTTTATTTCTTCACTTTCGTACGTTTAATAAGACCAATTTCTCTTTTTTCTGCGAATTTCTACTTTTGACTTGAAAAAATGAAATCTGTTTGTTATTGTTTATATTAACATATGACCGTAATGTTATATCGATATCATTTCGTGTCTACACACACATACATATGTATGCTTTTAAAAGAGTGAAGCAGAAGATGGCACAATAGTACTTTTTGCAATTTATATTCAATATCGTACAGAAAAGTATCTGTCAATTATGTTCCAATACATTTTGAGACGTAAAAAATATTTTTAGTATTCTTTTCTTATATAAACATTATACTATTTTTTAAATTGTGTAAATACTTTTTTACAGAAAAGTACCTGTTCACTGCTCCAATGTTATCGTATGTATATATGTGGAGTCGAATCAAGTGCCTTCTCTAATCAAAACATTTTGCTGTCATTAAATTTTCTACATACGGCGCTGTTTATGCACGTGTTTTGTATTGTTTGGCAAATTCTTGTAAGAGCGTGAACCATTTGTATATTTTTAAAATTTTACTTTCAACAAGAGATTTAAATTAAATGAAAATTATATATTTTTTATAGTTTATGTGTGGCGTTAATAATGGAATTCAATATTAATAAGTTAAGAAGGAAAGTGTTTCAGCTTGTGTCGTTGATTCAACCACCGAATGAAAAACTTAATTATTTCAATAATTTTTTGGAAAAAAAGGTAAGATAATGTGCATAAATAAATGGTTTGTTTTACAATATATTTATTTTAATAAGACTGTGATTTACAGAAATTTAAAGATTTCATTTATAAATTCATTATATTTGTTGGTGAACTACGCACGTTTAATGTTTCCTAAATTGTCTTCATGTAGTATAATATATGTATATATATATATGTATGTGTATTATACAAATGCAACAACATTGGTATTAAACATTATAGTCTCTATATAGAGACTATTATAACATATGTTATAATCAAATGTAAACATTGCTAAGGTTCTCTATATGGTACCTAACAGCTGATATAATTAAATGTAAACAAGTCTCTGTTATAATGTATCTGTTAATACTATCATGCATATTCAAAAAGGTGGTTAATTCGAAAGGAAGAGTATTTTGTTATCAATTAATTCCAAATTATTTAATAAAAAAAAATTTAATTCTATTTGCTAACTAATCCCGCTTAGTATAAGTATTCATAATACATATAAGAATATTATGATAATATTATTAATTTGACTTTAAAACAATTCTTATTCATATCGTAGAATTATCAAAGTCGGGACGTCGAGAATTTGTTAAATTTTTTAAGCCAGACATTACTGGATGAGTTATTCACAATTCCTATTGCCAGCTGTTTTGAAGATTACCTGTTGCTGCTAATTGGAAATGCTTTGGAGATTAATAACTTAAATAAAGAATTTGATATTGTAGAATACCAGTGGAAATGTATAGCTCTATCGAAACTGATGCACTTGTCACTATGTGTTAAACGGTATGTTGTAATAAATGTCATTGAAAAACAATTTACATATATTTTCTTATTGCAGTTATGCTCAGTCGTACTTATTAAACAAGCCTCCTCCATTTCTATCTCATTGCGAGGGATATGCATCTAAAAAGTTAAAGATGAATACGGATAAGACACCTGATATATTATCATTGATAAAATGTTGCTACTACTTTCTGAAATCAGATGCTAGTTTTTTTAAAGACTTGTGGAATTGGTCAGAATTTGTCCAGAAATACAAGGATTATTCAGACAACGATAACATGCTTCTAAAGGTTTATGCCAACCATATAATTGCAATGCTGACTAATATGAATTCTTCCGTCCTACACAAATTAAATGAAAATATACCTGAGGAAATACTTATAACTTTCGAAGATGAACAAGAATTCTTGCGACTTCTTAATAATGCCACAACTTCTATTGATGACACCTTGGTAGCAGTACCAGACGCTAATATTTGCCTAAGTGAAAAGTTCTCATCAATTGTTACAAACATTGAAGGAGTATTTTTACCAATTTATAATCAAGACAATTATGAATTTTATCGTAAACCGGAGAAAGTACTTGAAAGTATAGTACGTGTTGAATCCACAAGACTAAACCTCCGCAGTATTGCTTTAGGTATTACATCGGGAAAAGCTATATGTTTATCTGGTCCTGTGGGTTGTGGTAAAACAACCCTTGTGGAATACTTAGCACGTTTAACTGGTAGAATTCCTTTGAAAAAACAAACTAACGATGATGAAAATATGTATTTTACAAATAGAGAAAATAAATCGGTAGATAACATTCAACAGGTAAGCGATACTAAAAAACGCAAAGTTAATATCGACGAGGAAACTATTGCTACTATGGATGGTAATATCGATTTAAAACAAACGACATGTAATGGATTTTTACGAATACAATTGGGCGACCAAACGGATAGCAAAATGTTGCTAGGACAATATCATTGTACGGATGTTCCAGGTGAATTTATATGGCTTCCAGGTGTTCTTACGCAAGTAAGTATTTAATAAAATTTAAAAATTTAATTTAATTTAAAATAAACTCATTTGTACAATTTTATATATATATATATTTTATATACTTTAGGCTGTAACGAACGGTTATTGGTTGCTTTTAGAAGATTTGGACTGCGCAACAACTGATACATTTACCGTTTTGACTAGTTTACTTGAAAATAACTACATAAGTGTACCTGGATTTCGAGATTGTGTTAAAACTGCGCCCGGATTTCAATTATTTGTCACAGTCAGGTAAATTTTTGTTACTACTAAATACTAAATATCCTTACTTTGAAGATCATAATTTTTTCTTTATTTTCATTCAGAACACACAAGTCTTCGTTATCAAATTCGTCGCAGAAAGCGTTGTTTTCCTTATTAGAAAAACATCTTTATCCTGTCAATATATTGCCTTTATCTCGAAGTGAACTGTGCCAAGTTATCCAACATAAATATCCGAAATTATCCACGGTAGCCAATCGAATTGTGGAAGTATTTTTGACATTTTCAAGTGGCGATCACGACGTGGCTGATAGTTTACGTCAACAGGAGATTGGTAACAAAATTATAAATGACGAGAAATTTTCACAGTTACCTTGCGAAGATGTAAATATGCCGTTTACAACCAATTCGGGTCGTTTAGTTTCGACGCGCGACTTAATAAAATTATGCCAAAGATCGAATCCAAATTTTTCTGTCACTAGCACAGAGTGTGCATATTTTGTGTTTCAGAATGCCGTAGACGTATTTTGTTCGTATCTGCCCAACAGCATAGAAAAAACAAAATTAATTATAAGTATTGGTGCTAAATTAGGAATTATACAATCGCGATGTGAACATTTTGCAAATGAACTGAAACCTGAAATTCACGTAGATCAAGATCGCATAAAAGTCGGCCGATCTGAACTTTATGCTCGTTCTGATGAAGAAGAAAATATCACTCCATTCACTGAAACAGTGCCAGAGGAAGACTCCGTGAAAAGAATTAAATTGTCGAATGGCAACGAAAGCTCTATCAAAAAAATCTCAAGAAAGTTAAATACTTTATCGAGTACTTTTTCATTTACGAGATTAGCCTCTTGCTTGCTGGAAAGAGTTGCAGTTTGTGTATCTAATGCGGAACCAGTTTTATTAGTTGGAGAGACCGGTGTTGGCAAGACTTCTTCTGTGCAATATTTAGCCGCCAGAACTCGGCATAAATTAGTTGTCGTTAATATGAATAACCAGTCTGACGTATCCGATTTGGTGGGTGGATTTAAACCAGTCGATCTAACATACGTAATAGCTCCCTTACGTACAGAATTTGAAATACTGTTTAGGCAAACATTCAATCAATCTAAAAATGAATCATTCCTAACAAAGTTCAGTATTTGCTATAATCAGGGGAACTTCTCAATAATTGTGAAATTAATGTTGAAAATAGTGAATAACGTATTTGAAAAATACGAACGCGACGAATTAAGAGCAAAGGATATAAAGCTGCTGCCAAGGTGGACTGTTTTAAAAACAAAATTAAACAAGCTGAACAAGCAATTAACCAAGAGCCTTAATATATCGTTTGCTTTCATCCCTGGTTCTTTGGTAAATTGTATTAAAAATGGTGACTGGATTTTATTGGATGAAATAAATTTAGCTTCTGCTGAAACACTGGAATGTTTATCAACTATTTTGGAGCCAGACGGTTCTGTTGTGTTATTGGAACAGGGCGATTTTACACCAGTTAAAAGACATCCTGATTTTCGGATATTTTCATGTATGAATCCCAATACAGATATTGGAAAAAAAGATTTGCCAATCGGTATACGTAATCGATTTACAGAGTTCTTTGTTGATGAAGTTGAGACTGAATCGGATTTAAGTCTGTTAATATCAGATTATTTAAGTGCTACAGGCATACAGAGGAAAAGTGTAATGAATATTGTGAAACTTTACAAGCGACTGAAGTCCTTAGCAAAGCTTGAACTGAATGACGGATTGGGCAATAAACCTGTCTACTCGTTACGTACACTTTGTAGATCTTTAACAATTTGTGCTAAAAATTTATGTGGATCTATTGAAAGAAATCTTTATGAGTCATTCTGTTTGAGTTTTTTGACACAACTTGATACGGTATCACATAACGTTGTACAACACCTTATAAAAGAAGCTTTGCTTACCAATGCTAAAGCCACTCTAAAGCAATCGATTCCAAAACCAGGCGATGATTTTATAGACTTTGAAGGATATTGGATACAAAAGGGGAAAAAAGAATTACTGGAATGTGAAGATTACATTTTAACAGACAGTGTGAAAGAAAACCTCAGAGATTTGGCGCGTATTATATCCATCGGAAGGCTCCCAATCCTATTGCAAGGTCCAACTTCAGCCGGTAAAACCAGTTTAATAGATTATGTTGCAAAACGAAGTGGTAATCACTGTCTTCGTATAAATAATCACGAACATACGGATTTGCAGGAATATATTGGTACATATACTACCGACATTTCTGGCAAATTAGTTTTCAAAGAAGGTGTTTTAGTTCAAGCTATGCGAAATGGTTATTGGATAATTTTGGATGAACTTAATTTGGCATCAACTGAAATTTTAGAAGCTCTTAATCGAGTGTTGGATGATAATCGTGAACTTTTTATACCCGAAACACAGGCTCTTATAAAAGCACATCCTAATTTTATGTTGTTTGCTACTCAAAATCCACCTGGTTTGTATGGAGGTAGAAAAACTCTGTCGAGAGCTTTTAAAAATCGTTTTATTGAGTTACATTTTTCTGATATACCACGCAATGAATTGGAAATTATATTAGAAAAGAAGTGTCTTATTCCAGCTTCGTACGCTAAAAAAATGGTGGCATGTATGGTTGATTTGCAAAAGAACAGAAAATCTACAACAAAAAATACGTTTACATTGCGTGATCTGTTTAGATGGGGCATACGATATACGTTGGCGGACAAGAAGTTATTAAGTGATCAAAAATACGATTGGAATCAGCATCTAGTTGAGGAGGGTTACTTAGTACTTTCAGCGAAAGTTCGAACAGAAATAGAATTGGAAATAATAGATGAAACGTTATATAAGAACTTTAAGAAACGTATAAATTTAGACAGGTTATTCGACGTTAGTACGAATGAACCAACATCTCTTGTCACCAAAGATATAATTGAGGAGATTAAAAATTTCAAATCACGAACAGATATCGTTTGGACTCGAAACATGTCTCGCATGGCTGTTCTAATTGCTAAAGCTTTGCAATTTAACGAACCTGTCTTACTCGTAGGACCCACTGGTTGTGGAAAAACTACGGTTTTGCAATTGTTGGCAACAATCCGCGGCGTAAATTTACGAATCCTCAATTGTCATATGCATACTGAAGGCGCAGACTTTTTGGGAGGCCTAAGGCCATGTCGACAAAGCGGTATAGATGAGTCATCTAAGAAAATGTTTGAATGGGCTGACGGTCCATTGATACAGTCAATGCAAGAAGGATCATATTTTATGGCTGATGAAATATCTTTAGCAGAAGATTCAGTACTAGAGCGTTTAAATTGTATTTTGGAACCAGAACGAACAGTTTTATTAGCCGAAAAATGTGGCTCTAATTTAGTGGAAGAAACAATTGGTGAAATGACACAAGATATTGTAATACAAGCTAAAGCTGGTTTTCAGTTTTTAGCTACAATGAATCCTGGTGGCGATTTTGGAAAGAAAGAACTTTCACCCGCTTTACGAAATCGGTTTACTGAAATTTGGTGCCTGCCTTCGGATAGCCGCAACGATCTTATAGAAATTGCAAACAATTGCATTAAAGATCAGTTAAAAGATTCCACTATAGATAAAGATTATATTCTTAAAATGGCAACCTTTATAGTCGAACTGGTGTTATATATGAGAAATTTAATTGAAAAATTTAAATATTCCATCAGAGATATATTGGCAATGTCAAACTATATGGTTGTCAACAACAATTTAAGTTTTCCAGAGAGAGCAATTTTTGGATTGGAAACAACGTTTTTGGATGCGTTAGAGATGACATTGCATGAATCGCCAGAAAAAATCGAAATGCTAAAAAAAGATATTATTGAATATGCGATTAAACAAGCGCATATTGTAATAAATGAACAATTTTCTTTATCTGAACTATTAAGCATGAAGGGTACTAAAGTTGAATTTAATTCAGATAACACTTTCGGCATAAAGCCTTTTTATATCAACGCAAGCAATCTAGCAGACGAAAGTGTATTGAATACGACCAAAAACTTTTTATTTGATGTTCCCACCACCAAATGCAATCTGTTTAGGTTGCTCTCCGCTTTATCCTTGAATAAACCCATTCTATTGGAGGGACCACCAGGTGTTGGAAAAACGTCCATAGTTGAGAATTTGGCTCATGTGATTGGCTATAACATTGTTCGTGTAAATCTGTGTGAGCATACTGATTTGGCTGACCTTTTTGGAACTGATTTACCAATGGAAGATGATTTAACCTCTTTAACATCAGAGAACACTAAGAAAAATGTTCAAGTTGGTTCATTTCAATGGCGTGATGGTCCATTGCTGGCTGCCTTAAAGGCTGAAAATTCATGGATTCTTTTGGATGAGTTAAATTTGGCACCACAATCTGTTTTAGAAGGTCTAAACGCAATTCTAGATCATCGAGGAGAAGTTTTTATACCTGAACTCAACAAAACGTTTCTACTCAACAAACAAACTCGCATATTTGCCAGTCAAAACCCTTTAAAACAAGGCGGAGGTCGCAAAGGATTGCCGCAATCATTCCTTAATAGATTTACAAAAGTATATGTAAGAAAACTAACTACCGAAGATTTACTTTATGTAGTAGAAGGCAAATATAGTGATTATTTTAACGAACTAGAAAGCAAATTTGTAAGTTTGTTGCCTTCTCATGATTTTGTATCCAATAACTTATTCGATATGCATAATGAAATAATTAAGCAAAGAAAAGAACTTTCGCATCCAGAAAATGTCAAGCAATCTGAACAAATTAGACTCTGCAATGCTAAATTTGATTTAGCACTTAGAATGGTTAGATTTTCCGAGTATTTAGACAAAGGCATACTAAACATGGAGTTTGGATATCGTGGTGGACCCTATGAAATCAATTTGCGAGACATCTTATTTTGGTGTGATTTATTGATAAGTCCAAATACTGGTTATTCATTTAAACAAGTCGGATTCACAGAAAATTTTGATAATTTCTTGCAAACACTTTATGAAAAAATGAAACTGGTTTATTGTCAGCGAATGCGTAGCGATAAAGACAAGAAATTTATACGAAATGCATTTGAAACTATTTTTAAATGTGAGTCAGAACAACGCAATTTAAAATCAGAAGATGTTGGAATGTATTGGACTAGTGAGAGAATTTATTTTAACGATATTGCACTTGATCGCAGCGATCAACCGTTCAATTTCCAAAAGACATTTAAATCTTCACCTCTGCTATTGGAATCGCAGGGTGAAATTCTTAAAAATCTAATCGAATGTATTCATATGAGTAAACCAATACTGCTTTGTGGTTCCACAGATACAGGCAAAACAAAAATGATCGATACATTATGTTGTTTGTCTAACCAAATGTGTCATTTGGACAATATCGACGACACGGTTACTGGCAGTTTTCAACAGGTGAGTTATATCAATAGTTTCAACTAATTGAAGTAAATTTTAAACTTTATTACAATTTTTTTTGTAATAGATTGACCTTAACCGCCACTTGGAAGAATTAGTGTATAAAGTTGAATACATATATCTGAAACTAGTTCAGAATGCTCTTTTAGATAAATCAAATTCAAATCATTTGATAATGGATTTATTAAAAACTTGGAATACTTACAGTGTTTTGCGTAATCCTAAAGCAGGTAGGAAAGATAAAAGAAGTGTTAAAATGTTTTAAATTGTATATTTATAAACGTTTTTTCCTTTTTTTAATTTTTTAGAATTTAAAAGCAAATCTTTTGTATCCGAAGAACTATTAAATTATCGCAGACGTCTTGATGGCCTAAAGAACGTTTCTGAGGTGCTGCTAAACTCTTTGAAATCTTCCGATAATACAGAAGAAACTGAAATGCTACATAATATTCTCAATCAACTGAAAGTGCTACAATTGTATGTAAAAAATGCAGATTCACTAAATACGGGCGGTTGTTTTGAGTGGGTGGACTCAAAGATTGTTAAATCTCTTAAAGATGGTCATTATATCTTACTTGAAAATGTAAATCTTTGTTCGTCTGCTGTTTTGGATCGTTTAAATTCAGTGTTTGAGCCCGGTGGCAGCTTGATGTTGTCTGAAAAAGGTGTAACCGATGATGAAAAGGCTGAAGTTGTTAAAAAATCTAAGAATTTCAGGGCATTCCTAACACTTGATCCGAAAAACGGTGAAATATCTCGAGCCATGAGAAATCGTTGTGTAGAAATTTTCTCGAATAGTGCAGTACTTACTACGGATGATAAACGAAAATTACTGTTTAATGAAGGCGTACGTGATATAAATGCAATAAACTGCATTATTGCTATACACGATGGCATCTCAAACTTTACAGAAGTAAATAACTTTTCAGTGTCACACTTAACTCAGACAGGATTTTTATGTGCTGCATATAAAAGAATTGGTTACCAAATGGAAAAAGCAATTTATATCAGCGCTTTGGAAGTGTACGTGCATTCCACTGTTACAGATTTACTGGGATACGGTTTAAGTTATTATCGAAATAAGTTGAAAGAAATAATCATGGTGGAACTTGATAAATTTAACAAAATCGAAAATACATGTGAAAGTGATTATCTGCCGGATATAATACTAAATAGCAGTAACTTAACTGAAACGAAGTTAGTGAAATTGCAATCTGTTCCCATCAAAATCATTATGGACAACTTGCAACAGCCACAGCAAATAAAAACAGCATTGTCACAAATTTTATCAGATTTTGAAAATCTAAACATGGAGAAAGTTAATTTTAATGATTTCATCAAATATTTGATTTACATGGAATACGAAATTACTTCCATGAATGATTTAAGATTTCGCTTTTTACAATTAGAAAAGTATTTGAAAAATGACGGGCAGCTACTAAATCTTTCCAAGACATTAAACGACTGTATAAAAGATTTTAATGCGGATTTTAAAAATATATTATCATCACTGCCTTTAAATATGAAATTGTTTCCAAGAATCCGTGATTACAGTATAAAATCTCTAGATGGTCGAAAAGATGAAGAACTTTGTTTAAGTTTCTCATTGATTATGAATATGTTATTGAAGAACATAACACAGGAACCAGTAACTAAACTCAGTTCCATTAGCGTTCTTACGTATTCTCAGGCTGTGGCCAAAAAAGTGTTAACCGACAGATTAAACAATACATTTGTGCAACAGTTTTCAGAATTTCTCCTTCAACTTGAAAAATTGTTAAAAACTAAAATGTCTGACATTCGTATCGATTTGAAAGATTATATTCAATTAATTACAGCAGTTTTATGGTTTAATCGAATATTTGAGGTATCGTCATTGAATATTTATATAAATAAGGAGTTTAACACGGACTTGATTGATAAGCTTATACTGCATTTTAAGTGGTTAAATAAAAACTTAATAGAACTTATACGCAAACTAATGCCAAACTTTGAGAAAATGTCACCAGAGTTGCATGATAGTTTTAATAAAATGACGAAGTATATTACAAGTAATCAACATCCATTGGATCTTAGACGCAAATTATACGCTGAACACTTGATGGCATTCCAACCATTTTATCAGGAAGAACAGGTGAGAATTTTTGCATTATTATTCCATTCTAATATTAATCAATTTTTATCTCTTTTTTAGATACAAATCTTTACAATAACTCAAAAATTAGACGATTTACTCCGTTTGATACCAGTTTACGGCCAATTTGCTATCGAAGATATAAATACGAAAATAGCTGTTCGAAATAATGAACTTTGCCGCAAAGTTAATGTTGTGATATCAAAACATTTAAATTCAATTAACTTCCATAAGATTGTTGATATCAATTTGAATCATAGTTGTGGAAAATCACTACCAAAAGAAATTATATTAAAGTTGCAACAGCTCTTAAGCAATTTTGCAAATAACAGACCAAAAAGTTATCAAATTCCATCCGATGACTTAGAAATTTTGGAGCAAGATTTAAATCAAGTATCCGTTTTATTTGAGAAAAATCAACAAGAAGAGCAAAATGATTCTTCTAAAGTTCATCATGAAATTGAATTGGGTTTATTAGCAATTAAAGAGTACTTCTTCGTTAAATTCCTAATATCTAGCATCGATAATCCTAGCGATAACAATAAAGTTCCCATAAATCATTTATACATAGAAACATTCAATTACTTAAACAGCTCTATTATATCGCTGCTGAACACATATGAGCTGCCATACTACCAAGATTATCGTGAGTTTTGGCTTGATTTGTGCAATCATATAAATGATATGGAAAGTCCAAATAATTTCCAAGATCTTTTAAGCTATTTAAATGGAGGCTACAAACATTTAGCTGCTATGCATAAAGTTATTTCGAATTTAACGCAGAGAATTCAATTGGAAAGCATAAAATCTATAGAATGTATAAAAATTAAAGCTCTTAAGGATGATATACAGAGTATATACGTATATAATGGGCCACCGTTCCTTAAAATAATTTCCAATACAATTTTCACAAGTGAATATGGTGCGTTTAAGACAATACCACTATGCGATATAGATATTTGGAAAAACTCATTGCAACAACAATGCGAAATAATATGGAGCAATTCAGCATTAGAGACTGCAACTTACAACACGTTGCGGAATAATTACATCAAAGCCCAGAAAAATGCAAAACGTCTTCTGTTAGAAGTAAATTATATAGAGATGCTATGCCCCAACCAAGATGACGGGAGTGTAACACCTTTTACGCTCAACTTCCAAAATTTAACAAATAAACTGAAAGATTATATCGTTGAATCATCATCATATGCCAACAACTTGAGTAAATTTGACTCATTGGAAAATCAAGAAGTTTTATATAAAACTTCATTGACAAATGCTTTAATTGGATGCGTTGAATTGTGTCTTATAACATTCACTCCTTTAATTGATCCTGTAGAAAAAAATCGTTTAAAGAGCATTTATATTGCTGATGACGTATGTTGCCTTAATTATTTAAAATTAGCTTATGATTTCACAAGAATAACAATGAAATATAAACATATGGGAGAAGACATTTACGAAGCTATAAACGAAAGATTGGATGTGTTGAAAGAAAACCAAAGTAAACACAAAGAAAAAGTTGCTTTGAGGCCAGATCAATGTCTATACAGCAGTCTGGTGAAAGATATTAATCACTTCTTGACTACAAATTGCAATCCTGAAATGTTGATTGTATTAGTAAATAATGTGGAATTAGTTTGGACACATTTATGTGAAAAGAATACTTCTGAACAAGTGCAGCAGCAACTTGAAAGTTGCATTGAAATTATAAATAAGCTTAATTTATGGATATCAAACTCTCAAAAGTTTGTTCATCACACATTGAAACGTTACTCCACATACTATCAAGACTTCATACTGCCTCTACAATGCTCCATAGATCAGCTACGTTTTGGCTTTGAGGGACTTACAACAGTTTTAAGCCAAATTAAAAATAGTTTTATAAGCAATGAAAATGGAACGTATACGAATATCAATGCCAACAACAAATTACATCGCGTTTTACAAAACATTGGTGAATTTCCCAGTAGTAAAATGTTAAACATATTTAATATTAATTCCAGCAAAGACATTGTGCAAAATCGTTGTCCAGTCTTCAGTATACTTAACAGAACACCTGGCTGTGAAACAGATTACTTTCATTTACTGAAGGCAAAACTTTTAGAACTTAAAAATCAAACGAATATATCAAGTCGCATTAATCAAGAGCTATTCGAGGAATTTAATTTCACATTTAATATAATTAATCAGGTTTGGCAGCAGGAGGAAGAATTAAGAAGGCAAAAGCAAAAAGAAGATGAAAGCCTATATCAAACAAAAACAAAATGCGAGGAGGAGAATGAAGAGGATCAAGAGTTAAGAGAAATAAACGAATTATTCCCAACATCAATTGAAGATGATTTTGCCGATTTCATGCAGGAAGACACATTAGAGAAAGTAATGAAGTTAAACAAGAAAAAGGAAACCAATACGAAAAAAAATGCAATCATTGTGCAGGAATACGACTATACATTCATTGCTAAAATGTTTACAGATATTTTGGTAAAACATACGAAATCGTATTATCATACCACATTTAGAAGTTCGAAAAATAAATTTGGTGTAGAATTAATCGAATACTTCAAAGAAAAAATTGGTGTATTTGTTAAGCTATTTAACTTTTATAAATCATCTGTAAATGATTGGTTGGATATTAAATGCTTCAACAGCCTGTATTTTTGCTTAGTGCTACAAAAGAGTATGTTAAGTGAAAATTTCAAGTTTGATTTCGAAGAAGAAAAACCATATAACTTCTATAAGGACTCCAACGTTCAAGAGATTACGTCATGTGTAAATGTTCTAAATAATATTGAAGAAAAAGTCAGCAAACAATTGGAATTATATCCGGAGCATGCAACACTGATTGATATAAACAAAGTAATTGCACGTATTCGTTTATTACCGGTAACATCACCGGTAGTGCGTTTCAATACCGGCTTTCAAATATTACGACAACACATTGCCCTTTGGAATGAAGTTGCCCATAAAAATAACAATCTAAAGCCAGAAGAGCAAGAGGTTGCACAATATGTCCAAAAATGGACACGTTTGGAGTTGCAATTTTGGCGCACTTGTCTAACACAAACAAGCGATAAAGTTGAGGCAAAAACCTATAAATATTGGTTCTTTATATACAATTTAATAAATGAATTTATTACGGAACGTAAAATAGACTTTAGCCTCTTCGATATGAAGCAAACAATGAAAAGATTTTACGATCATGAAACTGTGGAACCTGAGAGTGAACATATGAAGAGCTTTAAAGTTGAGATCAAAGATATCCTAACAATATTACGGCAGTTTATTGAATCATCATGTTATGGTGATTTTAGTGTACGAATGCAACTTCTTTTATCTTTTGAACTCTATTTGCAAAATCTTGTTACGTACACTACCGAAACCAACGAAGAACTTACCCATGAAATTTGGCAGTTAATTGCCGGTCTTAGAAATTTGCAACTATATTTCGATCAATTCTCAAAAGATATAGAAGAACATAAGAAAACAATAAAACAGCCGATTGAGAAGAAAATTAAAGAGCTGGTTAAAATTGAGAGCTATAACAAGGATCTATCTTATATTAGCATGCGTAACAATGTAGCTCGTGTTCATCGTAATCTTAATAAACATCTAAAAGAATACGAACAACTTTTGAGAGAAAAAATTACTGCTGAATTCCAACCTAAAGATTGTACAACAAAAGATTTTAATTTCGCCAACGATAAGGGCATTGATTTAAGATACGATTCAAAAATAAAATATTTTATGGTTGACTTGAAATACTTTGTGTTCTCATCAAAACAAACCCGCAATCAGCAAGACTTGGTTGAAAATAATTTGATGAACGATCAGGTGAGCCAGAATTTACTTTCCAAAGTACAGCGATTATTTTATACCGCACGCAATGTAGTTAAGGAAACTATCGGAAATGTGTATTATTCTAAGAATATAATTGCCTTAGACAATATGTTAACGCTTCAATTAGAAAGATGCGATCAGTTGCGTAATTTAACTGTCGACAGAACGAAGGAACGTGCTAAGCAGAAATTAGAAGCCAAGCAGATATTGCAACAAAAACGTAAAGGCTTAACAGATCTTTTTAAAGCGCTATCCGTTCTAGGCATTAACTATAAGACCGGTTTAATGGAATTATCAATGAATACCGAATTTGAAGATATGCTTTTGCCACCATTCTGTGTAAAGAATATGCTGTACCACCACAGCAAAGACAAGCGTCTTCAACCAAAAATTTTACAACTTAACGAAAACTTAGATCTGTACTTCAATAAGTGTATTTTCAAATTAAAACTTTTGCGCAATATAATGCTAACACCGTTAGCTGAGCTGGGACCACCAAATATTGAACGTATAAAAGGTTATGCTGTTGACCTTTTCCTTTTAGTTCAAAATCAACGCAAACTTTTATCCTCCACTACTAAAAACATTTATGACTTCAGAGTGCTCTTACAACAATTAAGAGGTTTGGAGGATATTAATACCAAGGAACATACCGATGAAAGCTATTTCGATTTTAGCAATTTACGTGATCGTTGTCAAATGTTAATTACAGTACTTACGCGCATTGTTTACGTATTTGAACAATTGAAATTGTTTTTATCAAATGTTAACACCAAGTGTCAAAGTGAAAACATTCTATTTGCCAATAATGATCACATGAATGATATTTCTCTTGATCAGGCATCAATACTAACAGAATGTGAAACTATTCTATCAGAGTCCAAATCAATACTAAACACAATCAACAAAGAGAGCTGTGAATTCATATTAAAGGATAAAGTTAATCATTATATGCACGCATACAACAAGTTGAATGCTGCAATTCAAAATATTTTAAAACATTTTGAAACATCCAAAAAAGAATACCTGCCCATAGCGAATCCTCTATTAGATCTATCCACATATATAAACGAGGCCATGCAGTATGCATTAAGTGATGTAACTAATGAAAATTCAAATTCTAGTTTTGAAAACTTTGACGATACCTTGGAAGGCATAATTCATTCTGTGCTCATTTCTCTGCAAAAGCTCTTTAAAAAGCATCCCACAAAGAATTCACAAGATGAAGACGAAAAAATCTCACCAAAAAAGAAAACTTCGGAAGATGACAGTGAATTGGAAGATCAACATTTAAAGAAAAGACTCTATGAATCGCTAAAGGACGATTGGAGTGTCATGAATATGGATAAACTTAATAAGGAAATAACGCATATGTTACTTGTTGTTAAATTAGCTGCACCGTCAGTTGAAAAAATTGAGAACATAAAGAAACTATTAAACATTCAACCTCTGCTAGAGCAATTTAATTTGATGGCCGAATATTTTCTGTACCAACAGTTGGGAGCACATAAGGTATCGGCTAAAATGTTATCGGTTTTGTTGACCGTATTCATAGAAATTGGTACAAAAGGTTTTTGTGTACCGCAAGACTTAATGCAGGATGAAGAAGGTGAATCCAAGAAAGATCAAAAGGAAGGAGAAGGTTTTGGCTTAGAAGATGGCACTGGCGAAAAAGATGCTTCCGATAAAATTGAGTCCGAAGATCAGCTGGATGATGCAAAGCGACCAGAAGATCGCGCTGAAGACAATAAAAAAGACGAAAAAGACGATGAATGCAAAGAAGAAAAAGGTATAGAAATGAGTGACAATTTCGACGGCGAATTGCAGGATATTGAGAAACCTGAGGATGAAAACGATGACAGTGGTGAGTCTGAAAATGAAGAAGACATGAGCAAAGAAATGGGTGAAACCGAAGAGGGAGCTGATAAATTAGATGATCAAATTTGGGGAGATGATGAAACACCAGAGGAGCAGGAGGAGGAGGAAAATGATATGAATGAGGAAGATGGAAAAGGTAATCAAGATGAGCAGGACAGCCATAACGATTTAGATTCCAAAAATGAAGCTCCAAAAGATGATGGTAAAAGTGATCTTGAGAATAACGGTTTAGATGCTACAAATGAACAGAATGACGAAGGCAAACAGAAAAACCAAGACAAAACTATGGATGATATGAAGGATCAAAACGAAGATCAAGATCAAGTCAATCCTTATCATAATGAACTAGAGGAACCAAATGAACCGGAAGACTTTGATTTGGGTGATTTGAATGTTAATGATGATAATGAAGATGATGAAGCGAATAATAATGAGGACAATCCTTTCGACATTGATACAATGAAGGACAATATGCCAAATGATATTGATGATGCTCCTGAAAATGAACAGAATGATGGTTCCGATGCTGAGGAAAATAAAGAGCAAAACGAGGGAGCTAGCAGTGATGACAGTGACGATGAAGATCAAAGTAATTTGAAAAATGACACTGAAAATGCCGATGAAGATAAACCGAACGAAGAAGATAATAAAGACGATTCAAATGATATTGATGAACAGAAGAGAGGAGAGTTTAACGAAGATAATGTTAATGAGGAAGATAAAGAAAATGCAAATGAAAAACACGAAGAGTATGAGCAATCAAAAGACAAACCAAGTACTGAAGAAAATATGCAAACAGTACCCGAAATGGAGACAAAAGGAACAAATGATCAATTAGAAGCTGAACCGTCTAACAGTGATGTCCAACAAGATCAATCACTTGACGAACAGAATACAGGCGAAGAAAACGAAGGTGTGGGCCAAGCTGAAAATGAGGTAAATATTGTATTAACTTGAAACACATTTTTGTTTTTGTTACCAACAAATTCGACTATTCCAGCAAAACGATAATGGCCATCAAGGTATAGCTGAAGCAAAAGAAACTCAAGCTTCAGAAAATAATAAAAACGATACAAATAGCAAAGAAAAAAGAAAGCAGGGACAATCTGATGAAAATAGATCTTTAGGTATGTATCGAAATTAGTAATTGCATTTAATTACAAAAATGTAATATATTCCACATAATATATATATACAGGACAAGCAGAACAGAATAAAATAAAACGCCTTAAGACCGTCGACAAAGTTAATGAGGATAATAATGCAGATAATCAAACTGAATTAGAGGATAAGGAAATGGAAGCAGAAGAATATCAACATGTTAAGGAACCGCAAAAGAGTGATAAGCTTACTTTAGACAATGCCACTGAAGAACAGTCCAAGAAAGTTCATCCTGATGAAGATGTGGAAAATAATGAAAACGAAGAAACTGAAGGCGATGAAAATATGAACGAATTAAACAAAGAAACAGAAGAAGAATTAGAGAACAAAGATGATCTTCAAGATATATCTGCAGAGAAATTGGGTAAAAAATCTGATAAGCCTTGCAAGAATGACGAAAGAAATGAAGATCCTAATATCGAAGAACATATGGAAGTAGAAGGTGAAATCGTTGAAACAATGATGGTGTCAAGAAGTACAGACACGACGGCACATTGCAAGTAAGTTTAATTTTTTTTTTAATTCTTTTAATTTTTAAAATTGTTAATATCTGTACATTTCCTTCTGCTTAACAGTAAGGACATACTTGTTAATAATGATGCTCATGTCGAAGAACTGAGTGCCCTAAAAACCTTAGAACTAAGGAAAATGTTCCAAGATCAGAGTTCCTCACAACTGCAGGTAGGTTATCAAAATGGTTTTACATAAACCGTAGCTAACTAAATATGTAAATTTGTTATGTAGATATTAACACAAAGTGAAGATTGCGAAACGTGGCAATTGATATCAAATCGAATGTCCCAAAACGCCCGTGATCTGTGCGAACAACTGCGTTTAATTCTGGAACCAACAAAATGTACACGATTGAAGGGCGATTATCGTACCGGACGTAGAATAAACATGAAAAAAATTATTCCATACATTGCATCACAGTTCCGTAAAGATAAAATTTGGTTACGTAGAACAAAACCAGCACAGCGCGATTACAAAATTACAATTGCTATTGACGATTCAAAATCGATGCATCATAATAATTCCAAGATATTAACTTTAGAGGCTATATCTTTGGTGTCTCAGGCTTTAGCATTGCTGGAGAGTGGACGTTTAAGTGTAATGTCGTTTGGTGAAGAGCCAAAAATCTTGCTTAATCATAATGAACAGTTTGATGGTCCAAAATTAGTCAGTTCGTTGCAATTTTCACAGGACAAAACAAAAATTGCTGAATTGCTTGATTTTATTCGAATAGCCAATGTAGAGGAAGGTTCATCTGGATCTGATAACGGTATATTTGAAAATCTATTGTTAATTTTAAGTGATGGCCGTAATATATTTAGTGAAGGCAAAACAAAGGTAAATTCAGTATTTAATTATTTCTTTAAGAAAAACGTTTGAAATATTTATCATTATTTATTATAGGTTAAGAACGCTATTAAACTGGCAAGAATGCAGCGAATCTTTTTGGTTTATATTATAATTGACAATCCGGATAATAAGAATTCCATACTCGATGTACAGACAATGGAGATGTTACCAGATAAACGCATTAATATTAAATCTTATTTGGAAGATTTCCCTTTCCCATATTATGTTATTGTGAGAGACTTAAATCAACTACCTACTGTTTTAAGTGAAGCTATGAGACAGTGGTTCGAATTGGTAAATAGCGAGCAATAGTATCCAATCTATAATTAGTCTTTTGTATTGAAAATAATAATAAAATAAAACATGTAAATACATTTTTCTACTGTGTTTCATTGTGTAGACTAAACTATTTTTTTACATTTTGAATGATAGAATGGTGTAATGATATGGGAAAACGTAGCTTAAAAAAGTATAAAAATTTCCAGGCACATGTACATACATGGTTATGAAGCTTGTTCGTTGGAGGGTGAACTTGAAATTGTTATTTCTAAATCTCACTTTCTTTTTTCTTTGTAATAATCAGTCAAATCCCACAGTCTTTTTTGAGAATCAAATCCACGACCTTTGACACTCGTAATTGTAGAATTCTACCAACTAAACTATCGAAGCACCCTGTATGTGTTCTTATAATTAAAAAAAAAATAAATTTTTCTACTTATCATACGAGTTCATTTCAGTATCGCAGTGTATTCGAATGGTATCAGCTGATACTAATGAAAAAGCATATGATCAGCTGTAAAATAGTACGCATATGCGTAAATAACAATAAAAGTCGCGTTTTATGTTTCAACTAAACGCCAAAAAAGTTATAGAATTTTATTAAGTGTTCACACTGGCTGTAGTTAAACGGTGTTGCTCTCTGAAAAGCAGTTTTACAGATTTTAATTAATAAAGTTCAGCAATGTCCAAAGATAAACAACAGCACAGTTTAGTGCGTCGTGTACTTCTTGACTTAGATGTGGGTAAGTTTGCAATGTTTTTTAAAGGACGAGGGGAACACTTACACTTAAAATATTATGAGACGGATCTTTTGGTTGGTCATTGAGGATGTTCATTTTGTTGAGCACTACTCCTCATATGCTTAAAAGGAATAATTGCAACCATCATAACCTGTTGTAATTTGAATGAAATTGCACCAGATTCAGCAACGACCAGGTAATGTTTACATATGCAAATTCTGTATTGACCAGAATGGGCTGCGACAGAATTGAGCTGTTGGTTGAATAGTCTATGATTATATGCAAAAGATGTGTCAATAGTGTGAATCTTCCGGTTTTAATGCCTAAATTATAAGGCATATTGTTGTTTCTAGTATTAAATAAAGGAAGTAAGCAAGCATAGCTGGGTACAATTTTACCCGAAAAAGAAATCCAAATTAACCTTACATTTTCCCAATAATTAAATTGTTAGCGCAAGAACCCCTTTGTGGTTAAAATGCATATCTACGAGTGTCTATAAAAAAGATCTTTGAACAGATCTATTAATTTCCCATTAATACACCAACGGGTGTATGTTTTCAATATTTGTTAAATAATTTCACTTTGAGAAACGATTTTTGTCTTTTCAATATCATTATTAGGTTTTTCATATATACTGTAGCATGTCCTGAGATTGAGCAGGATTGCTAACTTTCTTTACCTAGAAAACAACACTCGCCGGCTGTGGAAATGTATTATTTGTAATGGTGAGAAACATTGCTGATTGAATCATATTCTTTTTCCCCAATAGATGGTGCTGCTTAAAAATTCAACGACATAAGTTGTTGCCGTTAGCCTCATTGGGTTTTATCACGAAATCTACAAAAGCATCTATTAATGCTAGAATTTACATTTTTTCTTCATTGCGTTTAATGCGTCCCTCTTACATAAGATTGTAAACGGTTGTACAGCCTTTAATATTTTTTTTATTTCTTTTCAATTTTATTAAAAGGTAAAAAGTATCATGATGCACACATTTGTTATGATGATTTGCTGCAAATATATTATCTAAAAGCCGAATGTTCTTCAAATAAAGAAAGTTGTATAGTTTTGCCGCATTTGTCTTGTCAGGATATGGACTTGAAGACAATTAATGAGTTACATAGTCGAGTTGGTGCAAGCAGGTGAGATAAATTGTGACTTCAATAATAGGATTTGTGTTTATTTAAATTTATTTTTTGTTATTTAGATTTTTAATAGCATTATGTGACAATTCTTCAAACATTTTATATTATCATCAAATGCAGGGGGTGTTCGATGTCTGAAACAATATCATCACATACATATATATGTATACATAGTAATTGTATACGCATAGAGAGTTAGATTATAATTAAGTATGTATTTTATAAATACGTTTTGTTGAAAATCATGGTTTGGCTTTGCATTTTACTTAATATGACCTCAGATGACTGCAGTTTTTAATAATTTTTATACGTTACTGCTAACCTTACTTTTGTACACAAGGCAAACTTAATTACCGTGTACTTCTAGGACACAATTTTATCTGTACCAGATTTGTTTTGTTTTGCCCTAGCTCAGGTCGCATGCCAAAGTAATGTCTTGCCTTTATTCACTAATTTCACACATTTTTGTCAAATACTTTTTGGGGTAAATAAAATGTTTGCCTATACCAAATAACGTGAAGAAGCATCGATAACCAATAAATTTATTAATTTAATAATGTAGACGAAGATTTTCAATTAATTTCATTAAAATATTATTTTTGATTTTTGTATATAAATAAAGAAGCGAATCGACTAAATAATAGCACTTGTTTAACTCAACTAATTGTTTGTGTCTCTAAAACAAACGATTTCAAATGATCGAAAATTTTGTAAGTAAAACATCGAATTTAACAAATATTTTTGAAGCAATGTTCGTTCGCCTGAAAACGCTTGCCTTGAGAAACGTATGGTAATTTATCAATTTTGTAAAGAGGATGATGATTTGCTTATTATTATTAAAAAAAAATAAATAATAATTATTTATTTATCAAAATGACAATATCATTTAAAATTGTTGTGTAATAAACAATTAAATTGAAATCTTAGAAAATATTATAAATTTAATACAGTAATGCTGATAAAGTATGATTAAGTATATGTTCTTATGTTTATAAGTCGATAAACTTGTAGCAAAAATTTTTAGTTTTTGCTCGTGACAAAAGTGACTAATATGTGGAAAATTGGGTATGTTTAGCTACTAATATTCTCATCTCAGTTTTCAATATAAAATTATTATTATATTTTTTTTATTAAATACTTCAAAAACTACGTATTTTTATTTAAATGCTTTTTAAAATTATGAAATCATATATTATTTTTTTGCTTTTGCTTTTTTTTATATTGTTTTGGCAATTATTTCATAATTTCACAAACACCATTAACTTTAGAAATGAATTATTAAAATATATTATAGGGGTATCATTGAAATAACTTTATATTCAAATTGTTCAAATCAACAAGACTAAATAATATACCGATAATATACTTATAGTAATAATATGTATGTATATATATATATATTTTAAATGGGCTGTTCATTTTCATGTTTTGAAAATAACTTATTCAATTTTTTCTTTCTTTAGAGCAAAAATAAATACTAATTAAAAATAAATATTTTTACGACTTGCATTTTTAGTTTACAAGAAATATTATAAATATAGTGATAAAAATAACAAATTTCATGTAAAATATATGAGTGTATTATTATATGCTTTTCCCTTTGCTTGTAACGTTAAATATATTGCCAAAAACAAAGGAGGCACTTATATTTTGTAAAAAAAAATGTTTATACTGTCAAACAAAATACAACTGAATATGTTTTTTCTTCTTTTTTTTAACATTTTAACACCAGTCCGCCGTGTAAGTGAAATCGTGGAAGAACATTTGTTCTTCATCAGTCAAGACACGTGGTTCTTTTGGTGGTGTTAATTGCGGTTTCTCTGAGGTAAACTCCTCATCAAAGTTGGATACATCTTCCAGGTCAGTCTAAGAATGATAAAAAAAAAACAATTAAAACAAATAAAACTAAGACTGTTTTACACAGTAAATAATACATACTATTGTAGGTACAAAAGGTGGTTTTACTTTGCGAAGTAATAAATCATCCCAAACAATAGAACGGAAGAATGCTTGTTTTTTTACATCTTCTGCATCCCGCTCTGATGAGCCTAGACGTCTTTCTGGATTTTTGCGTAGCAGCTATATTTTTTTTTTAAATAATACGAGAACGAGAAAGATAATATGAAATAATTTGAAATTTAATCGAAGAATAACAAACTTACCCTTCTCATAATTGCTATAGCTTCAAGAGATAAAAATCTAGGGTAGCGAACTTCATCGTTAACTATTGAATCGAAAACTTCTTCCTCGTCATCTCCAGGAAACGGGGACTGATACAAAAATAAAAAGAAATAATTAAACATTTGCTTTCAATTTTCTTTAATTTTTTTTTACTAACCTCTCCCACCAGCATCTCGAATATTAACACACCCAATCCCCACCAGTCTACAGCTCTCGTATATGAAGTTTCTGTTAACACTTCAGGTGCTAAAAATTCTGGTGTACCACAAAATGTGCCAGTACGATCACCAAATCCCATACCTTCCTTGCATAGACCAAAATCAGCGATTTTTACATAACCTAAGTCGTTGAATAAATAATTTTATTATTTTCTTTATAATGCAGTTATGTATGTGTATATTTGTATATGTATAGCTAATTGAAGTGATTGATTAAATTGGTCTAAGGTTACGGTGTGCTGTTTTGCATCATCATTTAGATTTGCTCGTTAAAATTAAATGCAAAAAAGCAGTAGCAAACACAAGCAATCATGTATGTAATATCAATTAAGTATTGAAAGGTGGCAAAAAAGGAAAATAAAAATAATTGGCACTTGATAAAACTGTTTTAAATTTTTTTTTACTTATTATTTATGTTGTTTATTATTCTGTCTCTATTTTAATAAAAAAAATTCTAATGGATAAAAAGATACACATACGTCATACGTCATATTCGTTTAGAAACTATAAGTGACATATATACATACATATGTACATATCCATTCTATAGAATTGTTTGTTAAACATTTTCTAAATATTCTTTTTTATAGAAAAAAATTCTTATAAAAAGTGCCACAATACATACATATAAATATTTGTTTGTCGATATTTATGAAAACAACAGTTGTATTAATAGCCTAAATTGATGTAAAAATATTACAACACTCACCTTCTGTGTCTAACAATAAATTGTCTAATTTTAAATCTCTATAAATGATTTTGTTTTCATGCAAATACTGCAAACCCAAAACTACACAGGCAGCGTAAAAAACAGCGCGTGGTTCTGAGAACACATCGGTGTGTATGTGCATCATTAAATCGCCACCAGCAGCATATTCCATAACAAAACAAACGTGTTGCTAAAGTTAAGTCCGTAAGAAAGTTAAAAACAAAATACACTTTTTATACAACAGAATTTATATTCAATTTTCTTACCTCCGTTTGGAAGCAGGCGTATAAATTAACTAAGAATGGATGACGCATGGCATTGGCTACTTCGAAGATACGCTTTTCACTTAACAACGATTCAACTTCGTCTCTAGCGATTATGTCGCCCTTTTTCAGTGCTTTGATTGCGTAATATTGATTATTCGTACGTAATTGACTCAGAATCACTTTTCCAAAGTGTCCACGACCCAACACACTCAACATACGGAAATTGTCCATGGACAGAATACTAGGTGGTGAAATATTACTTTGCGATTGTCTTCTTGATTCATAAGCTGACTCACGATATTGTAAACCTCTAGCTACGTTAGGCCGCCCGTGTTGTTGAGCTGCAGCCAATTCGAATTGGTTTTGATAAATTGGCTGTTGCTCTTGATGATAGGGCCCAACAGTCGGATGCTGCTGATGATAATTTTGACGCTGCGAAGGTTGAGGGAACTGTGGCATTGATATCTCATTTGCAGATGCATTGCCTCCATAAACAACTGGAGTTGGCGGTTCTTGGATTAAGGGAGAAGTTTGGGATTGTTGCATAAACTGCTGTTGTTGTTGCAAATTATTGTTACTAATAGAAATATTGCTGAACTGTGGTATAACCTGCATGTTTAAATTGAATGCATTAAAATTATGTAAAGAATAATAAACATACTTATTTAAACCAAACAATACAAATGCATGCATACATATACATATGTTAATAAGATTTGAAAATAATTTTGCTTCTTTTAGACCTAATATATCTTGATATGTGTAGAAAAATCTTATTTGCGAGACGAGTTACCCTTTAATAAATACTTAACTGCCTCTTTGCAAAAAAGTTGAAATATTAATTTATTAAGTTTTGTTCATTTCCCAACTTCGATTTTGACTTTGATAAGAATTGTAGCTGTTTTTAATTTAGTATAGTGGGTTCAATTCAGTATAGTGTGTATAATATTAATGTGAGCCTAAGCCTTTAGTATTCATATTTTGTAATAATTGATGGAAAATATAATTTATGTAGGTGTTGTCTAGAACAAACTTTTCTTTTTATTCAAGGTAAAGTAAAGTAAAATGTGTAATTATATGCCGATATTAGATTTGAGTTTTTTATTGAGTCGTATTTGTTGATATTGTTTCATGCAATCTGTCGGGCGTTAGCGAAGGCAGCAAACATCAATCACAAAACATTGAAAATTTGAAATTGTTTAAGAAAGATTAATGTTTGAGTACCGCATAAAATAACTCAAAAAATATGAAATATGGCCAAAGCTCAATGCTATAGGTACGAACGGGGCATGGCACATTTAAAACATAATATCAACAAATGAAACAGGGATATCACTGATTTCTGCAGTTTATATGAAGAGGCAGAGGAGACAGCGAATCGTATTTTATATCATTGTCCTTGTCTGCAGGTACGTAAGCGAAAATGACGAGGCATTCGATTTGTTGAGGAATTGATGGACTTGAAGGAAACTGCCAGCTTGAGGATCTAATAAGGATCATAAACTGGATTGACTACTTAAACGCCTTTATCTAAATGAAATATAAATGTTGATCGCTATCGAAATTCTACAAAAAAACCAATCTTCAGCTTAATTTGTCAGAAGATAACCTAACAATTATAACTTAATAACAATTTTTATGAAAAACTTTCATTAATGAAGTTAAAAATTAATCGAAAAAATTAAAAAAAATTGGTTCAAAGAATAAAATATCATTGCAATAGCTTATTAATTAATTAATTAACAATAACAGATAAAATTTAAAAGAGAACAATTTTAGTAAAAAAATTAAAAACATTTGCTGATTTTATGCATTTAAAAAATTACTAGTAATTATCATTATACACACATGCACATGAAAATATAAAAAAGTATGCTTATTTTAAACTGCATTTTATGTATTGAATATAATCTTTAATAAAGAAAAGTAACAAATAAATAATATTTGCTGAAATATATTCAAGGTTAGTAGTAACATAAAAACAAATAACATTTTAATTAATGTTAGAATATTTCGAAATAAAAAGAATCTGTAACTTCAATTTCTATGAAGGAGCAATTTATTCTCAATTTAAACTAAAAACTGCATTTAAAGCTTTCTGGGATTGACATCAGATAGATAGTATTTAATAAGACTGTTATGAAATTCAGGTTAGTAAGATCTAAGACAAAACAGAACTAATAAAAAAAAGCGTATTTTTTTTCTTAAATTAAATATTATGCAAATATGTATTCTATTTCAATTTAGAGGATGTAAACTATTTCTTTATTTTGTCTTTATCCGCTTACTTTCAACTTTTACTCAAAACATATTGCCTATGTAGAAAATTAGAACAAAAAACAAAAACAGTTTATCTTTTAAAAATTTAGTTCTGCATGGCAAATTATTAATATGAGTGTTGGAAAACATTATTATTATTAACTCGTTTTAACTTTTAATTTAAAAAAATTCAAAAAATAGAACAAAAGGTTTTCATATGTGGATTGAAAAGTGTTTATAAAAAAATACTTCATTTTATACTCATGTACGTATTAATATTTCAAATACTCATGCATGTACTTGCATTGTATTTTATACGATACACATTAGGGACATAATATTTTTGTCAATATTTCACAGACAAACACTTTATTAAGCGAAAGCTAAACGCTAAGTAGTTTCATACTTGAAATACTTTCGAAAAGACAATAAAGATATGTTTTTATGTTCAATAGATACAAAAAAACTGACCTAACACTCTTTACACTTTTTATTATATTTATAAAGTACACATCTCTGAATAAATAAAGAATATATACGATGAGAAAGGTAGTATAGATGGAATTAATTTATAAAATTATTTTCTCATTGTCCTCTGAAATAAGAAAAACGGTATTCAGAACTTTCTACATTACGATAACGATACGATATTCATATATCCTTGACTTATGTTATAATACAAAAGCATTACATATTGCATAATATTTGTTTTAAGATTTATCTTATTTTAATTATATAACAAAAGCAAAATAATAATTTCGAACCTCTATTTGGAAACCATCGCCAACGCCTATATTATAACGGTGGCAGTCGCTGTTATCCTCATCTTCTGGATATTCAACAATTGGAGCTGGGGAAGGGGGCATTTCTATAATAGGACTGTTCATGTCATGACCTTGCTCACAATTCATCAGTACAACAGGTGGCATAGCTAGGACAGGGCGATGATATAAATCATTAATAATAGGTGTGGCTGCTGGTAACGGCGGTTGTGTCTGCTGCAACTGTGTTTGGGGCTGGGGCTGAGGCTGTTGAATACGTAAGGAAGATTGTTTCTCAAATGCTGTTGTATAATGACAATTGCTACCATTATTGCCGACGCTATTATTGTTATTATTATTATTATTGTTAGCTACGTTCGTTATTTGAGAATGATTGGCAGTACTTGTGGAAAAGAATGATGTTGTTGATGGTTTTAAAAGCATGTCTTGTGTTGATGTTACAACAGATGATTCTGGTAGAGATGATGGCGTTGGTTGAAATGTGAACAAGGGCAATTGTGGGTGGGCAAGTAGACTATTTTGATATGAAACCACTTGATTTTTATTCAAATTAATCTGTTGCAACTGTTGTTGTTGCTGAGATTTTTGCGGCGTTTGAGTTGTTTGAATAATTTGAGACGAAGCCGTTGATGGTTGTTGATGTTCATGGGAACGCTGTAAAGTATTACTTCGCGATTCTATCTGATTTAGGAAATCAAATTCACTTAGGGCGTTTTGTAACTGTTCGATGAACAGAAAGTTCAAACATATAATACATATATAAATAAAATTTGCGAGAAAAAAAAGAGTTTATATATTATTTGTTAATATTTCTAACCGCAACCATTAAAGTAAAAAAAATTTTGAATTTCATCCTTTCAAATTATATTCAAAATCTAATAGATTTCAGTAGTACTTCATATAGTATATAAATAAGCCATTTAACCATCTCGTGACATTACACGATTCTTTATAACACTTATAATTTAGAATATCTGAGCTTCTTTTCTTTTTAAAGTACTTATTTTAAAATTTTCAAAAGTTAATTGCAAATTAAAATAATTATATTTGTTAAGCTCAATTTTTAATAAAAAAAAAACTTACGTTTTTTAATTTTAAAATTAATGTTTAATAAAAATTTTAAAATAAATACTTTGCTTTTAATATTGATTAACTAAACAATCTGTTTAGATTTCAAACAATATACTAAATACTAAATAGTGCTAAAAAAAGAGTCTACCCTTGTTTATTTCTGTTCAAAAACATAATGTTAGAAGTATATATCGGAATATATAACGACAAAAAGTGTAATATAGTCTCGCAAGACCCTAACATTCAGGTACTGTAAATTACTAATTTCTAGGATTGCGAAATTTAAAGAATATGAATATCAATGCTTATGCATATTTACATATTATAAATTATAAAAAAAACATGATAATAAAACATTAAATTCGCTATAAAACTAGGCAAAAAAAATGAAATAATCTTAATAGTTGGTCACAATATGTTTGTATTTACAGTTAAATGATAACAGATTTGAATTTATATGTACATACATAAATGAAGTTAAAGAAATAAATATAAAATATAAGCATAACATGCACTATTATAACTTAAGCACATACATATAAAAGACTGACTCACCTCTTGGTCCAATTTTGGAGTTATGCAAGTAGCAACTTGTGGTGGTAAAACATCAGTTGGTGTATTTTGTTTAGAACCACTAGTAGGAGGTTTTGGTATTGGATTAGGTTGAGAAATTTTGTTTATTATTAAATGAAGATTATTGTTGGTAGATGCAGTTTTTGGCTGCGCTTTGGGTTGTTGAGCGGATGGTATTTCCAGCGGTAGAACGGCAATGCCTTGCATGGATAAAGGACGTTTGCCACTCAACCCAGATACGTCGGGATCGGGTGATTCTCCAGGCGTTTCAACATGTTCAGTAGTTGGAAAATCAGATTCCTGTTGCATCTTTTGGGCTAAAATACCTGGAGAGTAGGGTTCTGGTTCCTGATCTATGGTTCCTGAAGATGGTGTTCGAGATATAGGTGACTCACTGTCTCTTGTTCGATTTGCTGTTGCGATTCCGCTGTCTAAATGAGTTGAAGATGGCGTATTTCTTTTGAGCAGACGCCCCCATGTTGCCACGTTTATGTTCATTTGTTTAGCACGTGGTATATTTTTCACTTGCTGCTTATTGAAAATCATACGTTGACGTTGTAACTTTGGCTTTTGTGAAATCATTGGGTTTAAAAATTTGATTTCCGCAAATAATAGGCCTTGTGGCTCCAGTTGTAGGGCCATGCCATGCCTAACGTCATCAATAAATTCCTCCAATCTCAAAAACTTTACAGCACATAACGAACGCCAGTCGCGCCAATATACACCAATTTCAAGTTCACGAGAACGATCTAGATCGATAGAAAATCGTTGATCCCAGGCTTGTTGTGAACACGGTCTCCATGACGTTTGTGCCACTGTTATGTTATCTAATTTAATAACAGCCATGATTTCAAATGAAGTTTCATCTTTCACTGAATAACTTTTCGAACTGCTACGAGAAGTAACTCCTTTAACGAAACTTCGCAAGTCTCCTGGACTAGAGTTGTTGTCTTTATCACGACGTGATCTGCCTGGAACATCTTCTAGAAGATCTTGGCAACCCATTAAACGCACCTCCAATTTCCCGGTAACACTGGCACATCGTCCCAAAGTAGAAACTTGCTGATAGGGTTTGCCGCCTAACAAACCACCATGAAAGGGCTGGAGGGAGGTATAATTGAATGGTACTGGGGAAGACGCTTGCTGTACCGATTGTAATTCTGATTTTAATTGTTGAGCAGCTGAAGAATCAGCAGGCAATTCAAGACGCCGCAAATCTAAGGAATGACGTAAAAGATCCAACTTTCGAGACGACTCTGATAATCGCACATGTGCCTTGTTTTTGTATTAAAAAGAAATTTATTTAAAATTATAAATTAAAGGTTAAGAGAAAAAAAATACTGTTTGCTCTTGGTTTCTTACACTCAACTATAAGTATTAAATTATAGTTTGTTTTTATCACTTGAATCGGTAAAACCGAAAGGACACGAACCTATCTAAATCAAAATAAAATATATTTATTGAGTAGCCAAAAATTTTTATTAAAAATTTCTTTACGTAATTTTATGAATTATTATGAAATATATTGTATGTTATACACCATTTAAAGAATACATACGATCTAGTTTTAGTACACCACAAGATTAAAAAATATAATTATACCATTAGACTTTATATGGAATAATCAAATAGAAGTTGGAAGATTAGCGAGAAAGTGCAGAGGCAAAATATGTCAAGTCTAGTCTAGGGAGACAAAAGCTAAAATAAATGCCACTAAACTAGCCAAATCCACAAATCGTTTGGCGAGCTTAGGTAATGTAAAAAACCCTCCTGAAACAAATCTCCAATAACTGAAGTGATTAGATTGTGCCAATCTACAACTAAACTAGCGTACTTTTCAAGGCTATGGCGAAAAGCAAATGTGCCACTTCAACATGTGTATGTTCTCTCGTATGTAGACTTTCGATATGGTGTATATTAGAATATTTACTTCTAATGTTAGTAGTATTCGACATTAACATTTATAAATTATTCTTTAATAACAGAGGTATTGTATAAAAATGGTTAATAGGTAAATGCAAAATGCAAAAAATATGTGGCAGACAACAGCATTGGATAATGTAATTTTTATTAATGTATTTAAAATGGTTTCTTAAGAACTGGCAGTTCTCCGATGGAGAAAAGACGATCGCGTGTTTGGAACCGTTCGGCCAACCATCTTTGGCAGCATTCACATGAACAATTTGGATTTTTTGTTGGACCAACGTGGTGACCTGGTTTGCGTGCTGATACAACGTCCCCAAACACTTTTGCCTTATGGAGATATTCAGAAGAATATCCAAAACGAGGCTCAAGAGAAGATGGTTGGCTTTCACTGGTACCAGAACGATGAAACATGTCAAAACGTCTCGGATGAGTGGGTGGGTTAATAGTAAAAGTATTAATATCAATCGAACTTAAGGGTGCTTCACTGGAACATCGTCCAAGATGCGATTGTGGTGACGAATGTCGGCTAATTTCCGCAGATGTTAAGACTGGTGTACTGGGAGAGGATAAGTTTTCGCGAGTTTCACTTTTCCATCGTTGTAAATTAGCCTTATCCATGGGATAAAGATATGAAGAGTCCTTATATACAGATGATTCTAATTGCGATTGCGGCAAGGCAAAGTTCTTTGTCTGTGGAGAATTGTGTTCTTCGGGATGTGGTCCAAAAAATTGAAGAAATCCCGGTGTATTTCTAGGAAAATGCGATATTTGTTGGAATTTATAATTTGGTGGTCCAGTTAAGTTTTCATCTAGTTCTGACAAATTTGTATCAGTTTGTGTTTCTAATTTTCCCGCCCATACGTCCCTAGGTACTTCTGATGAGCAAGATGATTCCCTTTTCGATGACGATAGCTCTAGAATCGTTTGTAAGTTTTTATTACTGGGATTTGCATATAAAGCGCTCGGCGAGTCAATTTCATCGTCCTTTGAACAACTACGAGACCACAAGTGCTCCATTTGACGTATTCTTAAACGATCTAAAGCATTTTCATATTCAAAACTATCGGACTTGGCCAGAGAATATGAAGTTTCTTCAATATCATCAGATTCTTTCCAGGATGATTCGACAAAGGCACTGGAAATGCTGCTGCATGTATTATCGCGTACTGTTGATCTTGATGAATTTGGATATCCCAAACTTAAAGTGTCATCTGACAACTGGCGTAAATATTTTTGTCTGATGTTTTGTAGTTTAGCTGCTCTCTGATCACCGATATGTTTTCGAAATAGTAATTGCTTAGACTCGTTAACCTCTTCAGTTGTACTAGATTTTGTTAAGGCATGTCCAATATTTTTCAAATCGTCTGCTGTGTTCTTTTGTTCTGCTAATCGGCGAGGTAGTGATGCGCCCTTTATGCGATAATGTCTTAAGTGCATTTGATCGTTTTCCAATACTGTTTGGAATGTTGAATTCGATTCTTGGTCCGCTTTTTTATTATCATCATCGGAATATGAACTGGATTCTACATCGGCTTGATCATCATCTTCGGAGCCAGTGCAATATACATCTATGTGCACAGTGCGTGGTTTCTTTTGTGAGTCCAAAGAAGGCTGCTGAACTTTTCCAGATGCCCCCTTATCGCCTTCGGCCTTGCTCCGACAAGAAGTTTTATTGGTTTTCGTTATTGAGGGTGTTGTATAGGATGACTAATTACAAAATTATTGCATTGAAATAAAGTGAATTTAATAGAATACTTTAACTATGTATACCTTCAAACAGTTTCCTCCGTCAGCGCGACCTCTATTTTCCAATTGCTTAAGTGCATCTTCAGATCTAGATTTTCTATAATCATATAATCTACGGGAATCGCGTCTTTCCAAAGGACAACGCTTACGATCAAAATCATCAGAATATTTCGTTTCTGTATCACTTGTTTGACAAATAGCATCACGTAAATTTATAACTTTGTCAGTCGAAGAACTGCTAGCATGAGGAGCCTATTCAAAGGACAACATCAATTAGCATTTTATGCATTTTAAAGTTTTTTTTCAGGGATTTAACTATTCGTTTTCAACTAAATGTGGACTATGTAGATTTTATTTGGTATATTCATTTGAGGAATATAAACAAATTTGCCTCAATAAAAAAATATACACACTTTAGTTGCATTTAATTAAGCCAGAAACATATTTGCAAAATATTATGTTTTACAAATGTAATTATCCTTCTGGCCATTAGATAAAAAATAGTTTATGTTAACATTAAAAGTGAAAATTATTATACCCCTGATCTAGTTCTTTAAACTACAAAAATTTCGAGAAAGCACTTAAAAATTTGATTTACTTTACATTTGTTTAATTTAAATTAGATTTTTTACCATTGTAACAGAAAGTGAAGGAAGGAATAGTATTTGCAATCATTGACGTGTTAATAAAGAACGAAATAAACTGTTTCGTTTTTTTTCTTCTTTTATTACTCTGAGTAAAAAATATTCCCCTAGTCTTCATTAGTTAAAATGATAATTAGATTCATACGGTACCTCTTTATTTTCGGGTTGCGTAATATAATTAGCATTAGTTTTAAACACAAACGTTTCGAAATCCTTTTCAGGAAATGACATTGGCACATTATCCAAATTTTTTTGCGTTACTGTTGAACCTTCAGGAGGAGGAGGAGGCAAAAAATCTGCAATAGCTGTCACAATAATATTGCAAGTACTATGGCATCTCGTTCCATAAAAATTCATATTTGAATCTTTAATTTCTTCATTTAAATTATCCCGTTGCCGTTTGTTCGAGCTACTTAAAACTGTATCGGCTACGCCCATATCTTCATAAGGCATTGATGATGTTGGAGAACGAAAACTTTCAGAACGCCATGCATCCTAAAATGTTCCAAGTATTGTAGCTCAAATAAAGTTTGGCTAAAGTATTAAGATTTTACCTTAGAACAACTTTGATGCACCTTGTCATCATCAGAATTGGATTGATTGTTTTTATTGCTATCATCTAAGGTACTCCATTTATACATCACACGTACTGGGCGGACTGTATCATCACTGTTGATTTCTTTTCTTACTGTTTCCCCAGCTTTGGCAAATTTCAAATGAGCTTTGACTGTCCATTCCGCTGTCAACTCGTGTGGCAATATTATATGTCGACGTCCAGTAGTATTCGATTCTAGTAGATTTATAGGCTCCTTTTCTTCGGGAGCGCTCATTTTTGTTAATTAATAATTTCCAATTTTGTTTTGTTTTAAGATGTCGGCATTTGTTTATATTTTGATCACTTTTTTTTAAAAGGGAATAAAGCAGTAGTCATCTGTGCAAATTGTCGTAAGTACTAAATGAAGATTTAGGTCATACATATACATATGAATGTATATATATACATACATATATTTATATATGAATATACATATACGTATATTGTTAATACATATTTTATATATATATGTATATATATACAAACGTATTTACTTTTCTTTCCATTCCGTATTATGCAATATTCCTTATTAATTATCAAAAAAAAAAAAATATATATTTTATTTTTATTCGAATTTTCACGCACATAATTAAAACCGCATGCTTCTATTAAACAACACAATTTTCTTTCTATATATAAATCGGTTTTGTATATAAAATTTTTACTTATTTAGTACATTTCTTATTTGAATATAAACAAATATTGAAATCGTTTTGAACAACACAACGTCTCTCGCGCAACTAATTTTTGTGCGATTGAAAAACTTTTTCGACACAATCGGAGAATATGTGCCTCATTATAGTATATGTATGTACGTACATATATTTGCGTACATAAACATGATTTCCTCTTTTCTTATTTTTGCTCTTTTCAAATAAGTATACTTTTCTGAAAATTTGCGTCCGCATTCATATGATCGGTGTAGAATATTTAAATTTATGAAAATTTAATTATTGTGGCCTAAAATGCTATTGAGTTATATTTGTGGCCGTCCAGTTCTTTAATCATTTTCGTCATTACTTAAAAATATTAAAATTTTAGCAAAATTTCACCACAGCACAATAGTGACCTTAACTTATGAGAATAAAATTTTAAACAGAAGTCCATAGATTGTTGTATTAGATTGTTGTAAAACAATTTACTGCAAACTGATGCACTTCACAGCAAATGTTTATTCCAATAGAGTATAAATTATTTGTTTCTTTTTTAACATTGTTTGATTAATTAAAAAAAAGTTTGCTTTTACAATACTTCCCACGATTGTGTATAAAATTACTACAATTCAAAATATGAATTAAATAATTGTATCCTTTATTCATAGATTGTAAATAAAATACATGAGAGCAAATTATTTTAAATTGAAAGAAACCAAGAGCCTTTTAGTTTTGAAATCATAACAAACTATGTAACTCACCTCATGTAAAGCCTTTTTATCTGGTACTTTCCTATTTTGCAGGATACGTATTACATTCTTCGCGCCATCTACAACAGCTGCTTCGATGCGTAAACGGTGTCGCAATTCTTCAATACGTTCTTCAAGTGAAATTTCCAAACGTTGCGGAACTATTCCAGAGGCAATAGAGCCATTTTCATTGGCATTTGCAGATGCATTTTGTTGTGAAAGTTTTTGAGCATGTTCTCTATTCTGTTTGACTTTCAGGATCCGTAAACGTAAAAACTCAATTTTTGCTTTTGAATCTGTTAACATTTGCTGAGCTTCTTGCAATAGTTTTTTATCTCTACCATAGTGTCCGCTCTGTAGAGATTGTATCATATTTTCAGCCCCATTTTTAACTTTCATTTCAATGTTTAGCTGCTTTTCTAACGACAGAAGAAGCTTGTCATTGGCACTAACTTGTTCATGCCCCCCAGAAATAAGTCCACCTATACTGCCGTCATTTGAAAAATTGCAAGAACCCATTGACCTGGCATTATTCGAACTTGGCGATAGAATATCTGAAAATCAAAGGTCATAGTAAAAATATATTAATTTATAATTGATTTGTTATATATATTAACCAATTCGCTTAACTTATATTATAAATTGTCAAAAACATTAAAAAATAACAAAATAACAGACCATTCGTAAGACCTTAAATTTCTTTCTGCTGAAAAATTAAATAAAAATATGAGTACCAAGTGTAAGCATCAGTAAGTGCTTTGTTAAAAAATCTTTTTTATATTAAAAATTTGGGTCAAGTGTCTTTTTTTTCTAGCATTATTTTAATAAAATATTTTTAATTTGATATTACTACTGTTCGTTACCATAAGTAAATAAATACTCAACAATGGACAATGTCGAAAAATATGTAAATAATTGAAAATAATTTTACAAATGTTTCATTTATTCATTAAAAGTCGTAAGAGTTAAGCAATATTTGATAGAATAAATTATAAGAAAAGTTTACAACATACAATACGTATAAAATTAAAAAAAAATGTGTTTCAAAATGGCAAACACAAAACAAACTTGACATATTCTATAATAGTGAGTAAATGAACTAAAATAAAAACAACATCTATTTATATCCCTTGAGTGGTTTTAAATGCAAATCTTTTTAGAAAGTCCAATTAATACCAAAAAAAAAAATTCCATTTAAACGCATAATAATAGCAATATGGTGTAAATCGCTTGGTTTTGAGGGTATATTATAATAGGAATTATTTTTTATCCCTTACATGACCCCAAATTTCTATTTTTCAATGGAAATATGAAAGACAATTCGCGTCAAGACAGAAGAAGTTTGACACTAAGAAAACAAAATAACAATAATAAAAAAATAGTTTGAAGTCAGGTCAAATGGAGTGATAACTTTCATACTAATTCGAAAGATAATGCACTACTGCTAACATTAACAGTCATGACAATTACAGTTAAAATAAACATTCACTACTTACCTCTATCATCATACGTTGTAGTATTACCTTGGGTTAGTAAAATTTGAGACTCCAATTCTTGCAACTCAGATTTTAACTCAGCTATTTTGCTGTTACTTTTTTTAACAATAGCAGCAACATCGTTTAATGAACGACGATCTTTAGCTACTTCTCTTAACTTTTCAGCTCCTTCTTTGATTTTTAGCTCTTTACGTATTTCTCGTCGTATCGCTTCCTTAATTTCTTCCAATCGACTTGGTAGGGCACTTTCTGGCAGATTATCTGTGAAACCATATTTGTAGCTAAGCTCGTATAGTACAGGGTGTTTTATATATTCTCCCTGAAATCAAAGATTATAAACATACAATAATAATTAGGATTCATAAAATCTAAACTGAACAAATAAATCAATTATGGTATCTAAATGCAGTTAAAATTGTATATGTATATCGTAAGCACTGTAAACTAATATCGAGTCTTGTATATAGGATTTGTATTGGCAAAATAGTGTGTGGTGAAATGTTACAAAACATATATAAATGTACTATACATTAAAAGACATTAAAACTTTATATGCTAAAATTTATTTAAAATACTTTTCTTTCAAATTGATCACATTTAAGCTACTACTTCGCTTATAACGCACGTTGTAGTAAACTTTCGTTTGCAATGACCGTCTTCTTGGGTTTCTTAAATAAAAATGTGTGTAGCAGTGAATAAAACAAAAACGTAATAATAGTTTCGTTGAATTTGATTTCGCTAAATGTTGAAATGCTGTTGAATATTATAAAATACAGACTCTATTGAACACCAGAAATTTCATTTACATCAAGAAATATTGAAATGAATCATGAGTAACAGATTTAACGTACATATATTAGCACACCTAAGTATTGATGTAAACGCCAATTGCTAGAGACAAACTTAATAAATAAAAATTAAATAAACTGGGCAATCATAATTGAACGCAAAATGCAAAAATTCAGAATATACATATGTTGAGACAACCGTGGTTCAATATACATATTCCATTTTTTTCTGAAATTCCCTTTATTAGTTACCACTTCCTATTAATACCATAAATTTTTTTTATCGAAATTTTTGTGTTCCCCATTACACCATTCGCATGGTAACGATCTTGGTTTTTTTTTGTTATAGTGCTAGGTGAATAAGACCTCGTCAGAAAAGTGTGGACACTTTTGGTCTCTTTTCCAAACTTATTTTTTTAGACACTTTTGGAACATTAAATACCTTAAGACCAAATTTGTTTTTAACTTTTCTAACAAAATACTCGAAGCATTTCCTTTTTAGAGTCACATTTTTCAGAGACAGTGTATTTTGACAAAATCCTTATTACTTTTCTTATTTCCTTTCAATACTCAAAAGCTCTTTATATTTTTTATAACCAGTGATACAGTTTCATAGTTAAAACTTGTGAATTTGCATATTACTTTTTGTAGAAGAAACGTATTTTTAATGAAAACTTTAGTTTTTTTTTTCTTAAGAAAGTCTTATATGATGGCCATTAAAAAAATTAGTAATAATAATTTTGCTAAGACAGATAATTATAAAGTCATCATCAATAAAAGATGTAAGCCTATAAGTACTATAAACACTTTTCATGTACACTTTCAAATGTCTTATTAAAATAATTTTCCTTTATTTTAATATTGATTTGAATTAATCTCAAGATAGTATATGTTTAACGGTTGTTCAACAACTATAATAGTTTTTATTTTGTTTTCATTTGTTCGCTTTCAACTTATCAACATTACGCTTTAATAGTAACTGTTTCTCCCATTAAACCATCGACAATGTTAATTTTATGCATTCCTTCCATCATTCCATCAACATGCATTTCCCCTCCTAACAAGAGTTCATTTAGAATAAAATTTATAGAATAATCTACATTTAGAGAAGAGATTCTTACAAAATCAATTGAAAATATGTATGTATAATGAAAATATGTTCAGTTTTTTCAATTTTTCTTTTGTACTCACATTGTATAATTCGAAATCATAGATATTAGTTTCAGTAATGAAAAGAATTTAAGAACATTTTTGCCTTTCTTTTGTACAATAAAAATCTAAACTCAATTCGGAAGCTGTTATTGACTTAACTTACAAGCTGTTAACTTGTTCACTTAAAAAGAAATTTGTGGACTTGTGCCAAAATAGATATGTGTGAAGTTAGCTACGAAAGTTATATTCCTTTTTATAGTGAACATTATGTTAACAGACACTGTTAAGTCGAAATGAAGAATAAAAAAAATCGATTAAAAATCACAAAAATAATTATAAATTGAAGAAAAATGAAAGGAAAACAAAGTTAAACCTTTGAATTTTACAAAAACTGCTCTATATAAAAAAATGCAAGTCACCGACCCAGAAAATGCAAGTCATCAACCCAAAACATGCCAGTCATTGACCAAAAAATGCAAGTCATCAACCACAAAATACAAGTCATCGACCAAAAAAAAAATGCAAGTCACCAACATGCAAGTCAACGACCAAAAAAAAGTACTACATTCAGTTCTATATATACATATAAGAGCATATTAACTCAATGAGAATTATTAAAATTTTTAAGTTCATTTCAGCACTTCACAAAAACAGTTAGCTTCGTCGCCTATATCTCCGGCCCCAAGTAAAGCTCGACCCTAAGGAAAACTGTTTTGGAATCCTTGATACCATGCCTATCCAGCCCACTAGGTCCACTTCCCCCACAAGTCCATTTTTTCAGATTATGATCGATTTATAAAGCGCACTTTCTTTTTTTTTTTTGCTAATTTGGCAAAAATTTCTGGTCTCAATTAACGCCCGAGAGTAAGGAAACCTGTTTTGAAATTCTTGATACCATGCCTATCCAGGCCACTAGGTCCACTTCCCCCACAAGTCCATATTTTCAGATTTTGATCGATTTATAAAGCGCACTTTTTTTTTTTTGCTAATTTAACAAAAATTTCCGGTCTCAATTAACGCCCGAGAGTATGGAAACCTGTTTTGAAATTCTTGATACCATGCCTATCCAACCCACTAGGTCCAGTTCCCCCACAAGTCCATTTTTTCCGATTTTGATCGATTTATAAAGCGCACTTTTTTTTTTTTGCTAATTTGACAAAAATATCCGGTCTCAATTAATGTCCGAGGGTAAGGAAACCTGTTTTGAAATCCTTGATACCATGTCTATCCAACCCACTAGATCCACTTCCCCTACAAGTACATTTTTTCCGATTTTGATCGATTTAAAAAAGGAAACCTGTTTTGAAATTCCTGATACCATGTCTATCCAACCCACTAGGTCGACTTTCCCCACAAGTACATTTTTTCCGATTTTGATCGATTTATAAAGCGCAGTTTTTTTCGATTATAAAGCGCACTTTTTTTTTTGATAATTTATGGGAGGTATATTTGGTAAAAATTCTTATATTTTACAAATCTGTTATCCTCAATAAGCAATCAATTATTCTCATAATTATTTTTCGTGATTATTTAAGATTTTCTTTATTCACTTTTCCAAATTTTCAACTATGTTAACTTAACAGTCTCTGTTAAAAAAATAATATAGTAACTTACGTAGCTAACTTCACACACATACAAAATAGATTATTGCAAAGACCCACATTTCACAGGAGAATGAATGTAAAAGTACGTTTAGTTTTGTTTAGAAAGTTTTGTATGCATTTTTGGAGAAATTAGAAAAGAAATTAGACAGAAGAGACATTAGAAAATAACTACATAAATGTATTTTACACTTGAGGTTTTATAAGTAGCCATAACGATTTAAGAGAAACAAAAACTAAAATAAGCTGGTTTGTCAGGTGAATATTAAAAAAAACACATTATTAACTTATATGGGTATACAGGTCTTTGTAAAAATAATTTTTTGTATAATTTCTGAAACTTAACGGTATATATTTAAGTTATTTTGCTCGCCGCTTTATAATTCAGCACTTTCATTAAAGGTTTTCAATCCAATTAATATTAAAGACGATCTATGGAAATGTCAAAATTGGAACACCACAGTAAATTTATAGTTTCATTTGAAAGCTATCCGTTCAACCAGTATTGAATTCAGCAATTTTTGATATTGGAGGAATCTGGCCGTTCACCTACGACTAAAATATGAGTCTGTAGGAACGAAAATAAATAATATTCACACATTTCGAATTAAATAATTGTGATATATTGTATATGCGTCAAACCTATGTTAGTATATCAGAACTTGTTCAGCTTTATTATAATATATATTGTATGTAAACATGAATTTGGGCTATTTGATAACTATTATTATTATTATTTAATTTTTTCTAGAGGAAAATCATGAATAATAAATTGAAAAATATACGCTATACCCTCCCCTCCTATAATACGATTTCAAAACGTGAGTAGAATTATAAACTATATGATCAGTCTAGAATTTTATTCATAACATTACATACATATGAAGCTATTTTAATATCCACAGACTCTAGTGACGGTTATAGTCTGGCCTATCCGGTATAATGCACTACATCTTCATTCGTTTTGATTTCTAACACATGCAGCAGGTAACATTGATAAAATAAAAAAATGTGTTCATATTTTATGTCCTTGTGAATTTGCTTAAATAACTTTATCTATCGGGGCATAGAGGATAGAGCTTGAAGTGTTATCGAAGTGTTAGCATAACATAAAAAAATTAATTTAAATTTAATTTGAAATTTTAAGATAAAAAAATTATTATTGCTTGAATTGGCCACCTAGAAGTTAAATGCATGATGCCATTCATGACAAAATCCACTGTTTTTTAAGAAATAAATCTGTCAACTTTTTCCTGTAACATCTTTTCGATGAGATTCACTAGTTTAAAGTGATAATGCAGAGATTTTTTTGAAAGTTAAATTATTTTTAGCGAACTGTTTATGTTCTAGGAGTCAATAAATGTTGTTTAATTTCAAAATTTTTCTTGACGGCCTGGTCAATAGGAACAAATGCTGATCGTTCTGTGACTCATCTTTCAGGTAAACGCAATCCAAATGTCTGTGGGGTGAATTGTGCAGGCTCTATTCATATCTCTTCACTAAACCTTTACCAGATTCAAAATGATCAGAATAATCTCTGATGTAGGCACTGGCTCTCGAAAATACTTGATTTGCAGTCTAATCGTACACGATAATTTTGTTATCAGAACTTTTCAAATTTTCTAGCCCTTAATATGACTTTTGTGCTTTTGATAACACTTCGAGCGTTGTTTCTTATATTAATTTTGCGAGTATTAGGATTATGATTTTGGGGTTAGTACCTACAAAACAATATGTGATCAGTTAGAAGATGTTTACAATATTTGATCTGATGATAGCGATCCCAATTAATTTTAATTTACGAAATAACAAATAATGAACTTATACACACACAAATAATTGCTCCAATGTAGTGTATATATGTATATGAATTATAGTTTCCTCAAATACACATGTGCAAAAGCGAATGAATACAAAAAACGTAGACATTTATTTAAGCATATTGTAGAATGAAAGGAGGATGTTCAAAATGACGGTATAAGTACATACACATAAGGACACAAAAGAGATAGTAAATGTCATAATATAAATAAATAATGGGACAATATTAACAAATACACGCTCGCACAGTTATGTATGGATATATAAAGGAATAATTGGTTCCTACACAAATTCAGCTGATAAAAGATTCATATTTCGATTACCTCCGTATCCTTGTCATAGAAAACCGACGATGCGTGAGTGCTCACCGTAACGCATACAGTTCCCCTTCTCAAGGATTTTAGTGAGCCTTTTGAGATTTTACGAACACGTATTGATTTTAAGGATCTTGACCGCTGTAAATCCATACCTGGCGAAGAATTGCTTCTATGGCGAGAGGAGTCCAAAACGGGCGTTGAAGGATTTTGTTGATTCTTTATAATGGCAGGGGGTGTAGTCGGAGGTGTATCATGTGTTCTTAGCACGCTTAGTTGATTTTTAATACGCAGAAATAGATTATGCATTTGAAATGCAACAGACTTTGTTGTGTTTCGTTATTTGTAAAATATCAACCCGGGAAATTAATGTAATTCCGGGGGTTTTTTTAAGTTTAAACTTTTTTTTTACCTTGTAAATGTTAATTTGTAAAACTTTGTATGTACATTGTGAAAGTCATGAATTTTTTTTAATTTTATATACAAAATATTGTTCTTATGTACTCGTGTCTCCTGTATTTACTGCGATAAGCGCTTATCAAATTAAGGCTTAAAAGCTACTTAACAAACAACGTTCTGCAATAAAAAAAAAGAAATTTTCCTGTATATGAAATTTGATTTTTTTAATATCTTAGAACCTTTGTTCATAGGTTCTTATTCGGTAAACTGTAATAAGTGCGTCTCCATTATAATATTTAATAGTAAAATAGCATATAGAATTTGTAAAAATTACTTCCGACAGCCTAATACAGGTTGTTTAGTAGAAGAAAATTAAATTTCTATTAAAATAGTAACATAGAGTTTTTATCTAAAATAAATACGATATAAAATTGACACGAATAAGATATGAAGAACAAAATAAAAAAGGAAGTTAGTTGAAAGTAATATTCATAAATAATTTCAATGTTAAACTGCCAATTGTAATTCAAAATAAAATCAACACAATGTAAAGGTTTATACTTCAGAGGAAAAAAAGAACTTTTTAGAAGAGGATTTAAAAGAAAAAAGAAAAACAATTTAACCAAAGTCATAAAGAGGATAACATCAACAACGAACATCGTAGGTAGTTCGATCAGTGACATATATTTAGAAAGAATAGGATTAAATGAGTATTGTTTCACACAGCTATATATATGCTATATGGTAGCATTTCCATTCCCATATTTTTGAGAAGTGACCCCTGATACCCTAGAGAAATTTGAGGAAAACAAAGGATATTTTCAAAGCCAATTCGCTCAGTACTCTATCACTTTTCATGTAACTATACATGGTATTTTATGCCTAAGCCTAGTAGAAAGTATATTTTATAACTAGCTCCTAAAAGTGGGCTTTTTCAGATGGGTGCCGTTAAACAGCTAACAGTTCCATGTTAAAAGCCAAATTATGCTCTGTTAAGAGCAAAAACAATGTTATTTTGAAAGAGTTAATATTAACATACTTTGAGAAACTGTGAAGCCTGTGAAAATTAAAATGATTTTTATCTAAAAACCTGTGTTTCATTAAAAAAAAGTCACGAACCCTCGTATAATTAAGTGTAACAAAAATGACAATGATGATGGTAAGCTTAAATGCTAATTTTAAGCTTAGTACATGAAATAAATATGTTGTTTGTTATTTCAGTTTTGAATATTCTTCGAAAAAATATACTTAGTATTTGGTGAAAAGTAATGTTAGGGGAATTTGTATAGTATAATTAACTAACCTCTATTCTAAACTTTTAAATATTTTCAACAATTATCATACAATTGAAAGTTTCTATGTGGTGGCATAAATTTAAGTGATACAATTAATTTGTTTTTCATCTATTGAAATAGTGTCATGCATGCTATGGGAATTCATTCATATTTTCATTTATTTATTTTACTCAAGTATTACCCATTGTATATTTATTATTTTCACAATTTTGTTTTTCTTATTTTTTGCTTTTTTCTTTATAATTTTTATTATAGGTGAAGACCTACTACACAAAAATCGACTAAGTAAAGAAGTAGAGTATGTAGTATATAATAGGTATTGAAGTACTTGTCTCTTTATCAATTTTCATGTACATATTCGTATGTAAGCGTGTGATAAATTCAGTATTAGAGATTGTATCATATGTCATAATACGATATACTTTTTTTGTCATAGTAAGGTGCACGTATGGTTTATATACATACACACATATTTACTTGTGGATTTTATAGGAATAAAAAGTATGAATAATTTATTTATACAAATGCTTTTTATTCCAAGTACTGAGGATTATTATTATTATTATTAATCTAATCTGAATTAAATGTTTTTGTTATTTGACTTCTTTTTCTTTTTAGTTAATTTCTAATGACGAATTTTTAGTATTTCATTATGTATTGACATAAACTTGGCCACAAACACAATTTCATTGATTTATATTTAGCCTTTATTTTCGTATTTTCTTGTTGTTGTTGGAAAAAAGAAGGCAAATTAGGAAATATCTTAATTAGATTATTTATATTTCTTTTATTTTTACCACAAACGCGTTTATGATGAAAAACAAAACACAAACGAAATGTACATATAAGAACACATTTAGCGCCGCATGATTCCAACGTTTCAAGTTATTAGCAATCACTGAGTCACCGTTGCAAGAAAATGTCAATTGTAACCATCGAAAAGATTCCACATCGAACTCCTAAACAAGGCTGCCAGATTGGTTGCTAGAAAAAGCGGAAAATTTCCGGTTCAAAGAAGTCGGAGAAATCCATTTTAATTCATAATTTGTAAGATTTCAGTAATTCCGAGAGCAGTGCCATTTTGTAATTGTTTTTTAAGTGGTTGTAATTTGCTTCAAATGTTTTCTTTAATGAGCAACCATATTATAGAGCACTTTTAATATTAGGTTCTTAATTCCAATACTTTAGAGTAGGCCGTAGGAGACCCATTTATATTATTTTTAATTTTTCTTTATTTTTTAATTTTGAACACTCATGGATTTTAAAATAAATTATAATTGAAAATATATTCACGCTTTAAGAGCTGGCTTTTAAATAAACTGCAGACGCGATTTTAATAAATTAAGGTCTGAACTACTGAGCAAAACTAATATAAGTGACATTCATTACTACATAGAAGAGAAAATAATGATGTGTATCAGATATCTTGTCATAAGTACGTGTAAATATAACTACCAACACAATTAAAAAAAAAAGTAAACTAATAAGTTGGAAAATATGGCAACAGTGTTATTCTTAGCAACAATAGAAAGAAAAAGATAAATATACTACTTAACAGGTGAAAACTGATTAAATTTGTTGGTAAAAAAGGTAACACCGTGTACTCTTTAAATAAGAGACTTTTGTGTTGTGTACTGTAGCAGATACAACTAACCTGCACTGCGCTGCATGTGTTCCCATTGAACAAATAATCAATTTTTATTCTTTTTTTTGCTGCAAGATTATTAAAATCGATTTATTAATAGATAAAACACCTTAGGCAGTTAAGAGTACCTATTAAAGGTAATAAAATATTTAAAAAAATTTGTACTGATGACTGCTTATAGTAAAATTTATCATGTTATAAATCTTCATATATTGCTATACTGCTCATTACGATCTAGATTGAATAAAAATTAATTAAAAAAGATTAAAAATCCTTGTTATCCCAGCAGTCTACTGGCAACAACGGATAGGGAATAAAATTTGCCATATAAAATTTCTCAAAAATCTGTCGTTCGGAATCGACTTTAAAATGTAGGTCCCGCCAATCATGGATAAAATTAACACACACACAACATGGGTGGTGTGAGAAACTACCTCGTAATCCGGACTAAAGCGTAGTAATGATGTGTAATGTAATTTTAACAGAGCCAATGTTAAAGTTAACAGAGCAATGTTAAGTGTTTAACAGAAGATAAAATGGTCATGAAAGAAATTACCCAAATATACGATATCGGAGATCGGAATATCTACTCAATTCCTTAAAAATTATACCCCACATGTTCCTGAGTGGAACAGCTTCACTGGTAATTATCAAATTGTTTTGAAAATTAAAAATTTGGACAAAAAAATGTATTTGTTTTAATAATGTCTGGGGAGGATGATCGATATCGTGGCAAAATGGGACTTGTTGCGAGTATCCCTCTATATACAAATTGAAGCCTAAGGTGTCCCTATTAAACCTAATTAGTGGTACATTCCAAATAATTTTGAATTTGAAACATCGGGATAGAAACATTCACTGTGTTAACAATGTTCGGAGAGTATCGATATTGTGAAAAAATGGGACTTGCTGCAGGCATCCCAACGTATATCCACATTATCAAGGATTGCAAATCAACTGTCCTTATGGTCTGGCGTTACTTAAGACCAGAGATATAGGCGAAGAAGCTAATTGTTTTCTTCAAATGAGCAAAAAAGTGTTCTATATAAATGGGCCTAAATCGCATAAAAAATAGACTTTTGGGAGAAATGGATCTAGTGTGCTACATAGCCATGGTATTAAGGTTTACTTACTGTGGGGCGTTACTTGGGAGATATAGGCGATTTTTAAAGATTATGTGGTAATGAGAGATAATTTTCGACATTGTATGTATGGTGAGATTGCGGCCTATCTTCTTTTTTTTCCGCCTCTACTTTTGTTAGTTTCTTTATATACCTTTCACTCGTAATGACTTTCTTTCTTTTTTCGTTTTCTTTATTCTTCAATTTTTCCTTATTTCAAAAATGTTTGTTTACCTGCGTTACTGAAATATTCTACAATCAATGTTTTTCTGGGGTCTGGGCAGAAGTGAATATATTACACCACATTCCTAAGCTAAAATAACGGCGTTGCGAATTCGAAAGTCGTGGCTGAGATTACTCTAATAAAAATTGTGCAAAAGATGTAATGACGGAAAAACTGAACAGGTTCTCTGTTATTGTCCTTTAAAGGAGTACCTAAGACAGAACTTGACTAGTCAGAGGTAATTATGTATAAGCAGATAAATTCAAATTTAACTGACAAAGATGAAAGTGAAAAAAATTTAAGAAAGCAACTTTTAAGGTCAACATTTAAATGGGCACACCTCTGATAATGCAGAAGAATGCACAAATTCTCATTATTTAGTAAATTAAAAGGCTATTCGGTATTAAATTAAGGGAAATAATACACAAAATTATAAGTGTTAATGTCTTATAAAGGTGTAGTTATATAAATGTAGACTTAATAAATATTACAAAATTAAAAACTAAACCACAAAACTCACTTGGCGATTAAAGTAAATATAGAGATATGTAAACAGAAAATTGGGGAGAACATAAATACATTTTTTATAAAACTACAATGTAACAGCACTGCACCGCTACAACTGTATTTGCTTCTGTTAAGAACTTAATATCTCCGTTGAGATCAAAATTGATACTGTGAATATCAAAAACTACTGAATTAGTTGGTTTCCATATTAGGTTTTCACATTCGAGTTTATCGTTACACATAATTACTATTCTATACGCCTGAAATAGAAGTAAAGTTAGAACAATAAAGAGGACCCCTGAAGAAAGTTTGAATGGCTAATTAGATAGTTCTATAATTATTCCTCTAGCAATTTGTATGAGTTGTAGTAAGTAGATTCCAAAGGTGATACAAAGACTTGAAACCCAAACTAATTTTGGTATTCGTATGGCATAATGATAATTAAAACATACCTATTTCCAGAATATATTTTATGCAGAGGCACACCATTATTATTAGAGTAGTAGTATGCATGTATTACGAGTATTATTGAGTATACATATGTACATATGTATGTACATATAAAGCCTAATTAAAAAAATTATGCAGTATAAAAAGATTTATTTAATTAAGTTATCATACATTTGTTTAGTTATGCTCCTTAGTAGTAATTGTGTGTTCCTATTTTATTAAGCGAACTCTTTTGGATTTAAAATAAGTTGGTAACTTCCTTTAGAATAAGATGACTGTTCTTTGCACTATTTTGTAGAAACTAAAGAAAGGCACATATGTACATATGTATGTCCTCAGTTCTTTTCAAGTATTGCTTGTTATAAGCCCAACTCTTACTTGAGCAACTTAAGTAAAACACTTTCTACAGTTCCTACAACATCATATTAAATTGTATTTAGGATTTCTGCTTTATTTCCTTTATAATTATCAAAAACTTACCTGATAATAGGAGTCGGCCATGGCGAAAAATAAATTTATAACAGGAATAATAACACTATAAAGATGTTGATATTTCACTAAATATATATTTTTGTTTGTCTGTTTGGTTTTTTCTTTTAAATAAATAAGTTACACAGTGTATAAATTCATCTTCATTCAAGATCAAACGATTAAAAAGATCTTTAATAAAAAAAAAAACTTTCTTATTAAAAAATACAATTAGTTTAATAAACATGGATTGTATATGGAATATACATTTACAAAATTATAATGTGAAATTGTATATATATACATATACATATACATACACACATAAATTCGAATTCAATTAAAAAATTTCTTTAATTCTTAATTTTGTAAGAACAGATTTTAAAATAATTATTTAATTGGCGAATTACCCACCAAGAAATATTGCATTTGTTTACTAAGCCATCAACAAACAAAATGTATATTTTACTGCATAGAACAGACGACAAAAATATGTATGTATCTACATACATAGTGTTTGACGTGAATAATTACGCTTATTAGAAATTGAGTGAAAAGCGGACAAAAAATTTAATTGCGAATAAATTAAAAGAAAAAAACGAACAAAATTAAGAAATAAAATCGTATTTTTATTCCATCTTCACAAACACAAAGCGATTTCTGTAAATACACTGGGTGGTGGCATATTCTTAGATACTATAATATGATATTATGAAAAAATTCCAATTCCAATGTCATTGAAATGCAGCGAAAATAAAATAAAGGGAAAAGCGCAGGCAGACAGACACAATGTGACATGTCGTTATATAATAGACGCTGTCTATGGGAGTACGAAACGGCTTAATTAAGCACAATATCCGATGACCGGTCATTTTATAGAGCATTCGTTATTAAACCAAATTGCAGTACGTTTAATAATAACATCTTTAGTATTTTCTTTTTTTGTAATATAGGTATATTTTTTTATTTTTATATTTCTTTTCATTATTAATACCATTGTTTTTATCTCCTTATTCATCATTACTTTCTGTTATACGACATTTTTTGTTTTGCTTTTCCCCGATTTATTTTCTTATTTATTTCTTCCATCAATTGTTGCTGTTTTTGCATATTCTATTTACGTATAAGAAACAAACACATTCTTAGCTTATACACATACACACAATCATACACAAATACTTTTATGCACAACGACTGACTAAAGATCTCGTCTTCTTCACGAACAAAACACTTTTATATTAATTTAAAAAAAAAAGAGTACAATTCCAGTAAAATTAGAAAATCTATACAGATTCATGCAAGATTTTGCAATATATTATATTTATAACAATATTAATAATTTGCGCTTATAATTTAGCTCGTGGAATAATTTAGTGATCGCCTTTTCTGAGGCCACCTTCCCGTTTTATCTTTCATTCATTTTTCGATTGTATATAGAACTTGAAGTTACCCGTAACAATTTTATACTTTTATTTAGAGAAATATGTTTTTTGTTTGATTTTGTAAAGAGCTTTTCACAATTAAATTTCGCAGTAGGTTGAATATTAAAAAAAAAGGAAAGATACGATGAAACACATCAGCAAAAAACCAATGAATCAAGTTGACTAATTCAAAATCGACGGCGCATTACCGCCGTTATTTCTTAAGCATCACCGTCGTGTCTTACTGGTAGCGTAGTTTGAAAATCGCTAAAACAAAACGTCGTTTATTTAACCTTGTCGCTACTATATATTCTGCGTTTTTAATGTAAATATTATATAATACGAATTAAACTCTTTAAATAGAAAAATTAATATTGTTATTGAATTATAGTCATATTACAGTCCTCATTTATAGTTTACATCTCCAGATATATTTATTTCAATTTTAATATGTTGAATGGGAATCAGTCAAAAGAAAAAACTTAAAATGTTGAGATATTCCCCTTATTCTTAAAATCGGCATAAAATAAGTACGGCAACTTCGACCTCTTTTACAACATTCAAGTTTACTTCACCAAATTCTTTTAAATTTTCTTTTAAACTTTGTTTCGTAGCAGCACACTCAGCCAACTATTGATGTTTTGTTGTTGTTTATAAAACCATTTAAAATCGAAGGGACAAAGCAACATCGCGAGAACATCGAACTGTGTACTTATCAACCTACATTTTTCAAAGTAGAATTAGGTGTAAAAGACGTTATATGTATTTAGATTTTTTAAATATCGATTTAGATCTTTTAAAATACTTTCATTCAGCATTTCTTATGCATTTTGTTTCAAAACAAAAATTACGAATAACAAAACAAAATAACTTAGGTACCAATGCAAACAATTCTCTTATCCTGATTTCTTTAAAGTTACATCCAAACGTACGTTTTTAAATTTTGTTGGTCTTATAATAAAAAAAAATTTTCAAAATGAATGGTCATAACTATGGTCGTACGTCAGACATTTATCGTACTTTTTGTTGTCAATACAGCATTGTTAGGTATAAGCGAGGTTTCAAGAATTGTATCAAAAATTACTTAAAATATAGTGTCGTATCGCAATCTAATATCAAATACATATCTGTTTTAATAAACCATACTTTACAAAGAAGGCAATAATAAATATATTACAATTGTTTTAATATTAATTAAAATATAAGAGTATCGTCTGCATGTGATAGAAATAACTATGTGAAGTAGAAATAGTCTACTAAACTATTTAATGAAATAATACACAATCAATGTTTCTCAACCTTATCAAAAACTTTATCGATTTCAGTTTATGTTTCAAAATAGTTTTGTATAACATAGAAATTCAATAGATTTGCCTGACTATTTTTAAAATATTGTTATTTTAAACATAACTTATAATAAAGAGTTTTGTTATAGAATATTTGTAACTCAGTAATTTTTCATTCATAATTACGCACTCGGTTTTTTCGGTAATGAGCCAAATGCTGAAATGACAGTACCCTTTGTTCCAGTTACAGTTGTTGTCAATGTGGGAGCTATCACTGGCTTTATAGAAGTTGCAGGTTGATCCCATTTCGATTTTCTATAATAAACAAAAAAAAACATATACAGTATATTCCATATTTATCACATTTTGTGAGATTTTTCATTATTTTTACCTTTTCTTGGCTTCTTCTTCCACTTTTCGTGCGAGTGCCGATACTTGTTCAATTTTGTCCGTATCCTTTTTTTCCTTTTGCCTTTTAACCATTTCATTTTTTTGTACACGAGCTAATTCCTCATAGAAACTTTCATTTCCCCATTGCAGAGGGTCGTATATTTCAGGCGGGTAGTTTGTGCCAAATTCGTTTATATCACAGAACTGTATAAGTTTTTCGTATATGCTTGGATTTCGAAATTCTTTTCGTTGCTGTATAATGCGATTCATATCCATATTGTTTGTTTCCATTTTTTCATAAAGCTGTTTAATTTTTTCCGTTAGTTCTGGTAAAGGTTTACTTTTCGGTTCTGGAGGCAACGAAAAACTATAATGGGCATACTTTGCATATTTATCAACTCTATTATGGACACTATTTTTTTGAGAGTGTTCAATTGAATCATCTTCCAATTCTACCGCAGACTCGTTTTGAATTGAAGGTTTTGGTTTTACTTCTGCTTTCTGTACTCTTTCGTCTTCATCGGAATCTGTTGACATTTCCCCACTATTGTCTTCTTCATATTCCTCTTCTTCCTCTTCAACCTCACCATCATCAGAGATTATAGTATCATCCTGATAACTAACAAGTCGTTTTACAACTTTTTTAGACCTTTTTCTTCTGCTTTGCTTAATATTCTTTACAGGTTCATCGTTCTTTGAATGTCTTTTTTCCGGAGTCTGTTGCGGAGTGATCCTCGGTGGTGGTATAATAACCTTAAAGTATATATTTGTTAATGAATATGTATTCTGAAATAGCTATCTCGATATATTACCTGTGATGCCTGAGAATCCTCAGAATCTGGAGATCCCTGCAGCTCATCTTCATTTTCAGAATCGGTATACTGCGCGGTTAAGCTGGCCAATGCTGAGTTACTCATTTCTTGAAGTGTTATAAACAAATATTTATAAAATTTCTTACAAATTTACAATTCAGACTAAAATGATGTCGGAGAGGTCACCACATATAGATACAAATACACGCGCGAGAATGAAATAAGCTTGGCTTGTTGAATAAGCGTATGAAAACTTTCTTAAAAATAATTTAAGTAAATGTATTGGATTTAATAACAAATGTAATGTAAATGTAAAATGCAAAATATTTTTATAAAACACCTCCGCGCTGCAAAACTAAGACTACGCTATAGAGCAAGATATATAAACATATGATAGCGAAATGTCAATCAATTTCACATTTCGGAGTTGCCAAGTTATTTTCTTAACTTTCATAAAACCCGACAAAATGGTTATTAAACGATTTGGCCATGCATTAAAACCCCAAATAAATAAATATTTAATATTTTACCAAATTTTGAAAACCTTTAACTAAGCAACTGTAAACGTTGTAAGCAACTAATTTATTTTTTATTATAATTGAACAATATTTATATTTCCAAAATCATAAAATAAATTCTTTAAAACCGCAAAATTTTATTACAAAATATGTTATTTGTCACCACTTCTCTTAAGTAGTTGTTTTATCAGGGTTGCCAAGTTTAACAAAATACCAAATAAATTGTTAATTACTACACCATTCTTTAGTTTTTGACAATAAAGTATATATTTTATTAAATTAATATAAATATTGTTCATAAATCGTAAACAATAAATGCATTCCAATCCCCTAAAATTCAATAAAAATGAAAATACAGAAAATTGATAATTAGTACGCCGAAAAAAATCTCAACATTGCCAATCTGGCAGCCCTGATTATAATTGCAAAACAAAATCAATTTAAAAACAAAACAAAAATATTATCTAAATATATATATAAAATCTATACAGATTCATGCAAGATTTTGCAATATATTATATTTATAACAATATTAATAATTTGCGCTTATAATTTAGCTCGTGGAATAATTTAGTGATCGCCTTTTCTGAGGCCACCTTCCCGTTTTATCTTTCATTCATTTTTCGATTGTATATAGAACTTGAAGTTACCCGTAACAATTTTATACTTTTATTTAGAGAAATATGTTTTTTGTTTGATTTTGTAAAGAGCTTTTCACAATTAAATTTCGCAGTAGGTTGAATATTAAAAAAAAAGGAAAGATACGATGAAACACATCAGCAAAAAACCAATGAATCAAGTTGACTAATTCAAAATCGACGGCGCATTACCGCCGTTATTTCTTAAGCATCACCGTCGTGTCTTACTGGTAGCGTAGTTTGAAAATCGCTAAAACAAAACGTCGTTTATTTAACCTTGTCGCTACTATATATTCTGCGTTTTTAATGTAAATATTATATAATACGAATTAAACTCTTTAAATAGAAAAATTAATATTGTTATTGAATTATAGTCATATTACAGTCCTCATTTATAGTTTACATCTCCAGATATATTTATTTCAATTTTAATATGTTGAATGGGAATCAGTCAAAAGAAAAAACTTAAAATGTTGAGATATTCCCCTTATTCTTAAAATCGGCATAAAATAAGTACGGCAACTTCGACCTCTTTTACAACATTCAAGTTTACTTCACCAAATTCTTTTAAATTTTCTTTTAAACTTTGTTTCGTAGCAGCACACTCAGCCAACTATTGATGTTTTGTTGTTGTTTATAAAACCATTTAAAATCGAAGGGACAAAGCAACATCGCGAGAACATCGAACTGTGTACTTATCAACCTACATTTTTCAAAGTAGAATTAGGTGTAAAAGACGTTATATGTATTTAGATTTTTTAAATATCGATTTAGATCTTTTAAAATACTTTCATTCAGCATTTCTTATGCATTTTGTTTCAAAACAAAAATTACGAATAACAAAACAAAATAACTTAGGTACCAATGCAAACAATTCTCTTATACTGATTTCTTTAAAGTTACATCCAAACGTACGTTTTTAAATTTTGTTGGTCTTATAATAAAAAAAAATTTTCAAAATGAATGGTCATAACTATGGTCGTACGTCAGACATTTATCGTACTTTTTGTTGTCAATACAGCATTGTTAGGTATAAGCGAGGTTTCAAGAATTGTATCAAAAATTACTTAAAATATAGTGTCGTATCGCAATCTAATATCAAATACATATCTGTTTTAATAAACCATACTTTACAAAGAAGGCAATAATAAATATATTACAATTGTTTTAATATTAATTAAAATATAAGAGTATCGTCTGCATGTGATAGAAATAACTATGTGAAGTAGAAATAGTCTACTAAACTATTTAATGAAATAATACACAATCAATGTTTCTCAACCTTATCAAAAACTTTATCGATTTCAGTTTATGTTTCAAAATAGTTTTGTATAACATAGAAATTCAATAGATTTGCCTGACTATTTTTAAAATATTGTTATTTTAAACATAACTTATAATAAAGAGTTTTGTTATAGAATATTTGTAACTCAGTAATTTTTCATTCATAATTACGCACTCGGTTTTTTCGGTAATGAGCCAAATGCTGAAATGACAGTACCCTTTGTTCCAGTTACAGTTGTTGTCAATGTGGGAGCTATCACTGGCTTTATAGAAGTTGCAGGTTGATCCCATTTCGATTTTCTATAATAAACAAAAAAAAACATATACAGTATATTCCATATTTATCACATTTTGTGAGATTTTTCATTATTTTTACCTTTTCTTGGCTTCTTCTTCCACTTTTCGTGCGAGTGCCGATACTTGTTCAATTTTGTCCGTATCCTTTTTTTCCTTTTGCCTTTTAACCATTTCATTTTTTTGTACACGAGCTAATTCCTCATAGAAACTTTCATTTCCCCATTGCAGAGGGTCGTATATTTCAGGCGGGTAGTTTGTGCCAAATTCGTTTATATCACAGAACTGTATAAGTTTTTCGTATATGCTTGGATTTCGAAATTCTTTTCGTTGCTGTATAATGCGATTCATATCCATATTGTTTGTTTCCATTTTTTCATAAAGCTGTTTAATTTTTTCCGTTAGTTCTGGTAAAGGTTTACTTTTCGGTTCTGGAGGCAACGAAAAACTATAATGGGCATACTTTGCATATTTATCAACTCTATTATGGACACTATTTTTTTGAGAGTGTTCAATTGAATCATCTTCCAATTCTACCGCAGACTCGTTTTGAATTGAAGGTTTTGGTTTTACTTCTGCTTTCTGTACTCTTTCGTCTTCATCGGAATCTGTTGACATTTCCCCACTATTGTCTTCTTCATATTCCTCTTCTTCCTCTTCAACCTCACCATCATCAGAGATTATAGTATCATCCTGATAACTAACAAGTCGTTTTACAACTTTTTTAGACCTTTTTCTTCTGCTTTGCTTAATATTCTTTACAGGTTCATCGTTCTTTGAATGTCTTTTTTCCGGAGTCTGTTGCGGAGTGATCCTCGGTGGTGGTATAATAACCTTAAAGTATATATTTGTTAATGAATATGTATTCTGAAATAGCTATCTCGATATATTACCTGTGATGCCTGAGAATCCTCAGAATCTGGAGATCCCTGCAGCTCATCTTCATTTTCAGAATCGGTATACTGCGCGGTTAAGCTGGCCAATGCTGAGTTACTCATTTCTTGAAGTGTTATAAACAAATATTTATAAAATTTCTTACAAATTTACAATTCAGACTAAAATGATGTCGGAGAGGTCACCACATATAGATACAAATACACGCGCGAGAATGAAATAAGCTTGGCTTGTTGAATAAGCGTATGAAAACTTTCTTAAAAATAATTTAAGTAAATGTATTGGATTTAATAACAAATGTAATGTAAATGTAAAATGCAAAATATTTTTATAAAACACCTCCGCGCTGCAAAACTAAGACTACGCTATAGAGCAAGATATATAAACATATGATAGCGAAATGTCAATCAATTTCACATTTCGGAGTTGCCAAGTTATTTTCTTAACTTTCATAAAACCCGACAAAATGGTTATTAAACGATTTGGCCATGCATTAAAACCCCAAATAAATAAATATTTAATATTTTACCAAATTTTGAAAACCTTTAACTAAGCAACTGTAAACGTTGTAAGCAACTAATTTATTTTTTATTATAATTGAACAATATTTATATTTCCAAAATCATAAAATAAATTCTTTAAAACCGCAAAATTTTATTACAAAATATGTTATTTGTCACCACTTCTCTTAAGTAGTTGTTTTATCAGGGTTGCCAAGTTTAACAAAATACCAAATAAATTGTTAATTACTACACCATTCTTTAGTTTTTGACAATAAAGTATATATTTTATTAAATTAATATAAATATTGTTCATAAATCGTAAACAATAAATGCATTCCAATCCCCTAAAATTCAATAAAAATGAAAATACAGAAAATTGATAATTAGTACGCCGAAAAAAATCTCAACATTGCCAATCTGGCAGCCCTGATTATAATTGCAAAACAAAATCAATTTAAAAACAAAACAAAAATATTATCTAAATATATATATAAAATCTATACAGATTCATGCAAGATTTTGCAATATATTATATTTATAACAATATTAATAATTTGCGCTTATAATTTAGCTCGTGGAATAATTTAGTGATCGCCTTTTCTGAGGCCACCTTCCCGTTTTATCTTTCATTCATTTTTCGATTGTATATAGAACTTGAAGTTACCCGTAACAATTTTATACTTTTATTTAGAGAAATATGTTTTTTGTTTGATTTTGTAAAGAGCTTTTCACAATTAAATTTCGCAGTAGGTTGAATATTAAAAAAAAAGGAAAGATACGATGAAACACATCAGCAAAAAACCAATGAATCAAGTTGACTAATTCAAAATCGACGGCGCATTACCGCCGTTATTTCTTAAGCATCACCGTCGTGTCTTACTGGTAGCGTAGTTTGAAAATCGCTAAAACAAAACGTCGTTTATTTAACCTTGTCGCTACTATATATTCTGCGTTTTTAATGTAAATATTATATAATACGAATTAAACTCTTTAAATAGAAAAATTAATATTGTTATTGAATTATAGTCATATTACAGTCCTCATTTATAGTTTACATCTCCAGATATATTTATTTCAATTTTAATATGTTGAATGGGAATCAGTCAAAAGAAAAAACTTAAAATGTTGAGATATTCCCCTTATTCTTAAAATCGGCATAAAATAAGTACGGCAACTTCGACCTCTTTTACAACATTCAAGTTTACTTCACCAAATTCTTTTAAATTTTCTTTTAAACTTTGTTTCGTAGCAGCACACTCAGCCAACTATTGATGTTTTGTTGTTGTTTATAAAACCATTTAAAATCGAAGGGACAAAGCAACATCGCGAGAACATCGAACTGTGTACTTATCAACCTACATTTTTCAAAGTAGAATTAGGTGTAAAAGACGTTATATGTATTTAGATTTTTTAAATATCGATTTAGATCTTTTAAAATACTTTCATTCAGCATTTCTTATGCATTTTGTTTCAAAACAAAAATTACGAATAACAAAACAAAATAACTTAGGTACCAATGCAAACAATTCTCTTATACTGATTTCTTTAAAGTTACATCCAAACGTACGTTTTTAAATTTTGTTGGTCTTATAATAAAAAAAAATTTTCAAAATGAATGGTCATAACTATGGTCGTACGTCAGACATTTATCGTACTTTTTGTTGTCAATACAGCATTGTTAGGTATAAGCGAGGTTTCAAGAATTGTATCAAAAATTACTTAAAATATAGTGTCGTATCGCAATCTAATATCAAATACATATCTGTTTTAATAAACCATACTTTACAAAGAAGGCAATAATAAATATATTACAATTGTTTTAATATTAATTAAAATATAAGAGTATCGTCTGCATGTGATAGAAATAACTATGTGAAGTAGAAATAGTCTACTAAACTATTTAATGAAATAATACACAATCAATGTTTCTCAACCTTATCAAAAACTTTATCGATTTCAGTTTATGTTTCAAAATAGTTTTGTATAACATAGAAATTCAATAGATTTGCCTGACTATTTTTAAAATATTGTTATTTTAAACATAACTTATAATAAAGAGTTTTGTTATAGAATATTTGTAACTCAGTAATTTTTCATTCATAATTACGCACTCGGTTTTTTCGGTAATGAGCCAAATGCTGAAATGACAGTACCCTTTGTTCCAGTTACAGTTGTTGTCAATGTGGGAGCTATCACTGGCTTTATAGAAGTTGCAGGTTGATCCCATTTCGATTTTCTATAATAAACAAAAAAAAACATATACAGTATATTCCATATTTATCACATTTTGTGAGATTTTTCATTATTTTTACCTTTTCTTGGCTTCTTCTTCCACTTTTCGTGCGAGTGCCGATACTTGTTCAATTTTGTCCGTATCCTTTTTTTCCTTTTGCCTTTTAACCATTTCATTTTTTTGTACACGAGCTAATTCCTCATAGAAACTTTCATTTCCCCATTGCAGAGGGTCGTATATTTCAGGCGGGTAGTTTGTGCCAAATTCGTTTATATCACAGAACTGTATAAGTTTTTCGTATATGCTTGGATTTCGAAATTCTTTTCGTTGCTGTATAATGCGATTCATATCCATATTGTTTGTTTCCATTTTTTCATAAAGCTGTTTAATTTTTTCCGTTAGTTCTGGTAAAGGTTTACTTTTCGGTTCTGGAGGCAACGAAAAACTATAATGGGCATACTTTGCATATTTATCAACTCTATTATGGACACTATTTTTTTGAGAGTGTTCAATTGAATCATCTTCCAATTCTACCGCAGACTCGTTTTGAATTGAAGGTTTTGGTTTTACTTCTGCTTTCTGTACTCTTTCGTCTTCATCGGAATCTGTTGACATTTCCCCACTATTGTCTTCTTCATATTCCTCTTCTTCCTCTTCAACCTCACCATCATCAGAGATTATAGTATCATCCTGATAACTAACAAGTCGTTTTACAACTTTTTTAGACCTTTTTCTTCTGCTTTGCTTAATATTCTTTACAGGTTCATCGTTCTTTGAATGTCTTTTTTCCGGAGTCTGTTGCGGAGTGATCCTCGGTGGTGGTATAATAACCTTAAAGTATATATTTGTTAATGAATATGTATTCTGAAATAGCTATCTCGATATATTACCTGTGATGCCTGAGAATCCTCAGAATCTGGAGATCCCTGCAGCTCATCTTCATTTTCAGAATCGGTATACTGCGCGGTTAAGCTGGCCAATGCTGAGTTACTCATTTCTTGAAGTGTTATAAACAAATATTTATAAAATTTCTTACAAATTTACAATTCAGACTAAAATGATGTCGGAGAGGTCACCACATATAGATACAAATACACGCGCGAGAATGAAATAAGCTTGGCTTGTTGAATAAGCGTATGAAAACTTTCTTAAAAATAATTTAAGTAAATGTATTGGATTTAATAACAAATGTAATGTAAATGTAAAATGCAAAATATTTTTATAAAACACCTCCGCGCTGCAAAACTAAGACTACGCTATAGAGCAAGATATATAAACATATGATAGCGAAATGTCAATCAATTTCACATTTCGGAGTTGCCAAGTTATTTTCTTAACTTTCATAAAACCCGACAAAATGGTTATTAAACGATTTGGCCATGCATTAAAACCCCAAATAAATAAATATTTAATATTTTACCAAATTTTGAAAACCTTTAACTAAGCAACTGTAAACGTTGTAAGCAACTAATTTATTTTTTATTATAATTGAACAATATTTATATTTCCAAAATCATAAAATAAATTCTTTAAAACCGCAAAATTTTATTACAAAATATGTTATTTGTCACCACTTCTCTTAAGTAGTTGTTTTATCAGGGTTGCCAAGTTTAACAAAATACCAAATAAATTGTTAATTACTACACCATTCTTTAGTTTTTGACAATAAAGTATATATTTTATTAAATTAATATAAATATTGTTCATAAATCGTAAACAATAAATGCATTCCAATCCCCTAAAATTCAATAAAAATGAAAATACAGAAAATTGATAATTAGTACGCCGAAAAAAATCTCAACATTGCCAATCTGGCAGCCCTGATTATAATTGCAAAACAAAATCAATTTAAAAACAAAACAAAAATATTATCTAAATATATATATAAAATCTATACAGATTCATGCAAGATTTTGCAATATATTATATTTATAACAATATTAATAATTTGCGCTTATAATTTAGCTCGTGGAATAATTTAGTGATCGCCTTTTCTGAGGCCACCTTCCCGTTTTATCTTTCATTCATTTTTCGATTGTATATAGAACTTGAAGTTACCCGTAACAATTTTATACTTTTATTTAGAGAAATATGTTTTTTGTTTGATTTTGTAAAGAGCTTTTCACAATTAAATTTCGCAGTAGGTTGAATATTAAAAAAAAAGGAAAGATACGATGAAACACATCAGCAAAAAACCAATGAATCAAGTTGACTAATTCAAAATCGACGGCGCATTACCGCCGTTATTTCTTAAGCATCACCGTCGTGTCTTACTGGTAGCGTAGTTTGAAAATCGCTAAAACAAAACGTCGTTTATTTAACCTTGTCGCTACTATATATTCTGCGTTTTTAATGTAAATATTATATAATACGAATTAAACTCTTTAAATAGAAAAATTAATATTGTTATTGAATTATAGTCATATTACAGTCCTCATTTATAGTTTACATCTCCAGATATATTTATTTCAATTTTAATATGTTGAATGGGAATCAGTCAAAAGAAAAAACTTAAAATGTTGAGATATTCCCCTTATTCTTAAAATCGGCATAAAATAAGTACGGCAACTTCGACCTCTTTTACAACATTCAAGTTTACTTCACCAAATTCTTTTAAATTTTCTTTTAAACTTTGTTTCGTAGCAGCACACTCAGCCAACTATTGATGTTTTGTTGTTGTTTATAAAACCATTTAAAATCGAAGGGACAAAGCAACATCGCGAGAACATCGAACTGTGTACTTATCAACCTACATTTTTCAAAGTAGAATTAGGTGTAAAAGACGTTATATGTATTTAGATTTTTTAAATATCGATTTAGATCTTTTAAAATACTTTCATTCAGCATTTCTTATGCATTTTGTTTCAAAACAAAAATTACGAATAACAAAACAAAATAACTTAGGTACCAATGCAAACAATTCTCTTATACTGATTTCTTTAAAGTTACATCCAAACGTACGTTTTTAAATTTTGTTGGTCTTATAATAAAAAAAAATTTTCAAAATGAATGGTCATAACTATGGTCGTACGTCAGACATTTATCGTACTTTTTGTTGTCAATACAGCATTGTTAGGTATAAGCGAGGTTTCAAGAATTGTATCAAAAATTACTTAAAATATAGTGTCGTATCGCAATCTAATATCAAATACATATCTGTTTTAATAAACCATACTTTACAAAGAAGGCAATAATAAATATATTACAATTGTTTTAATATTAATTAAAATATAAGAGTATCGTCTGCATGTGATAGAAATAACTATGTGAAGTAGAAATAGTCTACTAAACTATTTAATGAAATAATACACAATCAATGTTTCTCAACCTTATCAAAAACTTTATCGATTTCAGTTTATGTTTCAAAATAGTTTTGTATAACATAGAAATTCAATAGATTTGCCTGACTATTTTTAAAATATTGTTATTTTAAACATAACTTATAATAAAGAGTTTTGTTATAGAATATTTGTAACTCAGTAATTTTTCATTCATAATTACGCACTCGGTTTTTTCGGTAATGAGCCAAATGCTGAAATGACAGTACCCTTTGTTCCAGTTACAGTTGTTGTCAATGTGGGAGCTATCACTGGCTTTATAGAAGTTGCAGGTTGATCCCATTTCGATTTTCTGTAATAAACAAAAAAAAACATATACAGTATATTCCATATTTATCACATTTTGTGTGAGATTTTTCATTATTTTTACCTTTTCTTGGCTTCTTCTTCCACTTTTCGTGCGAGTGCCGATACTTGTTCAATTTTGTCCGTATCCTTTTTTTCCTTTTGCCTTTTATCCATTTCATTTTTTTGTACACGAGCTAATTCCTCATAGAAACTTTCATTTCCCCATTGCAGAGGGTCGTATATTTCAGGCGGGTAGTTTGTGCCAAATTCGTTTATATCACAGAACTGTATAAGTTTTTCGTATATGCTTGGATTTCGAAATTCTTTTCGTTGCTGTATAATGCGATTCATATCCATATTGTTTGTTTCCATTTTTTCATAAAGCTGTTTAATTTTTTCCGTTAGTTCTGGTAAAGGTTTACTTTTCGGTTCTGGAGGCAACGAAAAACTATAATGGGCATACTTTGCATATTTATCAACTCTATTATGGACACTATTTTTTTGAGAGTGTTCAATTGAATCATCTTCCAATTCTACCGCAGACTCGTTTTGAATTGAAGGTTTTGGTTTTACTTCTGCTTTCTGTACTCTTTCATTTTCATCGGAATCTGTTGACATTTCCCCACTATCGTCTTCTTCATATTCCTCTTCTTCCTCTTCAACCTCACCATCATCAGAGATTATAGTATCATCCTGATAACTAACAAGTCGTTTTACAACTTTTTTAGACCTTTTTCTTCTGCTTTGCTTAATATTCTTTACAGGTTCATCGTTCTTTGAATGTCTTTTTTCCGGAGTCTGTTGCGGAGTGATCCTCGGTGGTGGTATAATAACCTTAAAGTATATATTTGTTAATGAATATGTATTCTGAAATAGCTATCTCGATATATTACCTGTGATGCCTGAGAATCCTCAGAATCTGGAGATCCCTGCAGCTCATCTTCATTTTCAGAATCGGTATACTGCGCGGTTAAGCTGGCCAATGCTGAGTTACTCATTTCTTGAAGTGTTATAAACAAATGTTTATAAAATTTCTTACAAATTTACAATTCAGACTAAAATGATGTCGGAGAGGTCACCACATATAGATACAAATACACGCGCGAGAATGAAATAAGCTTGGCTTGTTGAATAAGCGTATGAAAACTTTCTTAAAAATAATTTAAGTAAATGTATTGGATTTAACAACAAATGTAATGTAAATGTAAAATGCAAAATATTTTTATTAAACACCTCCGCGCTGCAAAACTAAGACTACGCTATAGAGCAAGATATATAAACATATGATAGCGAAATGTCAATCAATTTCACATTTCGGAGTTGCCAAGTTATTTTCTTAACTTTCATAAAACCCGACAAAATGGTTATTAAACGATATGGCCATGCATTAAAACCCCAAATAAATAAATATTTAATATTTTACCAAATTTTGAAAACCTTTAACTAAGCAACTGTAAACGTTGTAAGCAACTAATTTATTTTTTATTATAATTGAACAAAATTTATATTTCCAAAATCATAAAATAAATTCTTTAAAACCGCAAAATTTTATTACAAAATATGTTATTTGTCACCACTTCTCTTAAGTAGTTGTTTTATCAGGGTTGCCAAGTTTAACAAAATACCAAATAAATTGTTAATTACTACACCATTCTTTAGTTTTTGACAATAAAGTATATATTTTATTAAATTAATATAAATATTGTTCATAAATCGTAAACAATAAATGCATTCCAATCCCCTAAAATTCAATAAAAATGAAAATACAGAAAATTGATAATTAGTACGCCGAAAAAAATCTCAACATTGCCAATCTGGCAGCCCTGATTATAATTGCAAAACAAAATCAATTTAAAAACAAAACAAAAATATTATCTTAACATTAATAATTCTAATTTGTTAAACAATGCCTCCAACCTTAATTACAGGCGAAGGTGATGAAGACCGTTTACGAAAACGTATCTTTAAAATATTAGATACTCGCTTAGATGCAGAAAGAGTATGTTTAGTTCATTTTATAACTTGTATTGTCACGTATTTATTGATTTACTTACTAATTGTAATTCCATTAGGACACGTTGGAAGCTTTGGAAGACTGTTCGAAATTTTTTGGTGATAATACTTTGCAAAATCGAAGAAATTTGAGAAGTCAAATAGAAAGGCGATCTGTAAGCATTAATGAAGATTTTCTCGTATCCCTCAGAGAGGTTAAAAAAAGTCTGGATGGTGTTTGCAAAGACTTGGATGCATTAACAGATACTGTTCACGTAATCAAAGGAGATTTGGAAACTTCTAAAGCTTTGACGCAAGAGCTTATTAAGCAAACTAATAATTTACAAGAGAAACGAGATTGTTTACAATTACAAACGAAAGTTGCTGAAGTATTTTGTGGCCGCTTTCAACTTAGTGTCCATGAACACCAGATTTTATATGGAACTTCCAAAGATACGCCTATATGTTCCGAGTTTTTTGACGTTTTAGATCGGATACAAAATATTCAGGCAGAATGTCGCGTATTGCTGCAATGTGGCTATCATACAGCATCGGAAGACATAATGGAAGAAATGACATTACACCAGGAAGGAGCATTGGAGAGACTTTATAGGTGGACTCAAAATCACTGTAGAAATTTGGACAATAATGAAATTGGCACCTTAGTTATGAGAGCAATGGGCAGATTACAAGATCGGCCGGTGCTTTTTAAGTAAGTCAAATACTTTCTACAAAACAAATTACATTCAGTTAATTCGTAAGTATTTCAGATATATTATTGACGAATACGCTATGGCTCGTAGAGCGGTACTTGTCCGACTCTTTATTGACGCTTTAACTGAAGGAGGACCTGGTGGTAATCCAAAACCCATAGAAATGCATGCCCACGATCCAAAGCGCTATATTGGTGATATGTTTGCCTGGCTGCATCAAGCTATTCCTTCAGAAAAGGAAAATTTTGCTTCGCTTTTTAAGCTTTGTCATAAAAATGGAAAGTATTTAAGTTGCATTAAAGCTTACAAAATAATTGTATTTCTTTTTTTTTTTTGTAGATATTTCAGAGCAAATGCAAAATGCTTTAGCTTATATAGCAGATGGTGTATGCCATCCGTTAAAAGTACGTGTGGAGACTATACTTAACTCTGAAAAGGATCCCATTATACTGTTCGCTATATCCAATTTATTAAGGTTTTATCAGCAAATCATGAAGCAGGTGGTACAGGGTGGGAGTTTAGAGCAGTGTCTCACTGATTTACAAAACTCCAGCGAAGAAATTTATCTTAATGCACTTTCGGCACAAGTACGGAGTATTTTGCACAAGCATTCAGCCACAGGTTCCGATCTAGAACCTCCTCAGCGGGATTTAGTACCTCCTAGTTGTCTAGGCCGTTTGTTAAATCTATTAAAGGAGATACTTTCAGTTGCTACAATGGTAGACGGTCGTCAGTCCGATATTACAAAAATAATATCGTGTATTATTGATCCATTACTTCAATCTATACAAGAATCTGCTTCGCACTTACCAACTGTTGATATGGCAGTATATCTTCTCAATTGTTTGTATCAAATGCAAAGCACGTTAGCGGTCTATGAATACATGGACGAACGCGTAGAGCGCTTGCAGGCTCAATCAGAGGCTCAAATTGATACACTCACATCGGAGCAGGCGTCATCTTTTGTGGCCAATTTACAACTTGGCCCTATTTATACAATTCTACAAACTAATCAGTCAAAAATTGAATCAAATCTGTTAAAGATTTTCATGAATAAGATGGATGCCTTTTTGCAAATGCCGGATGTCTTGCTACTCCCCCAAATACAATTGATTATGTCGAGCAATCATCGTATGGCCGTTCAAAGAAGAGCTTTCAATGTTATTGTTGCAATATATAAGCAAATTTATGAGAGAGTTCATGATCCAGAAAATGGTTTCGAAAATCCTGATTCTATTTTCTCGAAGACACCACAAGAGGTTGCAAAATTATTAGCAGTTTAAAATATTGATTTTTGAGGCACTCAGTATATCCGCATATTCCGTTGGCTTGTAATTGATAAGAATGTATTTTTAACTTTTAATTTTTCTGTTTACACCCAAATTAAAATAATTTCGCTCACGTAAAGTGCAATAATAATTCTAATTTAAATAATTTCTAAGAAAGACATAAAATAGTTGAAAACAAAAAGTAAAGGTTATGGTAAATTTAGTGTTAAAAAATCTGCTACTGTTCCTTTTTTTCTATGTATATGAATAAATTTCGTCGCATATTACTTTTTATTTCTTTTTTTTTAATTTATCATAAGTAACAGATAGAAAGAAATACACAAATGAATAAAAAAAACTCAAAAGCTATTGCGCACGAAGATCTCATTTAATTTACGCTGATATAATTTACTACACAAGACTAAAATTAAAGATGATGTTTTTGGGAATATGAATATAAAATAGTACAAACTAAAGGCAACCGTTGGTAAACATCAATAGAAAGTAAATTTACACAATTTATTAAATTTAAATTCTTAAAATTTTAAAATAATAAATTTAAAGTGTTTATTGAGGTAATCTGAATGTCTGTCTATATGTATTAAGTATATTACCTTCATTTGTTCTCTTCGCTAGCGTTGTTTATCTAAAAAAACAAATTTCAATACTACATTAAACGCTTAATTGAATTGTGAGACTGCTGTTAATCGTCTACACTCTGGTCTTGATAGTAAAGATTATAAATAATAATATAGAAAATTTGCATTTTATTATATGACTTTTAAAAATACATGAAGTTAATATAAATAATTATATTTTCAAATACAATTGCAGCAAATCAAATTACAGTTCTTATAAAATTGATGTTTTTAGATTATTTATAATTATTTTTTACTGATGACATGTATAAATATTACTAATCTACGACATAGTTATTGTTGTGCGTTGAAATAAATCTAACGTTAGGGCGCTTAAAAACGCAGGCAAAGATTTATTGCCAACCAATTGACTTTCAATCAATGGTTTTAAGGTTACCGAATAAGGAGTTTCAAGCATATCTAAAACATTTGATTCATTTAATCGAAAATTTAAATAATGATCGGGACTTTCTGCATACATGCTAGATATTCTGTAAAATATAAAAATTATTTATTAACATACGATTTCAAATTATTTTCTATTTATTAAGTGCTGAGGAACTAATATATTATGCCGGTTGTAGTATAACAGATCAGTATAACAGAACTACTCACTTGTAATTAGTATTGGCACCAACTCGATCTATACGGTATCCAAAAAGCATATAAACAACTTCGCGAAACTCTAGACTAGCAGACTTGTAACACTCTTTCATTTTCTTCATTTTAGAATTCATTGACTCCAACTCTGATCGCAGTTGGTTAATTTCTTTAACAGTCATTGTCATGTTAGCAGTTTCATTGAAACGTGCTTGAGTCGTCTCGTTATCTTCCTCTAGCTTTTTATTTCTGCGTTTCAAACGTTCTATCTAAATGGTTTAGAAACAAATTAGAGTTTTATCATTTTGTTAATTGCTTAAGTTTATGTTTACCTCTGCTTGTAATTTCTCAATTAAATTGTCAGCATTGTCATAAGCTTCACTAGCGGGATTCAGTTTTAGGTGTACCACCTTATACTTGTTCATATTAAAGTCACCCTTTAGGCAACGATGTTCCAATTCCAATTCTAACTCCTCTTTACGTCTCCTCAGTCGTTCATTTTCTACACGCAGTGTATCCAACTCTTTTTTAAAATGTTCATACCCAACAGTCGAATCGACACTCATGTTTGCATTCTGCTCAGCGCCAGAATCGGCATTAGAAGCTTTACATAAAGCCACTTCTTTTTCTAAAGTACTACACATGTCCTTATAGCCCAATAAGGTTTTCTCTAACATTTCAACACGTAACTTAAGCTGAAGTTCCGTTGTGGAAAGTTCTATGCTGCCCGACGGATTTGATATTGTTAAGTCCTTTTCAAAATTTTCCAACAATTGCTTGTAGCAATCCCTTTCTTTCGATACAAGTAGTAGCTTTTTTTGCACCCTGGCTTTAAAAGCTTTATAACGCTTCAGTTCTGCACTTAATTCTTCTATATTTTGCATGTAAATTTCACATTTTTGCTTGAAGTCGCATAACTCCCCTTCAAGTGTTTTCGATTCACATGATTTTGTGTTTTTCTCCGAAACCATAAGTACATCATGTTGTAAAAGTTCCTCAATGTGAGCTCTTAATGCCATTGGACTAACATGTGTGTTTTGAGGGCAATGATCTTGTCCAACTTTAATCCAATCGTTTAAGTCTTCCTGTAAGTGTTTTAATTGTACTTGGAGAGTTACGACCTCGGAACGAGCCCCCTCTTCCTTTTCCAAGCGACTTTTTAAATCATACACCTGCTCTTCCAACAAAAGCTTATTGCCTAATAGTTCCTGCAAATGTTTGTTATTTGAGCGTAGTCTTTCGATTTCTTTGTCCATGTCTGGTATGCTTAGTAGACGATCCTGTGAATTCTGAAGAAAATATATATTGTTTATGGAATTATTTCTTCAGTGTATTACAATAGATAGTTATAAAGATTAAATTACTTTTGTGATTTCCTTCCAATCATTATATGACGCTATTTCAAATTCCAATTCCTTGATACGCTGGTTGGCATACACTAAGTCCTGATCGACTTTTTCATTTTGCAGCTTCAAATCGTCATAAGATGAAGCTTTGACTTTTAAATCATTCAACTGCTGTTTAACTGACTCCAACTCATCCGTATTTAATTCAAGTTCCTAAGGCCAATCGTTTTTTAAATGTTTTTCATTTTTTTTTCTGAACTATTTGACTTACCAATTCCATTTTCTCTGCATGTCGCTTATACTCGCTTAATTCGTTTGCCATACTGTTCTGTATAATTCGTGCGTTCTCCTCAATTTCATGCTTACTTCTCTGGAGTTTTAAAATCATTTCTTCGTAACTATGTTTTTGTTGCTGAACCTCATTTTGTGTCTTCAACAATTCCTGCTTAGCTGCATACTCTCGTTTCCTTAAAACTTGCATATGTTTCTCCATATCCTGTATTTTACCAGATGAGAAATCGCATTGTTTCTTCAATTCAGAGACACGATTTTCGTAAAGAATTTCAGATTCTTGACGTAATTTATATAAGCGTTCTATTTCCTGTTTTAATTTTGCAATCTAAAAAATACGTTAAATGTTAAATTGACTTCTTAAATCTAATTGACTGTGCACTTACTCTGGTTTTTGATTCAATCAGATCAGCCTTCATGCGTCTAGTCTCCCAAGGACTTGGTGGTACTGTTACGCTTGAATTTGTCGATATATTGCTCTTATTATGACTTGCATTTATTGAATTATCTTCGAAACTTTGAGATAAACGTCGTTTTTTTGGTACTTGTAATAAAAAGAAATTAAGTTTTAGGATAGAATGCAATATTTAAAGGCTAAATTGTACTTAATTAGCCATTACAACCATTCAGTCATTTTTAGGACCTCATGCCAACCATATTGTGTGTCTTAATTTTATTCATGAGTGGCGGTACCTACAATTTATGTCGATTCCGAACGTTAAGAACCTTTTTTTAAATGACAATTATTTGCTATCAGACCTTTTACTCAGAGTTTTCTGAGAAGTTGTTGCCGTAATATGTCAATCCTGAGGTTTGAACATACTGGCTCCCTTCGTTACTACACCAAACGTCTGTGCAAATCTATAAATGCAGCTTTATGGAAACCAAGACTAAAGTGTTGTAAAGGCCACTAATTTAATGTATGCATGTGCATTCAGTCTCATGTAGTACACCAAAATATCTGTTTTTTGTATACTCACTTGTACCAGAATCATTGAGAGAGTCATTCATATTTTCGAAGCTCAATTTCTTAGGAGCGGAATGTGTGACACTGTCATTAAATTTAGCCAACATTTTATCTAAACTTGTTTTTATATCCTCCATCTCTTCCAATTAATAAGAAAATTCCTCAAACTAAAATTTATTTCATATGCACAATACACAACAAATCTAAACACACTCTTATGTACCATAAAATGTTGTTTGGAAAAAGCCGACGACACAAGCGAAAAGTAAATAACAAAAAAGTACCCAGAGATGGTTTTATTAGTACTAATTACAAAAAAATGTTACCACATCACTTTGTTCTCAAATACTATAAAAGAGAACGTTGCGATTATTTTGTCGAATTTGTATTATTCAATGCAATAATAAAACGTTTATACAATAAAGGTAATTTATTTCTAATTTTTTTCTTTTATTTGCTATATACGTAAACCTATATATATTATATGAGGCTAATATGATTTTAGTAACAAATAATGCAACTGTTACGCGTAAATGTGTTTTGTAAATTCAGTAAAGTAGGGAGGTAAAGAAACTTTAAATTCGAGTGGTAATTTTCTTACTAGACAAAGTAGATTGCAAAGGATGGCTGAAGCTCAAAGGGAGATTGAAAAGCTACGTACTGAAATACGTAATTTAAGAAAGCAATGTGAAGCTAAAGAAGAAATTATTATGGATTTGCAGAAGGAGAATGAGTGCATATCAACACAATACGGTAGTCGACTTAGTAATGGAGATATAGAACGCTACAGTCGACAAATAATTTTACCCAACTTTGGTGTAAGTGGGCAAGTAAAATTGAAGGAGACTTCATTTTTGATTGTTGGTCTGGGAGGTTTAGGATGCCCCGCAGCACAGTACTTGTCAGCGGCAGGTTGTGGTCGTTTAGGTTTGGTTGATTACGACGAAGTGGAAAGAAGCAATTTTCATAGGCAAACTTTACATACTGAAGCGAGAATCGGATTGCTGAAAGTAGAATCGGCAAAAGCAGCTTTAAAAGAAATAAATCCCAAATGCGATATTGTATGCCATCGTGTGTTATTGAACAGCAATAATGCTTTGGAGATTTTACAACAGTATGACATTATATTGGATTGCACCGATAATGTAGCAACGCGTTATTTATTGAATGACGCTTGTGTAATGTTGAAACGACCATTGATTTCAGGAAGCGCTTTGCAAATGGATGGGCAACTAACGGTTTATAGCTATGGCGAAACAGGTCCATGTTACCGATGTTTATTCCCAGTACCACCGCCGCCAGAAACAGTTACAAATTGTGGTGATGGAGGAGTGCTTGGGGCTGTAACGGGCATTATAGGTTCACTTCAGGCACTGGAGGCAATAAAAGTATGTTTAGATGGAGCTGGTGGTGAGGTTTTGGCCGGTCGCTTGTTAATATTTGAAGGATCGCGTTGCATATTTAGAAACATTCGCCTTCGTGCTAAACGTTCGAACTGTGATGTATGTTCGTCTACTCCCTCAATAACTAGTCTCATCGACTACGAACAATTTTGTGGAATGCAGGCGTCAGATAAAAATACATCCCTTAATGTACTTTTACAGGATCAACGTTTAAGTGTTGAGGATTACCGTAACAAATGGGAAAAATCACCGCACATTTTAATTGACGTCCGACAATCTGCAGAATATGACATTTGCAATTTGCCAAATTCAATAAACATTCCTATAAAATCCATTTTGGATGATTCGTACTTGAAGAGCGATTATAATTTTCTGAGTAATAAGGAAATACCTTTAATCACACTTTGCAGACGAGGAAATGACTCTCAAATAGCTGCTCAACATTTGACAAAGGCATTGCCAAATCGCAAGATTTACGATATTAAAGGTGGATTGTACTCATGGCATTATAAAATTGATAGCAATTTTCCTATCTATTAAATATTGAAATAAATATATAAATATGATGATATGAAGTTGATAATGATTTGAAAATTTATTTAAAATTCAAATTCGCTTTCTGTGAAATTAATTTTCACCTGGTATTGGTGCTTTATATAATAACCAGAGATTCTCGATTCGAAAATGAATAAATATAAAACGTCTTAAGTATCATTGTAAGAGTGTTTGCAGGCGTTCTTATTCTTAATTGTGATGCTTGTTTTTGATTTGGTAATTTTGTACTAATGAAGTTAATCCTAAGATCCATATAACATTCCTATATCGTTTTGTTTAATTTCATATTCCAGATGCATATGTATGAAAATGTTGCATGTTCCATATCCCATTTAAATGTTGCTGTTCGTTCATAATCAAAAATACCTTTTAAACAGAACTAATTGATTTCAATCTTGAGTCCGGCCTTTTAGAATTTACGTTGAATGTAAGGGTTTTTAGTCTTAACGAAAGGAACAGGTAAGATGCTGTAGTATTGGGCTTTGTTGCCAGTCAAACATGTACTTTATAATAACAAGTAATATGATAAAAAAAAATTAATTACATAAATCAGTAAACACTTTATATTCGATATGAATTATAGTTTTATCAATACTATTTAGAATTCTATTGTTATAAACACATTGGTGTTTCTGAAATGCAAATGCATCATTGTTAACAAAGTGAATTAGTATTCAACTTTTTTTCTTGGTTTGGAGTACCTGTTAACTTTTCTGAGTAATAGAATTTCTGGGATTTTTTGTGATTGTCCTTCTATTGATTGTACAATCATAAAGAAAATAAGAAATGACACAAAATGTTATATTTCGTTGGAATGTACAACAGTCTTGAACAGTTTCTCTTAGAGTTAAGTGAATACAAATATTTTTTCTTATTATAGAATACAGAGTTTAAAGTTTTCTTTTGCAATTAAAAAAGAAACGAAATAACAGTATGTTTAGATTTTGTAATTTATTTATACATATACATTCTTTTAAAAATTTTATTAAATATTTATTTGTTATTCCGGTATACTGTGTAAAATTAGAAAAAAGGGTTTGATTATGAATATTTTTTTGTAATTGTTTCAACAATTGTTTAAAATTAACAGAATAATAATTAAAAATAAAGAGTACGTAAGTGATATGGATGATAGAAGTCGCCGTAGTCTAGTAGGTAGTGTGTCGGCTTATTAGACGTATGGCCACGGTTCAAACTCCAGGTCAGACAGCTAAACAAAAATATGGAAAATAATTTCTTCGGTTACTTCCTCTCAGCAGATTTCTGGCAAAAACTCTGAGAGTAAATAAAATTGCCACGAAAAGTTTCTCAAAAAATCTGTCGTTCGGAGTCGCCTTTAAACTGAAGGTTCCGTAATGTTGACCGAAGAGTTGTAATGACCAATTATGTATGTATGTAGTGATGTTCCTTTCTTATTTAGTCTCTGACTATTACTATATAAAAACTTTTGGTTCAATTGGAAATAATTGAATTAAGTCGCGATATTTTTGTAAAAAATAAAAAGTAGCAATTTAAAAAAGAGCCATCCCATAACAGAAAAGTTTCTGATTTCCGAAGAGCAAAAAAGAAGGCATTTTTTGTGGTTATTTCGAATTCAATTTCATACTTTAATTACGATTTTAAAGCTTTTTTTTTAATCAATCTACGAATAAATAATATATAATTCAAAACAATAATTGAATTAAAAAAATCTGGATTGTTATAATTAATAATTCTAAACTGTTATAAATTATAATTACAAAATTGCCATTTTTTGGTCATTTTATTTCTTTCCAGTTTCATGTCAAACCGAAGAAATAATAATCAGAACGTTTTTATATTACCTGAATATAAGTTGTTGTTGTCGAATGATGATTTTGATTTTTGTATATTTAAAAGAATGAAACGTTGATTAAGTTACCTTAATGTTATTTGATTAACATCTACTTATTAACTGATAATGGATATTCTCTTCAATCGCTATCATGCAAAAGAACGAATTGTTTTGTTAAGAAAAGAGTTGAATAGGCTGTTAAAATTATGGCGTAACTTTTTTAAAAATATAAAATAAATAAATGCTATTATTCTATTACACATCAGTACAATACAAAGGTATCTTTGCCTTCGTGCTTCTATTGGGTCCAATGGATTTCTTCCAATTGTGTCCAACATTTGACCACAAATATCAGATTTTAAAAACCAATTAAACAATTAAAATTCAAAATTTTGCATTTAAAATATATTTCTGAAGTTTTCAATTTAAACGAAAATAAAATAATATTTTAATCTCAAATGACAATTCCTTTAAGTATGATTTAATAAAAGGAAGAAAAATAATGAAAAATATTAAGTGTGAGATATTGATTCGAAAATATCCCATTTTTAAGCTATTACAAGATTCTCCGGCAGTAGTTATATTTATTCGTACATACATATGTATGTGAATAAATATGTATATACGATATTTGTTTTTGTAAAAGAGCTAATCAGTTACAGTGTTGAAAAAAATTATTCACCTTACTCTCTATATTATTTTTACCACTGTTACCCTGGTAATTGTTAAAGGACATTTTTACCACATAAAAGCAATTGTGTGCTAAAACTGTTAAAATGTATCCTGTAAAGTTGCGACATACACATGCACACATACACTAACAAACATGTATTTGCACTCACGAAAATTTTATAAAAGTCCAACGAACGAAATACTACTATTAATGTAGTAAAAAGCGATGATAACGTTAAATCACTTGCAGTGCGTAGGCGGTTGTCGTGGACGTCGTACTCTTTTTGTTGGTGAACAGCACGTGCTACATTTGTATAATACTACAATTACAATGCCAAGGCGCGTCGGGAGATTTATACAAATTAAACTGCACAGTATAGATTGCAATTGTAGTAATAATTATTACTATTACGCCAACCAACAATGAAAACTTCTTTAATATAATTTTTTTTATTTTTAATTTCCTTGTTCAGAATAATATGCTGAAAATCAGAATAATAAAAGGATACACTAGCAAAGTTTAACTTTAATAGTGCAAAATAAAAACGAAAAAAAAAGAAAATCGATAAAAAGTGTGTACAAATAAAAACTAATCAATAAATGAAAATATAAGATGTGACTATTAAATAGTATATACATACATATTATAACTATACATACACCTTGTTATATGCACCTTTAAATAAGTAATTAAAAAAATTTGACAATAATTTTTCCTAAATTAGTAGGATAATAATAATTAAGTTCATATACACACAAATTGTATATTATACTATACGTATATAAATATATTTTTTACTAAAATATTATATAAAACAGTATATAAAATTAAAAAAAAAATAAAAACAAATAAGACGACAATAAAAAACCTATATTTTTTAAATATCTGAATAAAGTGCATAAAAGCTCTTAAAGAAAATATGAAAAAAACAGATATTAAATCTATTTTATTAATTACAATCTGAGTTCAAATGAAAATCCTGTCATATACGATATACATGCATATGCATATAATAAATATAATGGAAATGAAAATATAAAAGCAACAAACCAAATTATTACTCTCCCAATATAGTATGTCATACAATAAGTAGATAAAAAAAAACTTTGAAGAAAAATGTATCGTATATTTTCATTTGTGTATGTGTGCCTATAATAATATACACAAAAAATCTATACAATTTGTAACAGAAGCTAATGAAAAAGGAAATACGTATAATCGAAAATATAAAACACAGTGTTTTTAAAATAAATCATAATAAATTTTTAAAAAGTGAGCTCACGGAGAATTCAAATAATCACTATTAATTTGTGCAATAAGTTTAATAAGTACGTTAAAAATAGCGTAATAAATATCAACAATTTAAAATAAAATTAACGTAAATTTACCCATACAAACATACGATAGCATTCAAACATATCTTCACATATAAGCCAATTTTCTTACATTGTTGCCAACAGTACTTTCTCTTCAAAGTGATCTTAATTAATGAATACCAAAAACAATAAAAAAGGAAAATAAAATCCAATAAAGCAACAAATTGTTAAGAAAATTAAGCGAGACGACAACAGACAACCGCCAAAATACATATATGCAGCACAAATATTAAGGTATTTTACATCACACTGTTACAAAATTTTGATTTGAAACTTATTTGACTGTTGGAGTCAGAGAAAAGTGTCTGTATGTGTGTAATTTTTTGTAAGGACAACACATTTCTACACTGAAAGCGATAATATTTTGTTATTGTTTATTTTTTAATATAACATGATAATTTTGTTCATTTTTTACATATGTACATACATATGTACACTTCCTACTCAAATGATGAAATAGGAAAGCATTTTAGGCTTCATTAACAGTAAAATCCTACTTTTAATTTTTTATTGCCGATAAAAGAATTTGCTACTTATTGCGCAACATTGTATGAAGTGGAAAAAAAACTCGGTGTTGAACAGTGAAATTATAGAAAATATTAGAATGGCGCATTTTCATTTAATCCTTATTCTTTACGTGTAGTAACAGGAAATAATTTTAAATAAAAACAAAAACTGAATTATGCTATCTTAGAATGAAACAAAAAATCATTAGTTGCTTTAAAACTATATTTTAATCGCTTTATCAAACCTTGAGTACCTGTTGCTACACGCATGATTCTTAAAACGTGATATAATGAGACTGGGTCTCTTTATAGGAGAAGCAGAAACTAAACTATGCCTCCGGCTATCGGATAATATTACAATTTTCATCAGTTTCCGATCAATGAATGTAAGATCTAGGGATAATTTCGCAAACATGACATATACATAATTACTATATAATATATGTATATATATTACCTAATAGTCAAATGACAATTAGTGCAATTAGTTTCTGAAATACATATTAGAAGGCATTTAAAAATTACTCCAAATACATTATCTGATTATCTAGTCATGATAAGAGCTAGAGTCTTACATAACATAAACTGGGATAACCCAACTCCCTTAAGAACATTGAAAACCTGTCTACAAAAACGCTGCAACAACTATTGGGAAACATCAGTAGGAAGAATTGCAAAGATACTTTGGAGCGATTCTGTGCGATGAAGTCATAAGTATAAGAATAAAGACGACTTGAGTACTATAAGGTGCGTTCTATCGCAATACTTCAATATAAACGTACGCCTGAACTGCATAGGCGGAGTAGATAGTGATGAATTCAAATCATGTGATGAAAACATCAAGTCCAATCAATATTACAGACAATCTAGATCATACAGTGGGGTGATCCATTGCTTCGTTTACGACCATTTAAATATTGGGATTGGGCAGATTATAACGACAGCCAATGAAAGACCACGGCAGAAGTGGTTAAGAAAATCCAAATATTTGTGTCACAAAGCATCCCCTTTCTTTTTATTATTTCTTCGCTTTGTTCCAATTTCATTAATTAAGTTTTTCCAACTAAATGGCACTGTGGCCTGCCGTTCATATTCGTTGTTGATGTTAACGTCCCAAGTGTGCCAGGGGGTTAATTGTATGGTTACTTTACAGGATTATTTCGCCTTTTCTCGTATTCTAATCTGGATTGCTCGTGGTAGTAGTCAATCATAAATGTTTGTATCCCTTAACTTATGCTCTTAAGCATTTGAAGTATTATTCAATCATACATCAATATTTTGTGGTTTGTAGGTCTGATATTTACAGATCTTTAGATCAATTTGTTTTACAAATGAAATCGTATATTCAATTATGAAACTTACATACATATGTACATACGTATAATCATATACATATATACGTAACTAATTCGGTTGTATTTTATTGTTTTTCTTTACAGATTCGGAGCTCAATCGAAAACCTTTATAAATGACGATATTCGCAAATATGGAATTTGCAACAGCCAACAAAGAATGTTTAAAAGTAAAGCAGCGGTAAGTAGATTATTATTAATAACATAAATCAACATGAATGTAGTTTACCCCTCTCTAAATCCCATGGTATTATAAGATGAATTATTTTTTTGACATCAATTAATAGCAATTAAGCAGAAATATAAACATCAAGTAAATAATTTAAGTATTACACCATCTTTTACGAATAAGATTTAAAAATTAAGCCGAAATATGTGGTTTAATTAATTAAGTGAAATGATTTAAACGTATATTTTATAACACGAATCCATATTGCAATTAAACAGCATAAAACATAAATACGTATGTTCTGCAGGACCATATAATTATTTATTGTTTATTATTTATTCATTTTAAACAGGCCCGAACGGGCTTCCAGTTTAGCATTGCCGCATGGTTCGCTTTTGGACTTTTATGATAAACAGCAAGAGCAATGTAATTCTGTTGCTCTATTGCCTGTGACAGCAAATATGGTGGTGAGGCGACATTCTTCACATCACTATCCAATGTTGGAAAACGAAAAACAACAACAACAACAGCAGCAATGCAATCCGCATATATACCAGCAAAAGCCATCACAGCAGTATCACAAGAACTCACAAAATGTTTATTTATATCAGAAGAATCAATCATTGCTTAAACATGAAACTATTACGAACTCTGACACCAAATCTATTGCTAGTTCCAATGATATTAAAAATATTAATAGCTTTATGACAACAAATACTGATATGAGCTCAAAGTATATCGATGAAAAATTTGAACCTTTTAAACCGACATCACAGCTCTCATCTCGATTTTACAATCAATTTGAAATGTCGCCTCAACCCTGGCATTGTAGTCCTCAACAGCAACAGGCAAGTGTTTTAATCGGTTTTTTCTTTTTATTTTGAATACAATTTCTTTTCCTTTATTTAAAACTTAATAAAAAATTTTATACTTATAAAAATTAGGTAAAAACTTCTCATGCTGATGCTGCAATAGCAACAAGGCGTGGTATGATTAAAGAGAAAGAAAATCAATTACAACAAACCCAGCAGCAGCAACACATTGAAACAACTGTTGTGACACCTCCCCCGATACCAAAAAGAACTTTTCGTAATAAATTTCATTGGAATACTGGTAACACAAATGATTTAAAAGGGCCGCCATCGTCGACAACAATCGACCTACTAACACCGGCAAAGCTTAAACAACAAGCAAAAATGGATGATTCTTTTATTTATCCACAGCAGAATACACAGAACTTGTTAATATCGAACAGTGGAGAGAATTTCAGAAATGGTAGTGCAAATATTTTATGTCCTGTTGTAAAAACCACGAAAAATGCTCCACAACGACTTGTTGACTTACGCGGTTCAGATTTAGTTTTCAACGAAGGCGATGTTCTTAATGTTTGTGGCAATGGCTATGACACAGGTGGCATTTCAGACGATGACCGCATGAGTCTAGAAAATTCTGTATTTGAAGAATCTCTGAACTCAACACCAGTTAAACTAAGTGCCAACAATCAAGGCAAATTATTAGGCACGTCCTTTGCAGCTAAAACTTTAGTTGCTTTAAATGGTGACATCAGCAATGCGGCAAAGAGATCAAATCGTTCCTCAAGCAGTACGGTGGATTCGAGTATTACATCGTCGGGCTATGGATCTTCGTCGAACAGCGAGCGTTTGGCATCAACTTCTACGGCTGATTTCCGTAGCAGATTTTCTAGTGTAGATACTCAATCATCTGTTGACAGTTATCTAACAGAAAAGACCTCTGCGGAATCTCCTTTAGCACGGGAAGTGCCATTCAAAATAGAGCGTGAAGTGGGCGATGTTCTTCATTCATTAAATAATAATGAAATGAATTCAACTTTTTTACAACACCCAAAAACTGCAACAGTATGCAGTAACAACAACCATGATAATAGCAAAGTAAACGGTGCACCAAAGGTTCCCGCACGTGCACCTCAACGTAAAAATACTCAGTTGAATAAACAACAGACTTCGCAGTTTAACTGCTCTAGTCACTCTCAACAGTCTTTAAACAACAGCATAGATTCTAGAAATTCGGCAGTTCCTAATTCGACGTCTACTTCATCTACAGCTTCTGCAGGGTCAAGCATTTCGACCGGATCGTCAATGTCAATTTCCGGTTCAGGCTCAGGATCGGGAAATTCTCCACTGGCTTCTCAGCCTCTAGCCCAAACATCATCATTGCCGCAACAAAAACGTCCACCCTTGCCACCAACCAGATTTCAACATTTTGAGCTTCAAGATACCGCTGGTATAAAAAATTATGCGAATCAGCCACCTTTAACTGTTCACAATCAGTTGAATCGTAGTAAACGTCCTCCTCCCATACAATATCCAAAACTACACGAGCGACAGGATTCAAATTTATCGAGTGATAGCTTCTATGCTACCTCGAGTCCTGGATATAATTCAAAGAATCTTATGGATGCTCCGCTTTTTCAGAACTCCAGTCGTACTAATAAAAATAAAACCAATGTACGACACCAAGACTCAAACGATAGCTTTGCCACGTCAGCTGGACCCGCGGTACCTCCTCGAAATAAATTAAACTTACGTCAAGATTCTACATTATCAAGCGATAGCTTTAGCCAAACATCAAGTCCGGGCTATAATACTAAACTAATGGAAGCCCCATTATTACCTTCTTTGTCAGTCAAACGGTTGTGCAATGGTATGTCATCTTGTCATTATCGATTTTTATTTTCTTTATGTGATAATCAACAACACTTTTGTTTCTGCAGTTTCTAAACCAATCCATATTAAGCAGAAATTCCAAAGTGAAACCATAGATGAAATGGAAAACAATGTTCCAATGTCCCCAATTACAAAATGTGTTTCAACACCTGCCAGTCTTCAAACCATAGTACGATTCCAAAATGGTACACCTAATACAATGTCTCTATCTCATCAGGTAATAATGTTTATAGCACGTGAGATTTAATTAACAGATTCATTCTTAACTTTATTATCTAGATCATAAGCCGTCGAAAGAGTTCAAATCCTTATATAACCAATGGTCGATTAAAATTTCGTTTATTTCAAATATTAATTAATGCCATAGCATTACTAGCAATTGCAGGGGGATTGGCAGCATATTTTAATGCCTATCCAACTATAAAATTCGTTAACAAAACCATAATCAATACTGTACACGTAGAAGATCCAATGAGTTATGGAAAAAATCCAGCGCCAGGCACATGTCTACCCATAATAGTGAAATTTTGTCAAGGTCCTCAAATTCCCTACAACTTTACAGTATTTCCCAATTATATTGGACACTTTGGCCAACTTGAAACCCAAGTGGTAAATAAATTTATTTATTCTTGTACTCTTCATAACATATTTTTCTTTCAAAATTTATATATTAATTCCGTTTTTTAGGACATGGACGCTTACGAAGCTTTGGTGGATGTACGTTGCTATGAGTTGGTTTCGTTATTTTTATGCACACTTTTTGTGCCGAAATGCGGAACTACTGGCGCAACTGTTCCACCTTGCAAATCGTTGTGCACTGAAACTATGAGACGCTGTGGATTTTTCTTTGATGTTTTTGGCTTAAGCTTACCAGAGTACCTGAATTGTAAACTTTTTAAGGATTTTGAAAGCCCCGATGATTGTGTTGGTTTCGAGCAAGTTCAAAATGTAATGATTGCTTCGGCCAATCCAAAATGTGATGGATTCTTGTGCGATAACAATCGCTGCATTCCCCAAGAATATGTTTGTGATGGCAATCTCGATTGCATGGATCAAGCCGATGAAAACAAATGCGAACAATGCGAAAAGGATCAGTTATTCTGTGGCAATGGTAAATGTGTAACCGCCGATCACATATGCAATGGTGTATTGGATTGTCCATTCGGTCAAGATGAGAAAAATTGCAGTATGTATTTTTAAAAAAATTTTTAATTAATGTTTTGAGAAAAAGAGTTCTTTATATCGTATAATATTCTTTAATTCATGCAATTTTCTTTTCCAGTTCGATTAAGTGAACGAAATGGAGACTTGGGTAAGGGAGTTTTAGAGGTATACCGCATTAATACACAAGAATGGACGCCGGCATGTGTAAAAAATTGGGATCGAGCAGTATCACCATCCGCAGTTTGTTCTATGCTAGGCTATAGTGCCGTCAACGCTACCAGTGTGATAACGCAAAAAACCCACAGACCCCTGCTAACTTCAGTCAATGTGTCAACAGATATTTGGAAAATGTATGCGAAAAAGAAGTCCAATTTAATGAAGGAATTTGCAAACTGTACACGAGATGAAGACTATCCCATAGCTGAGCTAACATGTTCTAATTTTGGTATATGATAACAAACGAAAATATTTCTGTCTTTTTTAACCATCATTTTTATTTTATGTTGATTTAGAATGCGGAAAAGTTAAAAAGACTAGACGTAAGTTATCGAGACGTATAATTGGTGGTGCAAAAGCCCATCCCGGTTCCTGGCCATTTTTAGCAGCAATATTGGGTGGTCCAGAAAAGATCTTTTACTGTGCCGGTGTATTAATATCTGACCAGTGGGTCTTAACTGCATCACACTGTATTGGCAAGTAGGTCCACAATTATCCAAAAACGATTAAATACTGCGCTGATATACATATAAACTACTCATTAACATTTCCTTTTAGTCATACAATCATTGATTTAGAAGATTGGACTATACAGTTGGGCGTAACTCGCCGTAATTCCTATACTTACTCCAGTCAAGAAGTGAAAGTTAAAACCGTAATACCCCATCCGTTGTATAATACAGCCATAACTCATGACAACGATATTGCTCTTTTTCAAGTAAGCCTTACAATTGAATGGTACTTATTTTGAGTCTAGTTTATAAACAGAATTAACTTTATTACAACTAGCTCGCTAAGCGTGTGGCTTTTCATGAGCATTTACTGCCAATTTGTTTGCCTCCGCCCACTATGAAACAATTAAAACCGGACGCCATGTGCACTGTAATTGGCTGGGGGAAAAGGCGAGATAAGGATCGTAAGTTCAAAATAATTGTGTTCTAACCTATGTATATATGTATATATGTATATTTACTTATCGTGAAACAATAATCTACCAACTAGCAACTGCAACCTATGAACCTATAGTCAATGAGGTCCAAGTACCTATTATACGTCGCCAACAGTGTGATGAATGGTTGGATAATTTAACAGTTTCGGATGGAATGATTTGCGCTGGCTATGAAGAAGGTGGCAAAGATGCATGCCAGGTAAATTAATTAATATTGAAGGGAAATAGTTTACATATTTGCTTAAATACTGTGAAATATTTTTGTTTAATTTAGGGCGATTCAGGGGGTCCCTTGCTTTGTCCATATCCGGGAGAGAAAGACAGATGGTTTGTTGGTGGTATTGTATCATGGGGTATAATGTGCGCCCATCCTAAATTACCAGGTGTTTATGCAAACGTCATCAAATATTTACCATGGATCAACGAACAAATCCAAAAATATTCTAAAGAAGAAATATATTCAAAATACGATGCACATCCCGGAGGTCCAGATATTCTATCGAACTTGGCAACTGTTTCTCTTAAGTCTAAGCAAACTTATAAATCAAACAATCGCAGTCCAATGGACATCGATTACTACGAAAGTGGAGAGAAAAAGCTTAACACCGAATATATAACCTAAAAATACTCAAAAAAAAAAAATGAGAACAAAAACGTGGGAGTGAGAAATATGATTAACTTTAAGAATAATCTCTAGTTGTTAAGAAAACCATTTAGTATGGGGATATGCTCAAATTTTGTGATTATTTTCTGTTTTGTAGTTTTTTTTTTGTTTTATTAATTAAAGAGCTTTGTTACAACGGACAATAAATATATAAATTAATAAACGAAATGTCGGAAAATAACTATGTAACGTTTTAAGACAAACCACAATAAGAAATATTAAAAATATATATTTATAACTATATATTTTTGCTACTGGTAAATACTGTTTTATCCTGAGAAAAAAAGAAACACACATGCACACACAACATACACACATACATATATGTATAACACATATTGTCAATTTTTTATTACAACTTTTTTGGGTCAATTTAATTGTAGTCAAAATAAAGGCAAATATACACACATATATTATAAAATATGTTAAACAACAAAAAAAAAAAGAAAATATAGTATATACTTACATATATATATATATACATATATTTAGCAGTATTATTATAAAAAAAAAACAAACAAACGAACAAACATAATTAATATCAATTAATATTGTAAAACGCCATATCCTATATCAAAATGCATGCATATAGAGAAATACATATATGTTATCTATAAACATGCATATACATATATATACATGTGTATATGTATAGAAATATTTTGTATGCATATCGAATGTTAAATGTTAAGAAGAGTATTTTATAAGAAATCAAAAAAAAAAAAACTTAATAATAGAATCAAAGAAATAACAAGACAATAATATTTATATTAATAGCTAACTAATCATTTAATGATACAAAACAAAAGTGCACACTTACAACTATTTTATGCAAAATACATACATATGTATTGGTTTTATTTTCAATCAAACAAAGGTAAACTGAAACTATTATTTAAAAATGTATTGTAATATTGAATTCTAACAAAGTATGTTCAAGTTTATCATATTTTATGTTTAGTGTTGTTTTTCCACTAACCCTGTTCTTTATCATTTTACTCTTTTACAAATTTATTAAACAAAATAGTGGATGTGGATTGTTTTTAGACAATTTTTTTTTGAAGGAAACTATTTTACAAAAACAAACCTTAATGCTTTGAATTTTATACTTTTCATATAAAATGTTATTTGATTTTCAAACTAATGTTGGTATTACCGGAATAAAATTGGGAAAATGGTGATTTTTTAAATCTTATTTGAACCACCATGAAAGCAAACAAGCTTTAAATACCATTGATAATCTATAGTCATGGTTATTAATTTTCAAACAAATTTAGGTTATGCTCGAATATATTGCAACAATGGTGCTCTTTTATATATTTAAATATTTGAAAATTCTTTCTTGATATATATAAAGGTAAGGTCACACTTTGCAAATATTTACTGAGAAAAATATTTCACTAATTATTACAAATATTATTTTTAATTTACAAGAATTTTGGTAAGATCAGACTGTGTTAAATCAGATTTGAAACATGTTTTAGTAAAAGTTTCTGGTTTAAAAAAAGTAAATGTTCAGAAAATATTTGCTTAGAGTGATCATCTATTAAAATATAGTTAGTAATGTTCCGCGTACAGACCACTATTTTAATTCTTTGGTAAATATAATAAACAAAAGTTAACTATATCCTACTGATGATTAATTTATTTTATCACAACTTCTATTAATCTATCTATAACAATATTTCCTTTATAAAACAATTTTCGAAATAAAAGGTTATAATAACTAATGCCTAATATACAACTTTAAAATATATTTTTCTATATACATTAAATATGATATAGAAATTAAACCACCGCAACTGTGTGATGGAAATTGATTTGAAAAACCAAAAAAAAAAAGAAGCTTGTTACATATTCCCTATTTGTTTAAAACGTGTGCTTAATAAAGTATATTTATTTATATTTTTGGTTAAATTTTAATTTCTAAATATGAATTGAAATTATTTCAGTTTGTTTAAAACGATTATTCGATTCCAAACACATATATAATAATTTAGATTACATACTACATTTATACTTACATGCATACTATGTTTGACAATAATACTTAAAAAAAGTAATGAAGACAATAAAAATTTTATTATATAAGAACTGAAATTGATTTCATTTAAACTACTTTATAAACACATGTACAAACATACACATTGAATAATAATAATTCTAATGACAATAAAAGTATTAATAAATCGCTTCAAAAAGATGATTTATAAACATGTTAGACATACGCAACTAATTTAAGTCGATGTAAAATGATAAAAATTGCAAGTGAACATACAAATATTATATACATTAGGTGTATAAAACATATTGAGAAAAAGAAAAGAAAAACAAAAACTTATAATAATTTATGCGTGGGTTTCAGCTTTAAAAAGAAATAATAAAACAAAAAAAAAACAAACAAACAAAAAAAGTAATTGTTACAAACAAATAACAGCATATATAACATATAGCGAAAATAAGCTTAGTAATTGAAAATTATCCGTATTCTCTTAAAGATGACATCTTATACGATTTTCCTCTCTTAAACACAACATCAATGTTATAAAATCCTTTTTTTTTATATTGAAATTTAAAAAAAGAAAATATCCAGCTTTATCATATCCTTTAAGAAAGTAATCAACTTTGTTTACGTTACTTAGGTAATCATCGTCCTGTAATGGAATCCATTTGGCATACCCTTTCCACCCTCAATCGATAAATTATTGCGAAAATTATTTCAATAAAAACACCCTTGTTTTCAAAAGTTAAATCTTAAATATAAATTTATTTAACACTGGCAATGTTTATAAATATTTTTAAATTTACGTATTGAAAATCCAATACGCCACTGTGCTTTATAGCGAGCATTGCGCCCCACGTAAAGTCATACCAACCGAGCCAATTATCTTTAATTTGCACTTATTACTTCTTTTCCTAACGTCTTCCCAGTGTATAATTGACTTAGTTGTGGAATCCACAAAATAAGCAGACTTTTTACTTGAACAGATTATTGCGAGAGTTAAATATTTATCTAAAATTATAAAAATCATTTAATTCTTATTTTATTATACATATATGTCATTCAAAACCATTTCGGGAAAGAGGTAATGAAAACTCAAAAAGAGAATGGCTGCTGAGCTTAATACAATAACAATTCAATATGAATTTCAAACAGAAAGGTAAAACTAAAATATCCAGCGACTTCAGCTAGTCGCTCTTAGCCTTACTCTCTGTTCTAATAATTTATTATAGAAAGAAGTGTTTTGGAACACAAAAAAAAAAAAGAAAAATGAAATAATATATATATTTACTATATATATGCAACTCAAATTTATTGTAGCTTTATAATTTTGAAAATGAAGTGTTGTATACATGAATTTATATTTACTTATATTAAAAAACAAAACTATATACACATAAAGGATACATATGTATATATATATAGATATATACATTTATATACACATAAATATATACATATATTTATAGGAATAAAAGAATGTGAAAAATTCTTTAACAAAATAATAATAATAAAAAAAATCTTAACAATAAAACAACAATATTAATGTATTTGGAAAAAAATAAAATCAAATAAAAATTAGGTGTTCGCTTACATACACAATATGTTATAAAAATCTAATAATTAGAATAGAAAATTGAATAATTAACTATTAGACAATAAAAGTTATATACTAAATTCAAATGTTAGGTACAATCAAATCATATGTTATTTGCAAATTCTAACTAATTATTGTTTTTAATTACATATTACAACCATTGCAGATGCTCAGAAATGAAAACTTTAGTTATGAAATACTTAGTTGGCTTTAAATTACATTCTGATTTTATTTTATTTTTTTTTTAACTGCATGAATTAATAAAATTAGTCTGTAGTTTAACACAAGCCAATACATTTTTAATGGCTCTTTATCCATTCTTTATTATACTACTTTCTATTAAATATTATTGAAAACAAATTATTATACTCATACTATTTTTCTTTTTTGTTATTTAATTAATTTATACTTTAAATAGATAAAAGTATATATACAAAGATAGAAGGTTTTATTATTATTTTCCTATTTTTATTTGCCATTGAAAAATAAACTATATGATAGAAAATAAATGTCAAAAAAATAAATTAATGTGATGAATATAAAAAATGACAATAAGAATTAAAATAAAAAAATAATGCTTTACTTTTTTATACTTTGCACTTGATGAATAGTAATAATTAAATACATAAATAAATAAATATACATACCTAAATACATACAAACATACTTACATATAATATATAATATAAATGTATAATAAATGGGCTTTGTTGCAGTAGCTATTGAATGCAATTATGTATCTCTCCCTTAATGAACGAAACAGGTAAACGCTATTCTTTACAATCCAATAAAGCGAACTCTGTCAATCTAATGGCTAATTTGATAATTTCAATTTCGGCATTCTTTTAGAGGCCTGCCTTTATACCGATACTTTATGTCAATTCATGTTCACTTCTCAAATAATCAAGAGATACAATAACAAATGTATTTAATAAAAAAACAAAAACAAATAAAAATATGTAAAAATATAAAAACATAAAAAATACTATCGAAAAGGTAAAATAAGACGCACATAAGTATGCTATCCTAAAAAAAACAAGAAATCTACATACATTTACAAAACAAAAAAGTAAAACTAAAAATATTTATATACAAAAACTCACACTTATGTTTAGTATAGATGCTGTTTTATATGTGAAAAATATATATATACTTACATACGAAAAAGATTTAAAATTAATAATTAGAAAAATTGCAAATAAAGGTGAAAAAAAGACAAAAAACGTTTGTTTCATTCAATTACTGTCATGTGCATTATCTGAAACATTCAGACATATAAGTACCTAATGATAAAGTTTAGAAGAGGCTGTAATAGGTGCTCATATGAGTAGATAGCAATGCTGCATGACTTTCAGAAGTTATTATCCATTGCAGAAATAGGGAGGCTATTGGGTTGAAACTTTTATTAATTAACTTAACGATGGCCAATAATAACTACTGCGGATGGTTCCTGCGAAAACCTTTCTTGGTGAATTGGATAATCTAGGATCAATTGATGACAGACAGAGACAGCGTGCTTCTTTTATACAAGTCATTGATAAGCAGATGCTACGGGACTAACACTCATTTTTAGACCTTATAATTTAGTTTAAATAATTCGGAATAAAAATTCAAACGTAGAAAGTCCGTTTGTTGATGTCATAAAATTCCATAAATAATTGGTAGACAAATGTTTATATACAAACACTTTATTTAAAATAAATGGAAATATAAAAAGTTTTAACAAGTACTCTTATCTATCTAAATTTTAAAGGTGACCATTAAGGTTCTAAAATATGTTTGCCCAAAATCCTAGAAATTAAAATAAAATTTAATTTTTAGTAAAAAAACATAAAATGTTTGTTTTAATAGTAAATTATTATAATTTATTTAATGAAATTCAATCTTATTGCTTTATTACCTAATCATATTTGATATTCTTTCAAGAATTTTTCTATTTTAGAATCCAAATCCAAATTAATGATTATAACTTTGTACGGTTGATTTTAACAGACTGATTACAGCTTTTTGATCCGGAGCTTGTATAACTGCAGTACCGGAGACAATCATATTTGCACCAGCCTAGAAGATATTTAGAAAACAGATATTATTTTTTCATTTTTGTGTTTTAAACTATGCGTTAAACTAATAACAAAATAAATTTATATTGACAACTTAAAATTCAAAAATACACATAATCTCTAGAAATTGTTTCAATATTTCACTTATTGACCTGACCTAATTAATGGCACTAAGTTTCTTATAGGAATTTGAGAAATAAGTTTCTTATAGGAGTTTGAGTAATAAATATGACTCAAAGTTTCTTATAAGGATAAGAGAAATAAATACTATACCTATATTAAAATATAAAGCCTAATCCAATTTATCACATTTACTAATCTATATGCTGACGTAAAAGACAATTTTATTAAAAATTAACATCATAAATACCTTCGCACAGCATTCAATAGTTTTTGGTCCAACACCACCATCTACTTCAATATCCAAGTTGGGATAGTTTTGGCGTAACCATTCAACTTTTGGCATCATATCAGTCATAAAAGACTGTCCTCCGAATCCGGGTTCCACTGTCATAACTAGAGCAACATCAGCCAAGTCAAGATATTTTTGCAATACCTTCACTTCAGTTCCCGGTTTTATTGCCAAACCCACTTTCATGCCAGACTCTTGGATTTTTCGGCAAATACTATCAACTTCATCAATCACAGGTTCTACATGGAATGTGTATAAATTTACACCTGCATCCGCCATTGGTTCCACCCATTGTTGAGGCTTCGATACCATCATATGTGTCTCGAAGAAAGCTTTCTTTATTTTGTTGCGCAAACATTTTACCACTGAATGGCCAAATGTAAGATTTGGTACAAAGTGACCATCCATAACATCTAAATGTAAGTAATCTGCTCCATTATCTAGCAATTTTTGAGATTCTGCTCCCAAATTAGCAAGATCAGCATTCAAAATGGAAGGGCCTATCTTAGCATGAACTGGCATTTTTACAAATAAAAACTGTCCCTTGCACGACTTGACAACTTTCATAAACAAAAAAAAAAAAGAAAACAAAAGTCAGAGAAACACGTGCGACGAACAGTGTTGAAAATAGTTCAAATTTTAAAAACGTGAAAGCGTTATAAAAACTGACTTATATTGAACAACAATGTGTATATAATGTTTTATAATTTTTATATTAAATAAATAAAAAATAGCAATAATAAATTTAGCAGCAATAGATTTTAGCATTGAAATAACAAATGGACATGATTTTTAGCTATAAATTAGCTACGTTTTCTTTTATTACTTTTTATACAATTTTAACACAAAAAGTGTTACTTTTTAAGCAACCATGAAAACATTGCAATATGTTGGGCTTGTATTTTATACACGCACAATTATATTACTTTTCTAGCAATAGTGAAAGCTAAATTTTGTTTACGTACATGAAGAAGAATAATAGCGGTATTTGTAAAACGTTGACATAATTTTTATAACAATTCCAAGATGCATTATTTCTTTTGGCTTTTAATTGCAATATTGTCGCTGACTTCCGCCAAAAAATTCAAGGATGACTCAAAGCCTGATTGGGCAAAAAAAGATATACGTGATTTTACCGATGCCGATATGGAGAGGTTATTAGACCAATGGGAGGTAAAAGAAAATTTTGATAAAAATAAATGAAAATGTTTTAAAATCCGTAAATTTAAAGGAAGATGAAGAGCCCTTAGAGTCTGATGAATTGCCTGAACATTTGCGGCCTCAACCCCAGATAGATCTTTCGAAATTAAACACAGCAAACCCTGAAGAATTGCTTAAAACTTCAAAAAAAGGTCGAACCTTAATGACGTTTGTATCTGTTGACGGAAATCCCACACGGGATGAAGCAGAGACTATAACTAAGCTTTGGCAAACGAGTCTTTGGAACAACCATATACAAGCTGAGCGATATATGGTTGATGATGATCGTGCAATCTTTATGTTCAAAGACGGTTCTCAAGCATGGGATGCCAAAGACTTTTTAGTACAGCAGGAGCGCTGTAAAGGTGTAACAATAGAAAACAAAGAATATCCAGGGGTATACAGCAAAAAGTCAAAACCAAATGAAGAATTGTAAACAGAAATATTTGTAATTTGTAAATGTAAGCAGAGAAAAGCTTCTTTCTATATAACATAATCTTGAATAAACATGTTTTATAAATTCCTGTAAATATACAATATTGGCTAAAGTCTACATGTTAATTTACTTAATATTAAATCAGTGAAGCTGCGGGGTGCTTTATCGTTCAGTAATTTAGGCAAACTGCTAAAGACTTGTTTTGTTTTTTATTTCCTCTACTACCGTTAAGCTACAAATCGTTAAAGTAAAAACTTTTTGAACCGTAACGCAAATGTCATTGCTAAATAAATTTATTTCTATAGTTTCTTGTTGAAATAAGATATATGTAAGATATTTTTTACAAGATAGAGCCATTATTATGCATAAATTCGAATATATAACAAATATATTCACTTATTTTTGTGTTTATAGCAGCTATATTTAATATTTGTTCCACCCTGTGATTTGTTTAGTACGAAATACTACAACTCAGTTGCCATCAGCTGATGTTTCATTATTGTTTTGGTGACTCTTTTATTCCAGTCTATTTCAAATTATAATTTCGTGCGAGAGTATTTTTTATTTGTATTTAATGGTAATTAAATGAAGAACAAAATAAATAAAATATTTACCACAGTTATTTCAAGTGTTGTGTGTAGAATTAGTGGTATTAATTATAAAAGTATTTTGTTTTTTTTAATGAAGATGCAAACAGAATAAGTATTTACTTTGGTGATGTCATCATTAAAAAAACGACTACTGCTTTGTTTTTCTCATATTGTTTTTGTTTTTATTGAATATAGATTAAACTTTGCTTGTATTCAATATGTTGAACAGCAATGAAGGAATATTTAAATATTTACTATAAAAAAGAATACATGAAATTTCAATAAAAATAAAATAACATCCGCAGAACAACAGATTGTGAAGAAAAAAAATTAAAGATCTAGTGTTATATATTTGAGTGCGTTCTGTTTCGTTTGTAAAGGAATTTATAATCATTTCAAACAACCTTCAAATAATTTTCAAATTGGAAATACCTCAGCGAGATATTCAAATAAATCAGAACTATGTTGGAATCAGTAGTGGCCTATTATCTCAACAAATATCTCTTCAATTATGTTGAAAATCTGGACAGCAATCAACTGAAAATTAGTGTTTGGGGAGGTAAGTAAATTACGCACATTTTATATACATACATACATCCATACATAGCTAAGTAAACCATATAAGTGCATACGTACTAATGGTTGTATATTCATACATACATATCATTATAAATACCCACCCATCTGCTTAAATAGTCATACACACGCAATAATTAAACTTGAGATGAAAATAATATTTTTTGGATTAAAAAAAATATTCTAAACAAAAACCATCATAAATGAATAGATGACATCACTAACGAAACTGAACATTTTAGGCCACCATACGGGTTCTTTTTGTTCTCAGGTACATATGTACATTGTTCTTTAACCCATTAGCTGTTTATGTCGAATATAATCGTCAGAACCGTAAGAAGAAATTATTTGCAAAATGTCATAATTACTCGTCATATCGACAAAAATATTGCATTCGTATTATTAATCAACCTATCACTTGTAATTGTTTTCTATGAAGAAGTGTAGAATGCGTGCCATTCTGTTACTTTGTTTACTTTTTATTGTATTTTTTTTATTTCTTATCAATTTTTTTATGCTTTTAACAGTGGAGTTAATTTTTTAACAGGGAATAAAAATATGTACATACCTACATACTACATAGTTTTTAAAAATAAGAAATTCTGTTTGTTTTAATTTTCTATAAAGATTAAGTTGGATTTGTTAATATGATTGCTTAATTTTACATTATGAAAGATTTTACACTGTTTTCGTCCCATATTCCCGTTTTCACTAAAAAACAAACATTTAAGGATTAAGAACAATATTTCATTAACAAACTTAATATTTTTATTTACTTGAGTACATACATATGTATATTCTCTACAGATATACGGCAGTTCACAATCTAGGTGAGCCAGGGTCAAGTTTCTGGTAAAATTATTAATTTATGTATAATCTTGAGCAAAGTACCTTAATTAACTCACCTCAAAGATTAACAAGCAACTACATAATAAACTATTTCAAAGAGATTATGTATCTACCTAATGTAAGAAGCCAATAAAAACTGAAAAGAGTCTTAAAACTTTTCACACTAATAAATGCTGCTACTTATAGGAAATACAATTTACATTCATTGTTAGTATTTGTTGAATCGTCTTGTGATAAAAACAAGAGTTTAAAGAAGTCTATGCATCGAATAAATAGGATTTTCCACTCCCACCGTAAAGTAGCGAAGAGTTGAGATGTGATGTAAACTTTAAATAGGTATGATACTAATTAATCGTCAATTATGTCAGTCCCTAAGTTGTATATATCACTCTAGGATCACCTCAAAAAATAGGCGAGTCAGTTCCATTTAATCCTTGCAATTTTGTTGTCTATTTGATAAAGTTTACCGAATATGACGTAGCGGATAAAAATCACCGGAGTAGTTAAGTCTTACAGTCGCATATTTATATCCAATATTTCTTCTAATGCGTATTACTTGCTGTAGAACCAAGACTAGTAAGATAATAATATGAGCGGTGTTAAAATACAACCCTAGCTTATACTTTGTTGTACACCAATGTCAGTGTGAATCTAATGTGTTTGATTAATTCAACTCGGGCTCTCTTATATCTCCTGATACAGGAGACGAAGAAGATTGGATATAACGAATGCCATTCATTACTCCTTTTCTATAGTTTAATTTAATGCATTCCGTTTCCGGCAATGTGAAATTTACTATAGTTTAGGCATTTTATATTTTTAAATTTATTTTGCTTACGGTTACTGTCGAGAGTTGGAACATTTCATATCTTTGTGGTAACAGAGGAATTCCCTTATAATTAATTATTTTTCGCTGCATTTTCTGCGTTCAATTTCTACAAAAAATAGCAGCCACAAACAGAAAATATTAATCATCGTTTTAGTGACTTAAACGATCCGAGTAATTTCTTCTAAAAAATGTTTAAACTATGTTGATCGATTCGATCTAATGCAAAAGGGTTAATGTTTGAGTACTATAAAACTGAATTGTGTATGAATTAAACTAAAAAATTTCCAAATTTCGCTAATATTAAATAATTTACTTTTTTATTTACGATAAATTATTTTTAATATATTGTGTTTTTTGTTTCTGATGTAATCTAGGTGACATTGTACTGAATAACTTGAGAATACGTGGAAATGCCCTTGACGACTTAGATTTACCAATTCAACTTATATATGGTCATTTGGGAAAATTTGTATTGAAAATTCCGTGGAAGTCCATATACAATCAACCAGTTGTTGCTCAAATCGAAGATTTATTTTTGCTAATTTCACCTAAGCAAAGTATTCCTTACAATGAGGAGAAAGAGCAGAAAATGGAACTGGAAAAAAAGCAAAATGCGTTAAAAGCTATTGACGAAGCACACCTGAAAGAACTGGAAAAGGGTAAGTCGTTATTTGAAGGTTACTTGAGTTAATACTAAATACTAGATTTTTTCTTAAAGATGACAATAAAGCAGATCCAACTTATGTTGAGAAGTTAGTAGCTCGAACTATAAATAATATTCAAGTAAAGATTGCCAATGTTCATATAAGATATGAAGATAATTCGAAAGTTGAGAATAATTATGCTTTTGGTATTTCACTTAATAATTTCGAAATATTTACGACTGATTCAAACTGGGAGAAATGCTTTGTCGATGGTGTAATACGTCATGTTTTTAAATTGGCCACCTTAGATAGTTTATCTGTATATATGAATTGCAATGCCGATACGTATGCTATAAGGTCTGGAGAGGAATTAAAGCAGCTTTTCCGAGATAATATAGCAAAGAAAGATAAAACTCCATCGCAATATTCATTTTGTAAGTTATTAAAAGACCGCGGAGACTTATTTTGATAAGTAATATCGTAATATCATATTTATTTATACTTTTCAGTACTCGGCCCTATATCTTCTGTTGCAAAATTATTACTAAATTCAGATCCTAATAAAGATGATCCTCCGTTTACTATACCCAAGACAGATTTAAGCCTGGAAATGGAAAAATTGAACATTGGAATTACAAGCACTCAGTTTCAAATTATTATAGGCTTGTTGGATGATATGAATCAGTTTCAATTGGCTGTACCATATCGTAAATACAGACCATACAATACAAGTGAGTTCTATACAAAATACAAATGAATATTAATTAAAAATAAAAATTGTTTATCGTAGGCTACAAAGGTAATGCCAAGATATGGTGGAAATTCGCAATAGATTCAGTTTTGGAAGAGCAAGTACGTAAAAAAAATAGATCGTGGGATTGGGATCATATGAGACAGCACCGAGCATTATGTAAAGCATATGCGGAGGCTCACAAAGAACGCTCTTCTACTAAAAAACCATCAGCTACTGTCGAAGCCACTTGTTTAATAGCTGAGGAAAAATTAGATTTGTTTAATTTGATTCTGATACGCAAAAGAGTACAGCTTGAGGTTGATCGACTTAGGCAAGGGGAAGAACAAGATCAAAATTGTCGAAAGTCATGGTTTAGCGGATGGTTTGGCGGTGGGAAAAAGAATGGAAGTGACAGTACAGATATAGAAAAAAGCATTCAAGCAGCTATGACACCTGAAGAAAAGCGAAAACTACACAAAGCTATTGGCTACGAAGATAATATGGCCCCTCTGCAACTACCAGAGGAATATGAAGCTGTTCATATGACGTTTACGTTAAAAGCTTTAGAAATTGGATTATATGATGACTCGGACTACTGTAAAAAATATGGAAGAGGTTCAGTTGATTGGCAGTCTTTGCAAACACTAATGCTTGTCAAACTAAATATGACTACATGTACTATCAAACAACGTCCGGCTGCGAGTGCTCTCAAGTAATGTATTACATTTTGCATCATAATAGATAATAACAAGTATTGAATTAAGAGTAAAATTCAAGAAAATTCACGTTCATAGTATATACTATGCAATGAAGCAGAAAAAATTTGTCATAAACATGTATTTTTTGTCTGTGTAGCTAAAGACAGGGCAGTGATTTAAATACGTACATATATAATTTTTGGTTAAGAACTTTCAAGTATTGATTTTCTTAAAATTTTAACAGACGTTACTGTTTTTGTATACTTATTTAACATATTGTTTGCCTCTTCTTAGGGTTTCTGTTGGAATGAAAGAACTGGCTTTGACTGGTCTCGAACAAAATGGAATCGCTACCACTATTATAAAATCGAAAATAAGCGAAAAACATAATCTTTTAGATATAGACTTTGAAAAAAATCCTTTAGACAAACAGTGTGATCAACGCATACAAGTAACTGCGAGACCTTTAGAGGTTGTTTACGATGGTGAAACTGTTTTAAAATTAATGAGTGTTTTTGTACCAAAACAGAAAGTAAATCTTTCTGAATTGGAAGGAGCTGCAACCCTAAAAATATCAGATTTTAAAGAACGTTCCGCAACGGGAATGCAGTACATGATAGAAAGTCATGCCATAGTCGAGCTTGACATTACTTTTATGCCAAATATAATAATTTTACCGCAAGGTGGTAAATACATAAAAGGTCAACAATCTTTGGTTGTCGTCGGTTTGGGCGAACTTAAAATATCATCTGCTCCATATAGAAATAAATCGAAGGATGTAACAACTATGCACCAAGGAGGCAAAGACCAAGATGAAATTTTACAAACTATAATGGAGAAAGCTTATGATCGATACAATGTCTCCATAGAAAACATACAAGTATAATTTTTCTTTTTTTTATAATTTTTCATGCGCTTCAATTTTTATTTTTATGTTTTCTCTGCAGATTATGGTTTCCAGGCCTGGTGAGGATTGGGACTTGTGTATGAAGAAGTTAATTGCATGTGATTTACATTTACTGCGTCCAACATCAGTTCTAATTGATGCTGAAGTGTGTGTTGTAGATGATGATCCGCGTTTACCAAAAACTAAAGTAAATATCCTCCTTCCTTCGATTAAACTAAATTTGTCAGAAGATCGTGTCCTAGAGGCTCTGCGTGTTGCGATGAGTATTCCTCTTCCTAAAAATGAAACGAAGGCGGAGTCAACAAAAACTAATTTGTTAAAAAGTGCTAGTCAATCGACAATCATGCGTTCAATGCCACAATTTCTCAATCAAGATGAACGACGTAAAACTCTAAGTGCTACAGCAGCTACAGCATTAACACCTGAAGTGGTGCAGTACACTAGTCTTGAAATTCATTTCGCTCTAAAGGAGTTTAGTATTGCATTAGTTCGTGCTGCCTCTGATGTGGAATCTCCATTGAGCGATGAATCGGCAGACTTTAATACACCTTCTCAGCACTCAGAAGAATCCGAATTTTTAGATACAAAAAGCTCGATCAGTTATTCAAATCATGAATCTCAAAAATTGTTGGCATTTCAAGTTTTGGAGTTAGAGGTATTCATGGCTCAGAGAACGTTTGAAATGGTGGCAAAAGCAAAGTATGTTAAAATGCAAAAAGAATAACAAATTATAGTCCATTAATTCTTTTTTAATTTTCTTTAGACTTGGAGCTGTTAGTCTCACTTCGTATGAAGTGCATAACAAGAAAGAGGAAGAACTAGTAGTTATTGATACTCCCGGTTTTACAAAGGATGGCATATCACTTTTAAGTATAATATTTACAGCTGTAGATAAATCTACGCCTGATTTTATTACAAAATATAAGTCAGTCGAACAGTTGGCTCAAATTAATTTTGCTACATTAAACGTGATATTACATCAAGAGAATCTGCTTCACATAATGGAAATTACCAACCAACTACAACGAAAAGTAGAAGAATTAACAGTTTCTTCAAAACCGCAAGAACTGATAGTAGAGCATAAAGATCGAATGGCATCAGCAGGTGCCGCCGATGGATTCGTGGATCGTCTTGCGCGCATTGCTGAAGAAACTGAACTAACTTTGGAAACAAAAGTTGCTTTTACTACAACTCATGCATCTGCTATTCAAACAGCACGTAAAAGCCGTAAACCAGTCCAACAAGTTGTTGAAAGTATTAAACTAAAAATTGAAGCAGATTTAGACCAAGTTGGCTTAGAGTTAACGTGTAGAAAACGACCCATCGCATCATTAAAAATTCATCATTTGTATGCTGGTGTAGTTTTAAAATCTTCATATACTGAAATTAAAATAGGTTTGAAAGATATTTTAATCCACGATATGAACTCTCTCAATATACACTCAAATATACTGTCGATCGTCGGCAAGGATGCCTTAAAGTGTGATGTGGTCTTGTATAATTTAGATGAAACTCGCAATTATAATTCCGATGATATGAAAATAAATGTTGACATCGGTTGCATGAAGATAGTATTTGTGAATTGGTTTATTAATTCGGTATTAGGTTTCATGAATAACTTTCAGGCAGCGCAAAAAGCAATTGCTAATGCCAGTGCAATGGCTGCAGATGCTGCTAAACAAAATGCAGTAGCAGTTTATGAAAAAGCAACGCGTATGAAATTAAATGTCAAGGTTATTATGACTTTCATTCGTTCATTATTATTGGTTTATTTAATAATTATTTTTAAATTTAATGTTTTATAGATCAAAGCCCCTATTATCTTGGTTCCCATCGACTCTGCAAGCCTTGAAGCTGTTGCCTTAGATTTGGGTCAACTCACACTCAGCAATGTATTTACAGACATTTCAACACCAGGAAACGATAAAGGTCCTGCTGTTATGGATGAAATTAAATTAATTTTAAAAGACATGAGACTGGCGCGTGTAAATATTCTACAAGAATCACAATATGAAAGCCAAAATCTTTCTACGGACGGCAACGCAGATGTTGTGGATGCAAGATTTGGTTTTAAATCTGAAGTAAACATTTTAGATCCAACTAGTTTTACTCTTATAGTAAAACGTAACTTAACATTTTCCTGGTATAAAAACCTTCCCGAAATTGACATATCAGGTCGACTAAAGTGCATAGATGTCAATCTTTTTATGGATGATTACTCTTTAATCATGTCAATACTAAATCGAAACATGAAAGAAGGTTTAAATGAATTTCCTGCTGTTGTTACAGAATCGCACCCAAAGCCTGGTGATGTACCTAAAACTCCTTTAGATAGTCCGGCAAGAAGAGGAGGAGATCAGGGTGCAGAAAAATTGCGTCCAAAAGTTCCTCACCAAGATAAAATTAGCGAACAATTTAAATTCAATATACAATTGGATGGTGTTGTTTTGAACCTAATGTCAGGTGTCAATGAAGGTCTTGCGCGCTTCGGTTTGTACATAATATCATTGAAAGGCACAAAACTGGTGGATGAAACTTTGACAACAAATATTGTGCTTTGTAACATGCAGTTGGATGATACACGACCACATAATACGAGCGAAATTACGAAATATCTTTGCCGAAAAGATTGGTCCGCATTGGAATTGGAAAAAGATGTGCGAAACTATGAATCCAAGGAAGGGGAAGTGGATGGAAACCTTGTCAAAGACTCACAGTATATGTTGGACGTTACAGCTGTGATCAAACAAAATGATATCGTAGCGAATATAAGAATATCTAGCTTTGATTTAATACTGTGCGTCGATTTCCTGTTAAAATTAACAGAATTTTTCAAAACAGCTGATGTTGCAGAACCTATACCTACCGTAACCAACAAGAGTGTTCCATTAACACAAACTACTTCGCAATATAATGCTCAATTACGAGCTGTCACCAGTATTGCTGGTAAGTTTAATTTCTGATGTGTACGTAATTATTATTAAAAAATATGATTAACGTGATAAAAGAAAAAAACATGATAAAAATTTTCGCTAAGCAATTATTATTATCTAGTTTCAGCTAAGGTTAGTGAAACGAAAGAAGAAGCAGAAGAACAAGTCAATAAAATGAGTTTAACATTGATAATTGATGAACCTGATATAATACTTGTAGAAACTCTAAACGATATGAATGCAAGCTCCATTATATTTAACGTAAGCATTGCATTATTTTTTAATTTTTATTTTCTTTTTTAATTAAAATTAAAAAAAAATGGTTTTAACATTTTAGATGCATGCAAAATTGATGTACAGATCTGTTGGAGAGAAACAACTTATAAATGGTAATATCGATGGGCTAAAAATGTACATGTGTTCTTTCATGCAAGAGAAACGAGAACAGACACGTCATTACATTTTACATCCTTGTGTTATCAACCTCCATGGATCCACGCCAGAGTTAGAAGGAATGAACATAAGTTTGAAGACAAGTGAAATTATAATTAATATATCTCCAGCCACTTTAGAATTGTTCACTAAAGCAATGAAGACAATAAGTACTACTGAAACTAATACAACTAAAATGTTAGAAGCTAAGAATTATAGCGATATTTGGACTTCGAAAAAATTCAAAGAACAAGATTACTGGTTTATGAAAGCAGGTAAATTACTTGAAATGTTTTCATCACAATGAATAGATCCCTAAAATCTATGCGTATATGTAAATTTCAGAAGCAGCAGAAGACGCTTTAATGTCCATGGATAATCAAACTGTTGATAGTCTTGCAAGCGTTAAGACTGAACGGTGTGTAATAGAAATACCGAGTATAATGATAGTTTTAGAAGCTGGCATAGGATATTATACTACTCCATTAATATCAATGGACACTTGCTTAAACGCTATTGCCAACGATTGGAGCAGCAATTTAAGTGTGAATGGATCTTTAACTTTAACTATGAACTATTACAATCAGAGTTTAGCCGTATGGGAACCAGTTATAGAAGAAAATGAGCATACTGCCAAGGATGGAGATCGCATCTTTGCCCCATGGGAATTGAATTTCAGTCTTGGAATTGAGAAAACTCTTTCAGAATTTGAGGAAAATAAAGTTGATCAAACTACCACCATTAAAATACATTCTGAAGAAAATTTAGAAATGACAGTCAGCAAAACATTTTTAGATTTAATTGGAACGCTGGGTGAAGCTTTCGGGCAGGCTATGGATCCAAATGGTCTTGTAAAACCTGATGTTATTGCTCCTTATGTGATTGAAAATGATACGGGCTTTGATATTACGTTAAATTTTACTGCTGGTATTTTTACTTTACATGAATGTCATGTACCAAACGCAAACGGTTCAAGTTCCTTAAACGGTGCAATCATTTTTAAACATGACATACCTTGCAGTGTTACAATCGAATCTATTAAAAATTGTACATTATCTCCAGGCTGTAAAGCTTATTTACAAACCAAAAACTTAGCAACTATTGAAAGACCAGATGAAGAAGAATACAATATATATGTTTCGGTATGTTGTGAGATCCAGTCATTATTTATTGGGTTTACTAAGTTCTATTTGAATTTGATGGCAATTACAGATTGGACATATTCAAAAGCAGTTAGTACTTCCTGTTTCAAAATCGGACAAACGTTACTTTTCGCTATTTCGTGATATAAATCAGGATCCATGGGGTATTGTATCGGAAGTTAATTCCGAGTATGGCACTACCACCATTAATATTCATAGTGTTGTTAATGTACGTTGGAATGCTCATTTCAATTTATTGCTCATCACATTTTAATGCCCCAAACTTATTTTCAGATTCAAAATCATTTTACCACTCCCATCAAAATTTTTCGCATGAAGGCCAAAACTAAACAAATGATTTTGGTTGGTATTGCTGAACCAGGCAAGATTTATCATGTACCACTTCATGCAATATACTCCGAAGGAAAATATTTACATTTTGGAATTGAGGTAGGTTCTGAAGAAAAATAACTATTTGTTGCAGCAATATGTATTATTATTTTTTTATATTATTAATAGGATTACCATACATCAGTTCAGGGCATAAAGTGGGATGACTGTCCCACCGATATGAATTATATGCGTCATATTCAGTGTGATCCCATAGAGACTTTTGAGCCTTTCTTTATTAATGTTAGTCGTGAAAAGACTGAAGTATATCATGAACATTCTAACAAATACAAACTATTGAGTGCCTACTATACACTGCATTTAAGACCACCGGTATATCTGCGTAATGCTTTACCAATTAATATAACAGTTTCGGTAGCCGGTTGTTCCGTGCGTGAAACGGTCTCGACTATGGCAGTGCAAACTGAGGAATCTTTTACATCAACATCGGAAACCGATACAGACAATAAAAAACAAATACACCAAAGCAACCATTCGTTTGTCAAGGAAGACTTATTAGATTATGGCGAAAAGGATATTGAAGCTGGAAGTGTTTTACATCTGCCAACAGTAAAATTAGCAGGACGTAGCAAAGACACGAAAAGCTATTTAGTTGTGAGAGTAAGTTAAAAAAATATCTTTAAATTTTCCATCAAATATTTACTATATCTTGCCTAATTCTTTTTTCTTTTTTTGTTTTAATATTTTTGAAACTAATTTATACTTTACATTACGTAATTCCAGATGATTCAATATTTAGAACGTGATTGGTCGTGCATGACAGAAGTTTGCGAAAACCACCCGGATATCACTAATTGGAAATTTAATTCATATGATTCAGATGTAAAACTTAGCATGGACTTGTGTGTAAGGTAAGAATTATTAGTATTTGTAGAAAAAAAAAATATGTGTACGTGTGTCTTAAATTTTATTCATTACTTCAGATTTGAAGATCGCAAGGGAAGTCTACTAATTACATTGTTTTCACCATTTTGGTTAATAAACAAAACTGGTCAAATGTTAAGCTATAAAACTGATAGTGAAAATGTAGAAGTTTTATATCATCCACCAGAATATAAAGGACCAATTCTATTCTCCTTGCGTGATAAATATTTGTTTGATAAAAAGAGCTGTTCCATAAGAGTTGATAATGGTGAATGGAGTAATAAAATACCTTTAGATGTTGCCGGTTCTATGGGATCTGTTGGCTGCAAAGCGAATGAGAAAATATATCAGGTATGTATATTTTTGGTTTTTACATTTTGAAATCATATTAAGATTTAAATGAAAATATTTATTTGTTCTTTTTGTTCAATCACAAAGATTGGTGTTCATAATCATCTGACGCAAAATTCACTGACAAAGCAAATCACATTTATTCCTTTCTATACAATAACAAATAAGTGTAGTTATGTTATACATGTACAGGAAAATTCGCGACCTGGTGATCCTTGGACAAAGGTTTGTTTTCATTTGTAAACATATATTTTATGCTTTCACATATAAACCAATTACAGTTATTGCCTAATGGTTGCTTCCCATTATGGCCCACAAATGATTCTGATCACATGATGGTGGCTAAAGTCGATGGGCAACGTACTGTACCATTTAAATACTCTGAACCGATTTGCAATTTATTACAATTAAATAATAACAAGGTAAGTAGATATTTACTTGATAGCATTCCAGCAAGATTATTTTTATTATTTTCCTTTCTTCATTTTTAAAGAATGGCGGTATTAATGTAGATGTACAGACTACAGAAGGTGGTATTTATATAACATTTACGGAATACAATCCTGGAGATGCCCCCGGTCTTCTAATAAATCACACTCAAACGCCTGTCTTTTATGTAGAAAAAGGAGTTGACAATAAAATGGTTTTACAACCCCAGCAGAAAGTCCTTTATACTTGGTCTAATCCAGCTGGCGAAAGAATCTTAGTCTTTTGCGAGAATGCGTTGGAAAGTGATTTGCGAAGAGATGGCATTGGCACTATTAAGTAAATCCGAATGATATAAACATTTTAAGTTCAATTTCTAATGGACTATTTTAAAATTCTTTCAGTTTGGATCGTAATTCAAAGGCCTATTGGGTATCATTTTTGGATGGGCTACAAAGAGTTTTACTATTTACCGAATGTGAAGAAATTGTTAATATATCTGAAACCTCAACTGCCTTGCAGAGTATAACGCAGTCGATTGAAGTAAAAATTCATGGTATTGGATTATCGTTGATTAATAATGAAACTGGTGTTGATATATTGTACTTGGGCATAACCAGTTCCGGTAAGTGTTTCAATTTAATTATAGTTTATTTGCATTTTCATATAAAAGTGTGTTTTACATATACATACATATATTTTGTGAATGTTCGAAATATAATAGAATGTAAACGGAATCAATTTCGAATTTTTTCATTTTAGGGGTTATTTGGGAATACAGAAAAGAATCTAAGAAACGTTTCAAACAATTAAGTTTACATGACACCACTCTAATGGAATCCCTCTATCAGGAATATTTAATAGACAAGGGTATTCGTGGAGACACTGATAAGTGTTATATGTTGGAAGGAAAACATCAGGTACTAATTGTTGATATTTCACCAAATAACAATTAATGTATTCTATTCTAAATGAAATATTTTTTTAAAGATTAATTTTGATACCTTGAAGATGGTTAAAAATAATTCTACACGTGATATTCAACGATATTTCCAACCAGGCGTATGGGTGGCATTAAATTCATCTCCTTTTCAATCGCAAATGCATGCAAAAATTAATCGCATCCAGTTGGATAATCAGCTTACAGACTGCATATTTCCTGTTGTATTGGCTCCTATACCTCCTCCGAAAACCCTTGCTAAAACAATTCATTTTAAACCGATTATTGAAATTAGCATTGTGGAGAGAGTCGTGCCACATTCCAACGTAAAACAATATAAATATGCCAAAATGCTAATGCAAGAGTTTCACTTCAAAGTTGATCTTGTGTTCCTTATGGCAATTGCGGAACTTTTTACGAATACCGTAGATGACGAACGCGAAGCGAAGCTATTCAAAGATGACGTAAATTCGATAGAACGACCTTTGTCCGATTTGATACAAATTCAGTCTCAACAACAACAAAAGAATTTCTATGACAATTTACATCTTGGTCCAATGAAAGTACACCTTAGTTTCTCTATGGCTGGTGTGGATACATCAGTTCTTCCCGGAATCCTATCAAAGTTGGTTCAGGGCGTTGGCGTCACACTGACCGATGTAAATGATGTTGTGATTCGTCTGGCATTCTTTGAAAGAGAGTACCGCTTCTTTACCCAAAACCAATTGGTGTCTGAAATAACTTCTCACTACACAGGACAAGCGTTAAAGCAAATTTATGTTCTAGTCTTGGGATTAGATGTTTTAGGTAATCCGTATGGTTTAGTAGTTGGTATCAAAAAAGGCGTTGAAGATTTATTCTATGAACCATTCCAAGTACGTTGAAACAAATGCAAAAGTGTTATGGTCACTACAATTATTTTTTGTCTATAGGGAGCTATACAGGGACCTGGTGAGTTTGCCGAGGGTTTAGTCTTGGGTGTGAAATCTTTAGTTGGTCACACTGTTGGCGGAGCTGCCGGTGCTGTCTCAAAGTAAGTTCGTTTTATTTTAAAAAAAAGTTTAAAGATTGTGGATAACTTTAGAAAAAAAAATATTAAATTGGAATGCTAAACCAGCTAATTCTGTTCATTTCTTTTTTTTACAAAAGGATAACCGGAGCAATGGGTAAAGGCTTAGCCGTTCTTACATTTGACGAAGAGTATCAGAAAAAACGTCGACAAAATTTGAATGCTAAACCAAAATCGTTCCAGGAAGGCATGGCGCGTAGTGGCAAAGGCCTAGTAATGGTAAATTCAAGCAATTTCTGTGCAAACTTTCCCAAATTCAAAACATTTTCTCTACACTTAATAGGGATTTGTCGATGGCGTAACAGGCTGTGTAACAAAACCCATTTCTGGGGCCAAAGAAGAAGGTGTAGAAGGCTTTTTCAAAGGACTTGGCAAAGGAACTATAGGCTTAGTAACGAGACCTACTGCAGGTATTGTGGACTTTGCCCATGGTACCTTTGATTCGGTCAAAAGAGCCACTGAGTTGCAAGATGAAACCAGAAGGTTAAGACCTCCACGCTATATTCATGAAGATAAAATATTAAGGGCTTATTGCCTGGATGAAGCCAAAGGCAACCAACTGTTAAAGTAAGTTTATTTTGCAGATCGTAAATCTCTTGTATTAACAAATTGTGTTAACATTCTTTCCAATAGGGAAATTGACAAAGGAAAATATGCAAATACGGATAACTTTGTTCATTGCGAAGAGATTGTAAGCAAACATGAGTATGTGGTTGTTTCAAACTATCGCATAATCTATGTTTCACGTAATGATATGTTTGGTTCCTGGAGTGTAAGATAATATTTGACACGAATGAAAATATATAAACTCACATATATTCGATAATTTTAGGTACAATGGACTTATTTATGGTCAGAAATTGAACGTGTCAGCAGTACAGATCGTGGCATAGAAATATTATTGAAAAAAGAAAGTAAAAAAGTCTTGGGTTTGTTTAACTCCAGTGAACAGCAGCACAAACTGATTATGATGCCTCTGAGAAAACGCCGCGAGAAATTACTTGAAGCGATACAAGCTTATCGATCGATGCCATAAATTTATCGGCAAATACGCACAACGCCTTTAATTGTTACATGTGACTTTTAAAAGTTATTGGCTTGATTTATTGTTTTTTCTTTCTTTTTTTCTCGTTTAAAGTCTAGGTTCTCTTTAAACTTGAAAATTTCAAACGAACCAAAAGTATTTGTTAAGATTTTTTTTTATATTTTTATCAGAATGTATCAGAATGGCACATGAATTTGAATTTGCATACGAACTCAACAGAAAACAAGCTTAAAAACCTTAATTCCAAATCAATACAATGAACTTATAGAAATATTGATTGGATAGAAAAATAATATTTTTGCTTAATTTACATACGAACACATTTTACACGTGAATGTAAACGATTTAAATAATAAATTTTATGCATTAAAACTGAAATGAATTTAAAATTTTTTCAATTTTTTTTAGTAGTATAGAAAGAGCTTAAATGAGATACTCTAATAATCCCTGTAAGTGAACTCTTCTATCAATTATCTTTAAAGAAAAATGTTTTAAAAATGAATCACATTTTTTTGAATTATTTTTGGTTGTTGTAACTAAAACTGATATACTATTTATAGTCGATGTCAAGAAGGCTGATAACCAAAGGTCAGATTAATCGCCCTGCTCAGATAGTAAAACTCGTTTAATTAAACTGAAGCAAAACAAAGAAAGTAATGAGTAATAATAGTTAGTAAAATTTTGGTTGAAATTCAAAACTAGATTTAGTATATACATACATATATCAGTCATCCAGAGTCGGTATCACCCAATTGGTTTTTATTATTGGATTATTATTGAATCAAAAATTCTCAAATTCGAACCATTTGGCTTCTTAAAAAAAGTAATTAAACATTTTATTTGTATGATTTTTATTAACACTTTATTCAATATTGTATGATGTAAATGAAATATTAATGAAGCTAACTTTTTTTCTTTAAATTGGAGGGAGGAGAAGTCGATACGGTCATGATGGGTTCATAGTTATTATAATCACTGTCGGAAAATGGACTCATAGAAGCCATTGCATCGGCGCCAAACATTGAAGCAAAATGTCCACTAGACTCCAATTGATTGATGATCATATTTACTTTACTTGTACCATTCTTTGAAGGGCTTAGCTTTAATATTGGTGATGTAGCATTAACGTCGCTCAGTTCGTAGCCATCACCAATATCGGACGAAGTATTGAGAAGGTTTTCTTTTTCGCTTTGTTTGCATTTTGATGGAGAATTAGATGGTGATGATGCATTAGATCTTGAAGAGGAATTCGATTTATTTAAACGATTTAGGAACCAATTTTTACTACTGAATGAAGATTTTTCATTGGACGATTTTTGCGGGCTGGTGGGAGGTGTTGATTTCGTCTGTTTTTTCGATTCGCTTATAGGCGAAGATGGTAAACTACACGCATTATTCAGTAAAGCGTCTGCATTACTTTTTAATAACGACTGAGCTGATTTTTTTAATGGCGATTTTGGATTAGGGCCACCACTTGATAATTGACTAGACAGTTTGCTATGAACATCTTTAACTTTAGCTTGAAAATCAAGATTTTCCTCTATTTTATTATTTAAATCTTGTGCGGTGGAGATCATATGATTTTCATCAGTTTGTTTATGTTCAGATGAATCCTTACCAGTTCCTTTTAGATGATTTAAGGGTTGAGCTGGACACTTTGGCACATCATATTCGTATTTATTGTCCATTAATGAATGACTGTGCAATTTATTTGGCAATTTCGGTGGCTGTTCTAAACTTGGTTGTTGAATTGGCGCTGGTTCCTCATAAATACCATCATTTGATGTGTTACTGGACGACAGCTGAGTGTTTCTTTGAAAAGAACTCAAAAACGTAGTTTTCTTCATAACTGGCGGTGTAGGGAGTTTACGTACTGATGTTTTCTTTGTTTCTAAACTATAAATATCACTTCTAATTGCTGTTTCTATTGCATGAATCCATTCTTTGGCATCAATCTCATTTGTAGATTGGAAAATAAATTTCTTATTTTGATCACAAGTTGATATTTGAAAACACACATCGCGACGTTTTCCTTCCCCATAATGTTCTACTTCAATACCAGGCATTTTTAAGTACAAACTTATGGTGGGTTTACTCGACGTTGGACCATCAACATAACAAAGCAGCCAATCGTTTAGAATACCGCAATAGCACTTCTTGCTCTGATCAAAAAATAGCCTTTTTTCCAATCTCTGCAAAGGTCCATATTTCGTTGGATTATGTATTGATAAGTGGCCAGCTGGCAAATCCATGTACGGACAGTCTAGATGAGGCAACGAACAGTATGTATTTGATGTTATTGTTCGCAATTTTTCACAAACAACAGTCTCATCTTCTTCACTATCAGATCCTCCTTGTAATTTTATTTGACAAACATCGTATATTTGTAAATCATCTGCAAGGTTATCAATTTTGGCACTTTGTTGTTTAAACTCTCCGCCTATAACTTGATCTGCCGGTTCAGCTTCATCGTCTGTTGTTGCCGTATTCTCGTGTCTTTCATATAAAAAACTTTTATTTTGTTTTACAAAAAACGTTGAACATCGAAAGCTTTTATCACTATCGCCCGAACAGGTTATGTTATTGGTTTTTAATTTGGATTCTACAATAAAGGATAAAATGAAATAAATGTTACAAATGACATTGATATAAATATTATATATACGAGCATATGCGTATACAACATATGTACATATTTGGCTAAAATGTATATTATACTGCAAACTAGTACTGATTAAAAAAATTTATAAAAACTGTATTAAGGTTTAAAAGGGACTGAAAAGATCAAATTTCTATTTTACAAAATAAATATATTCGTCTGATATCGGAAAATAAACGCATGTGACTTAATTATATGGTATTGCGATACACAATTATTCACAAGTAATTAGCACTTAATGAGTGATTTTAATTGCAATAATTTCTTACCATCGCCAATTTTAATAGAATTATGCTTTAAATCAGCCGTCATGTCCAAATATGAAACCTCTTCTGTCTGTTGTTGATTCTTTTGAGTGGTAATCTGTTCTCTAAACTTGCCACCAGTAGATGAATTTGCAGGATCGTCTAGAGTCTTTATATTTAGCCTGTTAATAAGACATTCGCAGCGATTCAACAGCTTTTCCGTCGTTTCAGCAGCAGTCATAAAGAATATATTTGAAGTGTTCTCATATTCTGATGTTGCTAAAGAAGCTTTGAAATAATCGCGTACATCTGAAAAAGAAAAAAATGATTAATTTAATGAATATTTGAGAATTTATTATTTATTTAGTATGAGTTAAAGTTTCTACGATTTCAATATATGCATATACATGGGAATCGAATCGATTTCAGACAAATGTTCTCTGCAAGGCAAAGGAGAACTATAAAAAAATGTCATATTCTCAGTAACGAGAACAATACATTGTAGAACCGACAGAAATACAATTCGAATTGTAACAGTGCTCCAATGATTCAATACAATAGGGTAGCTTACAGCTATTGAAGAACGCAATCGCCCTCTTTCGTACACAATTCGACATTGACTTGAAGGTAATGGCTGATGCATGAGAGTTGTAATCTAATTTTGCTCGAATATTAGTAGTCAGAGGAGATCAGAGAGAGTAAAATATGTCTTGCAGCGTAAGAAATTGATGCATTCGACTTTGAGTGAATGAATCCTTCAATTTACAGGCAAAAATATCCTTCATTAATCATCTCACTATATTTTGTTTTATTGATTGTAACGTTCCGGTTATCATCGACTCACAAACCGTACCAAAAAGTGCATCTGTCAATAAATCCTTGGATAAGCGACCCACCATTCAGACAAAAGTGAGGCCATCTTTGAAGATGATTTATCTTTAGAAACACATTTCACACATGACTTCTTTTTTTACTTTTTAGTTTATTCATGGAAAAATGTCACGATATGTTATGAATTTTTTTAAATACCGAAAAAGCTTACACTGTATTTGTAAGATTTTCATCGAAATTGAATCCGATGAGAGTCTACAACTGCTTAGCGGAACAAATTGTTATTTGAAAAAGATTTTTTTTGTCAGAATGTGAAAGTATGTATAACTTACCACATAAAAATTGCGTGATTTCACCCTCTTTAGTTGACTCAATGATATCCAAATTCATTGCGATTATTTTTAAGATCTTATAGAATTTCTAATTTACCACACAATTTTAATTGCATACACTATGTATGTTTCAATATTCACAATTAACGTTCAGTTGTTAAATAAATGATTTAAAGTTAAGATTTTTATATCAAGTAAACAAATATTTATAAATATTGCTTATATCCATATACTATATAGAGTATGTCTGTTTATGCACATAAAAATATTTTCACACATCTATTTAAAATTTTTATGTAAATATTATTTTCAATTTAAATTTTTTTTAGATATACTTAATTAGTTCACAATTCATTTATATTGTATGTATGTACATACATATGTATGTAGAGTATTACTTTAATTATTGACAACGACAGAGCTTATGAACTGTGTGTTAGAATCTGATTCATTTTATTATCTATTCTTTAAAACGGTCTCCTGCAATGATCGTCGTGTCTTTTCATTTTCCCTTTACTTGTGCGCGTGTATGTATGTATGTATGTTATGGACAAACAGCACAAATGAAAGCGTCAATTTTATTGACTTAAATTAAGTCGAAGTCAAATGTCAAATATGTACATATGAGTGTGTGTGCGAATGTACATAGATTTATAATGAAGTAAGCCTTTAAATCGTTCTTAAGTGCACAGACTTTTACTTTACAAAACTTGCGGTTGAATATGCATAAGTATGGTATATTTGATGTATTATTTCGGTCATATAAGCTTGTATATTCTTATGTACATATAAGTATTTTAATTATAAAAAGGGCGTAACCAACAAAACCCCAAATTGACACAACACTGCCATTGGGAATTATTACAAGTCCTAATAAACCTACAATATTTTACGGAAATTATAAATTTTTTCTTTTATTTGTTAGATTGGATATTCATTTAAAGAGAAACACAATTAAAAACCAAAGCATTAAGTGTGTACGAATAAACCGGCACTGAGGAATATACTAAACATAAAGAATAAATACATATTTTTTAAACACTATCCAATAAGTAGACTGATCTGCAACATTTTTTATGCGAAGCATATAATATGTATGTGGATAAAGTGTTATATTAGAATTCGCAATGGCAAGTGTTTTCCTTCTAGGCTTAAAGCCTTAGAAAAATACATACATATAAGGTTTTATACAATATATCGCATGTACGTATGTACATATGTATGTATAATTTTTCTTTATATACGTTAATGTACTAAACTTCCTGTATGATGAAAAGATTATGTTTTTTGCAGTTCCAATATGTCTCTGTCGTATACAATAAAGAAAATTACAATAAAAGAATATTTTTATAGCATTAATGCAGAAAGGCACAAATAATAAGTTTCGATTCGTCACTGTTACATTATAAACTGAGTCTTATTTTGTTTGCACTTTTTTTTGTTTTTGATATTAGTTTTGTTATTGTTTAATGAATTGTAATGTTATTTAATATTTTTAATACATCGAAATACAATATAAAGTTAGAATTTTAATTTACACTTCAAACGAATGAAATAATTCGCGCAAGCGTATGATTCATAGTATAATTCGTTCATTATTTTATGCTTCGTGAGATTGTTTCTTTTGTTTTTTTTTTCTTTTCTATTTTGTATCCACCATACGGTTTGGCTTGTCCATTAAAGACAAAACTTGCGATGAGACTGACAAGACAATTCGAGAAAATCAACAACTCAAACGAAACACATACATATTTAAATAGGTGCATCAATAAAAATCTATGAGCTTCAGTGTGAGTATTTAACGTGTATTTATATTCATGCCTGCATACGTATGTATTTGTATACATGGGGCATACTAAAAGAACTGAAAGTATCTTTGTATTCAACGGCCCATGCAGAGAAGAACGCATGAGAGTGAGTATCTTGCCACAAAGTATTAGTATGACTCCAATATAAGTTCTTTTTTTTATATTTTAGAAACCCCCTGTGATATTGTTCGAAAGTTTTTTTTTTACAAATTGTCGACAGATGGCTCTAAAATATATTTATTTATTAAAATATATCTTATAAATAAATTTACAAAATATACAAAGGCGCCGGGTACTAGACCATAAAATATATATCTTTGGTTATATTAATTGGATCACGTAACACCATGAGTTAAGTTAAATTTCACTTTGTTGCAAGACATTTAAAACGAACTTATTCTATGAAAAGTTCTCTATTTTTAAATATGTTCGAAAATTCGTTACATTCCCGTCATATTTTACTTTTCTATGAGAGAAGTGGTAAGAATAATAAATAATTTGTTTAAACTTTACCGAGACGTTAGTGTAACTAGGATTAAAGCAACATACATATATCTTACCCTTGTGTATTTAGAGGACGATCAATAGGAGTTGGAAATGTTGGTGGTCACCTCCTCCTTAATTGTACATTTGTTCGGGAGCTATAGACTCCTGGTCTACGCGCAACACAAGATGAGCACCGTTTGGAAGAGTTCAGTCCCTTATTATGGACGCTGGGTATACGGTCCGATGGGAACTTGCTGCCCCATGCTTTTACATCAACTGATGTTTTAGGAGCGTTGGAATATCTTTTTTCCGAACAAGATCCAGTTTTGCACCGTCCCATTACGGGGGTATCTTTTTTATAAGCTCCTCAAGGATACTTGCACAGGATTGTGATACTATCTTTATTGCCAGGAAACCTTTACTATAGTTACAGTCCGAAAAGAAGAATTCGCCCAGCCTTATCCCCACGCCGCTTCCGTTAGAAGACTGGTATTTTCCACGCGATTGTTAAATAAAAAATTGTTAACTAATTGAAATTGCGAAATTTATAATATGAAGAAAACTACGATAATTTTTCGAGGCAAGAGAAAATTCGAAGAAAACTTGAAGTTATTATTGCTTTAATAATTCTCATTATAGAGTTATATATTTATAATTATCTAGTCGTACAACTGTAGCCATTTTAAAAAAGAATCTAACTTATTTGTTTTTGATTTCACCTGTTGTGGATTCTTCTTAAGTAAGGCTGCTAATTGTAGAAGGTTGTTTTGACTTTGAGTCTTTGAAATAACTTTAGTAGCTGTAATATTCTTCTTTTTATTTTTCTTCCCTGCAGACTGAACTTTTGTCTCCTTACAGCTCGTTGTCTTTTGTTGAGAAGTATCGTTTTTTGGTTTCTGTGACACCAAGTTCTGCCCAACGGTATTCTTCTGTGATTTTTCATCATTATTATTTTTTGAATTGAAACTGTTTTCCGAATCTGTCTTAACAAATTGCTGCTTATTGTTTACACTTTTGTTCTTTGGAATTTCCATTTCTATTATAGATTTACGTCTACAATTCTCACATGTAATTTCCAGATGATTTGATAAACACTTCTTAAGCCACTTTGCACGTTTTCTTTGGCTCTTATTTAAAGGAGTGCCATTATCAGTAATATTATCTTTTTCTAACTTTTCTATTAATTTTTTTGCTCTAACATTATTAAGTTTACGTTTGGGTATGGATTTTGTTCTGAATTTGCCTTCATACCAGAAACAGCCACAGTGAGAACACAATTGAGAAGCGGCAAGTTTTTCCTTTGGAAGTAATAAACTATTTCTCGACAAACTTCTGCAAGTGTTTCTGAAAGGAAAATGTTTGTTAGGATAAGAAAACAGTCAATATTTATTTATTATGCTTACATGTAATAAGATTTTAAGATCTTATGCGTTTGTTGATCACTTTTTAATGCCAATGCACAATTCCATAGCAATGAAATTTTATTCTCAATTGACATTTTATTATAGAATTAAAACAGATCTTTATTCATTTACTTTTACTATAAAAAAAATATGCAAAAATATGGAGGCAAAGAGCCAGTGTTAACAATTTTATGCGTTTTCATTAGAATTTGCGTTTATTAAAATTGACCAAATAGGAGTTAAGAATATGCTAGTATTGTATGCAAAATGGCATGTAGCCTAGTATGAGTAAAAAAATCGAAATTAGAATATTGATCGTGAAACTGCAAAGCTAGGAAAAAACTGCGAGTGTTTTAAAAATCGAAAGACAAAAATTTATTGTGAAACCTCTAAATAATTAAGCGCCTAAAAGAAATTACAACTCTATTAAATTGCAACTGTGTGGAGTAGGTAAACAAAGAAATTAAAACCCAAGCGCCATCTGATGCTATTTTTGCTTTGTGTTTTAAAATTTTCTTCAACCGCAATAATAAGTCAGTCGCCGCGCCGCTTATCCTGTTGTTTGGAATAATCGTATTGTGTTGGGCATTTGTAAAGATTCTTTAATAATAAATAAGTTTACATACCTAATTGTTTCAAATATATCTGTTTATGTATTTTATTGTTTTATAAAGTTATTATAAAATAATATGGATCCTTTTACACAGGTAAATCTTTATTACCGAGAATTAATTTTTATTTATCTAGTATTGTGCTTAATTTTAGCGTATGCTAGAAAAGGCTGAAGAACGCAGCCGAGCACTTGGTGTAAGTAATGCCTCTGCAAGTAAATTTCCTTTACGCAATGATGACGGTTCTGCGAATGCTGGGGCATTAAGTGGCTCTTGCGAAAAAGCAATGGCGATTTCATCACAACAAAAGACACGGAAACAACAGCTGCCAACTGCATCGGGTAGAGAAAACATTAATAAATTGCAAGTGATAGAAAAGCATAACAAAGAAACAGAGAGCTCTCAGACGCCGCAGAAGGTTTTAAGGCAATTTTCTGCAGTTGATAAGGAAAATATGGATTTGGGAATAGAAATTAGTATCTTAACTGATAAAAATGTGGAGGTAATATATGAAAATATATAATAGGACTTATTGACAATGATTTATTTTTAAGTGTACAAATTCTTATTTAAACAACATTTTATTAATTAGGTACAAGTTCAGGTTGAAGAGGAAAACGATGTTGCAACAGACAAAGAAAATGAAACAAAGGGGATTAAACACACGCAGCAATTTGATCGACCAATAGCAAAAATTCGAGACACTTCAAGAAATCAATTACAACGTTTGGGAGCTCTATATTCGGATAAAGCTGACTTGTCTTCACCCATTCATCGGACAGAAGGTCATTTTCATGCAGAAGAAATAGAAACTAATCAAGAAATACATCAGCGCATGCCAAAACAACGTTTAGGCAAACTCGCTGCTCTAGCAAATACTATAAATCAATGGGAAGATGACACTTCACATCGCGTAATAGAAGCCTGTTCCAAAACAGAGAAGCTAAGCAGTAGTCAGAAACCAGAAGATAATAAAGCAAAGCCATCTGAAAGTAATTTGTCCCAAGAGGTAAAGGGAATGTCTTCAAAATCGAATGCTCAAATTCGAAAACAAAATCCAGCAGATAAAGCCACATCCTCTGAAAGAAATCTGTCTAAAGAAACCAAACTCGAAAACAAATCCAAGACAAATAAAGACGAGATAAAACAATTGAAATGGGACCCAAAGGTTTTAAATTCTTTGGAAGCTCAAGGTTTTCAAAGAAGGGAATCTTCAACAGTGAAGGTATCGTATGAATTTGCAGAGAAAAATAATGGCACGGAAGCCATTTCACATACAGATAAAGAAAAAAGGGAAAAAGTTGAAAAGCCAGTAATTGGAAAATTAAACACGTCAAAATTCACACCAGCGGTTTCAAACATGGCAACTGAATCCAAAACAGTTCAAATAGAGAAGAACAATCCAATTGTTAAAACTGGCTTAGTGTCGGGACGTGCTGCTATTTTTGAAACACAGGCGAACAGTAAGCAGCAGAACCAACATCAAAAATTAGAAAAGGATCCCACGGAACTGTCTTTAAAGGAAAGAATGAAATTATTTGAAAGAAATAAAGGTGAAGCCTTAGTCCCCAAAGCAGCATTCGGTATGGCACCTCCAATATATAAAATTATTCATGATTCAAACACTAGAAAGGAGGATAAAGCAAAAGGTAAAGTATAAAATAATAGAAATACTCTTTATGCTGCATTATTATATATAATACAACGTACATTATTATTTAGCTATCTCTGAAAATTCAAGATCCAATATAACGAATGCCCACAATCCTACTACAACTACTCCCATAGCTAGGACAGTAATGGAAAGCAAAGTACGTGACAAAGTTAATGCTTTAATCAATGCTGCATGTGAAAACCATATTAAGGAGGACATAAAAAAACAACGTGAAGAGGATCTTCAGTTACTTGCAAATCGTTATAATAAGCAAAAAGGTATTTTTGCTGATCAGAAAAAGCAAACAGTTTTACAAAGTCAAGTTCCGCCACCGCCACCACCTCCACCACAAGCGTCAGTTAGTACGGCAACTATATCGTCAAAAAGAAGATCGCGTAAGAGAAAAAAGCGCTTCTAATAAGATATTATATTTAAAGCTATAATTTACATTTCAGCAGGCGACTCATTTGAAGACGACAATAAACGTCCACGTAAAATAACACAACAGCGTTTGTATCCAACACTATCAGATTTTGAATCTAACGATTCATGTAAATCAGAAAGCGACAACTGTTGTACTCCAGCTACTGTATCCGCTATGAGTTCAAGCGATGAAATAAAGACCGCCACACAGCCTTTGAATGCCAATAGTAATCAACATGACTTCAATCTAGAATTGGATGAGGACAATGAAGACAGGTGCGCTGATAGTATATATTCTTGTCTTCTATTTCTGTTTTGTTTAGACTAAAATAATAGGCCTTAAATTATTATCCTTCATTTTTAATAAACTCTGTGTCTTTTATAATGAAAACTTAATTAATTCTCTTGATTGTGTTCTTTCTTTTTCAAAAATATTGTAGTTATATGGAATCTGATGAAGAAGAAAGCAGCAGCGTTGATGGTTACAATAGCAATCTCAATCAACAAAAGAATGATAAACAAAGAGTGAGCAAAGGAAAGGTAAGTTCTTATGGTATTTGAATTTTAAGCTAATCTATGCTTTATTGATTTGAATTAAATAATATTTATAGGAAAGCACTTATGTCCACGATAGTGTCAATACATCAAACAATTCTTCAGACGTATCTATGGGTGTTGATGATTACTTGGACGAAGCCTTAGAAGAAAATGTCCATGACGGAGATGATGATTGCTCACAGGACGATTCAAATGCTAGTCGACTATCCAGAGATGTGAGTAAAATAGTTTTTAAATTATTGATACACAAATAATCCTTTTTATTTCCGATCTCACTAATTAGAGCGATGGAACTACTGCGTCAAAAAGTTTCAGTTTTCACAAGGCAAATGCATATTCCGGTTGTAAGCCAATTGTCGAAGAACAACTCGAAATTCGTAGTCGAACTTTTACAAGGAAAAGTAACGTAAAGCCAGACATGAGCCCAAGAAATGCCATGCCACCTGTAAAATCAGAAATCAGTGTTAATAAAGAAGACGAAAACGTTGTGACTCTGGTACATACGGTCAGTTTTTACCGCAAACAACAAAGTTCGAATGTAAGTTGTTTTGATTAATTGCGTTCTATTGTTCTTAACGATTATTTCTTTATGTAAAGAGTGCCAACTCTACGCCCATACGTAAAATATATCGCGAAGAACAAGTTTTGCGATCTGCAATGGACAATCAGGATACGCCGAAAGTTTCAAACTCATCCGTTCGATTTCAATCAAATTCAGAATATACCGACGACGAGGATACACAATCTGATAATGAAGAAAGTGATATTAATTTGGTTCACAATAAAATTAAGAAACTCCTCGATGAAGTATGTAAACAGCAACAAGTTATTGCCCAAACCAGCCAGGCCTTAAACTTGTGTGCTGCCACAGTTGAATTTTCCGGATCTACGGAATCTGTAGAGGGTGAAAGACATCTTTTAGTTGCAAGTGAGTAATTATTTTGAATTTGTTAAGAAAGCATATTTATTATGCCCGTCTTATTTGTATTTATTTAGCTAATCGCAGGCAAGCTTGCCTAGACGAAGTTCAGCGTCTTCGTGTGGAAAAAACTTTACGTCCAGTAGGAGCTCCTCGTGAAAGAGGTCGCTTGACCGTTAAAGAAATTACGATTCCCTTGCGTCCGGACTATATACGTAAGCTTTCGACAGATGCCATAACAGGTCACCATTTGGTTTGCCTTTTAAAATACAACGAACATGTTCTAGCAACAAAAACTGTTCCAACTTTACAGGGACTTCTTGCCGTGAAATTTCCAGACATTTTGCAACTACACAATGTTTATGCGGATTTTAAAATTACCTTAGAAATCTATGGAATGACTGCACAAAGAGAAGTTTTACCCCATGAAGTAAAATACCATATTAATCTGAATAAAAAATCGGGCATAAAAACACCAAAAAAGAAAGGTTCAGACAATCGACTAATTATGCCGCCAGTACAGAGTCCAGCCGGACCTCATGTTGTTCGTACACCAGCATTGGTGCAATATGAATTTGCTATATTTTCTTTACGCGAAATTCAAAGGACGACATGGTCTTTGACACAAGTCTTGGGGGTGAGTCCTCTTGAAGGTATCGTTCATATGAAAATAAATTGTGAACTATCAGTCACTGTGGAATATAAAGGATTTCTTACCATGTTTGAGGATATATCCGGCTTTGGTGCCTGGCATAGACGTTGGTGTCATTTAAATGGCACTGTGCTTAACTATTGGAAATATCCAGATGATGAGAAAAAGAAGGCACCTATGGGTACAATTGATTTGTATACATGTACCTCGCAAAAGATTACCATAGCTCCGAGGGACATTTGTGCACGTCTCAATACCATGCTGTTGGAGTGTGAGCGACCATTTAAGGAGACAGACCAAGAATCATTAATTGTTGTGCCAAATGGTCGTACAACAACGATACGACATTTGTTATCAGCCGATACGAAAGAAGAACGCGAAGAGTGGTGTGCATATTTTAATAAATCATTAACTTTATTGAGAGCTTGGGGTCCTCCGCAATAATTTACTTATTTATACAATATATATATATATAACAACTTTAAGCTAACTTATTAGGTTTGATGTTCATTTTTGTTTATTTCTTGAATATATATTTTATCAAAAATATGTTTTTATTTTCGTGAAAAAAAACAAAAAATGTTTTAAACAAGGTTTTTAAAACATTTCAAATGTTTTGCAGCTTATTACATAATTTTTTGTTGTTGTTTAATCTTGGCAACACAGCATACATACATTATAATATCCACAAAATACATATTCACATATATGTACCTATATATTTTGATTACGGATTTCTTTACTTTTATTATTTGTTTTTGTGTCGTTTTTTTAATTTCGATCATTTTTTTGTTCAATAAATAATTCCAAAAAAATTATTAAATTCTTAATGCATATATATGTATATATATATATAACATATGTATGTATACATATTTTATACAATATTATTTATATATATATATTTCATATTATTTCGTATTTCGTAATCAGTGTGTAACATTAAATATAAAAATTTAAAATAATTTTTAAGTCGAATTTCGTTAATAAAACATGATATAAATTATAAAACCATGGTATTTATTTGTTTCCTGTGCATTTGTATTGTAAAGCTGTAAAGGACATATTTTAATAAATTAAAAAAATAAACAATTTTTCTTTGAGCAAATGTTTCTTGCAGTTCCTTTCAATCGATATTAAGTGTAAATTTAAATATTTTTATGTTTTAAATTTGTTGGCCATTTATTTCAAACTTTTCCTAATTAAATATTGGCTGTATTAGTTTAGTTTACATTGCTGGACAGAATTGCTTAAATTGGCTTTGCAACTTAATTTAACGCATCTTGAAATAATTGAATTTCAATTTGTTTTAAAAATAATTATGAAAAAATAAATATTTAATCATTTATTTATTTATTGTAAATTCTTTGTTTAACATTAAACCAAATTCATTATTAATTGTATATGGCTTATATAATATTTATTTAATTCTAAATGTGTGTTTTTTATTTGCTCTAGACACTAACTACTAGTAGTGATAGCTTTTTTAATATTGTATATAATTGTAGTTTGTTTAATGCTTTTAAATTTCGTACACTAACATAAGTACGTATGTATATACATATGAAAATATCAATATAAATACACACACACATACAGATATATTTTATTTTATTTTATTTGTATTTTTGTATATTTAATTACTTTGCCTTAATCTATGATTTCTCTTAACTTTTTATCTTTTTAAATTTGTCCAAATACTGGAAAATCACAAATTATTGTTTTCTATAAGTATATAGGTATATATTGTATTGTATTGTATTATTATTGTATATGTATATATATATATTGTTAACGGTTGTAAAACATATGCCGTCAATTAAAACCTCGTATATGCGTTGCTTTAAGATGGTTAAGATGTTTAAGCTGTTTTCAGTAAAATTGTTTCATTTAAATCTACCGATGCAAACCATATTTGGAATGCATTTTATTTTAGATATGTATGTTTGGATGCGCATATGCAATTGAGGTGGTGCAGAGCAGTAACAAATTGTTTTAATACGTATTCATACTAGTTTATCAGTGTGGCAGTGTGCGAACAATAATTGGTGTTGTTTGTGTTAAATATACATATTGTGCTACGTTTAGAAGGTGCCATTTTGAAAATTATAGAACAACAACATATCTATCGTATACATAGTAAATAAAATATAAATTCTTTTCTTGTTTGTTTTATCAAAACATAATACAAAGAAACAACACAGTTAATTAGTTCTCATATACATACACATATACATATATGAACTTAGTAACGTTAAAATAGTTTGCTGTTCATTTGTGACGCTAGAATACAAACAATATAAACTAAACGGTATATTAAAATTAAAGAAAGCTTTTTTAAAGTTTCTCTTTAGTATTCTTAACATTAAATAATTGTACTGCTTTTAAGCCTTGTTAAACGTAAATTGGCAAACGATTGTGTTTAAGCAACTTATTCCCACAATGTGTAATACAATATTTGTTTTGTATGTGGTAAAAATATTTTAAAAACGGCCTTAAACTAAATATTTGTTGAAATGAATAAAATGTACACATTAAAAAAAAGGAAAAAAAAAATAATAAATAACAATACTAAACTTAATAATTAATTATTTGTTGTATATTGGCTGAATGTTTATGTTAACTTTTTAACGATTTTGTTTAAATAACACAATATTGATATTTGACCATACATACGCACGCCTCACAGCTCACACCTCCAATATATATATTATGTAATACAGTATCGTGTTATTTAAACAAAATCTATACGTCCCTAGGGATTTACGGCATTGTCCGTTGTTTGGGCATTTTGACGTCGTAAGTCGGAACTAATGAGGGCTGTAATAATAGTGCCCAGAATCAACATAACTGCCATGGTTATATTTGCTGTAATATCATCATAGTCACTAAACAGCCACGAATACATTGATGTGAATATAATTCCAAAAATCTGTGATGATGCATTTAATAGGCCTGATGAGGTGCCTTCCGGTTCTGGATAAGTAAGTTCTGCACCAAATTCAAAGCCTACAGGCAAGTAGCCCGTCATAAAAAATCTGAAAAAATATGAATTTTCTTATACATGGAAATTGAAAATAATCACTTCAGTACTTACCCCAGCAAGGAGGCGGTAACATAAACAACAGCAATACTGCCAGTATCTAAAGTAAAAGCAAATACCCACATGCCGACCATTGAAAATGCGTATAAAGCTAAAGTTGTTTCTCTGCAAAAAAAAAAAAAAAGTGAAGAAAAAATATATCTCCAGTGCTACATTGTTTTCGTTCTTTCTTCTTTTAATACATACTTAAATTTGTGCGATTTATCTAAAACGATTCCCGATACCACAGAGCCCAGCATGCCTGAAAGCACTATGGCTAAACCAATGCGACCAGTATCAACCTCATGGCCTGGATAATACTTGAGAACAACCTTAAGAAAAATATTAACAAATATTATGAATTTCTTTTGCAATTAAGACTCAGTTTTAAAGTTAGTTCTACATACCGGATTTAATAATGTCGATATCGCATAAAAGACGCCAACATTCATGCCGTACGATATTAAAAGTAGAATATAATTGCGATTTAGCATTAAATTCTTTAAAGATTGCATAAAGGAAACTTGATTTTGAGCTTCTATAGAGTCAGGTTGAACCACTTTTTGAGCTGCTGATGGCGGTGTTGGTGGTTTGTCTTGGAAAACTATTGTAAAAGTAAAGTTAATTGTATTAATATTTTATATCATTGTCCTTATTATACTTACACAAAACCATTAGAATAACTAAAACCGTTGTTAGGCCTGCAACATAGTTAAACATCCATTGTAAATCATGACCTATAAGATCCAAATCATCAGAGTTTGCCACCAACATGGGTGGCACAACGAAACCAATTGCAATGCCCAGCTGCAATGTTATAAAAAAGAGTAATGTATTTAATATTTTAGCACACCAAGGCATAAACAAATTTATTTATGAAACAATAAATATTTAAAGAAGAATATTGACGTTTTACTATTAAGCCAATAGGCTTGAATAGAGCCAAAGAACTTGTTTTTTGTAAAAACTTAGAGTGTGATCAAGCAATTCTGAGTTCGAATTCAGATTTAGTGAACCAAAAACCTTTTAAAAAGTGTAGCTTAGTTTCTTCTCAGCCTATATTAATCATTATTTAGTTGGCTTAGCTTTTCTTCTCAATTTTGCTTATTCAATTATTATATTTTTAAATCAATAGGTATTGCAAAGTAATCCACAACTACTGTTAGTCACTTACCTGGTTTCCAAACACACCAACGCTGCATGCTGAGGACACTTGATCTGGACCAAACCACACCGCTGCTAAACGTGCCGGCAATGACAATATACAAACCTATTGAAAAAAGAAAAAACGAAAATTATTCAATTTATTGTTTCAAATAACAGATCTATTCGATTTATATGCTTTCAATTCCTATTCAACCTGTATTAAATACAATTTTTTATTTTTAATAAATATTTGTTTAATACTTACTTGCGACAAAGCCACTATACTCTGACCAAAAAAGCCAACAAAAAATGCATCCGGACCAACGGAAAATACTTTAATCCATGCACCAATACACGTGCCAATAACTCCAACAAGTGCGGTTATCCGAAGGCCCTGGAAAATTAAAAAGAAAAATTGTTTACAATTAATTACAAATTTAAATAAAAATTTTAAAGAATTATTAACTTTATAACATAGATTAAATAATCGGTTTGTTCCGAATCTATCCTAGCCTTTATATGACATTTTATTTCAAGAACGGAGTTCGTGTGAATGTCTAAAAAAGGGAGTTGAAGTGATACAGCTTGAACTGGTTAATCTTGAATCTTCAGTAAATAAAGTCAGGTTTTGCCATAAAGTTGTACAGAAGCTGGGTTTAAATTCGCAGGAGCTAGGTTCAAATTTATTGAAAAAAAGATGCAAAACCTTAGTGAACTAAATAACTTGTTAAAAGAGAAAAGAGTTGAGACTATTTGTAGATAGACCATGGCTAAAATAAAGGTCTGAATATTATTAACAATACATCTATAAAAAATCTATTGATTTCGGTTTGGTTCGGTAAAGTTTTCTATAAAAATACTTCTTTTTGGTTCCGTAAGGATTTCTTACATCAAAATTGAACAAAACATCTTACATGAGCTCGAAGTTGGTTGTATATGATATAAATGTGTTAAACACATCATTACTAGTTCAATTTATCCATGCGTAACAAATATTTTACTAATAAAGAGGGGGTTTCACTAAGAGCTACTTGTCAACAGTGTCCTAGAGGTAACCGATCTCTCTTTATGTGGGTAGGTAGATAGGTTGGAATAGAAGCTTTGATTACCAAAGCTCACTTGAGCACACATGGCGGCCCTTTGTGATGTCGCAGGTAAGCACAATTCCTGTACTAACCGAATTACACTAAACTAATCGAAGAAGTTGGTTAGCCCAAGGGCTGCACGATCTCTTTTTATACTTATAATCTATTTATTCTGTCAATAATTCGATGTAAATGTAGATGTTCAATAAATAATAATATGTACGTATGTATAATTAATTTATGTATCATACCATTTTATCAAGAAACCAACTGCCAGGGAATATTAATGGTATATACAAAATCATATATATCATGGAAGTCCAATCGATCCATTTATCACTAACGCCATAATACCTGAAAAGAAAAAAACAATACAAACGATGTGATTATTATTCAATTATAGATTAATTTTTATTTCATTCATACATACTTGCTTACAATATTGTTAATAATACTGTATTGTATCCATTGCATTGAATTTGAAGCGGAATAAAAGGCAAATAATATTAAAATTGCCCATCTTCGTTTATAAACTTTATATTCTGCGGGGGGAAGAGAGAAAAAAAGACGGCACAAATGTATGAAATTAAGACACATCTTGTAAAATTACTACATATGTACATATATAAATTAAAATTTTGAATTTATTTCGACTTTCTGTCAAATGCATAACATTTGAAAACATGAAAGTTATTAGTTTGGATATGTCTCAACAAAAAAAAAAAAAAAAAAACAAAAAAAATTATGATCAGGTTTGCAATTAACTTTAAAAGCTTATAATAAGCTGCCAGTTCGCACATTTGAAAATGTGCAAAAATATTTCTTTGGCGACTGTCTTTCAGCAAAAATCTGGCAAAAACTCTGCCATGAAAAGTTTCTCAAAAATCTGTCATTCGGAGTCGAATTTAAACTGTAGGCTCCTTGGCTCATATATAAAATTAACACACACGACATAAGTGGTGTGAGAAACTAGGTCGTAATCCTAACTAAAGGGTTGTACTGGCCAAATTATGTATGTATGTAACCGAAAAACAGTTTCAATGGTTTAAAAAAAAAATACAAAAAGAAACAAAGGATTTGTAGACCTTGGCAAAGCAAGTAAAACATGTGAAAATTCAGAAAACTCTAACAAATCTGGAAGAAATCTGGCACCAAAGTGAAATAGAGTTCTTTTACTGTTAAGGGACCAGGGCAAGCAATGCACCAAATTATCTAAAATTTTATTTTTACCTTTTGAAAGCTATTGGAATAGTAATGCCAAAAAAAGTGCATTCTACCAGCAAACATAATAAGACTTTAGCACAAGAAATTAAAAAAAAAGTAGAAACATTAGTTCGAACCTATTAAAGACCTATCAGGTGCCTGTGCAAATAATTTTTTTCCTTTTCTTTTCCTTTCCCAATAAATATAAGTTTTGTTATCATCTTCAAAAAAAAAATAACTAAAAATTCTGTATATTGTTGGTCTTGTGCTTTTCTTTAAAGCTATAAACACATGCATATATATTTTGTATAAGTATACATACATATATATACATACGTGTGAATTGTAATAATGTAAGTGAATCTAAGGATAATTTTATTTATAGAAGCCTAAAATGCATACATTTTTGAACGTGCGCTGTCTAATTGTACACTGCATTCAGTCTTTACAAATACTCGTATGTGCATACATACACATGCATGTCTATACTATGTTAATATGTTTGTAGAAATGTTACATCTTCCTACATCTGATACATGCATATATAAAAAAAAGTAAGGTCAAGAGCTTTTTGATTTCCTAGTAAAAACATCATCATGAATAAGAAAGCACGACCTGCCTACACTTTTTATTTTCTTTGTTTTTCTTTTATTTCCAGATAGGTTTAGGTCAAGTTCTATGCAAACAGCTCTTATTCGTTTTCAAATTAAGATAACTTGTGAATGTGTTGTTGCTGTTGTCTTTTCGTGTCGTTTTTTTTCGGTATCATAGTTAAGCTTAGAAACTTCTACTTACCTTCAATATTTTGTTGTATTGGCGGTAAATGTTTGTCCATACCATCCTTGGGCTTTATTAAATCTGTAGATTTACTTGCACTTATATACGGATCCGATATTTCACTTGTACTTGACGTTTTTAAATCCATTATTGGAGAGCCTGTTAAAACAATTTCAATTTTAATAAGGAAAACTCAATCAATATTATATGTATTCTTACCTCTAATTGCAGTTTACATAAGTGTAAGAGACGAATTTATTTACAAAATGTTATTATTCGCTGTTAAATCCATTATTAAAACCTTATGCAAGAAATATCTAATGAATCCAGGCTGTCAAAAGTTTCCTCCTGTTCATTTCAATTAAAAGGAAAAAAATAATTCAAGTTATTCAGTTAAATAGAGCAGAAATAATAATAATTAAGGATCAGGGCGGTCAAATATTAAAGTAATAAAGTTAAGCATAAATATCTTAAATAATAAAATATCTTAATAATATTTAGGTAGGTAGGGTTAAAGGGAATGAGACCAACCATAGAATTCAATATCTCATACCTATCGGCATATACACTGAGCGCCAAAAGTGAGTAAACACCACTGAAATGTCGAATAAATGTCCAAAAATAAAAACGTTTATATTTTGCTTATAAAATGTTAAAACAAAAACAACAATTCATGATAAAGGAACTTTTTTATACTTAAGAACAAAACTGGTTTATACTTAAGAACAAGTGCGCTTATGGCGCTCACTGTACATAACCTATAATTTCTATATGATGTCTGCTTCTTGTACAAACTTTCTTAACTTCTTTCAGCCCACTTCCCTGACACGAGTTATGTGCGGTATACTATAATAAAAGGATGGACAATGACATAAATGGAGTTCCATCGTTTCAATGTATTCGCCACAGGCCCTGCCTTCATCATTTTCCATCACGGCAATACAGTGCAGGCATTCATATAAAACCGTGTCATGTGAATACGCTTATTAGTTTGCTCAAGACGCCCATCATTCACAATATCTTTGTAATCTTATCTGCTGGGTGATTGCACGACAGTAGTTGATGTTATGTTTTCACCGACTTTCTCAGTTTGGTCTTTAATGCGAGGCATTGGGTTATTTAAGTTTGTGGTATGAAATACCCTGGCTCTATTAACGAGAATATTCACTTCCTTATTTTCGATCACTGCTTGAGGACTTCCATGTCTGTAGTTATTGTTATTCGCTTGTTTTACATTTAAGGACAGTCCTTGAGCACTTAGCCTTGGATTTTATTGCCCTAATTGTCATTTGTCCTGACATGACAAGTCTACCAGATTATTGTTAGCTCAGATCATACATTCGCTAATCGCACGTACCTTCTCTTGAAATAATTATGATCCGGTAGTCGTAGTCATAATTTGGTTACTGGTTCTTCTATGTACATTGTGTTGTAACAAGTTTCCATGAGCCTCGGCTTCTTGGATCCGTTCTACCAAGCAAGTGGTGGCGAGTGATACATTAGGCTTTCTGTCGGTTAATTCAGCTTTAAGACAGTATCCGTCCACTATCTCAATTAAAATCTGATGATTCGATTTGTGACTGTGGTTGATCCATTTCCCTATTGCTTGGAAACGATATGCTGCAAGTGCCGCCTCATATAGACCTTTTATGTCAATCGGTTGGATGAAAAGTATTGCAGGTCCGTCTAGTATCTCAATTAAAATCTGATGATTCGATTTGTGACTGTTGTTGATCCATTTCCCTATTGCTTGGAGATGATATGCTGCAAGTGTCACGAGTGCTGCGTCATATAGAACTTATATTTCAATCGGTTGGATGAAAATTATTGCATCCAATGACCTTGTAGGTGATGTCCCCATGCCACCATTTATCCCTAAACAAAACATTATTTGGGTCCTGTGATTTATTCTCATACAGCACTTTCTATCCACTGAAGCGTAAATTATTGTGGGTCTAAATAAGATTCTGTAAAGGCACTGCACCGTATGCCTGGAGTAAGGCCCCATTTAAAACTTATGACTTTGCAATATATTTACATTTGATTTTGCTCTCCAACTTGCCTTCAATTCCTTCTTCAAGCAATTTAGAGCCACCAATATGTATATATCTCAAGGGTCTTAAAGGGAACCTATATGTCGTTAAATCAGAAGACCTTGAATTAATAGTAAGGAACCATGTATTCGGCCCGAATATGTCTACGGCTTCTGAGTTATGCATGCTATGTATAGGATATAGTCTGCTTTTGCTGCCCAACTGGCCTTTAATTCTTTCGGGCAATTCAGGTCTTTCAGATGCAATTTTTGAATATTTTGAAATAATTTAAACAAATTGGTCATAATTGTGATTTTTTTTCCAAGAACTTTTGAACGGATTTAGCGGTGAAAGGTATCACACTCGTACAATTAAACTTGACCGGTTGTAACCTTCAATCTTTTTCTTTCCTTTCCAACTTGTCTTAGAACAATTGACTTTTGCTGAATAAATAAACGTATATACATATATTTTATTAATTGTTTTATTATATCTTTTGTCATTCCGATTGCATTGTAATAATTAAATGTAATTATTATATAGCGGCAGCTATAAGTACAACAGCTATTTAAAAGTAATTTCCATATTCATTTAAACAAGCTTAAGTATAAGAATTCTAATATATGATGTGGCATAAATGGAATTATAATTTCAAATTAAAAGTTAATTTTAAGAAAATTGTAAGGCAAGAAAAGTTACCAACAATCAAGGCATATTTACTTAACAAGATGGCCTTAATTGCACAGCATATTGTTGCCTTATGGTAGTTTTAAATGTGAAAAGTTTGCCTTAAACCCATACTATGCCTTGTAAGATGCAACAACTAAAACATCAAGTGATATAAATATGCCTTGGTCAAGGAGGATCTTAAGTGTTGAATCAGTGTACAGAAGAACATTCTATTTTGGACTTACAAGGCTGGATCTGTAAGTCAGTGATTCTTTTAATTTGCATTCTCTTAAGTCAACAAAGGTCAATACTGATAGGCGTTTGCCTGTTGACTCCTTTAACTAGCTGCTTCATTTAGTTTCTACTTGACAATCACTGATAGCGATTTAAGAAGGAAATGGAAAAAAGTGTATTTCATATAAAAATTAAAAAAATCTAATAGACAAGATCTCATGAAAAAAAGAAATACAAGAAACATATTTCTTTTGCAGATACATTCATTTTTACTGCAGTATTTTGGCAAAAACAGTGGAAGTAAATTAATTCGACATTAAAACTGTAGGTACCGCTATTCATGTATAAAAATAATGAATAATGAAGACAACATGGGCAGTGTGAGAAGCTAGGCCGTATTGCTGACTTAACGGTTGTGATGATCATGTTAGAAAAACAGTATACAGCCTAAAAACCTGCGTTTCTTATTCTTATTAACCCTTTCATGCCCGAATTTTTTGGGCCAGAGGTAAAAATTTTTTAAGGACATGTGTTTGTTAGTCATGGCCTAAATATGAAGTGATATTAAATTCAGAGTCCTACGTATTCTGGTTTTACACGTTTTTAACCAAGCTTGTTTGCAAAAAAAAAATTTTTTTTAAAAAATTACGGAATTTATGAACAAAAATGTACAATGTTGCCTATAGGCAACATCGGGCATGAAAGGGTTAAAGCACTCTCGCACAACGGTAACATTAAGTGTTCATTTGAATTAAAATCGGGTGGCTTTTTTTAATTTAAATTTTTTAAATTAGTTACAGAAGGAAATTCTTGGATATTTCATGACCGAACACTCAGACTTGGCTGGGAGTATTATGTATACAACTAAGCTCAATGCTTTCAGTCCACCAAACAAAGATGCAAAAATGTTTCGCAAGGTAGTATAACAAACTCTTGTTTTATTCGAATTAACTAAATTAAAATATTATCGACTTATAACACCAGCCACCCACAACGGTAATGTCTATTTGTTGTGAGTGAATTATTCGTAATTAATATTAAGCGTTCGTTCGAACTAAAATCAGGTTTAGGCTTAGTCAGCGGCAAGGACAAGAGTGAATAATTTAAATAAATTCGAGAAAATATTGGGGGTTTTTGCTTTTTAATTCTTTTTAATCACCGTTACGGGAAATCCCTTTAAGTAAAAACACATGTAAGACACACATCAAATGTGCTTGAACTCAAGGTAGAAATAAACAGTCTGTAGACGTACATATGTACATAGGCACGATGATGTACTATACGTCTGTCTGTACATCTTAACAATGTTAATTTATTTTGATAAAATTACGTACATTGTATTATTCACTTAAGTATGCATGTATATATGTACATATTTGTATGTATATACATGTGCTATTATTGATAATTTCACAGTAGAATCTTCGTTTAACGAATATAACATTTATATTTTGATAATATGTTTGTATTTTAGGCCAATGAAATTTTTTTTGTATTTCAGAAAAACTATTTAAAATTTTGCTTACTTTGAACTGAATTTTTATGAAGAGAGGTTTTCGCTAAGCAAATCAGATCGAATTTTATTTTTTTTTTGTTTTAATACACCTGTTGATTTGACAATTTTTTGTTTGTTTTATTTTAAATAAAATGTGTATCACTTTTAAACACTTTTTGTTTTCTGTTTAATTTGCAAAATTATAAAAATAAAAGTAACGTATAAATAAATATTGTCGTATTCCCTGACATTCAACACATTACTGATGGAAGAGCATGTATTGCTTTTCAAAGACTACTAAAACAATAACAGTTTAAGTTAATTATTTAAATACTTGGTGTTAATAATACTGTCGATTATACCCAATGCAATAACATTAACCAACAATAAATTATATTATCATTAAGCGCAGAGAGTACTGATTATAAGATTGTCGCGAATATACATACGACCACTCAATATTTAATAAAAATCGTGAGAGTGAGAGTGAGAGATATGTACAGTTAGTGAAGTCGTCAACATAGTGTTTTTTCAGTATTGTTTACATGCGTTTTTTGCAAGTCTTCAAAATTTGTTCTTTTCCAATAATTGCAATTTGAACAATGCGTATTTGGTTTACCAAAAATTAAATTTAGTATAGGTTAGGTTAGGTGACAGGTTCTTCTATTGGGAGGGGTAAAGCTTACGCCAATTCGGGGTTCAAATATTCTCTACAGGAAACTATCTCAACTCTAAAATAAACCATACAATTACATTGACCTTTGAAGAGTTGAATCGGGATGACAGAATTCAAGGACGTCCGCCTTTTCACGGCAGGAACCTGACACTGACACAAGGCATGACTTAAAATAAGTCTGCGGTCTGTAAGACCTGCAATGAAGTCGCCGTAGTCTAGTAGGTAGTGTGTTGGCTTACTAGACGCAAAGCCATGGTTCGAGCCCCAGGCCAGACCTCAAAAACAAAGTACAAAAAGTATTTTTCGGCGACTTCCTCTCAGCAGATTTCTGGCAAAAATTGCCATGAAAAAGTTTCTCAAAGCTCTGTCGTTCGGAATCGACTTTAAACTGTAGGTCCCACCACTCATGTATAAAATTAACACACACAACATAAGTGCTGTGAGAAACTAGGACTTTGTACAATGGGTCAATTCTACCTCCGGGTACTGTACTTGTCTTAATTGACAAGTACACGCCCTCTAACCTAACCTAACCTAACCTGCAATAGTGGGATTTAAGCCAAGATCTTCTACTTATCCATATCAGTCCAGCAGAGCTCTTTGCAGCGAATAAGGTTGGCAACTGTAAATTGACCGAGGACTTGCTAATTTAACGGAAATAATTTGAGATTGCAAGCCTTGTATTAGCAATGTAGCTACTGGCAACATCTGTGTGTCCTGGGCCCCATATAAAAGTTACATTTGGATGATGAACATTGAATTTACGTTACGAATGACTTGAGATTACCTAGGCAGTCCGATTAAATCAAAAGATTTTCAAGAAAAATCGTATCACTCAACAAACAATGCGATGCTTTGAATATGGCCATGATCACAGCCAGGAAAACACTGCAGTGGTCAAGCAGCATATACGAAAATCTAATGTTTAAATCCTTAATATATATTCCACAGCATTTCAGCATTTTAGAGCCATCAATATGCATATATCTCAAGGGTCTTACCGGGAACCTACAGATCTTTAAATCAGAAGCTCTAGTTTTAACCTTAAAAGTAAATTTTCTATTAGGAAAATTGTAAGAAACCATATATTCGGCCCGACTATGTCTAGGGCTTCTAAGTATTGCAGCTTGTATAGGATGTAGTCTAGGTTGGACCATTATAACCTGAGGAACTAGGATCCTATGCCCAGTGTAGTGTAACAGATCAGAGTCTTTGGTGAGAATTGAATCCATGACTTTCACACTACAAGATTACGAGGATGGGTGTAGCAGTAAATATATATAACGTATTACTTATGAAAAATTCTTACAATAAATCAAACACGTTTTTTCACAATCTTGTTAGCGCTATAATGGCAACATTTTTACAGTGTAAGGTTGTAGGGTATTGCACTAAGTATTATTGCATGTCAAAGCACACATATGTATGTAACTTACATGATTATAACCACGGACAATTTAAAAATAAACGTATTAAATATACTTTAATGCATTAATAATGCAGTTAAATATGAGAATAATTAAATTGCATTTAAGTTATCTTTCGCTCTTTTAAAAATGTTTTGATTTGTGTTTTTTTTTTGTATTGGAAGTTATCGGATTACGAGAAAGAAATCATTTATTAAAAACAATAATATTTTTCATATTAATTTATGTACATACATACAATAGTATTTTAGTTGCTTAATTGAGCAGAACATTTATTATCTTTTAATTAAAATGTATGTGTACATATGTATGTATGTACATATGTGCTTGATTTTAACTCTTATTAAGAATTGAAATAACACCTTATGTTCAAAAAAAAAAAGATAAAAAAACGTGCTTGATGGTATATTGTTATAAGGAATGTATGTTTGTATGTAGAAATATTTCAGACTTTGAATTGCTGTTACTAGATAATCACACTGAATTTTATAATTTAACCCTTTAACTGTTCATACTTTATTTATTTATTAATTGGCATACAATTACAAATAGTATGATAATTGGAACTTATGGAAGGTGCAGTGTAACATATCTCTGGTGAGAATCCAACCCGCGAACCTAGCGGTAAATTTAATATACTACCTCTTAAACAAGTTATAATAATCGCCGTTATAGAAATATTAATACGTTAAGTGGAAAATCTAGTTTAGAAATTAAATATGATTAGAAGTATTAATTAGACTCCATTTATTATTATTTCAGCATTAATCTTACTTAGTATTTTTACTGGTTACGATACCTTTGTGACTTTGTTAAAATTATTTCTGATTTGCTATTTCCTTTCCTTGACATTTGAATCTGATTGGGTTTATAAAATTTCGAACGGAAATAAAGCTCACAACAATTCGCAATCGAGAAAACAAAATTTTTTTTAAAATTAAATACGATGATCATCCCAAAATTTTCGTCATGATTTTCGATTTTATTTTCTTTCTCTTTCTTAACTTTTCTCTCTTCTTCTCTCAGTCAAGATGTGTCACTATTTTGTCTCCACTTTGTTTATTTTCTTAACTGAACGGGTTTTTTTCACACAATGAACCAAAGAGTTGCCATTCCACTCAAACCAACTTTCCAATTTTAAAAATTAAGGGAATTACATTCTCATCCTGATTTTCGAGAGGTACACATACATAATTGGTCATTAGAAGCCTTCAGTCAGGATTACGACCTAGTTTCTCACATCACTTATGTTGTGTGTGTTAATTTTATACATGAGTGGCGGGACCTACAGTTTAAAGTCGTCTCCGAACGACAGATTTTTGAGAAACTTTTCATAGCAATTTTTATTTACTCTTAGAGTTTTTGCCAGAAATCTGCTGAGAGGAAGTCGCCGAAGAAATACTTTTTGCATTTTGTTTTGATGTCTGACCTGGGGTTCGAACCCTGCCTTTACGTCTAATAAGCCAACACACTACCTACTAGACTACGGCGACTTTCCCAGAGGTAATAACAACAAAAACCAATATGATAGGCATGTAAAAGGTCCACACAACCCTATTTTTCTGAGAGCTACTACGGTAAGCACGTGCTTAGTCGGAAAAACTTGACTAATAATACGTGGCCGCAAATTTGGAGACGTGTGCATGCTGTGTACAAAATGTGTACCACGTTTGCTCAGAGTCGTAGAGAAGTTTCAGTAAACTTTCACCGCTATAAACTCAACTACCCGCCTGAGGCAAAGAATTGAACTGATTTCGGAGAATCGTGCCCAAAGAAAATAGAGCCTTTATTCTTTACAATATGAGTGGACTAACAAAATGAAATTGGTAAAAAAATTTTCAAAAAGTTCAGTTGTTGGCTATTTTAAGAAACTAGAAACGACACATCTCAATATGTGGTTTAGTTATCTAATTTTGGAACCTCCCTCGAATGTGCTCATAATCAGTGACAACGAAATAGTGATAAATATAAATGTTAAACAAATTATTTTTCAATTGTTTATGACTCAAGTGGCATTGCAATACTACATTTGCAACATTGTTATCATTAAAACACAACACCTGATTGATAAGCTATAAATTCGAATGAGATTTTTTCTTATCCACGAGTAAATTCCCCCGCCAATTACAAATTGTTTTAATCTTTTGAACAAAATAATAGAAAATTATTTTCGTTACATGTTAAAATGTCTTTATGTATGTAAATACAATTACATGCACGATTCAAAGTGGAATATTTTATTCTCCAGTGAATTAATGAAGTTTACGTGATCATATATCAGTTCTGAAATCTTATATACGAAATTATAAAAATATATCATTAATCTAATTGGAAATGTGACTAAGATTTATGAAAATTTTTTAAGAAAATGGAAAATATACTTTCCGGAAAGTATAATTTGTGTTGTACTGCAACCATACAGTCAGAGTACAGTTTTTTTTTCTCAGCAAAAAGTGTGCAATGCATTGTGATCGTTCCATCGATGTTCTAATTTGTTTATTTATTTTATCAAAGACAATGTAATTACAAATTATATTTAATTATTTCGAGTTGATCAGTGGGAATTGAACCCACAATCCCCGCTAGAACGCTACCTACTAGACTACCACTCGATATCCAATAAAATATATGTAATTGCTTTGTTTTGACGTGGATACCTTCTACATTTTATTAAAGGCAACATTTTATATTACGAAATGCATTTATTAAGGGATTTAAGGCACATGATGTAAAGGAAATTGTTTATTATTAGCAACTTTTCCACTTAAAACATCAGCTATAATTCACAATTAATTTAAATTGCTGTGATTATACGATCGCTATTATATGGTTCTCAGCAGTTTATGGTATATTAAACTGAGTTTTATAATAGAAAAAAATTCAATTACAATATTTACTACCCATATTGATATGTAAATAAATCATTGAGAATAAAAAATATTTATTTATGAATTTACTACGGTTATAACTATAAATTAGATATTAAAATTTAAAGACCAAAGACGACAAGGTAACGTAAATGGATTGCATATGTATCTAACAAATTCATTTCAACTGGTGCTATAACGAATACGTTTAGAGCCATTATTACAACTTGCCGTTAAACTTGGGTTTAGTTAAAGGTACCTTTAGCTAAAGGGAACTGTAAAGTTACCTTTAACTTATTTTCGTTATTACAACTTACAGACAAAATTTTTCAAAAATATGGCAGTGCCGGAGCAATGCCGATAAAACTGCTTAATTATACAAGTTCTTTTTTAACGCTGTAGGAACCGCGGGCTTCGTTTTTTTGTTGTATATGCTCATTTTGTTTAAATTTGAAGTTACCATAATGAAAATAATATATAATATGGCAAGTTCAAACATAAAGTGACCTTTAAATGTTAAAGGTAGAATGATCCTTCCTTTATCTTAACGATCACTTCTATCTTATTGGGTACTCATAACAATGAAAAACAATTTATCTGCCCGTTAAAATCCTTCCTTTAATTAACGGCAAGTTGTAATAATGGCCCTTAGACTGGGAACACTGTCCACAAAAAGACGTAACCAATATGGTAAAACAGTTTTGAGCAAACATTAGTTTGGGTATACAAAAATGACAGAAAAACAAACAGCCTTAAATAATATTTTAATATTTTATTTTACTGCCTGCAACATACATACATATTTCGTTCAGAGTTTCTTCTTTTACAGCGGAAGTGCAGCCGTCTGTTGTGATTAGAAAATAATAGATTTTATACAGTTGTTATCCAAAGGGGTTTTAATTTTAGAGGAGTAAACACTTGATTTCCAAATGTTTTGTGATTGTAGAAAGCTGTTTTGGCGTTTCATTATATGTGCCTTTGCGTCATCGGGTACTATCTAAGTAGCAAAAGTTGTTGACGTTTTTCTTTGTATTGACTCTTTGTTTTGTCTACATTGATTCATACACTATTACAGTCTGGCTTCCCATAACACCAATATTCTGTGCGTTAATTTTATTCATAAGTGGCGGCAAACTTGAAAGTTGATTTCTGTCAGAACTGCGGTTTGAACGCTTGATCTTTCGTCTAGTAAGCCAACACACTAGGCAATAGACTACGGCTACCAAGTAGTCAAGCTCTAGACATCTCGTATTGGAATTTTGTTTCGTCTACATTGATATTATGGTCTTATACGAAAGCCGCTGATGCATACGTTCTTTACGTGTCGCCAACAGATCGAGACTGTTCTCATAATCGTAATCTTATAGTTGTTAGCTAAATCTCAACTGCAAACCCCTACTTTGTTCAACCATATTTAAACGCCACTTTTCTCAAACCGTAAATGAGTTCTAATAAACACAAAAAATGGACGCTCCCACATTAATTGAGAGAAACCCCTTTTACATTGGTAATGAGCCGAATTGCAGTTTTGAATGCAAAATATTTCCTAGAAGCGAAAAACATCTTCTCAACAACGATTGTCTACCTCGTCTTCAATCTGTTTGTTATTTAACACATCCAAACTGAAACTTAAGTTACGCTTTTTATCTTCCTTCGATAAATCATTTTCTTGTGATTTCGTAAGCAACTTTATAATAAAATAAACCTAAGTTTTTAAGCTGAACTTCATTTGTTAGCATAATTAACATAAAGTTTTGTTGCTGTTTATAAAAAGATATTAAAAATTTCAACATGTCTAAATTTTATAAAAACATTTTTAATTATTTATGTACAGTGCATGTGTAAATAACTTTTTTAAATGAACACTAAATCATATTTTAATAAATTATAGTACACTTCAAACAAACACATCAAAGAGCCGTTAAATTTTCGAATAGGCAAATTTTAATTTTAAATAAATTAACCATAACATAACAAATTAACGAAAATGCCCTTAGACAACGTTGGGATTAAAAGCGTTAAAACTTGACTTTATTTATTAGACTTTTGCCATCACAGAGTTTTTATATTTCCTTTGAAGAGTCAGTCACACTCTATTCGGTTATCACTTCTCGACTTCATTTCAATCTTTATTTCACTTTAAAGCTGTAAACAATACTTACTTACCCACAGTGCAAAAAGAAAACAAGTTTTCAACTCTGTTTACGAGTTCAAAATCTTTTGTTTTGTTTGAATTTTTATAGGTTTGTTAACACGTGTTTGCATTCCAGTTCAAATTAATTTTATATTTTGGAAAACAAAGTAACAAAATAACAAAAAAAAAACGACCACAGCAAATGAAAGAAAGTGGCGAATCCACTTGTATCTTTGTCTATTGACACACAGTTAATTACGCGACCTACGAATCACTGTACATGCAATGCAGTGTGCAGACGAACGGTAAAAAATCAATTTATAGATTTTTTTTAATATTTTAATAATTACGTAAAATAAACATAAAAAAACTACTCAACTATTTCGTATGGTATGGTATGTTTTGTTTCTTTTTCTTCGTATAATTTTATTTAAAGATCTATTTTTAAAAAAATTTTGAACCGCTCTGACTGGTTGTTTGCGAAACACTAGGCTCAACAGCTGTTTTGGTAACTTTTCGCACCAAATGCAGCCTCAACAAAAAGCAATACAACGACCACCACCATCATCTTATAATCAGATTTAAAAGGTTGATTCGTTTTGCCATACAAGTGAAGAGTTATTTGTCACTTAATAATTACAAAGAGTATATGTACGTCCACCCTGGCATTGTACTGCGAACATAAAGATGAGACATGGATTATTAGCTGCCTTTGTGGGATTTATTTCAAACAATAATGTTCGTTGGATTTACGTCTGTAGTCTGTAGAAAAGTAAGTGTCATTACGTCATAGTAACGATCTGTTCGCAGGAACGTCTGAACGTCAATCCCACTGTGTAATTGTATACAAGCACTTGTATGCACACACATGCACATCCAGTGAAAACAATATTTGCACATTTACGTTCAGTTATAGTGCATATATGGGTGAGTGAGTGAGTGAGTGAGTGAGTAAGTGTTCTTGGATTAGTTATCATACGACGTACAACTTGCTCATTCATTACATTTGATTTCATTTTATTCGTTGTGATTTTATTTAATTTGCATTAAATTATGTGTCATTTACAAATAAAAGTGGGATTCTGTGCACAGAATTCAGTTGTTTTTATTAACTAAACGGTATTTTTCAATCATATTAAATTAAATAATTGCCACACACTAAAAGGTGAATTAATACCGTGTATATCACATGCAATTACCACCGTCTGAAATGAAATGTTAAACAATGAACTGCTAGCACAACTGTATGTATGAATAAACATTTTGTCTGTCTGTCTGTCTGTCCCTCCCCTATCTTTACATTGAAAATAATGACAAAAATCTCAATTACTTTTTTAAAGATTTATATATTGTTGTTGCTTCTTTTCACGTCTCACTTGTATACTCTGTGCGGTGTTCGTGATAAAGTGTTCCGGCGACAACTGAACTTTGCACACAGTTTTATAACTATTATATTGGATTTATCCTTTTTTTTGCATATGTACGTATATGTAGTTCTTGTTTGCGTTGGTTTATTTGGCGCCATCTTCTATTTTGGACCATTCATTCAAAAATCTTGTACACGTTACCACGCTGTTTGAGCGTTTGAGAAAAACTTGTGCAGAAGTTCATGTTTCATGCGTTTCACCACTACTATCCTTTAATCGGTTTAAATTTCTTTGAAACTCATTTATTGACAGGGATGTTGAGCAGAGTTGCCGCACTTCTAAAGCTTTTTAAATTGAAAGGACATCTTAGAAAACATAGTCCGTTTCATACTGTATTACTTCATCCAGTTATGGATTCGATTATATTTTAAACAAATAAAAATTACTTGTAATTGAAAATAACAAATTCATGTATTATTACACAAATAATTATCATTTCAATTTTGATATGATGCCAGTTCTTTGGCAACACTCCGCTTATTATTCGTTTAAACTCAGACTACAAAAGAGAAAGAACAATACATAATGTAGTGCGCAAGTACAAACAAAAACTCTGTAGCCTGTACTCTTAGTAATACACAGTGCTAGTAATTGGTGTGGGTATCTACATATGTATGCGTTTACAGCACGAAGTGTCACTTACATGCGGAAGGAAACAGCCGGACACATTTTCGTACGACTAAAGAAAAGCTTAAATTATAAACAAAGAATAAAATAAATAATACAACAAAAGAAGTTCATTCGAAGAATACTTCTCGTTATGAAATGGTGAATTAGGGTGAAAATATGTTTTTGTTTATGTTTTTATGTTTATGTTTTTTAAATATGTCGACTATAAAAAAAAAAATATGAAGTTTGAATTCGCCACTTTCCAGGTCTTCTAGTTTTGTTTGCATGATGGATAGCTTATGCGAAAATATAGAAATATTATCCACATAATCCAAATCATCGGGGTGGTAAGCGATACTTCATGAAATTTGTCTTCTCTCCTTTATTCAGACTTTGCTCATGATTTACTGAATATGTCTGACTCTCTATTTCAATCATTACTCCGGAAATTAATTTTAGTTGTTTGAGTTTTAGTTGACTATACACATTATATAGTCATGGCTTCCTTTATATTCATAAATAAGCAAAATAAAGACAATTAAATAAATTATTGTCTGTTAATTGCAAACAAAATTAATTCTAATTTCTGTTGTTAATTTAATGGCAACAAGGTTTAAAAAAAAAATACTTTTGAAACGGTAACTTTTCATAGCCGTTTCATATTTTCTCCATTTGGATTCTATTGCAGCCTAAAAGCATGTTTAAATTTTAATAATATAACGATCGGTTAATACATGTTATAGACAATGATGCCAGCGGTGACGATTTTTTGTCATTTTGATCACGATTTTTCTTAAAACAACTGCCAATATTTTCAATAAAAACAAGTTATTGACCACAAAATGCAAGACATCGACCACAAAATGCAAATAATTGATCCAAAAGATACAACTCATCTACTACAACAAATGCATGTCATCAAGCACAAAATGCAAGTCATCGACCAAGAAAATTCAAGTAATCGACCAAATAAATGCAAGTCATCAACCAAAAATGCAAGTCATCGACCAAAAAAAAATACAAGTCATCAATCTAAAAAATGCAAGTCATCGACCCTAAAATGCAAGTCATGAACCAAAAACATACAAGTCATCTACCAAAGGAATGCAACTTGCACAAAATATTACATTTTGTTCTATATATACATATAAGATCATATTAACTTAATGAGAATTATTAAAATCATTAAAACACTTATTTTGCTCATATAAAAAGTTAGCTTCGTAGCAAATATTTCCGGTTCCAAGTAAAGCGCGACCCTAAGAAAAACTATTTTGGAATTCTTGATACAATGTCTATCCAGCCCACTAGGTCCACTTCCCCCACAAGTCCATTTTTATCCAATTTTGACCGATTTATAAAGCGCACTTTTTTTTTTGCTAATTTGTTCAAAATCTCCGGTCCTAATTAGTGCCCGACAATAAGGAAACCTGTTTTGAAAATCTTGATACTATGGTTATCCAGCCCACTAGGGTTATTTGCCTCACAAGTCCATTCTTTTATCCGATTTTGACCGATAGAGCACTTTTTTTGCTCATTTGAAGAAAACAATTAGGTCTGTCGGCCATATCTCCGGTCCTAAAGGTTGCCCGTTCGTAACGAAAATAGTTTTGGAATTCTTGGTTCAATAGCTAACCAGCTTACTAGGTTCAGAAAAACCCCTTTTTTAAATTTTATTGAATTTTACACGATTTATGGAGATCATATTTGGTAAAAATTGATGGATTTTTCAATTTTATTATTGTTATTGATATTGTTATTTGACGATTTTATGCTCAACAAACCTCTTAACATTGGCTACAGAGAAAACTAAAAGTAAAAAGTCTAAAGTGGACTTTAGTGATATTTATTACAGGTGAATAGCTTCCGGTATATATGGAGAGCGTAAGAAATTTCCTCAAGAGAACAAGTGTTATTTATGTTTCGATGAAAAGTAAATAAAAATTTTAAATCAACAGCTGATACAACAAATAAAATTCAATAATAAATAAACTTTAATAATTAATTAAAATCACTTCATTAATCATACTAGCAACATAGAATTACTCGTTGTTGTATATGTTTCTTGTACTTGTGCTAATGGCTAAATGTTGTTTTGTTGTTTATAATTTCATTTAATCGGTCAATATGGCAATTAACAAAATTTCATTTTTTCGTTGTAATTATACGAGTTATAAAGAAACACAAACGAAAAAAAAAAAAACTTTCAGAACTTTTTTACGTAAAAAAAAATTGTTTGTTTCTGGCAATTATAAGCCCGAAACCAGTTTCTCGTTAATTTTTCATTTCTTTTTGTGTTTTTTTATTATTATTATTATTTTAAAAGCTGGTATTTTACGACAATTAAATTAATTTTGAACCAAGACAAGATATTATACTCTCTGTGTCGGATTTTTATGATTTGAAAAAATTATTATGAAGAGTCTAAGTTTTAAATATTTGTTGCATTTGAATGATTTGAGTTGAATTCGAATTTGAATTTCTAACAATTATACATATTATTATAAGACTATTTTACAAAGGCAAAGATTATAAGCTTTCTACAATGTATTTATATAATGAATTTGATAAATTTAAGCCCCCTTACATTGGTACCCAATTCTTAACATTATTATTTTTATAATTATTATTAATACAATTCACATTTATACAGTGATGTTTGATAAAATAGTATCAACTCTATTCCAAACTTTTCAAAGCCAATACTTCATAATAAAAATTTTATTATAAGAAGATAGGTAGATAGGAAAAGTGATAATCTACCCAAGAGTGTAGACAAATTTCAGTTTCCTCATCTCCGTAGTCTCTAAAGTTTCTACAGAAGTTATTGGCCATGCGTCTCGAATGCGAATGCAGAAGGCAATTTCCAGTAATATCTCCGACAACTATGCTAACAATGCTCCTTGCGTAGACTTCATCTAGCCTTGGCCATATGTGCTGCATTATATTGCCTGTATCCTAAGCCGTCCTTGCGCTCTTATCGAAAACTATCAATTTAAAATGAACTCGACTGAAAGTTTAAAGGTTTACCCAATCGATCTGATCTGCAGTTTCCTTGAATACCACTAAGTCCAGGAAACCATGTGATGTGATCTCGTTGGGATATTTGTATTAGTCGTAGACCGTCGACGAGGTCATTGTGATAGGACTTAGTATCTGACAGTCGTGTGACTATAAAAAAGTCTGGTAATATCTTGCCTAGGGTCACTGATCTTGAATAATCATTATTGCGGTCAACATATTCAACACTTCTGTTAAAAAGCTGCTGCAATGATCCGGTAGAAGTATCGAACTTTCGAAACTCGCCGATTTTTCCAAGATGATTCCAACTACAGTTGCGTTTCGCATTGCAGCAGTCATTATTCAAGGTCAAGAAGTCAATTCAATACCTTCGTAGTGCTCTTTTCCGTTCGGCGACTGATCTGCCGTCTGCAGACTCTGCATGTCAGCCTTAATATTATATATCCTAAATATTCTAGCATACATTTGGACGTCCTTTGAACATATACATCCATATCTAATACCTTCCTAACGCCGAAAGTTCACTGGCAATAAAATTATTTCTTTACTATGGGTTGCATGATTATTTATAAAATATCATAAAAGGCATTTTGTCATAAAATTTCCGCATAGTATTACTATTTTGTCTTCCATATTTTAAGTGTTAAATGTTTTCTATTTTTATATTATTTTGATCCATATATGGAACCCTTGTATGCATGTCAATACCCAAACAGGTTAAGTTAACATAAATTTCGATTGCAATTGCAATGCGTAGCAATTATTTAGAAAGATACGCAAGTAACCGAATTTTAATTTAAAGAAAAGCACAGTGATTTACTAAAACTTGCTTAATAGCAGGAAATAATAGTACAGCGTACATATTTGGTGGCAAAGTGTGTAAAGGAGAGCTGTTTTTTTAAAAATGGTTTGGTTTAGTAAAAATTTACTTTTAAATGTAGCAATTGTTTAAAACGTAATCAGGGTGCAAATAATTAAACGGGTAATTTTTTTTAACGTTTTAAGTTTTGAAAATTTAAATAAAATACATAGAAAATGTGCAAAAGTAAATGAAATATTTATCTGGGGCGATAAATTAATATCTCTTATTTATTTTTTAAAGATCATTTCATTACATCGGTGAGCTGGAAAAATTCACTTCTCAATATGTTGATACTATCACGTGTCGTCTGGTATGTTTTGTTAAAACCTTATGCCAACCAAGTCCAATTCTTACATTTAAGACAATAAAGCCAGTAATAATTACACAGTGCATTTCACTTGTTCTTCGCGAAGTATAGACCAATTATACTATCGGCCTCAAATCACGCCAAACAGTGCGTATTTCGGGAAGCATTTGCAGTTCTTGAACTGTCTCTATCTGCTCTTCACACGAAATTCGGCAATTCTAAGCCAAAAATGATCTGTTTAGTGAAGATAATTCTTCGATAATAACGCATTTCATTCATCAAAACCAAAATAAGGGCCATTTTTAAATGTCCCTGCATTATATTCAATGATTTCAATTATTTTCACAAAGAAAGCAGGTTTATTTTTAATTTTTAGTCAAATTGTTAAAATATGTTTAAATTAAAATGCAAACTTTGTTTCTGTTACTGTAATGGTAAATAAAAATTTTGGCGTGTCCCTATTATTTTTTCTAACACTGTGTGTATGTAGAACTTGGTGAAAAGCAGGTAATCAGCTTATGCAAAATTAACGTTAATGAAGGTATTTTCAAACTGTATCAATGAAGATTTTTTATTTTATTTTGAAATACAAATACATACATACATATATATGTATAAGAATATTGTATATAAATCAGATTTGTAAAGAATAATAATTAAATAAAAAATTAACATGATTAGTAGTCGTTTTTCAGTATAAAATTATGAATATCTTTTTTTGTTATTATTCCTTTTTTTAATTCTATATTGAATGTTAATTGAATTGGGAAGAGATTTAAAAAATAATTGCCAACGACTGATAAGCCTATGAACAAATAAATGTTGCTTGGGTAATCCTTCGATTGTGTAGTATTACTGGCAAGTATCATGGTTCTTGTTGTTTGCAATGATGACAAAAGCAGCAACAGTTTTATCTACCAATAGCCAACAATGTGAACAAAGCTTGAATCAAAACAATACTCAACTATCCAACCATCGAATTCAACACACAGTAAAACCAAACAACATCTCTTATGGATATCAACCATTCATTTGCGTTTAAGCCCTCGACGACAGCCAAAGTACGCGGAGTAATTGAGTAGCAACACTGACTGTGGAGCTCGTAACGTAGAGTATAATATAATACAGCGGTTTGAAAACATTAAAAAAATTTACAGAATTAATAAAAAAAAAAACAAAATTGTAAAAAAATCCCAAAAATAAAGTGTAAAACAATGCAAAATATTTTATAAAACAGCTGCTTGCTATACCTGCAATTCAAATCTAATTGTGACTCTTTTCTAATTACAAAAAGAAAGAAAAATAAAAATAATTGAAAAAAAAAATCAAACATTATATGAACGTGTTTTAAATAAAATAACAACAACAACAAAAAAATATAACTAAAGAGAGAAAGAAAGAAAAAGAGAGTAAGAAAGAATGAAAATAAGTAAGTGAGAAAACCAAAACAGTCCCATCATTATTTTGTTACGTTTGTTTATTTGTTTTTGGGAAGCTTTCTACATACTTTTAGTACTTATTGGACAATAAAAACAAATATAAATTGTGCTTTTGTGTTAGTGCGTCTCTATTTCCAGTGCTTTAGTAGTATTTATTGTACGTACGTACTTACACTCCTGCATTGTTTGTTATCACCAGCATAATTGTTTGCGCAGGCAAATTCAGTTTGAGCTAACGTTTGTAACAAAACATTAAAAACTGACCTACAAACACTTGAACGTGGCTCATTAATAATTTATAGGACAAAACCAACGGATTATATGCTTGTATATGACGTAAATAAGTTAAATTCACTTGATTTAAATGCTTTTTGTGTAGCTCTGGAATAATAATATAGTGTTTTAAACAATACCTTTACGTTATAGTGTTAAATATCAAACAACCCAGTTAGACCGACTGTAGCAGATTTTATGAATGAATTTAATGAATTTATATAAAGCGTGAGAAATATGTCGAAAAAAATTGTATACCTACTTATGCACATTCATGCAAACATACATACGTACCTATATACATAAGTATGTAGAGTATGTATTAAATTTTATTGTAGTTTCGAAAAGACAACTGGTATAATGAAATGAAAATAAATAAAAAACAAAAAAATAAAAAAATACCTGTTGTCATTAATTTCCTACTGGGTTAGTGGAGCGTGCGATATTTCAATTTTAGTCAGTTTAAATTGCATCACTGAACTTTTAACAGAAATTCTCATAAAAAAAACTTTGTAATTTGCAATAGAATTTAAACTAAATCGTTCTCGAACCTGCAATAGGCTGTATCCTATGGTCAATTTAAATATTCGTTTATAAAAATATCACACAAATGCCTTCGTGTTCAAAGGTTAGCCGCAAATATTGTTGGTTTAAAAGTAATAAATTAAATTAGTTATGATTTGACACTCTTTTTTTTAAGAAAAACTCTTTGATTATACATAATAATAATAATACTAAATTGTGTTATTAAATAAAGTTAGTGTGCATTATATTCAATAGAGGCATTCTGTTGCAAATGTGTTTCCATACAGTGCACAACACAAAACAGCGGGGTACCCTGGTTGTTATAAACAATTTGAAAAATTTATGCCAACAAACTTTTGATGAAATTTGTATTAATTTTATTTATTTTATTAATTTATTTCTATATTATAATTAAACAAAAGAATATTCGTGTTTACAATATCAAAAAAAAAAAGAAAAAAATTAAATATGAAAACCTTTCTAGATACTTTAAATTTTTTTAAGGCAAAGGTCTAGGCTTCAATAATAATATTTAATATTTTAAATTAATATTTACTACCCCTAACACAGTTAAAAGTTTTAGCATTGAAATACTTAAGTTTGTTGTATAGCCTGCTGAAATTCGCTGACATTCCGTCATTTTTTCAGTAGGATTTTTTGACATGCAATCGTTTTCCCAATGATTCCACAAATACTCATGGAAAGTACATATAGGCGCTTTACATCAGCAGCAGTGTTTTTGGAAATAGAAATCATGTCAAAGTCATAATTTTTTCCCATTTTGATTGACATTGTTTTAACAAATATCTCAACATGCTCTTTTATTTATTGTCTCTTCTAATGTCGACATTCGACAACCCTACATTATGTTTAAATATTTTACAAATGTTCGTTGGATTAAGGTTTTTCAGTTTTTGCCAAAAAATATTGTATTTTGGATCGTTAAAGATATTGCAATTTGACTCGGGGCTCTTTCTATATTCTATACATACATACATACATACATAATTGGCCATTACAACCCTTCAGTCAGGATTACGGCCTATCTTCTCACACCACTCATATTGTGTGTGTTAATTTTATACATGAGTGGCGGGACCTACAGTTTAAAGTCGACTCCGAACGACAGATTTTTGAGAAACTTTCCATGGCAGTTTTATTTACTCTCAGAGTTTTTGCCAGAAATCTGCTGAGAAGAAGTCGCCGAAGAAATATTTTTCATATTTCGTTCTGTTGGAGTTGTCTGACCTGGGTTTTGAGCATTTACTTTAAGCAGGGGCAAATTCGCCAGAAGACTGCTGCTTTTTTTTAATAATAATGTTTTTAAGATGTCAGAGCTGAGGTTTGAACATCGGGTCCTTGTGTAGTAAGGTAACACACTACAATCTAAACTATAAGAACCACTAACTTCCCCTATTGCCCTATCAACTAGTGCTAGCAACTTTCCTATCATTAATATTCACTTAAGGATTTACTGCAGCTTGATACTAACATTTTATAAGAGGGTCATTGCAATTGCCAACCGACCCAATAGTTTAATGAGGTTGTGTGTTCCCTGAGGCTGCGAGATATTCCCTGTCTTCGGGCGTGTACTATCCCAATGTCATGTTATAACTACTACGGGGTTCATAAGATGTAGTTTGGCTAAGTTAAACTTAAATTTTGTTCTGTTCCATGGCGGGCCAGATAGGTTTGGTTTCTAATCAAATGAATTCATTACCTCTTGTTTCCTTTGAAAAGTTTGAATGAGATCATACGTGATTAATATCTAAAATAAGAATTATTTTCTGAGTATTTTTACTAAACCTTATTTTTGATTTAAAAACAATCATCAGTCCACAGTGTGAGCATCATTTTTATTTTTGCTTCTACTATGATTCCTATTATATGCTCGTAATGCTTATATCACTTATTTTACAGCTTAATCATCATCAACTTTTATTTTGTTTACCGCATTTGCAATGCAATTTTTGATGTTTGTTTTTAAATTTCCATACAATTAGTGGTTGGGAGTACCAATAAGTAATTACTTTTAAGACGGTTTTTTTTTTTGTTTACAGTAACAATAAAAAATTATCAATAAAAATAACAATTACAATGCTTTTATGCTTGTAAATTTATTAACTATTGCAAATTTCGCATAAGATGCACATAATCTTATCAGTGAAAGATAACAAAGTTTTATACGAAGGTTAAGCGTTACAGCTTACTTGCTTAATGCGATGACGTCGTATATATTGTATGAATAATTAAAAACCGTAAAGAATATGGAAGCTTTACCAATTCTTTGGGATGTTTTGCAAATGTTATAATGAATTCGAAAATAATTTTTAAAGGTTTTATTTATTTTAAACATAAAATTCACAATCTATAAATAATAATGCCCAGAACTATTGTTTATTTCAAACAACAAATGGAAATACAAATTATTGCCTGAGGCTATTAATCATACGATTTTGGTTATTTGAAAACAATTTTAAGAGGAATAAATTTACATTCCCGGTTATAATACGATAAAAACTAAGAAAGTATGTACATATATTTACAAACATACATACATACTTAAGTATTATTTCATTATCAATTAATAATGTATATAAGTATGTATGTATTATACTTAAAAAAATTTCTTAATTGTTTTAAATATTTATTTAATTTAATTTTATTTTGATACTCATTTTTCTTTTTTATTTTTTTCAGTTTAATTATGAACCTGAATGTGAGAACTGATAAAGGAACAAAAAAACAAAAAAAAGCAACAAAAAAAATAACAAAATTAAATAAAATTAAAGAAATAGTGATAAAAGAAATGTTGAAAACAAAATGTATAAAAAAGTTCAAGTTATAATCGGAAAATATAATGATACGAAATACAAGAAAAATAAACAAAAAATTCAAGAAAAATACATATCATGACAATTAAAAGCATGTAAAAATCAGAAAATAAACGAAAATTCAAGAAAATTTCGCAGTGATGAGTGTACAAAAGTGATTTCATTTATTCAACTCTAGAGAGACATACCTAAATAACGCAAGCCCATATACACTGACGGACTGCAAGCCATAATATTAAAAACTTAAATACAAACCCAATAATAAATCGGGAAAAACTGAAACAATGTCTTCAGTTGAAGTTATCGGTCATAATCATACTCTTCTTAATAGTCGCAAAACATTCACTGAAAGCCAAACGTGCCGCAGCTCTGACGTACTCAAAGACAAAACCGTATCCGAAGTTGTAAGCTTAATAAGAGACAACATGGCTTTTCCGTTAAAACATTTTGATAATATACGTTCACGTTCTTCGGACAGTGGTAAAAGCAGCAGTTGCAGCCCCATGCCGCTGGATTGCATTGAGGACAGTGGTGTCGCAGCTGGTGTTAAACACAACGATAACGATACGGTATTACGCAAACGCATACAAGAGGGCGCATTTATTTTACTGTCATTGGAACGTAATCGGGAAAAGTTTCGCACGCTAAGAAATCGTTTAGGGTAAGCTTGAATTGTATTGCTATTCACTATATATTTTCTGTATTTTATGTTGTATGCCATATTACATTAAATTATTCATTCCAAGTCATTTTGAATCATCATAAAAGTCAAAAAGACTTTACTATTGTTTTTCTATTTTTTAGGCCATCAGAAATTAATCTTTATTTCATGACAATCATGAGAAAATTGTAAAATCTTAATCTTTATTTTTTATTATCAATGGGAAAAACTTTATGATTTTGAAACTGAATTTGAAGTTGAGTTTTCAATGCAAAGAAATTTGTTACAAAAGCAACCACATTAAATAAAAATAACTTTTTTCAAATACAATTTATTTGCAATAAAAGAATACTTTCAAAATTTATTGAATAGTTAAAGCATAAGAAAATACAGTGTTTGAGAAAATAATAGAAACAATTTCCATTCCTTTGGCGTGTACAGAGCTTCTAATAATTAAATCCATAGAAAATTCTTTAAAATAGAATAGAATTTCATATTCTGTATTAATTTAAGCGGTAACTCTTTTTAATTGAAATTTACTGCCGAAAAGAAAGCAAATAAAAGAAATTGTTTGCAAAAAATAATTAAAAAATAATCGAAATGTAATGGAAATTCCTTTTCGGTATTATTTTTCAAGCGGCATTTCTTTTAAATTAAAATATTCAATATTTACCGACAAGTAGGCAAACAAACAAGTAAATTTGTAGCGTAAAAATAATAAAAACTGTGCTTAATTTGAAAAATAAACTGAAAATTAAGGTAAAACACAAAAATAAAAAATATTAAAAAAGGTGAAGACTAGGCTTGTTAGGACATTCTAGTGAAGTGCACTTTTTGCAATAATTTCAAAACGGATCAAGTAGTTTATGCAATACATACATACATAATTGGTTATTAAAACCCTTCAATTGGGGTTACGACCTAGCTTCTCACACCACTTATTACAGAGTGTGTTGATTTTATACATGAGATGCGGGACCTACAGTTAAAGACAGATTTTTGAGAAACTTTATCATGGCAATTTTATTTACTCTCAGACTTACTGCCAGAAATGTGATGAGAAGTCGCCGAAGAAACATTTTTTCGTATTTCGTTTTGTTGGAAATGTCTGTCCTGGGGTTTGAACCGGCGCCTCACGTTTGATAAGCCAAAATACTACCTACTAGACTATGGCGACTTCAATTCATGCAATACTTGCTGACAAAAAATGTGATTATAAACTTTAAGGCAAAGTTTTACGTGTTTAGGGAAAATTATACCTAAAACTAGAGACCAAAAGAAGAATAGGGACTAGAAGAAGAAAGCGTGGAACAACTGTTTATTTCCGAACTTAGATATTGTTACCTTCAAGTCAATAAATTGGCTTAAAAAATAGCTCAGTGCCAGTGTTTCAAGGTGCATTATGAGACTGTAAATTTTCTACAAACCATTTGAGCTTGCCAAGCAGCACTGTAAGTAGGTAAAATTTACTTAAAATGGTTTTTTTCATGTTGTTTAGATTTTCTCTGCTGGTTTTAATTTTTTATAGCACACAATTCCGAGATTTTTACTGGGATAAGTAATTAGGAACTGCAATAGCAGGGTTGCAAAAACAAAAATATTATTTTTCTTTCATATTTGTTTCTCTTATCAATACAATTGGTCTACATACATGTATAGGTATGAATGTAAGTAGTACGTGTTAATAGCCTTACTCTGGGCACTAATTATCTATTTTACATTTTCTATTGTATGTTCTTCAACTGCACTGGTCAAGGGTTGTATTGGTCACTGCAATGGGAACGTGTGTCAAAGAAGACCACAAAATGCATTAGTTCCGCATTTGTAAATAACGACGCCACGCACAGATTTTTTGTTTCTCTTTAAAAAACAATAAAATACATATAAAAACAATAATAAATTACTTAAAAAAACCGATTACGTTATTAATAAACATTAAATGTGTAACAAAATAGTGGAGCTCAAAAAGTTTGCCTGTAGATTATTAGCCATGAAAATCTATCTCACTTGTGTGTGAATTTGTTTTCCATATTTGAGCAATACATTGTGTGTTCATTCAATAATTGAAAATACAAACAAACACTACAACAAGTGCAAAAAGTTAAAATAAAATTGAAAAAAAAATAAAAAATATTTTCTTATACAGTTGCTGATAAACGTCTACTTTTATTTGTTCTTTTTTTGTTTTTTTTTGTTTTTATTTAATTTATCAGTATGTGACTGACACTTATCTAAAAAAGAAAAGAGTAATAAAATTATAAATAAAAAAAAAATATTAAATAACGAATAAACCCAATACATAGTAGAAAAAAATATGAAGAAAAACAAGCACAATCAACATTAAGGCTAAAACGGTTAACACGTTAGTATCGAATACGTATTAAAAATTATGTTGCGAATTGTTTATTATTATTGGTAGTGAATGAAATCCCAAATTGGAATCTAAAGTTCAACCGGAACTTTGGAATTAATATGTAATATTTGCAATCAACATGCAGAAAATAAATAAAAATTTGAAAAAAGAAAAGAATTACAGTCGTCGGTAAAGTAAAGTGTTATAATATTTAAATAAAGGTTTACGTCAAACACCTAATGGCAGACGCTAACATAATATTTAAATTTCTTCAACCTTAACGAGAATATTTTTGTGAAAAAGAAAACAAATGATTGTACGGCAACTGTTTAATTTCATTTCGAGAACGTAGAAAGTAATTCATTCGTTCACCTATAAATAGATTTTAAATATTTATTTAATATGTGATGATTATTAATATACGTGATGATTGTTATCAATCTTAATATCTAAATTAATATCTATTTCCCCTATTTCGTTATATGGAAATAAGAAAACAAGAAAAATTTCATTTGTTATCTGCATGAAAACTTGCGATAACTTAATGAACAAAAAAAAAATTAAAAACAGCCAAGGCACGTGATTACAAAATATCGTTTATTTAAATTCATATTTTGTTATTTAACATATTCAGCCATACACAACAGATCGTTTTCATAAACAAAGAAGTTAAAAAAAACAAAAATTAAAAAAAAATTGTTAAAAAATGTAACAAAATAAAAAGAAAAAATTTAAGAAATTTGTCTGCGCATATTAAAGTGGATCTATAAAATAGGCGTTAAGTTAATTTACATATTAATGTGGATTGTGTTTACGCAAAAAAATAAAGAGTCGAAATAAAAGCAAACACCATAGAAAATATAATTATAAGACGGCTTTAAATTATTAATATTTTAATAAAAATAACGGGATTTCAAAATGCGCCAACAAATAAGTTTCCTTGAATTTCCACCAGCCCGATGGAATAATTTGGTAGCCGGTATTACGGCTGTCGTTGGTATAATTGGAGGTGTTTTGTTAATAACAAAAACAACCAGAGACTACATATGGTAAGTATTACGATTCGATACGATGTGATTCGTTGCAACACCACTAACACATTGATGTATCACATACATATGAATGTGTGTATGTATGTATAATATGTATCTGTGTATTGTTGTATGTCGGAGTATATAGGCTTTCAAGTTGTAATTAATTGTTGCTTTCGTAAAATCGTACGCTTATAATAGTTTGAAATGCGTAGACCAACAGGTTAGGCATAGGAACCACCCTTAGAAAACCACCTCATATTAAAGGGTCCGCCAAATAACTTTTTTTTTTGAAAATGCTTTAAAAATAACTACTGAATATTTTCTCAAATTTCTTTTTTTATTTGAAAGTACAATCCTTCCGGTTAATAATGGGAAATAATTTCATTCAAATGGCTGCCTCGGCTGGTCATGCAGTAGCCTACACGATCGGTCCAATTTTTAAGCACATTATCGATTGTGTCAGCTGTATTTCACCAATGGCTTCACGAATATTGTCCTTTAAAGCGTCAATTGTCTCTGGCTTGTCGGCGTGACACTTATCTTTGACGGCACCCCACAAATAATAGTCCAACGGTGTCAAATCGCAGCTCCGAGGTGGCCAAACGGCTCTGCGGCTGATAATGCGATCTTCAAAAACAGAGCGCAGTGTAGCTTCGGCTGTGTGGCACGTAACGCCGTCCTGTTGAAACCAAATGTTGCCAAATGTTCAATTTTTGTGAACAAAAATTTTTTCAACATGGCCCGATAACGATCGCCATTGACTGTAACGGCCACTCCTTGCTCATTTTCGAAGAAAAATGGCCCAATTATGTCTCTGGACCAAAATCCGCACCAAACAATGACTCGTTTTGGGTGCGTCTGCTTTTAAATGCATGCGTGCGGGTTTTCTGTGCCCCAAATGCGACAATTTTGCTTGTTTACATACCCACCAAGATCAAAATGAGCTTCATCTGATGCCAAAATCGGCATCTTCTGTAAGTCGATCGCAGGCCCACTTAACGAAGCGAAAGAGCATTGGACGGTGTCAATTGGCTTCAACTCCTGAACCAATTGGACTTTGTATGGCGTCATACCAAGGTCTTTATGCAAAATTCGTCTCAATGATGTCTCCGAAATGTTCAATTGTTGAGAACGACGGTGAATTTATGTTGATGGCGCTTCACGCACACTTTCTGGCACAGCAGCAATATTCTCGGGTGTACACACTGTTTTTGGCTTTTCACGCGTTGGTTTATCGATGAGGATGCCAGTTGCTTTCACTTTTTGCACAAGACAACGAACATACGGAGCTGACGGTGCTTCTCTTCTTCCAAAATCCGTACGCAATTTTCGCACACATTCAATAGGAACAGGTCCATTTTCCTCTGAATCCAGTTAACGCAGATTGAAAACATGCAATCTTATCCTAGTACGAGCAACATAATTGCACAAATCGTGCGTCGTGGTTTCATTATTTCCAGGCGACATAACTTATTGCCATTATATCGTAGGAAGTAGTGTCCCGCCTGAAAACACATTTCTCCCATCAAAGTTTGCCTACCATAATTTTTAGTATTGCAGAGAGGCCTTACTAATCGCAGTAGGACATCCTCCCTATGTAAGACACTGAGGGATTGCCTGCTCAAACTGACATCTGTCCCATTATCTCATGATAGGGTTCTGGACCAATAAAGCCTGCTGTGACTACTTCTCTCATCAATTCATCAACAATTTTGTTAACTATGATCCCATTGATTTCAGGTCTGAAATAAAATAACATGCCTGTGAAGCATACAGTAATACTGAGTTAGTTGTCCTTGATATTATATTCAACGTTCCCCATAATTCCTTCAGTTCTTTTAAGAAGCATAGGGCTGCCCTTAAATTCCCCCTCCTCCTTGTTACCCAGTTTCATTTATATTTGTCTTTGCTTTGGTTCAGTGTTGCAGATCAAGTTTTAAGTTTCATTGGTGTACTCTAGCAGGTTCTAGGATGACATCTGTCGTTGGCCCGTATGAAAATGTATTGTTTGTCGTATTCTGACGTTTTATGCGAAAGACTTTTTGTGCTAATTTATCTTTCATTCATCTTTTGTAGAACTTGAACTTGCAGATTTGCAGATTCTATTTCTAATAGAATTAGAATAATCGTAAAACGTACAACAACAAAAACTACACACCTATTAAACTTCATCATTTTCATACTAAATATGCAAATATTGAATGCGATCTGACGAATGTATGCCGACTTGTATGAGCTAAATTCGTACATCTCAGACAAATTAAATCATTTGTATTCATACATAAAATTATTAACAAAAGTTTGTTAACCTGCTTTTAAATGTTTATATTACTAAACAAAAAAAAGGAGAGAAACTTTGCTTAGCTTACTATTGGTTTGGTGCATGTTAACTTTTTATCGATTGGAACTAACTTTGCCGATAACATAACATTCCAAGGAGTAGTAAATTTCTGGGCTGCTTTCACTTTGTATGGAAGTTTTTTTCTTACACATGTTGGTGTTTCTTTACCTGTGGTATAGTTATACCCTACTTGTATTCCTGCTATCAGTGTTGAGATATAATCGTGAGCAACTAATCCGTAAATGTTGGCTTTTTATCGATTGAAACTAACTTTGCCGATAACATCACATTCCAAGGAGTAGTAAATTTCTGGGCTGCTTTCACTTTGTATGGAATTTATTTTAATACACATGTTGGCGTTTTTTTACCTGTGGTATGGTTATACCCTACATGTTTTCCTGCTATCAGTGTTGAGATATAATCGTAAGCAAATAAGCCCTAAATATGGCTGACATGTTTTTTTGCAATGTTTGTTAGAGTTTCATCAGATACCGCTGACCCATATGTTAACTCTTAATGACAACCTTTTCTAATGATTTTTGGTACTTATAGTCTTATGTGTTGGCAGCATTATCTGACACTGAATACATACATCAACAACAAAGACACCGTTAAAGGGTCCTTACACTGTGCATCAGAATTGAATTTTCCTTGAAATGTTGTATCTTTTATAGAAAAATTACGACCTAGTTCCTCACACCACTCATGTTGTGTGTGTTAATTTTATACATTAGTGGCGGGACCTACAGTTTAAAGTCGACTCCGAACGACAGATTTTTGAGAAACTTTTCATGACAATTTTTATTTTCTCTCAGAGTTTTTGCCAGAAATCTGCTGAGAGGAAGTAGCCGAAGAAATACTTTTTGTATTTTGTTTTGATCTCTAGCCTGGGGCTCCAACCCTGGCTTTACGTCTAATAAGCCAACACACTACCTACTAGGCTACGGCGACTATCGTTCCAACTATGCTGAGCTAAAATAAAGACTACTTATCCAAAGTATTCATTCCCGAGCCATTTAATAATAATTTTGGCCATCGCAAACATAGATGTGTAAGCGGGTTTTTAGATCACGGGTTCTTTCATCACTTAAACATTGAAATAAGTAAACACTGCAATTCGTCACACAAATTTCGATTGATTGTTTAAACTCGCCTGTATGTGGAACTACCTTAGTCTACTTTTTACACAATTCTCCCAATCCAGTTGATTGCTTTGGCTATTCCTTTGTCTCAGTAAAGAATGCCTTCCATATCCATGGTTACGAATTCACGTAAAAAATTCCATTTTTCCTGTAATGCTGAACTTTTTTTTGCCAATTAAGGATGTATGTCCAATCTTGGGCCTTGAGTCTGAAATGCACTTCCTGAGGACAACTAACCTCAATTTGACAAGCGGGATTCAAACATCCATCTACATTATTATTACGAGTGCACTGCGTATAACACGTTAACAGAAGGAAACACCTCGGTATAGTGCTGGGCAGAGAATTGTTGACACTTAGCAGTATTCTAAGGTTTGTCAGGATAGTAGGCTTAAAGCAGACATTATAGGCATCACCTATAAAATATGAGGGGAGTAGAATAGCTTGTATGGTCGGAGTAGTAAGATATCTATGCACCACAATAAATAAAAAATAAAATAACACATATAACACGTTTCTACCGGATAGAATCAAATATCGTTCACTCAAAAATCTTGGATTTGGATACCTTCAGAAAGATAGATTACTTGTTGCTGCACAATGTCTTCTCGAGGGATTGCAGATCATTCATTTCGGAAAGATGAAATGAGGAAGAGGAATGGAAAAATGTTGTAATGTTTTCGCGAACGACTGCATACTAAACTTATGGCATGGTTTGAAGCTGAGTGGAGCTGTGGATGAATGCATCTTTTCGGAGGCGGCTAATATAGCTCATTCGATAAAACTAATGTATCACAGAGGAATTTTTCAGGCCGAAGTGGAGGCCATTTGAGATGTGATGATGATTATTAATAATGATAATATCTCTAGAAAAGGTATTACCTTACTTTCTGAATGCAGGCGGTTGTCAAGGTACAAGGTTCTAACAATAATGACCTTTAGAACGGCTACTAAGAGACTTTCAATAAGATGGCCGAGTAGTACAATTTCCACGATATATAGTTGCCGAGACACAGTGGCATATCGGTTGAACTGCGAAGCAGATGAATTGGCCAGACATGGTACAATCATCAAACTTTCGAATAAGTTCTCTACATTGAGAATCCCAATGAGAATCTGCAAGCTCAAAATTGGTTTAAAATATAGGTTTCGAATGTAGGTAAGATAACGAAATAAATCTGGCCAAGGCTAAATAAGAAGCTCACGGAAAGTATGCCTAAATTTCAACAGCGTACGGTAAGCCTAGTTGTCGAAGTTGTCGTCAGATACTCATGCGAGACTTTTTGGTCAAGGAGACAAATAAGTGAAGTAAACTGGTCCTCACCTCTTGAGTACATACCCAACGTTATGTCGTATCTACTACTATATTTACTTCGCTAATAGTTTCACTAATCTGTTAAGAATTGATGTTGGACCATATAAATGGCTTAATTAGAACTTCCGCATGTTTCCAGGGGTAGAGGTAATGAAAGAGTGTGTGGCGTCACAATAAGTGTGTCTATGAACTTGTGGGTCTATCTAGTTTTACCTGCTACTACTATTTGCAATACGCAAAAATTCTTTATACCTCTGTACAACCGGTGAAACAGCTTTTTAAATCCCCATCTGCCAGCTTAGCTATTGTTTTTTGTGGATGAAGCAGATTTTTTTGAAATATTTTAATTATTCTCTTAAACGAATCCAGTTTGATGAAACTTAATAAAAATAAACGGCAGTTAGTTTTTTCAATCACAGTATGCGAAATAAATTTAATTTGTTCGTTCGTTTCGCAATACCTTAATCATAAGTTAGTTAACTAATCGATTAATATGTTAATTAATTCACCGATGAGAACTAAGTCTATCTCACATAGCTGATGAAAGGCAGTAATATGTACATATGCACGTATGTTGTATTACAAGAATACATACAGTGAGAATAAAAGTTATGTGTGTGTACTCCGAAGTTTGATTAAAATCGTATTGTATTTCATTATTTAAGGGATATGATAAGGATATGTATTGTTTATTATACGGTATTAAACAGTCGGTGTTACTCTCTTGTACTATATACAGGCGTACATATTTAAAAATAAATATTTATTTACGTAATAAAATGTTTTCAAAATATATTTGGAGTTTCGACAAAGCAATCGATCCGGTTAATGACATATTAGAATAAATTCTTAGGATCGATTAACTTAACATTCTATTTATTAATCTATTAAGCCAGAGTTCTGGTTAATTGAATACCTTAGTGATGACATTTATAATAAAATGTTTAATTTCTAAAAATGTTTTTTTTTGTTAAAGTTAAGTAAGCATTATAAAAATAAAACGAATTTATGTTCAAACATAATTTAAGCATACTCATAAGTGTGTACTATAATCAACGATAATTAATAGATCTGGAAGAAATATACACGGAAATGTTTTTAAAGAAATTTCTACTAATTAATATTATTAATTTTCGTTACTTCATTCTAAGAACAAAGAAAAAATCAAATTTTTTTTCAAATTTTTTCTTTAATTTTTTCAATCAAAGTTGTTGTTTTCAAAGGAAAGTTTTCAATACTCCTCTCATTCATACATAAAACAAAATGTTTTCTTCTCCCCTATGGATAATTACGCAGCTACAGACATTTTATAATCAAAAACAAGTTTTGTGAAAGAAACGAAAAAAATAAAAATAAAAATAAAATTAGTATGAAGCGTTTCCCTATAATTTCGTGAATGTTTAAAACATTCATTCGCCTGTTATGTTATCGAACTTTAATCACTGGTTAAGACTTTGGGAACCGCTGGCTCAACTTATATAAGATATCTGAGACAAATAAGCAACAGCTTAAACAATAACTGCGTCTTTTTTTGTGTTTTCAAAACTACAATCAATCCAAGAGTAACAGTCGAGCGAGAAAGTCGTATTTTTTAAAGACCACTTGAAAGTGTTTACTGCAGTAGTACAAGAAAAAGAAAGCGCACCAAAAAACAATAAATATTTCCAAATAATAATAAAATCAAAAAAAAAAACCAAAAAGATGACAAATAATGTTTTAAACATACATACATAGTGCATAATTGAAAGTAGTTTCAAAATTAATTACAAAAAAACTAAAAAGAAAAACACAATTTTTATAAAAATGTTGTTGTTTGCTTCACTTGTTGGCGGCTGGGATAAGCTTGAGCTCTGGGGACATACTCATTTGGAGTTATTTGGTCTCCTCTTTTTAGTTGTTATTGCGGAAGTAATCCTATTTAAACTAATGGTATTAGCTGGCTTGTTTCCTCGTTCATTTGATCATTACAACTCCGAATACAATGACTCACAAGAATATGAAGAAATTATTTACTATGAAACCGATTTTACCACCAGAAATTACGGTCAATGGCCGCAAAGTGAAATAATTTATCATCAGACACAACCACAAGAAGAACAAGAACAAATATTTCATCACTATGATGATCAAGACTATAATAGTCATGACGTTAGTTATAATAACCAGTTCTTTAATAATCAATTGACAACATCTACTGGAATATTTCGATACGTTTATTAAAAGAAAATACAGAAATAAAAAACATGCAATTAGAAAGTCAATTCAAAACTAAACTGAACTAAACTAAAATCATTGATCGAATTTATTACTTTTTTTTTCAAAATTGCAATCAAAATTGAAAAGTGCAATGGATATCCAAAGAGATTAAATTTATGTATAAATAATTATCATAAAAATAAAAACAATAACAATAATAACAATAAAAATAAAAACAACGACTATCAACACTTATCCAGCTATGCGGTTCTAAATTATTCACTTGAAGTAATAAATGGAAGGTTTTGTAATGAAAATAGCTAAGGATAATGCACATAAATACTCATAGAAATCAGCCATCGGAATAATTTCTACCGAGAAAATTAAGTGGAGGGAGTTTCGCTGACACATGCAAGCAGCATATTGATGGACTAAACACATTTTTTATTTAAATGGCCACAATATCTCCTTTATATGTATATAAAGAAGACAATAACTCACAATTTCTAATTTTGAACTACTGCTTCATAAGAACGAGTACTTTATAATGGCTATTCATAAAAGTAAATGCAATTCAGTTTAGACAAATATACATACATGTGGCACATTATAAACCAGTCTTCAGGACTACGACCTAGCTTCTTGCACTATCTACGTTGTGTGTGATTATTTGTCCGTGGATGACTGCACCATTTTAAAAAACTTCTTCGTGAAAACAATTTTTACTCTGCCAAGTGACTTAAACTACAAGTTCTCGTCTAATAAGCAAACAGACCAATCACTAGACTACGGCAACCAAAAGTTTTCAAGACTCCAAGACTGGTTCAGTGCTCCAAATACAAGCAGAATGTTAAGCCGATAATAAAATCATTCACCTCACAATACTGCTGTTAGAATCTTCCTTTATCAACTTGCGGTAAACGAAGGAGTACCATGCAACTAATACCAACCAGGATCTGTGCTAGAAAATGCTGGATGCCGACTTTACTGGGAACAAACATTAGTAAGGAGCGATAGATTGATGACTTGCTGCAGTACAAAAACAACAGCAGTATAGAAACAAAACATCGCGAGAAAATTTGTATATTCAGTGGAGGGCTAATTGATATATCAATAAAAGTCAAATTAAAATCGATATCAATCAAAATTTCATATACGGCACTGGTACCAAAATGTTTTTACGAATAAGTTCGCAATGCCAGAACACCTGTGGCCGATAGTGCGATAGGCGGTGATGACTTCAACTACTTAAATCTTTTGGAACTTTATAGGGACATTAATTAACGATAAGTTATATTCAGATACTTCTGTGATTTTTAGTAATCTTTGCAATTTTAAAAACAATTTTTTTAAATTATTTTATAAGATTAAATCTAAGTTGTTTTGTATTAAAAAAAGAATGAATTATAATACAAAAAAATATTTAAAATAAGTATTAATAATAATTATAATAATAAAAATATATAATAAAAATATATAATAAAAATAATAACTATAAATATAATTTTTTTTTTACTGTGGTAAAAAGAAAAAAATGCTTTGCAGCAAGGCAGGTGCTAAGCCTTCTCCTTAAACAAAAACTGGTTGCAGTGTGAGTATAAAGTTGGTAATTTCCGAATTGTTATCGGGCATAGGTGTTTCGATTGTTTCAGTTACACTGGGTGTTCTCTTCTTGGTATATATGTAAGTACATAGATTCAAATTCTGCTGGACTGACCTAGATAAGAAGAAGATGAATTGCCTTCTTTCCATTCCCATATATCGTATGGCTATTTCGAAACGGCGAAGTCGTCGTGGTCTAGTAGGTAGTGTGTTGGCTTATTAGACGAAAAGCCAGGGTTCGAGCCCCAGGCCAGACATCAAAATAAAATACAAAAAGTATTTCTTCGGCGACTTCCTCTCTGCGGATTTCTGGCAAAAACTCTGAGAGTAAATAAAATTGCCATGAAAAGTTTCTCAAAAATCTGTCGCTCGGAGTCGACTTTAAACTGTAGGTCCCACCACTCATGTATAAAAATTAACGCACACAACATAAGTGGTGTGAGAAACTAGGTCGTAATCCTGACAGAAAGGTTGTAATGACCAATTATATATGTATGTATGTATTTCGAAATGCGCTCGCCCTTGCTGATAAATAATTAAACAGCCAGAAACATTTCTATCAAAGAAATTAAGCATATAAAGGGTTAAGATTATTAAGGGTTAAGCTTACAATTGCACTGTTTAAATCAGTGGGTGGTAGCATATTAGGCAATGGTTGAAAAACTTCAAAAGTAGGGTGGATTACACAAATAGAAACGAAAAAAGAATACAACTCCCATGGAGTTATCATGCATTTGTTAACCCTTAAAATAATGATGTTGTACGTGGAATTTTTTAATAATAAGTAGAAGTGGTGCTTTTAAAGTCTTATTAATATTGTGTTATTTTCTTTTTATTTTACAGCAAAATAGCCGATAGAAGAAAAAATCTTCCTAGCGATTATGAAAATACCTGCAATGTATGTTGTACAGAAATCAATCCAGAAGATGATAAAACGTAAGTGAAAGAAAAATTACACGTATAATAAGGCAGTAATATGTGTGTAAAATAAGCGTGAACTATTAAAAATTGTTATTAATGGAATACCACTGAGGTTTATCTTTATAATTTAATCATAATTCAATAACTACTTTAACCTTCTCTATTAGGCAATAAACTATAATTTAAAATTTAGTATCGGATTAAAATAATATCGATTTATTGGTTTTCTGTTAACGAGTGCATACCTTAAGGTGTTCTATTGACAGTGACGAGCAATTGTGAACAAGAATTTTTCATAATATTTTCAAATGTTTAAGAATCAGGAAACTAACTAATTTGCATTAAAATAAACTATTTTTTGTAGTTTTAAATTTTTTATTTGAATTTATCAAGAATATTTTTAATAGCCTTCACAATTTCAAGTATATTCTGTATGAGTCATATGCATTCTGATAACGCGTAAACATTTTTAAAATATTTTTTCTTTTTTCAATTCCGTACATTTCTTTATCTTTAAAATTTTCTTGTTAGTAATTATTTTAATTCATTTTTTTTATAGATTTGTAAAGTGTACGATATGTCAAAAATACATTTGCCGTAGTTTAAATTGTGCAAACTGGTCAGCAGAATCTTCTAAATGGGAGTGTGAGCTCTGTAAAAAGTCTGAAGAGTCTTTGGCTCACACATCGTCATGGGTGGCTGATCAAATATCGTTTCATCAAGAAGTATTAATGCATCCGCCAAGAGCAAGAAGTGAAATTTATATTCCAATTAGTGATTATAACGGTAGTTCAATGCGTAAGTAGAATATAAAATATCAATTATAATAATGCTTTAAGGTTCTTAAATAAACCTACTTTATTGAACTACAACTGAACTTCATTCATGTTTGATTTGTGTTTGACGGATATGCTCGACATAGATCAAAGAAATTTAAGCCGACAGAAAAAAATTTAAAAAAAAACGCAAATTTTATTTAATTTTTAACGAGTATATCCGTGTACGGTTAAAAAGATATTAAAGAAATTGAACAGTTAAAGGGTTAATCCACCTATTTAAGTTTAATTGATTGCTTTGCTAATAATGAAAATATTTATATTTATTTATAGATTTTGAAAGTGTAAGTCAAGTGGGTGCTAATACTAATATGATAACAGCTGAACAAAAGCTTAAAATCAGAGAATACGTAGAGGAAACTGTTGCTAAAATATTGGGTGGTAATTTAGATACAATTGCTGTGAATCAACTATCTAAAAGTGAAAATTGTAAGTATATATTTTGTTTTTATAAACGTATATCTTAATTTTAATTATTTGATTTAAACTTTTTTAATTTAAATTTTAATTTTTCTACTTTAAAAAGTATCTTTTTCTTTAACAATAGAAAGCTTTTGCAAATATAATTTCTATAAATTTTAACGTCTTTATTATTTCCGTGTATGCATTCATTCATGCAACGACTTAAAAAGTTTTAAAAGTTTTTGACATACGACTCTAAAACGTTTGCTTTATTCATAGATCTTAACTTGTTTTACAAGTATCACTCAAAACTGAGTAATATTTTAATTAATTTGGAAACCATCTTAACAGTTTATACACTCAAACGAGGCGGTGAGTTTACTATTAAATACCCCCTACCCACAATATTTAGTTCCACCATTCGTATGCATGTATCTGTTAAACAAAAAGTGTTTATTATTGCTAAAATAAAATGTTTAATTCTGGTTTCTTTTATTGATTACAAATAAAATTAAATCGAAAAAAATGTAAAATATTATTTTATTGCTATTTATGTAGTTTAGGTTTGAGGCTTGTCTATTATGCGACATTTAAGGTACAATTGTTGTCTCATACAAGCGATCGAAACTGTGTGAACTTTTGACTTTGGAATGCATAATAATAACACTATTAAGTTAATAATTAATGTAAACACATACACACACAAATAATATACATCATATAGATACATATGTACATATGTATTTAAATATTTAAAATTAAAATTTATTTATTAATAATCTTTTACGCTTATAACAAAACAATTAAATTATTAACATTCAAATCGTGACACAAAAGACAGTGAGATAAAGCATACTCGCATGATGTACGTTTGAACTTGTATTTGAATTTCCTAAATAAATATGCCAAAACAATAAGCAATAATCACAAAAATATGTAAATAACGGGTTATTTTTTAACATATAAAAGAAATTTTAAAAGTGAGTGAAACATTAATTTGAGTCGATCAATGTATGCCTACCATTTCCATTTTAAAGATTATTTCATGTAAATGTTATTTGAGCCTACATAGCTGCTCTAGGCCTGAAATATTACTGTGGCAAACTTTTCAGCCGGCCGGTATCTCAACACAGACATTTAAAATTTTGCCTTCCAGCATTGAAATTCTAGTTGGTTTGTACATGTTAACGAGATACTTTACATATTTCCACAAAAAATACTTCACTGGGGTCAAATCGCATGGTCTTGGTGTCCGGTGGACTGTTCCTAAATAAGAGATTTTTAGCCTGCCAAGCCCTTATCGCAATCGGTTCATAGCATCGCTTACAGTGTGGCACATGATCCTGATTTGCTACAACCATATAGCAATCAAGTTCAGTTCTTCCAATTTGCACGGTCATTACATTTATTTGGTCTAGATAAGAACCTATTTTCATAGCTCAACCATCGTCTAAGTTTTAATTTTTTCCAAAGTTAATGTACAGTTCAAAATCGATTCTGTCCGATAGATATGAGAAGCTTTTCATGGCAATTTCTTCCTTATAGAGTATTTTGCCAAAGTCGGAGGAGAGAGGTCCATAAAAGAAACATTTTTTTCTCAAATTTAATTGTTTTTTCAAAACGTTACAAGCCCCTATGTGATAATGGATCATGGATTTTATTATTGTGATTTTCATCGTTTTTGAGGAAGTATGAAACAATATTCTATTCACCAAATAGTGTACATTTTAGGGTACATTTGTTGCTCTTGAACGTTCTCTGTTTGTTGATATACCCCTTTCAGTCCAAAATAAGCTTTGCGCTGAAGACAATTTTTGGGTAGAAAAATACTCCTCACTGCATGATTTTGAAAATTTTTGACAATAATAGCCAAAGATTTGCAATTCGCGTTGGATTGGAAAAACTGAAAGAGCAATTTAAATGTTGCTACATGTCACGAATCTTTTTTGATGCTGAAAAAATTTAGACTGAAAAAGGCAAAAAAAACCACCCGCTTAGCAATATAAGACGATGAACTGAAGATTTATAATTGAAGTGCAAAATAAAATATATTTTAAATATTATTTTAAATATTTTCGTCGACACTGTTTGTTTGGTCAAATCTTTTGCCGAGTGTTAAAACTGATAAAAACAAAAACCTCAACATCATTTTGCTAACAATGTCTCAGGTCAAAATAAAAGACAACGAAATAACAAAACCGTTGTTGTATAGTCTGATCGACTAAATGCTGATTAGAAATAGAAAATATTGTATAGAGAGAGAGAGAGAGAGACATAGTATAGTATTATTAATATTGATAGTTTTATTTAATAATATTTTTTATAATTTTTAAACTTTTCCTACTCCGGCACTCTCTCGCACAACACAATGAAACAATTTAAAGTATTTGTGGTGAATAGCAGAGGGACGCCGTATCAATACCAAAAAAAGAGAGACTGAACAACAAGTTTAGTTGTTTAAAGTGCTCCAACGTGTAAATAGCACTTCAATAATATTAGTTTGATTCATTACTTAGTACATAAAACAATAATAAATGAACACACACACACATTACTTGGAAGAAATAAAATAAAAAAACTATCGTAATACCAAAAAAAAAGTACACTTTCAGTTTTAATTTGTAATACACCTGACAAGAACTTAGACAAGCTGCATAAATAGCAAAAAAAAAAAAAGAAAAATAAAGGAACATAAAACGGTCGACAAGAGATCTCGGTAGTGCGTAAATTTCGTTATCGCGTTTTCGGTGTGACAATCAAAAGTAAACAAAAACAAAAAAAATGAGAAAAAACATTAAAACAACGGCAGTTAATAATAAACAATTTTGAATAGCCCACATACTAAACCGTTAAATATACGAAAATATATTAAGTTTTAGCATAAATTCCGTAATAATTTATATCTTTTTCAATGATAAGATAAAAAATATTCTGCAGTGTATGAGTAAATGTACATAGTAATTTTGCGTGGAAACAATATTTTTTAATTAAATAAAAAACAAGCAAAATTTGTTGATACAAATAAAACAATTTCCTCTTTTTTTAAATTATTATACGGATTGTGCATATTACCTGCTATGTGTAGGGGTACTAAAGTACTGTAACCATAAGACTAAGCTTTTTAGTTAGCGAACTGTCACCTCCAATCTCGTTACCCTGACGAACCTCTAGATATTGGTTGGTATCGGTAAAATACGAGCCTAGGTGTACCCTTCTGTAATTCATTAAAGCCTCATAGTTGCCAAGTAATGTTGGTTTACTCATCACAGAATCTGTGTGTTGGACTTGTATGGGTACATACATACATACATACATAATTGGTCATTACAACCCTTCAGTCAGGATTACGACCTAGTTTCTCACACCACTTATGTTGTGTGTGTTAATTTTATACATGAGTGACGGGACCTACAGTTTAAAGTCGAATCCGAACGACAGTTTTTTGAGAAACTTTTCATGGCAATTTTATTTACTCTCAGAGTTTTTGCCAGAAATCTGCTGAGAGAAAGTCGCCGAAGAAATATTTTGTCTTGATGTCTGACCTGGGGCTCGAACCCTGGCTTTACGACTAATAAGCCAACACACTACCTACTAGACCACGGCGACCAATACGAGTAATAATTGGTCATTACAACCCTATAGTCAGAATTACAACACTGCTTAAGTCGTGTGCGTTAATTTTTATACATGAGTGGCGTGACCTACAGTTTAAAGTCGACTCCGAACGACAGTTTTTTGAGAAACTTTTCATGGCAATTTTATTTACTCTCAGAGTTTTTGCCAGAAATCTGCTGAGAGGAAGTCGCCGAAGAAATACTTTTTGTATTTTATTTTGATGTCTGGCCTGGGGCTCGAACCCTGGCTTTTCGTCTAATAAGCCAACACACTACCTACTAGACCACGGCGACCAATACGAGTAATAATTGGTCATTACAACCCTATAGTCAGAATTACAACACTGCTTAAGTCGTGTGCGTTAATTTTTATACATGAGTGGCGTGACCTACAGTTTAAAGTCGACTCCGAACGATTTTGGCAATTTTATTTACTCTCAGAGTTATTGCCAAATATCTGCTAAAAGGAAGAAGTCACCGAAGAAATATTTTTTCATATTTCGTTTTGTTGGAGATGTATGATTTGAACCCAGGCCTCACGTAACAATCTATTTCAACACTATTTCTTTTTGATATAGTGTAATAATGCGTTTATTCGTCATGTCCCTTTAGATAGTTTAAATGACGGTTACTTGTGTACATTACAGATAATTAATATGGCATGTGTTCATTACAGATTAATTAATCTAATAAGCCAACACACTACCTATTAACAGTTTACTTAATTGGTGCATTTGCAAAGCATGCACTGGCATTAAGCGGCCTCCCTAACCAAATATGCGTTTATAAACCTCTCTGAAGGCTCAGATGACAGCCCCCCTTACCAAACTATGATGCCTTTTCCTAACGGAATTCAAAAAATTTACGAAACTTCTATTAACGAAGTAGAAAGAAAACCGAAAGTATGAGTAGATAACCATGACATGCATATTTTTTATGGAATTTACTTGCTCGCGTGAATCAATCGTGAATTTGAAGATCCTACTTTCATTGGCCTTATGAGCACGGCGACTTCAAGGGGTTCTAGTCTAAATAAAGGTTATTTAGAGGCAACAAGGCCTGCTCTTTCAGCTATACTACAGATAGTATACTACAGATAGTATACTACAGATAGTATACTACAGATAGTATACTACAGATAGTATACTACAGATAGTATAATACAAGACTTAAATCTCTTCCTATCATAGTTGCCTCACTTTATTTCCTGTTGCACTATGTATACTCTACCAAACTTCTGTTCCTACTACTTTTTTTAAGAAAATTGTCGGGTAGACACTAATTGTAATCGATTTCCTAAATCTGGATCTATTGATTCCTCAATCTGTTCTGTGATTTTCTAGATCTAGATTTATTGATATACCCTGCCTGAGAGCATGGCTCCCAGTCTTCACGTGCGGATACGTAATTCGTTAATAGTTGTCAGGAAAAAAAACGGCTGGAAACTTTGTTAGTTGAAATCTTTGTTAGTTTATTAAAATGAAATGGAATTTTTTTTCTTTAATTGAGATGAAAATAATTGTGAAATATTAAATTTAGTTGCCATTTATTTGTGATAATTTATTTTTAACGTTAATTAATTTCAAGTAGCCTTTGAACTTTAATTTATACTTTGGATTCATTCATTAAACGCCAATAAGTATTTTCAGCTGTTCTATGAAATTGTTTTAAAAAAATTACTTTTAAAATGAAACTGAAATACTCTGATGTACATACTACGTAGCAAATAGCATTTAAATCTAATTTATATTCTTGTTCATTTGTAAATAAACGAATATAATAAATGCAATATAAATGAAATGAATAAAAAAAGTGGAAAATTAAAAACAAAATAATTTTTATTTAAGAAAGAAATGATTAAAATTGATAGTTAATGTTGTGATATTTCATTAAAGACATTGATGTATGCATTTTCATAAAATTTTACTTGTTGCCTTTTCTTTGAAACCACAACTAGAATACGTCAAAAGAAATAACAATTGATTATCGGAAAAAGGCGTTTTGAAAAAAGAAATAATTTTAAGCTTTTAAAACAATTCTGATATATAAACTGGCAATAACGAAAGGGTGCATAAGAAAGTGTACAAAAATCAATTAAAAATTATTGACCAATATAGACATAAATGTACATACTCGTCTAACGTACAAACAAATGTTTTTAATGCCTAAATATGTACTATGAATGGAATTAAAAGTTCTTATTTTTAACTAAACTGAGGTAATAAATATAGCAGAAGCAAGACAGAAAGAAAAATGGGTTTTTTATTTGGACTACTCACAGGCATATTTGCAATTGTAGTCGTTTTAGCCTTGTTTGTAATGCATGTTTTAAAATTAGGTAAAGTATATATTCTTGCTATTTTTAGACTTACATACATATCAACATATGTACATACTTCTGTATATATGTATTCCTTTATTTATTCATCAATTTGCATAAAAACATTGTAATGAACAAACAAAAAAAACTTATACTCGTACCCGTAATAATAATAATTGCATGATCCTGCCCTACATACATAATTAAACTGCATTTTATATAAAATATTTTGTAATTAAATATGCCATTATTTATTTTTCTTATTAATCGAATTTTTATTTATTTTTTTTATATTTTAGATTTACCCGCTCCAAAAGTAAATCAAAATGCAGCCGGTGTTAATACACATATGGCAGTTGATGCTGACAACTCTAATCTCAGTGCTGCATCTGAAGCGCGTTTACGTCAGATGATTCAGGAAATTATTGCTGAAACAATAAATTTACCACTTTTGTTTAGGGATCATGCAGCGTCAGACGTTACAGCACCAACTAATGGTCGCCATCAAAGACTTCGAACGGAAAAATATTTTGAACCAAAAATCTATCAGGACCTTTTAGCGACGGCAGTGTTAAATAAGGTAACTTTATTTACAGAAAATATTTTAAAATTTTGACGGAATGTTAACTTAAGTTAAACTAGGGTCTCATCTTAATACCGATAGTACGTATAAAGCGTCAGCCATCACCTTTAGCTAGATAGGTTCGGTTAATAAATTGTTGGCTAGTTCTGTGATCTCCTCCTAACCTCTGGACGTATATAACCAGGTTAAATATTTCGTTATAACTGCTATGAGGTTGATATGATGGACTTAGGTCAGATTAAACGTGAATTTTTTTGTGCATATATCCAGGCCAAGTCTGGTTTGTCTAGTTTCTAAACAAGTGGGTTCATTACCCCATTATCCACAAGTAAAGTTCGTGCAAAATAATTTGTTTGCCTCTCTTCAGAGGAATCAATCTCATGTACGAAGTCATACGTCATTTCCTGCTTTAACAGTATTTCCAATTGCGTAAGCTCTGTTGTTATTTTGAATATGACCATGCCCGGAAACCCATGTGAGAATAGCCGGCGTTGTTGTTCACCGACATACAGGCATTGTCACTAAGGCAGACGGGGAACCTATTATCCCACACGATATTAGTTACATTCTAAGCTGGAAGAAAATTGAATAATGAATTGAAATAATGTATGATGGGCACGCAAACGACGCACATTGGTCTTGGACAATTTGCTAATTTCTGCCGGAGCTGTAGAGAAGAGAAGACTGTTCCTCACCTACTGGGTCCAGTAGTCTAGTAGGTAGTGTGTTGGCTTATTAGACGTAAAGCCAGGGTTCGAATACAAAATATTTCTTCGGCGACTTTCTCTCAGCAGATTTCTCGCAAAAACTCTGAGAGTAAATAAAATTGCCATGAAAAGTTTCTCAAAAATCTGTCCATCGGAGTCGACTTTAAACTGTTGGTCCCGCCACTCGTGTATTAAATTAACACACACAACATAATGTGAGAAACTAGGTCGTAACCCTGACTGAAGGGTTGTAACGGCCAATTATGTGTGTATTATATGTATGTACTGGGTCCATGCCCAGCACTGTGAAAAAATCATCTTGGTCCCTACTGTATAGATGAGCTGGAAGAACTGTTATGCATTGACATTGGTAATCTGAGCCGCTTAATCGGAAACTGCAAGTAGTTCTGGGACTAGGGGATAATGGAAAACTGTAGTGTCACAATAGACCCTATGTGGCTTAAATGTGTTCGCTAAAGGAGGTTGACACTTCTGCCTACCTACCTACCTGAGTGTAATAGAATGGTCTGACTAATTAAAAATAAATTTGTTTGGCCACTTGGAAATTTTCAAAAACAGTCGGCATTTTGGTGTGTCTCTCTTATTTGTCGATAGAAATGCATTTGAAATTTTACTATGACTGCTGTAATGGAAGGGCTATTGCACATTTTTGTTTTTATTTTGAGAACACTAATGCAATAATGAATGGAAAACAGAAAAACTAAGAATAGAACAGAATAGAATAACTAAAATCGATTTACATAATGGACAACATATGGACATTTTCGATGGCGCCTTTAACAAGGTCTTTGATGTACCATGTTAGACTTAATACCTAAACACCAATGAACACTTGTATGCTTTCCTTCCGTACAAATTTGCCATAAGATGAAATTTTTTACTATTTACCACTATTTAGTTGACATCCAACTTTGAAGGTGTAAAGACGTATTGCAGTTTTGGAAAAATCTAAATAAAAAGTTTTCTTCAAATCAATCTAGACAAAAAAAGTCTTAAAAAATAAAATTATTTGCGAATTCTATTCACATCCATAGTCTATGTTGACAATAAACATTTACTTTTGAAAGCTTTGAATACAATGGATCTCAATGAAAATGTAATCTAAGCAACAATAACAAAAAAAAATAAATAAAAAGAATTATTATGATAACATTAAGTCCACAATAATATGCGGGTCATTCATATATATTTTCTTTCTTTTTAGATTGTTGATAAGCAATTGAAGACTAAACTTGGCAATGAATTAAATCCTACTAAAGCAGAGAGTGGTGACATTGGTCGCAGCGGTTTGGATTTGGAAAATAATGTAAATCTTGAGAATTTTTCAACGACATCTGGAAGTTCCGTTGAGCCGCATAGTGATTGCAGTGATTTGGAACAAATTCTTAATGTAAGTTTAACAATCAATTCTAAAATCTGAGTATGAGTATAAGTTTTTAAGCCGTTATCATTCGACTTTTAGGCTGACGATGACAAGCCTTATACTGAACGAAACTCCGCCATCAGTGATTATTTGGCATCACATCAGGTGCCTCTACCGGATCTAACGTCTGTGCCTACTGAATCCGAAGATGGTACGTAATTTAAAACTATTTTTAGTTCTTCTTAGGTTTAAATTTAATGTAATGGTCCAGTTTTCTGATTTCATTCAATGCTATTTACAAATATTGATTTCTTTAATTAGATTAAATGTTATTTTAAGTTCTATAGGTGGTACATATTGTCGGCGGTCTTTGTCCACATGTGTATGTCATTACATATTCGACTTTGAAATTAAAAAAAAAAACTAGGGCTGGCCAATTTCTCGTCTTGTCTTCGTTACGTCATTTAGTCTCGTCTTTGAAAGCCGAAAATTATTTTTTCATCACTTTTTTACTTACGATCTTATTGACCCACCCTCGTACATATATTATTTGTTTATATAACTTTGGATTAAATAAAAAATTGTATTTAAAAATATTGTCGTATAATAATTTTTTAAATATTCTCTCCTATTTTAGATTACATGTCGGTGACCTCAAGTGCAATTGGTGATGGTACTTGGGAAAATAATTGGTTATTTCGGAAGAAGAAATTCAACTCAAGCAGTTCTGTTGCGGTTTCTAGTGCAGGAATGTTAGTACCTGATCCATCCGAAGACGTTCGTGCCCAAATCGGTGATAAAACCGCGGATGAAGTCAGCGATTTGTCAGAACTAGGTTCAGATACTGACGATTCATTGGATATTATGCGTACGAAACTGGAACCAATTAATGATCGTTTGGCTAATAAGCATTTAATAGGAGGTGAAAATGATAAGATCGTTTTGGATGAACTTATTAAACGGAGCAGCATTATTTCAAACATATTGCCTGAAACACCACACGAATCATACACGGATACCTTAAATGAAAATGTGGTGGATGCGCCCGTAATGAGTGAAGCCATAAATAACAATGTCAATCAACGCAAGACTGCTATGGACAATGATAATTGTGATACTGCAGACGGAATCTCGCCTCCACTCGGTTTTGAAGATATAAACAGCAACTCATTAACAGGTAAGGGGTTAACAATATCTGCGTAATGCTTTAGATTAGAAATCCTGTTAAATTTAGTTTGGTTGACATCATTAAGCTCTCATTTAGTATGGCTAACTGAATGCATTAAAAATTGTGTACCATTGTAAGGGTAAACCGAATAATCAATTCCCGCTTGAAATATCCTATGCATGAGAGTTGGGATTTTCTCTGGTGAATGACAGTTTGTACGACGTTTGTCGTTTATATTTTTCTAGCCAATGACGATGGTTTAGAAGCTAATATATGTACTGGTTTCAGTACCATTGAAGTTATAGAAGAATCTCTAGAAATACCTTCGGTAGTAGAAATATTAGCCGCCATGGCTTTAGGGCCAATGTTAGCTGTCCCTGGACTTGACAAGCCACCAGCGTTGACTGTCTCTGAGTTGAATGCTTTAAATGAACTTAAGGAGTTGGCATTATCTGAAATTAAGTTGCGTGCCTTAGAATTAACTCCACACAATTTAGATGTTATACCAGAAGAAACAAGTGACACTGTAAACTTAACAGAAAGTGATTTTGATCCGGAAATACCTGTAGGACACGGCACACCTGTTGAAAATGTTTTAATGCTACAGGTAGAAAGCGTTATTAACAATAATGAAACTCAAAAACAAGGAGAAACGGACTCGAATACTCATTCTCTAGATGAACTTTCGCTACAAGAAAATAAAGTTGAAACGGAAAATATTAAAACTACTGAAAGCAATATCGATGTGGCTACAAACTTTTTGAATGATTCTCAAACTAAACTGCCAGATCCACCTAACTATTCTGCTGATGAAGATAAAAATACCGAAATTACACCATCTGACTGCACAAAATCTCATCCACAATCCTCACAAAGTTCAAACGACAACACTCATAAGGAAAATTTAAATGACAACTCTTTAGACGATAACATCTCATTCGATTCCGTGTTAAAGTCAGAAGAAAAATTGCAAAATTCGAATATTGAATCAATTTCACCAACGTCTTCATTTGTCGATGAAGATACATTGGAAAAAAATGCGATTACTATACCTAAAAATGAGAATCTGAAATTTGCACAATCTCAAGATGAAGGAAATGAAATGCGAAATACTACTGTTGAATGTCCCGCTTCAGACGATAACGGAAATGATTTGCAAGACAATATTAATTCTCTATCACACACCGACAATAGGGCGGATTCTGAATCAAAATTATCGGTAGCTGAGAATCAGGAACGTACGGAAACAAAAGTTCAAATTGATGAATTGCACAAAACTATTATCGAATGTCCACTTTCAGAAACGAATGTACAACAAATTTCTCAATCAACTGCTGAAAATGTTGCAGAATCTGAGTCAAAATTATCGGACAGTGAGATCCAGCAATTTACGGAATCGCAAGTTCACGTCAATGAATTGCAGGGGACTGCTATGGAATGTCCCGTAACAAAAGATAAATTAAATGAATTACAAGACAGTAATATGGCTGAACCAACTACTGAAATTGTGGCGAAGCCTGAATCAAAATTGTCGTACAGTGAGAACATGGAATGTATTGAATTAAAAAGACATGCTAATGAATTGCAAAAGACTGTTGATGAATGTCTAGTAACAGAAGGTAAAATAAATGAATTGCAAGACTTTAGTAAAACTGAATCGAACACTGAAAATGTGACAGAATCTGAAGCAAAATTATCGAGCAGTGAGACTCTGGACTGTAGGGAATCACAAGAACAAGTTAATAGCTTGCAGAAGACTGTTGACGAATGTCCAGTTTCTGAACATAAAGTAAATGAACTGCAAAAGAATACTGTTTCTGAATTAAATACTGAAAATGTATCACAATCTGAATCAAAATTATCGGGTAGTGAGCACCTGGAATGTACGGAGTTACAAGCTCAAATTAATGACGTGCAGGAAAGTCCTGTTGAAAGTCCATCTACTGAAGATAAAGCAAAAGATCTTCAAGAGAGTAGTAAGTCTGAATCAAGTAATGAGAATGTTTCAGAGTCTGCTGTCGTTTGTCCAGCTTCTGAAGATAAGCTGAATGCAATGCAAGACATTAGTAAGTCTGAATCAAGCATTGAAAATATAGCACAATCTCAATTGAAATTATCGGGCAGTGAGACTCCCGAATGTACGGAATCACAAGATCAAGTTAATGAATTGAAGGAAACTGCAGTCGAATGTCCAACTTCTAACGAAAAGGTTAAAGAATTGCAAGATAATACTGCTACTGAATCAAATACCGAAAATGTGTCTGAATCTGAATCAAAATTATCAGGCAGTGATGACCTGCAACCACAAGTTAATAAAGTGCAGGAAAGTCCTGTTGAATGTCCATCTACTGAAGATAAAGCAAAAGATCTTCAAGGGATTAGTAAGTCTGAATCAAGTATTGAGAATGTTTCAGAGTCTGCAGTCGTTTGTCCAGCTTCTGAAGATAAGGTGAATGCACTGCAAGACAACAGTAAGTCTGAATCAAGCATTGAAAATGTAGCACAATCTGAACTGAAATTATCGGGCAGTGAGACTCCGGAAGATCAATATCAAGCTAATGAATTGAAGGAGACTTCTGTCGCTTGTCCAGCTTCTGAAGACAAAGTAAATGATCCACCAGCTAAAAGTGCTCCTGAATCAAATACTAAAAATGTGGCAGAATCTGAATTGTCGATCAGTGAGACTCTAGAATGTACTGAATCACAAGTTCAAGTTAATGAATTACAGACTAATGCTATCGAAGATAAAGTAAATGAACTGTATGAAATAAACACTGAAAATGTGGCGAAATCTGAATTAAAACTATCGAGCAATGAAAATGTGGAATGTACGGAATCACAGGCTCAAGTTATTGAAACACAAGAGATTTTTGTGGACTGTCCATCTCCTGAAGACAAATTAAATGAACTGCAAGATAATAGTGTTCCTGAGCCAAATACTGAAATTGTGGCAGAAACTGAACCAGATTTATCGGCCAGTGAGAATTTGGAAGGTAAGGGATCACAAGATCAATTTAATGAATTGCAGGAGACTTCTGTCGACTGCCTAGCCTCTGAAATCAAATTACCAGATAATAGAGCTTCTGAATCAAATACTGCAAATATGATAGAAACTGAACCGAGATTATCGGGCAGCGAGAATCTTGATTGTACAGCACCACAAGATTTAAACAATGAATTGCAGGAGCATTCTGTCGAAAGTACAGTAACTAAGGATAAAGTAAATGAATTGTCAGAGAGTAATAAGTCAGAATCCAATACTGGAAATGTGGCAGAAGCTGAACCGAAATTATCGGCCAGTCAGACCCTAGAATATATTGAATCACAAAATCAGGCTAATGAATCGCTGACTAATGCTGTCGAAGATAAAACAAATGAACTTCCAGATAACACTGTTTCTGAATCAAATACTGAAAATCTGGCAGAATCTGAATTACAATTATCGCCCAGTCAGACTCTAGAATATACGGAAACACAAGTTCAAGCTATTGAACCGCAGACTACTGCTGTCGAAGATAAAGTAAATGAACCGCAAGATAATAGTGTTTCTGAATCAAATACTGAAAATGTGGCAGAATCTGAATCAGAATTATCAGCCAGTCAGACTGTAGAATGTACGGAAACACACGTTCAATCTAATGAATCGCAAACTACTGCTGTCGAAGATAAAGTTAATGAACCACAAGATAATACTGTTTCTGAATCCACTATAGAAAATGTGGCAGAATCTGAATCAGAATTATCAGCCGGTCAGACGGTAGAATGTACGGAAACACAAGTTCAAGCTAATGAATCGCAGACTACTGCTGTCGAAGATAAAGTAAATGAACCGCAAGATAATACTGCTTCTGAATCAACTACTGAAAATGTGGGAGAATCTGAATCAAAATTATCGGCTAGTGAGACTCTAGAACATACGGAATCACAAGATCAAGCTAACGAATCGCAGACTACTGCTATCGGAGATAAACGGAATGAGATGCAAGATAATACTGCTTCTGAATCCACTATTGAAAATCCGGCAGAATCTGAATCAGAATTATCAGCCAGTCAGATTGTAGAATGTCCGGAAACACAAGATCAATCTAACGAATCGCAGACTACTGCTATCGGAGATAAACGGAATGAGATGCAAGATAATACTGCTTCTGAATCCACTATTGAAAATCCGGCAGAATCTGAATCAGAATTATCAGCCAGTCAGACTGTAAAATGTACGGAAACACAAGTTCAAGCTAATGAATCGCAGACTACTGCTGTTGAAGATAAAGTAAATGAACCGCAAGATAATACTGCTTCTGAATCCACTACTGAAAATACGGCAGAACCTGAATCAGAATTATCAGCCAGTCAGACTGTAGAATGTCCGGAAACACAAGATCAATCTAACGAATCGCAGACTAGTGCTGTCGAAGATAAAGGGAATGAACCGCAAGATAATACTGTTTCTGAATCAACTACTGAGAATGTGGCAGAATCTGAATCAGAATTATCTACAAGTCAGACGCTAGAATGTACGGAAACACAAGTTCAAGCTAATGAATCGCGGACTATTGCCGTCGAAGATAAAGGGAATGAACCGCAAGATAATACTGTTTCTGAATCAACTACTGAGAATGTGGCAGAATCTGAATCAGAATTATCTACAAGTCAGACGCTAGAATGTACGGAAACACAAGTTCTAGCTAATGACTCGCAGACAAGTGCCGTCGAAGATAAAGGGAATGAACCGCAAGATAATACTGCTTCTGAATCAACTACTGAAAATGTAACAGAATCTGAATCAGAAATATCAGCCAGTCAGACTCTAGAATGTCCGGAAACACAAGTTCAAGCTAATGAGCCGCAGATTACTGCTGTCGAAAATAAAGTAAATGAACCCCAAGATAATACTGCTTCTGAATCAACTACTGAAAATGTGGCAGAATCTGTATCAGAATTATCCGCCAGTCAGACTGTAGAATGTACGAAATCACAAGATCAAACTAATGAATCGCAGATTAGTGCTGTCGAAGATAAAGTAAATGAATCGGAAGGTAATAGTGCTTCTGAATCAAATACTGAAAATGTGGCAGAATCTGTATCAGAATTAACCGCGAGTCAGACTGTAGAATGTACGAAATCACAAGATCAAACTAATGAATCGCAGACTACTGCTGTCAAAGATAAAGTAAATGAATCGGAGGGTAATACTGCTTCTGAATCAAATACTGAAAATGTGGCAGAATCTGTATCAGAATTATCAGTAAGTCAGACTATAGAATGTACGGAAACACACGTTCAATCTAATGAATCGCAAACTACTGCTGTCGAAGATAAAGTTAATGAACCACAAGATAATACTGTTTCTGAATCCACTATTGAATATGTGGCAGAATCTGAATCAGAATTATCAGCCGGTCAGACTGTAGAATGTACGGAAACACAAGTTCAAGCTAATGAATCGCAGACTACTGCTGTCGAAGATAAAGTAAATGAACCTCAAGATAATATTGTTTCTGAATCAAACACTGAAAATGTGGCAGAATCTATATCAGAATTATCAGTAAGTCAGACTATAGAATGTACGGAAACACACGTTCAATCTAATGAATCGCAAACTACTGCTGTCGAAGATAAAGTTAATGAACCACAAGATAATACTGTTTCTGAATCCACTATTGAAAATGTGGCAGAATCTGAATCAGAATTATCAGCCGGTCAGACTGTAGAATGTACGGAAACACAAGTTCAAGCTAATGAATCGCAGACTACTGCTGTCGAAGATAAAGTAAATGGACCGCAAGATAATACTGTTTCTGAATCAACTACTGAAAATGTGGCAGAATCTGTATCAGAATTATCAGCCAGTCAGACTATAGAATGTCCGGAAATACAAGTTCAAGCTAATGAAGCGGATACTACTGCTGTCGAAGATAAAGGGAATGAACCGCAAGATAATACTGCTTTTGAATCCACTATTGAAAATCCGGCAGAATCTGAATCAGAATTATCAGCCGGTCAGACTGTAGAATTAACGGAAACACAAGTTCAAGCTAATGAATCAGAGACTAGTGCTGTCGAAGATGAAGGGAATGAACCACAAGATAATACTGCTTCTGAATCAAATACTGAAAATGTGGCAGAACCTGAATCAGAATTATCAGCCAGTCAGACTGTAGAATGTCCGGAAACACAAGATCAATCTAACGAATCACAGACTAGTGCTGTCGAAGATAAAGGGAATGAACCGCAAGATAATATTGCTTCGGAATCCACTACTGAAAATGTGGCAGAATCTGTATCAGAGTTATCAGCCAGTCAGGCTGTTGAATATCCGGAAACACAAGTTCATGCTAATGAATCGCAGACTACTGCTATCGAACTTAAAGAAAACGAACCGCAAGACAATACTGTGTCTGAAAATGTGTCAGAAACTGAATTAAAATTATTGGGCAGTGAGCTTCTAAAATGTACGGAAACACAAGATCAATCTAACGAATCACAGACTAGTGCTGTCGAAGATAAAGGGAATGAACCGCAAGATAATACTGTTTCTGAATCAACTACTGAGAATGTGGGAGAATCTGAATCAGAATTATCTACCAGTCAGACGCTAGAAAGTACGGAAACACAAGTTCAAGCTAATGAATCGCGGACTATTGCCGTCGAAGATAAAGGGAATGAACCGCAAGATAATACTGTTTCTGAATCAACTACTGAGAATGTGGCAGAATCTGAATCAGAATTATCTACAAGTCAGACGCTAGAATGTACGGAAACACAAGTTCTAGCTAATGACTCGCAGACAAGTGCCGTCGAAGATAAAGGGAATGAACCGCAAGATAATACTGCTTCTGAATCAACTACTGAAAATGTAACAGAATCTGAATCAGAAATATCAGCCAGTCAGACTCTAGAATGTCCGGAAACACAAGTTCAAGCTAATGAGCCGCAGATTACTGCTGTCGAAAATAAAGTAAATGAACCCCAAGATAATACTGCTTCTGAATCAACTACTGAAAATGTGGCAGAATCTGTATCAGAATTATCCGCCAGTCAGACTGTAGAATGTACGAAATCACAAGATCAAACTAATGAATCGCAGATTACTGCTGTCGAAGATAAAGTAAATGAATCGGAAGGTAATAGTGCTTCTGAATCAAATACTGAAAATGTGGCAGAATCTGTATCAGAATTAACCGCCAGTCAGACTGTAGAATGTACGAAATCACAAGATCAAACTAATGAATCGCAGACTACTGCTGTCAAAGATAAAGTAAATGAATCGGAGGGTAATACTGCTTCTGAATCAAATACTGAAAATGTGGCAGAATCTGTATCAGAATTATCAGCTAGTCAGACTCTAGAATGTCCGGAAACACAAGTTCAAGCTAATGAATCGCAGACTACTGCTGTCGAAGATAAAGTAAATGAACCTCAAGATAATACTGTTTCTGAATCAAACACTGAAAATGTGGCAGAATCTATATCAGAATTATCAGTAAGTCAGACTATAGAATGTACGGAAACACACGTTCAATCTAATGAATCGCAAACTACTGCTGTCGAAGATAAAGTTAATGAACCACAAGATAATACTGTTTCTGAATCCACTATTGAAAATGTGGCAGAATCTGAATCAGAATTATCAGCCGGTCAGACTGTAGAATGTACGGAAACACAAGTTCAAGCTAATGAATCGCAGACTACTGCTGTCGAAGATAAAGTAAATGAACCGCAAGATAATACTGCTTCTGAATCAACTACTGAAAATGTGGCAGAATCGGAATCAAAATTATCGGCTAGTGAGACTCTAGAATATACGGAATCACAAGATCAAGCTAACGAATCGCAGACTACTGCTATCGGAGATAAACGAAATGAGATGCAAGATAATACTGCTTCTGAATCCACTATTGAAAATCCGGCAGAATCTGAATCAGAATTATCAGCCGGTCAGACTGTAGAATGTACGGAAACACAAGTTCAAGCTAGTGAATCGCAGACTACTGCTGTCGAAGATAAACTAAATGAACCGCAAGATAATACTGCTTCTGAATCCCCTACTGAAAATACGGCAGAACCTGACTCAGAATTATCAGCCAGTCAGACTGTAGAATGTCCGGAAACACAAGATCAATCTAACAAATCGCAGACTAGTGCTGTCGAAGATAAAGGGAATGAACCGCAAGATAATACTGTTTCTGAATCAACTACTGAAAATGTGGCAGAATCTGTATCAGAATTATTACCCAGTCAGGCTGTAGAATGTCCGGAAACACAAGTTCAAGCTAATGAATCGCAGACTACTGCTGTCGAAGATAAAGTAAATGAACCGCAAGATAATACTGCTTCTGAATCAAATACTGCAAATGCGGCAGAACCTGTATCAGAATTATCAGCCAGTCAGACTGTAGAATGTCTGGAAACACAAGATCAATCTAACAAATCGCAGACTAGTGCTGTCGAAGATAAAGGGAATGAACCGCAAGATAATACTGTTTCTGAATCAACTACTGAAAATGTGGCAGAATCTGTATCAGAATTATCACCCAGTCAGGCTGTAGAATGTCCGGAAACACAAGTTCAAGCTAATGAATCGCAGACTACTGCTGTCGAAGATAAAGGGAATGAACCGCAAGATAATACTGTTTCTGAATCAACTACTGAAAATGTGGCAGAATCTGTATCAAAATTATCGGCTAGTAAGACTCTAGAATGTACGGAAACACAAGTTCATGTTAATGAATCGCAGACTACTGCTGTCGAAGATAAAGTAAATGAACCGCAAGATAATACTGTTTCTGAATCAACTACTGAAAATGTGGCAGAATCTGTATCAGATTTATCAGCCAGTCAGACTATAGAATGTCCGGAAATACAAGTTCAAGCTAATGAAGCGGATACTACTGCTGTCGAAGATAAAGGGAATGAACCGCAAGATAATACTGCTTTTGAATCCACTATTGAAAATCCGGCAGAATCTGAATCAGAATTATCAGCCGGTCAGACTGTAGAATTAACGGAAACACAAGTTCAAGCTAATGAATCAGAGACTAGTGCTGTCGAAGATGAAGGGAATGAACCACAAGATAATACTGCTTCTGAATCAAATACTGAAAATGTGGCAGAATCTGTATCAGAATTATCACCCAGACAGACTGTAGAATGTCCGGAAACACAAGTTCAAGCTAATGAATCGCAGACTACTGCTGTCGAAGGTAAAGTAAATGAACCGCAAGATAGTACTGTTTCTAAATCAAATACTGAAAATGTGGCTGAATCTGTATCAGAATTATCAGCCAGTCAGACTGTAGAGTGTCCGGAAGCACAAGTGCAAGCTAAGGAATCGCAGACTACTGCTGTCGAAAGCAAAGTAAATGAACCGCAAGATAATACTGTTTCTGAAGCAACTACTGAAAATGTGGCTGAATCTGTATCAGAATTATCAGCCAGTCAGACTGTAGAGTGTCCGGAAACACAAGTTCATGTTAATGAATCGCAGACTACTGCTGTCGAAGATAAAATAAATGTACCGCAAGATAATACTGTTTCTGAATCAACTACTGAAAATGTGGCAGAATCTGTATCAGAATTATCAGCCAGTCAGACTGTAGAATGTCCGGAAATACAAGTTCAAGCTAATGAAGCGCAGACTACTGCTGTCGAAGATAAAGTAAATGAACCGCAAGATAATACTGCTTCTGAATCAAATACTGCAAATGCGGCAGAACCTGTATCAGAATTATCAGCCAGTCAGACTGTAGAATGTCTGGAAACACAAGTTCAAGCTAATCAATCGGAGACTAGTGCTGTCGAAGATAAAGGGAATGAACCGCAAGATAATACTGCTTCTGAATCAACTACTGAAAATGTGGCAGAATCTGTATCAGAATTATCAGCCAGTCAGACTGTAGAATGTCTGGAAACACAAGTTCAAGCTAATCAATCGGAGACTAGTGCTGTCGAAGATAAAGGGAATGAACCGCAAGATAATACTGCTTCTGAATCAAATACTGAAAATGTGGCAGAATCTGTATCAGAATTATCAGCCAGTCAGACTGCAGAATGTCCGGACACACAAGTTCAAGCTAATGAATCGGAGACTAGTGCTGTCGAAGATAAAGGGAATGAACCGCAAAATAATACTGTTTCTGAATCAACTACTGAAAATGTGGCAGAATCTGTATCAGAGTTATCAGCCAGTCAGACTGTAGAATGTCCGGAAAGACAAGTTCAAGCTAATGAATCGCAGACTACTGCTGTCGAAGATAAATGGAATGAACCGCAAGATAATACTGCTTCTGAATCCACTACTGGAAATGTGGCAGAATCTGAATCAAAATTATCTGCTAGTCTGACTCCAGAATGTACGGAATCACAAGATCAAGGTAATGAATCGCATACTACTGCTGTCGAAGATAAAGTAAATGAACCGCAAGATAATACTCTTTCTGAATCGACGACTGAAAATGTGGCAGAATCTGAACCAAAATTATCGGCTAGTGAGACTCTAGAATGTACGGAATCACAGACTAGTGCTGTCGAAGATAAAGTAAATGAACCGGAAGATAATACTGCTTCTGAATCAAATACTGAAAATGCGGCAAAATCTGTATCAGAATTATCAGCCAGTCAGACTGTAGAATGTCTGAAAACACAAGTTCAAGCTAATGAATCGCAAACTATTGCTGTCGAAGATAAAGAAAACGAACCGCAAGATAATACTGTTTCTGAAGGTGTGACAGAATCTGAATTAAAATTATCGGGCAGTGAGACTCTAGAATGTACGGAAACACCAGTTCAATCTAATGAATCGCAGACTACTCGTGTCGACGATAAAGTAAATGAACTGCCAGATAATACTGTTTCTGAATCAAATACTGAAAATGCGGCAGAATCTGTATCAGAATTAACCGCCAGTCAGACTGTAGAATGTACGAAATCACAAGATCAAACTAATGAATCGCAGACTACTGCTGTCGAAGATAAAGTAAATGAATCGGAGGGTAATACTGCTTCTGAATCAAATACTGAAAATGTGGCAGAATCTGTATCAGAATTATCAGCTAGTCAGACTCTAGAATGTCCGGAATCACAAAATCAAGCTAACGAATCGCCGACTACTGCTATCGGAGATAAACGAAATGAGATGCAAGATAATACTGCTTTTGAATCCACTATTGAAAATCCGGCAGAATCTGAATCAGAATTATCAGCCGGTCAGACTGTAGAATGTACGGAAACACAAGTTCAAGCTAGTGAATCGCAGACTACTGCTGTTGAAGATAAAGTAAATGAACCGCAAGATAATACTGCTTCTGAATCCACTACTGAAAATACGGCAGAACCTGAAACAGAATTATCAGCCAGTCAGACTGTAGAATGTCCGGAAACACAAGATCAATCTAACGAATCGCAGACTAGTGCTGTCGAAGATAAAGGGAATGAACCGCAAGATAATATTGCTTCGGAATCCACTACTGAAAATGTGACAGAATCTGAATCAAAATTATCGGCTAGTGAGACTCTAGAATATACGGAATCACAAGATCAAGCTAACGAATGGCAGACTACTGCTATCGGAGATAAACGAAATGAGATGCAAGATAATACTGCTTCTGAATCCCCTACTGAAAATACGGCAGAACCTGAATCAGAATTATCAGCCAGTCAGACTGTAGAATGTCCAGAAACACAAGTTCAAGCTAGTGAATCGCAGACTAGTGCTGTCGAAGATAAAGGGAATGAACCGCAAGATAATATTGCTTCTAAATCCACTACTGAAAATGTTGCAGAATCTGTATCAGAGTTATCAGCCAGTCAGTCTGTAGAATGTCCGGAAACACAAGTTCAAGCTAATGAATCGCAGACTACTGCTATCGAACTTAAAGAAAACGAACCGCAAGACAATACTGTGTCTGAAAATGTGTCAGAAACTGAATTAAAATTATTGGGCAGTGAGCCTCTAGAATGTACGGAAACACAAGATCAAGCTAATGAATCGCAGACTACTGCTGTCGAAGATAAAGTAAATGAACCGCAAGATAATACTCTTTCTGAATCGACGACTGAAAATGTGGCAGAATCTGAACCAAAATTATCGGCTAGTGAGACTCTAGAATGTACGAAATCACAGACTAGTGCTGTCGAAGATAAAGTAAATGAACCGGAAGATAATACTGCTTCTGAATCAAATACTGAAAATGCGGCAAAATCTGTATCAGAATTATCAGCCAGTCAGACTGTAGAATGTCTGGAAACACAAGTTCAAGCTAATGAATCGCAAACTATTGCTGTCGAAGATAAAGAAAACGAACCGCAAGATAATACTGTTTCTGAAAGTGTGACAGAATCTGAATTAAAATTATCGGGTAGTGAGACTCTAGAATGTACGGAAACACCAGTTCAATCTAATGAATCGCAGACTACTCATGTCGACGATAAAGTAAATGAACTGCCAGATAATACTGTTTCTGAATCAAATACTGGAAATGTGGCAGAATCTGAATTAAAATTATCCGTCAGGCAGACTCTAGAATGTACGGAATCACAGACTGCTGCTGTCGAAGATACAGTAAATGAACCGCAAGTTAATACTGTTTCTGAATCAAATACTAAAAATGTGGCAGAACCTGTACTAAAATTATCGGGTAGTGAAATTCTTGAATGTACAGAAACACAAGTTCAAGCTAGTGGATCGCAGACTACTACTGTCGGAGATAAAGCAAATGACCTGCAAGATAATACTTTTTCTGAATCAAATACTGAAAATGTGGCAGAGTCTGAATCAAAATTATCACCCAGTCAGACTGTAGAATGTCCGGAAACACAAGTTCAAGCTATTGAATCACAGACTACTGCTGTCGAAGGTACAGTAAATGAACCGCAAGATAATACTATTTCTGAATCAAATACTGTAAGTCTGCTGTCTAGTAAGTCTGCTGTCGTTTTTCCAGCTTCTGAAGTTAAGGTGAATGCGCTACATGACTATAGTAAGTCTGAATCAAGTACTGAAAATGTGGCGGAACCTGAATTGAAATTATCGGGTAGTGAGATTATAGAATGTACGGAATCACAAGGTCAAATTAGTGAATTGCAGGAAACTGCAGTCGAATGTCCAACTTCTAAAGAAAAGGTTAAAGAATTGCAAGGTAATACTACTGCTAAATCAAATACAGCAAATTCGTCAGAATTAGAATCAAAATTATCAGGCAGTGAGAACATGGAATGTACGGAATCGCAAGCACAAGTTAATAAAGTGCAGGAGAGTCCTGTTGAATGTCCTGCTATTGAAGATAAAGCAAGAGACCTGCAAGAGGCAGTTTCTGAAGATAATGTGAATGCGCTGCAAGACAGTAGTAAGTCTGAATCAAGTATTGAAAATATGGCACAATCTGAATTGGAATTAACGGACAGTGAGACTGCGGAATGTACGAAATTACAAGACCTAGTTAATGAATTGAGAGAAACTGAGGTCGAATGCCAAGCTTCTGAAGAAAAAGTAAATGAATTACAAAATAATACTGCTTTTGAACCAAAAACTGAAAATGTGGTGGAATCTGAATCAAATTTATCAATCAATGAGATTCTGGAATGTACGGAATCACAAGAGCAAGCTAATGAACTCCAAACAACTGTTGTCGAATGTCCAGCTTCTGAAGATAAAGCAAATGAATTGCAAGATAATATTGTTTCTAAATTAAGCTCTGAAAATGTGATGAAATCAGACCCAAAATTATCGAGCAGTAAGACCTTGGTATATACCGTAAATACACAAGTGGATACATCTGTGTTGGAAATGTCAGAAAGTGTTGAAGCAAAAAAAGTCGTGGGGCAGAATCCAGAAATTAATGTTGAAAACCTTGAAAAATCCGTAATGAGTGAATCTAATAATAAAAATTTCAAAGGTAGTGAAGCACAAAGTACGGAAAATTCATTACAAAGCCATATAACAGAAGTAAACGATATGGTAGTGCAGACTTCAGAAATAAGCGCACAAATTGAAACAGAAAAAAATTCAGATAATATATTAAAGCAACCTTTGTCATTAGATGACACTCCAACAGTAACAAGACAGTGTACAGTCGTTGAAGTTGAACATTCACAAGATCGCGAAGGGGAAAATATTAGCCCTTGCGTTACGAAACCATCAGAACCAGTTACTGACGCTACTCAAGGTAAAACCAATCTTACAAAGAAACTACATCGGCAATACAGAGTGATAGACACAACACCGAGTTTTGAAGATGTGCGCCAACAGATTAAGCCGCCGAGTATCCCAACGAGCACTTCTAATACGTTGACTGAAATATGTCAGAAATATATTTCCGACAAACATTTGTTAGCTGCGCTTGAAACGCGACGACGACGTACCCAACTCATGCATAGATTTTTAAGTACAATAGATTTATCTAGTTCCTCTGATAATAGCATAGAAAATAATGAATTTTCGGAAAATTTACCCGAACATAATGGTCACGATACAGCTCATATTTATAGTACTGATTCGTTTAGTTTTGAATTAAAAGAACTTCAAACTATTTCATACAATTTCATTAATAATATTCTTTTCTCAGATCAATTAAGTCATGATCCGAATCCATATGATAACAGTCGAACAACAACTGTTGAAGATTATACGGACAGTGATAATGATCAGAAGGAGATTCATATCCCTAATCTTGATAATATCTTTAAAACCTCTACAAATACTAACACTAATACTACCTCTACAACTGCATTCACAGAACATATATCTAATAAAAGTACTAATAAACTAAAAACTATTAAATGTAAGCAGGCCATTGATGTTAACTTGTCTATTGCGTCTAATACTACTAATAACAGTCATGACCACCTACTACTAACAAGCGCAGCTCAAAACAAAGATGCTTCTGTTACGTATTCTCAAAGTGCTCGAGGATTCGACAGCAGTTGCAATGAGCATCGAATTGCCTCTGATAAAATCTATATTAACAACGGTGATGGTGATAATGGAAATAGCGATAATGATGATAATGATGATGATGATGATGACAGCGACGATTTGGCCATATTACGCCATTTTGTACCAGGTATTCATATTCAAAACCCTATGGCCATTTTCGTAAACTCGGTGTGGTGTTTGTATAACTTATGATATATATTTTTATAATTTGTAACTATTTTATCATTTATGTATGTATGTATGTACGCATGTATTGTTTTTATAGTTATATTGCATATGAATATTCTTTGGATTACCATATATAGTATGTTTATAGTAATTTATTGTTTCCTAAGCTTGCACTCCAATTCTAAATGTAACACATTATAATTCATAGATTTATTTATGATTGAATTTCAAGACTGTTCCCATAATTTTTTACAATTTTGAATGTAAATGTATGTATAAGGAGATGTCTAATACAGCAGCAATTTAATATTATAGGTTCTATAGCAGAACGTGAATATAAAAAATGGTATAATGCTGTCGAAATGCCAAATAATCCGTATGCTCCGGAAGCTCTGAAAAGACGTATCAGTGGAAGCCAGGAACGCTTTATCGATTTACCCAACATAAGTCCAATTAAAGAGTTTAATAATTTGCAGCCAATGAAGACGGAATCTCTGGACAGCGACGAAACACAAAAACGTGAAATTGACCACAAGAGGTAAGTTTAAGTGAAATAAATACAGAAATATAAAGCCAGCCAGAATAGACGGAGTTCACGTACAGATAATATGGTGATCATAAGACTGGAAGCATCGATTGCTTTCCAGCCAGAACAGATCATCTTGAGGTGTAGAATTTACGTTTTTTCTGCAAATTCTGGCATAGTTTTAGCGTAAAAAGTCTATCCGATTAATCTACAAACGGTATAATATGGCTGCCTTCCAAAATGTTAGTTGCTTTGTGTTTGAACAAAGTATCGTGTTTCATGCCGCTGTACAAAATATATACAATGTATTATATTTCAAAACGTCGTCAATATGTATTTTTAACGCAGTCAAAAAGCAATCAGGCATCGGATTTATAGTTGATGCATTGTTTGGTTACTTTGCATATCTACACAGTTTATATACAGTAGTAGAACTGCATACAAACTTTGTATTGATACATTTTGGAAGGCAGCCTATATGTGCTGTTGTTTTAAAAATTATGTGAAAACTATTAAAAACCTTTCCCATTCAACGCTATTTCAGGTACAGTCGTGATTATTACATCAACAGTACTTCAACATCATCACAATCAACGCCAGTAAAAGAACGTTATGAAGAAAAGGATACAAAAGAGGTAAAGAAAAGAAATAATAGTAAAGAAAAATCATTTGAGAATAAGTCTCCAGACGATTGCCATTGGACTCTGTCGACCCCAGTACGACGTAGCAGTTCCCTTAAGTTTTTAAACAATAACATAACATCTCCATCACATCCATATAGTATACATGAATCGTCCCATCACCAGCACTATAAGTCATCATGCATATTACAGCCCAGACCCTCAACATCCAATTCCAATAATCGCTATTATGATATTCTAAATAAAGAGGACAATGACGACAACGACTTGGGAAAATTAGTTAAACATTCCCAACGCTCGTGGCGAAGTAGTACCGATATTAGTCGTAAACGTAGTACCAATAGCATGTTAAGTATACATAGTGCTGATAGTAGCAGCAACACTAGTCATAATTCTAATAATTGTTGCATCGATCCGAATGTTTTGAATCAGTTTGAAAAGCAATTACTGCACAAAGATTTAAAACGTAACAGTTTTAGATCTGTTTTACCAGCAACCAAAGATTTTGTTTTAAATCCCCTGTATGAAAAAGATGGTTTTTTTAATAGTGAAGAAAATACAAAATTGTAACAATTTTGCTTTGATTCAATTGCAAAATTTAACTAAAACAATAGATACACACACACATCCTTTTAACATATTGTTTACATAGTACATCATATGCATATAAACTAGTCAATGAAATTCTTAATTTAAGCACCTCGTATCAAATTTAGACTTAAGTTTATGCTGCTCAACAATTTAGTCAGTACGATGATTACGTTTAGTGCCATTGCATCAATAATTAATTTAAGCAACAATAACAACAACATTAAATCTATATATATGTATGTAATAATCAATATTAATTTGTATTTGTAGTTAATATACATAATAGCTCACTAGTGTTTCAATTTAATTAAATTAGTTACACTTGCTATTTATTTGTTAACTTTAAAATAAACATTTGAATTACACAAAAACCTTAATAAGAAACAAATGTTTTTAGTAAAATTAATAAATGAAAATGAGGAATTTTTTTTAACAAAAGTGGAACCATTGAAGGTAAGTAAGTATGCTTTTGTGTTCAATGTTTTCCAGTACAATAGAGCATGGGTAATGATTAAATAAGAATGGAGAAAATAAATTATTTTCTTAAATAACAAAGATTTTACTAACAACATTTGTTTCCCTAGAAATGTAAAATTAAAAACTGTAATGTTTATTTGCAATCGGTTTTTATAAACTAACAACACTAACAATTATTTTGCAATTATTTTGCAACCGTTTATTATTGATTATAATTTGATTCAGTAGTTAGTTTTGTAATAATTATAATGTAAATAGAAAAAATTAATTAAAAACACTTTAATTTAACTTAACACTATACTCGTATATAGTCTGTATATATTAAATACAGTAGAAACAGTAATTGCAATACCAATTTAGAGATCCCAAAACATATGATGGATGGATATTATGACAAATATAACAGCCTTGTATTTTCCTTAGAACAAAAATATGCAACAAAAACTATTTGCCAAATTAGAATTTAATTTGAAAGAAAATTTTAAATATGTTATTGGAATATATGTTTTAGAAGAATCTATAGAAATAATACATATTGTGGAGGTTTAACTGCATGTCGTTTACAATACCTACCTATTGTATATTTTTGGATAATCACTTTGATTTTTCTTTTCAATTTGATGTTCACAGGCCACAAACCGCGCGCTATCACATAATGAAGCTGAATTTAGTTTACATAAAGCAATGCCTGCTCAAGTGCTGGAAAATAGCTCACTAACCACGGAAGATGGTAAGACAATGCAATCATTAGAGGTGGAAACAATTGCAACTACAGCAAGTGAAGAATCCATTACCATAAAAATGGATAACTCAGCAGAAACGTCACAAAATGATAAAAGCGAAACAAAACCCGACATAATACCTAATAAAGCAGAATATTGTGGTAATACCTCAATGCCCATGCGTGGTTCAACACCAACTGCATTTAAATTTTTACAACCTAAACGTAGACTTTTGGAACCTAGTCAGATATTGTCAACGGATGAAAATGAACAGGTAATATTTAATTATGAAATTCAATATTTATGTAAATCTTTTTATATATATCTTATTTAATATTAAAGAACATTGTCACAACCACTCAAGAGAAACCAGTTATTGAAGAGGAAGTTGCCAAGGCTCTACCATCTGTTAAGGCATTAGCAAGAGCCTTCTTAATGACAACAAACACCACACAACCAGAAAAAATATGGCTTCGAAAGGTATAATTCATAAAACCATAAATTTTTTTAACATTATTTCCCTTTTTTTATTACATAACAATTTAATTTCAGGCAAGAACAATGTCACAAACTAGTAAAAAGAAATCTATTCCTACCAGATCTTTAGATCCTCATCTAAATCCAGAAGAGGATGTAACAATAACTTCGGATCTATCTTCGCTGGAAACGTAAGTAATATTTGATTATCATAAGCATAGAACTCTCTCACAAGCTTTACATATTTCCAGGGATTCCGCTTCCATTCAGAAAGAACCAGATTTTACAACCCCATCAAATCCTACAACATCTGCAGCAACTAGTGATATCAATCCCCTTCCTGTAAGGCAAGGAGTACTTAAAAGTAATATTGCTTTCTTTGAAAATTTAAAAAACAAATAAGCAAATAAGCACCACGTATAATATTAAACTTTTTTTGATTCGTTCTTGAATCGTTAATTAATCGTTTTCATTATCATTTGCATAAAACAAGGTTTGGTTTTTAAGAAACCAAAGAACTCTTTAATTTTGGAAATAAAAATTCCAGGTGCCATTCAACGTTTACCTATTTTTAAATCATTTTGTATTAATTAATGCGTATTAATAATATTAAGAATTATTTTTATTTAAAATATTATTTGTTTTGTTAAATTTGTTATTAAATGCTTACGTAGATATATTAAGTAATTATAAGATATTAAAAATTGCAGTGGAATACATACATAACTGTGTAAAAGAAAAATAAATTATAAAACAAATTTATATAATATAAAATAAAATAAAAAAAAAATAAAACAAATAAGTTTATGCGCAATTAAATTAATGAACTAAAGTGAGGACAAAAAACACAAGAAACACTCATTCAAATTGAAAGCTAAAACGTCGAGCAGATCTAATTATAGCCTCCAATTTTAGTTAATTACCAAAAATATTTAATAACATTAACTTATGGCTTTGAAATAATGATGTGATAGCTCCTGGCCAATATTTCTTCTAACTAGGACCTGCCCACAAAAGACTGTTGTATCAAATAAGAGTCTATTTTCTTTTCCAATAGGAATGTACAGAGTACAATAGACCGAGAGTAAATCTACACACTGCCATGAAGCAACGCAAAATAGAGTATTTAGGGCATTTAATGAGAAACAAATCACACAAACTAATACAAAGAGAAATAAAAGCGATAATTAAAGTGAAACAACCAGGAGACTAAATAATATTTAAGATTGGACCAATTATAGCATGGCTGCGAACCTATTATTTGTTGCAAAAAATGGAGAACTAACATTATAAGGCAGATGATTACTGTGGACTATCAACAAAATGATGTATTAAAATGTATGTTAAGTATTATTATCCAACAGATTTCTAATATGTAATAATAATAATAATAAAATGACTATAAATTGGAAAAGGGAGAAAAGTTGTCTCTTAGTTGGTCTAAAAAACGCTAGACTTAATGAAAAAAACTGCTAAATATGTATGGCTTATGCTATTGTATAATGTTGCCAACCTTATCAAATAAAACAGATGACAGCAACAGCTGAGAAATAATTCTCCACCAACAATACTACATAACCAATGATGCAAAATACTTTTTACATTTGTACCACCGAGAAAAACAAAATGTACTTGTTGCCGCATAAAAAAATGTGTTTAAAATACCATATTACTTACACCTAAGGCTGTTTCAGGTCACTTTAATACTGCATTAAGTTGCATCGACTTTTATGTACAGTAGAAAAATAACAGCCAGACGACATTATCAAAAACAACTTTAGAAAGATACAGAAGATGTATGCTCGATTATCATATGTATATCTTTCTACAAAAACAAATCGTACTAACATCATGGTACCAAGAATGAGAAATGGTACAAAAAATAGCAACAATTCTACCTCAGCATCAATCTCTGTTCATAACTAATAATCAAAACAAGGTTAATCGTGCAACGGAGTGAAAAAATTTAAGAAAGTGAAGGAACAAATTGAAAACAGAGTAAATTGTTATAATTTTCTTGTGGAATTGAGGAAGAAGGAGAATTTAAATAATTATTCAAATTGGAATATTCAAACAAGAAAACCAAGTGCATCGGTCTATTTTTATATTTTATGCGTCATTTTCTTGTGATTTCGCAGTTTTTCACACGAGCATATAAACAACATACTACTCTTATAAGTCTAGAAAGTATATCTTACGGGACTTATGTGCTCAAGGAGTCTTACAGTGTTGGGCAGTGATATTGACGAAATTGATATTAATACGCGCATAATGATAGAGGAGCTAACAGAAGAAGTGCAACAACTTTTTCCAAATGAAGCAACAATTAGCACATCCCTCTTGACCACTCTTTATTCAACGGCAAAGCTCAACCATGCCAAGCAACTTGTGGTGACAATGAATGAAATAAAAAATCTGCAATTGCGGGACTATCTTTTAAATATTGTAAGTATTTTACACACGCACACATGCATACATATATATTAAAGCAGAATTTACTTCAATGTTCCTTAAAAGCAACACATGCGGAAATGGAAGAATTAGTATAATATTGTTACCAATAAATTTATATTTCCTTTGGCGGAAGGAAATGATTTCTTTATTTAAAAGGGTACATACATGCACATATGCATTCATACTTGCAGTGCAAAATGCATGTAAAAAAATTTTTGTATAAAAATTAAAAGATTTCTTAAGGTAAACATTTTGAAATGGACGGTAGCGTTTATGTACTTATATACATATCTGTGTGTATATTGTGTAGAAACATTACTGCGTATTTAAAACGTTTTCTTTGTTAGCCTTTGTAGTTGAGAAAATGGTAAAATTTTCCAATTTTTCCGCTTGCAAATTGAGAGCATTTCTCTTTACAAAAAAATAATTTCTTTTTGTCAAATATTGCTGGAACACACAATGCCGCATTTAAAGCTCAACAATTATTGTCGCTATGGTGGTACAAACAAAGAAACGGTTGTTTTAAATACAACAGAAACTCAGCAAATTTAAAAGAGAAATTCATTAATTATTGTTAAATTATTATTTAGAAACATAATATCAACTTACATTTTTGGATTTGTTGCTAAAAAGGGGGTTGAATACTTTTACATTTTTTATTTTTTTTTTTTTTGCAAAGGAAATAAGCACTCCTATAAAATGGCGGGTAAAGCCTCACAAAAAGAAATGCACACATTACACACTCATTAACGTCGGATTCCACTTAATTTTTAACACAATAAACACTTTTTTGTGAAATATTGGTCATGCCATACTTCTTTTAATAAAACCAATTGATTTCGAATAATAATTCACTTATTATTATATTTTTGTTTTCTTATTTTCCGTGTAGAGCAACTTACGTTGCATATTTCCATTTTTCTTTTTCATTTTTCTTTTCACAAGTTTAACCGCCTTTTTGGTTTAAGGACAGACGATAACTGACAATTTCCTCTATACAAATTGACAGTTAAAAAACTTCGGTAAAAGCGGTCGTGTAAAAGAGTTGATTTTATTTTGGCAACGTTTTTTTTTACTCTTAATTTAGTACTGACAACGAACTTATTACAATTCTATGGAGTTGGATGTATTTTTACGGTAAATACACACTATGCAACATGTTTATGAAACCAGGCATGTTGCTGATTTCATTCGATGTTTCACAAACATCAAAACATTTTAAGATGTACTCATTGCATTGTTGATTTTTTTTTGTTGGTTGGCAATGTGTATGTGTTAAAATATGAAACGTGTTGCGTAAACATATTACATAGTATGTACCTACCAACATAAACAAAATAATTTTTTTTTCAAATATTTGCGCGTTGATACAAAATAAACAAAAGTGAAGTTGCAGTATTTAATGCTGCAACCGAAAATATATACATATATTTACGGGCTACATTTTTTATCAGCGTTTTTTTCTTTATTAACGTTACAGTCGTATTCTGTTTTTACAGCAACGCTGTTAAAACGATCGTATTTGTTTACAAGCAGCTGCAATAAATATGTATGTTCATGCACTATGGTATTGATTTAGTGAAGGCCGTATGGTAACACATCCCTTCAGGTTTTTCACACTAACTAAAACTACCCCTATGTTTAATCATTTATATAGATAGTGATAAAGAGTGCAGAACGCGGTGAAAACGACATTTTTATTTTTAAAATTTCATAGAAGCAGGTCTTAGTATAGCATAAAATAAATTGTTTAGTAAAATATGTGGGGAAGATACAGAAAGATAACTAGAGATATTAGTTATCTACCACCATGGCCAGGAGCTCATTTTTGGAGAGGAGATCTATGTGGTCCTTGGCCGCGTACTATTGTGGTAAAATAAATTTTATTTCTATTTGGTGTTGAAAGTAAAACAAAGAACAGAAAAAATTATGTATTGAATTTAAAGTTTAATTTTACATTCATAATTTGTTTTCAGAAATTCGATGAAAGTGATGGACAATCGATTACTCCTTTAACGAAGGCCGCAATTTGTGGGAACCTTATGTATGTTAAAACATTATTATCTCATTTTAACGTCGATATGGAAGGGGAATGTAACGTTATATTTGATGGTCTTGTGGTATATGGCGCTACTGCACTTTGGGCTGCTGCTGGGCTAGGTCATCTTCAAATTGTGAAACTTTTGGTAAGTAATGGAGCCGATGTAAATCATAACACCAAAGCACAATCATCACCATTAAGAGCAGCATGTTATGCTGGTCGTTTGGATATCGTAAAGTATTTAATTGAACATGGAGCAGATGTTAATTTGGGCAATAAATACAACAATACCTGTATAATGATTGCAGCATATAAAGGCCACATTGATGTGGTAAGTATAAAATAGAGTAACCTAGACATGCTATTGTAATTTACATAACATTTGATTTTAAGGTTGACGCTCTACTGAAAAACGGAGCAAATCCTAATGACCAAGCGCTATGTGGTGCAACTGCTTTACATTATGCAGCCGAGTGTGGCCACTTGGAAGTATGTCGTATACTTCTTGATCATGGAGCCCGCCTACAGGAAAACGAATATGGATTGACTCCTGTCCTCAGTGCTGCTGAACGTATACATGAAGATGTTGTGCAATTGTTTATCGATAGACCAGGTCTTCTAAAGAAAGAAGAGATAATAACCACTTTCGAATTAATGGGGGCATCTTTTGCAAATGACAAAGACAACTATAGCATACAAAAGGCATACGTATATTTAATGCGAGCCATGGAAATGAGATACTCAGATTCGGAAGAAATAATACGTAAAAGTTTAATACCTCCCATTTCGGCTTACGACGACTGGTTTGAAACAGAAAATATTCCAGAACTACAAGCTATACGTCTCAACCATCATTCCATACACATGGAATCGTTAACAATACGAGAACGTATATTGGGTAAAAATAATCCCGATCTACCACAGCCAATTGTATATAGAGGAGCTGTAATGGCAGATCAGGGTCGTTTTTCTCAATGCCAAACTCTGTGGAACTACGCAATGGACTTAAGGATAGCGAATAACACTTCAGTCGAGCGTGATTTATTGCGTTTTTCACAATTATTTTCACAAATTCTACGTATGGAAGATGTGCAATTAGATTTAGCACAAGTATTGTCTGTCTTAGTAAAGTGTCAACAAGAAATTGAGCGAAATAAATACAAAATCAAACATCCAGGCCCTAAAGATCTTCCACCTCTAATAGTGGTAGGTGTTTATTTAAATTTAAATTTATTATATTTTTTTATTTTTCTTTCACAATCTTTTTTTTTCTCATTTTCAATATTGTTTAGGAACAAAATGAACAAAATGTTGCATCTGCCCTTTATCTTCTAAAAATTGTAACAAGATTACTAGTACAAAATACTCAAGTAGACAAAGAACACTTAGATCTCTTATACAATACGATAAGGAAATTTATCAAATGTGATACTCGCTTTCCAGATGGACAAACCTTACTGCATTTGGCTGTTAATGGTATAACACCAGTCGATGATTTCTATACAAACGGTGTTTGCAAGTATATACATTGAATTATATATAAAAATAGAATAGAATTTAATTTGATATATATTTTTTATATAAGGTTTCCTTGTTACCGAACAGCTTTACTATTGGTGCATGCCGGAGCCCCTGTAAATGCAATTGATGATTTGCGCAACACTCCTCTGCATACACTAGCAGCGAGCGTAAGTTCTAATGGTTACAGTTTTTTGTATTTTTTTAATCAAATCTTATTATATTTATTGCCTTAGTATTCACGCGATAACGTTCATTTCTTACCAAAGGCTGAACAGATTGTTAAAATGCTAGTAGATGCTGGTGCCCATTTGGATGCAGTTAATGCTCAGGGTTTAACTCCTGCTCAAATTAAGAGTAATAGTAAGAATCAAATGTTTATATACATACATATATGCATATGTATGCCTTCAATAGCAAAAAATATTTCAATTTATATATTTTCAGGTGGTTTGAGCAACATAATCACTGGATATGAAAACTCATTATTAACTCTAAAATGCATAGCATCACGTTGCATTGCCGTTAACAAAATCAAATATAAAGGATTAATACCAACTATTTTGGAGTCATATATTCAAGTTCATAGTTCAGACAAATATTTTACTTGATTAACTTGAACGAGCGAAACGAAATGTGTGTGTGTGTGTGTTTTATAATTTTTCGACTGTGTATTCTTATAAATATTTTCAAAATAAAAACTATTTACAAATATAGGACATAATATTTTAAGAAACCCACTAAAATGAAATATTTTTTACTTTTTTAAATTATGTTTTGTTTCTTTTTTCTACCACAATCTCTTGTAGACTTTTTAAATTGAATTAAAAAGAACTCGTATTCTGAAGGATATTATAAATTAAACTATTCTTTCGATATATTATTCAATTGTATAGTTTTTCTTTAAAAATTCTGATTTCCTATATCCTTTTGCGTTTGACAGAAACTAGTTTCTTACACCGTAATGGTAAAAACATTGTTTTTTGTTTTGTATTTTACATTTCTATTCTCTTTCATTTGTTTCTAACGATCAAATAATGTCTACTAGTAATCCTTACAGTGACATACAGTTTTAGATTCTAGCACCCTGAATTATTTTGAGAAGCTTTACAATCGATCTTAACCAAATGATTTCTTTTTTTTAATTTATTTTAAATCACAGTTTATATTTTTATAAATGCTAATAAAACCATTAAAAAAATTCTTAAATTACAAAATTATTCATTCACTTGTGTTATTATTTGTTATCGTTGTTGTTGTGTTTGCTCTGTACCTTTGGGTAGATGTCCGGTTGTCGCATAACGTCGTCATATGATGGAGGAGGTGCTGTAAATAAAATGAACAGAATAAAGAAAAATTTAACACTTTAATTCTTTCATATTATTTTGAAAAACAAGTATTGTCTTTAAAAACAGTATAAATACTTTAAAATGTATATTTTTAAAAATATCATTCTTTGCCCTTTAAAAAAAAAAAATTAAAATTTAATCGTTGAAAAATAACACTAAGGAGCATAGTAGACATTAGACAAACGTCGTTTTGACGAGTATACTCGACATGAACGTAAGCATTTTGGGCATAGGTCGTCTTTTAAAGTCTAATTTCGTTTTCGTGATTGGGGATTGTGTTAAATTCATTGTATATGTATTAAAAGTAATAAAGCTTTCAGTGTTATTGGTTTATGCCGAGGCATTAGAAAAAAAATAGCGTTCGCAATGGTTATTGCATCGGAAAGGCAATTGGAGTATTTTTGGACACTGAGATTGAGTGTCTAAACTGTCTGCTACTGCCTTTTTACCTTCCACACTACATGGTATGATTATATACTACAAGCAACTTGGAGAGGAGTTCTACATTTTAACTAGGCTTTACTATAGACGTTGATATTTCAAATCCATAAATAGATTCTACTAAAATGGAATATAAATTCATTGAGCGTTTGAATTTTCCTTCTGTTTATCCAGGATTTTAATATAAATTCGTATCTAGAAAAGCTATTTCTGCTATAAGATAACCTGTGACATCTTAATGAGTTCACGTTAAAAAACTGTTCAATATAATCAGTGTGAAATATATATTTACCGTATTTGGAAGGGCTTTTTTATACAAACATTCATATGATAAATGCGAGAAAAATGGGAAATCTACACTGTGAATACGAGTATATTTTTTTTTACAAAAAATGAGTATGCAAGTCGTGGTCACAAACGCAAGTCGTGGTAGTAATAGTGTTGAAAATATTTGATACAAATATTATGGAAACAACTAAGCATATAATCTATACAGCAGACTATCCAATCTTAGGATTCAATGATCTAATCAGGAGCTATTAAACTGTTCCGTTGTATAAAGTTTGTTTTTAATATAAAATCAAAAAGTTTTTCTTTTTTTTTTAAGCAAAATATTTAAACGAGTAATTATTTCTCAAATATGTGTACATACATACATACATACATATGTACAAATATAGTATGTGTACAATGAAAAAAATCAAACTTGTTTTGTTTTAATTTAAACAGCAATTGTGATAATTGAAATTCAGCTCCATAACTCCATAAACAAAATTTATTTTTAAATGTAAAGCTTGCAATAAAATGCTGATGGTTGGCTATTGAAATTTTTGTTTCCCTAAACATATTTATGCACAAACCAATTCGTAGTACATATAAACAAATATTTTTATTTTAATTTTTTTTTAAGTTTTAGTTTTGAAAAAAAATTTCCAAAATTTACTTGGTTTTATAGAAGATTTTTTTTGTACCTACCATTTATAATATATTCCTCATCATAAGTAAAAGCAGGATTTATAATCGCTTCGTTGGGATTCATACCTCCAATGCCTCTTTCGCCTACGGCTGCTAAAGGCGTTCGTTGGGAATTTTGCCGTAAATTATAGGTTTGCTGATGGTATCCATCCAGTGTATGAGTTTCGTTTTCCAACACGTCCGATTGAAGTTGTATAACATGAACAGAGGGGCGACGTTGCTCTATAAAAATAAATTTTAGTGAATTCTTGACTATTTTCTCTAAAATTTAGGAGACATTACGATTCCTAAACAAATAATTCTCAAAATGATACTTTGAACTTAATAAATCTGTAATATGCATATACGATTAGATAAATCAGGTAAATTGTAAATCATAACCATCAAAAAATTTATATTTTTGACGTATAATTGAAATCAAATATTATTTCTTGGCACTTTGGCAACTATAATCAATCATTTAAATAAAATAATAAGAATTTAATTCTATTGTTTCTAACAAAAAACTTTCGTTTTCAAATTATATTGAAATGATGATATTGTTTTGTTTACAAAAAAAATGTCATCATAGCTATGTATAGAACATACATATTTAAATACATATATGTATGTACATACGTATACAATATATATTCTGTTGAATGTTTAAACTTTTTGCTAATACAGCGAGCGGTTACTTTTTTTAAATGATTTTCTTATTAAAACATTTTACTTTATATGTATATACATATGTACATAATTATGATATTTTCTTATTTATTTGTTAATAGAATAATTAATTAAAACATATACATACATACCTGAGCCAATAGCATCTGTATAATTATCGGTTAAACTAATGTGGGGTGTAATTGATTTTTTACACTTTAAAAATAAAACAATCAATATCCAACCTAATATTAGGACTAGATATACAAATCCTAGCATGCTCATTAAGACGCTGTAAATACTTATAAAAAGTTTTTTTTAGAGATACTAACGATACAATACGATACGTGTACGATATCACTGAATTGGCATATATATATTTGCATATAGAAGCCAATTTTTTTTTAAATGTATTACAATATATTCCTTTTAAGTTTACACGTACAATTTATTTTATTCACATTATTTTATTTAAAAAATAAAAATCAATAAAATGACACTTTTATAACATTTATAACATATTTGTGTAGGTTTTTTTTTAATACAAATACTAACAAAATGTAGCGAAAAATTAAACTAACAGGTAAGGCTATAACTAAACCTTTAACTACTAAGTCATTTGGTGGCTAACGTTGTGTAAAAAGCTCTAGGATATACGCAGCTGTCACATAAAATGTTGCTATCGCAATTGGTCATTCAACTTGAAGTGGAAAAAGTCCGAATATACTTATACTTTCTCTTTGAAGGGTTGATTGAAAAAGTGGTGGCTGTTATTAGTAAGCCTTAGAAAAATCACACCAACTTTTGTTCACTTGTATTCTTTTCATATACTATATACAATACAAATTGCTGGCAACCAAACCAAAAGGATAATTAATTTCGACCACAACAAAACAATGGATTGTTGCTTTGAATGCTTTTAATAAAGAACGATAGAAGAATATTATTTTAATTGATGTTAATATTTACAAAAAAAATATTGAATTTAATTCCTTAATAAAGAATTTATTTTAATTTGTTTGCTAGAATAGAATAAAACCGAGTGAAATTTAAATATGATTTATTTAAAACAAAATATTGTTATTTTTGTTACAACAGAATTAGATTTTCCGCTTTTAGTAGCATTTCAGTTAGTAAAACATAATTATAAATTCAAGTTTTAAATAAAAAAAAAATATTTCTTAATACGAAAACTTCAATTTGAAGGGCATGCCTAAAATACTATTATTTTTGTTTTTTTTTTCACTTTACTTCACTTCACTTATCTATTGCAGGCGATATTAAACGTTTATTTATTTGTTTAATGATTTATCTTAAGAACTACATACAACTAGTTTAGTTAAATTTAAATAAGTTAACATTATTTGAGTACTTTGCCTGTCTAATATTAAAATATACATAAGACTTCTTATTGCAAAAATTTTGGTACAATTATGTACTATCACATATATAGTATATATACTTACGACGTATATTCTTACGACTTAAGTTACAGAAAAAACAGTGCAACTATTACAGAGTTGTTGTTGCTTGCAATTTTAAATATCGATTACGATTTTCTGGATCTGCCAGACGGGTCAAATGTTCAGAAGCTGCATAACAAGTGGTGGCAGTTGGTGAACTTGATCGACGGCTATTACAACTGTTATTGGAACTATTAATATCAGTTACATTGACGGCTTTCCTAAGTCTAGAAGCGCCCCAAATTAAAACGAACAACGATGTGACTAGTATACCCAAACCTATACCCGGTATAAAGCTTTTATTTAATGATTTCACAAAATCATAAGGATTTTGTGCATCTTCATCCAAATGATGTTCTTCATGATATGATTTGCTGTTGAATTTTCGTCCAACTGTTGTTAAATCCTCCATTAAACTGTTATGCTCTGTTTCAATGGAACGATCGAATTTATTTAGATCCGCATAAGGTCGTCTTCTATATTGTCTCGTTTTTGGCAGATTTTCTGGTTTACTAATTTGCAGTTGGGTTATATTTGAACAACCCACCGTTATATCTGATTGTATATTATGTTCTTGAGCCATAACCAAGCAGAATCGATAACTAAAAATAAAATCAATTACAATAGCATGATGGCTTAAACAGCAATAGCAAAATTCTTACCTTTCGCCAATGTCCAAAGAAGAACTGTCGGGCACTATGACACTAACAGTATTCTGGCCATTAATAATTTTACTTTCACAGTGAATCTGTTTAATATTTAAAATAAAATTAAAGGTTTACATAAGCCAAAGTAACTCAGTTAATCACTTACCGGTGAATTATCAATTAAAATTTCGTTTATATTTTCCTCTTTATATACGAAAATTGCATCGCACATATAATCACTTTTACTGAGATTTATAATCCAAGTCAGAATTAAGCCATAATCCGTGGAGTAGTGTAGTTCATGTAAAATAATCTAAAATTGATGAAAACAAAAAATTATTCGTTAGAAATTGAAGAAAACAATTGTTAATCGTATGCATACCTTATCGGACAAGTCCTTTAATTGATTTGTCGAGTGATTATGTTTTGCAAACGATTCCAATTGCTGAATTATATCGTCATTATCCTTTTCTATATTGTCAGTGTCGCAATTAAGCATTTCATTTGGGATCTGAATTAAGGGAGCTCCTTCTAGTTTTGGTGGCGTGGCACATGTAATAGTTAACAAATCCTGAGAGACTAAATTAGCCGATTGCAGCCATTCTGCAAACTCACGTATTGTGCAATCACAAGATAAAGGATTTTCTTGCATTGATAAGCTTTTTAACTCATGTGCACCATCCAAGGCATTTCTTGCAACAATCGATATGTCATTGCCGGATAAACGTAAATCCTTTAAGGAGGGCAATGGTGTAATAAGATCCGCTGTAAGTGCTCTTAAAAAATTATGTGTCAAATCTAGCGTTGTCAGGCGTGTTAGATGCTGCAACGAAGCACTTGATATTGCCACAATACCATTATAACTTAAATCCAATGATTTCAAGGAACCCAAACCGTAAAAGGCATGATCCTGTAGAACATCGATTTGATTGTGACGCAAGGAAAGTGTTAAAAGTTTGGAAAAATTTGCCAATGCCTTGTTTTGTATACTCTTAATAAGATTGCGGTTTAGATTCAAGGTAGAAAGATTATTTAAAATCGGTAAAGTGGCCGCTGTTAAAGGCCCATTTAGGTTATTTGCACTGATATCAAGATCTCTGTGGAATAAATTAGAATTTAATAATTAAAAATAAACTGTATTATTAGAATATTATTAGCAAATATACCTCAAATTAAGACACTGCATTAATGCCTTTAAGCTGAAGGCATAATCACCCAAACGATTACCACCTAATTTAAGAACCTCCAGTTTTCGTAGATTTGCAAATGTTCTTTGTGATATACTCGATATTTGATTGTTGCTCAAATCCAGATACTCAATGTTTATTAAAGAAGCCAAATCGGACGTACCTAAAGCCTTTATTTTATTATTCGAAAGATCTAATCTTTCCAACTCCACCAGCGTTGACAAGGAATTCCAAGGTACACTTAGTAAAGCATTACCCGGTAGACCCAAGGCTAAGAGAGGCCCTTTAATACCTAAAAAGGCTAGCTTATGGACTCTCTTAATTTCGCCTGATGAAATTATAAGACATCTCAGGGAAACTTGATCAAAAATACGAGCATCACTTAAAAATGTAACATTTTTCAAAGAGACATCCAACAGAGCCACAGAATATGGTGATGTTCGCAAGTGTTCCGCTAAAGTCTGTTAAGAGGTTAAGATATTATTTGTATTTAATTATTCAAATAGCACTTACTGTTAAGCCATGTACATCGCCATTACAACGCAACGTATGAGGCAGATCACATGAACATTCTAATGATCGTGAGCCCGTTACATTGGGACACTTCCATTCTAGCGAATAATCTTCAATAGGTATTGATGACACATCAACGGATTCTCTTTGTCTTTTGGTTGGTGATACTTTATTTACAAATTTCGTTGGTTTCCTTAATAACGTTTGATACGGTTTAACAACTGTGGCATTTTGACTTTTGTTTTGTTCAATAAAAACCAAAGGTTTTGAAATCTCCTCAAATATTTCACGTTTTTTAGACAAGTCGGTAAAAGCTAAGGAAACAATACACATTTGGTATATTGTGTATACCAGCAACAGCAAAAACTTTGAATTTTTTGGGAATAACATTATAACTGAAAAAAAAAATAAAGAAATGTTTTAAACAAATAATAATAAATCAAATCAAGCATGCATATATGTATGTATGTATTTAAAGTAAATAATAAAACATAATTCCTATTAATATTCTTGATTTAAATTTCTGAACAGCTTTGAAATTTACTAATTAATTAAGATTTTAAATAATATGCATACCTAACGTTTCAAGTACTCTCAAGTTTTGCCTGGTTTACATTATTAAATGTAAACATATTTGCCATGAGCAAATATGTAAACATTAATAATGTAAACATATTTGCCATGAGCAAATATGATCAGCGAATAAAAAGAACGACAAAAAAATTACGTAGATATTTAGCTTCATTGTTCCAATTCCCAAAAACTTTAAATTTATAAATGCTTCTGTAGGAAAAAACACAAATATCAAGCCTCAAAGCATGTATCCCTTAAATGAAGTTCCTAACAAGCCTGCAAGTTTAATCACCTTAGCATTTGATGTAACGTCAGCACGCGATAGCCCCATTGAACTATCGAGAAAGACTGAATCAAATGGAAGAACTCTGCACAGGGATGGAGATGGACTATACTCATTTTATCTCTACAAAAGTCATAAGATGGTAAACACAGTCTCCCGCAATGGTCCACAGTATCTACAATGGTAAGAGGCGTATAAATAGTGGGCATATGAAAGGAATGCGGTTCTGCGGCAAGATCAACGACACCGTTGACCACCAACCTAATATTATATCGACACAAAACTGTTGCAAGAATAATACAAAGGATTTGCGACAGTTCTTAACCAATTTCGAGTTGAAATTAAAGCTTCGTTAGAGAACATACAGATACTAATAGTAGGAGCTACTCATTTAAGACCAATAAATCGTCCTACAACACACTACAGTATTATAAAAGGCGAAGAGGTTTTTTAAGTAAGGCTTTATTTTAGATTCGTATGTGTAGACTTCCACCAAGCCATGGGGATCAGTCATCTCTGTTAGGTACTCTATTCACACTCAGTTTAGAAGACATATAGATAGACAGAATAGAGGATTACCCAGAGGGAAGCAATCCCATTAATCAAAGATAGAAGCCAGTTAAACAAAGCGTAACGCATCAGTGATCTGCATTACAGGAAATTTAATCATTAAAATCCTAACTCCTAAGGGAAATACTTGAAATTTTAACGTGTTGTATTAACAATTCACTTGTTTTCACCTGATAGGGGTTTTCCCCAAGTACATATGTATGTTAATTTATTCAAAATATTCTTTATTTAAATCTGATAGGGGTTTTACCAAAATATGCCAATTCAATGCATGTATGTATATTTTATTTTGAGCATGTAATTATAAGTAATTAATATCGTTTTATTAAATAATCATTTTCAATACTTTCTCTTTCTCATTCTCTCTCTTTCTCTCTCTGTGTTTTTGTTATTTCCGTTTTTCAGTAAGTGGATCTTACAATAGAATTTTACGGGAGGAACATCTTCTTAATCGTTATCTGAATTGATAAAATGTTATTTTTATTTAGTTTTTAATAAGATTCTTATTATAAACAACATGATTTTATTTACTAACGTTTAAGAATTTAATTTTAATTCTTTTTTTTTTTTTGTTTGTTTAAATTTGATTAGCAACACTGTTGTTTATAACCACAACGATTGCAATCACTACCACACTTTTTATTTAAATTTTCAAAACAAATTTCTCTCTTTTAAAACATTCTCTAGCAAAAATATACTCGCAGCTGATTTTTTTTAGAGCAAATGAGGGAGAACTAACTACTCATGAGAATGACGACGGCGACGACTTGTTTTGTGTTTCTTCAATCATTAAGGTGACAACATCTTATATGTGTACATGTACTACATGGTTGGGGCCTCAGTGGTATAGTATTCGTTCGTTAAACGCCAACGCATAACCGCTCTGTAAATGTAAACAATCATTATCTGTTATTCAAAATACTAAAATACTACACAATAATTACTAAAACACAATACCGCGATCGCACACGTTTAAACTACTCTTCTATCTTGAATTCAAACAGATTTTTCTTTTTTTATTGTTATTTTTTTGTTATTGTTTTAACAAAAATAAAAGCTGGGGTTTATACTAATATATGTATGTATGTATGTATATATTTTATATTGTTTCAGAATAATTAAATAATTTTAAAACGCAACTGACTTGACGGATCGATTATCGAACACAGCCAAAAATAACAGTATGAGAAAAAGTACCCCAAATTTTGTACTTGTACTTTTGGCTCTTAGTATTTTGGGAGAAAATAGCTATGCGAATGGTAAAAAATATATGAGATGTGAACTATCTAGAGAATTGGTTGAAAAGTATCAAATAAATAAAACTTTCTTATCAAATTGTAAGTAAACTTTGGTGTGAAATTTTTTAATTATTTGTACATACATGCGTACATTTTCGAATACTCTTTTAGGGATTTGCCTGATTGAGCATGAAAGCGATAGAGATACCAAAAAGATAACAAGTCTGTCTAATGGCGAAAATAAATACGGCATCTTTCAAATAAGCAGTAAAGAATGCCGTACAGGCAATAAAATTCGAACGTGTGATAGAACAAAAAATCCTTGCTGCCAAATGAAATGTGAAGGCAAGTAAAAAATGTATTAATTTATAGCAAATTGTATCTATATTCACATCTGCATATATATTTAATAGATTTTATTAATGATGATATTTCTGATGATGTTGAATGCGCAAAAAGACTGTTTGAACTTAAGGGCTTTCGCAACTGGAATGGTTGGAGTACATTTTGTCGCAACACCCAAAATTTACCTAATCTAAGTGTTGCTTGTAATATTAATACCGTTACACCATTGTCACGTTTCGTAAGCTATATGAGTGGCAGTGGAAGACAATATATATAAATAAATGGTTTTACACTTTACTGCTCGAATATGAAATTCTTTTTGTGTGTAAAGTAAGAAATTTAATCCATCTTACATACAGACGACATAAAGGACATATCACTGTACAATTTAGAGCATATAAACTACGTTATGGAAGAAGTGTTTAAACACAACTTAAAGAGACACATATTTAATTACACGATCTATTGTTTTAAATCAAAACAATTGTAATGAATATAGAAGGTTTATAGTTGAATTACAAAAGCAAAAGGTTTGGAAAGGCGTAAAAATAAAATGTATCTGTAATGTTAAACAGCCAAGATCTTTGAAATATTGTGAATATTTTAAAATTCATATACACCGGTTGTCATTCTAAAGGGAAAACCTTTTTTTTATTATTTCCTATCAACATAGAGACATAAAGGAAAAACTTCTATTGACATATATGTATATGAGACACTGTACTGTAGTATATGCTTCTATAGTTTTATGTTTCGGTTAGTGCGCTTGCATTTGTTTTTTTGTTTTTTTTTTGAGCATTTATGTAAAGTCTAAATTTTCATTATTGAAATTTATTTCCGGTAAACCTTTTGTTGAGCCACATGTTAATATGTACGTACATATACTTTAAATTTAATGCTAATGTTGATTTTACCTGTAGCAGACCATTAACAAATATGTATCTATGTATGTATGTCTATATGCTTTACTCAACCAGCAGGAAAACAGGTACACCGAAAGTAATCACATTTACTATTTTACTATTTATCATAAATTCATTACTTTTTTTTAAAATATTCAAGCAGAACACCCCATGTAAATTCTTTTTTTTTTTGTTCATTGTAAAGCATTATATTACAAAGAATATTTCTAATTTATAAATATAGGTACGGTTAGAAAAGAATTATATAATGTATTGATAAAATTAAAATATATATGTACAAACGTATGTACGTACATAATATGAAAATAAAATTCCTTTTTTTGCGGTTGTTTCAAAGGTTATCGTTTCAAAAAATACTCTTTGCCATATAAAAGTAGAACGATTCTTAACCCATTAACAATTCCATTTTGTTTCAAAGAACGTTCTGCTTATTTATTTTTCCTTTAACACGGAGAAATATACTCCATAAAATCAAATTTTGAAGCTATGAGGCAAATTATTATATTGCAAACTATCCATATATTCCATACTTTGCTTCATTTCCAAGCCTATATTTTGCTAACCAAAGGTTTATATTGTTTTTTGTATTAAATACTGACTGATTTCGAGAAAGTGTGAGTACTAATCTGCTAATATGCAAGTATATGGGATCCAGTCTATTGCTATTCGGTTGTTTTGTTGAAGAAAAGAAAATATAAAAAAATAAAAAAATCTATTTTGCTCTGCTTCATATTTCCCTATTACTTTCCTATATACTAACACAATGCACTGCATTAGTAGAGGACATCCCCTTATGGTTATTCTAAGTTAAAAAAATTATGATGGCCAATATTATGCAGACTTAAAGAATTTTATTTTATACAATCCATAAAGAGAACGCCGATTACATTCACGGGAGATCAAAAACACTCCTCGTTGTATTCTGGCACCTATGCCAACACATTTGTCCTGATCATACGACCCTATATTGCAGATACGAGATATAAGAGAAAATTTTTCTTCACAAATTTAGTACATGGCTTGCGTTAAACCTTTCAAGAAGAAAACGCTAAGGCTTCCACCATGCAGATGACGTGACTGTAATCGTAATGGATGGACATTGAAAAATTTCACTTAGTTTTGGTTTCGAAATCTCCGCGATATCACATACTTGTGTAACCTCTTTAGGTTGATGGTCACACTAATCTATCTGTCTTACTACATATATTAGGGACAGATAATTGACATGACGATTTATTAATGAAATTATACAATAGTTAAGTAACTTATTTCTTGTGTTAAATTTATACTTAAATTTATCAATTAAACCAATAGATGACCTCAATATTGATTTGTTTTGAATAATAGAAAAAGGAATTACAAGTTTTACTGCTTTCTAAAGGCAATTGATATTGCAATAAAGAAAAATTCAGTTTTAGACCTAAACTTATTGAATATAAAGCTGATTTTTTTGTAATATAAATTTGTTTCTATTTTATTTCTTAATTATGCTAAAAGAATTTGGTAAAAGTATTATTGCATCTTGTTAAAATACAAAATATGAAAGTGTACCATGTATGCATATAAATATGTAAATATATTTGAAAACGTATTGATATTATAATATATAAACAAGTATGCATTTCATTAAATCTAATACTAATAATTTGATACAACATTACATACGAATATAGAGTCTATAGAGTTTTTAAATATAAAAACCAAAACAAAAATTTCGTTTTTTTTTTCCTACACTCAAGTTCAAAACCCACACAAGAAGTTGGCCTGTTATAATGTTTGTTACATTCATAAGTCTAAAGAAGAAATACCTACATACGTACGTACATACATACAGACAGACAGACAGACATATGATGTATGCAATCAAAAACTTCGCCTTATGGCCTATGTAGGCGTATTTGACGGTTTATTGAATTGATTTAATATGAAAATTACTTCTGTGCTTTCGAAATTTCGAAAATATAAGACATTGTTAAAGTTATTAATTGTTGATAATTTAAGCAAATATACTAACTGCTTATGTTTACTTTTAAATATCACAACATAGTCATATGTATGTAATAAGAATTACTAGCAAATAAAGAAGTTTTCAATAAATTTACACCTTAAGAAACGTTTTTAACTTTAAATTTTTTACACAAAATACAAAACAATATTCATTTTTTAATTCAAAAAATCAGCAAACTATTAACGTGGGAGTCATCTCTGTTTTTTTTTTTTGTTTCTTCTTAAATTTGAGTAGGTTGATACTAAGCAACACAATTAAATACGAGAATTGAGTTTAACACAATATGACGAAACTGAAATTTAGGCGTTAGCAAAACAACTTTGCTTTTCTTTTTCTACCTCTTATACAAAATTTATTTAAACATATTTGAAATTATAAATAAATAACTATAACATAAGGTACACATACATTAATTAACATAAAATGCACAACAGTTAAAACCAAAAAAGATATTATTTACCTCTTTGAGATGCGTAAAATGGTAAGATAGTAAGTAGTAAGAGAGACAACGAACGATTCAAATATTTAAAATAAAACGCGTAGGCGTAACAAGTAAAACATTATCATTCTTTTGTTAAATTTTTGTAAAATTTACTTTCTTACAGTTTAAAAGACAACAACAACAACAACAACAATAACATTAAACTTTTGGAATACATTCTAATTATCATGCAATTTTATTTATATTCTTTTGTTTGGTGCTTATTAATTTCTTAATAATTCCTTCTGTCTGTCTTGTCTGACTGATACTTTATGCAAGAAGCAAAGTCGTTAAAAAATATTTTCGTTTTCGTTCACTTTTAACCGCTATATTGTTACCTCTTCAAATGTTATAGCTCAACTATTCTTGTGTTCATTTTTTTGTTAACAACCTACCTGCTAGCCAAGTCTTTTTGAGCAACCAAAAATATTCAGCCAACATGTTGTGTGTTTAAAACCTACATAAAAATTAGTTGGCTTACGACAAAAGCCAATACAATATCGTACGTACATATGTATGTATGTATGTATGTACGTAATGAAGATCAACAATAAATATACTATAAATTGTATATTTAAACAGTTAAAGCCTGCGTATAAAAGTTAATTGTACTGAAGTAGGATTGTCATATGTAAAGTAAATTAAAAAAAATATTGTATATAAATGCAGTTGAAGTTATTCTCAAAAATATTGTGTCTTGCTTTACTCGAAAAGAAAACAATGGAGTTGAAGGATTTTAATAAGACTAGTTCATTGGCTTTAGATAGTCAAAGAAAACTTTGTTGAATTCAAAAGAAAACATATATAATATGTAGTATCGTAGTAGTACAGATACTTGTACTTTCAACCAAGAAATTATCTTCAATACTTTGCCACAGACTGCTATGCCACTCTATTTTCTTACGATTTAAATTATACGTGTTAAAATTATCAGCCAATTGATGGTTTAAACATATGACCATTGACTTATTTTATTACAGAAATTGTAATTAAATTGCAATAAAAGTTATTAATAATTTGTTGTGGCGGAGCTGATTTTAAATACTTAATTTATTTTCGTATTCATATATTCGTTGTTGCCATTCTATTTAAAGACAATTTAAATATTATAAAAATATAATGAAACAAAACCAAAACCATTTAATAAGATTTTTTCAGCATTAAAAAAGGTTTTCGATTTTTCGAACAGAAAGTTTCAACGAAGCTTTTCCAAAAAACTTTATTCAAAGCATACGTTTTAGCTGTTGTTTGTTTGGTGGGTTCAAATTTATGATTTAATGATTTAAGTGAAATTTTATATGATATTATTCGTAGAATTATTTTGTATTAGTTAATGATTTTCATTTTTAGTATTTTTTCATGTAAATTTATTTTTTATATACTATTTTAGCTATATGAGCATCTTACTTTGAAAAGAAATACTTTAAAAAGATCGAGAGACGAAAGTCATTTACCATGTAGATAATGTGGTAATTTTGGTTATAAGAAAAGTTTACATAGACAACGAATGGGTTCTTGCAGCCTACGCTTAACAAACTCCATTTTTCTGTCTTTGACGGAGGTCTTGGCATTAATCCCATGAAGACAAAGCTACTTCTTATCTTATTGATGCATTTCCTGCCTCCTAGACTTTACGGGGTTATTTCCCTGTCGGAAGGAGTTAAATATTTTCTTGATTGGAAACTGTTCTCGAAGGAGAAAAAGAGGCTCAACGGCTGTCATACATGGTGATTTCGCTCAAGAGTGGTGAAGTGTATCTGCAAATCGACAGCGATCTTTCAGGTGATGAACCAGAGGAAGCTGCTGGTTAAAGTGCAGATATGTGTCTTTTTGGGCTCATAAGATGCCTATAGAAGTTCTCTACTGGGATCTCTGAATAGATGGAGATTTCGAGCGAGATCTACGAATCGGTTGAGATTTTTTAGACGAAGAGCCAAGGGAAGCTGCTGGGTAAAGTACAAATAAGTGTCTCTCTACGCTTATCAGATATCTAAAGGAGAATTCCACAGGCATCGTTGAAAATTATCCTGAGTCTGCTTATTATAGAGGCAGCAGTGAATAAATGTCCTGGCGGTAAACAGGATATGAAGTTCAAACATCATAAACTAAATGCTTTACAGCCTAGAAGGCTAACAAAAACTGGAAAAAAATATCCATAAAACACATTTAAGTCAAGATTTTTCTACTTAAAACATTGTTTAAAACATTGAATTATTTAACTAAAAAAATTTGGATTGAAGTGTTAAATTATCACAATTAACGATTGATTTCATTAATTATTCTAATGCATATGAAAAATTAACATCGCAAAATAAGGCCAATAAGTATATTAATAATATATATACATTATACTGACGATTTTATTATTCTACCAGATAAAATTCAAAAGCTGTGAGCTGTCAAAAATCACAGAAATAACTTTGGTTTAACTTGGAACTAGAAACTTGGCGAGAATAAAAAATAAAAGAATTTCTTGACAATTATTTCAATTATTTCTACCCAGAAAAATTAATTTTCCATTAAAATTACCAAATTTTGTTACTTTTCTTCTCGTTTAAATTCTATATGTTGGATTCGGAGCCAAATTGTATCTACCACTACTAAACTTCGTATAAAAATAAAAATACAAATATATACATACCATAAAAATGTCTTGCCAGAAGTTGTAGAATTGTTGACATTTTAAAAAATAACCGACATAAGACTAGTGCTTGTCACTTTTGCACTCAGATAATAATATTAGTTGTTCCCCTCGTGTGGGATTAAGTTTTCGCTGTTTTCTAGTCTCTTCAAACTCTTTTGGATGTACTTTTTTGCGATGAGAATGCATGTTGGCATTCGAGTTAAACGTTTTCGAACAGTATGGACATTTGTAAAGTATTTCACCCGTATGAGTTGTCATATGTTCTCTTAATGAAATTGATTTTTTAAAAGTTTTACCACATACACTGCATTTATATATGGGTTTCGTTTTATGAGCATATCTCTTATGACTTAACATTGCACTACGACTGGGTGATACTTTTTCGCATATATCACAAATATGTGGTTCCTTGGATTCTAAGTGTTTTCTTTTATGCCTTTTTAAGCCTCTTTTATCTTTGTACCACAAGCCACACAGATCACATTGAACCTTTGGTAACATAATGCCCTGATGCTCGAGTTGATGTCTTTTAAAAGCAGCTGTTCCTCGAATACACTTTGCACATATATCGCACATGGTTCCAGGATAACAACCTTCTCCACGGTGTTCCGTCAATTCTTCTATAGTTTTAAACCTGCAAAGTAAAAATAATAATTTTTGTGTTATTTTGAAGCCCACAGTTTTATACACATATTCTCTTACCTTTTACTACAATTTTTACATTTTGGTATAAAATCTTTATGTGAAAATGATTTATGCTGTTCCAAAAGGTATTTCCTTACAAACTTTTTAGAGCATTGCGAGCATGCATATATTTTATCTTCATCTCTTTGATGTTTCACTAAGAAATGGTTATGCCTCGATTGGCGATCAGAAAAAGTAAAATCACATTCTTCGCATCTATAATTAAATCATTATATATTATATTAAAAATGTGGAAAAGTAAAGAAAATTAATGAAAATCTTGCATAAATATATGCTCCTACTAAATCTAAATATTAAAAGCCCCAAATATATATTCAATATGTTGTTGTCCATTAAATCTATTAATTATACGCATACCTACCGATAGTAACTAGGATTAAGATGTTGTCTAATGTGATACAAAAGTAATGCCCTCTTATTAAACTTTTTATCACAGCAAGTCACGTATCCATCTTTTATGCTGTGCTCATCACGCATATGTCTTCTTAAAGCCGGAAAATTTTCTGAGCTCTTATTACAAAAATCACAATATAATGTCATAAATTGTGCAATTTCTGTATCGTATTCCTTTATTTTCGTCTTGTAATTCTCAGATTCCTTAGCAATTTTAAGTGATTTTTTCGAATCTTTATGTTTTATTGGTCGTCCCCTTTTCTTTGCTACCATAGCTATTTTAATGGCTGATCTATGGTCATTCTTACATTTACTCTTTTGTTTTACTTCATCATTATCTACTGCATAAGAAGCCTTCAGCGACAACAGATCAGTATCTTCCTCAGTTATTAAATTTTCATCTATATTTTCTTTTTCTCTTAAGTTATTGCACTCCAAATTATTGTGACTAGTTGAATTGGAATTCTTTACATTTTCATTATCGCTAGAGTTATCAGATAAAACGTCTCTCATTTCTTTTCCACCTTCATTTATATCGAGTTTGCAATTAAATTCGGCGGAAAGAATGAAAGGAATTTCTCCAATCTCAGTCATTTTATCTAATGGCTCATGCTTATATTCATCTTCTTCGCTTTCATGAAGGGAGTCGTGGTAATTCGCCTTTGTGTGAAAGTAGTTTTGAGCATTTTCAATCGAAATATAAAATTCATGGAAATCCTGTATACTTAATGTACAAAATTCACATATGTGCGTGGAAATTGGATCGTCCTCCTGCAACTGAAAAAGATTAAACTAATCAACCAACTTTTATGCAGTCAAAAGAAACAAAAAATTATACAATTCAAATATAACGTCAAGCCTTTAAATAGAGACCACAATTTGCAGTTACTTGTTCCGTTCATGGCCATAAACTACGCTTTAGCCAAAAATGGTTAAAAGTTTCGCATCATTGTCCTGCTGACAGATCTAATACGATCTGACAGGGTAAGTGTAAAGAGTAACTGTCCTTCCTAAATTAAAAAACAACGTTTGGTATTCCTTAAACTGAATATGTTATATATAGATGATGTTGTCCAATTTTTATTCCTGAATGTACTGATTGTGTAGAGAACATACTGTATATTCACGTCGTTCCCACGACAATCGGATCTACGCTCCGGAACGACCCAACTACTCATCGGCTAAGGATTGTCAACCCAGCGAAAGATGTTTCAACCGGAAGTTTTTTCCCAAGGGAAATTACTTCCGGAAACAGCAGCAGATCTGTTACAACAACAACATATTTAACTTCACAACAATTCTTACCTCAAACCAAAGATGTCTGGCAATTAGATTAGCCATAGAAAGACCTTTACTTATTTCATTGAATACATTTTTCACTCCCTTGTGTTCTTTCAGACAAATTCGGCAAAGTCTCATTTCCATAAAAATAATATTTTGCAAAAACCTTTTTGTTTTGGTATAAATTAATTAAGTGTTGCCCTTTGTTATTATTTACAATAATGAGAATGTAGTGATTTTTTGGCAATGCAAGCTTTTTTAAACGACAAAAGAGCTGCATTAAAAATTCGTAAGCAGCAACACTGTCGTTGATTATTTACATTGGTACACAAACAACACCAATTGCACTTACTACCAGTGTTGCCGTGTTTCTTGGTTGTTCTAATAACCAAAACTGGCTCTTTTTTGTTTCGTGTGCAATTCACCAAAGTACCTTTATTCGAAATAGATACTGTATCAACATTAATGAATAGAGAATAAAGTATTTTCAGACACAAACCGTGGAGTTGGTAATGCAGAACCAAATGGTAATACAATCTTATCGGTGACGCCGTACATTTTTGGAGTGCGGTATATATACACACCCTGTTTTAAGTCCTATACCGATCTGGCAGCACTTATTACTGCCAAATACAACCCTAGCTATGGAAAGTAGAGAAAAAACTTCAAACAAAATATGAAAGACAAGAAGATAAAGAAATGGAAGAAAATTTACTTTGTGTGACACATTCCAAGAGTATTTTTTGCAAGAGTGGGACTTAATTTGAATATATTCACATACACAAATTTGTTTTTATTACAATAAAATGGTAAGTTTTACTGCAATAAAAAGTAATTAATCGGATTTTAAAATATATTTTTTTCTGAATTATAGGCCAACTATTCTGAAGATCAATTAGCTGGTAAGTAGTAGTCAATGTTTTTTTTAATACTGATAAGAATATTATTTGTGGCACGAAATAGAAGTTGTTCTATATTAAAGATCTTTTGGGAGTTGCCGTAAAGAAATCGGTTTCTTTGTTTGTGTGCTTGCGACATAAATTTATTTAACAATGCAAAATTATATGAAATTCATAAAAGTATGAGTCATAAGTATTCCGGCAAAACAAAAAAAATGTAAACATTGATCCCAAAGTTAAATTTTGAATATTCGGTTTTCGCTTGAATAGGTGCCAACTCATCTTGTTACATTCCATGATCTTTACGCTAAAGTTTTGTTATTCTTTGCTTTATTTACGATTTAAAGTACACTTTCATTTAAAGGGGGCCATATTTTTGAGTGGTTTAGTCATCACTTTAAATGAAAACAATGATGATTTTGTTTATCTTTCTGATAAGCATTAAATTTATTTGATTTATTATTATATTAATAGCCAACTGACATCCTTTCCAAATAAATTCTGTGGGGAAAATGTTAAAATATTGTTTTAACACTGACAATTTTATATCATTTCCATCCATCCATTCATCTCTTCTCTCACGAGGCAGTGGAAAAGTATTGTTTTACAATATATTTATTGCTGTTTGCATCTCTCATTCAAAAGCTTAAACAAACAATCACTGTTGTTTAGAATTCAACAGTGTTTTTTCCTTAAATGGTAGTATTTTCCATTCACATAACGAATCTCTATTTTTTTGTCTGTGTTTGTGCTGCCTCCTATTATGTTGGGGTTATTGTCAACTGTTTACAGTCTCGTTTTGATTGTTTGTTACTGGTCTGTTAGTACCGCAATTTACAGTATTATCTTGTCTTGTTCTCTGAATGTGCTTAATAGACGTTAAATGTTATGCAATTGGCTTAATTTTGTTTTGTTGTATTGTGTACTTTTATTAATTTCTTTTTCATATTTTCGATTTTCTATTGATAAACTTATCAGCTTAACTGGCCATTTATAAATACAAATTATCTTTGAAATGATAAGCAACTATTGGATTAATATTCAAAGGCAATAAATAATTCAGTCTGTGACGCGAATCTATTAACATTGAAATGTGTAGAGAAGTTATTGTGAATATGATAAAACTTTAAACTTCACATAATATTTTTTTTTTAAATAGAAACTGTGTTTCGTAAATGTTTGTAAAATTTAGGATTTTAAAACTGAGTTGAGAATCTAGAAAGCCGACAATTTTTTTGCGTACAAATCCCAGTGAAGTTCTTGGTCTATATTTAAATTTGCAAGTTCTTTAATACTCCATGAATTAAAAACATCTTTCAAGACCCGAGTAGATTTCACCCCCAGTTACTAGATCCATCACATCCTGGACCATAGAAGCCTGGAGATTGTGCAATTTCTCCTGTTGCACCATGATGAGTCCGCTCTTAGCTTCATCACCCGAGTAATCCGCCAAAAGAAATGTCCTAGAAGAGATCAAGGCGGTCACAGTATCATCCTCTTCTTGTATTATGAGTTCTGCCTAAGCTGATTATCAAGCAAAGACATCAACCTGTACTCATCAGGAAGCTTAAAGAGCAACTCAGTCCCATCCACGAAATTAGATCTCACCTTAGGACAGGCCTCAATTAGAGCCATCCGTAAATATAGCATGACCTCCAAGTAGCCTACCTACAACACGCTTGTCGAAGTCACATACCTTGATCGTAGTATAGTCCAACTCTCAAAAATTCCCTCCGACGGAAAATGATGAAGTCTACAAATTCGCAATAGAAGGCAATAAAAGGACACAGGACTCAAATGTAATGTGCGTAAGAAGTCTATCATTAGGTTACTTATCCACCCTTATCGTGAATATTATGGGAATAAATTATTTGGGAGTAAACTTTTTTTCCCATCCCAAAAAATCGGTATTGCGAATATATTGGGAATAAAAGTTTTTATTGTGAATTAGTTATAAATGCTGTATAAACAAAAAAATTTATTGTGAATTACCTATCAACAATTTTTCAAAGAAAAATACAAATCTTAAAAAATTATTTGTGTGTATCTTCGTTTTTTGGTGCAGGAAGAGGAGAAACAAACCATGGAAAGGTTGCAGCAAAGATCTAGGTATACTTTTGTAATAATTATTACATATACATATAATACAAATATATTTTAGGAGACGGCGGGTATGCCTCTGAGCCATGGATGCTAGTACCCTATAGAAATGCCGCAGACGGATCAGCAGAAGCAAAATTTAACGAAGTGCATTCTCGAGCGCGTTATATTGTGGAAAGGACCAACGGAGTTCTTAAAAACACATGGCGTTGTTTGCTCGGAGCATGAGTTACACTACTCCCCAAAGAAAAGTGCTCAAATTGTTAATATTTGCAGTACGTTACATAATTTATGTATATATTCACCCTTATCGTGAATATTATGGGAATAAATTATTTGGGGGTAAACTTTTTTTCCCATCCCAATTTATAACTTACATGTTTCCATTGGCAAGTGTTGGGAATTAATTTCACAAAATAGTTCTTGGGAATAAACATTGGCGATACAATATTTTTTGTGTTTGTGAATGCACTCCCAAAAAAATTTTTTGGGAATGATTTACAATAGGAAATGAGGAAATTTGGGAATTTTTTTATGGGAATAGTTATTTGCGATAGGGGTAATCGTTTCAGTTGTTGAAAAAGTAAAAATTCAATATTCTTCTTTATCCATCACTTTTTTACCGTGACTGTGATGATAGTTCTGGTTACAGTATTTCGTTAATTTCTTCCTCTCTTTTTGTAACGAAATAATATTACAGATGTTTTAAGAGGTAATTCGATAAATACCTTCTGTCTGCTTTCATTTTGAAAAGAAAAAATATGATTTTCTATAACGATAATTATATAAAAAGCAATTGTTTTATATCTGCCTATAGCAATTTAATTATTAGATCCGATATAATGATTGAAAACTGAGCTATTTAGTCACAGTTGCAATAATTTCAAACAAATGTTTAATAAAAAACAAAGAAAAGATTTAAACGTTTTCCTTACAATAATAATAATATTGTTAGTTATAGGTGTACTTGAATTTGCTTGCAGTAAAGCATTCTAAAATTATTTTTTATGTGTTGAACTGAATATTGTAAAAAATGTACGTGTTCGCAATAACCGATTTGTCCGTATTCATTAATTTTTAATTATATCGTTATTTATACCATAAACGTAATTTTATTTTGTTTTCTTACCTTATATGGCAAATAAACAACCCAGTTTTTTAGAGCGTCTCTCTGCTTAATCAAACTTTACATTGATAAAATAAGTAAAAAAAAAAACACAAACTGTAAATAACAAATTTATAAAATATAAATAAAACGGCTTAAAAATAATTTTGTTAATAAGCATAACCGTCCAGCTAAAAGCTTTCCAACTTAAGGATTTCAATAAATGTGTCTATAGTTGTTATTTTTCTTATAGTTTTCCTCCCATTCAATTTACGCTCATGTTTTACTTGATTTGTTTTCAATAAATACCAACCGAAACATACGTCAATAGTTTTCATTTTGTTTTGTTTCTAATCAGCATTTGAGGCGTTTGGAAACTGAATAAAAAAAAAACTGTAAAACAGCTAAAAACGTTAATAGACAAATTTGGTATACAAATACCAATAACAAGCAAAACTTATTTAACCAGTATTGAAAGTGTGTTTGCGTGTCTCTCTCGCTTTATTTGTCAGGGGAGGTTTAAACCACAAACGGGGTAAAGATTCCATCAAATATCTGTAAACTTGCCACAATTAACAGCCTATTGCAATGCCATGCCACACAAACGAACTTTAGTTGTTATTGAATTATTACGGCGATAAATTGTGTTTTACTCGTTGCTACTGTGTGCAATAAATCAGTTGAAATAAAATATTTATTTTGAAAAAGGAAACTACAATGTATCTTTATGAGCCTCCAACCAAATATACCTTTTCCACTGTAGAAGGTCAGTGTGTACAATGAAATTAAACACGATGTTTTTGTATTTCCATAAGAAATTAAAAATTTTGAAGGATTTTCATTTTGAAAACGAAATGATTTCGATTTTTCGTAACTAATTAAATTAAAAAGTGATAAAATTTTCCATACTTTAAAGATAAATTGGGAAAACAAGGAAAGCATTTCAAAAATTTAAATTTTTTGGTAGTGAAATGTGTATCCCTGTTTCCAGTATTGCAAATATTTGGACATTTGGAAACACTAAGCTGTTTGGAAATCGACTTAGACGCGAGAACGCATTGCTGAACTTGTCTTATATGAATACTACTTTTGACAAACCGTTTGTGGAATATGTTTCCCCGGAAACTATTAAATGATGAATTTTCTCAACAGGAAAAATACTGTCTCAGTATGTCTAATAGATGATTCGAAGAATTTTATGTGAAAAAGGAAGCTGTTAACTTTTCAGAGAACTTGCTGGGAACTAACATTATGGTTAACATTGAAACAAATGCTATAAAGTCGACGCTAGATCTGACATATGGCATGACATTTATAGTCTTGCAGTTATTAAGTCTTAGTATTCTTTTATTTTAACCATTTAAAGCCACATACATATGTACGTCTGCTGTTTTAATACTAGTTAGAAGGGAAAGTAGTCTTTAAATACGAAAGAAGTGGATCACCTATGGTTATTAAAAAGGATATATAGAGGATATTTTAGAATCGATGAATGGTTCAAAAGTAAAAATTTAAGTTTAAAATTATTATTTATTTTAAATTTATAATTTAATTGATTGTATTATGAAAACAACGTAAAATTTTTTACCTACATTTTTATATTCCTTTCATTTCATTTTATTTTTTAGAATTCCAAGAAGCCTTCAATCTATTCGACAATCGTGGTGATGGCAAAATTCATGTCAGTCAAGTCGGTGAATGTTTACGCGCTTTGGGCCAAAATCCCACAGAGTCGGATGTTAAAAAATGCACACATCAATTGAAACCCGATGAACGTATCTCCTTCGAAGTCTTCTTACCCATTTATCAAGCCATATCAAAAGCTCGCTCTGGTGATACTGCCGATGATTTTATCGAAGGTTTACGCCATTTTGATAAAGATGCCAGCGGTTTCATTTCCTCAGCCGAATTGAGACATTTACTTACAACTTTGGGTGAAAAGCTTATGGATGAAGAAGTTGAACAGTTGTTGGCTAATCAAGAAGATTCCCAAGGCAATGTTAATTACGAAGAATTCGTACGCATGGTTATGAATGGTTAAACTCAACAACAATATGCAGCCGTAATGTTATAGGAGAAGCCAAATATCAACTTTAATGTTTTTTTTTTATTATAAAATTAAACATCAACATTATTTAAGGCATCTTTAAAACTTTCCACAAAACAAGTTTTTTTTTATAAAGAATTTTTACGTACCTTTTTAACCTACAAATAAAGTTTTTTTTATGTTAAACCACCTACTAGATGATGATAAAAAAAACAAATTCGGCTTGTAAACTTAAGTGAAAAGAAAAAACCATCTGATTCCATTAAAGTATTTTGTAGAGTATTTTTTTTTTATCTCGTGTCCATAATAATTTATTTCTTAATTGCATTTAAAAAAAGGATACGAAAAAAATTTAAATTAATTTAAAATTAATTCACCTTTTTTTCTTTTTTTTTCTAATTTAAATTGTTTTTACAATTATACATATAAATATTTTAAAAAATATACTTAAAACACATATTTTACTAATTTTGTATTGATTAAAAAAAAACTTAAATATTTAAAAAACAAAGCCACAAATTATTTTTTTTTCTCTTTTGTTTTATGGCTCATTCACATCTTAAAATTCCCACTGCCATTTAGTGTGATCATTTAAATTTAATTCATTCAACTCTTTATTCAACAGCAAACTATCATCTGTGAATGTTTTGTTTTCATATTAGGCACACAAATTCATGAAAGGAAAGTATGAAACAAAGAAAAATAAACAAGATTGTTTTTTTTTTATATAAATTCATATTGGATTTCTTATTACGACTTTACAATTCGAATGAAAAACTTACCTCTTATTTGATCGTAATCGGATATTTGCATACCAAAACGTTGTGTTACATCTAGAATACTATTATGGCGGCATTGTTTGAAAAATGAATGTGAGAGTAACTTTAAGGCGGACCATCTATTGCTGGGTTTCTTTTCCATACAGATCTCTGTGAATTGATGGAATTCATCAGAAAACATACGTTGCAAATAGATTTGTTGTGTCTCGGCAGCTATTGTTGAATCTGTTTTATTTGCGGTCGCTATGATTTCTAAAGATGAAGGAAGTTATTAAACAACTTACAGAAGAATGGAACCTTATTATTACCCCCAAACCCAAAAATACACGCAATTAAAAAGTTACTGTCAAGGGTACGTTTAAGACTACCGCTCTTGGTACTGATGTTCTTATAAGATTTTATTACGACATTGGCCATTGTCCCAGAAGATAACTAGATCTTCGGCTTTTAGGCAAACATTGCTGGTATGTAGGTTGATTACACCTTCATACTTACTGGCCTGCTAATCGATTAAGGTCAATGTTCTTGCTTTCTTCCTATCAACACCATCTAAAGGCATATTAATGTCTCATGGAAGCAACTTAAATGCTTAGGGATTAATACGAAAGGTTCTGCATTTAATTCTATAAGTAGAGATATCTAGCTTGGTATCCAAAAATGCATTGAAAAGCTTATAAAGCAAATTCCCTTGTCAAATTAGTGGTTGATGAGATAACAAGGGCAAGCACCAGAGTCTTTTTCGGATTTCAAACATTACAAGCTATTTTCCTTACTTAAGAAGTTGTTCTTGTACAAAATCATTCTAATGGACTGGTCTTTCTAAAACCTATTGAAATTAATAGGTTTCGAATTCTTATAATTAAAAACTATTGATCAGTAACCTAAGAACTATTTTTAATATTGGGCTTTGACAAATATACCCCAGTTGCAAATGAAATCTAATGCACTACGGTTGTCAACTAACTATTTTCTAAATGTTGTAAACTCCATAGATACGAACTGACTCACCTATCATTTCATCCACAGCTGGGCACGTCGAACGATCTAGTAATGTGGGAACATTGCCTCTAATTTTCTCCGTAAACATAAATGTTGGTTGAGAATCAGCAAACGGTTCCACGCCGTTGGCGAGCTCACAACATGTTATGCCAATCGAATATATATCCGACTTTTCTGTATAGCCAATTAGGTTTTGTTCTAAAACCTCAGGAGCCAACCAATTTAAGCTACGTATGCTATGAGGAGGTAGTTGATGAAGGGCAGTGACACGGCCACCATGTAACATAAAACTGGTACAATCACGAAAGCCTGTCAAAACGGCTTTGGTTTGATTCAGTAATATATGACTGGCCTTAATGGAACGATGGATATAACCGCGACGATGTAAATACTCCAAACCGGAGAGTACATCGCGCATTATTAAAGCTATAAGGATTTCTGGAAAACCTATATGAGTAGAAAATGTGTTAAAATTATTAAATAACAGAAAATAGAATTATTTTTTAACTAACCTGTTGGAAAACAATTTCTTATTGTATCACGGCAACTGCCAAAACACATTAATGGATTCACTATACACAGATCGGAGTCCGAAACAAACGCTGTATAGAATTTGTGCAAATTTGGATGACTAAAATGTCGCATGGCTAATACTTCATCACGTATATTTTCAGCCTCCTCCTTGGTGGCCCTTTCCAAATGATATTTCTTGAGTGCAACATGATGATCGTTCGGCAAATATTTTGCCAAATAAACTGTGCCATTGGAACATTTTGCTAATTCTACTTTTATATCATAATCGTGAATTTTCCAACCAAACATTGCACGATTTTGAATGGAAAGTGTAGAAAAAAAACGCGAAAATAAATTAAACTTTTAGCAGAGTTTTAATAAAAAATATAAAAATATATACACTAAACACAATCAATTAATTTTAATTATTATTTTAAAGAGACCAACAACAACAAATTGATTCTATTGAAACGTCAAAATCATATGGATTGCCGGTATGTATAAAGATGCCAGATGTAGAAATTTGTTGTTGGCAAAAATTATAAGAAAGTATTATAATATTTATTTGGCTTGGGAATGCTGATTCCAATGCGAATCAAAATCAAAATTTAAGCAAATTTTGATAGGATAGTATATAAGACATTAATTTTTTATATTTTTTTCTTTTAACCTTTTTAGCAACAGTTGATTTTGATTTAATAGTCTGGCAACTTTTTTTTATTCTCAACACAATTGATTCTCTTCTAGTGCGGCATCTCTCTTTATACGACAAATTTTTTTTGCAAAAAAGTTTCTTTTTGATTTGGTTCTTATTTTTTAATTTATTTTTTTAAATAAAACTAAAGGCTTTTCGTTAAAAGAAAATCCTTAAAACATGACTGATGCTTGGGATGACATAAAGGCCCTAAAAAGCAAACGTAATACTTTAAGAGAAAAGCTTGAGAAACGTAAAAAAGAAAGACATGGTATTCTGCAGGCTACAGGAGCCACAAATTTAGCAGCCTCATCTAAAGCTGATGAAAACAGCGCGGGAGTTGTCAAAGGACCGGCATTAGTGAGGAAAAGTGAAAATGGTATTTTCAAGCAATACTTTTTATTACAAAAGGTTTTATTTATGTTTTATCATTACTTACAGAATCTGACACTCTTATGGAACAGGCATTGTTGGAAATATTGACGACTCCTTCGCTAGTATTACCCATAATATCCACTCAGTTATTGGAGAAAGCTAATGTTATAACGAAGTCCGCAGTGACGGCAGAGAGTGTCGATTATATTTTAAATAAATTGGCAAAGCAGGGAGCTGTTTGCATTAAACGTGTTACTATCGGGGAAGAGAGTGGCTGTGAAGTCATATCCATAGAAATAAAGATTTTATTGGATCTTTATAAGAATTTCATTAATGATAACTTTGATTTAACGGAGGAAATCAAAAGGAAATATAAAAAGCTATTCGAGGACGATGAAATGTTAGAAGACAACATAAGCAATGACCAGCCTGATGAAAGTGAGGATAGTTCAGATCGTAAAGAAAGCAATACCAATGCAGATTCTGATGACATAATGGTAAGTCGATAATTAAATTATCAATCGATCAATTTATCATTCATAAAAATCTTTTCAGTCCCTACTTTCTATGCCGTCTACGCGCGAAAAACAAAGTAAACAAGTGGGCGAGGAGATTCTAGAACTCCTGACTAAACCCACAGCCAAAGAGCGTTCTGTGGCGGAAAAATTTAAATCTCATGGTGGCGCCCAGGTTATGGAATTCTGTCCTCATGGCACTAAAGTTGAATGTCTAAAAGCTCAACAGGCTACAGCTGAAATGGAAGCTAAAAAGAAGAAAGAGCAATTATTGGCCAATCAGCATAAACTTAAGACACAAAAACGTTTGGCCGCAGAAGAAAATAATGTTGAAACAGAAGTTAATGAAGAACCAGGCACGAAACGTGCAAAGATAAACGAAGCTGAGACTGAGGAAACAAGTGTAGAAACCGAAACTAAAGCTAATGATTCTGGTACAGAAGATGGTGAGATTGTAGCTGATAATTCTAAAGAAGAAGTGATCGAAGAGGAGGGCCAAGAAGATAGCAATGATGATAATATGCTACATACCAATACCTGTACTAAATTGCACTTTAAGAAGATAATACAATCGCATACCGATGAGTCTTTAGGAGATTGTAGTTTTCTAAATACTTGCTTTCATATGGCCACCTGTAAATATGTACACTATGAAGTGGATACATTGCCGAATATTAATACAAATAAGCCAACCGATGTAAAAACCAATAGATGTATTAAACGTAGTGTAGATCCCAGTGTTACGTTATACCCGCCCCAATGGATACAATGTGATTTGCGCTACTTAGATATGACTGTCTTGGGTAAATTTGCAGTTGTTATGGCCGATCCACCATGGGATATACACATGGAGTTGCCTTATGGCACAATGTCTGATGATGAAATGCGCCAATTGGGTGTGCCAGCTTTGCAAGATGATGGTTTAATATTTCTTTGGGTTACTGGACGTGCCATGGAATTGGGACGAGAGTGCCTAATGCTGTGGGGGTATGTTAGAGAACATTATTTAATGTTGTATTGTTTCTGAGATTAATATTAATTTTTTTTAGCTATGAACGTGTAGACGAGCTTATATGGGTTAAAACAAATCAATTGCAACGTATTATACGTACTGGACGCACTGGCCATTGGCTTAATCATGGCAAGGAACATTGTTTGGTGGGCATGAAGGGGAATCCGAAAAATCTCAATCGTGGTTTGGACTGTGATGTTATTGTGGCAGAAGTTCGTGCTACCTCGCATAAGCCCGATGAAATTTATGGTATTATAGAACGTCTTAGTCCTGGTTCTCGTAAAATCGAATTATTTGGCCGACCACATAATGTCCAACCCAATTGGATTACTTTGGGCAATCAGTTGGACGGCATACGTTTAGTGGATCCTGAACTAATTACACAATTTCAAAAACGTTATCCGGACGGTAATTGTATGGCACCGGCAAAAACTAGTGTTACGGCCACTAGTTCTACGGTTAAGAAATAAAAAGTATAGTGGAGCTTTGCTTAAATTAGAATAAAGTTTTCTTTTTTTTTTGATACATTTTTTTTATAAAAGAAACGTTTATGTTTTATTTCGAGAAGCCGAGAGTGGAATGATATGTTACAAGGATTGATTGTTAAAGAAAATTGGGAGTACAGTGTCTTAGACAGACTCTAAAAGTTAGTTTTATGCTGGGAATGGTTTAGATTAAATGCAATTTAGTTTGCATATCTTTTAGTTACACAACAGTGGAACCAGTACTTGGAGTTTATATTTTAATTTTATTTTATCCTGATAGTTTGCAAGCCAACTTACAATAACGGCTACTTTTTGATTTACTCTCCAGAGATATTTTTTTCAGTAAAAAAAACTCGTTTTTGAATATTTTAAATGGTTTATATTTTTTATTTGTTTTATATATTATGACCTATGCAATAAACATTTTGTTCTATTTGTTTATTAATAATATAGTATAATGTTTCACTTCTTATTAAGTATACAATATGTAGTTTCTCTTTTTTTTTATTTAATTTTGTTTCTTCTTTAGCCCGAGAATTTCTTTATAAGGAAACATTTTCGTTATGGGGTATAATAAATTATATAAAATATTGTAAGTAAATGATACATATTTATGTATATATTATTGAGGAGTGTTTGTTAAACGAAACTCAATTAAACGAGGATTAGTTAAATCGAAAATTTCAGGGAAGCTAGAATTTCTATATACAAAGTTTTTAAAGTTTAAGGAGGATTTTTTTGGTTTTTTTTTATAAATTTACGAGTACTTAGTTAATATATAAAAAAATATATGTTTTATTTATTTAGATATTGATGATAATAATAAGACGTTATTATTATTATTATTTAATTTTTAATTACTTTAATTATGATTTGATCAACCTCTATTTTTGTATTTGCTTCTTTGTTTTTTAAGTGAAATGTTTTAATTGTTTACAAACAAAAAATTGTTTAATCGTTGGAGTAAAATACAGAAAAACATATAATTTGTAAAATATTTACAAAAACTTTCAAAGAAAAATAATACCAGATACCAACTATCTATGAATGCATAGCTGGTCGGTTTATTTCTCTTCTCGCTTAGAATTTATAATGTGAGATAGAGTAAGAAGTACGATAATATATATATGTATATATGCATGTTTGTAGGCATGTAAATGTTAAAGAATCACATTTAACGAGTGTTTAATGTTAGGCCATGTACAGCTTTTAGCACCACAAAACCCAAGACAGTGGCTGCCGCTACACCCAAACTAGCTTTCCACCAAAGAGTAGGATCTTCAGTTATCAGGCCAAATTGACGTAAATGGCTAAAATATGAAGAAAAAAGAAGAAGAAAACAAAGAAAAATAAACAAAAACAATAAAAATGAAATTAATAAACAAATTTTACAAAACAGTCATACACATTAAGAACAAACAATACAATACGTATTTAACGTATGTAGTACACGATATAAAAGCTATTTTCAGTTTATTACTAAGGCCTGGTTATATTAAAAGAAGCATTTAAAGTTTATAATGAGATGAAATGATAATTATTTATAAGGAAATTAATAAAAACACAAGAACAAATTATATGAAGTGCTTATAAAAATGTAATTAAGAAATGCTTTTTGTCCAGCGTACATTAAAAAATTCTTGTTGCTTCAAGTGCAATATGGTTTAGGCTTAGTTTTTTTTTTTCTATACAAAATAGTATATTTATATGGTTTATATATGTATATATATAGGAAAAAAAAGTAGAAGACATTTATATATATATTGTTATTAAATTAATAACATTTTGTTTTTTTTTATTAAGAAGAGAATTAAAACTTACGCCGATTCCCACAGCTGTACCAACCTGTGCTTGTAAAACAATATCCATGCGGCTTGAAAGCGTCTATACGTATGCATGTATGTATGTATATTTAATAAAATATTATTATTACACATAAAATCCGAATTATGTGTAAATAAATATGTTTTTAACCATATACCAACAAATGTTTATAGTAGTTTTAATTAAAAAACACCACCATTATTAAATCGAATTATTATTTTTAAGACACGAGAACAAAAAATTTGGAATGAAAAAAAAATAGAAAAAGAAATTTTTATATTAACGTAGTACGAGTATAGAAAAAAGAGATATTTGATTGGGTGGTTAAATTTGGAATAGAACCAAAGAAATAGTAAAAAGAAATCACATCAGAAGTCATTCAGAACAAACAAGACAAAACAAAAATCTTTATTTACACTTTGCTTAGACTACTTTTGGAATATTCATCAATTTACGCCAACTACAGCTTTTTAAAACTATAAGATCGAGCGATCTCCAGGCCTTATATTCTAGAGAGTAGTATATTACCTTACTAAACGAGTGCTCGAGTGTTTAATCCTCAGCTCTAGTATATTGAAAAAAAAATTTTTTTGTCGACCCCCTCCTCCCAGCAATCATATGGCAAATCGCTCTATATATGGACAATAATTAACGTGCACTACACGAGTGGTGCGAGAAGCCTATTTATGCTAAATTAAGGCCACAACTATTCGTAATGTATGTATGTTAGGTTAGAGGACATGTACTTGTCAATTGAGACAAGTACAGTACCCGAAGGTCGATTTGACCCATCGTTGCTCCTAATACAATCCGATCAAAGTTCTACTAGGATCACAGATCCAAGCGATCAAGGATTGCTAACTCAAAGATAGCTGAAGTTTTATGCCCACCAAAGGACTTCTCAGAACAGCTAAGCTATTACAACAATCGCAACAATTATGAGAATTGATAAAAGGCTTTCATGAATTTTTATGAACCGAACTGTGTAAATCTTGATACGTGTTAAATTCATACATACTAAGGCTTAAGCAAACTAGCTTAACATATTCCATAAAACCTGAAGTAATGAATGTTCTCTTTCACTGGTTTGTGGTGTTAATATTTTCCCATTTCACAATCTAGCCTTTTTTACAACCCCCGGTTTTCAATCTACCAGAAGTTTGAATCTATGTTAGTATTAACTGAACTAATATCCAAAATAAATAACAAAAAAGAAAACATTTAGCAACCTTGACAAGGGAACTAAATATTATTAAGGACAGGGACAATAAATGCTTTGAGAATATAATGCCAATTGGGAATTGTCTTAAGAGAAACGAGCAAGCAATTATGATTAGAAAATTTCAAAGAAAATACTTACGGAAAAGCCGCCATGGTAGCCAATTTAATGTACAGTTCTTTTTTATTGCTTTTCAAGCTAAACAGATGAGGTGGTAACAGCTTGTATTTTTGACAAAATTCGGCAGGTTGTAACAGATAATCCTGACGACGTTCATCCAAATCGGATTTGGTGCCAACAATCATGACAGGAATTTTACTTTCGGCATAATATTTAATATAAATGCGTGCAACATATTCAAATGAACGAGGATTGGAAGAATCATATACCAAGCAGGCAACATCACAATTTATCTCTTGGGGCTGTAAGGGATCTAAAGCATGCTTTACATCGATATCACGTAAAATTAAATGTTTTTCTTGGCCATAAACCTAAAAAAGAAATGAATTCAAATGTAAACAATTCAATATGTTGGTGAAACAAAACCTACCTGTACGGTATTGCAGCAGTGCACGACATTAGTTTTGAATTCTTTGCCTATCAGGGATTTCATGTCCTCTCTCAAAAGAAAACCCCGACAAAGACCAGTTTTTCCTGAGCCCTTTGGCCCAATAACATGACACATATAAACCGAACGGCTACTTTGTCTTTTGGCCAAGTCAATGCGTCTTTCACGCGTCACATGTATAGCCGCCAATTGTGTATCATTTTCATGTACATTAAAACCCAAATAAGCCAAATATTCCATAGTCTTGTAGACATCTATTAAAGTCATCAAAGTCCAACGACACAGCCAACCATTTAAGGTCACCCAACCATTTTCATTAACCGGACATGATTTACGTATATCCGTAGAATACGACCACGGTGCTGATGGACAAGTGCTGAATAATAATTTGTGCTCTTCCGGCGATAAAGCCCCATCACCATCCTTATCGTATCTCTCGAATAAGGCAATTAAAAACTGTTGTCCTCTATGCGATAATTCAGTACTGCTGCCCGGTGGTATTTTCAATGTAGGCTTCAAATAATCTTTACACATTTCCAAGTGTTCATTATAGCCAAAACGCCTTAGCACAGCCCAGGTAGTTTCATTGCGGCCACGTTGTATAAACAAACAGTGAAGAAAAAGGAATCCTTTAAGTGTAACTGAATCATTATAAATACCATCGGCTACATTCTTCTGTATAACCGACTTGACTTCATCCAGAATTTGTGGCTGTAAGGGTGTATTAAAGCAACGTCTTTGAAATAAATTCAGTTCGTAGTCATTTAAAAGATTATCGCCATCTATATCGCAAATTTTAAATATGCGCACCAATGATTTTTTGCATGCAGGCGTCAGCTAAAAACAAATAAAAAATTAGTTTTGAAAATCTTTTTTAAGGAAAAAATATTATGGGTGCGGGTTTCATTTGTTGGGATTTTTATCAAATAGTTTTTAGTGTACAGCACAAAATTATCGTTATTTCTCTAACATTCTAGACATTCCAACTGAAATGCAGACTTTTAAATGCAATAAAAAGGTTTGAAGCTCTCTACACCTTTTATTGGTATCGTGTGCATTAGGGAAAGGTTCTTGGTAAGAGCTAGCCTTCACAGAGAACTTGAAAATTACATTTTCACTTACATCTTGCTCTTCCATTATGTACAGTGGTGATGTTGGATGTAATACCGCCTTTTGTGCATAATAAAACATTTCGGAAATATTGTGTAATGTCTTGGCTGAACATTCTACACAACTTTCAACTTCGGGAAAATCCTCCATTATACAAAGAACACTCTAAAATCGATAAAAAGAAAATATATTATAAAAGGCATAAAATAGCTAAAAAAAATTATAAAAACATACATTTATGGTCGAGTATTCAATTAAATCAACTTTGTTGCCCACTAAAACAACCGGCTTCCTATGTTGATCTTCACCAACCGCACTGCGTATCAAAGGCAGCCAATGTGTAGTAATACGATCCAAGGTGTCATCATCATCGACGGCATATACTATGCAGACAACATGAGCTTTAACGATTTCTTCGTTTAAGGTTTCATCCGATTGCTCAATGTCTGTAACATGAACATGAACAAGCCAAAAAAAAACAAACAAACAAAGATAATAATATTCAAAGAGCTCCTATTTCTATTGTATATGATTATATTGAGGACTTACGTGAATAATCCACTATATTTGTGGGCACTTGTTCTGGTGTTACATTAGCAGGTATGGTTATTTCCTCGGCTTTCGGTGGTACATCTTCAGGAAATTCCTCACTTACCAACGATAAAATAAGAGAAGTTTTGCCAACACCAGGATCACCCACCAGTAATATACGTACATTTTTTCGTTGTGTTGTATGAAATGAAACCATTTTTGTTACAGATTCTATGTGTCCAACTGTTTGTCTATAAAATATAACCACTAACTAGAACCAAATGGAGCAGCTCTATTACAAAAAAAAAATCTGTAAAAACACTTTCCAACAATTACAAAATCTTATAAACTGTCATAAGTTGAGTTACTTATGAAAAAAATCTTATAATAGATGCTATTTTGTATTATAAATATAACACATGGGGGGTCTGTAACAATTATTGCCAATGTCTTGGCACCAATCGCGATTGTCTTACTCATTCATATACAATGAATTTTCTTTTCTCGCCTCGTAAAGACTGCACCCCACCAACTTGTTCGTCGGGCAAATCAATATTTAATTTTTTTTCACTTCACTTACGTTTGCGACTTTTCTTAGTTTTTCTCTTCTGTGTTATCCTTTAACGGTGTCAGTGTATAAAGTTCACAATTTAATTGAAAACATTGTAATTAATCGCTAATAATTTCTTTAAATTTAAATTACATAAACCCTACTAGCAGGAGCCTAGTCCGGAATATATTTTTTATTTTTCTTTTATTAATTAGACAAAAAAAACTATTTTCTTTTGACAGGTGAACTAGAAAGTTGCCAGAGTAGAAATCTGGTTAAACCACAATCTATTGAGTTACCAGATGAATATGTTTGATACAGGGGAAAAGGGTTACAATAATTATACCATTTGGGTAGTACAAAGAGAAATTCTCTTCAGTTATGTTTAAAGGGGTCAGTTCCATTAAAAAATATTTTAGAATATAAGCAGCGTACATTTGAACTAAACAAATCCGTCGTTAATGCCACAGTGACTTAAATGTTCCATTAATACCTCTCTTGTGTTTCTTGAATTCCTTAAGCATGTGTGAAATTGTAATGAATTTCCTTCCCTCTTGTTAATTCTTGAAGGTTAAAGGTCTATCTAAACTACAAAAACATTAAATTCATTGAAATACCTTATCGTGACTTACATATTTCCCATTTCGAAATTTCTAAATATGGTAACTTTATTTGTTTACATTTTTTAATTTAAATATGGCAACTTTATGTAATTTTGGATAATAGGGTGCTTTGTAATTATTATATCCGTTGAACTATAATTTTTGACAGCCGGATTTTTATATAACAATTTACAGTAAGCATTTTTTTACCGGAGTGTTATACTTTATATTTTTTGCTTATAATACCAGTTAAAATTTTTGATTTATTTGTAATTTTCAACACACACTCGCACCCACCCGTATTATAATAATAAAATCAACAAAAAATGGTAATTGAAGGCAAGGACTGCAGCATGTGTGATAAACTCGGCTTGAAACCCTTTACCAAAGAAAACATTTATTATTACTACATTCCCATACATGGTCTGGTCAGTTATGGAGCCTTATCGATTAATGTTATGAATCCTGGTTTGATAACAAAGATTTTGGCACCCAAAAAGGATTTGTCTAATGTTTTACTCTTGAGCTCAATTGTTGGTGGTGCCTTCTACATTTATGGACGTCCTGCCCTGGCCGATGTGCCAAATGCCAAAAGAGGTGTTTATGCGGTTTTGGGTGGCGGTTTGTGGGCCATGGGCTCCGTCTTGGGATGGGCTGTTATTAAATCGATACTACCTCGTGACAATGCTGCTCTTGCAACAATCGCCGGCTTGGCTACAGGAGCTGCTGTCGTCAAAGTCACCACAGACTATTTTGCCGATACCGATAAATTGGTGAAAAAGAATTAAGAACCGGCAATGAAGATTGGCTTAAAGAAAGTTGATGCCCATAATGTCATCATCATATTTTGAACCTGTGTGCTAATAGTGGTCATAATAGCTGTTGTGTTAAAAACAGTGCATTATTATAATAAAAAAAATTAAAAATTTTTCTGCCGAATTTCCTACCATTTTAGAATTTTATAATTTTTCTTTCACCTTTGTAAACATTGATGGATTGGAAACAACTGCCACAAAAACAAGAAAAAGCGGAGGAGTAATAATTATGTTTATCGAAAATAATCCATAAAGTTTATGTAAATAAATACTTGTTAAATTTTTTTCATATATTAAATACCCTTAAAAATAAAAGTTTCCTTTAGGATGAACCTCTACGAATTGTTTAAATCTTTTAATTGTATTTTCAATTCACATGGGGACAGCTTCTATGGCATGTTCATCTATTAATTCGAATAGGAACAGCTACTATGGCATGTTCACCTATTAATTTGAATAGAAATTTGGTGTTTAGTACAGTTGTTGTGTACATATTGAGTGTATTTTTAGATTATTTTTAATTCTTCGGTGAAATGTAAATGAACTTGGCAAAAACAGTTTTCTATCAAAAAATTAAGATAACAACGAACCCGTTCTACCCTACAACTTAATGTTATCATCACATTGTGAAAGTACCTAGAATTATTATTCTTCACATTTCAAACTTTATTTATAGATTTTTTTCAGTTACCAGATGGCAATGCAACTGAAGCTCGGTTGCAATCCTTAATTAACCCATAACAATGAGGGAATTTCAAAAACTATCCTCTATAGACAGACTCAGATGGCAATTACTTGAAGCTTGAATGATAAAGCAGGATAAATTTCAGGTAAGTTTATGTCGCTCTTGTCAAGCCTGGCTGTATCCTGTAGGGACATAATTCTTCTTCTATTATATCGAATCAGCAGACTTGTTTCTTACAGACAAGCATTTGAACGAAGCTTAGAAGCTCATAATAGATGAATCATTGTTAAGCCTGCCTAACACTGACAAATTACTCTCTGGCAGCCTATTGCGGCTTAGCCACTATTTTGGATTGCTAATCGCGACCTACTTTACTTGAAGGCAATTTTATAAATTTCGCAATGAAATACAAGGTAGATATTTAGGGTCTTTGAAAAAATTGTTTAATTCTCTTAAATAATTTCAAATGTCTCAGAAAATGGTTTTTGTAATCTTTGGAAACAAAGAAAATAATTCGTTTTCACACTTAAAAGGTCGTTGCATTTTAAAGAAATAAAACCCTAATTACACATTTTTTTCTGGATTTTTCTTTTTAATGCAACAAAATATAATTTTCTTATAAATTACAATTGTGTGTATAATTTTTTGTTTTCATTTCTTTTAAGAGACAGTGAAAAAAAAAAATAATAAAAAATAATGTATAGAGAATTAAAAACAAAAAAGATATTTTGCACAAAATAATAATGATAATAATAAAAAAAAAATGGGAAAATACGTATATTTTTGCTTAAATGTTCGCTTAGAAGTTAAATTTTAATTATCTTAGTAGATAAGATTTTTATTTGTTTTTTTTTTGTGTTACTTTATTAAAATGTTGTAGTTAAATTTTAAATTTTTCAAATTTAAAATATTGCTATAAACAGGTTCATTAATATTAAGATTTTAAGACTTTTTTTCATCTTTTCTTTTTTGTATTTGGAAAGGACGCGTAAGGAGGAAGTGTGAATGTATATATGTATGGTAAACATATGAAAATGTTAATAAAACTTTAATATACAAATGACTACAGTAAATTAGGGAATTTTGAGAGAAAAATATAAACAAATTTTTCACCAAATAAATACAAGAAAGGATAAATAATTTCAAATTAAAAAAAATTCAATAAAAAAAAAAAATTAAAAACATCTAAAATTCTCAGAAAATATGTTTAAAATAGAAAACAAAACGTAAAAAAGAAATCAACAGTGTTTCAAAAGGAATAGAAATATACGCTAATAAAAATATAGCCGAGTTCAAGGGAATATTATCGCAATAATTTGGAAAAATATAAAATGGGAATACAAAAAAAATAACATACTTTTGTTTTAATTATTTATATGCATTTAACATAAACACTATAGACTAATGCCACCGCCACCGCCACCACCACCTCCTCCTCCATCGTTTAAACTTGCACTCGTTGTTGTTCCCGTTGGTGTACCTGCTGCTGCTGTTGCTACTGAAGTCGTCGACGAAGATTTTGCTGATGTATTTTGAGCTGCTATTTGTGTTGTTACAGTTTCTGGTAATTTGACTTTTAATTGAACTTTTAAAACCTCTCTCAACTCGTTAAGTTCTTGTGGCCCTTGCATTTGACGTTTAACGCCGCGCGGCAAGCCACGACAAGAAGCCAAATTGATGGAACTCATTAAAGGACAATTGGCCAAAATCTCTTTAACGGCGTCTTCCGAAACAGATGAACCACATAAATTGAGATGACTATAAAGGGAAAATAATTTAAACAAACTAACAAACTGCCTTAAAAATATATAACTTACGCTAAACGTGACTCGGCACCTTTATCGGCCAAGGCACGTAAGGCATTATCCAAAGGTTGTTGCACATTTGCCCAAGCGAGATCTAATTCGATTAGACTGTGAGCCCACTTTGAAGCAATCAATTCAAGACCCGATCTAGAAGAAAACAAATTGTAATTCGGAATTCTGATTGTCATTTGTTAAAAAAATTAAGGCGGAAAAGTTCTTCTTTTGCTAACTAAACATTTTTTATTCGTCAGTATAGAGTCCGAATTAATATACATGTACTTATAAAACTGTTGCGAATGCCTACCACGCATCACTACTACATCCTTAGAAATTTTAAGGATCATTTTTTAATTAATATTACTGCCTCTATAAACAACTTACCCCATATCTCTGGTAACAGAGCAACCAGATAAAAATAAATGTTTTATATCCCACGCAGGTAAACGTATAAGACTTTCATGGGTCAAACGGGCACAGCCACGTACATCTAATAATTTTAATTTAGAAGATGATTTCAGAATACGTTGAATATGCTCATCGCCAATAACACGCGATTCATCCGTTACAGCCACAGATAATTCCTCCAATTCGGGGAAACCGGGAGAATCCATCTAAAAATTGAAAACTCTCATTACAATTGGTTAAACGTTTAACAAAAAATATTAAGCTTAACAACCATTTCCTGCAAAGTAGCTGTACTTAAGGTTATATGAGAATTTGTTATACGCAAAACTTTGAGTTTTGGACAGCCTTGTTGTAATTTTTCTATGTGTAATATACCATGAGAAGTGGCTTGAGTTGTAACATTTGATAAGTCTAAAAGTACTAAGTTTGGACAATGAGTCTGTAAAGTAAAATAAGAAATATGAGTTGAAATAATTTGTATATCTACTGTTGAATTGGAATTACTTACCGATAAAACATTGACTAATAAAGGTATGCCCGCTAGACGATTGTGCGCCAAATATAGATGCGTTAAACGTTCACCCATTACTTGCATAGCATTGCACAATGATTGTGCTCCCACAGCACTTTTACTGGCATTCATTTCCACCTATTATTTCAAAAACAATTAGTATTTATTCATTTCTTTCCTTTAAATATTATGTGTGATGAGGGTTGGTTGTAATACTAACATTTACTGAACTTAAATCTAAACGTTCCAGCTTCCTCATATTTTCTACTAAATAAGCCAAATGATCACATGTGAAACCTTTCCAGCCCGATAAGGTGATGCTGGTTAAATTAGGCGCACCCGCCGTTAATTTCATTAGAAAACAATTGATATCGGAAACCTTCCAATTAGCTAAAACAATTCCAATTGGCCAAGACAATTAAAATAATAAACAAAGCGACGTTTCTTAATTGTAATTGATACTTACAAACATTCAATTCTGAACAACATGTACAACGATTATCGACAAACCATTTCAATTTATATTCCGTACGGTATTTCTCCTTGATCCAAGTGCTCAAATCCATCGTACGCCACAAGGTGGGTGACAGGGAGACACGGCGCCATAATAAGCAAACCCTACCCAAGCGACATAAGGTTGGTAGGCATCCTTCTTTGTCCACAGCATATTGAAAAATCTGCAAACAAAACATATGAAAATTGAGAAAAAGTATAAAAATAATTAAGTAAACTTTTGAATACCTTCAGGAGCACGGGTTCTGGTAATAGTGCACCCCACTTCGTCTGTTCTATTGCTTCGCGGTGTTCGTCGTTATCGTTTGATGCCACTACTGTGGCTGATGATGTTTGTCTTTTGGTATTACGTTCCTTTTTGCGTTTGGGCTCATAATCTAACTCATCATTTTCGTCTTCGTCAAGCTTAATCCGTTGCTTAATCGTTCGTGAACTTTTTCGACTTCTCGCTGATGACGTCGCCGTTTTATTATTTCCTCCAGGTATGGCTGTGTTGACACCACTGTCTGACTTTTTAATGCACAACTTTATACCGGCTTTATGTACGCTAATCTGGAAATTAAAAATTATATTAAAAAATGTTAATACTCTTAGAAATATGTTGCACAGCCTTTTAAAACTTTCTCTTTAGACTCACCTCACTTTCATACAGGGGCACCGATGACTTTGGTTTACGTGATCGACCTGCTTTAGCAGATCTTTCCAGTTTTCTGCTCATGGTGGAAAGTAAAGGTTTGCCAGCATTCGGTATAGTGCCGTTGCGCACTACATTTATAGGCTGCTGAATAAATTCATTCCCTAGTGGTGGAGTTTTTTCCGATGGCGGACTTTGCTCTGCGCTTTCGGGCGAATGTTTGGGTGTGCTTATATTCGAAGGTGGAGTATTTCCAGCGGAATTTGCCGGCGAACGGTCGTGACCAGTGGCAGCAACAACCACCGTTGCTGTGGGTGGTGTAGAACCGGGGGTGGAGGAAGCATGGGCAGAAGATATGGACGAAGATTGTGTCTTGTCATCAATTTCACATTGCAAACTGGGCGATTGTAGTGACAGCATTTCATTACTTGCATGTGTTGAATTATCCTTAGCCGTGTTGTAGTGGCTATCTTCTCTGGCGGGTTTATGGATAGGATTGGTGGTGTTGTTGTTGGTGTTATTTGAAGTTTGACTCTCAAGAATGCCTGCATTCTTATTACTATCTTGTTGATGCGATCCCCTGCCCAATTCATTCATTTCATCATCATTGTCCAGCGTGTCATCTCTATCCTCTTCTTCGTCAGCAGTGTTTTCATCTTCGTCATCGTCCCGCTCCTCCGCTAACGCCTTCATTTCTTTAGCAGGCACTTGTTTCAAGGGTATATTCATATTTCTAGTATTATTCGCACGAGCACCGTCGCCTTTGCTATCACTAAGCTCGGTTTCAGCTGAATTCAAATCGTCCCTGTCGTTGTAAGTAGAGTCTTCTTTATCCGTCGAGTTGTCATTTGAATCCATGGAATTCGAGGAAAACACTCTGCTCTACTGCTTTATAAACACAATTTTTAATTTTTTCAATAGTAAACGAAGTAGTCAAATCCTGTCTTCCATTAACCGTAGTTTACGTTGCAGCTGATGGTCGTCTTCTTATAATCTATTCTCCTTCTAATATTACGTTTAGCGGTTTTTTGATCTATTTTTATTATGATTATTTTCACTGCTTGTTTTTTGTTTAACACTACAAGTACAGTTATTTTTCATTCCATTTTAAATATTCCATTCTACTTTTCTTATAGCACTTTAATTAATTTCCACTGCATTTTGTAATATTATCCTTAGGATTAATTTATTTGGTTATTTTTTTGAAATTCTTATTTTCTAAGGACATTTATTCCTTATTCATTTACTTAATGTTGATTTGTTAGTGGACGCCACCAAAGAAATTTTTCTTCTTCCAGTTTTTCTGTACTCCCGCACTTACTATTTATTTCATTTTCTCTCGCATAACCTGTTACACAAGTATGAAGAGTGCCGCTATATGAGTGTTCGTCAATTGTTTTTATTTTATTGACTTTTTCATCTTTTTCAATAGATAAACAATTTTTATTTATTACATTTTCTTTATACCACTTTATGTTTCACGAAGAATAAATATGTATATGTACATAAGTTCTAAATGAATTTCTTAAAGAACAACTCTTGTCGGTTTTTATTTGTGTTTTTTCGGGGATTTTTCTAATTGCAATTGCATTTTATAATTAATAATTGAATGTATATGTTATTTTTCCCACCATTTAACGACGTAGAAAAGTAATGCAAAATTGATGACGATAAAAAGTTGTCTTTTATGAATAACGACTATTAAAAGACTGCAATTACCGGTTATTCCATGAATGCAAATAGTGATGTAAAACAATTCGTACGAGTAGCTGTTTAGGATTGTTTATTTTTTTTTGCACACATATATGTAAATAGCGCCGTGTATAGTAAATACATAGAATAATTAAAAGAGAGAAGGGAAGAGAAATTACTTTTTGCAAAAAGTTTCTAAATAACGAAGATAATAAAAGCAAACATTTAAATATAGTGTATAATGTTTCTATTCATTGTTTGCATTGCTATAAATCCGAAAAATTTTATTCGGACAATCTCGTAAAATTAAATTTGTAAGGTTTATATTTTTTCTGATTGGCTTTAGGTGCTGCCAAGTTTGGCACTAATTGTTAACGGCCATTAATAAAGCACAAGTAGTTTGTGTTTGACTCGGTATTCTTCTACATCCTTTGGCTTGTGAAATCTTTTTTTTTGTTAAAGTTTAATAGCTTAAAATGTTGTATTGTGCTTAAAATCAGCCAGATCAGGATGTTTATACGTTCATCGTAAACCGACTGTAATCGAGATGGCTTTTTGTGTTATATAAAAAAGGTTCCCTTGGAATTAAAGAAGACAATACGTTGTGTGATTATTTGCTTGGAGGGAAAGTTGGTAAGTTTTTTTTTCTTATATTTTTTGTAATATCCACCATTGTGGCTTTCTTCGGAATTTCTACGATCTTTAATTTGAATATTGGTTTCATCTGTTAAGAGTACTCCATTCGTATAAATGTTGGAATCTATTTTAATTATTATGGAGAATAGTAGTTTCAGAAAAAGTACCTGCCGCAATTCAATGAAGTGCGTGCTTTTGTTAATATTGCCGCCAATTAGCCATTTGACAAACGACGATGTTAGGTTATGTTGAAACGGTAGGCGATGATGATGGACAATAAATTGTCCATTGTGGTCACCTTCAGAACTATGGGTCAAACTAAAAAAAGAAGGTCGAGGATGGAGATAGAACCATAAATTAATGGATTTTCTAGTACACTGAACCTTGGATTTGGCTCTTTTCGATAATTTTGTATTGAAAAGCTTTTAAGTTTTGCCTCTCTTTGGCTCAGTAGCGTATGAGCGAGTGCTAAAAAAGATTTCATCAAAGAACCCATCCATATTTTAATGTAAATAACTGTAAATTTTGTTTCGGGTACTGATAACTGACCAAAATATGTAACTATTGTTTTGTGGCACTGGTAATGTGGCAAGCAACAATTTAGGGCTTCGGGTTTAAAAAACTTTTGCTAATTTTCATCAAATTTGTGACCTAAGACATATTTCTTGTCTTAGGGATATATTACTACACTAGTTTGGCTGCAACTCATCTTTCTTCGCCTTGTTGAATTCTTAATTTAACGGTCAACTACTAAATTTTTTAGAGATTAATATTGTATTACGGTAGTTTATGAGAGTTACGATTTCGCTAATTGTTTTCCAGCAGGCCCCATGCCTATAGTATTTGCTTGCTACTCTTATCCAGTAGTTTAACTTTGTATTCAAATTCTTTAGAGATTTTCTAATTTTTAAATGCTGTGATAAAAGATTATTTTAAATAAAAACACACAAAAGATTTTAGTTTTTATAGAAAAGCATTGTTTTTACTTGTTTATTGTCATGTGGAAATTAATTTTCCTTTAAAATTCTTTTTTCTTAATATTTTGTTTTTTCTTTTGTTGTGGCTTAAAAACTAATAACAAAATGCAATTATTGAGATTTATAAACGTATATAGCAATGCTTAAAACTAAAAAAAAAAAATTAAATTAACTAAAGTTTAAAAAAAATAAACAAAAAGGTTACACAATTTCATTAAATCAAATTAAATTACAAGGCAATATTTAAGAGTTTTGATATAAGACCCACCTCCGTAGGTCTGTAAAATTTAAATATTTTATGTACCTATAGAAATTGTTTTAATTCTTTTCTGTTTTTAAAAAATAAACTTTAGTTAATAAAAAGTCAAGAAAGCCTTAGAATTATGGAGGTTTACATATACAAAATTCAATAGCAAATCTTAACTTATGGGAATATATTTTGGTGTGCCAAATTTAATTGCCTTTAAAAGTTCTTTGGAAAGAACATTTTCAAAACAATTACTTGGCGTACCAATTGTACGAACGGCGTAAGCATAGCCGTTGTAGTACAATGTTATCAAAGTTGTTTAATAAATAGTTTAAAAACATTTTATTTTTTCGCAATTGCGAAAAAATTTTTTTTGCAAAAATAAAAAATTAAGAAAATAGCTGTTAAAAGACATACAAACAGGAGTTTAAATTTTCATAAGCTATAGAAATATCTCAAGCTAAACAATATTTATATTAACCTAGAAGCTGTAAGGCCTTAGGTTATATTAAATATCGTTTAATTGAAATATTCCAATGATTAAGAAAATTTGAAATTCCTTTTTCTATGTTTATAACACAACATTTTCAAAATTCTTTAAATTCACAGGGTTTTTCCGCCTTCTCAAGATTAAAAACCTTAAAAAGGAAGAGGGTTTTGTTATATCAAATAAAAAGGAAAACATAATTTAAACAAAACCACAAACTTTATAAAGCAAAAACGGTTGCCAAATATTTCAATAAAATTCTAGGAATTTTAGAAAATATTTACAAACTTTTTTGCTTTAAAGCAAAGGTTTGCCAAACTATATTTAACAATTTATTTAATATAACGGTTTTGGCACTTTTCCCGATAAACAAATCAACTAAAATCTATAAAACCTGAAGCCTAAATTATTGAAAACTAAATTGTAGTTAGCAGCCGAGACCGGTAACTACAATATAGTTTTGCAAATAAATCAGGCTAAAAATTTCAGATTATTGCAATTCATTTATCGAAAAAAAGTAACCGGTGTATTCTCATGGATATAGAAAGATATCCGCCTTATTTGGTTTGTATGGTTTGTTCGATTAACAAATCGATTGTTCAAGAAACAAAATTTTTCTTCTAAAAGAAAGTTTTTGTATGTGTGATAGGGCCAGGCGTTCTTAGCCTGTAAAGCCTGTTTTTAAAAACTAGCGTAAAATATTTATAAAATAAGAGGCGTTTCCCCTAAATATGTTTTGAAGTTATACTATAAGCCTTAAGCATATTTAAAATTTTTATATTCATTTAAAAAAAAAAAGTAAAAAAATGAATATAAAAACTTAAAAACTTGCAAAAGTCAAACAGTGCAACCCCTCCACTCAAATAGGAGAAGCCTATATAAGAGAGTAATAATAATTGTTAAAACTAATGCTCTTTAAAGTTTTAAAAAAATACTCTTAAATGATGTCATTTGTTCTTTACTTTCGAGTTATAGTTGGGGAAACGAAAATGACATCATGTTGTTACCAAAGTTTGGTTTCAATATTGATGTTGCTGTTGCTGTTGTTGTTTTGTTGTTGTTGCTGTTATGCTGTTGTTGCTTTAATCATCGGCATTGTCGCCCGATTTACGTTTGCGACACTGCTCACTTGTATGACCACGGAAATTACAATAAGTGCACCTCTTAGTGCCCTTGTGACCTCTAATAGGGCCCGTTTGATTGGCTTCATCTTCCATCATATTGTGCTCAATTATTCTGCCCTTCTCCAATAATTCACGGAAGGTCTTGAAATCATGACGAGCAATATGTTTGCGGTATTTAATGTTGAGCAGACCATAAATCAAATCAATTTCGGTCTCTTCATCATGCCGGCCATCGGGCAATTGAGCTAACAGGGCTCTCTTCTGGCACACAAATGTATCGATAGCGGTTTTATCGTCTTGTTTCTTCTCGAAAATTTCCACATAGATTTGATAGGCCGGTTTGGTGGGCGAAAAATGGTCGCGAATCAAGGCCAAAACATCATTCCAAGTTTTAGCTTCCTTGCGCACACCCTGCCACCAGGTAGAAGCCAAACCATAAAACAATAAAGAAATACCTTTTAAAGCGTCTTCATCGCTAATGGATTCGATTTCTTTGTAGGTCACTATCGATGTAATAAATTCTTCAACGGCTTCATGGTCACGCTGGCCACCAAAGCGGGAACTACAATTACTGAAACTGCCCTTGGACTTTGATTCCGTTACATTAACTGCAGCACCAGTTGCTGCTGAAACGCGTACAGCCTCGATGAGTTGTTGTAATTGTTCGGTTGTCATTTGCACCATTTGAGCCATCTTGTAAGAATTTTTTTATTTTCCGTTATCTTTTATTAAAAAAAAACTTGTTGTTAACGGTTAATTTTATGTTTTGAAAATTAAAGAAATAACAAAGCCACAAAAATTCACTGGCGAATGTTAATTTCTTATTTGTTTAGAAGTGGTCGTTGCGTTTATGAAAACTCGCAGTAGACTAAATTATGCCGTCGAAAGCACTGGCTTTTATACCCGGCATTCTAAAAAAAATAGGAAATCATTACAAGAGAATAAAACCACAAGTTTGTATTACTCATCATTTTAGTTTATTCTCTTTGTTTAACACTATTATCAACCCATGATGATAAATATTATGCAGAAATAATGTTAGAAATCAATATCCTAACCATGGATATTATAGGACTTGAATTATAATACTGGTTTTAATTGAGTTTTCCTAATAAAGCTTTAATATTTTATGAATTTCGAATTTTAGAAATGAATTTCATAATTTTAATCAATTGATTTTACTCTCTTTCTCTGTTGCGTATCTCCCTCTCTTTATTTATTTTCAATTAGTTTGTAATTAAATATTTGCTCTCAATTGTCTAGTGTACGGTATATACAACCAAGAATAGATTCGAGAGAAAAACGAGTTACAAAGTCAACAGGTCTTGGAATTTCGATACAAGTATATTTATAGTATCACCCTATAGTTATTATAATTGCTAATTTAGTGCAAGGGGGCTTAAATATAATGCCATTTACGATGGGATGCAATTAAGGTTCCAGTTTCAAGCTATTTTGATTTAATGCAACGGAATTTTCGGCTTCAAAATTTTGATTACTTCCCCAATTATATCTTTCAAATGACCCCCAAGGTTTGTGGAGAACCAAATGTAATCGAAAATACTATAGCGATCTAGACAGTGCAAAAAATATGTTCCAAAACCAACAATGAGTCCGTTTGAAGATTAATTGTTAACTATATGAGCCAAGAAGCTCTTAATATGGTACAGTAAGACCCCGCTTAACGCTGTTGCAGTATTACGCGGTTGTAAATGAAACTGTAACGTATCCGAAGGTCGAATTGACCCATTTTACGGAACGTCCTTAAAATGGAAGGATAATAGAGGGGATAGGAAAAAGGAAAGGAAGTAGGAAAGGGAAAATGTAATTAATATTTCCAAGAAATAAAAGAGTGGAACTATAAACACTGCCAGTGCATTAGGTGTAGGGCATAACTGTTCTGTTCCATTGCAAGGCTACGTTGTTGTAAACAAATTCTTTGTATGGCCGTCAACTGTTTTCTGATGCAGTTACGAAAAGTTATGAAATACTTTAGAGTTTTTCATGTTTTTGTTTTCAATTTTTTTTAGTCATTTATTTTGTTTTTGTTTTTTAAGTAATTCAAATTGCATTAAAGCAAACAGACATGAAATGATTGAAGATAAGTTTTTTTTTATAATAAAATATGCATGCAAAGCAAATATTGAATGTATTAAAAATTTATTTTGAAGCATATACGTTATCATAAAAAAAAATTGAATTTTTGTCTAGAATCAAAAAACAAGTTCTTATAATACAGATATTTCTTAAACGTTTACGTTTTCTATTTTGAGAAGTAAATAAGTTGGCATAGAAGTGAAATTAGTAGAGTAACTGACACAGTCTAAGGGCAATTATTACAATTTGCCTTTAAACTTGGGTTTAGTTAAAGGCACCTTTAGCTAAAGGGAACTGTAAAGTTATCTTTAACTTATTTTCGTTATTGCAACTTACAGATAAATAAAGATAACTGTTTTCAAAAATATGGCAGTGCCGGAGCAATGTCGATAAAACTTCTCAATTATACAAGTTTTTTTCAACGCTATTGTATACGCTCATTTTGTTTAAATTTGAAGTTGCCATAATGAAAATAATATATAATATGGCAAGTTCAAACATAAAGTGACCTTTAAATGTTAAAGGTAGGATGATCCTCCCTTTAGCTTAACGATCAGTTCTATCTTATTGGGTACTCATAATAACGAAAAACAATTTATCTGCCCGTTAAAATCCTCCCTTTAGTTAACAGCAAGTTGTAATAATGGCCCTAAATATTATGAATCTAAAAACTTAAATTGTAAACTCGATAAAATGAGCGGATAAGTTTTGCTACTTTCTTTGATATGTAATTATATAGGGAAAGAAAGAAAAAGTTACTGGTTAATAAAGTGCATTTTGGTAGCTTTTTAGTCATGCTTAGCTATCTCATGGTCTGCTGAAATATGGTTATTAGAAGTGCTAACTATTTGGAAAAAGTCCTGGTACGAGTATATTAAACCAAGAGGGTGGACGTAGTATGTACATATGTTAACAGAATTAAAGAAAATCCAGTATTTGTTTTAAATTTGTTGCTTTTTAATAATACGCATAAAAATTACAAGATTATTCTTATAAATGTTAGTTTGAAACTGTTTTAGTAAATTATAGTTATCAATGAAAGTTTTGTTGTTGTGGCGTGGGGAACCCCACAGGGATTTTTCTTTGCATACCTACATATAAATTAATATATGTATGTATGTTTGTATGTGCATACCTACAAATTAACATAGTGATTTAGAGCCACAACAAATAAAATATTTATCAACAAAGAAACAAGCCACTTAATAGGAAACTAACATGATTATTAAATGCATTAATAAACATGCAAACTGGTATTAAAAACTAATCAATCCATATACAATATTGGTATGTAAATAAGAAACTTTCCATTAATCTCTTAAATTTATATTTCTCTTTAAAACTTCTCTTATATTTTGACTATCGTCTCCCAGTGTTCTATTCCGACAATTAAATACTTAGTCAGGAAAGAGAAAATTCATTTTTTGAGGGTCTATTCGTCTTTTCCCAAAATTTTCGATCCGTTTTTTACAATCTAAATCGAGTCAAATCTATTGTCTGGAAGAGAGATAAGCTGGAGCCTTATATGCAGTGTGCTTTCCTAATACTTTACTTATGCTAATCCAATAAACTTAAAAAGTATTACAAAGGAAAAGAAGAAGAAAGTTCTTTGTAACCAATATAGTGTCACAAATTCGAAATATTCGAAATATATTTAAAAAAGGTAGCAACGTCGCAGATTTTCATCGTATACCATCAAGGCAAATTCAATTTTGACACTACAAAACTCCTCAACTGTTGAGATAAGGTTACCTCTTGTGAATTCGCCTTGTATGCCATCCTAAAACCTGCTACAGTGGAGAAACGGAATTAATGAAAGTGAAAATAAACCAATAAGCAGAATGTTAAGATTGGCACACGAGTAAAATATACATAAAAACCAAATGTACCTAAAAAAACCACGTTTGGTTTGCATAGTATTAATTTAAAGAGTCTAAAATAAACTATTGCTCTGAAATTGAAAACAAAAAATAAGAAAACATTCATAAAACCTACGAGAAATGCTTCTCTTTTGCTCTTTATTTCTCTATAACTAGTGACTCATCATTTGCTAAACCAAAACGAAAATAAAAAAAATAAAAATATTACCAACTACACGTAGGTATTTCGCAATTGAATGAAACGAAATATTAAAACCGAAAAATGACTTTCAATAGCGTTTAGTAAGACTCTGACATTGTAGCAAACAACCACACAGTGCACAACTACGGCTACACAATGGCAACACAAATGTCTGATGAACAATTTCGAATATTAATCGAAACCATACGTGCACTAGCACCACAGACACAGTCCAAAGAAGTAGAGGAGAAAAAATCCAAAGGCAGTTTTGCCAATTGCCCAACTAGATTTTCGGGGCAACGCGATCATGATGCTGTCGAAGTGTTTGTGGATGCCATTGAAACCTATAAAGATGTAGAACAGATATCCGACAAAGATGCCTTAAAAGGTATTTCATTGCTGTTTACAAGTTTGGCTTCCACCTGGTGGAAGGGAGTACGCAGAGAGGCCAAGACTTGGGATGATGCCATACGTTTGCTAAGAGAACATTTCTCGCCCACGAAACCGGCTTATCAAATTTATTTGGAAATTTTCGAACAAAAACAGGCAGACAATGAAGCCATCGATACATTTATCTGCACGAAACGTGCTCTCTTGGCCAAATTGCCGGAGGGACGTCACGATGAGCAGTGTGAAATTGATTTCATTTATGGCCTACTGCATTTGAAATACCGCCAGCAAATACCCAGACATGAAATCAAATCATTTCGGGATTTATTGGAAAAGGGCCGCAACATAGAGAGACATTAAAGAGTAGAGATTAGTTTTAAAGAGAAATTAGTTTTAAGTTTTCCTATACCTGAGTGTATGTACTATGTATGTATACATGTGTATAAAGTGTATATAATATATGATAAATTAACTAAAAAGAATAAAAACGAGAATAATTTTAATGTTTTGAATACTCGTACGTCGTTAAGTAGAATTAAGAAAGAGAAAACGTTTAATAAATCAATTAAAATATGAGAGAAAATATCTTTTAAACAAATTAAAATAAAAGAAATTTAAATTACGTTCTCGTATTTGCTTTTGCAAATGCACAAATGCACTGGTTTGCAATTTAAGTTTTAATGACTGTTAGCAATACAACCATTGTTTTCGCTGTTTATAATTAAATAACTTCAAAATATTCCTCTAAATATTCATTCAAAAAGACTCTATCACTCCCCTGGGTAGATAACATCAGCAACAAACATCTTAAAATGGCAAGATAAGCAAAGTTTCTTACCAATACACACAATTTAAAAATCCGTTAAATTTTCCCAGAGAACGTTGTTTTTAGGTAACGTTATGTGACAACCCTATCGTCCTAGGACTTGTTACAATAGATCAATCACCTGCTTAGATAGAAAAACTTGATTAATGAAGGATAGTTAAGATATAAAGGCCGTACGATCAAAAAAAATTTAATTTTAAATCGAAAGTTATCGGAAACGATATACAGAATTGTGGATATCTAAGGTTTAATAAAGAGATTTGACAGTAGAACATAATTTTTTTTTTGGCGTGTGAGGTAGGGATTAAAATGCCTTCGCACTTACAGTGACCGTCGTCAGCTGCGTCGAGTGGGGCTTCCACTAAAACAATCCCTCCTCCTCTTCAGTAGAACCTAATAAATTATTCAAAAATAAAGTCAATTAATCAATCGCTCTAAGAGATGATCTTTCTCTTACAACTCTATCCATACATCTTATGCTATAAACTTAACATAATATATTTGAACAAATTGTTGAAACATATTACAAAAGCTTGTTAGAAATAACTGACTCCTTTACCACCACTTTGTTTACAAGGACAACATCTTGTGACTATTACAGCGTTTTACATTTTAAATCTTCGAACATTTGAAATGACAATCGTTTCATATTTTTAAATAAAAAATAGAGGCCTATTTATGTATAATTCAGCAGTTACTGTTTTTATTTTAAATTCGTAATTTTTATTGTTTAATCACAATAATATGTGTACTGTTTAAACGTATAACATTTTATTATTTTAAACGTTTATCATGATGACTAACTAAACGATCCATCGTCACCCGTATGCCTATTTTTCATTGGCACTATTGTTGCCACACCAGTTCATACTTTGCTTCATGTTATGCCACCGAGACTGTATATTTTCGGACTGATATTTATTATAAGGACCATTGTATTTATTATTATTACTATCTTTTGCCTCTAAGCCACTGCTGGATTGCCTGGTCTGACTGTCAGGCTTGGTTGCTTGACTGTATTTCTTATTGTACTTCATTAAAGCTAGAACTTGCACTAATTCCGCCATATTCGCCATTTAACTGCCAAGTTTTGCGAAATACTGAAAGTGCTTTCTTAAAAACCTAATATTTTATAGCATTTGATAAGTTAAATAAGGGGGAGTTCCCAATGTAAGGAGTACAGTTTATCTGAAATAAAATGCAATTTTACTGGACAAAGAAAATGAGTAATGAAAGAATGCATTGCAATGCATAGAAAACGGCGTCCGTAGATTTGTTCAAAACAAGGGAAAAGTCTTTAATGGCAGCAATGATTACACTGGGGTACTGCGTAGTAATTGTAAGTAATTTACAATACAAATTGAAAAATCTTGTTGATAATTTATTAATTCATATGAGAATAAACTGGAGAAAACCCCGTTGTTTGAAATATCCAACGTGAGCAATTTTTTCCCCTTTTATCTTTATAAAATTAGTATTTCATGCAAGTCGAACCAACTGTCGTCTAGAATGAATGTTTATAATTTAATTTATTTGAACTGTTTGTGGATTATTCAATAACGTTTTTCTTTTGCATTTTGTCATTGTGTTTTGAATACAATTATTAGAAACGTTCAAAATTCTGAACGTTAAGTTACCTGCACAACGAACATCTCTGTTTTTAAAGTCAAGCGATGCTAACAACTCTGATTTTTTTTAACCCATTGTGTTAGCATATCTTAGTTTCTATAGTACAATTTTTAATATAAATTTGATACATATGTAATGTAGTTCTATTCTATTTTATTTTTGTTTTTCAATTAAAAAAAAAGGAAAATTAATTTGAAAGTTGTTGATATCTAAGGTGTGTATTTACATTGTGATAAAAAATATTATAAACAACCATTTATAAACAAAAACAATGAGAAATTTATAGGTCAATAACCGTTACGACCTTGATATTAAACAGTTAGGAAAGTTTTAAACGTCATTAATAAATGAAACTAAACGTTAGCCAAACGACTGAAAATGTGTAAAAATATCAAGATCCTTATACTATAACTTGCTTATTAATGACAATAAGATATTGAATTCTATTGATTTATTAGAAAAACTCCACAATTTAAATTTGTAATTTTGTGTTAAGTGAATTAAAAAAATACTCGTTTTTTTCGTTACACTCTGTGAAACATTGTCACAAAAAATTTGTTAAAAATTGTTCTTTGGTTTATAAAAACTTCACTAATTTTTTTAAACTATTTTTCGAATATTCATAATTTATGGAAATGTTTAAAACATTCCTTTAACGTTTTTAAATAAATTATTTTCATAACAAAAATAAATATCAAAAGAAAAGAAAAAGAAAATTAACGATCATAAAGATTAAATTATAAAACTTTTTAAAATTGACAGTTTAATGAAAAATATTTCAATTTATTGTCTCAACGGCACAAAATGCATTGCTTAAGGCATGCCTATAAGGATAGTGTTGCTGCTCAATTAAGTACAATACTCAAAATTGTGAGATTCAAATTTGATGGACGAAAAGAAGCAGGTGATGGACGCAATATTGAAATAAAAGCTCGTATCGGTTCCGATGAAGAATTCAAAAAACGTTTGGAAATTGCCAAAAGACTTACTAACTCTGCCAGTGGGAAATTACTCGTACAGCGTGATGTCTTTTTCAATACCAAAGATGGTCGCTTTAAATTGCGTTACGTACAGCCGCCAAATAAATCACAGCTGGTCTATTATAAACGCCCTGATATTGCTGGTCCAAAGCTGACAAAATACAGTCAAACCGAAGTCGATTATCCCGAAGTACTTGAGAAAATACTAAGTCAAACAAACGGCGTACGTGGTGAGCTTGGCAAGGAGCGGCATTTGTTTATGTACGATAGGACTCGCATTCATCTTGATAAAGTAGAGAATTTGGGAAATTTTTTAGAATTCGAGGTATGCCTGCGTCCGGACGAAACCATTGAAGAAGGGCGAGCCGTGGCTGTAAAGCTGATGAAAGAGTTTGGCATTAAAAATGAAGATCTTATGCATAAGGCCTATTTTGATGAGTTGAATAAGAAATAAGAAAATAAACAATGTGAACTCCAATTTAGTTATTTTTGAACGTTTTTTATAAATTATTAAATATTATTAAACAGAAACTTATTTAATTTTGTTGGTTCAATATTTATACAAAAAAGATATTTGTTAGTAATATAACACCTCCCAAACAATTGCAGATGCATGTTTCGTCTTAATATGTCTTGGACATAGTGCTTAGCGGCATCTAGTGGTTAGTAGTAAAGCTATGCGAATTCGAATTTTAACGTTTTATGGTGCAGCACCTACCTAAGGCCACTGTTCGTGTATAGGCATCTGTCAAAACTTTTCAGTCATGAGCACAGATAGAAAATCACGTCACTCACCTTGAATTTCTTTTGGTATATGCTAATGAAGAGTTGTAAAAAACACTACGAAACTATAAAACGAGAATAGTTGGAGGCCCAACTCCTACAAACTTAATTTATCTTTCTATTAAATGAATATTTTTCAGATTCTAAAAATAAAAAAAGAGAAAAAAATTTGCATTGTATCTCCCCGACGGGGAATTGAACCCCGGTCTCCCGCGTGACAGGCGGGGATACTAACCACTATACTATCGAGGATGTTGAATGTACGTTGTCTAACATGTTTTTTCAATTCTTTATGCTGTAGTTAACAGTCACTCTGTTATATTTATATTCTTTATTCTTCTGATGTTATATTCAGTGATGTCAATATGTTGGTACTTCCAGTGTTTTTCATTTAAGAGGTTCAAATCGATTATTGTTTTGTTTGATATGATATACTTCGGTTTCATTAAAATTACTCGTAAAATTACGTTTCAAAAGCTGATATCGCATAGAATTTTTGGGGTAAAAGAATGCTTTGCAGATTGTTAAGACTTACTTCTTAAATAAATGCCTACATATCTATTTGCTGAATCTGAATCGGATTCCAGGAATTCTCAAATGCTTGAGACGAATTCGGGTAATATTCTGGCCAAACTCTGATAGCTCAACTCTGGAGACAATTCGGCAGGTTCCAATTGAAATTGAGGTTTCTTGACGCGAGTGGAGACGAGTCAGGTATGTTTTGCGCAGACCAGCGTATGACACAATCAGGAATGCAATTGAATGCTCAGGGCAGTCATAGGAGTAGAAGACCAAGCCAAAACAAGCGCCGACAGCTAGAAATGTAGCTAAACCCACTTGCAACAGTTTGAAAGAAAATCGTGCTTAATTGTTGAGGTCTCAGGATCGATATTGTGAAGTTTATACGATAAACTTATTTTAAATCAACAATAGTTTCAGGCCATAGAAATCGATTGCAATTATCTAAAGATTTGGGAGCTGGACGGTAATTCTGTGGATATATGAAATACAAGATTTGCGTTAAATTTAATCAGAATTAACCAAGAGTTTGAAAATATGTCACAAAGATTTCTGCAGATGTTGCAACGACGAGGAGACTACAGGAAATCTTCTCTGTGAGTGGGAACCTGAGACGAAAGCTTTGTGGCCATGTGAATTAATTAATAGAGTGTGTCTAGCCAAAGAAAATTTGGTAAAAATTCAAACTCTCAAGAGTATTAGCCTGTGGCTACAGACATTTGGCGAAATAGGTATAACCGGTATTACAATAGGTCCGTATAGATCTCCAATTACAGGGGAGTACCTCTTGGTTAATATGAATTAAAACACACAATACATTTAATGTTCTTTCTGTCTTTTATTTTTTCGCTATCGAAAATGTTTATTTCTAAAAATATTGTATATATTGGCACCGTTTGAAGAAAAGATTTTTGTTTTAAAGAAAAATCCTTTCATATAATTATAATTATTTACATATGTAAGTATGTACGATATATTTATTATAGCTTAAAATATAAATAAATTTATAATTATTAAGGCACTTTAAAATATTGCAATTTGTTTCGATTCTTTTTTTGTTTGTTTTATTTTTTTTTCAATTAAAATATTTTTAAACACTAATTTTAAATAATTTACTTAAAACTTAAGAAAATATATACACAATTACAATATTTAATATTTATTTTATAAATATAATTAAAGTACAAATGCTTGAAAAATAAAAATTTGCACAAAATTAAGAAGAAAAAAAATCGATTTTTTTTGTAATCAATATAATTTTTTTTAGTTGTTTAAATACTGTAAAAATAAATTAACAATTAAAAGGAAACAAATATTCATTAAACTCTAATGGAAGCTCAACAATTATTATTATTTATTTTAGTTTTTAATTTAATTTTAAAACGTCTTTCGCTAAGACTTTTTTAAAAATAATTTTTTTTAAGTTTAATTTAATATATATTGTTTAAATATTATTTTGAGATATTTAGTTTGTTTAAAAACATTTATGGTCCAGACTTTTTATCGCATAAATATTATTTAAATGCATTAAAATTTTCTTTTAATTATTATTTTGCATTATTTTTGTTAATTATTAGATTTCAATAGAATTATTTAATGCTTACAACAAATTTAATAATTATTTTTAATCATACAACGCTTACAAAATACAAAAAGGTTTCTAAATAGTATTCTTTAATGATTGGTTTAATTAATTGGTAAAAAAAAAACATTTTTTCTTTAAAATTCCCTTTTGTACAGGGGCGGTCTTTAAAGTGCTGCCAAATTTCAGTTACACATTCTATAACCGCAGGCTATATTGTCTTATGGTTATTTATCATTATAGTTGTTGAATTATTGTTAAATTTCGAATATTTTGTAATCGATTAAAGATAATTCGAACATATTTTCTCTAATCTATTACAAAATAATTGAATTTTGTTCATAATTGGCCAGTCTTAAAAAGGATAACTGAAATTCTACTTCTTTTAATGTATAAAATGTTTTTGTTCTTAGAAGTTTGAAGTGTTCTCAGATGGATTTTTTTGTTTGCTAATTAAACATTTTTGCATTTTAAGTAAGCGTTTATACTACATTAACTATAACTTATCAACTATAGAGGTCTTCAGTACGCTTTTAATATGTGTGTATAGATTTAGTTGCTGCTGCCTTTCTCTTTGATTTGAGCCTTGACATCATTATTTGCTATAAGGGCAGGTGTTTCTGGATCAATGATGCTTAAGCGTTTAGCTAAAGCATCTTCAGGAGAATTCCAACTTTGCACTTCCGTCTTGCCAAGCAGGACAAACAACAGATTGCCCACAAAATAAAAACAGGCAGCAATAAAGAATACCATACGCCACTCTACTACGTTTCTCTGAAAAACAAAAGAAAAAAATGTTTATTTTTAAATACGCCCAAGCCTTTGAAAATTGATTGCTGTTTGAGAATCAACACTTAAATAATAATTTGAAATCTTAAAAAACATAAAATTTTACTTACCGAATCCCTTACTACAATGCCCACTGCTAAAGGCGCCATAGCACTCATCACATTTGCAGCACCATTCGTAATGCCCATTAAGGTGCCCGCATAGTTGGGTGACAAATCAATATGATTCACCTGGAAACCCAAATAGGTAGCAGCACTAATGCCTACCGTTAGCGTAAGCAAAACTACCGCTAGAGTTGAATGTTCTTTGGTAACATATCCCAAGGCCACCAGTGAGATCATGGGTATCCAATGGCCAATAGAATTGAACAGTTTGCGACTGAAGGCCAATGAAATATTTTCATTTTTGGCCAATAATTTCGACAAATAAATAAAGCAGAATGATAGTATACACATCACACTGTAGGGTAACGATGAGAGTAAGGCACTATTTTTAATATCCACACCCAAAATATTCTTCATATAGTTGGGTATTTGAGTAAGCAATGTCCAGAAACCCCACATATGAGTGCAGTGCACGATTATCAAGGAAATGAAGGGTAAAGAGGTAAAGATTTTCAGCCAGGGTGTGGGTGCAATAGTTTTAGGTGTTGAATCCATTTGACCTAAAGAGTTTTCAATCATTTTCTGTTCTTCAGGTGAAATACTTTTGTGTTCAGCTGGTGTACTGGCGGCAAACAGATACCAGAAGATGGCCCATACAATGCCCATAGAGCCAGATATGTAAAAAATACCTGGCCAACCAGCAGAAGAATCGGCAATATAACCACTAACAGCCAGCATAACCACAGTGCCGAATTGAGAGCCTGAGTAGCAAACAGTGCCCAAAGTACCTCTTTCCTCCACGGGAGCCCATCTAGCTAACATGGCATGGGTTGCGGGGTGAACACAGCCTTGCAGCATGCCCTGTATAACTCTTAGAGCAAATAACAGCTTCCAGCCGCCCAAATGAGCAGCTACAGGAGTAAGTAAAGACAGTAGTGAACATAGCGTAACGCCTACCAAAAGTATAGTTTTTGCACCATATTTTTGGGCTATTTGACCACCCGGTATTTGAGTGGTTATATAGCCCCAGAAGAAACTGCTGAGCAAATAAGATTTTGTACTTTCATCCCAATCGAAATCCTGTAAAGAAAAACAAGAACAACAACAACATATATTTAGAAAATATTCTTTTAAGAAATGAAAAAAAAAATCCTCACCTCATAATCGCTTTGAGTGGCATTTTTATCTGTCATAGCCACTATGCCCACACTCAAGTTAACTCTTAAAGCATAGGCCAACGAAAGACAGCAGAAACATAGAAAACATTGTATATGGCGTGTACCAATCAGGGGACCTAGAAATATACAGAAAACAAACGAAAACAAACAATCAATTTGTAATCTTATCTTCTTAAACTAAAGAAGAGATGCAGTTAAGCAAACTCTTAAAATGAATTTATGTTTTCAGAACACTTTAACAGCGTTTGGCAGTAGAACACAAATATTTGAAATTGAAAAATAAAAACACAATTCGAAAGATAACATTGTAAAAACACAGCAAAAAAAGAAGAAGAAAACCTTTAAGTGGTTACTTATTCCATTTTGTTTTAAATGAGTAGGTACTTAATACGCTGCATATAATAAAACTTATCAGCTTTGTAATATTGAAATTGAAAAAAGAAAGAAAACAACAGACAAGAAAACAATATTCTTATTACCCTACATCATATTTATATATGAATTTAAAGGCATATGTCATACAATCTTTAGTTTAATTGTACAGACTTCCTTGTTCCCTAGCCAGAGTGGGAAAACCTAATCAAGGCATAATCTTTTGCAGTTAAACATTGAAAGCAGAGCTTTTGAAAACAATGTGAACCCGAACCAGAATATTTTTTTCAATTATTTTGTTGTATTTCACCATATTTAACCTAAAAATAACAATTTCCAGTCTTCGAAAATTCGAATTTAATTTGGAAACGTAAAATTTTTGGGATAAAAATTAAATTTCTTACAATACTTTATTGAATTTAACCATTTTTTGCTTGGAACTAACAATACAAGACTTTTTGCATCATGTTCGAAAATTCGAACTTAATTTCGAAATGCAAAATTTTTCTTTAAACCTAATTTTCTTTAGTATTTAGTGGGATTTAACAGTATTTTGTTTGTTTATGTAAAGATGTTTGAAATATATTCGTTACTTAAGTCCTTTGATCATGAGTTTTTGTGGTAAACAATTAAATAATTTGCTTAACTAAATGGTATTTTCTATAAGATGAAAAATTTTGTGTAACTTTCAAAAATTCGAATTAAAATTCGAAAACAGTCAAAATTTCAATTACAAAAAAGAAAATTTCTATAAAATTATACAGAATTTAATTGTAATTGAAATGTATGAGAAAACATCAATGATATCGGATATTACTTCTAATACTTTAGACCCTGTATGTGTATGTAATTATTTGTTTTTAAAATTAGAAACAGTCTTACAAAACAGTTTTATTTCTTGCTATTGATTCATTTTGAAGTGTTTTAAAAACTCTTGAAACTTGTCAACACTATGTTGTACACATTTCTTGTTGCTTATGGTTTAAATATTTATTTTTCTAGTTCTATATGTACTTATATACGCCTATTACATACAACTAAGTGTAGAGTAGGTCGTTGAAAATTTTTATTTTTGTGTTAAAAATCTATGCATAGTTGTTTTTGTTATTGAATTATTCATTCTAAAAATATTATTTAACAAAATTAAGATATTTTGCTTCTATTTCTTTTTTTCTACTAAACATGATGAGACAGTGATGTTATCTATCTTATGGTAAACAACTTTAAAAGAATTTCGAACTTCAAAAATATTTGTTTAGAAATACTCACACTCAAAACAAATGCTGCATTAAAATTACACACACACACACACTTATTCTATATAACTATATGCACGAGTTTATCGCGCGAGTCTAAATTGTTTCAAAAAATGCCTGTACGTTTCCAAATCTGTGTATACATGCTAGCAATACATGTGATTGCCTATGGGCCTACATACTTGTTTTATTTCGGTTTTCATATGTATTTATTAATCTCTTTCGTTCAAAAGACTCTCTTTTTACAAACTCTCTTTTAGAAAGAGCCATAATCTTTATAGAATTTATGATATTTGTATGTGTGTGTATTTACACTTGGACTCATTGTATTAACAACAACCGAAACGTGTGCAACGCACGATCATCAACCACTTTTCGTAATGGAATGACTCGAACAAAGAATGAAAGCAAAAAAAGAAAAAACAAAATGGAAAAAAGACACGTGAAAAGAGGCTGCCATTCATTGCAGATGGAGGTGAATTTTTATAAGGAAAATAATGGATAGGCTTATGAGTAATATGGACGAGAATACTTGTAGTCTTACTGCGTATCCATTTGTATAAATAATTGTTCCTATTTTGTACGTTTCGTGAAAGAAAGAATCGCAATTTAACCTTTTACGAGACGTACAAATAAAATATAATTTTGATTTTTCTTTTTACGTATTATTATAATGATTTTATCGCTTAACTTCGCAATTTCGAAGAAAATTAGCTTTAAATTCAAATATTATTGTTATTTTTGAATAATTTTGTTGTTCAGAAATACTAGAAATGACTGTAAATTAATGTTTTAGAAAGTTTTCGGCGATTTTTCTACATACATTTTTAATTTTGAAGCAGCTTCGAATTTTCAAAATTATATTCGAAAATTATTTGAAATGTTTTTCTATTAAAAATAAACAATATTTTCTTATATACTTAATAATACAATGTTTTTTGAAAGCCTTTTTAATTTCTAATTTGTTTTCGAAATTTCTAACTTATTTTCGAAATTAGTTTTCAATTATTAAAAATAGCCTGATTACTTAAAATCTGGAATGTTTACACATTTCGAACATTATTGTGAAATTTTTAGACATTTTCGAAATTTCGAACTTAATTTCGAAACATTGTTACAAACAGAATTGGTTGTTATTATGCTTTCTAGTAATTAAATACATGATTTAAATACGCATTGTATTATTTTTATGTTTTTTTGGAGATTTTCTGGAATTTTTCCATTTTAAAACAAGGGTTTATAAAAATTTGTTGTTGGATTCATAACATAATACAAAGGAATATGTTTTTTTTTTGTTTGCTTTCTATGCCAGCCTTGTGGGACAGACTGTGTAGAGCTATTTTTAAGCATACAGTGTGTCAAACATAAATATACATGCTTTCAGTATGTGTGTAAACATATAATCTTACATTTTATTACCCTTCGCCAATAGGAAAATTTATTTGAAATCTTCACGTTTTTCTCTCTTCAATTACACATGTACAGGTAGTCAGTTAGTCAACTGGTCAGCCAGACAGCCAGGCAAACAGCCTACTACTAAACCTAAATTTGTTAAGCGTTAACACAAGCTGTGTCTGTCTTTTGTTGCTGCTGTTGCAGCTGATTTCAAATGTAATCCCACAAAACACTGACTCACTGAAAGACTTTCGGTCTGTCAGTCTGTTTCATTGTTTTTACGACGGTTTAGTGTATAAACTTATGCACAGTATGGCTTATTGAGGTTTTTTAACTACCTGTTATACCAGTTTTTACTTGTTGCTTTTGTTGTAGCTGTTTATAAGTCGTGTGAGTCTATCAGCCGTCTTTAGGTTCTTTGCACGTGAGCACATTTCATTGTTTTTTCTCCTTTCTTTCTTCAATACCGGCCGATAGACAGACATTCTTTACAATATCAAGCGTTTGTTTAACGTTGTCTTACATTGAAATAGCCGGCAGGGTCGTTTCAATTTTTTTATTTCTTTCAATTTTTTTTATTTATTCTGGTTTCTTTTTTTTGTTCATTGTTTATGTATGACTTCTAAAAATTGACAATAGAGAGTCTATTTTTAAACGGTTGGTGAATTGTTTGCGATTTTCTTGCCATAATCGTTTCGTTTCAGGCTTCAGGCGCCAATTATCTGTGCTGTTTGAACGAGTATTGCGTTGCTTTTTTACTTGGCTTGTAGGCAATTGTGGTGTTTGTTAGGTAGAGTGTTTTTATGTTACAATATTTTCAATTTTGGCCATAAACAATTATTTAAGAATTTCAAAGAAGAGCAGAAAAAATACCTTTTTTTTATAGAGGATAGTCAGCTAAACAATTGTCCATTAGACTAGAAATAATTGTCAGAGTAACAGGTGTCACTGGGGAATTTTAAAGACATTTTTTAATGCCCCATGAGGAAAATTTCTAAAGATGATCAATAAAATATGATTAAGAATTGAAGAGGGATTTTAGGTTTCAAACTATTAAACGACCTGATCGTTACAGTTTTAAAAATCTTGATCAAATAGAGAATATATATGTATATATACATTATTTGGCCATTACAACCCTTTAGTCAGGATTACGGCCTAGCTTCTCACACCACTCATGTTGTGTGTGTTAATTTTATAAATGAGTGGCGGGACCTACAGTTTAAAGTCGACTCCGATGGCAATTTTATTTACTCAGAGTTTTTGCCAGAAATCTGCTGAGAAGAAGTCGCCGAAGAAATATTTTTTCATATTTTCGTTTTGATGTTTGACCGGGCCTTACGTCTAATAATAATAAATAAAGTAATTAAAATATAAAACAGTTGACCTAATTTTTACTCCACCCTCGTAAAAAGTTTCCTTGCATTTATAATTGTTTTTTTCCTTCTTTATTTGCTGAGGAGTATGAATTAAAAATGAAAACATATTTGCCATTGAAAATTATTGGTCAGTTTATTTTGATTTGCGTTTTTTTTTTGCTTTAAGCCTCACGTTTTAGTTTTATTTTTAAAGCCGCGTGATTAATAAAATTGTTAAAAGTAAATGGCCAAATAAAAACAAATATGCCTTAAACCACTAAACAGAAGAAAACAAAAAAAAAAAAAAAAAAGAATCTCAACACCGCAGAAAAAGAAACTGCATTAAAGATTACAAGGTAGTTTATTAACCTGAGCTTTTAAAGCAAAAGAAAATGGAAAAGAATTGGAAAAAATATTACAAAATTTATCTGAATGCTTCTAAGAAAATATAAAAAATAATTAATTTAAAAAAAAAGAGAAAAAATATCCACTTTTTTAAGGCGCAGGCTTTTTTGGAAGCCTGCATTAAAGTCACTGATTTTCAATGTAAAAAAATTTGGGTTTTAATTTTAAGACAATCAATTTAAATAATTTATTTTTTATTATAACTTGTTTAACAATTTATCAATATTTAACTCAATTTTGACAATCATTCTGTTTATAGTTTTAACCCTTAAACTGCTAAAATGTTTTAAAAGAATTATAAGCTTTAATTATTTTCTTATAAAAATCAAAAAATTTAAGACATTTTTTTCAAGAAATATTTTTCAACTTTTCATAACAGCTTTAGGGTTAATTTTATTTTTATTGTTTTGTGTTTTTTTTTCCATTTTTTTCCACAAAAAAATTCTTTTCACCATTTTTAGTCATGAGCAATCGAATGTTAATGAACTTTTCGCTTGGGTTTCTTTTGATAATTTTTTTGCAGCAAAAATAAAAGAAAAAAAGATCTCAAGTGCAATATGGGGGCACGTGATATTTGTTGCCTCTGCATTTCCATTATCTTGAGGCATGATGACAATGAAATTTTGTTTGTTACGGATTGTTTTTTAATTGTTTTAAGGAAGTTTAAGAAGAACTTGAATATATGTTTTCTTTTTTGTAAATTTCCAATGAATTTTTTTGAATATTTAAAAAAAATTGATTTTTTTAACTTTTTTTAAAGGTTTTAAACATCCTCACCACAACGCCTAGTCCAAAAACCCATTGCATTTCAACACAATGCCGTCGTTCTTGGCAACTATAGCTAGCAGTCTTATTATTCTAGAACCTGTTGCCTAGAAACTTGATTAATTGCTTTGGAAAATAGCAAAGATAGGTAAGTGAGACCATGGTACACACCCTAAAGTTTCTCAAAAGAAAAGAAAAACTTATTTTTTATGCATTTTTGAAAATTATGAGTTGAACACTCCTTTAGCAATTGTATTGTAGTTTTTATACTCTTTGTAACTCTTAATGAAGCGTTCAAATTATTCTAAATTGCTGATCATATAGTTTTAAAGCCTTAGATTTGGTGCACTTAACAAATCCACGCCCCGTATGAGCATTAGAAATGAAAATTAGCGAAAAACGTTACCTTTTTAAACCTCATTATGTGTATAATAGAATATAATAGTGAACCGATTTCAGTAAATCCCTAAATTTGTTTCTTGAATCGAACGGTACTCTGTAGTGTAGTGTCAAAAAATTGTTCATATTTTTATAGGCTCCAACTGATTCCTGTTGGCAGAAGTAATTTTCCCCTTTCACCTCCGAGGAGCGACACTGAAAAAGTCAAGGACTTTCTAACCCACCCTCGTATATAAATAGTAATATATTCTGCCTTCTTTTTACATTGACCTACATTTGCCTAAAATCAAAATTTCTAAACAATTTAAGTGTATAAAAATTTAGCCCCATATACAAGACACACATTATGTACATACAAATGTAGGAATGTATTGCAGATATGTACATATTTAAATGCTTCAAAAAATATATAAGTTACATATTGACATTTTATTCATTTTTAAAATGAAATAAATAATAAATATTGTAAATATTAAATACATACGTACATATGTATGTATGTAATAATAAACTGTTATTGTTATTTATTTACAAAAAATAAAATAATATTTATTTAATATATTACAACAAATATACAGGCATATCTAACGACCTTCTTTATTTTCTTTCTTCCGTTATCTTGAAAATAATTTCAATTGTCATTAGAATCAACAACAACAATTTTTGTTGTTATTTAATTAATTTATCTACAATTTGCTTTTAATAAAAATTTAAATTAATTTATAGTGTGTTTTAAAAATAAAACTGAATTTCAATTAAAAAAAAGGAAAGAAACAAAACGACAAATTTATTAAAATTGTGGCATTAAAATAAAAGAACATTGTTTTTTATCCAAAAACAGCACGTGCGGACTTCATGTTATGCCAGTCATTTTCTAAAATATATAACATCTATAACTAATAATTCTTTTAATATTTTTTGTTGTTAAATATTATGTTTAATAAACAACACGCGAGATCAAGATATCAAAAAAATTTTTTTTGTTATTAATACACACTTTTCACATTTTGTTTTATTTTTGATTTATTTATTATTGTTCATTTTTTTGGTTTAAAAATAAACAGTTATACTATACATATAATTTATCTGAAACTTTTTGGAAAGAATTATATGATACAATAAATATATTTTAGAGTAGAACTCTCGGAGCAAAGTTTTTCACTACTGCACCCAATACAACAATCGTATATATTTTCAGAGAGGGTGAGTTTTCTATACAATGATGGTTGAAAATCCTGTTATTCTAGGTCTTTCTACAGTGGGATTAATTGTCCCAATGCTTAGCTATAAATTATTAATAAAACTGAGACTGTTTTGTGACAGACTCCTTTATCCTTAACAGAAGAGAGAAGTATTAAAAATGCCAATTAAAGACAAACAACATTCAGTAATATCTTATGAATTTGTTCAGTTGAATTGCAACAATTAGACATTTCTCATGTACTACCGTTTGGTAAACATTTCGGTCAGTTGGTGCTTTTAGAAATGTAGATGAAAATATGTTAACCTTCTAGAGATTACGATAGCGAGATAATATCTTAATTGGTAATACATTATGGAAAAATTATTTGGTGAAATTCTGACGGTAGTCCCTAGGTAGATAATGTATTGGCTTATTAGACATCCTTCGTATGTTTCGACAACAAAGCGAAATATGAGAAAATATTTCTTCGGCGTCTTCCTCTCAGCAGATTTCTGGCAAAAATTCTGAGACTAAATAAAAATTCCATCAAAAAATGTCTCAAAAATCTGACTTTCGGAGTCGAATTTAAACTGTAGAACTCGCAACTCATGTATAAATATTAACATACACAGCATAAGTGATGTGACAAACTAGATATTAATCCTGGCTGAAGGGTTATAATGTTTTCCATTGGAAGTGGTAGATAAAGAAGTTTTTACCTTCCAATAGTATTTAACATTGTACTTGATTGTGTAGTGAAAGGGATCTTATTCAAGGCAAGAGGCATAACCCGGGATATAAACAAAATACTGTCTTCTATCACACAGATATAATGACATGCAAGGAAATCTAAATTTAGTGCTGCTAGAAACATTTTTTAAATTTAACATCGTTAGAACTAAAGATACGCACAATTATCGTTAACACAAGCAGTCTTCAGAAAGGCAATTATTTTGTTTGGGGAAGTAACATTCTGATCGTGTTTAAAATGCTTAAATACAAATCTAAAAACACAAATAATTTTCTATAAATAGACTAACAGCGTTTGCTATCATTGAATTTTGTTACCAAAATTTTGAAGAATTATCGATAACACACGTTTTTGGCTTACAAAAGAGCATTAGAAATCGATATGCAGGCCAACTGCATCATTGGAATTGTACGTCTTCAAGAACGATTAGAATCTAGACATTCCATCATTATAGGAAATAATCTGAATAAGAGTAAATGGCAGGCGTTCATTTATCGTCGCAAAATTAATATGGCTTTCATTATTTTTGTAACATTTTCGGGGTTTTTAAAATTTTCAAAACCCTCAAAAAAAAAAAAATTACGAAAGTTGTTTTTGCTTATTGAAAATATTTGTTATAAATTTATTTGTTTTAATTATCATATACAATATTTTGAAATGTTATAAGAGGCCTTTTAACTGATCAATAAAAAACTTAAAAATTTTTTTTCCAAAAAGACAGGCAGGTGAACATAAAAATATTTTACAACCATTTATTAATTTTTATTTTTCTGTTGATTTTTTCTCTCTGTTAACTGTAATCCGTAGCGCTTAACTCTCCTATACTATAAACAGAAATATATCATGAAAACAATCTACAGTAAAACCCTTCTCAAAATGACAAAAAAGTTAAAAATGGAAAAATTTTCTTTCGACAAAAAAAGGGCATAAAAAAGAATATTTTTTTTTTTGAATTTTATTGGGAATTATTTTTCTATTTTTTTTTTATAAGAAAAAGGGTTCATTTTGTTTAATCTTCACTGTAAACATTTGTTGTTTAACTACAAGTATTTAAATTTATAAAATAAATGAACAACCACACGTTGATATGAATTTAAACGAAAAAAAAAATGTACATACACACATACTTTTTTTATTTATTTTGTATACAAAATAAGTAAAAATAAATAAAACGCATTAATTTTAAGAAAAATTTAAGAGAGTAAAAAAAGAGAGCTTCAAACACGTGTTTACCAAATCTAATTGCAAAGAAAGACTTTGTTAGAGAATGCATTGAAATTTTTAAAAAAAATTTTAATTCTTGTTGTTTATTTTCAAAGTATAATTTACCTTCATCGTATCTACGATTTTTCACCATAGTGGACTTTAGCTCAGCCAGTTTGTTTTTGAAGGGCTTTCTTTCGAAAACAAAAAAAAAAAATAAAATAAAATTCCTTGATCTTGTTATTTTATAATATTGAGTACAGCCTTGTTTGTTGCTCTTTCTTAAAAGACTTTCTTTTTTTAATTATTTTCCTTATTTTTTAAATTTTTTAAACAATTTTGTTATATTTCTTCACAATATTGAAACTTGTAGTTGATATTTATTTTGTTTTGTTTTTGTTTTTTTATTTAAATTTATTTATAGCATTAATTTGTTTTTATTTTGTTTTTGGTTTTGTTTTCGATTTTGTTTTTTTATTTAAATTTTCTTGTTTTATAATGCAGGCACGTCCAACCCCAATAACAGTTGCTTTAATTTTGAACACAATTTTAAATCGAAATTCTTTTAAATCCTTCGTATGTTTCGTTTAAAAGTGGAAACAATTGTTGTATTTCGCTGCAGAGCTGGATATTTGGTTTAACAATTAAATAACAGTGTTGTAACGAAGTGATACACTTACACACACGCTCTTATTATATTTACATTAATAATGGAAAATTATTTTTCCTCGACTTTAGTCGTTAATAATCGAATAAACTAAAAACAACAACAACACCGATGCCAGCAATACTAATAACAATAATAACAAGAACTCGTAAACATATTATCACGGACACTCAGTCGCACTCATATAATCAAATCTTTTTGTTGGCCGTAATAGTAGTGTACGTTACAATGACAATTTTTGTTTTGTGGTGTTTGTTTGTTTTTTTAAATTTTCTTTCTTTCCTTCAGTTACAGTTAATCAACAACAACAGAGAGTTCTCGCTGCAAAAACGTTCTTAGACCGACTGATTTTTACTGAAGGCGGTCACAATGCTTTTATAAATGTTGATCTGTGATCCGTTTACGTTTCAGCAGTGACGGGTTTTCCGACTTGTCGCTACTGACTCGTTCGTTCACAGCCTGTCGCTTTATACACGTACTCTTACGCTTACGCACACACTTCTTCTGTATTAACACTTTGATGCTCTTTTCTAACAAAGATTGTAGCAAGTGAGCAAGTAAGTGAGCAGAGCGTTAATGTTTGATTAAATGTGAGCATATGAACGGTTTGTTTTTGTTTTTCTTTAATGCTTCTGATATTGTTTGAGAAAAGTCTTGTGTATGGCAATGGTGCGTTTCGCTTAACACACATACATATTTTCAAAAATTATCGCGTGGATTAGTTTCAGTCACTTGTGTTTATACTGTGTCAGATCTGGCACAACTGTATAGTTAAGGAGGGCCATTTTATTTCCATCAGTTTTCTTTTTTTTATTCTTGCAGAAGATTTTCAAACTGAGTCTGAATAAATTTATTGAACATACTCCTGGTATCTGTTGATAAAACCTGTTGGTCAAAACAGTGGGAACCTGTACTACAGTGACGCTAGATAATCTATTAGATTGGACCCCTTTGGATATTTTAGTGATAACTAGAGCTTTTGAGGCTATGATTGGAATAGTAGGAGACAAATCAGAAAGGAGTTTCATCAGAGAGGAAGAGCAGTAGAAATACTATTCGACAGTCATGCCGTCATTCAAATACTCGTATAGATTGTAACTCGAAACTGTATGGGACTATCTGGGCGATCGGAATCAAGCAGGCAGGTTGGAATAGAGTCCATCTTTATTAGATCCCAGGTCAAGGAGAATGCACGGTAATGCAAAGACAGTTGTAGAAGAAGAGAAGCTTCCACGCAGCTGGAACTTTTCTGTGAAGTGGGAAAATATGTTTTGAAAAGCATATTTCACGAAAGGGGAAATGGAGAAAGACGCAGATACTTCTCAACCCAAATAGGCTTGTTAGGCAACCATAATGATAAGAGATTTAAATAATGCATGAGACTATTTAGAAGAAGTCAGTGTATAGTATCCGATCTTTCGACGGAGCACGGCACACTTGTTCAGAATAGAGATCGTCTCAAGGCCAATATGTAGATCCAGTGATAAGGAGAACGAATCAACAGAACACATTCATGCATACAGGCAGAATTGCGAACTAGCTTCTCACACCATTAATGTTGTGTGTGTTAATTTTATACATGAGTGGTGGGATCTACATTTTAAAGTCGATTCCGAATGACAGATTTTTTGAGAAACTTTCCATGGAAATATATTTACTTTCAGAGCTTTTGTCAGAAATCTGCTGAGAAGAAGTCGCCGAAGAAATATTTTCGTTTTGATGTCGGACCTGGGGTTTGAGCCGAGCCTCACGTCTAATAAGCCAACACACTACCTACTAGACTAGGGCGACTAACAGCACACGTACTTGCAATCTGGAACACCTGAGGTTGTTGTCCTTACTGACACCGAACGACATCCTTAAAGTCGACAAAGGAACAGGATTTTGTGACATTATACCTTGTAAAGGTTGGAAGCAGAACAATAGATCGAATGGGCGTAGTATTCTGGCTTTTTTGCACGTAATAACAGCGTGTAATAAATACATCCCTGCATGGGTATGCTCTTTGCAGTATAATTCCCTGTATAACAGGGTAGGCTTTGCATTTGAATGAAAAATCAGTGGTAATCAGTTGAAAGCAAATACGTCAAGCAGATAAAATACAATAAAATTTAGTTTTTTATCGCATTTATTTTTCTGTCTGCCCCTTAGGTTGCTTATCACTCTGCTTATTGTCAATTGTCATTTACAAATAAAGAGTGTCCAACTATGTGCCCCCTAAAGAGAGCAGTAGTGTTTACATCGATACGATAGATTTGAACATATTAAAACATGTGCCGGCAAAGTATTAAAAAAACTACAACCAATTTAAAAAGATTGAGTAAAAATTCATATGTTCTCTCGTTTTCCTACATTTTCTAATTGTTGTTGTCCAGTATTTATGGAAACTCTTTGTAAACCATTGCTCTCTTTTGTCACATGTAAATGGAAGTTCTTATAGATGTTAAAGTACTCTCTCACACAGTCTCTTTATATTTACAGAGATACTGTTGAAGAGAATTTTAAATTTTCTTAATACTCTTGTAAAATAAGGTTATGTTTGTGTTTTTATGCTAGTGTATGTGTGTGAGAAAACCTATCGATTGCTATTATGTGATCATTGTAACAAGTGTTATTGTTGTAATTATAATAATTACAATGTTGTTGGTGGTATTTGGATGATTTTATTATTTATTGATAAGGAGTTTGTAATAAGTAATTATATAGCATGTGCACATGTATGGTGTGTATAGGTACGTGTGTTGTTTTAAAAGTCGGTGTAATGTAAACAAAATTGTATTCTTTTTTGTTATTATATCGTATCAAAAGGAAATTATTTTTGAATTCAATTTTTTTTAAGATTAATTTCGCTTATTGGCGCTTTAGTTAGTTAGTTTACTTTGCTGTTGTCGATGAGTCTGTTTTATTGCAGAATTTTCTTGCCTATAAAATATTTTTACAATACCCCTATGGTGTGATTAGAGATTGTTACTGTGGTTGTTTAACCCAAAAAATGTAATCTTTATTGGTTAATGCATTAATAAACATATTTGTTAGGGAACCAACTGTAGAAAAACGTCTAAGAATTCTAAAATTAATAATTTCTTTTGATAATCGATATTGATAACCAATTATAATTAATTTATCGGTAATCTATGTATTGAGAATTTAAATTTTTTCCAACACAAAAAAACTTATTGTGTAGATTGTAGATTACGGTTAGTTCCATTTTTTCTGTTACTGTTCTGTTCTGTTCCTAAGAGACATTCGATCTATTTACAACTTCAGAAGGACTTATTCAGTATCACATATAAAAACAAAGCGTAGTTTTTGTTGACACTTTATTAAGTAGCAATGGTGGTTCCAGATCATATCAGTCTTTTTAAGAATTTCGCGCCTCTGCATAACCAGACTGTTTGTCTTATTATCCGTCATTTGTTTCACTTGCGACATTTTTATCACACATTTTATGGAATTTTTTATTCGCATCAACCTTTTATCAGCTTTTTTCACAAGTTAATTTACATTCTTTCTTTTTATTTTTATGTATGCTTTGAAGCTATTTGAACCTCAAAAATCAAAACAGGACGGTACAAGAAATTATTTAAATTTCATTATTCAGCATTTAAGAATTTTACTGACGTTAAAACAAAACATTGAAAACATGTGATAAGAAATTTTGTAAAAATAAAATTTAACAGAAATAGTAAAAAAAAAACGCCAGAACGTGACAGTAAGCAAGCACTTGATTCTTTATCAGATTTCTCTGAATAAAATACTTTATTTGCAAACGTTTTTTCTTCTAAATTTTTTTGGGAGGTTTTAAGAAGGAATAACAGACAATATTAAAAAAAAATATTCATATTAAATGGACCCATCCAGATAAAATAAAATTAACCAAGCACTTCAAAGAAAGGTCAGATCGTTGCTCATACCGAAGACAACAACCCAATACATTTCCACAAAAAGCTAGTTTCTAGACAAAGACCAATGGCAACTCTGTTATTCTAGAAACTGTTACGTTAAACCAATCACCTGTAAATCGGCATATTAGGGTGCTTATATTACCCTTTTATAGCAAAATTTTTGTGTTTTAATGTCCAATTCCATAAGACACAATCGACTTTTCACATAGAATCTCCAGCCTTGCATGTTTGGAGCTGAAAATCTAAGTTCTTTAAAATATTTTTCATTTTTATTTAAAACGGTTCATCACTATGTGGTTCTAGTTGTCCTTGCCTTGGCAGATTTTACTCTAGGGTGTCATGGTAGAGATCTCGTCATAAGGATGCCTTGGCGTATGACTAAGTAAATTGGTCTTCTGATGTGACTACCTATTGCACGCTCGAGCACTTTAAGAACAAGTGAGTAAAACTGAATCACTAAACAATACTTGTCCCCTTATGCTCGCTTTCGGAGTTGATTAAACAGGTAGAGACCGTAGACCTCTTTGTATACCGTGAAAGAAAACTCGGTAACGTGAAATTTTATTTAACGAAACCATAAGCCTTTTAAGGACATCTTAGATTCAGTACCATTATCTAGGCGAAGTGTTTCAGCAAAGATGTTTTAAGCCACTTCTGTAAACTACGAATGCTTGCTTAGTGAGATAAGATTATGCACCGAAAAGCGGGTTCGTTATTCTTGACAATTATTTTCTCATAGGCCTTATGGTGCACGAGTTAATACGCTATTAGAGAGCTAACCATCGGTGATATATTTCTTTCAGTGTATTTTTTTGTTTTTTCCTATTGAGTGGGTGTAAAAGTCACTCTAGTTTTTTGCAATTTAAAACAAAAAAAAAAGCTACGTCGCAGACACTTTTTCAAACAATTTTTGTTGTCTTCAATGCTGTAGAGATTGGGGGTGGGGGCGTTAATATCATGAAAATTTTAATATTAAAAATTGAGAATATAATCAACAGAAGCAGAAAAAAAGAAATAAAAACAAATAAATATAAAAATTATAAACATTTTTTGTCTATTTTTCCAAAAACAAACAAAACAAAAAAAATAATTTATTGAGCGACCAGAATTCTGTTACAAAATTATTCATAAATTTCGAGAATTTTAAAAGGAAATATTAAAAGATTTTTAATTCATTTAACACATGACATGCAAAGAAAAATAGAAACAAAAAAAAATGAATTTAAAAATAGTGCAGAATTAATATTTTTAGAAAATAAAATAAAAAAGTAAGAAAAATTTTATAAAAAAAACTTCCTAGTTTATGTAAGAGAAAAAATAAAAAGGGTGGAAGATGGCGGTAAGGTCGGTGCAGGTGTTTTCCAAGCGAAGGCCTTTGCAAAAACTCCCATGGTACCATCAAAAATAACTATGGGGAGAATAACATGATGTTTATCGATATTCTTGGGACGATACATGTTCTAAGATCCGTCAATACATCCTTGAAGCTGGTCACGCAATGCTAGGATGGAGTTCCGGGGTGCTACAATGAAAGGGAATGTTCACATTCCTTTAAACTGTTTACTGTCTTCAAAATCGTAGTAAACCTATCTACAAATCGTCTCGCATTAAAATGGTGTCTGGTCCACAATTTCACCACGGCCTTATGTCTGCACTCATTTTATCCCTTTCTATTTACCATCGCAATAAAAAAATTTGTTTGTTTGTTTTCCTTAATAAATCGATGAAAATAAACTTGAAGTTATTCAAAATTCCATGAATTGAAATCATTTTCATTTTTGTTTTCTTCTCATTTCATGCGAATTAAAAATATTTTTTGCACAGTTCCTAATTAATTAGGCAAAGTTCAACTATTGATCCAAATAATTTCAATTATACCCCACTCACTGATCGATTACTTATTTATTTGTTTACTCAATCGATGATTTCGTGCATTTTATTGACACTTCTGATTAGAATTGTATTTCATAGACATTCGGACAAGGCAAGTCATTTGACAATTTAATCATTCACGCACTCAAGCATCTCGAATTCATTATACCCAGGCAATTGATTGTCATCGATTAAAGTAATCATTTCTATTGTTCGATTATTCTTTCTTCGATGCATCGTTTCTTTATTTCTTTCATCGATACTTTCTTTGTGTCTCTCATACTTTTAGAGGCGTTTAAATAAAAAAAAAACAAATTAATTTAATTTATTATTTGCAATCACAATAGCCTCTTAATTCTATAATAAATATTTATCGATAACAAACTAAAGCCAGATTTGCTTTTTTTTTTGAATTGTGTCGGTTTAAATCGTGCGAATGGAAAATTTTTCTTCTTTTTGTTCTTGGTCAATTGCTATCCACCAAAAGGTGTTTCAATTGAAAAAAAAAAATACGTCGCGCGTAAGTGTTTGGTCAAATAACATATTTTTGGATCAGCCCTAATAGATCGAGTAAATATTGTCAAAACTAATCGCATGAAACATTTGGTCAGTATTTGTTTAATTCATAAATTGGCCAAGATGTTGCTGTGATTAGATGGGACATCTGGTGATGCCATTTGTTCATTTGTGAGTTTAATTGCGTTGTTGTTAATATCTTACGATGGGGAAAAATATGATTTTATGTGTTAGACTACGTAGGATGTGTGAGAAGTATTTCTAAAATTGTATATAAAACTGTTATAACGATAAAGCCATTTTTGATAACAGTTTTCTAATGAAATAATTGGAAAATTGTATTGACCTTCTTTTCTATTTTCATAAAAATTAGTAGACAAATATATTTTTTACATAAATTTTCGATAACAATATTTCTATAAATGTTGTAATGCCGATAACTAAGATTATTTTTATTATAAAAATAAAAAATTCCGGTCCCTTAAAGAAAGTTTTCGATTAAAAATTTTAAATTTTTTATCGATAACTAACATTATTTTCGTAAAAGTTTTCAATACCGATAAAATTTCCGATAACAAAATTTTCTTCAAGAAAATCATTGATAATTATTATTTGCTATGAAAATTTTCGATAAAATAAATTAATCTAATATTGTTAATAAAATTTTATCGATAACTGAAATTCAATTATTAATAACTTAAATTTTTTCGATAATTAGTATTTGCTATGAATATTTTCGATAAAATAAATTAATCTAATATTGTTAATAAAATTTTATCGATAACTGAAATTCAATTATTAATAACTTACATTTTCTTTCAGAAAATCATGGACAATGAAAAATTTTCTACGAACAAATATTAATATGGACAATTTTCTATAAAACATCATTTTCGATAACACATCATTTTCGATAACAGGTAATTTTCGATACCTAGATTTAATTATAAGTATATTTTATAATAATAAGAATTTTGATAGCAAGACATTGAGTATCGATAACAAGTAATTTTTTAAAAAAATTTTCCTATGCTATCGCTCGCAATCTTCTATCCATTAATTGATAATTAAAGACCCATGCATCGCTTATTATCAAAACCTTATCAATAGCACCGTTTCATCGTTATTACGATTACTATCGTTTTATTATTATTTTTTTTTGTATAAATAATTTTGCCTTCATTTTATTAACTGAAATCTATTTCATGCCAAATATTTTCATTCAAATGAATAGTAAAGGAAGACGAAGAATAAAAACTAATATTTGTCATGTAATTTGCGAATAATTGTCTTACTTATCACCTGTGTGATAATAAATTTGTCTGAATTGTAAAAATACACAGAGAAAATTAACCGACAATCACAATCACAATCACTTGGCTAAGCAAATATCCCCATCCATCTGGTATTATCTGATAAATACCAGGTGCTGCCGCCGCTAAACGAATATGATGATCATGATGATGTGGTTGACAGGCGACCATCTGTCATAAAGACAGATAGTTGATCACAATGATGAAAAATTTTTGATAATAATGATTGACAAGTGAAAATATTTACTTTTGACTGGGAAATTTTAAGAAAATCTAACCAGTTACGTACGTACGCCATTATATTGACGTCAATAATAATAGTGGCTGCAGATACAACCAACTTCTATGAGAAAAAGGTCTTAAAAGCCAGAAACAAATTCTTAATGAAGATAAAAACTTGACTCATTACGTTTTATTTTCATCTTTATGGTCATGTAACCATTATGGGCTTTCGTACTTTCCTTATCAGGCATAGTTTATAAATTATTTTTTTATGGAGGGCCTATTACAGTTTGACAATCGTTTTTACGGTCGGTTGTTTGTAAATATAGAGGGAGAATCTAGAATAATATTATTTGTACATGCGCTAATTTCGTTTTATTTATTTTGTAGTTTATTTTTTTATCGCGAAAACTATTTTGCAAGTTTTATAACATTTATCCTGATAAAAAGCAAAAAAGTCTGCTTGAATCTTAAATATTATTTATGGGCATTATGTCATGTTCTTGATCTTGATTACGTTTAAGATTTTTGTATTTAAAGGGAAGATTTAGAAAAGAGGCAGTGTTCTTGTAATTGTATCAGTTCTGCTATATTTGAAAGTTCTTCTCTGTAGATTGTAATAAAAGATTGCTATCAGTGCCCAGGTCATCACCACCACCATACCCCATGGGGTTCTCGCAAGATTCTTAAGGACCTTGCTCTGTACTCTCACTTTCTGATAGATCGATGCGGCGTTCGAAAAGTAGTGAAGGAGATTGTCAATAACTAGTTCAATAATGCATTCAGTGAAATACGCTCAGTTCCATTCATAAATTTTTTGGGTCGAGGAAGTTAAAAGAGGCTGAGATATTTTCGAGCATCTGTTTCCTGCGCAATGAATTTTCAAGATAATTCTTAAAAAGAAACTGGAAGTTTGGCAGATAATCATAATTTGTCGATTTCAAAACGTTCTCAGTAATTGAGCAAATCCTACTGCTTATTATGGTGTAGTTTGCATGTGGATTTGGGGCTCTAACCATATAAAGTCCAACTTACGTAGCCATTACTAAAAGTGATTGTAAATTGTGTATTCGGAAAAAGTGACTATTGTAGCCTGGAGGTGTCATTGAACATTTACGTGAGTATCGCCGCGATGGCTTACCCCACGGTGCTCTAAGCACGGGTGAAAACAATGCGTCTACCAGCGCCCCCACGCACAATGATACAACCCTGCACAATGCACCATTACATCACCATACGTGATTACCAATTCGAAGCCTTGCATTTGGACAAGACTTCCCTCTTGGTTAGGGGTGGGAGACTATCTAAATTCCATTTCTTCAGTGGTTGAGAGTGCAACGCCACACCGAGCTTGCGCTCTTCCCGCGATTTGGGTTTAAACCACAGGCACCACGTTGCTCCCACAAAGGGGTCGCACCATTACCGTGCAGAAACGAGTCTCTGGGGCTCCCAACACCCGTGGTACCAGAATTAAGCCTCCGGTCGAGCTTCGCAGTCCAGTCTGCTATCAGTTAAACTCCAAACAGTTCGGGACTGGTGACTCTTTTAACGACAACGTCCCAGCTTTAGAGAAGCACCAGAAACAAAACTAATAAGCAAACAAAAAGAAACGTCAACCAACTACCAGAGGAGAAACTATTTACGGCGACAATAACACTGGACAAAGGGCACAAAAAAACGGCAAGATCAGGAAACCACTAGCGAGTGAAGTGAAGGGGAAAACAACCACTAACGTCCTGTTCTTCTTCTCCTAAAAACTTCATTGGCGAAAACGCCCAACCTCCCAATTGTCCGAACGCTTTCTAAGGCCCTACTGAAATCCCACGCCCTCCGAGGTGTCATTGAACGGTATTATTTACGAAAATAACCATGGAAGGTCTGCTAACGTCGTCTCAGAGCATTATGGACGTTTCATAACTGATTGTTTTTGGTCGCTATATGGTTTCAACAAAACGGTGCCACGAGACACGCAAGTGGGCTGATTTTTAGCTTTATTGCATGAGGAGTTTTCAGAAAGAGTAATTTCACGTTTTGGCCATCTTAACTGATCAAAATCATGGCCGATGTTAATATTACAGAGTTGGAAAAGCAAGTTATAGCCGAGATACCGCCTAAGATGTGTAAAAAAGTATATGAAAACTACCTCAAAAGGATCAATTGCTTTAATCAATCCAGAGACAGTGATTTAACTGCCATCGACTATTGTACATAATGCCAGGTTCCAAGCATTCAAATGGAATAAAAGTTCCATTAAATTCAATTTAAATTTTGAGTGTTTCATCTAACTTTACTTTTGAAGCCGCTAAATGAATAACCCTTTACTGTCACCGCTTGAATGCAACAATGTAGACGATTTAAATGCATAAAGGAAGCTTATTTTGATTTTCTTTTTTACGGCATTTATTTACTTTTGCAAACGCATCATCGCTATGCGATTACAGGATAAATTATAACTTTTTAGCCGTCATACTGTGTCAAGTTATCGCGTTTGTTTAAACTAGTTTAAACAGCGCTTAACTAATGTGACATATTTTTCAATCTCAAATACGGAATATTTGTTTCGCTGTCACTTTACGTTTTTTTACGACGTTTTTCACAACGTTTTTCATTACGAAAATATTTACATGAGGAATATATAACAGGTTAACAGAATGATGTGATAATTTTATTTGAAACACAATAAATAAACAAAAACTAGAAGTAAAAATATTAATTCCTTCAGATAGTACATAGAAAATGAGTGTATTTAAGCAAAAAGGCTGAAAGGAAATTAGAAAAATATCGTATTTAAAACGTTTTCAAAAACAAAAAGCCGGTATCTATACATAATACGCAGGTATTGTATAAAATTAAGTTTAAATATCATTAAGTTTTCGAGAACTTTACCTAATCTTATCTATAATATAAGAAAGGATTTTTTCTAAACATTAATTCACACTTGATTGTCAATGTCGACAGCTGACCTGTCAATTGAAATTTTCCATCGCATCATTTGACTGAAATAATAGAATCATTCATATCCGATTAGTGTTAATGCTAATGAGTGTTAATCAATATGCAACAAAAAAGAAAACAATTTTCTAAGATCACGCAGTCCATACCAATAGAGCTGCTGCATTAAAGTACTTAAAACGTAAATAATAGAACCGAAGTACCACTCGGTGACATTACCATTAAGCGAAGAAATTAACTTCGCCGATACAAAGAAAAACGAGCTTTAAAATTGTCGCACTGTGTCGCACTTACTTCCTGTTCGCTGTCTGCATGACAAATGGAAAATTTCTTTGTTTACATAATTTTTAGCGAACCGAAGCACACTATTGTCCGTATTTTAGTCGTAAATAGTTTAACAAAAACAACATTTTTATGTGTTTAAAAATTATTTGATAAATAATTCAATTGATATTGATTTCTTTAAATTGAATTTTTTGTTTAAATTTAATTTGCAGAAGAAAAAAAAACATTTAGACTAGTAAACAAATTTGATTGAATGTCAGGTTCAAGATATGAAAGACTCTGAGTCACCTGTAGCCGCTTTATATACCTACTTAACGATAGTGAGGTTTAGTTGCACCCACTGTATAGACAGCATTTTTTACTTCCTACCGCTACTACTCCTCTCTTAATGGTATAACATTGGCCAATACAACAGCAGCTAAGAATCCCCCGGTTATAACAGGATCAGATAGAGGCACCTGTTTGGAAAGCATAAATCTCAATAAGCAGAGTTCCTCACCATTGTACCCCAGACAACAACCCAATATGTTTTCATAGAGGATATTATTTTCAGACAATGTGAGATGGCAATCCTATCGTTCTAGAACCTGCTACAGTAGAACCAGCGTAACTGGAAAAAACTGAAACAAACTTGCTTTGTGACAATTGTATGTTACTTAAAGGAAAGAAAAAGTTAAATAATCCTATTAAAAAACGTAATATTTCTACAAGGAAAGTTCAATGATTTTGAAAGTCCTAATTTCAAAGTCCAAAAATTTTTGTTGTGAGTCTGTGTAAAACAAACGATTGATTTTAAATTTCTCAATTACATTATCATCGTATAAATTTTAAAACGCTTATCTTCAGTGAATTACATACAATATTTTCAAAAATCGGCGATTATTTAATTGAATTTAAATTAACTTTAAGAACATGCTCTTAAAGCCTATTAATTTTCTAATTGAAGACATGTTAAGCTTAGCTATCATATAACTACTACTTAAGCTTCTCTGCGAGACATAGTGACCACAACCTGATTTTCGTTTATCGGTCAAGAGCCTTTAGAACATTTAATTTTTTCAAAACAAACAAATGCTAACACTTTTGTTTTCTTTTTTTTAAATTCTTATTTTATATTGTAAAAAGTGTTCACACTAAACTAAGTATAAATCAATAAAATAGTCCCTCATTTAATATATTGCTCTTTTCTTCTCTGCAATTATAAAAAAACAAAATAAAACAAATTTAAAAATATAAAAATTTCATATGAAATGTTCCAATAAAACCAGAAACAAAATCCAGTGATGATAACCTTTCATTTACTGCCAATACATGTGTGAGTAAGCGGGGCAATAGCGGATTTTTAATAAAAAAAAACAAATAAACATTCCCGTTTTATTTCCTTTGGCGACAGCAAAAAAAATCTCTTTTTTCTCTCTCTCTCTGTGTTTTCTCTCTCAATAGAATCTTATGAGAGTCCATATTTAATTTTTTCCGATCACGTTTAATACATGCTCATACTGAAATATTCACGTGATAAACAAGTGCACAATATTTCGTCTCGTTTATATTACGTGGAGGAGGGAGTGTTTCAATAAATTTCCTCTTTTTTGTCTTTGCCTATCTCTCTCTTCATTCGTATATTTGTATTGTTTTTATTGATGAAAGAATATTAAGGAAAGAATAACAATGACTTTTTGTTTTTTTTTTAATCATAAGCAAGTCACTCACTCACTTGCTCACTCAGTCAATTGCATTAACATAATAAATCTATAATTAAGTTTTTTATGGCAATATGGGTTGATAATGAAATTCAGATATTCATAAAATATATTTTCTGTCTGATTTGATGATAATATTGTTTTATTTTTATTTTGTTTATACATACATACATATACTATAAGCATATATGTACGCACAGGAATTAATACAATATCTAGTGACAAGTTAATCAGAAGGCCTGGTTTCTTAATAAAATACTTCTCTACACGTGGCAACAATACAGGCAGCGTATTGAAATTGAAAAGTACTGGTGTACACCATTTTGACGGATTTTTTGGGGAATACACCCCCCACCCCACTAAATCAAAAGAAATAAATCCTTGTGTGGAATTTTAAGTCCTTATTTTTCTTAGAATCTATGAAATAGGCTTGTATAGAAAGAGAAGCAGAAGCCTATGTCGTCCATAAGAAAAAGGAGGAACGCAGATAAACCACACCACACCGCAGTTATTGTGATATAACAATGAATCCTTCCCCTAATTTTGAGGTTATGCGTAGCTTATAATAAAGTGAATTCGTTACCAGATATGCTCGTATTTGCTGCACTGTCCTGCCATATCAAAATGTCCCATGTAACCGTCGAGTTAACGTAATTTATTTTCTTGTTATCAAATTTGTGGCAGCAGGTATATGTAAAATCTGACTGTATGATGGGACTTATTGGAATATTAATGTAACCTGCTATCCATGCAGTGTGAATGTTACAGTACAACATGTCGTTAAAAAATACCTGCAACTGTCTTATTGCGAGATCAACTTAACAGACCTTTTGTTTTTAGGTGGCAGCTGTATGTTAACATCTCTTCTGGAGGTATTGCTCTTCCCAACATTTATCAATGCAGCCACAACGGTTGTTAGTTATGCTCAGGGGAACTGTTTTCAAGACCATTCTATTAAAACCTATTGCTCTTACCACTCCCTGATTATTAGAAATTATATTTATATCTCTCCAGCAATCAGAACGGTCATTACTTCGGCTTAGAAGTTGTTGCAGCAGCCTGGTAAACTTATCAACTGAGTTATAATTTCCGACTCCAAAAACATATCTCTACTCACAGTTTTAATCAGTTCATATTCCTCTGTGAAGTCGTTACTCCATTCGCCCGTTTCTCTATGCTCGTTATAGTTATCCAGAACTCTCCTAAGAAGTCATAGGGCGGACTCAATATGAAGCCAATGCTCTATATTCGTCGATCTATGCCACTGTTCAATCGAAAAAAAGGCGCAATTACAGATGTAGAATTGCTTTTAGCGATGAGGTCGCCAAATCAGTTCACTGAAGTTTACTGTGTTGCCTACTTATTCCCGCCATAAAAGGCATCCGCAAGTTCAAATAGATCGGATTAGAGCTATCGCTGTTTAGACCCCTAACACTTGTTTTGGTTCCCAAAATAAATCTTAAGAAGTATTCTTCATCACAAAAGATCTGTGAAGTCGAAAAGTTTATGTGCTCAGGGGTTTTATCTTCTACACACGACTAAATTCCTATTCGCTACTTATTTTATAAAGCAAGTTATATCCCTTATCGTATTTGGTAGACAACATTTCCACAGCCAAATTGTTCTGAAGTGATTACACAGGCGAGAGAGAGTTCTCGTCGATTTGGTCCCTTAAGCAATTTCACTATCCAGTTATCAAAATGTCCTGTGTATCCAATCGGTCTCCATTAAGCAATTTCATTATCCAGTTCATCAGAGTGTCTTATGTATCCAATCGGTCTCTAGCCTAACATTATTGAAAACTCGCGGTACAACTAAGAAAGTAGTCAGGGTAAACTCCCATTGTTTCAATGAATTCTATATTCTGTGCATTAAGATGAGTAAGCCATTCGGAAGGGACTTCCGTTGAGCTGTATGTGTGTTATTGTTGAATTGGAGATTATTATACCTGTTCTGGTGTACATAAATTGATAACAATGTATCTATCGATGGTATGAAATAGAAAGAGGAGAGACTGATAAGTCTGTAGTCCTTAGGCGTACGAGGTACATTCACCCTGCACGATTTACGTGAATGAAGGGGTTTTAAACGAAGAGGAATTCCGGGAGATTGATGAATGAAAGTTTCCATGTTGAAGAAGGGCCTGGATGTGTACAGTAAGGTACTGTAAACCTATATAATTGAAATCCAGGAATTTCCTACTCAATCTTCCTTAATAACATAATTGTGGGGATTCTAGAATTGGGCTGAAACTTAAGAAGAAGAAGCTTAAGAGATTTTCCCTTTCGAGCTGGTCAATGAATAATAATAAGAAACAAGAATTTTATACATATTGTTTTATTATTGTTTTTATTCTTAAATTTATTTTTATTATTTGTTTATGTAGAGTATAATGATTTTTAATTTTTTGTTTTCTTTACACAAAAATACCCCATTGCAGTGGTCTAACAAAAAATTATTATTATTTTTTATTATTTTTTGGAATCTTATTTATTTAAGAATTAATTTTTTGTTTTTGTTTTCGTTAATTTTATTAAAAATAATTTTATTATCTTTATTATGCAAGTATTATCAGGGCTTTTAAATATTTGCTAAAAATCGTGATTTATTTTTGCATTTAAAAATATAACGAATTTATAAATAAATCTTGTGACTTATGAGAGGAAACTGACTGACTGCGTTAAAGGAAACCCTTAAATTTTATTTATTTTTTATTAATTTATTATTCAGTGTATTCTGAACAGAACAGATAATATTGTGGGGCGTGATGCAAAAATTTATTTTGCATTTCCTATGACTTTTGAACAAGTTATGGCCGAATATTTATGAAAACAAATTTTCGATTTTATTTTTAAAATAAATTAAAATTCTGTAGTCACGTTAGAAATTCGTGTGAAGTGGGGTTTTTATTATGTTCCTTTTTTTGTTAAAAATATTATGAAAACTGTATCAATCGCGTGCTAATCACGGTTTTCGATTAGTGTTGGTGAAATGTCTGCAGTAATAAAGATAAGAAATGAAAGAACTTGTGCTACTGTATACCAATAAAAAAAAAAATTAAACAATTACAGTGGATTCTCTCATAATGGATACCTGCATTAAGAGAACACTCTGCTACAATGTTGCATAAGGAAAGTGTTGTAATTATTTTCCCTTGTACGTGAAAATATACTTCTGTTGTGCAGACATGGATGGCACTGTGTGCGAACGAGGACTTGTCATCTAAACGAAGAGCTGAAAAAAAAGAAAACGATTGCCAAAGCCAGACCTAAGTTACTGATTATAAAACTTATTTATAATATAAATACAGCACTGTGCGCGAACGTGAACAAGAACTCGTCATCTAAACGAAGTTGCCAGAGATAGATTTTAGTTGCCATGCTTCAATCGATGAATGGATCAATTAATCTAATCACTGAGCTGATCATAAATAAGTTTAATTCATCAAAAAATTTGCTGCTATTGGACGAAGTAATGTAGTAGGCTAGTATCGTATGTAATCACACATAAGATACACGTATTTATCGACGAGAGCCTCAAAGTTATATGCAGCGTTTTGTGGCCCAACGCTAGGACCAGCAAGGGTGAATTGATTTGATTTGACAGACATATCCTCGTCGATTTCCACCGTATCCTCTTATTTATGCCTCTATTGTAGGAGCCAGCGCCGAATCCAGTCGTCGATTTAGTCTCATTCGTGTATACTTGCTTTCAATATTCGTATCAGTGTGGTGGTTAACCCTCAATTTAATTTTATTTTCTTTGTAACACCCTGTCAGAAAAATATTAATAATGTTAAGTTATACTTCTATGTGACATACTTCTAGGCGTAAAAATCAGTATTGTTAACTGTATGTGGTATAAAGGAAGTGTATAGCCTTATAAAAAATCTAGAGGTGCCATTGTACTACGACCATACAATCGACTGTACTGATCTCAATCCATATAGGTCATCTCTATTATGTCTCCTTTAAGCCTATTGCCTTGAGAAACTTCAGGATGCTGTAAGGTGTTAATTAGGGCTGTTCCCTTACCAGCACATGGTATGCACTCAGATGGTTCCTCTTGGGATGCATTAAGGCCTGACTGGCTCCAACAATTTGTTCTAATGATTCATTCTCATCGTCACATAATCTACATGTTGGGTTCGAGATGATTCTCATTCTGAGCGAATGTACTTTTCGTCGATAGTACCTTGTCTAAAGACGGGCTACCAAGCTCAGGTTTATACTGCATAATCTGATGCATGACTCAATTGCTTCTTTAATTGTTTTTTTCTTATTTTCTTTCATTTCCTCAAACCCATTTGAGTCGAGAAAAGTCTTTGCCTCTCTTTATTTTTCCTTTATTGAGAAAGATATTTTCACACTGCAAAGAAAGGTTCCGCCCCTTTAGCGGCTCTTGGCAGGAAATTTTCACATTTCTAGCTAATTTAGCTTCCCGAGACAGTCCTATAATTTTATCGATTTAACGTTGTAAGGGCTCGAGTAGCAGCTTAACTTCCAAATGGTATTCAAATGTCCCGTCTTTTGTAGTCTTTGACCAAGTGGAATTGAGTACATTTTTCAATGGTTTAGAATACCGCTTGCAAGGTGCTCAGCGACTTTTCCATAGACTGGGTCCGTAAACTACCGCTCCTGTCCTAAGGTCCGTTCTTGTCCTGTCAGTTTAACACAAAATTGTTCAACTCTAGTTAAAAGCGAAATTAAAAATTAAAAGGGGCAATCGCCTTCCAAATAATTCATTTAATAGGCTTCCTGATCCCCTGTGATGGGTATAATGCCAACAACCAGCACTAGCAAAGAATGCCACCACTAGGTAAGGCTAGGTTAGCAGATAGCTTGCCGTTAACAGGAAGTTCAGTCGGTGGCGCATATGGCCATATTGTGTGGTCATGAGCCATCAGGAAAACCTAAGGAAACCCACCAGTTTCCTTAGCGGTAAATTCGTTGAAATCTCCAAACGTTCTCATTTATAAATTTCGTTACGAGCGTCACTGTTCGTTCATCATAATCAAATGAGCATTGCCCGCAGATGCTTTTTTATATGACCCAATAGTAGAATTGTTTTGAACTTTAAAAGCTTTTATTTATTTTCATTTAATAAACTTTAGTTGATGGCTCAAACGAAAGCATTTATTATTGTCGCAGTGTTTAAAAGAAGGAAATCTTAAATAACGCATATCATGGATTTTTGAAATGCCAGCGCTTTATTGTAAAATTCAATATTTACCCAAAATCAATTCAATTAAATTGTAATTCACACTTTACCAACAATTCAATTATTTTCTATTCCAATAATAACAACAACGGCTCCCCTTATTCATAACAACTCTTATATTTTTGTGCTTCAGTTTAAATTCTTTGCAAATTATTGCGTTCATTGGCGATTGACAATCAATAGCCACACATCCACTTGGCGTGTTGGCGAAAATATTTTAAAGAAAGAAAGAAATAAAAAAAGAATTAAAATTCTTAATTAAACTTGTTTTAGTTTAGTTGCGATTTAATTAAATCCTTGCAAAGGCCAATAATCTCTCTACATTGGCGGCATGATACGCTTGTCAAATTTTAAAAGCCTCGGACCACAGAAGTTTTTAGGCGTACGACATTTGCAATGTTTTCTATTGTTTTGGGGCCTGGCAGTGGGTTATGCAATGCGTGTTAATCTATCCGTTGCCATAGTGGCAATGACCGATCCATTGGAGGAGAAACCCTATGCTCAGGTAAGTTGCAAATTCCTTTTTAAGTGTGTTGTGTTTTATGTCTTGTGTTTCAATTTTATAAGGCTATAGAGTATTGCAGACCCGCCTCCAATTATATTCATCTCAACAGTATTACGTGCGATTAGAGTATGGCAGACATACATACATAATTGGTCATTACAACCCTTCAGTCAGGATTACGACCTAGTTTCTCACACCACTTATGTTGTGCGTGTTAATTGTATGCATGAGGGGTGGGACCTACAGTTTAAAGTCGACTCCGAACGACAGATATTTTTGAGAAACTTTTCATGGCAATTTTATTTATTCTCAGTGTTATTGCCAAAAATCTGCTGAGAGGAAGTCGCCGAAGAACTATTTTTTCATATTTTCGTTTTGATGTTTGACCTGGGGTTCGAAGTTGGGCCTTACGTCTAATAAGCCAACACATTACCTACTAGACTACGGCGACTTCAATTAGAGGATGAAGCCGGTTAACATTGAATTGCGGCAGAATTTGGTATGCAAATCGATTCATAGTGGACTCTGTAGGTTCTGGTGTGTATATAGAGAACTTAGATATCAGGACTCCCTAAAGACTGTAGTGGTTTTCCGACCGAAGTCATGACAATCTTTGGCTGCTCTTCTTTCGAAAAACAGATCGATGTCCAAACTTGGCCATGAAAATCGCCTATTCTTCCTGGAAGTAGTATTTGGCTCCCTAGGCGCAGAAACATAACCGGAAACTGTTTTGCGGAAACAGTGATCAGAATGGGTGTCACTGGAAAATCCTATACAGACATCCCTGCATAGGGGTTACTTTAGCAATATCTGTTCGACCCTTTCGTTGGGTTGGCCGAATCTTAAGACTGTCTGTCTGTCCAAGGCACTGTGGGAGTTTTTAGCTACTAGAGTACGTTATAGGAAGGTCAGTCGCAGTCTAAGACATACATACGTACATAATTAGCCATTACAACCCTTCAGTCAGGATTGCGGCCTAGTTTCTCACACCACTCATGTTGTGTGTGTTAATTTTATACATGAGTGGCGGGGGGACCTACAGTTTAAAGTCGACTCTGAACGACAGATTTTTGAGAAACTTCTCATGGCAGTTTTTTTTTACTCTCAGTGTTTTTGACAGAAATCTGCTGAGAGGAAGTCGCCGAAGAAATATTTTTTCATATTTCTTTTTGATGTCTGACCTGGGGTTTGAACAGTGGCCTTACGTCTAATAAGCCAACACATTACCTACTTGGCTACAGCGACTTCTAATACATATTAGGACTCAATTAGTAAAGTCCTTTACTAACTTACCTAATACCAGAAGCCCATACGCTGTTTCTAGGAGTCGATAGATGACAACCCTATCATCCTAGAATTTGGTACAGTAGGCCAAACAGTTGCACAGCGATAAGTAACAAATAAAGATAATCCTTTGTGCTTCATGGATGTGGCAACTGCTACCCTATAGACTAACTTTTAATTCGGAGCTAAGTTGACAACACTAAACGGTCTGAAGATAGAAAAAGCTTAAAGGCGTTATGTGTTATGCAAATTAAACTCCATAACTCATGTGTTGGTTGGTTAGTTTAGGTGAAATTGGCAACCACTTTAGAGACCATAGCTTTCTTAAATCCTATAGGCTTCCGTTATAGTAACGATAGTGTCTATTCTATCATCATCTGGCTGGCATCTTTCAGCCCTTCCGATAGCTTTTTGAAGTTTAGACACTTCCTGTTAATAAATTCTGGATGCAGTAGAGAATCCTACATCTCAGGTTCCCAAGTACCGGGAAAAGACAGAGCATATGTTTTGTTATTACAGCTTCTGCTCCTACGACCTAGTAAGTTTTGTATGTGATCTATCAGATTCACACAGTGACGTCACTGCATATAATTGGCTTTCAAATTAGAAATCAAATTCATTTGCGCCTAATTTGTTGCGGATTGTGACTGTGAAAAGCAAGTATGTGAAGATTATTATTTTTTATTTAAACTATAATTACTTGAGCCAATTTGTCTCGTGTTGTAATTATCACCTGTCTCGTTAGAGCGTACTACGATTTCAGTGCATGTTTGTACTGCAATTATAGGCCCCCTTAGAAAAATTCATATTTTTCTACATTTTCAAAGTAAAAATTGATTCAGATACGAGCAATAGAAAATAAATACTTTTAACCCTCAAACTGGACATAATTTGGGTACCTTTGGAGTGTTAGGTTGCAATTATCCCTTTTGCAAGAGAGCCTTATCCTTTGGCTTAATTTTTTTTAAATTTCTTTTTACCTCTCTTATTTTTTATTGCAGATTTTCATTTGGTCGGAAAATATTCAATCGCTACTATTGAGCAGCTTTTTTGGTGGCTATGTTTGCACTCAAATACCCTCGGGCCAATGGGCACGTAAATGGGGTGCCAAAAATCTTTTCTTATATGGCATACTCATTAGTGCGGTACTCTGTTTGCTTACCCCCTATGTAGTGGAAATTGGTGATTGGCCTTTATTGTTTGTGATACGCTTTATACAGGGTTTGGCCCAGGGTGTACTCTTTCCCTGTACCCATACTGTTCTATCGAAGTGGTCGCCACCTAACGAGAGAGCCTCTTTGTGTACATTTGCCTATGCGGGTACATTTTTCGGAGCCATTCTAATCTTTGGCAATAGCGGCTGGTTAGTGCCCACTTCTCTGGGCTGGACGGCGGTATTTTATTTATCCGGTCTTCTAGGCGTTGCATGGTGCATAGTGTGGTATATATGGGGTGCCAATACACCCGATAACTATAAGGGCATATCGCCAGCTGAGAAATCCATGATAGCCAGCTCTTTGGAATCCAATCAACATAATGACAAGGAAAGCGTAAGCAATTTGAAAACACCTTGGATGTCAATTGCGAAATCTTTACCCTGCTGGGTTTTACTGGTGGCCCACTGTGCTCATAATTGGGGCTTTTGGACTTTACTTACCCAATTGCCGGCCTACATGAAGTATATCCTGGGCATGGATATTAAAAGCAATGCTTTGTATTCCTCTCTACCCTATTGCATAATGCTGGTCTTGAGCATTGCCTTTTGCTTTGTGGCGAATTTCTGTGATCGCCGTCGCATCTTGTCCACCGATAGCAGTCGTAAACTTTTTAATACCATTGGCCAATGGATACCTATGATGGCCTTGATAGCCTTGGGCTTTTGCAATGCAAATGATAAATTATTGGCGATTATTTTCATTATTCTGATTGTGGGTTTAAATTCAGCCTCATTTTTGGGCTTCCAAGTGAATCACATTGATTTGACACCAAATTTTGCGGGCGTTTTAATGGGCATCACCAATTGTGCTGCAAATATTATGAGTATTTTGGCGCCTTTAGTTAAGGGTTTGATTGTTAATGACAGGGTAAGTGCTAGTCTTTCTAAATCTGAAACGTTCTTTTAATAAATTTTTGTTTATTTTTTTTGATTTTTGCAACACAGACAAATGTTTTCCAATGGAGCATAGTATTCTTTATAGCTGCTGGCTTTTATGGTGTAGGCAATTTATTGTTTTGTTTGTTCGGCCAAACTAAGGTTCAACCCTGGAATGATCCTTTGCCTCAGCCAGCTGAAATGCAACTCATGCAGCCGTATAATTTATCAAATAAGGAGGAAGCGGAGGAGCAATAGTTTGAAGAAACTTTTATTAAAAAAAATAAACATTTCCTTTGAAAGCTTAAGAGCTTTATTAATAGAATTAAATAGAGTGTCATGCCATATTTTAAATTAAGTTGTTGCAGTTAGCTTATGTTCCTTAAAGGAACAAAAGGAAATAAAACACTCGTTCGATCAAAAGGAAAGTTTTTTTTTGTCCAAAGTCTCTGATGCCATTAAAATTATCTTTGTTTATGATTTGAAGGCCTTTAATGTCATGACCATTTAAAGAAAGTTTCAAATTGATTGCCAATAATTTGTTTATGCATGGAGGGAGGCACCGAGCTTGTTATACGGCCTTTAAATGCAATGAACGATTTAGTTTTTGTGATTACACGCGTAGAAATAATGGCAATAACAGTTGGTGCCGTGAGAATTCGGTATCAGAGGATATCGTATGGTGATGTAATCATGTTTACCTACAGTACAGCCACCGTTTAATCCCTAGGGAATTAAGATAATGTAAGAATGCCGGGTGTCTATAGGGATAGCGATCTATTTAACGTTTACCTTATATAAGTTCTTGGACACGGGGACATCGTATGTATCCGATCGCACTTGCAAAAGCTGGCACAATGGAATATTCAATTGAATTCCAACATTACATTGGTGTGCCTCTAAATAGAGGCAAACAAATGGTCAATTACATTCATTGGCAAAGCTAAGATGGGATTGCAGAGATACCAGGCAGATCTGGCCCGACATGGAGATATGGATTGTGGAACAGAATTTGCAATGAAGCTATCAAGATTCCATTTGGGGAACCTCATAGCAGTTGTAACAGGACACTGGCCTCTGAGTGTACATACCTGGATACTGCTGATAGATTAAGATAGGTTGAAGTGGTGGGTTTGATATCAAAGCACGCATATCGGCCCGCTGTGATGCCACAGGTAAAGCCCTAGTTATGCTACATATGATTACGTTTTTACGTTCTATAATTGCTCTTACATTTTTACGTTCCGTGCACATTACTGTTACATTGCGTTACATTACGTTCCGGTAGCATAACTAGGGCTTAAGCATTGTTCCTGTACTGACCGAAACTCATCGAACTCATCGTAGAAGTTGGTCAGCGAAGAGGCTAGACATACTGGGATTACCTCCTAACGTTGACTGGGATACTGAAAATAGCTCTTAACGACCAGAGATCAGCAATGAGTATTCAAAAAGATGAGTAGATTCGAATCATACTCATAATTTCTGATATTTATAAGCATTCATACTTATTTTAATATCATACTCATACTACTCATATTCAAAGTTTGAAGTACTCATCGTACTCAGACTTAACAATACGCATGATGTTGTTGATTTCGACTCTCCTTTACTCAACATTTACAAGAATCACAAAATAAGTATGATTCGCGTACGAACACTACATTACTCACTAGAAGGTTGTGTGTTTGCTTTGCTTGCTGTCTTTGGCTGTTTCTTTCTTCTTTTTTTGTAAATGCAACAACAACTAAGACTAAATTTTGATGAATGATTCGAAACACTCGTATCATTTATGAGTATTATAAGAAGTTTTCTAAATTTATGAATCTGAATGAGTAGGCGTATGAATCAAACATAAAATTTGGAATGTTATGAGTTTGATGTCAACGTTGTACTCATACTCATTGTAACCTGTACTTATAAATCAATGTTGTAGGGAGTACGAATGAATCAGAGTAGTTTTGAATTTCAATACTGTTGACTCACTCATACTCAAAATTTAATGAGTACTTATGAGTAGCGAAAAAAACGATTCATTGCTGACCACTGTTAACGACTTAGGCAGAAGTTATAACAAAGAGGAAGAAGTGTAGACTACAGGCCATCATTTCTGTCATTACGCGGTTCTTGGAAACCTAAGAAGGAGAATTCGTGGGTACCTAGATTTGTAACACATTCACTCCTTCATAAAACTCTCGATATGTTTGAGAGATACCAAGCAGGAGTTATAATTGAACGACATAATGTCGCTAATGTAGTCGCCGAAGTCTAGTAGGTATTGTGTTGGCTTATTAGACGTCAGAAATAAGACACATTTCTTCGGCGACTGACATTCAAAAACTGTCTGTCAAAAACTCCGAGAGTAAATATAATTTTAGTGAAAAGTTTTTGTAATAAAAAATTTCCATATGTTACAGGCCTATTTACTTTGTTTAATTATTTAATATTTTTTTTTATTTTCTTTTGTTTTCTTTATTAAATACAGACTATAAGTAAACATATTTACACATTTTTTGTTACAACTAATCTTAAAAAACTAAAAAAAAATTTGTTTTAAAAAATATTTTTTCTCTTCTGTTTTGTTTAACAAATTACAACAACTACGTTTTTAATACAAAAACAAAAATAACAAAAACAAGACAAAAAGAAAAAGAAAAAACACAACGAATTTGTTTAAATTTTATACGAACAGTTCTTTAGTAATTGTTTTAACCTGGCTAATGTAAGAATTCTAGTCTTAATCTAAAGTAACTAATATGTTAGAAGCTAGTGCTGTGACTCTACAAAAGTCGAATTACGCTTTTTCGCCAAATGTTGGGTTTCAGGATCATTCCAAGGCTGCACTTCCGTTTTGCCAAACAGCACGAAACATAAATTGCCAACAAAATAAAAGCCGGCAGCAATAAAGAATATAATGCGCCATTGATCGGGATCTTTCTGCAGGACGAAAAAAATAATAAAGAAAATTCAGTTCCATGTTTAATAATAAAATTATGCTTCTATGGACTTACCTCATTGGTAACAATAAAGCCTACAATAAGAGGAGCTATAATACTCATGATATTGGCAGCACAGTTTGTAATGCCCATGAGAATGCCAGCAAAATTGGGTGATAAATCAATATGATTAACCTGGAATCCCAAATAGGTGGCACCATTTATGCCCACTGTTATGGTTAGCAAAATAATGGCCAAGTTAGTTTGCCCGGCCGTGACATATGCCAAGCCAATCAACGAAACCATGGGTATCCAATGGCCAATTGAATTGAATAGCTTGCGGCTAACGGACAAAGGTATGCATTTGCGTTTGCTAAGCGTTGCTTGTACGGCGGAGAATACAAAACTCATAAGAAACATGGCAGCATAAGGTAAGGCCGAAAGTAAGGCATTACTTTTGATATCCATTCCCAAGATATTTTTCATATACGATGGAATTTCCGTTAACAGAGTCCAGAAACCCCAGTTATGTGTACAGTGAGTCAATGTCAAGACCATGAATGGTACCGAAGTAAAGAATTTCAGCCAGGGTGTGGTAGGTTGAGCCGTCTTGTCATTGTCCTGTTCTTGTGAACCCAAAGAGGTCTCAATAAGTTTCTTTTCTTCGGAACTAATATTTTTGTATTCATTGGGCGAACTGGCACCCCAAATAAAGAACGCAACGGACCACACCAAACCAACACCGCCAGATATATAGAAAATACTAGGCCAACCCATGGACGATGAGGCCATAACACCGCTAGTGGCCAACATAAGTACCGTGCCAAATTGAGTGCCAGAGTAGCTATAAGTGCCCAAGGTGCCTCGTTCCTCTACAGGTGCCCATTTGGACAATATGGTATGGGTGGAAGGAAATAAAAAGCCTTGACTTAGGCCTTCTATCACTCTCAAAGCACACACCAGCTGCCAGTCACCTAAGCGGGCACATATAGGCGTTAAGACAGTCAGCAGAGAGCAAATGAAAACGCCACTCAACATCATAAATTTACCGCCGAATCTGCGTGCCATCGAGCCTGCAGGCACTTGGGTAATCACATAACCCCAGAAGAAACTGCTCAATAATAAGGATTTCGTTTTCTCCGACCATTGGTATTCCTAAAGAGAGAAAGAGAGAGAGAGAAAATTAAATTAATAGAGACTTAAATTTAGTTTAAAAAAGGCAACCAAAAGCTTACATCAAAGTCAGGATTTGTAGATTGGCTATCAGTCATGGCCACAATGGCCACCGATAGATTTACTCTCAATGCATAAGCCACCGATAAACCGCAAAACAATAGAAAACATTGCAAGTGACGTACGCCGAATATTGATTCTGTTAAAAGGGAAAATAAATAGAAAAAAATTAGCAAAATTAGCAAAAAAAAAAAACCAAATAAAACCGCTTTAAAGCGATTGATGTTTACTTATTATTAAACATACATACACCCTCTAGTACACCCTCTAGTCAAACACCTTTGATTAATTAAGGGCACTCAATTGCTTTTAAATCTTCTTGTTACTAGACAAACGTTGTATTTTTAAATGTTTTTGAATACCCTTGAATAAGATGCCCTCATTATTATATTCACTTTATTTTTATTTTTATTTTTCCCCCGATTATGAATTCATGAAGCATTTAACTGATGCCATCATGTAAATGTTTTTTCTCTCCCGTACGCCCATACACGCGTACTTTTTTTTTAATCAATGAAGTAAAGTAAAAAAGAAAATAAAAAAATTCCTGCAGTCAATCAAGCTGATCAATATACGATTGTATTGCATTATAATTGGCTTGGAAATGTTTATTTTTTCTTTTGAATTTTACAAATAAATATCAGGTCAATTAGTAAAAAAAATAAAGAAAAGAAGGCCTATTTACTGGGAATTTGTGTTGATGCGAAACAACTGATCCTATAAATGACCCCTAACATCTAAGAGCACTGAACAGTAGGAGAAAATTGTTTTCCGCGATTTCTATAAGAAACATAGGAGCTCAACGAACTTCTTTCATCTTTCATACCATCTGCCAAGCTCTCTGCTTCATTTCTTTTTCTTTTGGCAGTTACAACACTTTCGTCTGGATTATGATCTAATTGAACACATCTTCCGTGTTGAGTGGCGTGACCTAAACGACTGATTGTCAAAGGTTTTTTAAGGCAAGTATTTTACTTTCAGGACTTTTGTGTACTTTGCTTATGTTGTCTATCACATATTTGTCGTAGCTGGTTTATTTTCATTTCGTGTTGTTGTTGGTACCAGGTGCAACCAGGTTCGTTGTACATATGTGTGTGTGCAGCTTTTCCCGGAGATTACTGAGAAAAGGTTGCAGAAAGAATTATTTCTGTTTATATTTCTTTTTTTAGGCTGCCACATCTGAGGCAACACACAATTTGCTAAAGTACAACGACCATAATGGGTTTTATTTCACTATTTTAACTATTTCCTGAAGTTCTTTCTCGTCTACCAACGAGTCTCGGGCTGTGATGGATCCAATTTTCTGACTATGTGTCTAATCGAACCTACGAATCTGTGTCCGAATTTTAATTTGTTACACTGGTGTGTGAGAGATCATTGTTTTTAACTCTATTGTGTCAAAAAATATGCAGAATTTGGAATGCTGTTGGTGACCCTTAGTGGCCTGTCCCAAATTGATTTCAAGACCACAGTTTGAAAGAGAGCAGACAGGTAGTACACGACTTGATGTGGTCTTCCAGCTTATGCTCCAGTTGACATTTTTTAAACACAATGCTGTCAGGAATAAGGGTGTTGAGTAAAAGTAAAAGCCAGTATTTTAGATGCGTTTAAGACTAGATTCACTTTTCATCAAATAAACTGCTTTTTGTGTTCCAAAGAAACCGGCATCTACAGTCTTACATATAGTGGTGTATGTAGACTTTTCTCTGTGACTGTAGATACTGCGATTTTGGACAAATTGCGTATCATTTAACGGTAACTCTTATATGGATTCCTCGACATAGAGATGTCAGCGGAAGTTGCATTGTTGCTGAAAGAATTAATGCTGGTGTAGAGATCACAACCTTTAACATGTTTCAAAGCATATATGTATGTTCCAATTTCTTAAGTTAAACTGACATTCTCTGCTCGTTAAACAGCCTCCTTCCACTGATAGGAATGTGGTGGGTTGATATGGATAGAAAAAGCTCTGATTTCTTACATTGAATTGTCACTTATCTTACTGCCCTCAGTTAAACTATGCATTCTCCGGTTTTTGTAAAGAAAGGCACTGAATGCTCTTTTTTTCTTAAATCACTTGGTCACCCATTTTACTGTTGCGGTTCTCATATATCCACTACACTTTTGGCAGACATATTGCTGGACTAGAAATTTCCTCGTATGATTTCTACAGGCACTGTGGTTTTGAGGACCAGGGGGAGACTATCTTTTACTTTATGTAACAATGCCCGACTTTACTATAAAGAGGGAAAGTTTCCTGACATCATATAATGACGACTGCTGTGAGGAGATTTATTGATTTGGTTTTCCCACCATAAAGCCTAAGTTGGGTATTGAATTATTATAACAAAATGGGCCTATCCCCTGGTTTAAGCGGGACTTTAACCTTCAATAAGATATTTGCAGATTTGAGACGTTTATAGTAAAAAATTTTAAAAGTTGAGATTAAGAATTTCTTTAAACATTTCTTTGCGTCAACTTTCAATGAAAATTATTTATTTTTTAGAATAAATAAACAATTTCTTTTGAACTGAATAATAATGAAATATTCAGATTGATTAAGCATAGCTTTGGCAATAATTATTTACTGGGAACTAGAAACTTTAGTTCAAAACCTTTGTTTTAGAAAGAAAGAACCTAAGACTAGTATTTTTTTCTTATTAAATATAAACTGTGCAGCCGGGGAACGCGTGCTTTAAAAATTTTTTATGGGGTTCATTCACAAGATTAAATCTGTCTTTATGGGTTTTCTTATGATTTCGAAAAATTAAGGTGACCATTTGTACTTATTTAAGCAGCATTTAATTGTGTAGTGTTTGTTATTTATTTTAATTAGTTTTTTATGTAATTAAATTACTATTTATTAGAAATTTAATTAAAAATAAACAATTCTAACACGTAGTTTTTTTTTTGAAATGAAAGCAAAGAAAACTATTCAAAAAAAAAAAAAATAAAAACAATAGAGACTAAGTGGCTTAATTAATGCACAAACAATAACGTATTTATTGCCCTTTTTTATTAACAATGATTGTTATTGTTCTATTAACAATTGTTAACTACTTTTTATTGTTTTATTTTTCATAACACCTACACAAATATTTACCTTTCGTATCATAGCGCCTATTTTTGGGCATTTTTCTGGTGTTACGATTTTTTTTTCTTTTTTTTTTAAATTTGGTTGTAAAAATGGTTTTTTAATTATAATTTATTATAATTAAATTAATTTGTATTTAAAAAAATAATTTTTTTTCGTTATGTTTTGCACTACTTTGGCTTAACGTGTGCTACCCCGTCCAAGTCTACTCAATAACTGATCTATTATATTTCATGTGATAATAAAATATTAAAATAATTTCAAAATTAAGCATCTTATAATTGAAGTGTTTTATTATTATTATTTTATATATGTACATATATATTGTTTAAATAATAAAATAAACTTTTTTAATTATTTATTATGTGAATAAACACATACTCGTACACATTTGTAGGAACTATTGGTATCATTTACTAAGAAAAGTGTTTTAAGCACCAGGAAAATAAAACAAAAAAACAAAAGCAAATAGGGAATTTGTTTTTTTTATTATAACAACTATCTTTTTAACAAAAACAAAAACAAAAAAATTTAATTTTTTTTACATGTGATAACCATGCTTCATGCATACTTTTGATAACACTTGACAAAAACGCCAGAAAAAAAAAAACGAAAAACAAAAATCGATAAAAAAAATTTTAAAAATTTTCAAATTCAATATTACATTTAAGATAAACGTTATTTATTCAATACATACATTTTTTAAAATTTTTATTATTATTTTTTTTTTGATCAGAATTTTTTTCCAATTTTTTTTCTTACAATAAAATGCTAAATTTCTTATCAGTCGGGGGCCTTTTTTATAAAATAAAATAAATCATCTATAAAGTAAGTCAATATTAAAGTATACATATGTATGTATATTGTGTGTGTATATATATTTGGGTTCTATAGAGGCCTGTCAATCAGTCTCAATTGATGGAAAAGTTTAATGTCTGTCTGTGATCATCGTAAAATATTTTTTTTTATTTGTTTCTAAAAATAAAGTAAAAATTTAATTTCATTAAGAAATATTATCTGCCGTAACATGGTCACCCCAAAATATTTTAAAACAGTTTTTAAGCTGATAATAAAACATTTTTTTTAAGGAACAACTCTAAGGTATGAAGTGATCATAGTGAAAAAAAATTAAACGACGACTAATTTTATTAGACAAGCATATTAGCTCATCAAATTCAATTCAATATTCAAGAGAATATATATCTCCCTATCTAGAATAATAGGATTTTAACCTAGTTAAGGTATTAATCGTTTCTGTACACATGATCAGAAAGTTATAAATGCTTTGGAGCACTTTCATACAACAGATTATTTCTTTTAGGCTCACATACGTAAGGAATAGTTTTTATTTGTAGCTACGAAATGAACTGAAGATGATATGGATTGTATTACAACAAAATAAAACAACTTAATCTATAAATTATTAACTATTAAAACCCATTTAAATAAACGTTATTTAAACCTTCATTTGAATTTAAATATAATGTTCGAAGATTACTAGCTTAGAACAAAACATCTCTTTGACGAAACGCTTTAAATCGCAGAATGTCCGAAAATTACTAGCTTAGAACACAACATCTCTTTGACGAAACGCTTTAAATCGCAGTGTTCTAAACTTATTTCATTTCTTTTAAATTTTTGTGCTTTAAACAAAAAGTTTATTTAAAGCTTTCCTCAACAACAGTAATTTTCAAAATGCTTTTGAAATTTGTTTTTATAATTTACAGTTAATTCGATAGCTTTTATAGTTGAATACTTTAAATGTGGTCACCTTATCTTCCGCTATTTTAATGCTTCTTAACAACCAGACAAATCATTTGATATAAAGGAAAAGCTTTTTAAAACAAAAGCTTTTGATTTTTGTATAAAATAAAACTTTTTTACACCAGTCCACGAAACATAAAATAATTTAAAAAAAATTTTTTTTTGCAACACCTTGGCAAAATGATAAAGAAATTGGAAGGGACTGGTAGCATTTCACACAAGGTAAGACGTATGCATCAATGCAGTGTACATACCAGAGGTCAGCAATGAGTATTCAAAACGATGAGTAGATTCGAATCATACTTATAATTTCTGATACTTATACACATTCATACTTATTTTAATGTCATACTCATACTACTCATATTCAAAGTTTGAAATACTCGTGGTACTCATACTTAACAATACGTATGATGTTATTGATTTCGACTCTCCATGACTCATCCTATACAAGAATCACAAAATAAGTATGATTCGCGTACGAACACTACAATACTCACAAGAAGGTTGTGTGTTTGCTCTGCTTGCTGTCTTTGTATTTTTCTTTTTCTTTCTTCTTTTTTTGTAAATGCAACAACAACTAAGACTGTAACTTTTGATGAATAATTCGAATCACTCGAATCATTTATGAGTATTATAAGTATTTTTCTAAATTTATGAATCTGGATGAGTCATACGCCTACTCAATCAATCAATCATAGTTCGAATATTATGAGTTTGATGTTAACGTTGTACTCATACTCATTGCAACCTGCACTTATAAATCAATTTTGTAGGGAGTACGAATGAATCAGAGCAGTTGGATTTCAATACTGTTGACTCACTCATACTCAAAATTGCATGAGTACTCATGAGTAGTGAAAAAGCGATTCATTGCTGATCTCTGGTACATATTGCCGAATAAATCGCTTCCGTTAGAAAAATTAAGGAGCATAATACGAATTTTCATTGTGGTTTACTTTGCATTTAGATTGCACCTCCATCAACTTATGCAGTATTGAACGATAAAGCTTATTTCTCACTGGAGTCTGGGGAACCCAGAAGTGATTGTCAAAACCATTCCGTATGGAAAATGTGACTTTTTGGCAGGCATTGTGGTCTGCCTGTGTTATTCTTTAGAAATTACTCCTGAAGGACTATTACCATCGTTTCAGAGTACTATTGTCGTTTTCACTTTGAAATAAAAGATTATGAATCGTACGTTAAGAAGTTTCAACAAGATGTTGCCACCAGCCCTACAACTTCACAAATTTGAGCTTAATTGCATAAGAAGTTTTCGGAAAAAATGATTTTGCTTTTTGTCCACAAAATCATGCGAGTTGACGCATATAACAAAGGCTGGATCTACTCCGATAATTCCGTAACGGTGAAAACCATCATGAATCGATAGCTGCAAGCAATATATTTACTAACGTAAAGCCAACTCTTCTTAATGGCTGCGAGTGATGGAATGCAGCAAAACATGACTTTCAATTAATACAAGGTGTCATGTGTAGGTACCCACAGAAAGTCCTATTGGCGAATGATAAAGTGGCGCAGTAAAGTGGTTTAAGTCCTATACTACTGCTTGGACAATACCAGTGACTTCATTCCCTCTAAATAACGTATCTAGAAAATCCTTGTTCCTTGAGACTGCAGATGGGATTACAACGAAATTAATGGCAGACTCATTTAGAGAAAATTTCCTCTCCACTACATCCAATATATGACCACCGAGACAGTATTTGCTAGACAAGGCAAATGGATCTGCTATCACCCTGCTGACTACTGCAGTAGACTAATCTCCTACTTATTTGGAAGAAATTTATTAAAGAAACTGAAATAAAACAACAAAACTATAAGAACGAATCGAATAATCTGAATTTTAAATCAGAAAGAGAAAATTATAATGGATAGACCATTGCTACAGGAATCCTAGTGATGATAACGTAAGACAAGCCTTAGATTGGAATTTGCACGGCAGCAGAGTGCACACTTGGAATTGATAAAAAGAGACTGAAGCCGATACAAAAGACTCAAGCTTAAGTGAAGTATAATCCTATGTGTTCAAAGAAAAATGTTTGGAAATCAATTATTACGGTTCTATGCTTTATCCAAGAGCTAAAGCAATAAATATACACGTTTTTGTTGCTTAGGTGGAGGTGTAAGCCATCAAGTATTTCAAACAACTGAACTGAATTCCACGGTAATCATTTCAATCATCATTATCTGACATTAGTACACAATATTAGCAAAGCAAGCAGTGTAGCATGTTTATTTGCCTTTCAAGGCAAACTTTCTGCCACCTACCCATGAAACCATGATAGCTAATGGACAACTGGACGCTTCGTGTTTTTATAAGAATTAAAAAGTCCAGTTCACCTCGTTCTCCTTGGTTTCGTTTGATTTTTGTTTCATATAAAAAAAAGTTTGTTGCTTAAGTCTTGCATGCACTGTGTCTTTTTGCAACAGAAACAAAGTTTGTTGCTTAAGTCTTTGATGTTTATTTTGTGTTCTCTTTGTACAAAGAAAAAGTTTGTTGCTTAAGTCTTTGCCATCTTTCTTGACAATAAGCAGGTTTGTTGCTTATGTGTTTTGCTAACATTATAGTTAGTTGCACACATAAATGTATGTTTCATTACAAACTACAACTTGTTAAACAAAACTACATACAATTTTTAAAATTTTTCGTTTTAATTTTTTTCATTTCCTGTTTGCTATGAATTTTTTTAATGATTTCAACTTGTCGTTAAAAAAAGAAATTCAAATTCAATATTTAAACACATAATCAATGAAAATATAGATTGTCTGTAGCAAAACAAATAGAACCACCCATTTAAATGATAGTCATAAAGTGTTATTAAAATATGACAAATGTGTGGCGCCTAAAATTCAAAAACACATCAAAAAACATGTATGAAATCAATGCATAAATCAATTGTTTTATTAACGGGGAAAACAAAATCAAACTAATAATAATCTTTGTCTTTGCAAAACGAAAACATAAAATTTACGTGTAAACACCACTTATGGTTAAACAGCATTTCAACAAGTCAAATCCTATGCAATTAAGAAACAGTGTGTGTGTCTAAGTAGAGTGGCAAATAAAGAACAAAGAACAGATCCGTTTATAGAAACAGATTACAACAGGTATTTTAGCATATAAACTACAAAACTGTAACAAACTGTTGGGTGACAATAAAAATAAATTTCAGTTTGAAACGCACTTGAGACACGCTAGTGAAGAAAAAAACTGACTGCATGGCATCGATGTTGCTAAACTAAACGTTTATTAGCAAACAATTATCAATCATTAGAAGAAAAGAAAAATGTTGGATATTTAGGAAGGAGCCATATGACAGTAATAATGGAACAAATATTCGTTTGCCATTCTTTGTTAAAATGGAGCGAAATCACAGCATTTCTGAAGCCAATAAAGGGCCAATGAGAAGCGGATCATGTATTACAAAAATTTGTTTCCGCCGTAGTCTAGTAGGTAGTGTGTTGGCTTATTAGACGTAAAGCCAGGGTTCGAGCCCCAGGCCAGACATCAAAATAAAATACAAAAAGTATTTCTTCGGTGACTTCCTCTCAGCAGATTTCTGGCAAAAAAATAAAAAAATAAATAAAATTGCCATGAAAAAGTTCCTCAAAAAATCTGTCGTTCGCAGTCGACTTTAAACTGTAGGTCCCACCACTCATGTATAAAATTAACACACACAACATAAGTCGTGTGAGAAAATAGGACGTTGTACAATGGGCCAATTCGACCTCCGGGTCCTCTAACCTAACCTGACATTACAAAAACGAGCGATAAAGAAGTCAACGAGATTGTAATTTGCACTAAGAATGGCAATGCTGTGTGTCTGGTGGTATTAGTGGGGAATTGTTCATTACAAGTTTCTACAACCTAATCCGAGGATTCATTCTGATCTCTACTGTCAATGATTCAGCAAGTAAAGTAAGCAATTCAGTTATGAGCAACTACAACCTGTTCAAAGGATTCATTCTGATATCTAGAATGTAATTCCATTAGAATAGCTAGAATTGATGAACACAAAATGTATTGTGTTCCCTCGCCACAACACCAGACCTTACTACCCATTTAAGATTCTATCATAGGACCGTAACACATAATTTCCAACTGTTGAGGCTGTTCAAAGTGCCTTAATAAAGTATTTGATATAATAACGTAAAACATTTTTATGAGCAGCAGTGGTTCTGGCCTACTGCAGTTGGCAACCCTGTCATTCTAGAATCTAGTACTGAAGGCCATTTATCTGGTTTGCTGGTAAATGTAAATGGACATGACGCTTATATTCCCCCTAAAGGAACGAAAATAAAAAGAAGGTCTTCACTCATTCGACAATTATCTCCATAGGGGTTCCCGGAGACATGGACACAGAATTGACGCACTTGTATAGGCTGGTACAATAGAAAATTCGTATGAATTCTTTGCAGAGAGGCATGCAAATGATATACAAACATTTTCAAAGGAAAGATGGGATTGGAAATTCGAACCCTTCTTGGATATATGCAGGACGTTTCCACAACGATTCCTACTCCTACTATACCTCCTAACATCTTCTGCAGAACTTATTATCTGTCGTTGTTACTTTCATAAAACCATCGGGGAGTTATAATGACAGTGTAGTTATTATCGGTATTAGAACGGGACATAATGGGACCAAAATAATCTCGACTTTTTGAAGCTATTTATTAGAGAGTCATTGTTCAGTAAACAGAAATTCTGTCTTCTCTCAAGTAGAGTAACTACTATTGAAGTTTATTTTCCCCACTTACAATGACATACAGCTCAAGGTGATGCCAGATAAAGAAAATTTTATGCAGACAACCAGCCAGCCAGCCAGTTTGTCTAACTAGTGTTGGTTTACAGCTTTCATTAGTTAATAAAAGATAATTGAGGCTGGATTAATAGGAAATTAAAATAATGACAGAAAAAAAAGAAAATAAGTTAAACAAACTTCATAAGAACACAAGTTTTTTTTATACTTTAAGATCTTGGTGGTAGCTTTTAGAGATTTTCATTGTTTTTATTTTTTATTTTTTGTTGCATATAAGAGTTTTGAATTACTTTTTTGCCTGCCTTTAAAGTAGAGTGCAGCATATAATGTTATTTCCTTGGCGGAAATTAAAAAATTTTCATTAAATCCAAACGCAGTAAATTAAGCGTGTAAATGCGTAAAAAGTTTTTTATTTTTTATAAAACGTTTTGATTTGTTTTTCAAATTAAAATATGCAAAAACCAGTTTAAGAATTTTAAATCGATTTTTTTTTTATTTATTTTTGCTTTTGCCAAATTTCATCGTAAATTAATTAACAAGAGGGACAGTTTGTTACACTCTCACAATTTAAATAAAATATTGAAAAAAACAAAATAAATAAGAATAAAATAAAAAACAAATCTTCTATGAAATCAATTGAATGGAATATTTTTTAATGGTTTTTTAAGTTAACCAGTTTGTTTTATTTAAAAGAGTTTGAAAAAAAATTCTTGTTGTTTAATTACTGTTTGCAAGTACAAAGTTTTAAATAATTTATTGATTATGAATAATATTTTGTTTAAAACCATGTATAGGAAGCAACAAAAGAAACTGTACACTAAGGATAAAATTCTAACAATCAACAAACATAACTTTTGCGCTTTAAGGAGAGTGCCCAAAAAAATTTCGCAATATTTTGAAATTTTTTTTAATTTTTTGTTTTTTTGTTTTTTGTTTCAATTTATTCAAACTGGCAAGGAAATAATATAAATAACGGTAATTTATTAATGTATATTTTTTTAATGTACAGTTTCTTTTGTTGCTCACTGTACACATGCTGATGTAATTCTCAATTGAACTAAATTTAGAATTTCATAATTAAAACACAAGGTTAACTAACCACTTTCACTTAGAATAATTCCTGTTGCCTGTTCAGGAGTCTGAAATTAATTTTTATTTAAAATTTTTTTGTTTTATAAAATAAAGGAGTTTCTATAAATCCTCAAATAGAATTGAATTAAAAAAAAATTTGATAAAATCCCCTTTAAATCCGTAACAAATTAATTTATTGGAATTCTACTATTTTATGCTAATTTTTGTTATTCTTGTATAAACAGCAAGCATTTAATCGAGCTCAATTGTGTGTGTGTGTGTGTGTTGAATGTCAAATAATCGCTTTTTAACTTTTTCGGTCAATGCCAGAGACCGTGGCACACAAAAACAAAAAAAAAAAAAACAATATTTATTCAACATGGAAAATTTTTTCAATCGTTTCAATACAGAATTATTCTTATCTCCAAATAAAAAAAAACAAAAATTGAGAAAAAAACCGAATTATATCAAGGCATTATTAGTTTTAAACGAATTCTATGAATTGAAAAAATATTTTTAAAATATATTTCTTACAGCAAAAGGTAAAGTACCTTTCTTAATTAATCAAATGCTAAGTAGTTTGAAAAAATTAACAAGAATTTTAAATAAAAACTTTGCTTTAATTAACTGCTATTTAATATGGCTTATTAAAGTCATACAAATCAAATCTTACAGATTATTCGGTGAAAAAACAAGATGTTCCCCTCACAACAGCAAAAAAATTCGGCAATATTATGTCCAACTGATCTGTCTGCTTTAGTTTTTGTTGTTATCTTTTTTAGTTACTGCGTCAAACACTGTGTAAAGCAAGCAATTCTTAAACATGCCTATGCCACGTGCCAGTTAACGCATATCCAATGCAATACATATCCAAGAAAAGTCCGAATTTTCAATCCCATCTTTTCTTTGGAAATGTTTTGTATATCATTTGCATGTCTTTCTGCAAAGAATTCATACGAATTTTCTGTTATACCAGCCTATACAAGTGCGTCAATTCTGTGTCCATGTGGCCAGGAAGTCCTGTGGAAATAATTTTCAAATGAGTGAAGACCTACTTTTTATTTTCCTTCCTTTAGGGGAATATAAGCGTCATGTCCATTTACATTTACCAGCAAACAAGATAAATGGCCTTCAGTACTAGATTCTAGAATGACAGGGTTGCCAACTACAGTTGGCTAGAATTACTGTTGCTCGTGAAAATGTTTTACGTTATTATATCAAATACTTTATTAAGGCACTTTGAACAGAATCAGATGGAAATTATGTGTTATGGCGATTATTTTAAAGCTCTCAAAGTATCAGCGCAAACTTCTTACCGTGATACTTAATATTTGGTACTCATTATTAAAGATACGAGTTTCCCATATGTTTTGCAAACATCCTTTTCTTTGAATACTATCTCATTTGTTGTGTTATGATCCACGTTTCGGCAATGCTTGTTTATTGTTTTTCAACTCAAAGTCTTATTGCGAAAATGCTAACCAAATCCTAATTCACAACTGTGTCATTTTCTTTAGCAAAGAGGCTCATATTTCACTCGGTCAATAGGCAAAACTATCGCATATAAAACTAGGAGAATGCAGAACTGATTGTAAAAAGCAATTGCATTCGATAAAGGTTAAGCCGCCGTAGCCTAGTAGGTAGTGTGTTGGTTTATTAGACGCAATGCCACAGTTCAAACCACAGGTCTTACACTTCAAAAATATTTCTTTGGCGACTTCCTCTCATCATATTTATCTCAAAAACTCTGAAAGTAAATAAAATTATCGTGAAAAAGTTTCTCAAGAATCGGAGTCAGACATCAAAAGGAAAATACGTAAAAATATATATCTTCGTCTATTTCCAAGGGAAAATTGCTATAAAAAGAAAAATTTCCCTAAAATTTGTCCTGCGGAGTCCACTTTAAACTATAGGTCCTGCCACTCATGGATAAAATTAACACACACAACATAAGTGGTATGAGAAGCTAGGTCGTAATCATGACTGAAGGGTTGTAATGACCAATTACGTATGAATGTAGATTTGTTTACATTAATAAGCAAAATTGGTACATATAGGACTAGGAAAACATAGAAGTGATTGTGGAGAAGCAATTGTATTCGGTTAAAATTAATATTTGTTAAGCATTAAGGTTTGCAGGTGTCCTTGTTGGCCAAATATATTCAAAAATTACGCTGAAAGTGTTAATCTGGAGTACTGTGGCCGCTTTTATGAACTGGTCGGTATATATTTTTAATGAGACAAAGCCACAAGCCGCACAATGCGATCGATTTTCTTTTCATGAGGGTATCAATTGGCCATCAGGAGCTTGCAATATTACGCTCTTTAGACTTTTTTGTGGAGCTATGTTGGAAACCGTACTAAGGTGGATAACTTCCTAACGTTAAGGCTTTTGTAAACCAATATTCATCAGATTATGGCTTAGCTACAGTCAGAACTGTGAGAAAAAATGTTTGAAATTTACTTCAAAAGGCTCGATTGCAGCAAGCAATTCAGAGTCAGTTGACATTGTATTTCGTACATATTGGCAAGGATCAAGTATTGTAATGAAATAAAAGTTGCATTGAAATTACGGCTTTATATGTGCGTTTTATTTAATTATTAATTTACATTTGAAATCGAATAATTCACAACCCTTTAGTTTATAAAAACACGCTTTAGTTTTATAGCCTCGTAGGCCCTACAGTTTAAATGTTAAATTTAAGGTTTTTTATAGTTTTTCAAACATGTTTTAGAATTTTTTAAGCTAAACTTAAGGAGCTGTTATACAAATTTATTTGATTGTATTACAAACTTTTTTCTTAAGGAAAAAAAAATGTTAAAAATTTAAAATTTTTTAATTTTCTTAACCCCAAAACAACATTAAAAATTTTTATTGTCCACTTAACTTAGGGTGGCTGTTTTTAAAACAATAAAAAGCTTTCAGTTTAAAAAAAAATCCTTTAAAATTTAGTCAGAGATTACCAACCTTTTTTACTTGCAGTCTCAGTTGTTACAGCCACATCCGTAGGCGTTGAGCCATTTTTATTCATTAAATTCGGTAACTTCATGATGAATTTCTTATTTTATTTATTTTATAAATTTAATTTTATTTTTGTTTTAGAAATTTTTCTATTTCTTTGAATTTTATTTTTATTCTTATTTTTAGTGTGAATTTTTCTTACAATAGAACTGTGATTGTGGTTATTTTATTTATAATAATTGTAGAAGAAAAAAAATTATTTAATTACACATAAATTATTTATTATTGTTTTATTGTGAATTTGTTTAAACACAAATAAAATTGTAAATTTTTTTTCTTAATTTAATTTATTGTTATCGTTGTTGTTTTGTTAGAAAATAATTATTGTTTGAGTTTTTATTTGTTTTATTTGTTGTTACGAAAAAAAAATTATTTTGATTTAAATTTAATTGTCATTTAAAATTAAATGAAATATTTTCGACATCGAATATGCATGTCATTAAGGCGATTAAAATTAAATTAAGTGCAGTTCAGTTACAATATTTTTTAAGTTAATTTTTTTTTTCATAAAACTGAAACGCTTTTAAACTTTTTTTTACTTTAACTCTGTTGGTTAAATTCATTATAATAATAATTATTATTTATTATTTTCAATTATTTTTTATTAAATTTCTATTTTTCTTCTTTCTATTCGCTGTCTCTCGCCGTGTTTCTCGCGACAATTTCAACTTGACTGAACATTTGTTAAGCGTTACAATTTATTTTTATATTATTTTTTTTTACCCCCGCTTTAAATTTTTATTTTATTATTGTTATTGTTGTTGTTGTTATTGTTTCTGTTATTGTTTATATTTCTCACTTTAGCACACAGTTGAAAGTGTGTGTGTGTGTGCATATGTATTAGAGTGTTTATTTCGCGTGCTGCTTGTTCATATCGGCATTGTGTTCGGGTTTCGTTACCTGTGACGTCGTTATTGTGTTTTAAGTAGGCTTTAATGTTTGCTTTACGATTTTTTAATGATTTTTTGATTTTTTTTTGCTAACTACCAAACAACCTGTCTGTTTAATATTCTTTTTGGTGGGAATTATTTAAATTTAACTACTTAGATAAGTGGTTTACATAGAGTTTCTGTGTTATAAGTATATTAAAATGGAAAGAATTTCTAATAAAGGGTGTTTTTTATAGAGGTATAGAACTTTAAGTTGCAATAAAACAACGATGGATTATTCGATTGACATGAATTTTATTTATCCGAAAGATAATCTTGTGGCATTACATTTTAAATATGATTTCTGGCATATGACCGCCACGGCTGGCGCGGATGTAGTCCAATCTGGACGTCCAATTTTCGATGACTTTTTCCAACATTTATGGCCGTATATCGGCAATAATACGGCGAATGTTGTCTTCCAAATGGTCGAGCGTTTGTGGCTTTACCGCATAGACCAATGACTTTACATAGCCCCACAGAAAGTAGTCTAGCGGTGTTAAATCACAAGATCTTGGAGGACAATTCACAGGTTCAAAACGTGAAATTAGGCGGTCACCAAACGTGTCTTTCAATAAATCTATTGTGGCACGAACTGTGTGACATGTTGCGCCGTCTTGTTGAAACCACATCTCCTGGACATCATGGTTATTCAATTCAGGAATGAAAAAGTTAGTAATCATGGCTCTATACCGATCACCATTGACTGTAACGTTCTGGCCACCATCGTTTTTGAAAAAGTACGGACCAATGATTCCACCAGCCCATAAAGCGCACCAAACAGTCAGTTTTTCTGGATGTAATGGTGTTTCCACATACACTTGAGGATTACCTTCACTCCAAATGCGGCAGTTTTGTTTGTTGACGTAGCCATTCAACCAGAAGTGCGCTTCATCGCTAAACAAAATTCGGTTATGAAAATCGGGAACAACGGTAATCTCGTTTTGGGCCCATTCGAAGAATCTACGCCTTACTTGATGATCGTTTGGCTTCAAATCTTGCACGAGTTGGATCCAATTCCTGTGCTCGATGGCGGATGGACTCATTCGGGTCTTCCTCAATGCTACGCTCTACAGCAGCAATAGCTTCTTCTGTACGCACCGTACAGCGTCTCTGGGGATGCGAGTTATCAATAAGAGTAAACGTGGTGCGAAAACGTTCCATGGTTAATCGAATTAACTGCTCTGATGGACGATTTTGTCGACGATAAAATGGACGTAGTGCGCGATACGTTTTCCGCACAGAACCATTATTTTCGAAATAAAATTGCACTATTTGCAAGCGTTGTTCAAGCGTCAGTCTATTCATGATGAATTGCCAAACCAAACTGAGAATAAATCACTTGACAGCTGTTAAATCGGTCGCCATCTTGAAAAGTAATGCCAACTTAAAGTTCTATGCCTCTATAAAAAACACCCTTTATAATGTGTATTAAAAAGAATTCTTTTTTATTTTTAATTTAAAGCCACGTTTGCCAAGGTAAATAGGCATATTAAGAGAAAAACATGTGAATTTTTAACATGCACAAGAGGTAGTAAAGAGTACATACATAACATAAATAATTGGTCATTACAACCCTTCAGTCAGGATTACGACCTATTTTCTCACACCACTTATGCTGTGTGTGTTAATTTTATACATGAGTTTAAAGTCGACTCCGAACGACAGATTTTTGAGAAACTTTTCATGGCAATTTTTATTTACCCTCAGAGTTTTTGCCAGAAATCTGCTGAGAGGAAGTCGCCGAAGAAATACTTTTTGTATTTTGTTTTGCTGTCTGACCTGGGGCTCGAACCCAGGCTTTTCGTCTAATAAGCCAACACACTACCTACTAGACCACGACGACTTCATGGTAGTAAAGAGTAACCTGCATTTAAAATGTATAAGTAGGTGTATCATGAGCTAGGTAAGATTGGAAAGATTAGATCCTGTACTTAGCAGTCATATATAACCTGTATTTTTCAGAGAATATGCTCTTGTAATTAGTTTCTTAAAATTTCTTACTAATTTAATTGGCTACATCGCGACCTACTGGTTTCTTGTATTACCAAAATTCAAGTGCTTCGATCGCTTATGCACTACTACTCTAATTTTGCATACCACGTTTTAAACGACCAGCTAGAGCATGAAAATTTATTGGAGTTTTGTTATTCCTTTTCTGTATTCGCAGCATAACAACCCATGCAGACGATTATAAAGCTCATGCCACATTGGACCATGTACTCTACAAGGCATTATCCGCAGGAAATTATAAAGAACAGCTAAATGTGGTTGAGCAATCATCGATTTTTCTATGGAATATCACACTCTGTTGTGCAGAGTGATTTTAATTTTTTTTGAAGCTAGTTTTGCCTTTAAATTACTTCTTTATCACGACATTCCAAATGTCAACAAACGTCACACTTTACAGGAAATTTGATGGGAATTCTGGTGCTGTGGATAGTTTAGAATTTTAAAACTTTTTGTGGTTAACTTTATTACTAAAGTTTGTACCTCAAAAAAGGAAAGAAAAAAATTAATTTATGTGAGTACAGACTTACATATTCCTCTGCTCTCTTGGTTTGTTTGAGTTTCATTCATCAACCGGTTCTGAAATAATAGAGTTGCCAGCTGTTGTTGCCTAAATGCAATACCTTCTATTGAAATCTATTTGGTTAACGTAACGGGCATAGAGGTGAAGAATTTTTGCAAACAGTGATGATTTTCATTTCGGTATTACTCCTTCTCCCTGCTGGGTTAGAATTTAGGTATCAGTAGGTTTATACCGGACCTATTGTGGGGAAGGATGTAATTTTTTGTATTTAAAATTTGTATAAATTTTTTTGTTTTTTATCGTTTTTACAACAGCGTTTACATTTTTTATTACAAAATGCAGAACAGAGGCCTAAAAGATCAGATAGAGCAGAATATAGAACCTAATATTTCAAATGATAGTGATACTGTGGCTGTAGCTTCTTCGAATACCATAACGTTCAAAAGACCACTTTAGATTATCAATTTAAGATTGCTGCAATACTTCTTGTACTTTTGTCTCTTAACCATAACCTAGATGCTTGGCCTGATAGTAGTAGAGTAAGGTCTTGACACTTCACTAAAGATTGAATTGATCGTAATTGTAGTCCAGTACTTTAAACTCTACATCTCGCCGCTTCTCTACTATACTTTTTAGATACATACGGAACCAAAAACCAAATTTTAAATATTTTTCAAGCCGTTCTGCAGAAAAACCAAGTGAAATTTATTAGAAAGAAAACATGATTTAGCATGTTGATGTTTATTAAATTTTATTATGAAATTTTAGTTTTTTTTTCTTTATAAACGTTGTAATTGGGAAACTGATATGTATAGATTTTAATAGAAATTATTTATTTTCGTAGTGTAATAAAAACGTTGATAGAGAGTCTCGTATATCCGTCAGACTGACTAATTAAATATATTTTTATTGTTTTATTTTATTTAATTGTACTTAAACAAACCACTTCTCTAAAATTATCTTTAGAAAATACAATGGTTTTCTAACGTTTGAAGTAGAAAATAAATAAAAAACTTTACATTTTATATTCAAAACAAAGAGAATAATGGAACGTAGAACGTAGAACGGAATAATAAACGTAGTTATTCAATAAAATTTTCTTTAAATTCGAATAATTTTATTAAATAAGAATTAAAGGTAAATGTTTGAGGCTTGCCATTACAATTAGAAAGAATAGAAGATTTAAACAATTTGTTGCCATACAACAGCATCTATTAATTTATTATGGCTGCTGTTTTACACAGAGTTCGTTGGATTTAAAAATAAGTATTCAAAGGCACTTAAACGTAACCATATTTTATTTGCTTTTTTTGTTTCTTAATTACACAGAACAATACCTAGTAATAATAATAATAAAAATAAAACAATATAAATAGTAATAATAATAATAAAATTGAATATTAAATAATTACTTACAGTTACAATACGATTATTGACAATATAGAGTAACAACCTGGTGTTGAACATTCTCTGCGGCATGCAATGCCGAGAAATTCTTTTCCAATATTTGCCTTTCAGCAAAAACATCTGTTTCGTTGTAGATAGAGTTGAAGGTATCAACAAATATTTACATTCATTGACTTTCATAAATATTCAGATTCTCTTAAGCACGTTTTAATAAAGCCTGGTGATTCTGGCAGTACAAGGTTGTTATTTCTTGTCAATTTAGTCTTTTTTTAAGAATTTTTTTATTTGTAATGCAATTTAACGAAAATATTTCAAATCTTTATTACATTTTAAATTATTTATTCAAATAATTTTTTTTTTTATTTTCTTTTACAGGTGGATGCTTTTTCTCCTTCCTCTTTTTCCCCCCTTAATATATGCAAGTTTGTCTCTACAAGAGTAGTAGCCTCTAGCGTTGCAGGCAGCAGAAAGAAAGACGTCAAGAAAAGTTTACTGAAAGAGTAAAGAGCAAAATGAAGGTGAGTAATAAATTCCTAGATTAATTAAATTTATGCCTCTCAACTGATCTTCCTTCAACACTAATCTTGTCAACCGTTAGCTCCTGTCATTCATAATTGGCCATTACAGTCAGGATTAATTTTATACATGAGTGGCGGGACCTACAATTTAAAGTCGACTCCGAACGACAGATTTTTGAGAAACTTTTCATCGCAATTTTATTTTGCTCTCAAAGTTTTTGAAATAAATCTGCTGAGAGGAAGTCGCCGAAGAAATATTTTTTCATATTTCGTTTTGATGTCTGACCTGGGGTTTGAACCGTGGCCTTACGTCTAATAAGCCAACACATTACCTACTAGACTAGCTCCTGTCAAAATTTGAATATTTAGTTTGGGTTCGACAACCCCCTTGGTCGTAGCGTATTGCGTGATTTGAGGAGTTAATGGAAAAAGTAAATTTAGGTAAATACCTCTTGCTCCTATAAGCAACAGAGAATCTCAACAATTAAGTTACATTCTCTGCACTCAGTTGCAAGTGGCTTTAGCTCATTTAGATTGGCTGTCCTCTCCACTTCCGTTCGCTTACTGTGATCTCAATTGCAGTCTGCCCGGTTTGTGTATGGAGTTATGTACGTATTGCTGACTGTGATTTGCCACAGAATTCACTGAATTTGCCTCAGACATCGGATGACAAAACTCTAAATTAGCTTGAGTTCACAACGTGCTGCATTCCCTGATTCGAATCCATGTAAGGCTACTGACTTCAAACTTTTGTTAAAAATATTGAGTTTAGTAAGTCGTGAAATGTTCCGGGAGCTCCACATTGGTTGCAGTTGACTGCAGGCTTGTCGGGCCGCATTAAACCGGTTCTGAACGTGCTCTCTGGAGTTTCCGTTTGTAGCAAACTGACCGAACATTCTCAATCTATTACTAATGTAATCGGAAGTTGTTAGAATATCACCCATTAAGCCTGTGTTTGATTTAAAAACACGTGAATTTATTGATCTCGCGGACTTATATAGATAAGAAGGGTATTTGCAGGGCTCCCTAAAGTTTTTTTTTGTAGCAAACTGATTACAGGTTTTAAAGCTACAGCTTTTGCAGCTTGAAGCTGTTTGTATTGGCCGCATTAAGCCTGTGTTTAGTTAAAAAAGACGCGAATGTATTGATCTCGCGGACTTATTATGGCCTCCCTAAAGCTTTCTTTTGTAGCAAACTGATTACACGTTTTAAAGCTGCTGCTATTGCAGCTTAAAGCTGCTGGTATTGGCCGCATTAACCCTGTGATTAATTAAAAAAGACGCGAATGTGTTTTTGTGGTGTACATAGACAAGCAAGTAGGACAGACTCTCCCATACTTTCTCATACAGCCTCTCAGATTACTGTACTGTCTTCCAAGCAGTTTTCAAGGCTATCGTCATGGCTGCGGATATACTGTCCAGAATGGATACCACAGTGTCCATGAGTAGACTGTAAATTATGGAAAAATTACAATCCTTGCAAATGCTTCTTGACTACAAGACCAATTCGATAGCTAGCTTTAGATGGCCTGATCGTAACCTAGGGAAGACTAAAGAGCTCATTTTTTCTCCCGAAGTGACATGTGTTATGTGATTCTGTCCCCGTGAGATATTGCAGCTCGGTGGTGAAGAAACAGTCGTCAGTCATTAAGCGAAAGCACGCCAGACGGCACTGTTCAAGTTTTCATCGAGTTCTAGTTATCAAAACGAGGGTCATTATTAAATCTAAAAGTCCTTAATGTTTCATATTTTTTTCCCGATTTTTTAAAACGTAAACAAACGTTATCTGTACTGGGGAGATTCCCGAACCGTTTATACGTATACGAGACTACGTCAACTAAACTGTACTGTCGAATCATCGTCACGCAATTTCTTTGACTTTAACTACAAGTGGTGGTCTTAAGTACAATGACAGCGACGTAGAGTGAACTGATTTCGAAACAATTAAAAAATACTTGAGTATAATAAATTGCTCAAGCTGGTGATAAGTGAGCAATACAACAACAAATTACGAGGATATCTTTTCAAAGATGGATGGCATACATCGTACATTGTAAATGAATGGATGGATGTATGGATGACACAAATCAAACAACTGATAATGAAAAAAAATATAAGCCAACAATGACAATAACAATAACCCTAACGGTATTTTTTATTTAATTGGAATAAATTAACACATGTGCGAGAGAATGTTTGATTATCACAAGCACTGGAAAGAATGGCAAGAGGGAATGTAGTAGTTGGGGTTGTGTGTGCATTTGACTGAAGTGGTAAATACTCGACGTTTTAACAAGAATTTATTTAGTGTGTGGATTGATAAATTATTAACAAATAAAAACGAACAAAAAATGAAAGCAAATAATTGAAAGTGTATAAAATAACTGATAAGAAAACAGTTTAAAAACATAAATTACGTTTAGGGTTGTTTGTCTGTTTATCTATATGTCTGTATGTCTGTGTACTACTAATAATGACATTAATTAAATGCGTAAAAATATTTTGAATTGATTTATTTTTTGTATTATCTGTATGTATTTGATTTATCACTATCGCAAGACCATAAAAGAAATGGTAACGTGACATAAATTAATTAAAAGGTGTAGTAAAAACGATACCATATGTATATTCATTAAGGAAAATATCAAGATTATATGATCATAACTCCTATGAATCACGTTTCGAATAAGCTTCGTTAAATAAAATAAAAAATATTGTATCAGCATTACTTTGAAAGTATTTTTTAACTGACAATATAAGAAAATCAGTCCTCTAAGGCTAAGGGGAATTGAATTCTGGAGGCAGTGAGTTCACGAAAGAGCTCGGAAAGCTTAGGTTAGGTTAGGTTAGGTTAGGTTAGAGGACGTGTACTTGTCAATTAAGACAAGTACAGTACCCGGAGGTCGAATTGACCATTGTACAACGTCCTAGTTTCTCACACCACTTATGTTGTGTGTGTTAATTTTATACATGAGTGTTGGCACCTGCAGTTTAAAGTCGACTCCGAACGACAAATTTTTGAGAAACTTTTCATGGCAATTTTATTTTCTCTCAGAGTTTTTGCCAGAAATCTGCTGAGAGGAAGTCGCCGAAGAAAATACTTTTTGTATTTTGACTTGATGTCTGGCCTGGTGCTCGAACACTGGCTTTACGTCTAATAAGCCAACACACTACCTACTAGACTACGGCGTCTAAAAAGAAAGCTTATGTGATGCTGAAATCTTTTGCAACATCCTGATGCTACGCGGCTATAGTTGATCCAGTATTACTCTCCGATTTGGCTGTCTTCTGATTAGTAACTGCAAAACAAATACAACATACATTATGTTGTTTATTAATTGTTGTTAATTTTATATATGAGTGGTGGGACCTACAGTTTAAAGTCGATTCCGAAATACAGATTTGTGAGAAATGTTTTCATGGCAATTTATTTACTCCCAGAGCTTTTGTCAGAAAAATGCTAAGAGGAAGTACAGTAATCCTTCGATTTACGTCGCCTCGATTAACGTTGTTTCGATTTACGTCGTCACATTTTTTGTTCCCTCTAACTTCAATTTGCGTCGTCACTGGTTCCTTTTTTGGAACCAACTACGACGTAAATCGAGGGATTACTGTATTTCGTTTTGCTCTAGATGTCTGTGGTTTGAAGCACGGCCTCGTGTCTAATAAGCCAACACTCTACCTACTAGACTGCGACGACTTATTGTTCAGCAGCAGAGTATTTCATGTGAATATCATAATGTGCCTCGATTGCCATTGGTGGCCTCTTGGCCACCATTAAACTGGAAATTGGAGAAAACTCCAACCTTTGTCTAAAGCTTCCTGAATACAAGAGAGGAACTATTTGTCCGCTTGTTTGCGCTGCCCGAGTCTTAATCCAGGGAAGTCGAAACAGCACATTTTTCTTTAATGAGGACACTTACCCATCGGCCACGGGCCTCCTTGCGAGAGACAATAAGAGAAAAATGCGTCTAGTTTAACCTGATCGAATCTTAACCCACAGAGGGCGAAATAGTTCAGTTTTCTATAAAGCGGAGGCGGAGCCATCGGCCACGAACCTCATTGCGAAATTTCAGCAGAAGAATAAGAGAGAAATGTGTCATTTTGTCACAAGATGATATCAAGATTGACGAATCTAAAGGTCATACCATATATCATCATCAATGCCTGAATGAAGTGGGTATCAAATATGTATCAAATAAGTTATTGATGCTGTGGGTATAAGAAATCAAAGTGCTATGCTTTAGAGCCAGTCGACTACACTTAATTATGAATGATTGAAAATCTATTTGCATGTCATGGATGTTTTTTTACTACACTTTATAACTTGAATTTCTGATTGACCGACTGATTGATTGCATGAAATCGTGGTTGTAATTAAAATATTTTCATTTGCTATATGATTACCGGTTATATCATTATGAGATAATAATATTATGTTGTTGTCTGTTATTTAATTCTGTTTTGTTTTTGTTTTCTTTAATGACTTGAATTTATTTAATTTTTTTTTATAAGTACCAGTGAAAAGTCACTGTTGCTGTCACTTGAGAAAATTGGAACATTATATTATGAGTATAGAGATACTTATTGAAATGCTCCCCAGTGATAATCTTATCAAATGAAAGCCGTCAGTTTATATCGTATCAACGCAGATAGAATCAAAATATTTTTGTAGCATATTTGAAAAACATTTCCAATATCAGTTGCAGAGTAATGGAAAGTTTTCTAAAACACTTTGACGACAAAAAGAAAAACAATCAAGGCCAGCTGGTGTACTCTTGAAATACAAAGAGCTGCTCTGAAGTAGCAAAATTAAAGAAAAATTATATTTTATTTAATTTTATTCTCAGAGTAAAAATATCTTCTTATCTTTTAAGAACCGATTTTAACAACAGTTTGCAATACTTGTCAACATTTTCTAAATGCAAGTCATTTAAAAAACTTTTACTTTCACTTTGCTTTTCCAACTCAATTCCTCAGAATCGACACTTTCCCACAGAATTATTACAAAAGAAAGTTAATTTAGAATTCCCGATTGAAAAGCATTTAAATGTGAGCACGTGTAGAAAAATTGTATGGGAAAAAAATATGGAAAACAATTTTACAAGTTTACTGGGTAATCTATACAGACTTAAACGTTCATTGTATTTAATTTCAATTGCTGTTTCATAATTTAATTGTCACTCGCCTGTCTACAACTACCGGGTGATTAGTTTTACATCTTTTTTTATAATTTTTTTTAATTTTATCTATTTTTCGTAATACTTTTACTGGCATATTTACACTTACAACAGAAATACTAGTAGCAATGAACAAAAAAAGGAAAATATTCTGTATTTAAATTAAATTAAATTAAAATGTTAATAATAGTTAATAATAGTGATTATATTTATGAATTTATTATATGCAAGGAATGTTGAAAATTTCAAACGTTTGAAAGAGAAAATTATTTATTCTCCAGTACTTTATTAAGCGTTGAAATTGAAAATTTTCGAAAAGAACGAAAGTATTTTTTAATTTCAATTTGTTACTGAATTATTATGCAATTATTAGAACAACTGTGTAAGCTAACTGTAGTAGAAGCACAGCTGAACATACAGCAAGGCGACAAATAGACAGAGCAACAATAGACATGCCCACTATGATAGGAGTAGGGTTTGTGTCACTAATGGTTTGTGTCTGTAATAACTTACAATGCTGACTGAGCCTGACAAAAAAAGTTATTGTCTGCTCGTTTTTCTAGCTTTTAACCTACTACTAATGAAGTCGCCGTAGTCTAGTAGGTAGTGTGTTGGCTTATTAGACGTAAAGCCAGGGTTCAAGCCCCAGGCCAGACATCAAAACAAAATACGAAAAATATTTCTTCGGCGACTTTCTTTCAGTAGATTTCTGGCAAAAACTCTGAGAGTAAATAAAGTTGCCATGAAAAGTTTCTGAAAAATCTGTCGTTCGGACTCGACTTTAAACTGTAGGTCCCACCACTCATGTATAAAATTAACACACACAACATAAGTGGTGTAAGAAACTAGGTCGTAATCCTGGCTGAAGGGTTGTAATAACCACTTATGTATGTAACCTACTGCAGTAGAAGTCGCCGTAATCTAGTAGGTAATGTGTTGGTTTATCAGACTTGAGGCCATGGTTCAAGCCTCCCAGGTCAGACATTAAAACAAAAATTTAAAAAAAACATTTCTTCTGCTATTGTTTTTATTGGAATAAAATTGCCAAGAAAATTTATTCAAAAATCTGCCTTTCGGAGTTGACTTTAAACTGTAGGTCCCGCCACGCATGATTAAAATTAACATACGCAACATAAGTGGTGTGAGAAGCTAGGTCGTAATCCATTGGTCGTTGCCTTATTACAACCTTTTGGTTTAAGTCTTGAATAAATTTTGATTCTGAAGGCCAGAGTTGAATGAGTTTTTTTTTCTAAATTTGTTTTTCTTAATCAATCGTTCAAGTGCTGCTATTATGCACTCACATGATTATTTATGGGCCTTTTGTTTTGGTCAGATAAGGAAAATCAAATTTAAAGCATCACGTTTAAAAGTCAAAAATCCTATTTAAACGCGTACTTGTTTACATTTTAAAGTTTTAATTTTAAATTGTTTATCGTTTTTTTTTTGTTTTTTTATTGACTTAACTAATGTTTTTAAAAGATATTGAAATTAATGGAAATTTTTTAAATAAAAAAAAAATTATTGCCTACCATAATTATTTTTTTTTTATAAATTTTTTATAAATTTTCTATTGGCATTATTTTTTATGAGATAATACTCCTACAACCCCCTACCTGGTCGCTGATATTGACAATATAAAAAGACAAGTGCAATAAAAAATTTTAATTTTTTTTTATTATTTTTCTATCAATTAAACGTTAACGATCAGGCAGGCCGACAGACAAAAATTCTAAAACTATTTTAAGCTTTGAAGCCAAGTTTATTGACAAAACTTGTTCGAAAATCAATTTCAAGTTCATGATGTTTTAACATAAAAATTACGTTCATGGTTTAGTTTAATCGGTTTTAAGTCGGTTATTTGCAGGCTGTTTTTGTTTGTTTTTTATTTTTGGAATTTTACAAATTTGTCTAGTGACATATTGTATGTACATGTTTTGCATACAAAAAAGCGTTTATTTTTCTTTGTATTTTCTTTAAATAAAAAAAATTTGTTTTATTATCGTTATTAAAGCAATTAAAAAAAAAAAAAACAAAACAAAACAATTATTTTTTTGGCGGAACTAAACTCACGGGGTTTATGTTACAAGAATGGAATTTATAATTAACACAACTAAATAAACAAACAAAATTTTTTTTAATAATTTTTATTGTCAATAAATATGGTGAAAAGTTTTATTTTTTGTTTGTGTTCATCCTTAAGAATATTCTCTTTTGATTTCCTAAACTCTGTGTCGTTCTTTTTTTGGCGTTGTCAATATCACGCACGAGACTAATGCTATACACTCACGGGGGCCAAGGGTATTTTCTTTTTAATTTAAATAGCCGTCCATTGTATCCACATATCAAACTACTGCTTGATAAAATTGCTTTCGGCTATAAATTTCAAACTAACTAAACAGTTATGTTCATCAAAAGACAAGCATAATAAATTAATTGTTATTAACTTAAATGAATTGTACTTTGTTATCGACATTATCGGATTTTTAATAATTGCGTCATAGAAAATTGAAAAAACATCAACAAATATAATCGGGATCACCTAAATTTTTTGGAGAAGCCCAAAAATATTTCTCAGTTTGAGATTTATTTACTGTATTATAATAAAAGTTATGATTGAAGTTATCATCCAGTTTCAATATACACCTAATTCTGTTTTTACACGGTAGATTGGTTCCAGAAAAAACCGTGTAAAAAAACCGTGTAAAAAAGACACTGATCGTATGCAAAAATAGGTGATTGGTTCCTAATCTCTGAAACCTATTAAAATTAGTGAAAAACAAGGATTTTTTAAGAAGTTTTGTATTTGACATTTTCTTTTAAGGATTCATAAAATATTTTACAAAATTAAAAATATAAATAACTTAATAAATGTAAAATATATTTTGGCTTACCTTTCATCTTAATGCGTTAAATTTAATGTAACGATAGAAAAACAAATTTGCCAATAAAAAATTTCTTTACCAAACACAAAATATTAACACATTTCAATTGCTCTGACCTTTGTGCTTGTATGCACAAAAGGGAATTCCCCTAAATTTGTGCCATTTACATTTGCTTTGACCAGTAAATTTGCTTGTCGCGCAAAAAGGGAATTCCCTTAAATTTGTGATATGAACATACTTTGCAAAAATTAAATTTGACAAAAAAATTTAAGCACAAAAAATTTTAAATCGTGCTAAATGGAATAAAATCGTGTAACAAAAATTAAAAATATTTTATTTTCAAACCGTGTTATATCAAAACCGTGTAAAAAAAGACCGTGTAAAAACAGAATTAGGTGTAATCTTTAGCATGGACAAGAACCTTCATACTATATGAGCCCATAATATTCTTTCAGGCCGGGTTTTTGCTGGACTTTGAGTCCGATACAGTTTTCTGTCTTTAATTATCAGCCTGGAAAAAGTGTAATCCTTAGTAGCAATCCACTTTGAAGAGTCCTAGTTACTTTAAACATTGTGTAGATCGTCTTTTTTCTCTATTGTTTGTTAGGATGCACTGAGATAAAATAACCCTATACGGTCTCCTCCAAGCCTATTGTATAGCACTTGATATTCTTGTTTCTTGTTTCGTCTTGGAATGCATTGGAGCACGACAATTTCTAAGAGTGTGTTCTAAAGATTCATTCTAATTGTCACAGGATTTACAGTAGGGTTCGAAACAACCTCCAGTTTTGGTAGAATTAATCAAACGTTTCCGGAATGTATATTCGTTTTTAACATATGAAAAGCAATGCAAATACATACCTACATACATACATAATTGGACATTACAACTTCTGTCAGGATTACGACCTATCTTCTCTCGCCACTTATGTTGTTTGTGTTAATTTTATACATGAGTGGTGGGACCTACAGTTTAAAGTCGGTTCCAACATAATTTATGAAATATTTTTTCATCTTTCATTTTGTTGGGTATGTCTGAACTGAGGCTTGGACTCAGGCCTCATAGAGGACGTGTACTTGTCAATTAAGACAAGTACAGTACCCGGAGGTCGAATTGACCCATTGTACAACGTCCTAGTTTCTCACACCAGTTATGTTGTGTGAGCTAATTTTATACATGAGTGGTGGGACCTACAGTTTAAAGCCGACTCCGAACGACAGATTTTTGAGAAACTTTTTCATGGCAATTTTATTTATTCTCAGAGTTTTTGCCAGAAATCTGCTGAGAGGAAGTCGCCGAAGAAATACTTTTTGTATTGATGTCTGGCCTGGGGCTCGAAACCTGGCTTTTACGTCTAATAAGCCAACACACTATCTACTAGACTACGGCGACTTAGTGGTTAGTGGTGATATTATCTCCATAATAGAAATCGTTTGCGCCTATTAAATGACAGTTTTCCTCTCTTTTTCGTCTCTACAGTTCCTTCTGAAGTCACTGGCAATATGACAAAGACCAATGCGCCTCTGATAAGTACCCGGGATTATGCTAAGCAGACCAGATTTCTTGCGCTAATTTGCTCGTATTCGAAACGAATCTATTTCAGAGCTTGTAGGTTATGTTAAGGACATTTCTAATTAAAGTTTTTCGTCTATTGGAGAATTCTTTTTACAAAATCTCTTAATGGCATCAATTCTATATGATAATAACCTTCAGTTTCTGGAATAATTTTATTGTTTAGTGACCAGGGTAATGGAAAACAGATGCGTAATTTGAAGAAAATATCACAGCCTGATATTAATTAGCAACTTAACTGGTTGGCCTATTATTATTTAAATTTTTAAAATAAAAATCCATTAAAATTTTTATTAAATTTAATATTTTATTCATTACCACATAACTCTCACCCGGCAAAAGAAAATAAAGAAACAGAAAAACAAAAAATTAAAAATTCCATCAGCAATGAAGTGATAAAATATGAATGTTTCCTTTATGGGTGGTTGGGATATTGTTTTCTTTAAAAATTCCCCCACAAAACTACGATAAACGAATTCGAAATCAAAGCAAAAGACGTCAAGTATGTACGTGTGAACAGTATGTTACGCAGGCACATAGTTTTCTCAGAAATTATCTCTCTCTGTAGGTGAAGTCGCTGACAATCAGTCTACGATTCAGTGATTAATGAGCTTGAAAACCAAAACAAACTTTTTTTTTTTGATCGCTTGAATGAATGATTGATAAACATCGTCTCTGCGGAACTGGCGTAAAATTTCAAAATTTGGTTTTAAAAGCCCAAAAAAAAATTCTGTTTTTATTTTTTAATTGTCTGTCAACAACATGTCTTTATTTTGTCAAATTTACAGTTTCATTTTGTTTTTGTTTTTGCTTTTGTTTATTGATTTTTTTCAAGCGAAACTGTTTAAATGATGCCCATCATCATCATTGTAATTATCATCATCATCTGTTATTATTAATTATTATCGTTATTGTAGGCTATTAAAACGTTTGTTAAAATATTTTTATTGCTGTTGTTATTGTTATTGTTTTTTTATTTTAATTGTTTATTAACCATTTTAGTAACCGTCTACCTTAAACTTGTTAAAGTTTTCTTTTCAAACTATTTATCGAGTATTGGAGATCGAAAAGTGTGAAATGTTTAGTGAAATTTCTAATAATCGATTACAGAAATGGGTGTTGCAATACAAATATCGTTGATTTTTTTTTTTTGTAAAATATTTTTAGATTTTTTTATAGCAATTATCTTTGAATTATTAACACACAGATGCTGTTGACCGTATCTGATTGACTTTAATTTATTTGTTACGCTACAATTATAATTCATCTCAAAAATATTGCTGTGAGTTATTTGTAAAACGTATACTAAATGCTTGCATAGTTTCTAACAACATTTTGTAACAAAAAAATAACTTATTTTCTAAGAGTTCTGGGAAAAAAACATTCAGACAACACTCGGTTTGAGATCTGTAAGACATAATGCAGCCAGTTCGACTACAATACCTAGATTGTTTACGTGGTTAGTGCAGAAAACATTGATTATTTATCGAAAATGTTTTTAAAGGCTTTAGCAAGCCTCCAGTTGCAAACTAACCTTCAATTGGATATGAAGTATTCGACTTATTGAAATCTGGGCAATATAATACAGCCAATTCACAGATTGCTCCACTGTGATACATAAACCGTTTCTGAAACTACTGTTGGAGCGTGCTCGTCTGCAACCTGCCTGCGTGTTTCACTTCCTTCTTAACAGTTTAATTCTCACAGCCCCTTTTAAATTGAAATTAGCGTGTAGATGTTCTAGAGTACAGTGACCACACGATCCGTTGTGTTCCCCTCAATGTATATGGGATATCACTATTATCCTGTTGCCTAATAAACTTTGGGATGTGTTTGTGTCAGTAATGATACCCTACCATCCCTACAATCTACTTGATACCGCACAGGTTTATTCTCCTAGTCACGAAATCTTTATATTGGGTTTCAGGCGATCCACTTATCCGTCCAAAAGGCAGCTTACTATCCTCAAGCTACTCCTGAATAAATTGTTGTATCTCTTGTCAGAAGTAGAAGTCGCTGTAGTCTAGTAGATAGTGTATCGGCTTATTAGACGTAAGGCCACGGTTCAAAGTCAGAGATCAAAACAAAAATATGAAAATATTTCTTCGGCAACTTCCTCTCAGCAGATTTCTGGCAAAAATTCTGAGAGTAAATAAAATTGCCATGAAAAGTTTCTCAAAAATCTGTCGTTCGGAGTCGACTTTAAATTGTAGGTCCCGCCACTCATGTATAAAATTAACGCACACAAAATATGTAAGTGGTGTGAGAAGCTAGGTGAAAAGCTATGTGAGAAGCTAGGTCGTAACCCTGACTGAGGGGTTGTAATGACTAATTATGTATGTATGTATGTATGTATCTCTTGTCATTTCAATTCCCCAACAAATGCTTAGATTGCCTTCAACTCATTCGACTTGTTAAGATTTTTCATCCACTTCTCTCCACATTCTCTTTCGTTAAGAATAGCCTTCTAAATGTATTTCCCACTCCACAGATAAGTTCTAGCCCTGTAAGCGGAATGGAAGCTCCCTTCAACACTATTTCCCCCTCCTAGCTTGCTCAGATAGTTCCCTTCTGTCTCTGATTAATCTCATACGAGTCTAACCTACTTGTGCCCTATAAGGGCCCGTTGTAATATCGATAAAGTTCCGCTCTTTATCTGGCTGGCTTTTCCCTAGCATTCTAAAACTGTTATGATAACGTATAGGTCGTTGAGGAGATCAGTATTCGTTCAATGAAATCATTGTCAAATCCTAGTGGACCTAGGATATTGTATGTTTCCGACCAATTGGGAAGTATAGGAATGAATGTAGGTTTTTAATTCCATCGCATGGGAAAAATTTCTACTACTCTATTGCTTAATGAGACCCTAACAGCAGCTGTTGGCCATAGCATGTCTGCCCTTGATCACTAGACTGATATCATTTTATCTCTCTTTTTTCGCACTTACACTCTCCTCCCTTTTACATTCCTTGTAGTCCCTAACAGTGGCTAACGTCAGATTGGAAGATTTTCCTACAGGCATTGTTTTCCGCTGAAGTAGTCCTACGACTTGTTAAACAAGCATCGAAACAAGAAATACTACTCCTTTACACTGCTGCCTTGGCCGCTATAAGTTTGTAATTCTCTTAAATGCCTCTCTCTCGATATAATAGGCCTCTAATTCAGATTATTTATATTTATAAAGGCTCAAGCTCTACTAATGGCTAGTTTTAGTTTAATTTCTGTAAGGGCCAGCTATTGTACATCCCGGCAATTTATTCAATTAAACAACAAGTTGGCAACGCTATATTATTATATATCGGTTAAGGAAAGCATACCCTAGGGGGGATTTAAAAACCTTTTGAAGTAAAAACTGTTTTGAATGAAATTAAAAAAATGTTTGAATTTTAAAATAATTTTTAATAAATATGTAGGTTTTTCCCTTAAATTAATTTACAATTAAAATACACTTAAATCTACAAATTAAACTTAATTGTACAATTATTTAGTTTTGGGTTGAGTATCCGAAGGTAATTTATTGGCCTCAATGGATTTTGTATCGACTTCAGCGGTGACTTCAGAGTCCCTATTCGAGGTGGTACTCTCAACATCTTTGGCCTTAAGGAAATCTTCAGCATCCCAGGGCTGGGGTAGAGCAGTGCCCCATATAATATAAATTAAATTGCCGAAGAAGAAAATAGCAGCAGCTATTATGAATATGGTTTGCCATTGCGTGCGACTTGACTGTAAGAAATAAAACAAAAGACGATTAGTTGGAAAGGGAAAGAAGATATTTCTATGTTCCATGAACAACATACCGTATCCGTAACTATAGCACCCACTATTAAGGGAGCTATTAAGACAAAAAAATTCGCAATGGTATTAACAATGCCCATTAACACGCCAGCATGATTGGGTGACAAGTCAATTGTATTCAATGTACTGCCAATGGTGGCACCGCTATTGAAACCAGTCAATACGGTCATTAAAACTATAGCCCAGGTTTTATTTTCTTCATCCAAAAAGCCAATACCAATCAGTCCAGCCGCTGGTATCCACAAGCCTATGGAATTTATAGTCTTACGTATGCTCGTCAAACTTAATAAATTCTTGCGCTGTATAATATCTGCCACTATAACGTACACGTATGACATGCCCCACATGGCCAGGAAGGGCAGAGAGGAGTAGAGTGCATTTTTCTTAATGTCCATGTTTAGAACGCCATTCATGTAGGCCGGTATTTGACCCTGTAAAATGCCTAGGCCATAACCCTCAGAACAACGAACTATTAGCAGCGTAATAAAAGGCACTGAAAGCCAAATCGCCTTCCAAGGTACGGGTATCTTTGTCTTGTGATAGTCCTCTGAATGCTCTAAAGATGTTTCAATATATTTCTTTTCAGCTTCGGTTATAAACCTGGACTCTGTGGCATTATTTGAGGCAAATATCCACCAAAGTATACACCAACCAAAGCATATACCAGCTGATACATACGATATGCCAGGCCAACCTAAAGAACCATAAGCTATAAGGCCACTGGTAGCCATAGCCAAAACAGTACCACATTCAATACCCGTTTGACTTAAGGCACCCAAACGATTGCGTTCCGTCAGAGGCACCCATTTGGCCAAGTGTTCGTGTATACAGGGAAACAAGGCACCCTGACACAAGCCCTGCACAATGCGTATCACGCAATATGCCTGCCAACCACCTAATTTAGCACACCAGGGCGTTAAAGCACTCATTAAAGCCGAAAGAAATGTCGATGCGAACATTGTGATTTTAGCACCAAAACGTTTGCTCACCATTCCACCGGGGAATTGAGTGATAACATAACCCCAATAGAAACTAGAGATGATATATTGAATCTGTTCATTGGTCCAATCAAATTCCTGAAAATAAAAGATGTTAAACGAAATTTTAATTGAAAAAATCAATTTTCTTTTGAAATAATTACCATAAAATCGGGATTCGTCGTTGCAGCATTGGTCATGGCCACTACAGCCACAGCAACATTTAAGCGGCTAATGTAGATGACGGTAATGTTAAGAAAAATCAAAAAGGCCTGCATATGGCGCATGCCTAACATCGGTCCTAGAAGAAACAAAAACAATAAAAAATGTGTTTAAGAAAACAGAAAAAAACAAACTGAAATCCATTGCTTAGCTCACTAAGCCTTATAAAGGAATACAATTTCAATAGACCTTGTAAGCCGTCACTGGAATCTAAGTGAGTTGTTAAACTGATAAGGTAAACCTTAAGGGCATTCTATTCAATATAAATAGCAACTGATAATAATACGCTGGTTCTATAGAATTTGAGGATGGATCGTGATCCCTAACAATTTCTGTTTTGCGATCTTTGGAGTGGCAGAATACCCTGATGGGTGATTAAGGCCCACCTAAGAGAGACAAGGCTAGAAATGGGAAACAATAGTATTTCGAATACCTTGCGAAGATGACCACGAAGAATGCATCAGTCTTGACTAGGAAAGTCAAGATGCTTATCAAGAAGTATAGGCAGATTATCTCGTCCCATACAGCAAAAGTGAAGAATTTTAACACATTGTAGGAAAGTAGCAGGTGGTGATCAAGGATAAGGCGATGATCAAGGCTTTGTTTTATCCGTTCCAATCTGCTAATGCAACAATAAGAACATTGTTTCACCAAAAACTAGTTTGACAGCCTGAAAGCATGTCTTCAAGTGACTGGAAAGGTCTAGGAGAAGATATCCGCAGGTAGGAAGAAATTTTGTTTGTATGGGGACTGGTCTGTAGCGGTCAAAAAAGTCTACTGTGACAGCAAGTCAAGACTAGCGGCTAGGAAGTTTGACAGGCTTTACGAAAGCAAGTAGACCGTCAAGCTCAAGGTCATGTCATAAGCGCAATGAAAGTAGAATCTTAAAATTCACGATTGACTGGCAGATTTAGTCAGTAAATTCCATAAAATAATGCGTATATTATGGTTATCTGCTCATATTTTCTTTTTTCTTTCTACTTGGTTAATAGGGGTTTCGTCAAATTTTTGATTTCTGATAGGAAAATGCATCATAGTTTGGTGGGAGCTGACATCTGAGCCTTCAGAGAAGTTAGGAAGGCCGCTTAGTACCAGTACAACCTTTGCAAATGCACTGCATAAGGGAACAGACTTTCTCGCCGTGGTCTAATAGGTAGTGTGTTGGCTTATTAGACGTGAGGCCTCCGGTCAAACCACATATCAGACATCTCCAACTAAACGAAATATAAAAAAATATTTCTTCGGCGATTTCCTTCCAGTAGATTTCTAGCAAAACCTCTGAGAGTAAATAAAATTGACATTAAAAGTTTCTCAAAAATCTGTTATTCGAAATCGACTTTAAATATTAGGTGCCGCCACTCATGCAGAAAGAAAATTAATGCACACAACATAAGTGGTGTCAGAAACTAGGTCGTAATCCTAACTAAAACGTTGTAATGGCCAATTATATTATGTATGTATGTATGTTGTTAGATTTAATTACGTTAAGATTAAGAAAGCCCCAGGAGGTTACTAGTGATGCAGGTTTGTCTGTGGCCTACACTTTATTTTTCATCCTAAAGAATAACTCCGAAGTTGTAAGCAGCAAATTTCATAAAATAATTCGCATAATATTTATTTAAAAAGTGACGGACTAATTAATCCATCTTCCATATGTTTAACAAGCAGTCCAAGGCGAATTCATATATAGAATAAATTCATATATAAAATGAATTCGCCTTGAAACAGTCTTTATGCCTGTAGACATAGCCAAACTGCTCAAATTGAATTGTTTTTAAGTTTTATAAAAGCAAAATTAAATACCACCTTCAGTTTATCGAATAGTAGGTTGAGATTAGAAAGAAAATCGGAAGGTCTTTACATGACGTACATGATTATTTTTCAACGCCGTTTACGTCTAAAGTTTTACAAGCGCTTCTGCTTAATCAATTTCAAATTATTTCCCATGTTTTTTTCTTCTGTATTTAGCCACGAAATATTTAAATGATGATTACCCAGTAAACCACTTATATTTTGATTATCTTTATCAATAAAAAAAATGCTGCTTCGATTATATTGAAGGTCAATAACGGTAACAATTGCAATAACAATATACAATAATATAAACAGTTATAAAGTTTAAAACATTGTACACAATCTTAATCACAATAATAAACAATTTTTTTTTCTAGTCATTTAAATTTTCGTTTCGCACAAGATACGAAACGATTTATTTTTCAACACGAAGCCTAATCTCGGTAAGCTTAACGTTCATAATGACAAGCAAAAAAAAAACTTATTTCTGGATTTTATGTTTGATTAACTCGACCAAATGCAATTAAAAAATTAATATTTATTAATTGTTTATAACATTTTCAATTGCTCTGATAATAAATATTTTAAATATTTTGGATAACCCAGTAAATATTTTCAAATTTAAATGAGACAGATTTATGATATTTGTTCGTCAGTTTGGAAAATTTTAATGAATTTGGGCAGTTATAAATTTTATTTTAATGCCAATAAAGTACTATAGATAGGAAGCTGATATATGCGGTATCAGAAACTTGTCAAAATATCATAAAATTTCGCGAATAAAATATATTTTTAATGATGTGATATGATGGTTTGTTGTCATCATGTTATCAGTAAAAAAATTTAAAGTAGCTCAACATTTTTTATATTCCATAATAAACGTATTAGTGGAGAACTTTAATCTAAATTAGAGATAAATTGTTAATTTATTTATCTGTTTGGAATTTAAATTCCATAAAATGTAATCTTAGGTGTCTAGGAACCCTAGTGTCTGATGATGCACAGTGTTTTTAAATACGTAAATAGCGACTTCTGTATATTTTTAACTTTCGCAAATTGCTATGTACATTCACATACATACATAATTGATCATTACAACCCTTGAGAAACTTTTCATGGCAATTTTATTTACTCTCAGAGTTTTTGCCAGAAATCTGCTGAGAGAAAGTCGCCGAAGAAATACTTTTTGTATTTTATTTTGATGTCTGGCCTGGAACTCGAACACTGGCTTTACGTCTAATAAGCCAACACACTACCTACTAGACTACGGTGACTTCTTCTTCTTCTTTTGTATATATAATACGTGCCCATCGTTCCTATAAGGAGCATAGTGTCTAAGGTTTTGCCTTGAGACCCTCAATTCAAGAAAATCCGATTATTTAACATGGGTGATGAAAAATTTAATTGCCTCTGGCATCAAGTCATATGTTCTGCAATTCGGTTTTCTATATTGAAGTCCAAACATAGAAAGATTAATTTGACTTCGACTTTCTCTCCGATACCATACTTAGAATCCTTGAGGGTTGTTCGAACAGTGATACTATTGTCGTAGCTAATTTGCCGAAGAACAATATGTTGGCAGCGTTCAACCACTTTTGTAATTAGCGAACGAACTAATCTCGATATTTTCCTTACTTTACGCTCTGAAAAGTATGATGTGAATGTTCTTATGTCTTCGGGAAATACAGATCATTTCAATATTTCTTCCTACTTTAAGTTCTCAATACTTTATGACAGCTAGGAAGCACTCCATTTTTGTATATGAAATAGCCCATTGGGGTGAGTTCAACGATATTTTTCGATATTTCAACTGCAAACCCAAATGTTGATACATACATACATAATTGGTCATTACAACCCTTAAGTTAGGACTACAACCTAGTTTCTCACGCCACTTATGTTGTGTGTGTTAATTTTTTATACATGAGTGGCGGGACCAACCTGCTTAAATTCGACTCCAAAGGACAGATTTTGTGAGAAACTCTTAATGGCAATTTGTACAGGATGTCTGATATGAATTGCAACCAACTTCAGGTTGTTATCATTTGTAAACCGCTCGTCTGACAGCTGACAAATTTATTCCAGTGACAGTTCATTTTATTATTTACAAGCTTACAAAAGCATTTTGATCTATTGCATTTAGAAAAAAAGTTATTCGTGATGGAATTCAAGCGTGATAGTGTGATTGCTTTATATTTGGCTGGAAAACCACAGGTAGTTAGCTTAGAGCCTTCCAGCATTTAAATGTGAATCAATCTTTTGTTTCTCGTACCATTGCTCGTTACCGTGATACTGGCAGTGTTGCATCGCGTCCAAAAAGTGGACGAAAAAAACGGTACCAACACTAGAAAAGTGAAGGCCAGATTTGATCGAAATCCACGCCGCAGTGGTAGAAAAATTGCTCGTGATCTGAATATATCGCGAGAACGGATGCAACACATATTGAAAAATGAGCTTGGACTAAAGCCATTGAACTTCCAAAAAGTGCAAGAGTTCACCGATGGACAAAAAAAGTTAGACTGGAAAGAGCCAAGCCAAATTGAGCAGTTTGTGAACGAACAAAATGATCGGGTTTACTTGCCAAAGAAGTCAGCTGAAAATTTACACCTGCGATTGGCCAACAGAACTCAAGCGCCGCCGATGGTAATGGTGTGGGCCGCCTTAACGGCCGATGGTCGCTCCCCGCTCGTATTCATCGACCGTGGGGTCAAAATAAATGCCGCATATTATCGGGAAAATGTCTTAAAGACAGTATTGAAGCCCTGGGCAGACAAACATTTCGGCCGCGGACCATAGACATTCCAACAGGATTCAGCACCACCGCACTCAGCACGCGTCAATCAAGAATGGCTTAAAAAGGGGGTTCCTCGCTTCATTTCTACCGCACAATGGCCACCAAAATCTCCGGGTCTCAATCCGTTGGACTTTTGCGCCTGGGGCATTTTGGAGAGTAAGGTTCTCACTAAAAAATACCAAAGTGTCGATCATCTCAAGACGCCGCTTCGTCGGGGATGGGCCAAAATACCGCAGAGCCACTTTCTTGCAGCCTGTGATGGCTTTGTCGGCCGTTTGAAGGCCATAATTCGTACCAAAGGTGGCCAATTCGAACAAATCTAAACTGATTCTAAAATTTGATGTTATTTCCAACATTTTTTGCTTTTGAACAATAAAATTAAAAAAGAATTAAAAAAAATATAGCGCTTTACTTTGTTGCATTATATATCAGCCACCCTGTATTTACTCTTAGAATTTTTGCCAGAAATCTGCTGAGAGGAAGTCACCCCAGAAATATTTTTTCGTATTTCATTTTGTTCAAGATGTCTGACCTGGGGTTTGAACCGTGATCCTCACGTCTAATAAACCATAACACTACCAACTACAGCGCCTTCGATGCCGTTACTAGCGGATAAAATTAATGCAAACAAGATGGGTGGTATGAGAAACCAGTCCTTAATCTTATACAAAGGCTTGCAATGGCCAAAAATATGTGTTTGAAAAAACTTGTTAGTCCTCCAGAATATTAGCCTTTTTTATAAGCTTTTTCCAGACCCCTTTTTTCAATTTCGGTTCTTAATATCATTTTAGAGAACTAAGTTATCAGAATACTTTTTCATTTGACCAAATATGTACAAACAAAATATTTGAAATGATTATGATATTAACATAATCCGTCCATGTTATTTTTTCCAACACTGTAAACTGTTTAGTTATTGTTATAAATTAAATTGTTTACATGATTTATAGGCATTTAAAATGATTATTACTGTTATTATTGTTATCTATTAGATCATAATCATATTCATATTTTTGTATTAATTTTACCAGTACTTAACTGGTAATTTAAGCAAAATTTTTAAAGCACTCATGGCATATTATAATGATTCAATACCTTTATCGATAACGCTGGTCATTTTGATGTCCTTATTTTTTTTGTTTTTTTATATATATTTTTTGTTTTTGTTTTTAAACTATTTTTTATTTTAAAACATTAAATAGTTTAATTCGTGTATTTTAATTTTATTTTAATCCTTTAAATATTCTTTCATTTTTATTGTACTTTCTCTCTTAACCGCCGTTTTTTTATTCGTTTAAAGTTTTGAATTTTTTTTTACCGCCACACGTCTTGAGCTTTTGAGCTATTCCATCTATTTAAAGTCGTTTTCGTTGCTCCACTCGGTTTGTAGCTTTTATTTCTTTTCTGGTATTTTTATTTCACTTTTTTGTTTTGATATGATTTTTTTGTTTTATTTTATTATTAATTTTTTTTTACCATTTTTTTGCTAGAATTTAATCTCGTATATCAAACAACGGCACGATACGATCTATATGTACATATAGTATATGCGATAACTAGAAAGAATTATAACCTACAATAATTTCATTATTAACAGACAGTTTTTTAATGATTTTATTAATTCAGTTAGTTAGTGGAAGAGCATTTCATTAAATCAATTCTCCACTTGATATAAATCTGAGTAAATATTGCAATTTTTATAAAATAAATATAATAACACTTAGTACAACACAATTATTTATTCTCGCCTTAATTGTATTTAATTCGTAATTACAGTTTATCTAAAATAATATAAGATAAGCATTCTCTTTGTTGTTGTAAAATATTCTATTTCCAGATAAACTATTTTCAAATGAAACGGTCATAAAATTAATATTAAATTACTACCGTTACTACAGTAGTATGACAGTTATCGTAGTCAAGTTCAAATACGCGCATTTAGCAACGGCACAAACCTTTAAATATTAACAGTATTGTCATATAAACAGAAATAATAACACAAATCGTAAAATAAAACAAATTTATTAAATATTACAGTAAAACACGGTTATAACGAACTCGAAGACACGGCACAATTTAATTCGTTATAGACAAAACTCTTTATTCCCTAGTAAAAGAACAGAATGTTACATACATTTAAGTACATACATACATAATTGGTCATTACAACCCTCCAGTCAGGATTACGACCTAGTTTCTCACACCACTTATGTTATGTGTGTTAATTTTATACACGATTGGCGGGACCTACAGTTTAAAGTCGACTCCGAACGACAGATTTTTTGAGAAACTTTTCATGGCAATTTTATTTTACTCTCAGAGTTTTTGCCAGAAATCTGCTGAGAGGAAGTCGCCGAAGAAATACTTTTTGTATTTTATTTTGATGTCTGGCCTGGGGCTCGAACCCTGGCTTTTCGCCTAATAAGCCAACACGCTACCTACTAGACCACGGCGACTTCTTTTTTTATTAATAAATAATAAACTATAAAAAGACCGATTCCTCATCAGAGATTATCAAGTTGAAAGATCAGGATTTTTTTTCCACAAATATGCCCTTCATAAATCGGGAATATTGAATAAAAAATAGAGTAGTGTAAGAAATAAACCTAGTAGGATGCATAGCCATGGTATTATGGACTCAAAAACAGGTTTCCTCAGGGTCGGGCGTTACTTGGGACCGGTGATATAGGCGACTAAGTTAATTTTTGTTTGTCAAATTAGCAAAAAATCTATATAAATCGGGCAAAATCGTAAAAGTGGACCCAGTGGGAGAAATGGACCTAGTGGGCTGGATAGTCATGGTATCAATGACTCCATGTTTCCTTACCGTCGTGCGTTACTTGGGACCGGAGATATAGGCGACAAAGCTAATATTTTTTTTTTTTTGTCAAATTAGCAAAAAAAAATCTACATAAATCGGGCAAAATCGGATAAAATTGGATCTAGTGGGGGAAATGGACCTAGTGGGGTGGATAGCCATGGTATCAAGGACTCCAAAATAGGTTGCCATACGGTCGGGCGTTACTTGGGACCGGGGATATAGGCGACTAAGCTAACTTTTTTATGTGAGCAAAAAAGTGCTAAATTGAACTTTTAAAAATTTTAATAATTCTCATTGAGTTAATATGCTTTTATAAATATATATGTATATCCAACAATAAACAAAATTTTTCGCAAGTTGCATTTTTTTTGGTAGATGACATGCATTTTTTGGTCGTTGACTTGCATATTTTTGGTTGATGACATGCATGTCCCAGGTTTGCGGCTTGTATTTTTTGGGTCGGTGACTTGCATTTTTTTGGTCCATGACTTGCATGTTTTTGGTTAATGACTTGCAAGTTTTTGGTTGATGACTTGCATGTTTTTAGTTGATGACTTGCATTTTTTAGGATTGATGACTTGCATGTTTTTGGTTGATGACTTGCATTTTTAGGATGGATGACTTGCATTTTTTTTTGGTTGGTGACTCGCATTTGTTGGTCGATGACTTGCATTTTTTATATTTATGACTGGCATTTTTTTTTGATGACATGCATTTTTTTTGATTGATGACTGGCATTTTTGGATCGATGACTTGCATTTTTTTGGCCAATGACTTGCACTTTTTTTGGCCGACGACTTGCATTTGTTGCTCGATTACTTGCAAAATTTAGTAGATGACTTGCATTTTTTTGTTTATAACTTAAATTTTTTGGCAGAATGTCTCTAAAACGATAAAGATTTGAATCGCTTTAAAGCGCTTTAAGTTGGACAGATACAACGATACTTTTGTTGGGATTCCACAGAGCTTGCAATTCAATAAAAATACCGCCCACGGCCTGGCCTTTAAACTAAATTCTAAATTTCCTTTTATTTTAATTCTTATAAATTTCTTCTTATCGTAGTATATCACACATCAATAATGGCAAATAATTTTGCCATACGTACTCTCGTATTATAATTAAAGTTACGATTCCTTAATTTTAATTCTTATTTTCTAAAATCTCTTTCCGTTTGCAGTCTTCATTTTGGATTTCCTTTGATTGAAGGAAATTCTCATCATCCCAGGCCTGTAGTTTTGTTGAGCCACAAATGATGTAAAATAAATTGGTTGATGCGAATACAAAGGCTGAGATGGCAAAAACAATTTGCCATTGTGTGCGATCAGTCTGAAAATAAAACAAAAAAGTTGTTGATTCATTTTAAAGCCTTTCGACAGCAACAATTAAGAAAACTCACCTCATCTTGTACTATAGCACCCACCAATAGAGGCGTTAAAATGGGCACAAAATGTGGGCAAATTTGTTCAGAATACCCATTAAAATACCAGCATGATTTGGTGACAGATCAATTGTATTCAAAGCACTGCCAATGGTTGAACCAGCATTAAAGGTTATACTGGTGGTCATCAAGACAATGGCCAAGGTACCTTGGTTCTCATTAACGAAACCCACTAAAATAAGACCAATAGCAGGTATAAAACAAGCCATTGAATTGCATAATTTCCTAACGCCATTTATTGTTAGAATTTGTTTCTTCAGCAGAATATCCGAGCCCAACAAGTAAACGTAGGTCATGCACCACATGCAAAAATAGGGCAATGCGGAGAACACAGCATTATTTTTCATATCCATGCCTAAAACGGCATTCATGTAGGCGGGTAACTCCGCCTGCAGCGTAGAATAACCCCAAGATTGTGCAGATCTGGTGGCTATTAAAGCCCAAAAAGGGCCAAAAAGGGCATTATAGCATTCCAAGGTATGGGTATGTTCTTGGGTTTAAGTGTTGGATCCTTCTCCTTTAACTCATTTAATGAGCTTTCAATGTAGTTTAGTTCTGCATCCGTTATAAATCTCGATTTCTTAGGGCTATTGGCTGCAAATATAAGCCATAAGGTACACCAGAATAGACCACCTGCACAGGAAACATACGAAATGCCAGGCCAACCCCAGGATGAAGCCGCTATAGTGCCCGCTAAAAACATGACCAATACAGTGCCACATTCTATACCGGAATTTGCCAATGCACCCAAACGATTTCTTTCATTTGCCGGACACCAGGCAGCTAAGTGGGCATGTATACAGGGAAAAAGCAAACCCTGAAAGAGACCCTGTACCACACGTATGGCACAGTATACCTGCCAACCACCCCAATCCACAGTGAGAGGTATAAGTACTGCCACTGCTGCTGAGCCAAAAGTTGAGATGAACATTGTTGCCTTGGCACCAAAACGCCGACACAAGTAACCACCAGGAAATTGTGTTACAAAATAGCCCCAAAAGAAACTAGAGAGTATGTAGGATTTTTCCATTTCATTCCAATCGTACTCCTGGAAGGAAGGAATAAAAAAAATTATTTAAAAATTTGCCACAAAAATAAAGAAACTGGGGAGGGTTTCGCATATAAATTTTTTTTCCTTTTTCTAAGTCCAAACCGTGTTCTTCCCTACTGTGTAGCATCGTTTTACTTTTATTTTGTGATTTTGTGATGAAGAATGCTATGGAAATCTTTTTTTGAATTGGATAGGGACTATACAACCGGCTAGGAAACCTTGACTTTGCTTCTTTTTATATACCTTAAGCGACATGATTCAGAAGCAACGACTCTTGTGTTATCACGTCTTCATCGTCGTTTCAGCTAAGCAGCAGATCGATTGGTAACTGTATGGGGTTCTAGGATAATAAAGTTGCATGTGGCGTAATCTAGAAGCTTGCTCTCAGTGGAAATGTTGGCGGATGTAGTGGTGAGGAACATTGTTTACTAAGTTCTATTGTTGCTTAAGGGTTTGCGCTGGCTGATCTTCCTTTAACTTCCATTGTTGTTCTCCTTTTTGGAGGTTTAAAAACCTCTGTATGGATATATTATTTGGAGAGGTATTGAGGTCGTCACAGTCTAGTAGGTAATGTTTTGGCTTACCGTTTTTAGGCCACGGTTTAAACCCCAGGTCAGACGTATTCAGCTAAACGAAATTTGAGAAAACAATTCTTCGGCGACTTCCTCTTAGCCGATTTCTTGCAAAAACTCCGAGAGTAAATAAAATTGTCATGAAAAGCTTCCCAAAAGAAGTCTGTCGCTCGCAGTTCCCGCAAATCATGCAGAAAATTAACACAACATGCGTGGTCTGAGAAGCTAGGTCGTAATCCTGACTGAAGGGTTGTAATGATCAATTATGTATCAAAAATCTTTGTATTAAAGAGAGTGGTCATGGACGTTGGTGGCTCGTGCTATTCTGAGTGGGATGGTTATACGATTAAAGAAAAGAAGTGAATCATGATCAACAAAGGTGCAATCCTATTACAATACGCGTTTCGCACATAGGCTTTTTGAAGCCTTTTGAATTCTTCATCATAAATATCTGTTTTGTATTCGAGCCATGTAGTCCATGCACTCTCACCACTTCAGCATGTTACCACAAAACTGTGTATGATTGATAAATTTTAGCTGGAAGTCCTTTTCATTGGACTTCATGATATCACAAATTACTACACTATACTCGTAAAATTTTTACCCCACAGGTTGAAAAGTGGTTCGGACTATACTGACTTATTTTTTAGAAGATCTAACGTGAATTAAACGTCTTATTAGAACCTGGAACCTGAAATTTATTTTTTGTTTTTTTTTTTTTTTTGGTTACTTACTGGAAAATTTGGATTTGTCGTTTCAGCATTTGTCATGGCCACCACTGATACACCAGCATTATATTTGACAATATAATTTACCGTTATGGATAAAAACAACAAGAACACTTGCATGTGACGTTGACCCAAAAGCGGACCTAAAAAGGTAAGACATTTTTTTTTTACATTTTTATTCAAAATATTTAAAGTGGAGGACTAAAAATATTCCTCCAATGAATAGTATTTTTTATTTTAAATTTTAATTTTTACGATTTCTCCACAATTATTTCATTTTATTTATTTATTTATTAATTACAATACAATTACAAAGCGAGCGGAGTAACTTGACCATATGAGGAGACCAGAGTCTCCTGTGAGAATCAAACCCATAGCACACTACCCACTAGACTACAATTTTTCATTTTATTTTTCATTTTATTTTTCATTTTTTATAAGAATTTTTGTAATATTTTGCTAAAACCAATCAATTAAAGGCCAAATTCCTTTTATTAACACAAATAAGCTTTCATTCTTAGTACCTTTTTTCACTTCCGCTGTCATCGTTTCTTTCGATATTTTCTTTGAACTTTTAAGGCAATTTTTAATTGTTAAAAACAATTTTTGTTTTTAATTTTTTTTCCGTTTTTCCGTTAATAACAAACGTACCACTCCCGTTTGAGTGGACGTTTTAATATGAAGTCTTTTTCCATAAATTTTCTTGTTTAAATAATAAAATTGGATTCCATTGAAATGGTTTTATTTCAAATCAAAATATTTCATTATCATTTGATAAGAATTGCAAAACAATTTAACACGTCTTCTTCTTTCTAATCTAACGATAGTCTTTTTATATTAAAATTGTAATCAAAAGCGATTAAATTTTATATTAGATGACCATCAATGGGTAAGCATGTGATAAAACTTCACGGCATTATTCGCAATAATTTTCAGAAGCACAGCGCGTTACTTATAATCATCGGTAGTTGGTTGCGATAGAATACTTAGTGCAGTTGTGTCGAATAGCAAAATACTAGTACTTATCGGTGTGTAGAGTTTAATGAATTTTATTTATTTTTAAACGAATTTAATGGAAAATCTAACGAATTTTATAATAAATTAGAATTTACTAAATGGGCTTTAAGTCTCCTAAAAATTTTGTCTTCTTTCGAGTATTTCAGACTCCAGGATAAAAACGTATAGAATTCTGTGAACGACACATCTACTTCAACTCAGAGCATTTTTACGTGTCCGTAAATTTAGAGACTGCAATATTATACACAAGTGTGGAGAATTCGGGTGGCAATGAGAAATGCATACCTACACACATAATTGGTCATTACAACCCTTCAGTCAGGATTATGGACCTAGTTTCTCACACCACTTATGTTGTGTGCGTTAATTTTATACATGAGTGGCGAGACTTACAGTTTAAAGTCGACTCCGAAGGACAGATTTTTTTGAGAAACTTTTCATGGCAGTTTTATTATTTACCCTCAGAGTTTTTGCCATAAATCTGCTGAGAGGAAGTCGCCGAAGAAATACTTTTTTTTTGTATTTCGTTTTGATGTCTGACCTGGGGTTTGAACCCAGGCTTTACGTCTAATAAGCCAACACACTACCTACTAGACTGCGACGTCTCTGAGCAATGAGAAATGCTTCACTGCAAATCCATACGTCCCATTGTTATGTACAGTGGCTGTGGTAAACAATTTTTCATCATTGAGAAAGAAAGTGAATAACACTTTCCTCCTCTTCAGCAGACCCACAACGCCGGCACAAGTCGTTTGTTGGGAGAAGTATGGCCACTTTGATCGAGATAACATTGCGATCAACTTCGAGTAGTTAGTTGATACACCTCCTATCCAACGTGGATCATCACAGTTTTTTTTTTAATTTTCGAAAGAGAATTTAATCCCCCTCCAGATAATCTATCCAGAAGCCTTCTGACTATCCTTATAGGACAACATCAGGCAAGAGCAGCATAGAGGCAAGATCAGGCAGCGTCAACTCTTGGGAAAAAAGTACGACTCAATGAGAATCGTTCCACAAAACAAGTCAAGAAATTTTCACAGACGGCATGATTTCCACACATCGAAGGAACCTGATCGTTTTCTTAATTGAAAACACTTACTTATTGAAACTCAATCAAGGCATGGAGAAAAACGGTAAACAAATAAGGAGATGAAGATGCTTTATATCGGCCGTATTATGTTTAAAAAAACTACAGAAGTAGTAAGAAGTACAGCCAGTTATGTCAGAAAGACGAATCTCTAGAAGTTGTTCAACAAGATTCCGTTACTAAAGCAAATTAAACGGAGAGAATGGAGATGGAGGAAGATGTCTGCTAGTATCACACGGTTGGCGATAGAGTGGAATCCTCTTCAAGGTTTAAGAGACCGAAATGGATCAAAGCAAATCTAAAATTCCAATTTTAATTCGGAAGGCTTCAAAATATGAGCAGCCACAGTGTAAGATATCGAATTTTTGCGGAAGAAATTTGCTACCATAAAAAGAAAGAAACAATAAGTGCGGATAGCGGATGTAGTAGCCCGTTTATAGTATTTTGCGAAATTTTTGTTTCTACTCTAGGATTTGAAAAGCCTTGCAATTAGGATTTGAATTTTATTTGCAGAACCTAACTAGATCCTTATGGGACTCTGATGAGTGAGATGTACCTCAGTTTGACTGTATTTCTCGGCAGCCAAATGAACCTCAATAGTAAAGTGCAGAACCTTTTGAAGTATTTGTTCTGTTTTACCAAAGAAAATAAGACAATTATGTAAATTACTTTCAAAAACTCTTAATTGTTATCGATTACATTGACATTTATTATATATTTTTGTTTCTGTTGGTTTTATGTTACTATCTCAAGGCAATAAATTATGCCACACTTCATTTAATCTAGGCATGATGCTACAATTTTTCTTTCCCTTCAAAATACTTGATATTTAAGAAAACTTTGATTATATCGTTTATTGTACTTCCACCATACGTCACATACCTAAACAAAATAAGTCGTCTTGCGATTGTTTAACACTTGAAAATATTTTAAGTTTCGATAATCAAAATTAAATCTAATCATTGACGATTGTATTATTGAAGTACATAGCGGTATAATTCCCACACTTATCAGTCACTTATCATGAATTACAAGCAATAAAAACAACCAATTAATAAATTCCCAAAAAAAAAGAAAACTGAAAATTGTAGCTTTCCATCCAATGCCATATCTTAAATTGTTAGTGCTTTATAGATTTTGGGATAAACCGAAATTGTATAAAAAATAAAAATAAAATTTAAATAAAATAAAATGAACTACAGTAGACATAATAATACAAGTAATCTGTCTGATAGTTGTTAAATAAAATATGAATTTTTACTGAAAATGTTGTTAATGCCATTTAAAATTCTAAAGGCTAACCAACTACTGTTTTGAAAAAGATAAAGACGGCATCATAATTTCTATACCGTGCAGTTTATTTGCAGATAAGATTTGAAATTGTTTTCATATATATATTTTTGCTAAATCATTACATCGATTTGATATAAGGACGGCATCATATACTTTCTTTTTACAAAACCTAGTTAAAATTGTTCTTAAGAGCTTATTTAATAAATTTATAGTGGGTTTTGATTTGTTATACGGGCTCGTATAAATTGAATTTATTTTTAAATAAATTGATTTTAAATTCAGGTCAAGTATTCTTTTCTTATCAATCAAGTCAATCAAAACAAAGTTCAAGAATTCAAGGTGACCTAGAATGCCTAAATACGCACGATACATAATTGGTCGTTACAACCCTTCAGTTAGGCTTACGACCTAGCTTCTCACACCACTTATGTTGTGTGTGTTAAATTCATGCATCATGGTCGTTACAACCCTTCAGTTAGGCTTACGACCTAGCTTCTCACACCACTTATGTTGTGTGTGTTAAATTCATGCATGAGTGGCGGGACCTACAGTTTCAAGTCGACTCCGAACGACAGATTTTGAGAAACTTTTCATGGCAAATTTTATGAAAAACACGCACGATAGGAAGACAGAAAAAGAATAGCGACAATCTGTCTAAAATTATATGCTTTGTGGCAGATATAAGCCCCCAACACATACATACATATGTACATAATTGTCCATTAAAACCCTTCAGTCAGGATTACAGCCTAGCTTCTCACACCACTCATGTTGTGTGTTTGTTAATTTTTATACATGAGTGGCGGGACCTACAGTTTAAAGTCGGCTCCGAACGACAGATTTTTGAGAATTTTTCTCACGGGAATTTTATTTACTCTCAGAGTTTTTGCCAGAAACCGGCTGAGAGGAACTTGCCGAAGAAATATTTTTTCCTATTTCGTTTTGATGTCTGACCTGGGGTTTGAACTGTGGCCTTACGTCTAATAAGCCAACACACTACCTACTAGACTACGGCCCATTGTGCAGTGCGACCAAAGTAGACCGAACTCTCTAAATTTTTTTATTTAAGCACTATTCGATGTTTTGAATCTCCACAACTTCAATGATGTCACTAAAGTGGCACCAAGTCTCATTGAAGTCTCTGTGTACTGAATGCAGGACAATCATAAATATGCTCTGACCTCTCTGTGGTACTTTTAAAAAATCGTAATACATTTGTCTCAGAGAGAAACCAATTTTGTTCAAATGGTAGCCATAAAGTACCCGAGGACAGCCCGTGGTTTAATTCCTGGCTCAAACTTCTCGAACAAAACAAAATATTTCTTCCTTCGAAAATATTTCTTTCCTTCGACTTTCTCTCAGCTTTCTTCTGGCAACAACTCTGAGAGAGCCTATTATGATACCAAAATTTTGCAATTTCCTTAAAGCTGGAACCAGCTAGTGCTTCTATCTTTACATGAACAGTGAGATTATTTGCATAGTACAAGCTATGGCTTCCTTGTCCTTCAAGATAACGGTCGTTGAGAGCCTTAAGGCAGTCGTAGAGCGTCCTCGAAGTCGTTATGTTAGAAGTTAATGCAGCCTTAGACCGTCCTAGAGGTCGTTATGTTAGAAGTTAATGCCTTAACCGCTGTTAGGTTATCAGAGAGAGAGATTACTCTAAGTAATCACCACTTCAACCCTTATGGCGGACATTTTTGCCTGAAAGGTTGGCAATGATCCGGTTGCTTTATCAAATGTGTTATACCTGCCGACTGTGCTTCACATTCCCAGTCCTTTTTATCAGGAATGGACTTTCTGAACTGATGATCTGATTTGATAGATTTGTTATACTTTACATTGCTTTTTCTAACACAAATCTTTGCAGTTGCGCTCCTTTGTTTTTTAATCCTTTGCTTAGTTAGAGACAGAGTTATTCACTGTAGGCAGGAATTTATCAGCCTAATCGCTTCCTTTGTAATTCAAATGCAAAAAAGAGGTTAAATTTCGTTTAAAATTGTATTTTATTTTTTTTCTAAATAAATATCACAATGCAAGCCAGGCATTCATTCGCTATCAACTAAACTTATCATAATTATTTCATATTCAATATTTCACATACTTCTTATCGTCTACACTAGTTTCTAATTCAGATTTTTTGCAGTCTTCATTGTGTATTTCCTTCTCTAAAAGGAAATTCTCATCATCCCATGGTTGCAATTGGGTAGAGCCAAACACCACATAGAATAGATTGCCCAAACCAAAGATGATGGCTGAAATGGCAAAAACAATTTGCCATTCAGTGCGATCATGCTGTCAACAAAATAAAATACAAGAATTAAAGAAAAAAATCTTCAAAAAAAAATGTTGACAATAAACTCACCTCATTTTGTACAATAAGGCCCACCAATAAAGGCGTCAATATGGGTATAACATTGGCAGACGTATTAACAATGCCCATTAAAATACCAGCATGATTTGGAGACAAATCGATGGTGTTGAGTGCACTGCCAATGGTATTGCCAGCATTAATGCCCACACTGGCGGTCATCAATACAATGGCCAAAGTCTTTTGCTCCTGACCCACAAAGCCCACTAAAATTAAACCAATTGCGGGCACCCACAAAGCCAAGGAATTGAAAGTTTTCCGTAAAGCAGTCAACGATAAAATTTGTGTATGTAGTAAAATATCCGACGATATGAGATAAACGTAGGACATGCACCACATGGTAAAGTAGGGTAAGGCAGAGAACAAAGCATTACTTTTCATATCCATGCCCAAAACTCCATTCATATACGAGGGTATTTCAGCTTGCAACGTAGAAAATCCCCAAGAGTGGGCTGTTCTGGCAACCAGTAAAGCCCAGAATGGCAATGAAGTCAGTATAGCTTTCCAAGGCACGGGTATAACTTTAGGTGTGGAGGTGATGTTTTGTTGAGCTTTTAAAGCTTTCTTGGAATTTTCAATATAATCACGTTCTCTTTCGGAGATAAATTTCGATTCATTTGGACTATTTGCAGCCAATATTAACCATAAGATGCACCACACAATACCCACTGCAAATGAAACATAAGAAATACCCGGCCAGCCTATGGCAGAGGCTGCAATAAGGCCACTTACAAACATGGACAGCACAGTACCACATTCTATGCCTGTATTGGCCAAAGCACCCAAACGATTTCTCTCCTTAACCGGACACCAGGCTGCCAAATAGGCATGTATACAGGGAAACAATAAACCTTGAAAGAGACCCTGAACCACACGTATGGCACAATATATTTGCCAACCACCCCAATCCACGGTAAAGGGTATTAACAAAGCAAATGTAGCCGAACCCAGTGTGGATACAAACATTGTATGTTTGGCACCAAAACGCCGGCACAAGTAGCCACCGGGAAATTGTGTTACAAAATAACCCCAAAAGAAACTGGAGAGTATGTAGGATTTTTCCATTTCATTCCAATCGTACTCCTGTAAAGAAAAATTGAAATGGATTTTAAAAATCAAGTTCTGTCTGTAAGGCTTTTAAATTTACTCACCGCAAAATTAGGATTAGTGGTGTCGGCATTTGTCATGGCCACAACTGCAACGCCAGCATTAAGTTTTGCTATGTAATTGACTGTGATGGCTAGGAACAGTAAAAGTATCTGCAAATGCCTCTGACCCAATATGGGATCTATTTTAAATGAAAAGAATTTAGAAAGAAAGGTTTTTTATTATTAAAATTCAAATTATTAAATTCAAAAATTCAAAAATTTCCTCAAAGGAAAATTTATTTCAGCTGCAAGAAATGTTATTGAGGAAGTAAATTTGCTTCAGTGTTATGGAAATTCTAAAATTTTATATTTTTAGTACTCGTATACAAATCCAGCAATTGGCTTTTTAATGCTGAGACCACAAACCAGAAGTCATTGGAATACAAATCGGGACAACTACGCAGCTTATGCTCTAAGATTTTTTAGAAAAATTCTCACAGTTCGTGATCATATTATTTATTATACCCAAGATAACAATGTTAAGAACTTCACCTAGATATTACAGCCCTTTAGTCAGGATTACAACCTATCTTCTCATACCACTTATGTTGTGTGTATTAATTTTACAGTAATCCCTCGATTTACGTTGCAGCTGGTTCCAAAAAAAGGCGACGTAAATCGAAACGACGTAAATAGAATTTCATATTGCTCATGCTACAAAGTAGTATGTTTTTAACAAGGAACTTAAAAAAGTTACAGTAATCCCTCGATTTACGTCGCAGTTGGTTCCAAAAAAAGGCGACGTAAATCGAATGACGATGCAAATTGAAGTTAGAGGGAACAAAAAATTTGACGACGTAAATCGAAACAACGGTAATCGGGGCGACGTAAATCGAAGGATTACTGTATCTATAAGAGGCTGAACCTACAGTTTGAAGTCAACTCTAAACAACACATTTTCGAGAAGCTTTTCATGGCAATTTCATATTCTGGATATTCTTTTATATATGGAAAGCGAATTCAGGAATCGTGTAGGCAATATGAATACCCAGATCAGTTTTGCCAAAGATTTTGGCTTGAGCATATATGCTACACATTCATGCATTAGAAGTCACTTGTTTCGCCCACACATCTGGTGGTAGCTAGTTCCGGATGGTAAACAACGCCTAAGATGATGATAATCGTTATAGCTTCGTGAACCTTAAAAGGAACGAAAAGGACACATACATACATATATAATTGGTCATTACAACCCTTTAGTCAGGATTACAACCTAGCTTCTCATACCACTTATGTTATGTGTGTTAATTTTGTCCATGCGTGGCGGGACCTACAGTTTAAAATCGACTCCGAATGACAGACTTCTTTTGAGAACCTTTTCATGGCAATTTTACTTCACTCTCAGAGTTTTTGCTAGAAATCTGTTGAGGGGAAGTCGCCGAAAGAAATATTTTTCATATTTTCGTTTTGATGTCTGACCTGGGGTTTGAGCCGTTGCCTAATAAGCCAATGCACTACTTACTGAGTTCGGCGGCTTCGGAAAGGATATGTTCCTGTAATTTTATAATTAAAGGCCTCTTGTAAGGAATGTGTTGGGCATAAGGCAATATGGAAGAATATTTTTTATATAAAATTTCTAAGTTTTGTTGAGACTTATTTGGTGAGTTTAAGTAAAAAAGAAAACCTCAAGGCATTACCAATAAATTTCTTATTTCACTTTTATGGTTTCGTTTAGATTCTTCTTTTCAAAGGTAAAGGCTTAATCCAGTGATTTGATAGAATCACAAATTTATTGGCATTAATTTTAGCTCAAATTGCTTATGTCACTACTTTTGAACTTCATATTCAACACTTTGTATATTGATGCAGAAAGGTTTGTGTCTGTACTATTTTTTATAGAAAGATTAGAATTTTTTTCAAATGTTTTTAATATTTCCACTACTTTTATTAGAAGCATAGATTTGTTGTTTTTCAAATTATTAAATCACAATTTTATCACAATTTACTTGTTATTTATTTTTTATTTTCGCTTTTAATTACCCTTTTTTATATCGGCCGTCATGGTTATTTCAAATCGAAATCCTTTTTTCCGTTATTTTTTTTTTATTTTTTTTTGTGTTAGGAAAGCACGTACCACTTCCGTTAAAGTGGACGTCTTGAAACAATATTAAACTGAAATCTAAACTTTCCTTAGCTTAAAAGTTTAATGGTTTTAGATTCGAACGATATTGTCAGATATGGTTTATCTTCTCGTTTAAGTGAATATAAATCAAAATCAATCATAAAAATCAATCAAAGATAATGCTAAACATTGAAATAAACTTAGCGACAGTGGGTGATAATAACGAATTGCCATGGCTTGACATGGATTTGTAGTATTTGTAACCAATATCGCCTGAATTAATTATGAGCTACAGGAAAAAATTGTTTTTGAAAAGCTTCTATATGGTCTTCCCTCTTAATTCTAACCTGTTACTCTTTTTTATTTATTTTTATTCGAAGCGGTACTAAGATAGATAAATTTCTCGATAGAGAATCACACGATAGAGATCACACGATAAGTTATTAACCTGTTGGAAATCTCATCTGATATAGAATGGTAATCTCCATTTTTAACTACTGTTCCCGCTTCAGTTAAGGTCCTTTCAAGCAGTGTTAGCATCTTTTCAGGAAGACTAAACCCGAACATGGTGTGATTTGTTTGATTTTCGTAATTCTTTCTAGGCAACACTGCAGGTTAAATATCTGATCATTGATAGATTTTCCAGATCTTTATATGTAAAGGAACGAGGGCAAGTTGAATTTGAATTTAAATTTCATTACTTTGGTCTGAAAATATTACAATCCTTCAGTCAGGATTATGACCTAGCTTCTCACACCACTTATGTTGTGTGTTAATTTTGTACATGAGTGGCGGGACCTACAGTTTTAAAGTCGATTCCGAACGATTGATTTTTGAGCAGGATTTTCATGGCAATTTTTTATTTACCCTCAGATTTTTTGCCACAAATTTGCTGAGAGGCAGTCGCCGAAGAAATATTTTGGTATATTTCGTTTTTGTAGGAGATATCTGACCTGCGGCTTGGGCCCAGGCCTCATGTCTAATAAGCCAACACACCACCTACTAAACTACGGCGACTTCTTCGCTTACATTACTTTTCATATATTGAAAACGAACGTAAATCTATACCACCTACTAGACTACGGCAACAGCCATTTGTGATACACAGTATTAATTTTGGACTCGGGTAGGCTCCATTTGGGGAAAGTTTTAACTCCGGGTTGAATATTATTTGAGGTATCATGGATGGTATGGACCTTAGTCCTGCCTATGTCTTCAAAGAGGTTTGCCGCCTTACCTAACTCAACTTTAATGTTCTTCTCATGAATGCCCTTAGAATGGACACTGACAGAAGGATTCTATTTGCAAAAATATTAATTATGATCTTTCTATTCCTTCTATATAATGGTGGCCTTACGTCTAATAAGGCAACACGCTGCCTACTACAGTACGGCGATTTCTACAGGATTATACTCGCTTAAATGATGATGAGGTTGTAATGAATCATTATCAGAGGCCTTTATGGATAACAGTCTGTTGAAACCATAGCAATCAAAATAGGTTTAAGGAGCAAATCTACACTAATTAGACTACAAATTGACCCAACTTTCGTTCTCTTCTCTAGATTTAGTCCAGAATGACCGTTTCTTTGCTTTCAGCTATGAAATCATCTCACAATCAGTCAATATATTTTGATGACCTCACCAAATCATATCTTTTGGAAGGTATAAAATATTTATTTATTTATTTATTAATTATAATACAATTACAAATTATATTATAATTATATACGAGTCTCTGGTGGGAATCGCACCCAGGAAACCCACGCTAATAGTCTAGCACACTACCCACTAGACTATCAGGGCACCCTGGAAGGTATAAAATAATTAGAGAAACATATTCCATATCAGTACAGTAATCCCTCGATTTACGTTGCAGTTGGTTCCAAAAAAGGCGATGTAAATCAAATGACGACGTAAATTGAAGCTATAGGGAACAAAAAATTTGACGACGTAAATCGAAACAACGTTAATCGAGGCGACGTAAATCGAAGGATTACTGTATTGATACAATTCTCCTTTAAGCATATGCGTTACATATGCCTGACTATGTGTAATATGCCATCATAATTCTTTACTTAAAGTGGGAAATTTGCTTAATTCAGTATCGCTAGAGTATACGCGTTGATTATAGAAAAGAAATAAATAATCACTGGCATTCAACAATAGGCTTGTAAATCAATTCGATTTTAATAAATTTAATCCCCATATCAAGCGGGAAATCACTACTGCTGACGACATTTTCATGTACAATTTCAGAGATTAGAAGGAAATAAAAAAAAAAACAAAAATTCAAATGCAAATATTAATAAAACAAAGGCGGTTAAAACTTACTTGAGCGGCAATAAATCCAATCAATATGAAATGCTAAATATAAACGCAATAATAGTAGCCAAGATGAAACAAGCGATCTTTGGACATTTTTTTATAGATTGCAGAGTTAATTTAAGTTTTATTATTCAAATTGAATTTTGTTAGAAAGCAAGAGTATGGGCAGTGAGGTATTTTATTATAAAATATGATTTCCTTACTTCACAACGTGTTAAAATGGATAGTGCTGCAAAAAAGCATAACACCAGTTACACAGAAGTTTTAAATTTTTTTTATTTTATTTGAAGTAAACTACATAAAAGATCATAACACCAGTTACGCAGAAGTTTTAGTTTTTTTTTTTAATTTTATTTGAACCTACCTTCTCTAAGTAATAATAGAAAAACTTATAAATTTTTTTATATTTTTGTTTTAAAAATTTATTTTTAATTTGTTTTATTCAATCAATTAATCTTTTTTAAAACTTTAAATACTATACTAAAACGTGTTTAAACAAAAACAAGAACTTCCGTTTCTTTTAATATAATAAATTCGCTTAAAATCTCTTCACAAATTAAAATAACATTTTTTTATAAATTTTTTAATAAAAATTTCTAAAGGCACTGCACATTCGTTCTGTAAACAAATGAAATTGTGGCGTACAAAGTGCTTTCAAGTGTATTAAAACAATACTTTTTGTTTTCAACAAAACTTACAAACTAAACTTCATAAATATTTGACACTACATTTGTAAGAAATACTTAAATTAATACTATTATCCTGCTAATAATTTCTTTTTCAAATTTTCTTCTTTAATACTACACGTAATATTAGGCAACAATTTATTTCATTTATTTGTCAACAATCATCTCTTAACGATTTTCATCTTCTTCCTCTTGCAAACGTAAAATATCGGCCTTATTCATGAAATAATAACTGGGCTGACGTCCCTTTAAATCTTTATATGTACGCTTGGCACCGCTTTGTATTAAAATACGACTGATATTCTCGAAAATATTTGTACCCATGCCATAATGTAAAGGTGTGCGTTCCAACTGTAAAAAAAATATACAATTTATTTGATTTACATTACACACTTGAAGTATTTGCAGTATCACTTACATTATCACCAATTTTTAAAGCTTCCGGTGCAATTTTTACAAACATTTCAACAATTTCTATCGATTCCTTTAGTATTGCTATGTGTAAAGCTGTGCGACCTGTAAAAGAAATCCAGAAAATTTATTTTAATTTTTATTTCTTTACAAAATAGTTACATTCTTTACACAGGTCAACAATAAAACAAAATCATTATTGACACAAGGTAAAAAATTATAGTATTTGTAACAAATGTCAAAAACATTGTTCGACATAATCGATGTAAAGTAAACAATAAAATGTTTACATAATTTACATTAAGCAAACAATAGTAACATGTAGACAAATAAGTAGTTAATATGGGGTATTTAAAGAAGTTCTATGTATTTAGAACGGCAATCAAAATTATGTATTATATTGGCTGTTTACATAAAGTAAAATATGTAGAAATACATTTCTGCAACATATTACAATAGATCAACAACAATCTTACAGTAAAAACACGTAAATTAAGGATCTGTGTTAAAATAGAGCACAAAATTTGATTGTTTACACTATGTAAACTATTAAAATATTGATTACTTTAGATTATTTACATGGAGCGAAAGACAATATAAAAAAGTTGTATTGTTGGGATCAGCTAAATGTAAGAATTAAGCAAGTAAACAATGAAAAAAATCATTTTACATCGCATAAATCAATGTAAACAATCTAAATACAGTTTTAAAACCTGTTAAATTGATGTAATTTGATTAGATTATTTACGTTTACTACGGAATAATGTAAAAATATGTATCATATAAGTTTCAGGAAACTGAAATTTAATTGTTTACATCATGTGAAATATTGGTTTCTATAAATATAGATTTTAGAAAAGAAAAATTTTTTTACTTTTCGTTTACATTGTTGACATGATGTTAACAGAAAATATGGGGAGCCCATACTATTTTAAAATATTTTACATGACCACACAATGCTTTAAATCTAATTGTTTACATTACCTAAAGGATTTTCATTATTTACATTTAATTGGATAGGAATCTGCATTTGAATAGAGATGGGATATGGGTTTTCTAAAAGCCTTATGGCCTCATAATATTATAAATCTAATTGTTTACATCATGTAAAGTGTTAGTTTCTAAAAACACAATTATTTTACTTTGTGTAAATGAAGTAAATATGGATTTTAAAAAAGAACAATTATTTGTACTTTTAGTTTACATTGTTGACATGATGTTAACAGAAATCTCAATATAAAAATAGAAAGTATGGAAACTACATATCAATTTAAAACAATTTACATGGTCACACAATGCTTTAAATCTAATTGTTTACATTACCTAAAGCATTTACATTATTTACATTAAATTGGATAGGAATCTACATTTGAACAGTGATGAGATATGAGTTGTCTAAAAGCTTTATGGCTTCATAATATTATAAATCTAATTGTTTACATCATGTAAAGTATTTATATTGTTTACATATATAAGTCAATATAATTCAGAACTTAAAAAGAGATGATTTGTGGTTTCATTCATTCAGATTACTTTATATGGCCACATTTTATTATAAATCTAATTGTTTACATCATGTAAACTATTTGATATTAAATATGTTTCCTTATGTAAAGTAAGTAAATATTTTTTTTTTTAAATAATTCTATTCGTACCAATTAATTTACATTATTGGCGGTTAAAAGAATTATAAATATAAAAATAGTTATTACAACTGGCCTTAATACCCCAAATTTTAATTAATTACACCATGTAAAGTTTTTTTTATTAAATGTTTACCTAAAGTGGTTGTATATTTGGTGAAAAAAATTTATATTTTTACCTTCAGCTTCATTTTAATTTCTAAAAACTTAAATAGAAATTTGCTTAATTTTTGTAATTATTTACCTTAAGTAAACAATTATATACCTAAGGTAAACAATTACATGGTCACATTAAAAATACTTCTTTACCAACAAATACGAACTTTTATTGTTACCTAGCATTTGTTAGACATTACTTACCATAATAATTTTTCGCTTTTATTAGCCATCTGCCATTTGGTCCATTTGCTATCTCCTTAACGCGCTCCACTTTGTTTTCACGTATCATTTGATGCAGTTCTTCACGCAATTCCTAATAAAATGACCGCAAACCCAACCAAGATGTTAATTTAAATTCAATTTTGGATGAATAATAATAATCCATGTAACTTACCTCCAATGGTCTAACCGAGCGTAAATACTGAGCCAATTCATTTTGGCCTCTACTGGCTACCACATCAATTATGGGCGTCTCATCGTCATCCAAAACATCAATTATATGATCATAACCGTTAATTGCAAAGTGCTCAAAGGGCTTAATATCGCCTAAACAGGGAGTGGCGAAGAGACGAAATTATTGAAAACGAAAATCCTTTTGTTAAACCGTAGGGGAAACACTTACCCACTATGGCCAGTGACATTAAATAACGATCGATCTCTTTGGCATTGCCCAACTGATTGGCCTGTAAGGCCACATCTCTGGCTGTACGATACAATTCATCACGATACGTTATATCGGCTTTAGATTCCTCAATCAAATGTATGAGACCACCTTTGCGATGGGAACGGGCACAGGCAAAATGTAACATACTTTGCCCATGTTCATCACGTTCTTCTAATTTTTTTGATATTTCCGCTTCAGAATCATTGCCATCGTCATCATTGTCGGCATCAGCATCAGCATCATTGTATTCTTCAATACGTTGCATGGCATCATTGTCATCCATATTATCAGAATTATCGTGCCGTATATGACCATTCATGCGCATTGTTTGTCTTGCCATTAGTTGTTGTTGTTGTTGTTGTTGCTGTTGTTGCACCGGTGGCGTTGAACTCTTTGAATTGGCTAAAATTGTGGAATTTGTTTGACTACTGCCCGTATGTATGGCGGCTTGTGTTATGGTTCTACCATTTGTATTCCGTGTTGCAGCATAGTTTTGTAAATAATTGGTGAGATATTGTAGAGGATCACTAGGACGCTTCTGTGCCACTTGTGTTAAAGCTTTTATTAAAGGATCTGCTAAGTCTAGTAAAAAATCGAGAATAATTCAGTTTAAAATATTCAAATTTAAAATTTATTTCGTTCTACTTACTATCCGCTAAGTATTTGCCTTGTTCTGTCTTAAATATGGGATTCTCTTGTATGCTGTGATTCTCAATTTGACCTAAAAAATGTAAAAAAAAGTCGAGAAAGAAAAGAAAATTACGAAGAAATATTTGCTGAATGTTTGTGGGTTTATACTACAGTTCAACTACAACTAGAAACTACTTGAAGAAAATTAAGCCAAAGAAGCCAAAAATTAATTGGAAATTTAATTAAAGTATTGCCTATATATGCAGCAATGGAAAATATTTTCTGAAAGCATCCTGCTCCAGTCGGGATAGCAACGAATGTTAGAGGTAGGTCAGGCAGTGCCAACTCAATACAATTTAATCTATTTTTACATCAACAATACAACCCAAGATATTTTTCAATGTGGTATGGGTGGCAACCCTATCATTCTAGAACCTGTTATATAATAGGCGAAAAGCAGCTGGTTAGTTGGAAGAATTTTGATTCGTGAAACTGAAACAAAGTAAAGCATAAAAATGGTATGCATGGTATCATGCATGGCTATTTTGAAAGCGGTCCAATACTTGTTGGTTGGCAGGGTTTTCTCTAAAAACTATTGATTTACTTGACTTTTGTTGGTTGGCGGGATTTTCTGTGGAAATTTCTTGATTTACTCGTACAGTTAGGCTGCGATTAAGTACCTGACGCACGTAGTTTCACTGTCTGTTCTTGTCTCTGAATGCCGCGAATTTCTCAGGAAAATTTCGGAGCATTAAAAGGTAACTCCAATAAGGGTTCCATCATTGGAAATTGTTTTGTTGATAAGCTGGCCAAGGCCAATACGAAACTAGCAATCTCTGATATGCATCAGTATTTAGGCATTCTGATTGCCTTCTTTAAATTGGCCTTTTTTTACAAGGAGGCTCAATCTCGTTAGCAGGAAGAGGATACGTGCAATAGACTAAAAACTCTTTCGGACCCGATTCACTTCTTTTCTTAAATCCTATAACCATTCAACGCAGAATAACGAATTTCCGGGACAATGATATTTTTGACCGATCTCTTTAATATAAAAATTGTTTATACATACGAGTACATACATAATTTGTCCTTACAACTCTTCAGTCATTACTACGACCTAGCTTCTGATACCACTTATGTTGTGTATGTTAATTTGATACATGAACGGCGGGACTTTCATTTTAAAGCCGACTCCGAACGATAGATTTTTGAGAACCTTTTGATGGCAATTTTATTTTATTTTACTCTCAGAGTTTTGCCCGAAATCTGATAAGAAGAAGTCGCCGAAAAAATACTTTTTGTATTTTGTTTGATGTCTGGCCTAGGGTTTGAGCCCTGCCTTTACGTCTAATAAGCCAACACACTACTTACTAGACTACGGCCAGAAATCTGCTGAGAGGAAGTAGCTCAAGAAATATTTGTTCATATTTCGTTTTGCTGAAGATGTCTGACCTCGGGCTTGAACCGTTGCCTCACGTCTAATACTACTAGACTACGGGGCCTACATTCTAATTGTCTCATTTAATTTGGACACTCGTTTTACAAGGAGGCTCAATCCGCAACCGACTCACTTCTATCCTTAAATCGCTTAGTCGGGATCTCACGAGCCACTGACCTTTTACTAGGTATGCCAAAAGACTTGTTATTCTGGCAAATGACTTCTGAAGGGTCTGAGGAGGACCCTGTCCAGAATCCTGCTCTTGTTGTAAAAAAAGCAAAGGTTTCTGACTTCCCACTTTCTGAAACATTTGACCGAACAGTCTAATATAAAGACTACTGCAATAGGAAGATTTTTTGGGACTCGAGTTGTTTTCTTTTAGGGAAGCTTTGATCCGCGTTTTGAATATTAATTGTGGCAGCATAAGAAGTCTAAATGCTGCCCTAGGTTAGGTTAGGTTAGAGGACGTGTACTTGTCAATTAAGACAAGTACCGTACCCGGAGATCGAATTGATCCATTGTACAACCTCCTAGTTTCTCACACCACTTATGTTGTGTGTGTTAATCTTATATATGAGTGGTGGAATCTACGGTTTAAAGTCGACTCCGAACGACAGTTTTTTGACAAACTTTTCATGGCAATTTTTATTTACTCTTAAGAGTATTTGCCAAAAATCTGCTGAGAGGAAGTCGCCGAAGAAATACTTTTTGTAATGCTGCCCTAAGTGAGACTTCTTTATTCAAGGAAGTCCGCCATCTTAACTAACCTAATCTTACTGTTCTTCTCAAAAATATCCTTAGGATGACTTCGCGGTACCCATGTTCTGGAAGGTCCAGATTTTATTCGTATTCGCCTTTAACAATAAATTCATTCTGTAGATACATAAGCAGCCTACAGGCTGGGATTCTACATACTTTTGGAGGTTTGTACGAAAGAGATTAAATTAGAGATTGTGTCCTGCAAGCAAAAGTATGTTGGAATATGTTTTTTAAGATCTTGTATTAAAATAATAGGACGTGATTAAAAAGAAGGTGCTCGAAAAGAAATTAAAAAGAGAAAAAAATGCCAGCAACTGAAAATAGTTTCATAGACAGGACAAAAACTAAATGAAAACAAATAAAAAAAATTGAATTGAATTTAAAACCAAAAAGTGCGTATTTACACGATCACTAAATTTCAAAGTCCAAACTACCAAATGCATGTTCAATTCAGTAAGAGAGGACCTTGAAATCCAGTATTTTTTTTTAATGTAAAAAAGAGAAAAAAATGAAAAACTTACGAATCCCAATATGGATTTTGATTGAATTGACAAAAAGATCAGCGCTTAAGCAGGATAAATGTTAAGTGAGAGTTTAATTCAAATTGTTTTTGCTTTTGTTTTTGTATAATACAGTTAAAGAGATGAATGCATTGGATTGGTGATGATTGAGCTCATATTTCTGAATATTTTACATTATTTTACACGTTATTTTACATGGGTTTTATTGGTTGTTTTTTCCTTGATAGTATTTCTGCTTTTTTGTTTTTGTATTTACAGGATTTTGCAAGTGCAAGTTGGTGGGGTATTTTCAGTGTTTTTTTTATTTCTTAATTTTAGTTGTTTAAGTTCGTTTTTTTTTACAAGGTGAAAGATTTATTGTGTGGCAAAGGCAGAGGCAATGGGCATTCGTGGCATTCAATCGCGATCCACTAGGCTAGTTTTCTTACGACGAAATATTTTAACCAACATTGAGGCAATATGCTTGGAGTTTGTCAGCGACATGTCCTTCTCCAACGACAGTATATTTGTGACAGCGGTACAGAAGTCCTGGAAGAGTATATGTTCCACAGCACCCATCGATTGCATATTTATCAGGCGCACACTTAATTTTGACTGGCGATTGGTGGTCAAATGCAGACCACGCACACAACACAGATGCCTTAGATTATCCATTTCCTTCATTAGATTCGGCAGACGTACAATGGTGGTCATTTTTAAACCAGTGCCTAGAAATGAGGGCCTCGATTGTAAATAGCCCAACAAGTAGCTTTCTTTAAAGTGTAACTGCTGTTCCAAAAATGAGATGGCTCTGCCAATTCTCGTATAAACTTTACCAATATCGGCACCTTCCTTGCCCGATGAGGTGCCTATAATACGCAAATGTTCTTGACAATTAAGCCACAAAGCCAAGTTATTGCCTGCACTTATATAAACACCACGTCCATAAGGCCATAGATTGCCATTAAAGGCCGTCGACTCTGCCAATTGTATAGGGTCCTTGAGATCAAACAAAGGTATTATGAGACCATATTCATTGAGCATATCATAGACTTCCGAATTGTCCTCCATTATTTCCGTCAAGGTATAGTAACTTCCCGGTTCAGATTCATCAATAGCTTCTATAAAAGCCGAAGTGAATATTTTGCCCATCATTAAGCGTTCAGCCTGCTCTATTTGGCCGATGGTAAGATTTAAAGGCAATTCAAATCTATCCAAATTGCGAGAGCATTCCACCACTGTGCCCACTATCAAATTGGGTTCATCTTCGAATACAAAGAAGGCGGTATTTAAACGTTCAGCATTCTCCATAGGAAAATAGGCAATACGAGGATGTGGTTTAAAATCGGCAGTCAGGCTCATGCAATGCATGTCCTTAATCAAAGGCACCATAAACTCCTGAAACACCACATAGACATCGAAATCGGGTGCTATAACACCACAATTTATATCCTCATCCAATTGGCGTTCTTTGGAAGTTTTTCTTAATGCAGGCCAGATAACATCGAAGAGGTTGTGATCTAAGCGGGTCTGGCGTTTCTTAATCTTTTCATATACCGATGCCTTTAGGAATCTACTCAGATAACTGGTTACCGTCCATTGTATGGAATTGGAACCGTTTAAAGGTTTCTTTTGTGACAAAGCCGAGGCTGTTGTACCACTCCATACCTTGCTAGACTCTTGTATGACACTGAAGCAACGATCCAACGTGCGTGATATATCAGCATCGCTTATTAGTCTGCGTGAACTATGCAGATCATCGGGTACTGTTGTTATCGTCGTCGTTGTTATTGTTGTTGTTGTGTTTTTATGTTGTTAACGCGGGTCATGTGGAAAAAGTGTTAGACAGAGAAGTGCAGAGAAGGCAGTTGGTTAACAATATTCGTTTCATTTTTGTTTGGTTTTATTTTTTAATTTTATTTTTTTATTTTAATTCGTTTTATTTGAGTTTTTCTTTCTTACGTCAACTGCATAAATTACAGCATTTCGCAAAATTACAACAATACACACACATACAACACATTTTATAGACCCCCTATTTAAGGAGAAATTTAAGACACTTAAAAGCACATGAAATTTACACAAACGAATAAAGGAAAGAAACGGTAGTTTGTACTAAAAAAAAAAAAAAACTCGAAAAAAACAAAAATAAGAATAAGAAGCTGTGCTTTGGGAAGAAAACATAAAGAAAATAAAGTAAAAAAAAATCACTGCTAAATAATTTCTGAAAGAGGGGCCTCTTTTCACAATAAAGGAATTTAAAGAGACTATAAAACACTGTAGAATTTTTTATTTTATTATTTTCATTTACATGCCTATTTATTCCCCTTATGACAGACTGAAGTAATACGAGTTAAGTCTCCTTATCTTAAATAAATTTAAAGACTTGCTTTTATATGATTAGCAGCGCATTTCTCTCAGTAGACGTTTTAAAGTTATTTTGTCTCTAAACTCTTAGGAATTATTAGTGGCGAACTATCAGTCGCTTAATTTGACTGTCAGAGATCTTCTTGTAGCAATCAAGTAAAAGTCTGCCCAACACTACTCGCAGATCCTTTAACTTCTTCAAAACACAAACATTGACATTCCCATGCGAGTATTAAAGTTAACAGAGGCTTGGGTTAATCGATTTGAAAGCCAAGTCAAATCCTTTTTTATTATCAAACCGTTTCACCGCAGAAAATGCAAGTTATAGAACAATTTTCTATAGATATTACATGTTGTCGATGAATTTTCTATAGAAAATACAAGTTATCGCCGAATTTTATGTAGAAAATGCAAGTTATCGACAAATTTTCTATAGAAAATGTATGTTATCGACAAATTTTCTATAGAAAATATATGTTATCGACAAATTTTCTATAGAAAATATATGTTATCGACAAATTTTCTATAGAAAATATATGTTATCGACAAATTTTCTATAGAAAATATATGTTATCGACAAATTTTCTATAGAAAATATATGTTATCGACAAATTTTCTATAGAAAATATATGTTATCGACAAATTTTCTGTGGAAAATATATGTTATCGACCAATTTACTGCACAAAATGTATGTTATCGACGAATGTTCTATAGAAATTGCAAGTTATTGACAAATTTACAATAGGAAATGCAATATCAGAGTCCTCGAAGGTGTGTTTTTTTATTCAAATGTTGCAAACAAGATAATCGGAGCCTACAAGATACCAATCCTACATACAATATCCAGATTACTACTGCGCTATTAAAACTATTGTGTGATTGCAGGCATAGAAAGCTGTCGTTTCTTTTAAAAATGCTGATGATGCTTACTTGCCTCAAAGAAAACATTTGAGCTACTTCTACTGTTTCGCATAATTATCAGCCTGATTGTGTGCCATCTAGGTATTGATAAATGGTTTACAACTATATCTTCCATATGATCGACAGGCTTAAAACGAAGTCTATCTGGGCCATCTAGCAATAGGTTGTGTGCAAGAATATCTAGGCTCGATCTATAAGGTGAATGGAATTTTGGCCCATAATAGGGCTTATAATTCTTCGGAATTTTTTTGAAGAATTTATTGTCAAGAAGTGGAAAGCAATTTCACCAAAAACCCCTTAATTTTATCATGGAATGCGATTATTTTTCTTCATTTTTGCTCTAAATTTCCTATACGTATGCTAAACGAAAAAAAGAAATCACATGCACTCACCAAAAACGTCATCAATATTCAAAATAATATGATTAAAAAATTCACGATGTTCCATTTTGTTTAACAACAACACAATAATATCAGCGCAATTTTATCAACTTTTATAAGCAGAAAAACATGCACGAGAATAATTTTCAAATATCGATTTAAATCGATAACGCCTTTATACTCTTATTATGACCAGGCACTTTCTATTACAGTCCCTTTGTCTAGTATTATTTAAAATATTATTAAAATATTGTTTTTGTTTTTATTGCAATAAGAATTAAATTTCTTTTAAAAACAATTCGCTTTTACACACACTTTCTTTAGACAACCGTTTAACAGGACTTTAAAACAATGACTGAAAATGACAGGCAAACAGGGACAAACAAGCGCTACGTTAACAACAATGGCCATCACCTCTGTTTTAAACAATGTCATGGGGGGCAGTTCACAATAACAAAAAAAAAAAAGCACCCAATAAAAACTACAACAACAGGGTTAAGGTTTAAAACAAATGGCAAGGAAAATTACACACACACACACTTGCTTAAACTAAATATTCTGGGAAAAGAAAAAAAAAACAAAAGAAAAAAAGCAAAACAGGGTGGTCATAGACAACCAAAACCACAATACAAATATCATTATTTATTTAAAATAAAGTGTTAATTAAGTTCATTCTACTACGAGAGATGGGTGACAAAAAACGGAACAGATTTTTAAACCGGAAGGCAAGAAGGGCGGGGAGAACAGGCAGTAAGTTAATAATTTTAAAGTAAATAAAAAAAAAATTGTAAAATTTCCCACCATTAACCCTGCAGTGAATCATGTGCATGGCTTTGACTTTCAACACCACTACGGAGGGGGATAGAATTTTCTGTTACATTTGTTTTAAGGCAGTTATTGTAATTGTAAAAATGTTTTTTTCTAAGCGTATTTAAACTATATTTATTACTTAGGAAGATCCACTTGCTTTTAACGTTCTTAAGGTTACCACTTCATGGCAGCTTTGTTAGTATGGACATTAAATTTTTTAAGGCGTAAATTTTAAATTTTAAAGGCGATGTTTTTGTTCAGAATTATTGTTTAGCGAAGACTTGAAACCTTTTAAAACCTTTAGCTGAGGCTGATATATTGATATCTGAGAAGGATTTCGAATAGGATTCTGTTTTCCAAAAGAGATTTGACCTCTCGTAAGTCAGTGTAACCATGAGAGAATAGTTATACTGATTAGATAACAGACAGATCGGGTCTTAAGAAATCCATTGCTTTCTATTGCCGGTTTTGTGGCCTTAATTCTCATTATCTTTGTTTTCTAGATCTTTAATTTTAGAATATCTTAGTTGCCGACTCTACTAGTTTAAGAAATCGATGTCAAGGTCTTCAGCCGCTCTACTGAGACTCTTGAAAATTACAGCCGTTTTGAGTGAAACTTGTTGCCTTACACTATCTAGCCGAAGAGTTGAATGCTAGAGCCTCGCATTACGCATCTTATGGTCTACCTTTTGCTAGCTTATCTTGACTGGATAAATATCAAAATTGCAGGCGCATTTACCCAGACAAGAGCCAAATTAGAGTGTGTTGCCATTCCACTTAGAGATGAAAGTTATTTCACTTTCAAAGCTTTAAAGAATTTAAATATTGCCTACCATTGAAGCAGTAATGGCTTCAGCCTGTGGCCACTTCTTAAGACAAGGCAGAAATCTATAAGGAAAGCTTGTGCAGCTCTAGATACAATTTATATTTAAAGAGAGCGTTGTTTTTACATACACATACATACATAATTGTTCATTACCTGACCGTTCAGTCAGGATTATTCACCTAGCTTCTCACACCACTGATGTCCAGTGTGTTAATTTTTAACACTAGTGGCGGGGTCTACAGTTCAAAGTCGCCTTTAAACGACTGATTTTTTTGAGAAACTTTTCATGGGTTTTTCCAGAAATCTGCTGAAAGGAAGTCGCCGAAAAAATATTTTTTCCGTATTTCGTTTTTGTTGGAAATGTCTGTCGCGGAGTTTGGACCGTGACCTCACGGCTAATAAGCCAACACAGTACCTACTAGACTACGGGGGACTTAACGTTGTTGCGTTGTTTGTCCAGATTTGTTAGTGAGTACTTCAATCACACCAAATACAACCACTCAATACGTTTTTTTCCAGAGACCATTGTTTCTAGATGTTGACACATGGCAACCCTATGATTCTAGAGCATGTTGCAGTAGACTAAATACTTGCTTAGTTTGATTAACAAAACTTAAACAAAGCCAAGGATATGGGAAAGAAATCTTGCGGAAACAAACCTATCTTCACAAAGAAATGATATTTTAAAAACTTATTTCTATTAGGATCTGATTTTTAAAACTATTTAGCAGTTAATTAACGGTATTTATTTAAAAAATTAGTTGTTTATGATACATTTTAAGCAAACAAATTAAATCGTGTAGAGAAGGGAATATAAATGAATGAAACAATTTTATGGCATTGTGTCATAAGTAGTAAGTGTTCCATTCAATTATTATTATATTCCCTATTAATGGAAAAAAATAGAACAGAAATAAATAATAAAAGCCAACAGCTGCATTAAATTAAATCAGAAAGAAAAAATACAAAAAAACTACAAGAAATGTTTCATTTAATAAAAGCTTAAAATTATACTCAGAAATCAATAAAAAGCAACATTTGAAATAGAAAAACAAAAACCAATAAAAAAATACTAAGAAAAGTAATTGAAAAATGTGAACCCCCTCCCTTGAATAGGAAAATAAAATATTGAATGAATTCAAAAACCCACACATACAAAACACATGGCTGGGAAACATATATAAATTAAAAAATATTTACAACAAAAACAAATAAAAAAACAATAATTTTTTTTAAATTATTTAATTAAAAACGTAACAGAACATTGAAGAATTTTTAATTCATATTTTTTTTTGATTTTTTCTTTCTTGTGAATTCCAATAAAGCCTTTAAACAAGTATTTGACCCACTTACCTTGGTCACTTAATAACTGTTGTTCCAACTCTTCGGCATTGAAATTTTTCAATAATTGACCATAATTTAATGTGTCCTTCAATTCATCCTTACTCAAATAGTCCTCGGGTGTATGGCCCAACTTGAAAAAAAAAAACAAAATTAAATTTTAACGTACTTCTCTATATGTACAGTGAGCGTCCAAAGAAACTGTACATTAAAAAAATATAGATTAATTAAATTTTTATTTTAAAATTGTTTCATTGCCAGTTTGAATAAATTGAATAAAATTGAAACAAAAAAAAAAAATAATCCAAAATTTTTTCGAAATATTGCAAAATTTTTTTGGGCACTCTCCTTAAGTCGCAAAAGCTTAGTTTGGTCATTGTTAGAATATTATCTATAGTGTACAGTTTTTTTTAACGCTCACTGTATATAGGCATGCTAGAAATGTGTATGTGTAGGTGTATGTTTTATAGGACTGTTATAATTATAATCACACTTCTGCCATTTTGTCTATTCGTATGGCTCATTCCGTAATGGCTAGGCAAGAGGAAGAACTTTGATTACCAGCAAATGAGTTCTGCAGACACGGCAGCAGTTGTTGTTGTGTGTTAATTTTATCCTTAAGTGCCAGGACCTACAGTTTAAGACTAGCACCGAAGGACAAGTTTTTTGAGAAACTTTTTCATGACAATTTTTTTTTACGTTCCGATTTTTTTTTGCCAGAAACCAGGTGAGAAGAAGTCGGGGATTAAACTTACCTTATCCGCTAGTTTAGGATTGGCGCCCAACTGTAAAAGAACATTATAAAAATGCCCGTTATCGCTTATAACAGCGGCATAATGCAAAGGCGTGCGACCATCATTATCGGTTATTGTCGTCGTTTCCGGGAACCTGGCCGATAAATAGCGTACAATGTCTATAAAAAGAAGAGAAAAGAAAATAATAAATCTGGTAACATTTCTAAGCAGAGTATACCTACCACTGTGACCAAATAATACTGCCACATGCAAAGGTGTTGCGCCATTCGGTGATATTTCATCTTTGGCCACGGCAAACTTTCGTCGATCTAAAGCCTGTTGTAGATTCAATAAGCTGCCGCCTCTAGCTGCCTCATGGACACGTCGTATCTTGTTCTGTTTTTAAGGAAAAAAGGAAAAGGGATCTTGAATTGAATCTCAGTTTATATAGGCAAACTTTTCTTTCTTTTTACCATATAGTTGGGTACATTGCGTAAAAACGCTTGAATCTCTGGTTCGGTGGCCTCTACATTTAATAGCTTCTGGCCATCACCGTTTAAAACGATTTGTGCCAATTGTTCCATATCTCCTGAGGCAATTATGCTTTGTATGCGTGACTCCTTTTTATTTTTGGATTTTTTTTTTGTATTTTTTTTAATTGTTTTTTTAAGGTGAAGGATGAGGTTTTTTTTTGATGGCAAAATATGGGTGTTTCAATAATTTTGTTTCAAAAGATTTGGTTTTTTTTTTAAATATTTAACACGAGGCAACACAATAAACAACAGAAATTAAATACACATTCAATAAACCGATTTAAGTTAAACGGAAATAACAGTGTGTGGCTAACGGAACAAGTGCAGTAGAAAAATTATTAGAAAAAAAAACAAGGAAAATTTAATTTCAAATTAACCAAAAAGGAAAAGAAAAGACTGGGACTGTGATTAAAGAAATTTTCGTTGTATATAAAACTAAGTGTACGGTACTGTTTCAAGTCAAATTAAAGAAAAAAAATAAAATAAAAAATTTAAAATTCATAAGAAATTAAAATCTTAAAAATTGTAACCGCATCGTTATTTGTATGCTGAGAGAATAAAAAAATAAATAAAGAAACGGGACAAAAATAATTGTTTTTGGTAAAAAATTTATACTTTATCATCATCATCATGATCAAAAGCAGCTGTTTGTGACTGAACTGTATTATCTTCGGCATCGCCCTGCACAAAACCCTCTATGGCCAGCGATGGTGTTGGTGAAGAGTCCTCACCCTCATTGTCCTCATCTGCGACAAACTCTTCTTCATTTTTAGCATCTTCTGCTGGTGGTTTGTCATCAGCCTGGGTTTCCAACTCTGTTTCAGTTTCTTGTTGTTGGGTTTCTGTTTCCTGTTGTTCCTCTGTGGTTTCGTCGTTTTCTGCTGCTTCTGGCTCTGGCTCTTCAGTATTATTTTCATTTTCTTGCTTATTATCTTCGGTATTTTCTGTATGTTTTTCGGGGTCCTAAGGAAATAATTGGAAAATGTTTGTGTGTGTTTCTTTTTTCTTCATGGATTTGGATGGTATGTTAGTGTGTTTACTTTATTCATCTATGACTACCAAACTTCATGCAATTGCAACTACAACTATAACCTGAACTACTTGACATACTACAAGATACTGTCAAAAATCTTTTGTTAAAAATAATAAAATAAAGCAATAATGAAAACAATTTAAGAATTTCATTTCAAAATTTCAAATAAACCTTAAAGACATCGTGGTTCTGTCACTCTTTGGATAGCGAGAGACTTAGTTTATCTTTTTTATGAAATTACGCCGATGCGATGGCTTAGGTGTAGCAAGAGGTCTCTCTTCGATCTGTCTATACACCTGTCTACTTCTTAAGAAGTCTGCAGCACTGACAAATCCTCAACCATCACTAATATTTAGAACTCACTTCTGTTAGATGTATTGTAAAGATTTCTACCAAGATTGGTCCAAGATAAGAGGGTACTTTTCTGGAAAACGGATATGGTATGCTTAACACTGAAGAACTGTACTTTATTGAGAGGGAGTCCTCAGTAAGACATGCACATTAAGTCTGTCTATAATACTATGTTCAGCTATGTACTTTTATTGAGACAATATTCGATTTATTGAGTACAATATTTTAAGTGTTCAGACATAACAATATACGCAGTTCAGCTGCTTATTCAATATTCATTTGACTGCTGGTTGTTTCAACAACAATGTTTTTATTTTGTTTTTTTTTAGTTTTGTTGTTTTCTGTTTTATATTTTTTCTTTGTCGTTATTGACATTTGGGTTGTCAAATATCAACAGAATGTGTTCGGATAATTGTAATATGCTCACTGAACATACTTATGACAGTGTTGCATTTTAAGTTTTACTCAATATTATAACAATTTGCGTTTTTATTGCGCAATAATTAATTGAAACTTTATATGAAATATTGAGCTCAATAATGCCGTTTATTGTAATTTACGCAATAAAGGTGCATATATGAGCACCGCATAAGGACTCCCAAATCAGCAATAACACCATGAACAACATTAATCACGTTAATAATTCTTATTTCCTGTGTTGGAAAGCCTGGAAAGTTGAATTGAACCTTTTACAAAAAGAGATGACCCCTTTTGGACAACTTCCTTATAAGCCATATTGGCATGGTGAGATCATCACTGCAACTGGAAGTAAATGATTGTGAAAAATCGTGAAAATAACTAAAAGGGCCAACAAGGAACACGACGTGATGGAGATGCTTTATTAAGGCCTTATGCTCCAGTATGATATAAAAACGATGGCGATTATTGGTGATGAATAAGTAATCCGATGGATTTGAAGGCTTCGTACAGAGTGTTCTTTCTGTCAGCTTTATGGTCCTTCGGCAAATATACTTGGATTAGTCATTTATACATACATACATACATAATTGGTCATTACAATCCTTCAGTCAGGATTACAACCTAGTTTCTCACACTACTTATGTTGTGTGTGTTAATTTTATACATGATTGGCGGGACCTACAGTTTAAAGTCGACTCCGAACGACAGATTTTTGAGAAACTTTTCATGGCAGATTTAATTTACTCTCAGAGTTTTTGCCAGAAATCTGCTGAAAGGAAGTTACCAAAGAAATATTTTGTTGTTATTTCGAACCTGGGGTTCGAACCGTGGCCTCCCGTCTAATAAGCCAACATACTATCTACTAGACTACGGCGAAGAGTACATAGAAGGTACAATTCAGGCTAGAAAACTTATATAGAGGCCTCGAGTTGGAAAAAGAATATGCACGTTAAGCTTGACTCTGTGGACATCGAAAGCAGCAATTTTGTCAAATAATTGCTGAATTTGACATCAACCAAGTGAAGGTAACTTCTTTTCCTCAGTTGCATGCCTGGCCTATAGAATTGTGCAAATTAAATGGTCAGTTAGTCGTTAATGGGAGAAGTGGCTGTTAATTTAAATTTTATAGAAAACAGTTTTTCATTTTGAACAATATTCCGACAAATTGAGGATGATAAGGTGATAACTTATCGTAGATTGTGATAAAGAACGTGTCATCAAGAGAACAGCATTGGTAGCAATTGTTCTTATTTAGCAGAAGGAAGGAGCATTACCTATCTGCTCTAAACATGTAAGAATCCAATACATTTTTACAGGAAGCAATGCTTTTAGACAATGTGCTACAGTAGACAAATCACTTGCTTACGAAATAAATAATGGTGAGATAATCAAGAGGTATTCCTAACAGGAATGATATGAAATGCAAAGAATACTGGTCCTCAGGGAATATACTTGGCAGCGTTGACATTTTTAACGGGTTAATATTTATGTATTCATCCTATTAGATATCCTAGGATCATTATTTGTTTCTGAGTGTGGAAGCTTAGTTTGGTACCCTCTTCGTACCCTTCCATCACTATAAATAATCATCAATTTATGATTCCGCACCTGATTGAGGGCATATTTGTGGAGTTATTTGCAAATTAATTTGCGAGGCGTACATACAGTGGTGGCCTTATAATTAGAAACGACTTAGCAACATGTATGTTTGTTAATTTGTTTTACAGTTTTTACTGTGTACCTGGGATCAAAGGCTTTGTTTGGAGGACGTCTTACATACGTTTTTCGATCAGATTGGGACAAAATAAACTTAGATTCGCCACTCCAGAGAACTTTGTTCCAGAAACATCGTTTCTAATTATAAGGCCACTACTGTATGCCGTGGCAAATGGTTCTTATACAGACAGTTGCTAATTTCACTTATGCCATCGAAGGCTGTTTAAGACTGTCGAGTGCTTTTGAAGGAGATAGCGAACCTGTTATTTTCATGTGGATTTCTGGGACACAGAAACATAGAATGAAACAAAATACACAAACAAATTAATTCGAGGTCAGGCATTTGCTCTTCCAAAGGGCTAACAAATGATATCTCACCGACTCTATTCATTTTCAAAAAAAAAAAAAAGATGGAGAAAATTCTCCCGCTTGTAGAAAAATCGAGCCCTTTGTAGCGAGTTATTTGCCTAGAATTCTTTTTAGAAGTGTCAAAGAGATAAAAACGAAGCTGTTGCTAAGCAGCAATGATAAAGACCTGGATCGGCACTTGAGGAGATTCGGTTTGGATTCTTAATATCATAAAATTATTAGGATAAGGCTAAGAAATTCCAGTCATGAATTATTGTAACAGGATTTTTGATAGCACCTACTTATGCTTGATATTCAAAGAAAATTTTAAGGCCTATTTACAGTGTCTTAAGCATTGTTCAATTACTTGAATTTGCTATTGCAGGCCCAATTTAGTATTTTTATGGCTTAACACTGAAGTAATTTTTAATAAACCTACCTATGCCTACTTCCCTTCCACTCTTACTTTTAGAATAATTTGCACTTTTCATATCTTGCAACAAGGAAATGTTCATCATATTCGTCACTGAATACTGCAGTATTTTTAAATGCAAAAACATTCGATAACTAAACTGAATTTATAAAAAAAAAGCAAACTCTGATATGACTTCAATGATATTGAAATCCGATTTGCATTTCATTTAGAAAAACTTGTATTTTTTTTTTTGCCAAATTGTCAGGGTGCCATATCTAACAGTTACAACTGACGCTTTTTCTAATTTCCCTCTCTCATTATAATATAAACTCTGGGGGAAATTTGCATTACGCTTCAAGTGATATGTATGTACGTATGTATGAAATATTTCTGCACCTTTTTTTCCGTGTTTTTCTGTCAGACTATCTATCTAAATACGGTTGTACCATCTAAAATATAAAATTGCATGCCAAGATGCCATTTCACATTGATGGGGGTTTAACAAAAACAAAAAAAAAAAAATAAAAAATAAAAAAAAATTAAAAAAATACTTAAAATAACTGTAAATTATGAAAAGAACTCATTGCTCGCTTTTAAGCAAGTATTTGACAGTTATGAACTACCATTATAAGGGAAACGGAAATTGTACGTTCGTTCGTTTGTTTAAAGGATTTTCTAGGTTAAAAGAAAATAAAAAGGAAAATTTGTTTTAATTCTCTTTTATTAGAAAACTATGCAGGCGAATACTAAACTGTCTATTGAAATTGAAAGTTTTTCTTTTTTGTTTTCGTTTTTTTGTTTTTGTTTGTGAAATTTGTTTCAAATTTAAATTCAATTTCATGCCAAATATGTATGTCAACTCCACTTGAGTTATTTTTAAAATCAATCGCTTATGGAAAGTAAAAATGTTTTCTAAGTTATGAGATGGGCTTTTAAATGATTTTTAAGCAGGGAGAAGTAGTAAATAAATAATGTCGGGAGGAAAATTTAACTTTAAATTTATGAACACTTGAAATACTAATCATTTCACTACGCAATTTTGAATGTAAAATGTTTTGAAATATTTGTCTAAAGACGGCTAAGATTCTCTTTAAAAACTTACATTATCAGATAAAGGAGAGTAGCATACCCTAGAATGTATTAAGAACTTATTCTCTTCCAATCAACATGACAATCTTATATAAAAGTTCTATTGTTTGTTTAAGTGGACCAAAAGTTGTCTGAAATAAATGCCTTGAGGCTCACAATAATAGAACTGCGAACTAGGGCCGCACCTTTTTTGTCTGGCATGTCGAAATTCAATGTACAAAAATTAGAAGAAGTTTCAAGGACAACGATGAAGGCAATTGTATAGGAATGCTTTCTTTTCCTATTTTGATATGCTAAAAACATATCCGATTGCTACAACTCTTTATGCTTTATGTACATAAATTGCATAGGAAAAGGCAATCATTATGCTCGTATAAAATCAAAATTTTTATTGCCAAGCTTGTATTGGCGACAATCGATCTGCATTGATTTGTGTTGAATAGAGCACACGCTATGAAAACTGCTAGGTTAGGTTAGGTTTAGGCCCATTGTGATATCACAATCAATATTCAGTCTAGGTTTTAAACATTTCCTAGAGAAAACCATAATAAATCTTGCAATCTTTATATTCCAGAATTTGATCAGGACTGTCAGAAAATAAGAGATCAAAAACCTTCTTCTTTTCATAGTAAGAACAAGACACTGACACAGGAGATAAGATTCGGTTTCTTCCTCCTCTTTAGACCCACAGCTCCTGCAGAAGAAAAATACAATGGATATTATAAAAACCACAGGAAGACAGGTTGGAAAACCCAAGCACATATAGAGAAGACAGCTGAAAACGGAGATTGCAGCGATTAGAGGCGGCTGCACAAAAGTCAACTAATGGGTTACTCTGTGGTTGTGTTATAATTCTCGGTATCACACGGGTTACATTCTACTTTCCGGGTACTGTACTACCGAACTTAACTAGGATAACAGGCAATCTCATTAAAGACTTTAGTCGCAGGATATCGAAATGTGAATCCGGTGTTTCCGGTGTTTCCTCAATCAAGGCCTACTTGGAAAGTATGTATCAGATTGAAGAGCTTGGGCGCAGAGCTGAATTTACATCATTTAATGAAAAATCATGACAACGTTATAATCTTCAGTTCTTTCTATATTGATGGGTAGAGAGTATAGCAACGAATTAGAATACTCGGATGAGGCTTATGTGTGCTCTGGGTTATCGAAATTTTTATGGAAATGCATAAGGGTATAAGTAGGCCCGTGTAATGAATTGATTTTTGCGAACAGTCTCTTTGGTCTCGGTGATATCTTATTACATGAAAACAACAATTTTTAAGCGAAGAATCTGTATCTAGATTTTTGGCTGACAACTTTTTTAAGAGCGGTACTCAAAAAGATTTGTGGTGGAAGTCCACACTATCTGTCCTCAACTGATCACATTTGAGGATTGATAAGATGAGGAAAATGAAAGCAATGCTTAGCTATACAAGTCCTGTTAAGGAAACATTATAAACTTAGTCCTGTCGGTTTTGAAAACTAACAATCCAGCTCTTTAGCAAGGATTACGACCTAGCTCCTCACACCAGCCATGTTAAGTGTGTTAATTTTATTCATATGAATTGAGATATGAAAGTGAAACTGAATTGGATATACATAATTGGCCATTACAACCCTTCAGTCAGGATTACGGCCTAGCTTCTCACACCACTCATGTTGTGTGCGTTAATTTTATACATGAAAGGCGGGACCTACAGTTTAACGTCGACTCCGAACGACAGATTTTTGAGAAACTTTTCATGGCAATTTTATTTATTCTCAGAGTTTTTGCCAGGAATCTGCTGAGAGGAAGGTGGCGAAGAAATACTTTTTGTATTTTATCTTGATGTCTGGCCTGGCGCCCGAACCCTGGCTTTTCATCTAATAAGCCAACACACTACCTACTAGACCACGGCGACTTGGATTGGATATATAGTTTGAAAATCAGCAGCAGATAGACTCTTAGCATCTATTTTCGTTGCAAAGAAACTTGAAATCATATAGTGCAGTAAGACCCCGCTTAACGCGGGGGATATGTTCCCATAATTTCCAGCGCTAAACGAAACAGCGTTAAACGAGGCAATTTAACACGTACATACATATGTATACATTTAGTAACGTTGATGACAACTAATAATTTATTTGATAATCCGCTAATTGGACCAATGCTATCGCTTCATCTGAATCCTGTTAATGTTTCGACACCTACACACTTCCATTCAACGTCCAGTAGCCTAATTGACCTGGTATTTGTGAATCATAATGAAAGGGTTATGTTATATGACCAAATTTCTGCTTCTGGTTTCTCTAACCATGATCTTCTCTTTCTGAGTTATAATATGGCTGTAACTTGTGCTGTTGATAGATATATCACTTATCGTGACATTAAGAATATTGATTATGTAACGTTGGATACTGAGTTGGATAATATATATTGGGACCAGGTCTATACACTGGTTAATGCTAATGACCAATTGGCATTTATTCAGGAGAATGTTCGTCAGCTTTATGACAGATGCGTTCCTGTCAAAACCAAGCTTATCAAACCCAAGCAGAATCCATGGTTTACTACTGAGATAAAAGCTCTAATTGAGAAGAGGGATAGTGCCTACAGGCGGTGGAAGAAATACAGAACTGATGACTTGAAAGCTCTTCATAAATCCGCACGGTCAGAGGTTACTAGGCAAATAAGAATTGCGAAAACGTTGTATTATGGTAGAAGGTTTTGTAATGCGATGGACAATAAATCCAAATGGAATGTGATTCGTGAAATAGGAATTGGTGGAAAATGTCCTAGAACTGATTTTGATGTAGATGTGAATAAACTTAATGACCAGTTTGTACATTCAAGTGTTCCAACGGCAATTGGTGATATGTATGATGACCTTTGTTGTGTCCCTCCACAATACTCCTTTAGTTTTCGTTGCGTGGATCAGTTCGAAGTTTTGGAATGTATTTCAGCGGTAAAATCGAACGCAATTGGTTCCGATGATATAGATCCTGTGTTTTTGAAAGTTTTGACACCTAGACTTTTGTCATATTATACCCACTTATTTAATACAGTGCTGACTAAGTCTACTTTTCCTAATGAATGGAAAGTTGCCAAGATCCTTCCCATTCCCAAGTCAAACAATGAGTTTAGGCCAATTGCCATTCTTCCTTTTTTGTCGAAGGTAATGGAAAACATTATAGCCAGACAGATCAATGGTTATCTGGAATGTCACAATTATTTATCAGTCAGTCAGTCAGGTTTCATGAAAGGTAGGAGTTGTACTACCGCTCTATTAAATGTAGTTGAGGATCTCAGGTTGAAGCTGGATGTAAATAATGTAGCGTTTTTAGTTCTTCTCGATCACACTAAGGCTTTCGATACAGTCAATCATAAAATTTTATTGAATAAGCTCCGGAAGCTGTTTAATTTTTCTGATTCTGCCGCTAGTCTAATTTTTTCTTATTTGTTAGACAGATGTCAGAGGGTTCACTTAAATGGGAAGATTTCTGATTCGCTTAATATTTGTAGAGGTGTTCCCCAGGGATCAATACTGGGGCCACTGCTGTTCTGTATGTATATTAATGATCTACCGGATGTTTTGGTTGACTGCCGTGTTCATATGTATGCTGATGATGTGCAGATTTATGCCAGTACTCGTAAGGAGAATATTGATTCTTGTTTACATTCTGTTAACCGTGATTTGGATAGGATTGACCGTTGGGCTTCGGCGAATGGACTGTGTATTAATCCCTCAAAGTCCAAATGTTTACTGCTTTCGAAGACCAATGTTTCGTTTGCCATACCTGGATTGAGTATCAGGGGAAATAAAATTGACTATGTCAAGTCTGCTACTAATCTGGGCATTGTATTTAATGACAGATTATCGTGGTCTGGCCATATAAGTGTCGTCGTTGGCAGAATTTACAGCATGCTACGGAATTTATGGGCGGTCATTGATTCAACTCCTTTTGCAATTCGTATGCAACTTGCTAAAACTTATTTGATTCCTGTGCTATTGTATGGGTGCGAAATTTTTGCAAACTGCGATAGTAATGACAACCGGAAATTAAACTTGGCATACAACAATATAGCAAGATACGTATTTCTTAAAGGTCGCCGGGATCATATTTCTCATTTAGCGTATCAGATATTTAGTGTGAAATTTGATAATCTTCTGAAAATTAAATGCCTCATTCTATTCCATAAAATTATTAATACGGGACAGCCGGAATATTTAGTAGACCGTATTAAGTTTGCTAGGTCATGCCGAGGCATGAAGATTATTCAACAACGTTACAGGACTCTTCTGTCACAGCGACAGTTCTTTATACACACCACTGGTCTCTGGAATTCCCTACCAAACTACATCCAAAAGTTAGGCAATGCAAACGCGTTCAAAAAGGAGTTATTTAAATTGTTCTCTTAATGAAAAGTTTGTTACGTTCTTAGCATGTTTATTATATCGGTTAAATATTTATCCTTACTTTTCTATACCAATTTTTGTAAATATTTCTTTTTTATATCTTTAGAATTCTTTATCTTTTTTACCTTTTTTATTTTTTATTTTCCTAAAATAATTAAATCAATTAAATTATATTTCTACTCAATTTTAATATTTTAATATTTTAATTAATTTGTTTTTTATATTAATTTGTTAGTCTTACTTAATTTCTTATATTTCATAATTTTTCATTATTTTTTTTTATGTATTATATCTTATTGATCCTAAGCATAGCACTATAACTTATAAGATTAAAATCTTGTTGTGTTATGTTAATTATAATAAATAAATAAATAAAAATAAATAATAAATCAACTGTGAAGCAGGAAAGATGCGTTCGTACAGTTATTGCTACTTCGGAAAATAGTGTTGGAATCTTTATTCTGGACAGACTAACAGAAGAGCGTTGAAAAAAAAAGCGACTATGTAGCTGTATAGTGCACCGCTTATGGTTGGATTTAGGGGAATCCCAACACTACTGCCTAATACTGAAACAGCGTTAAGCGGAGCAGCGTTAAGCGGGGTATTACTGTAAATCTATTTAAAATTGTGGACGGAGTATCTAATAAATCTTTTGAGTTGCTGTCATCGAATGGAGAGCGTAATTTATAATTTTTATTCCGAAAATGTAAAAGAATATAAGCTTTAAATGTCAAGATAATAACTTATAATTCATTCAATAGTATGTATAATGCATGCAATTAACTTAAAATGAGAAAAACTTTTATCAATTAGACTACAAAGTGAATATTTTTCTAAACTACAGGCTTTTTTTAAGAAAACTAAAAAAATTTTTATATCTTACTGTGGTTGTTGTTGTTTTTTGTTTTTGGAATTTCTAAACCAATTTTATATGACTTTTGCTGCAATATAAGGGTGTCCGTGTTTGTCCATGCAATAGATTTTTTTTTAAATTTTTAGACAATTACACAGGAATTTAATTTTTAAAATTTTTCAAACATTTATTAAAATTTCAAGAGCATATTTAGTTTTTTTGTTTTTGTTTTTGTTTTTATCGTATAATTTTAAATGAATTATAATTTTTGTTTTCAATTTAATTTTAAAATTTTATTTAAAATTTTTAAAACTACTACTGGGTGCTTCAAAATCACACACACATACAAAGATAGTTTTTTGTTTTTTTATCGGAGAGAACTCTACTGTAATTTTGTTCATCAAAGTTTATAATAATTTTTGCTTGCCAAAGTGCATTTAATTTTAAGGGTGTTTTCAAGTTTAAGTTGTTGTTTTTTTTAATTTTTAATTTGAGTGTCTTTTATTTCTAGTTCGAGTAGGAAATTATCCAATCTTGTTAAGAGTTTTACACAACAAAAGAAAAGTAAAGAGAAGAGTACGTAAAACGTATTTAGAGAGTGCCAAATTGTACCTCATCTTCATCGCCGGTGTCATCACTACTTTCCATACTTTTTTCATTTGTTTTAATGCCATTCAGTTTGCTTGCATCTACGGCATGCACTACCACATCACTGGCTTCAGTTTCCTGTTTATCGATTGCATTATCATCGGTGCTGAAAATATTTTTTACCTTATCGGCCATTTCTTTAACATTCTCCTTGACACTGTCTGCCATGTCCTCCAATTTATCAACAAGATCGGATGACTGTTCCTGTTCCTGTTCGTTTTCTTTTTCTTTTTCTTTCTCTTCCTTTTCCTCTTTCTTGTATTGCTCTAAGGCTTGATTTAATTCCTGGTATTCACTATCCGTTGTTTCCTTATGATGTGCTATGTTATCATTGTTTTTGCTGTTGTTGTTATTATTTTCATCTTCTTCAGTCTTTTCGGTTTCTTTCTTGGGAGTTTTTTGTTGAGCTGAGTGTGGTTTGTCGCTTGTTGAGGGCGTCTGTTTAGCTGAGGATGGTTTGTCGCTTGTTGAGGGCGTCTGTTCAGCTGAGGATGGTTTGTCGCTTGTTGAGGGAGTTTCTTTAGACGAGGATGGTTTATCACTTGCTACGGCTGTTTGTGACTGTTCCATTGCTTTTGCCGTTGTCTGTTGATCTTGCGGGGTTTTAGGAGTTTCGGTATTTTGTTTTATTTCTGCGCTTTCTATTGTTGATTGTGCTTGCTTGGTAGTGGTTTCGGTTTCAATGGTATTGAGTTTGCTAGTGGAGGATTCAGTTGTTTGATCTGTTTTATTCTCAGAATCGTTTGTAATGCCGGATTCTTTTGTTTCGTCATTTTTCTTTTCATTTTCCTTTTCTTTTAATTTCTCATCTTCTGTTTTATCTTTTGTTTCATCTGGATTTGGGTCTGTATCACCTTGAGTTGCTGGTTCTTTAGTTTCCTTATCATTTTCCTGCTCTTGTTCCTTGTCCTCTTTCTCTTTTGTTTCACTATCAGAGTCAGAGTTAAACAAATTTTGTATTTGATTTGCCAAATATTTTACATTGTCTTTAACCTCTTCTTTAATATTTTCCAAGGCTTCACTTACGGTTTTATAGTTTTCCTCCTCCTCCTCCTCTACTTTAGTAACAATTCCTTTGCCATTCTCTACAACATCCTTATCATCTTTAATATCTTCTTTAGCGCTCTCATTTGCATTCATTTTATTATCTTCCAATGCTTTTACTACTTCTGTGTCATGTTCTTTTTCTTGTTCCTTATTCTGTTCTTTTTCATTTGTTTTATTTTCTTCTAAATCTTTTCCTACTTCAGTATCGTGTTCTTTCTGATTTTTGATTTCCTCTTCAGTTTTCGTTATCACATTCTCTTCCTGAGATTTCTTGTCATCTACAAGCTTGTCTTGGTCTCCATCCATGGTTTTTTGTTGCTCACTTGTCTCGTGTTCTTCAATTTGCTGTTCTTTCATTTCCTTGCTTTCTATAACAGCAGATGGCTCGCCAGTGTTCTCTTTTATTTCTTTTTCATTACTTTCCTTCTCTGTTTTTGTTTCTTCAGGAGTTTCTCCCTTTTCCTGTTCTTTAATTTCTTTAGTTTCCATTTCCCCTGCCGATTGATCCTTTTCATTATCTTCGTGCTCTTTATCGTTTTCTGTTATCTGTTCCATATGATCTTCTTCTTTACTATCCGTCTCTTTATTAGAATCCTTTTCTTTATCAGTTGACTCTGTAGAGGAGGTCTCTTTAATATCTTCGCTGTGCTCAACACTTTCTTTACTCTCTTCAGTATCTTGTGGCTTATCTTTACCTGTCTCATTATCCTTGTCAGATTTTTCGTCTCCCATTTCCTTATTTTCTTTTATATTTTCTTCTGCGCTTTGACCATCCTTTTCAATTTCAGCCACAGGCGTATCCTTTGTTTGATTTTCCGTGCTTTCATTTAGATTTTCAGTTTGTTGTTGTGGTTGTTTCTGTAAAAGTAAACAATTGTCGACTGATTTTTTCTAAATTCTTAAAAACAAATTTTTTTAATTAATTTTTAATATGGATTTAATTTGTTTTTAATTAAAAACATTGAAAAAGGAAATTTATAACAAAAATAATATTTTAAAGCAGTTTTTCAATTGATAACTTATCGATAACAAAAACAATTTACCGATATATAACAATTTTTATAAATACATAAATATATTAAAATTTTTGTTATCAAATTTTTGTACAATGAAATAAATATAAGTATGTTATCGATAACAAATTATTTTGAAAAAAATTTTCGATAACGACATTCTTTTATAATTTTTTTTAATATAATTTTTTATAAAAAAAACTAAAATAAATAAGTATTTTTATAAAGAAAATTTTCGTTAAAAAATTTTTTTATAAAAGAAATTCGATAAATCATTTTAAAAAATTGTGGATAATGGAAAATTTTAAAGGCAAGACGTAGTTTTTAGAAAAACTGGATAACATAATTTTGTAATAGCAAAACTCCCAGTTTATATAAATTTTTCGATAACAATTTTTCTATAGAAAATTTTTCGATAACAATTTTGGTTTTATAGAAAATTTTTCGATAACAATCCTTTTAATAGAAAATTTTTCGAAAACAATTTTTTTATAGAAAACCTTTCGATAATAATTTTGTGTTTATAGAAAACTTTTCGATAACAATTTTGTTTTTATAGAAAATTTTTTGGTAACAATTTTTCATAGAAATTTTTTCGATAACAATTATTTATAAAAAAATTTTTCGATAACAATTTTTTATAGAAAATTTTTCAATAACAATTTTTTATAGAAAATTTTTCAATAACAATTTTTTATAGAAAATTTTTCAATAACAATCTTTTATAGAAAATTTTTCGATAACAGTTTTTAATTGAAAATTTTTCGATAACAATTTTTTTATAGAAAACTTTTCGATAACAATTTTTTTTATAGAAAATTTTTCGATAGCATTTTTTTAGAACAGAAATTTTTTAGAAAATTTTACCATTACCATTTCTTCTTTAAAACCAAGTCGCCATAACAGATTTTTTTTAAAGAAAACCAATTTGGTAATAGAAAAATTATCGATAGCAAATCTTTATGTGAGAAAAATCTTTGATAACAAAAATTTTTTAATGGAAAAGTTGAAATGATTAAAAACATTAACAAGTACTTACTTATTACATCTTAAATAATGAAAATAGTTTAAAAAGTTTTTGTTTTTGATAATCAAGTCCGACAATAGCTTACTTTTAACAGAACTTTGAACAATTGTCAGAGAGAGAGAGAGAGAGACATAGTTTTCGATTTTCCAAAGCTTGTTTTAGCTTTTGTTTTGGAAAAAGCTTAAGCCTATATACAAATGCACTTAAAAAGCTTTATTATGGTTTTTAAAGAAAATTTCAAATTTACAGTTCCTGATCTCTATGGAAATTTCGTTTATAATACAATCCCAATTATTTCTTTGAATGAAAATAAATAATAAAAACTCTAAAATAATAATTGAAAAGAACCTCTTTAACTAAAAATAAGGGTTATTGAAAAAAAGCTTAAAAGGCTTTTTTTCGTTTATAGAAAAGCTTCAAACTCTGTATAATACAACCCTAAGGCATTTAGGTGCTTATGCTGGTTTAAATTGATTGAAATTGAAAGAAAAAACTCACTTCATTTTGGTCCTCGGTTTCATTTGTTTGGTCCTTATTGGAGTCTCCATCATTTTCTTCTTTATTTTCTTCGGGTTCGTGTGTTGGCTCCTCTTCTTTTTCAGACGCTGCTTCAGTGCTTTCTGGTTCCTGTTCTTGTTCAGTTTCGGGGTCATGTTCTGGTTCTGGTTCAGGTTCTGCTTCCGGTTCGGGTTCGTTTTCATCAGCTTCATTTTCGTTTTCTTCGGCAGAGGGTTCTTCTTCCTCCTCTAACTTGTCATCGGCAGGCTCTTGATCATTTTCAGCAGCATCACCATCCTTGGACATATCCTCGTCCTCTTGGCTGGCTCTGCACGAAGAAAATTAAAAAAAAAAGATTTTTTTTAATTTTTAAAATTTAATTTTCAAATAAAAAAAATGTACAGAAATTTAATTGCACCGTGGTTAGTGTAGCCCAGTGTAGAAAATTATATTTCTTTAAATTTTTTACTTACCCTTCTGCCTCTGAGGCATTTTCATTGCTTTCAGCATTTGAATGGCGGCCAAAACCATTCATTTCGGGTATTTTGATATACAATTTCTAAAAAAGAGCAGACACACCCCCAAATAATTATTATTTTGAAATTGAAAAGCAAAACAATAATTAAATCCTTACCTTGCCATCACCGCTATCATCACTTAAAGCCTCCCAATCGGTGGAGACTTCAGGTGAAACACGCGGTGCCTCCGGTACATATGTTAAGAAGGCACGTTCAATTTCATTAGGCTTATGGCGATAATATGAAGGCGTTTTCATTTTCTACAAAAACAAAAAAACGATGACAATTGAAAAATGAAAACCACGTTGTTTTTTATTCTGATTTACTTACATAATCAACGGCCTCTTCATCACAACCAGCTTGCGTGAGCAAGGTATAGCAGCGCATATTATTTTTGGCACTGGCAGCCCAATGCAATGGCGTCTTACCCGTTATATCGGTTTCGTGTACACCATCCGGCCAGGTGGTTATTAAATATTCCAAAATTGTTGCATGACCCAAACCAGCCGCCTTATGAATTAAATTCAAACCATTTGCATCGCGACATGTCACCAAGGCTGGTGGTACTGGTGGCTCTAAATGTGTCTGTAGTGTCTCTAAATTATTGTCAATAACCGCTTGATGTACATCTTTAATGGAGTTCTTTGAACGACAAAAATAAAATGAATTTAAAAACGATTTGAGGCTCCAAAAAAAAAAAAGTCATGAAACTTACCATCACATAAGGCACAGCGGCCAAGAATCTTTTCACTTTGGGATTTGTGCTGGCCTGTTGTCTTAAACGTGTACCTTGGCCAGCCCATAGAACGCGTGTCAGTTTGCCAATATCCTTTTCATGCATCCATATGCGTATCGTGGATAATTTAACTGAAAAATCTTTTCAAGAAAAAAAAAAAATCTTTTCTTTGGTTTTTCTTTTTAAAAAAGTTTTTCAATTTTCTTGATTTGTGTTTTTCTTTTTCTTTGTTGTTGTTGTTGGTAGCATGTTATATTTGCATGCCAATCAATTATAAAATCTTTGAAATAGTAAAACTTCAAAATAAAAAGTAATTTATCATCTGTTCAGCCAAAAGTTAATATTTTCCTCTTTCGTTTCCTTTTCTTTTTTTTTTTTTGTTTGTTTTCTTTAGTTGCAGTGAAAAGTATATTTCAAGTGCAATTATTATTAATGGAAGGCAGAAAGTGAAAGTTTTCTTTCTTTGAAGCATTTTGAATGTCGTGTAACACCCCTTTAAGCAGAACAAAAACAAAAGAAATTACTATCGCTTTCACGCTTTGCATGTGGAAGTGTTGGCAAAATACACGTAAAGATTTGAACCCGAGTCAAACAGTGGGCCTAATATGAATTTTTCGAACTTAAGGATGTCAGATGAAGTATTGTTATCTCCGTTGGGAAGATATTATCAAAAGAAAACGAATATTTAACTCACTAGCGTCTGGGACTTTATGGCCAGCAAATCAGCACCAAAGCAGCTCTATATGCTGCTCGCGCCACTGCCTAACTTCGGAAAAGTTCCTCGATAACTTTGGTTTCCCTAATTGTAGTTGAACAGAGGCCACAAAATGCGTGCCCTGTAGTAAAAAGCTAACATTGCTGCATTTTAAAGAAAATTTGCAGTCCAGGGTAACGTTTTCTGGTTTCTTCTATGGTTAGTCGTCGAAAGAAGAAATTTTGTTTGAAATCGTAGGTGTTTTGAGGTTCTTGTTCTTCTAGCCATATGTCGTGAAAATTTCTAAAACATCTTTTGCGGTCTCCGCCTTAGTCCTGGGAAAACCATGTTTAAGCTGTTCTTCAAGACGTATAAACTACTCTTCATTTGGAACTTCCACATTGAATTCGTACGTGATATTGGACTCAAGACTTAAATTAAATCTGCATTGTGAAGAGCTTAGAAAAATGCCTGGAGTTTTCTGGTCTCTCCAAGGGCTAGTCGTTGAAATAACAAATTTTGTTTCAAATCAAAGGGGCCATGAGAGAGATCTTGGAAGGTGTTTGAGTTAGACTTAGTAGTTGGTCCAACAGATGTGGTCGTCCAGATAAAAGCGTGCTTATGCTGTTCATCAAATAGTAGAAACTACCCCTCGTTTATAACTTCTGGATCAAATGCATATATGATATTGGACTCAAAACTTAAATTAAATCTGCATTGTAAAGAGCTTGGGAAAAAGGCCCACAGTTTTCTGATCTCTTCTAAGGCTAATCGTCCACAGAAGAAATTTTGTTTGAAATCTTAGACGTTTTGAGGTCCCTTTCCTCCCTGCCATGAGAGAGATCTTGGAAGGTGTTTTAGTAAGGCTTAGTAGTTGAACCAACAGATCAGGTTTCAGCGTTAGTCCTGATAAAATCGTGCTTATGCTGTTCATCAAGAAGTACAAAGTACCCGTCGTTATAACCAGATTGAATGCATATATGCTTGCTTGGTAAAAAAGCAAGAAAAGCCTGAAAAGTATGTTGCGTTTCAAATCTATATTCGGCTAAAATTGGGAACTTAAACCACAATGGATGTCTAGTGTGGTGGGATGCTCTTAGAAAAACTAGTAACTGGAAAGAGAATAGATAGAGCGGACTGTTTGGGTGCCTCTGCCTTAGAAAAAATTTTCAAATGCTGTAATTGACGTCGCCGTGGTCTAGTAGGTAGTGTGTTGGCTTATAAGACGAAAAACCAGGGTTCGTGCCCCAGGCCAGATATCAAAATAAAATACAAAAAGTATTTCTTCGGCGACTTCCTCTCAGCAGATTTCTGGCAAAAACTCTGAGAATAAATAAAATTGACATGAAAAGTTTTTAAAAAATCTGTCGTTCAGAGTCGACTTTAAACTGTAAGTCCCGCCACTCATGTATAAAAAATTAATACACACAACATAAGTGGTGTGAGAAACTAGGTCGTAATCCTGACTGAAGGGTTGTAATGACCAATTATGTATGTAATTGACGTTATTTTGCAGTTGAAGCCTATTTATCGGCACATTTTAATGCTTTCCACCCAAAGCGTTCAAAGGCTGAGAAGTTGAGCGGCCTGCAGAGTGTTAGGGCATATTACGTACGTCTCTGGTGAGATTCAACATAAATCTAGCGATCCATAGGTTAAATTTTGGCTGGTTACGTCAAAACTTTTTACTTAACAGGGAGGAATAGCGACTAGACGTGTCAATATGTATTTTGAATCAAAAGAAAATTTAATCAAATATTACGTTGTAAAGCATTGCTTTTCGAAAAGTTGTCTTTTGAACTCCAGCTAAGATTTACACAAGTTTTGAGGATTACGCTGTATTCAAATACGGATTCAATATGATATCCCGTGTAAGAGTTTGGTGTTTTCTTCAAATCTGCTAAATATGCTGCATCGTTTATATTACCGCAGATGGTTAGAATTTTGAAAGCCAACGTTTTTACGATTTTGCTGGCATGCAAAGTGCTAAGGTCTTGGGGTTCTGCAGGTTTTATTGCAATTCCTTCTGATACTCAAATTGCTTTCGCCGTGGTCTAGTAGGTAGTGTGTTGACTTATTAGACGTAAAGCCAGGGTTCGAGCCCCAGGCCAGACATCAAAATAAAATACAAAAAGTATTTCTTCGGCGACTTCCTCTCAGCAGATTTCTGGCAAAAAGTCTGAGGGTAAATAAAAGATTGCCATGAAAATTTCTCAAAAATCTGTCGTCCGGAGTCGACTTTAAACTGTAGGCCCTGCGGCGCATGTATAAAATCAACGCACACAACCTAAGTGGTGTGAGAAACTAGGTCGTAATCCTGACTGAAGGGTTGTAATGACCAATTATGTATATACTCAAATTGCTTTCAAGGACTTAGTGAGGCCTCGTAGTAATTCGACTTTAATTCCCCGATATTATTGTGAATGAAAGAGCTGCTGAACTTGTTAGAACGGTGTTGATGGATTTCAGATCAGTCACTTCCGATTTTGATACGTTCTTGAGTAAATCTGAACTTTTCCAAGGGAATGAATAGAGCAAGTGTAGTACTGGCTCTTTAAGTGCTCTTTCAAAAGCCCTCTAGCGTCGGTGTGACACTAAAACTTTTGTAGATTTCTTGCAATTCTTTTTCAAGACTTAAGCGGAATACAGGATTCTTTTTATAATAGGCTCGCACTAGTAAAAAATATGTTTCCCCACTAACCTTTACTAAAGAAGTTGTAGAAACAGTTTTGAATTCTTAAAGGCGGACAATCATTAATTCAAACGATTAAGATTCATTGGAGTATCTTTCTTGGTACCCTTGGCATGGAGTCTAGTGGAATTTAATACACAAAAAGTATTTTATTTATAACGGTAACGGTGTACACATATTGCATATGTATTTTACATTAACAAAAGGCTTTAAATAGGCCCCCTTTTTATAATGTGATATATTTTTTAAACTTCAGAACCACTACGCGTTTATTTTAGAAAAATGTGGAGGAGGGTAGTACAACCTACGTTAATATAGAAGTCTATGTGAATTCAAGCAGACGGCTGAAGAAGGTTGTTTGTATTCCTTCGTAATTATTTATTTATTTAAAGAAAACAGTTTTATTTAAATCGTAATTTTTGAATTGTTCTTGTATTCTATTTAATTGTTAATTTCTTGAAATTAATTTCTGTTTTTATTTTCATTTTCTCAATAAATATTCTGTATATTCTGCTACACACATATGTATGTATATGACAAAAATGTAGGAGGTACATACATATAAACATATGTATTGATTAACAAATACTCTTTACATGTGTGTTAGTATTCGAAACAATTGTTCCTTAAACTTGACATAGACTCTCATATGTTTTCTTTTCTTTACGCGAGTATAACGTCGAATAATACAACGACCTTTTTTAAGGTAAAGTGTTGTATTTACGCCTGAGTATGTAAAAATAAGTAAAGAAGCCGCCTCATTACAATCTAAAACATTCGAATTTTGTTGGAAAAATAAAATGTTGTGGAAAATAATGCGTTCAATTATTTACATCGTAATGAGTAAGAGAATTACAAAAAAATTTGATTTAATTGAAGAATTCTTTGTATGTAAATGTATTGTAAATGTATCTTGTATTGTAAATGTGACAACCTTAAGCGAAATTCATTTGATGTCTGTAGGCTGTCGCAAACGTTGGCTTAACTAAAGACGACTGCTGGCAGAGGTTTACTGTGCATTTGGTAAGATTGTAAAGAAATCATGCCAGCACTTTATTTCGTAATATTCTGTCAACAAAGTGAATTCTTTTTTTGACAGGAGCAGGGACCGCTCAACCCGTACGAAGTACTAATTGACCAATCTTTACAATCAATGTCAAGTTTTCGCATTTAAAGTAAGACTCCATTAGAAACAAGCTCAAGTCCTGCCTTAAAATTTAACGAATATATTGATCGAGTCGCCGTAGTCTAGTAGGTAGTGTGTTGGCTTATTAGACGTCAAGCCAGGGTTCGAGCCCCAGGCCAGACATCAAAACGAAAATATGAAAAATATTTCTTCGGCGACTTCCTCTCAGCAGATTTCTGGCAAAAACTCTGAGAGTAAATAAAATTGCCATGAAAAGTTTCTCAAAAATCTGTCGTTCGGAGTCGACTTTAAACTGTAGGTTCCGCCACTCATGTATAAAATTAACGCACACACATGAGTGGTGTGAGAAGCTAGGCCGTAATCCTGACTGAAGGTTTGTAATGACCAATTATGTATGTATGCATGTATTGATCGAGCCGATATCTATTAACAGTAGCTCTGGTAATGACTCTCTCGTTGCAACATCTTAGTATATGTCCGGTGAATCCTAACAAAATGGAGGGACTTGTTTTCAAAAGATTGCTTAAGTGTGCCATTCGTTATTTGCATGGATTAAACCGTTAGAAGTTTCACGATTTAAAAGTTTCTTGAATTAGAAGTTATTCTTAAGAACGGTAGACCAGAATTAACGCTACAAGTTGTTCAATAGCCATAGTGTCACGTATGCATATCTAGGTGTAGTACCACCATCATTTCGTTCACTTAAAGTAGGCCCAAAAGCCCATGTTTAAGACAATGTCCCAGGACTTTAAATTCAGCTTACAATACAATCTTCGGCTGTTAAAAACGATCCCAGGACACAATATTTGTCTTGAGGCTTTAGGAGAAATAAAAACAAAAGTTTGTTGCAGCATTACAAAACTATTTGTTGAGCCCTTCAATCAACCTTTAATGGCCATGCAACGAACTGTTTGTTATATCTATACCGAGGCACATAATGCGGTGGAGTGCAGGATTAGTTTTTGTCTTTTCCAAGTTTATCAGATGCTGTTATAAATTGGATTGTATACGAAGATAACAAATCCTTTTAATGTTCGTGTGGCTAGCAGAAGAGGCGTCAGGGGTAACAGTAACAATAGACACCTAACTAGGCCTTCTGATCAATATTAAGAGGAGAATTTTTACTGGCTTCCAGACTTTGTAAAGAAGAAAGTCCTGACAGACACATTTGATGTTTGAAATACGCATTTAATTTACCCACGACTTAGATGCCATGGATTATACATTACGGGTCATTTTATAACCCTTCTGTCAGGATTACGACCTAGTTTCTCACACCACTTATGTTGTGTGTGTTAGTTTTATACATCAGTAGTGGGGCATACAGTTTAAAGTCGACTCCGAACGACAGATTTTTGAGAAACTTTTCATGGGAATTTTTATTTACTCTGAGAGTTTTTGCCAGAAATCTGCTGAGAGGAAGTCGCAGAAGAAATACACTGAGCGCCATAAGTGAGTCAACACTTTTTTGTTCTTAAGTATAAAACAGTTTTGTTCTTAAGTATAAAAAAGTTCCTTTATCATGAATTGTTGTTTTTGTTTTAACATTTTATAAGTAATAAACGTTTTTATTTTTGGAAATTTATTCGACTATTCTCATTTACTTTTCTCGCTATCCTAAGAAAATGAATTATTTCAGTGGTGTTTACTCACTTTTGGCGCTCAGTGTATATCATGTTTCGTTTTGTTGGAGATATCTGCCTATGGTTTCAACTGTGGCCTCGCGTTTAATAAGCCAACACATTACTTACTAGACTACGGCATCTACAATATCGTGGTCATATTAAACTTCAGTTCCAATTTCACTTCCATTATCTTGTGTATTATTAAGTTAATTAACAATGTGACTCATAATAGAGGCTTAGGTAAAGGCCATTAAGAAAACCATGGGGCTAGTTCTTCCCATGAAAACAAATTACAGAGAAAGGCTCATACAAAAATCTTTTAGAAACATTTGGAGAGCAATGTGATCAAAAATGGATTATAAAAACTGTGCCGAAAACGACTCGTGGGTTAAAGTTCAAGAAAATGGAATTTAGGCAACATTCAGATTTTTTTCTTATGTACTGTGAACTCTTTTTTTTAAAAAAGTCCTTTAAAGAGTCCTTTAGAAGAGTCCTTTAAAGTCACAACAGAAGTATAATGGCATACAAAAAGTTAATATGTTCCCTAAAGAGTATGTTCCCTATAAAGAACATGTAGTTCAGTGCTCCTTAAACCATACTTACCATCAGGATCCCGCTTTCGTCGGCCATTACTGTTGCTAATCTGACCATTCATGGGTAAAACTGTAATCAGAAGAGAGAAAGAGACGTTTTTTAATTTTTTAAATGTTTTTTATTTTTTAATTGTATTAAATGACCTTTTAAAACAACAAAAACGTTTAAAATCGATATTGTATAGAACGCAAAGCAAATCGATAAACTTTCACAATTACAACAGGCAACAAGAACAACAACAAAAAAAACTTTTTGTTTTTATTCAAACTGTGTTGGTTTTTTCTCTTTTGATTTGATATTCCTTAGGGAGAATAATTATTTTTTTTTAATTTTTTTTACTAAAAAAAAAAAAAATACCACAACACGTTGTAATAACTTAGAAAGCCGGCAAACAACTGAATCAGAAATTAAGTTTTGAAAACCTTTTCAAAGTACAAATGCTATGTGCATGCCGCAGTCATTTAACAGACTCAACTCAATATATGGGAACAGTCATGTATATACTCGTACGTGTATTGCTTTTATTGTTATTGTTTTTTTTTCTAAAGAACATGGTCAGTCAACAACGGGATATAACATAAACACACGAACACTTCGTTACAGGTACACCTACACTTGTGTGTAAATCAAAATCTAAACAAAAATAACCACAAAACCCAAAAGAAAACTGTTCGTAAATACTGTTGGTGACCACAAACACAAGCATAGAATGACTTTTCAAAAATACTCTGAATTTTGTTGTTGCTTAATATGTTAATAAATAAATGCATGTGTGGTGGGGGGTGTATGAGTTTATTGTGTTCCACATTTAATATGAAAACGTTTATTTGATTTCGGTTTGTGTCCACTACCCCTCGAGGTAATTCAGGGAATAGCTTTTTTTTACACAAAGGAACCCCGTTGAAAAGTTATAATTAAATTCAAATAAATGAGGGTACGCTACGCTACACCGTAATGTGAATTCTTTTAAAAAAGTATTTTTTTTTAATTCGTTTTCATTTCTTTATGGCACATACTCCTTCTTCTGATTGTTTTATACTCATTAATTAAAGTTTTCCAGCTAAGCAGGTAACGTTTGGCTATTGCATTAGTTGGACGTAAATGAATGTAAGTTCGGATGCTTATCGTACAGCCTGATTCCACAGAAGACAAAAAAAAATCAAGACAGCCACATTGAGAAGCCATTCATCATACAATTGCTATTCTAATGGACCATTGTCCTATTGGAAGGCCCACTAGTAGACTTGTTTGAAGAGGAAGGGACTAGCTGTCACCAACCCTTTACTTGCCAGAAGAAGGCATAGGTGCTTAACCCTTCATTTGCTGTTATTCTTGTCTAGACACTGTTTTTAAGCAAATATTTGAATCGCAGCATCCACCGCCTAACCTAAGCTAACTGAACGACTAGTTCCATGAAATGAAATGACTCGTACAGGCCTGACCTGATATGACCATATTTTCTAATAGTTTGGCAGTTGTAACACAACAACCTCTAGAACGTTGTACGGTTGGTGTAAGGCTCTCAACAAGAGTTAAAAATTTAAACAATCTTCACATGACTTTGGATATCGAGACATAATCGTATGCCGGAAAATTGCAAATTTGATAAATTGATCTGTCATCGAAATTTCAAGCATATTATCGATACAGAAAACTACATCCAATGCTTGTAAATTTAGAATTCATAATGAGGTGCTTTAGATAAATCTGGACAAAGTCGCACTATAACTCCTAAGGAGCGCGCTTAAGATAGTTGTTGGAATCATTTCTGCACATAGCATTCGAGGTGTTTTTGCGAGACATATTGGTCTTGGCCAATGAATTTAGCAGGAGCTGTGGAGACTAGAAAGAGAAAGAAGAGAGGAAAACTCTTAAGCCCTTGCCCAGCGTTAGTCGCAGAAGACAATATCAGGGATTTGTTAATAATGGAGTCCAAATGGCTTCATCAGAAGCTAGATATGGTTCTTGTCTTCGAGAAATTGAAAGACTGTGGCATGACTATGGAACACATACATACATGCATACATAATTCGCCATTACAACCCTTTAGTCAGTATTACGAACTAGTTCCTCGCATCACTTATGTTGTGTGTGTTAATTCCGTACATGAGTGGCTGGGACCTACAGTTTAAAGTCGACTACGAACGGCAGATTTTTGAGAAAGTTTTCATGGCAGTTTTATTTACTCTCGGAGTTTTTGCCAGAAATCTGCTGAGAGTTAGGTGCCGATGAAATATTTTTTCATATTTCGTTGTGTTGAAGATGTCTGACCTAGGATTTTGAACCGAGACCTTACGTCTAATAAGCCAACACGCTATCTACTATACTACAGCGACTACAACATCACTGGTGTTTAAAACATGGAGTCTAAATAGCGTCATCAGAGGCCACATATGGTTCTAGTCTTCGTGGAATTAAATGTGACATGACTATGGACCTTATGTTGCCTAAATTGTCTAACCTCTTGGGCTGTTGGCAGCTATTTCCAACTATTAACCCAGCCGAAGAAATATTTTTTCGTCCTTCTTTAAGTTAGGGCTTGAACCGTGGCCTCACGTCTAATAAGCGAACACACTACCTACTAGACTACGGCGACTACAATATCATTGATGTGGAAAGGATGGAGTCTTAATGGGTTCATCAGAGGCCACGTATGGTTCTTGTCTTCAGGGAATTGAATGTGACATGACTGTGGACCTTATGACACCTAAATTGCCTAACCTCTTGGGCTGTTGGCAGCCATTTCCAACTATCAATCCACCATTGGTTGTACTTGACCGATTATAATTATTTTTTTTTATAGGTTTTGTTATACTTCCTGTGATGTGGCATTTAATTATGCTGATTATATTTGTTTTTCTTTTCCTATTTGAATTTTATTAATTGATTGTGGTCTTATATTTCATTATTCTTTATCTCTTTCAAATATTATTAATAAGGACTCCATTTTATTTTTACCAATTATGGTTACTTTCCATATGATAAAGTAAAAGTCAATAGGAAATCCTTTCCTTTCAATAAAAACCGAACTGACATTACAAGGACACTTGGATAACATACTGTTGAACTGTCAATATACTTTTTAACATATAAAATCAATGGATTGGTGATAAGTGCTGCCTTTTTATTATTTTTATTTGATGTCAATACATATGCCTGGCGGTAAAGTAAATGTACTTCCATTGTTCGTTTACACATGTTTTGGGACATTCAAGGATATTGGAGAGAGAGTTGTATTCAAAAATTAAAGGGAATAGTACGTGGCTATAAAAAAAAACAATCCAAAATAAATACAAATTTGTATGTAGGTTAAGCAGGGCGTATGATTAATAATTTCAATCAAAATAATTATCACTCATACGCTTAGTAGGGCTCATAAGTTCTGTGGAACTTCCTTTTTTGCTTGCAGGTTAATAAGAAACATTAATAAGAAGAATTTTAATCTCTTTCTGGCAAAACTTTATTAATTTTGTGACAAATTTCCATGTCATTAAAACACTCCATTTTAACACACATGTTGATTGCAAAAGAAAACTTTTTATCACAACATTTTCCAACATTTTCCTGTAAATTCTTCGCCATCAAAACAACACACACTTGTTGCCAAATAAATAAAATTTTCCCTTTAATATAGGCATTCTTTTCATGTTGGCATAATAATCACAAAATAAATGTCCATAGACACCTATAATTGGCAATACAAATGATTTGTTGTTGTTCTTTTTCCCTTAAGTATTGTTAGTAGAATAAAATAATTCCCTTGAAACACGCCATTTACGCATATTTTTTCCTTCCCTTTAGATGGAATTCTTTTGAAACTTTTTTCAATGCTAAGAGGCCTCCCCAAAGAAAAAAGAGACAAACATTGGGGGCCTTACATTTGCATGTTTATGGTGAATAAAACACAAGAATTTTTTGCAGATTAAATTGTCAATTAAAGGAAAAGATTTCTGTGCCTTTGAAATTCACCATACCTCTCCATTAAATAATTAAAATACAGGGAAAAGAATTATGTTTTGCTAAACCTTGTAGTGCCTGTAAATAAAAAGGCAATAAATGTTTTGTTATACAATTTTCAGGCCTTCTCTGAATACTTGAAATATTTGCAAAAGTTTCTCAATTAATTGATTAACAAATGATGTGACCAAAGGCCAATGAAATTATCTAATGCTCGGTAATATGTTCAGGCAACCTTGAATATGACATGAATGGGTGAATGACCGGGTTCACATTCTTGAACATGAAACAGAATAAAACTTATTTTTTTAATAGAATCCTTGATGAAAAACGACTCATGTAAAGGTTTGCAAGCCTAAAACGTCTTCCACATCGTAGAATTATACATCATACATTATGAAGTCGCCGTAGTCTAGTAGGTAGTGTATTGGCTTATTAGGCGTAAAGCCCGCGTTCGTATCCCAGGTCAGACATCAGAACGAAATATGAAAAAAAATATTTCTTTGGCGACTTCCTCTCAACAGATTTCTGGCAAAATCGCTAAGAATAAATAAACCTGCCATGAAAAAGTTTCTCAAAAATCTGTCGTTCCGAGTCGATTTTAAACTGTAGGTCCCCCGCCACTCATGTATAAAATTAACGCACACAACATGAGTGGTGTGAGAAGCTAGGCCGTAATCCTGACTCAAGGGTTGTAATGGCCAATTGTGTATGTATGTATGCATTATGCGCAATCGACCAATTGTTCGATAATCGAAGTAAACAGTGTGAGTTGGCCGCTTGATAAGCTCCACGGTATATTAAAAGAATCAAAATTTCTCCACCTGTAGGTTGCCTTTCAAAGTAATAGTTTGAGTTGTGAACTCTCTCTACTCTTTAGATAACACCATTGAGGCCGGATAGCGTTTGTATAGCTGCCTGGTTGTCTATTCCACTACAGATCCTTCGATCTGAGATAGTAGTGAACAATATATGGGACTTACTAGGATCTTTACGTGAAAAACACTTGAGCTATTGAAAAACTGTAGACCTCAATTGAGTAAACACCAGTGCCATTGGCATTATTTATCTTTGAGACGTCCGTGAAGATCTTGTAATCGATTCCCCCAATTCCATTCCGTGCCAGACAGATAAAATCATCACCAAACTGTTATCGTAGTTAGAACGTATTTCCCGTGTACTATACTGACTAGCAACAACTAAAGATTGAGAATGCTGGAATGGAAATCTTACTTAAGACAAGATTAAGAATTAATGCCACGAGAACGAGAATCGAGAGTCAAGATAAATATGTACATACTACTCTTCAGTCAGGATTAAGACCTAGCTTCTCGCGCCACTCATATCGTGTGTGTTAATTTTATATATGAGTGACGGAACCTATAGTTTAAACTCGACTCCGAACGACAGATTCCTTAGAACCTGTTCATGGCAATTTTATCAACTCTCAGAGTTTTTGTCAGAAATATGCTGAGAGGTAGTCTCCGAGAGGAATAATTTATTGGAGATGAAGGGAACACACTATGTACTAGACAACGGCGACTTCCATTATAACCTTTTTTATTACTACTGCTTTCGACTGGCAACGCCACGTTTTGCTTTATTTTTACTTCGTTTATTTTCGATCTGGTAAGTTCTAGAATTTACTGTTGATTTGTTCTTGTCATTCTTAAACATTTTTATTGTTGCAACAACAAGTAGAATTAATAAATGAAGGATTTGTTTGAAAGGATTAAAACTGGTGGAATTGTAAATGTTAAACGATGAGATCCCCATACAAACTAACGCCACAATGATTGCGTTACAGTCATGTTCTACTTCCACAACATTTCGATATATTGGCGAAATTATTTGTGACTTTGGCATATCATCTAGGCTTGAGGTTTAAGTTAGTGTTCCTAAATTTATCAGAAAAATTATTACAACTATTGTATAACAAAAATAGTGATACTAACTGGTTCAGTAAGATTACAACTGATGATGAGTTTACCTACAATAAAATATTATAGCTTATTTAAGGTGAAATCATTGCAATTGTAATGTCGTTTCAGAAATTTGTTTGTATTCTGGCAAGCTTTTTACACACTTAGCAATAAAAAATTCCAAATAAAAATTAAGCCGCTAGAAATTTAATTAAAAATCAAATAAAATCCAAAGCAAGCTAAAATAGATTTTAAAAATAATTTAAAAATCACTTTCTGTAGAAAAAAAACTATTCCAGTCCTTTGAAAATTTATGTAAAAAAAAAAAGAAAAAAATATTCAAAGAAATCTGAAATCGTTTATCTTACAGAAAGAGGCTGTTCTTTACATTCTGTTTTCCACTTACCCTTTGGTGGTGATGAATGATAATAAAGTCCTTGAAATCTACGCCTACGTTTTGGTGGCATGTTATTGTTGTTGATGCTTTAAAGCTTTTACTTTATTTTGAATTCTTTTTTGTTATAAAAATATATTTTATTTATTTAAACACTGCGAATTTGAAATAAATAATTGAGAGATGACTGTTTTTAAATTGAAACTGTTGAACAAATTTAAACAATTCATGGAAAATTCCATAAAATTAGAAACGGAATATTATTATCCTTTGCAAAATGTTAAAAACAAATGTTTTATCACACAAATTACAAATTTCACAATATTTTTATTTCAGTTGCATTACAATGCTTCAACTCAACTGTTGTTTTTGTTTAATTTAATGCATAGAAAATCATGTTTTTGTATAATTTATCATTTAAAACACACACAGATGTTGTTTTACATTTACAAACAAAACCATAAAATTATTATCACAATCATTATTTCAACAACTTTACATGTATTTTGTTATTACATTACTACACCCGGCTCTGGACAAAAACAAATCAAGATAATCTGCAGAGTGAATTTTTTATTATAATAATTATCATAATAATGTTAAAACTACACACATCCGAACACACACACGGATACACAGTTAAGCCTTTTAATGAACTGTGATAGTTTTTTTTTTGCAAGAGCGAGAGCGAGGGAGAGATAATGCATGAGCATGAGATATTTGCTAATAATTTACATCGAATTTATTATTCACTATTGAATACTAACACACGTTTTTATTTGGAATTTCCTTCCGCTTTTTGGTTTTTTTATTTTTAAAACACTTCCTTCTATTTTGTTTTTTGTTTTTTATTTTTTGTATTTCCTTTTAATTTATGCCATCCGTAGGCGTTGAGTGACCAACACAAAGTGTCTGCATTTGAATTTCATGCATTTGCAGCTCTGTAAACTGTATTACAAATTCACATACATACTCGCTTATTTACATGCCAAGAGAATACTTGCGTTATACTCACTGAAAACCAAACTCTCATACTCAAGCATTTACTGTTGTTGGTCATTCGGCTACTCTATAATAATTTAAATAAAAAAAAAAACAACAAACAAAATAAATGAACAAAAACAATAAATGACTAACCAAACAGAGACACTGTTAAAAACAAAAACAATAATGATAGCCATACATATCATACTAGTGTGAGTGTTTGCTTATAGTTATTAATGCTCATTTTTCTATTCACTTTAATTCTCTCAATTTATTTCTTTACATTGTTGTTCTTTTTTCTAGAGTGTCTCCCGTATTGATAGACTGCTGTTCTGCATGTTCATGTTCATGTTCGTGTCTTGTTTTTGTTTTTGTTCTGTTGTTTTATTCACTTGTTTTGCTACTCGTCCATTGATATTTTTGTTGTTGTTTTGTTTTATAGCATGTTGCATTTCTAATGAGCTTTAATGACACACATATGACAGTGTGTTTTGTTTTTCTTTTACCCTGTGATTTTATAAGGAAAGAGACACTAACAGGTTAAGCAAACCCCAGGCACAATAGGCAGGATAATTCGGTGGTAAATAAATAACCAGAAAAGTTAAAAATGTAGGAAGAATTATAAGTTGTTTAAACTTGTAAATGAGGACCTCTAAAGATTCTTAAAAGTACTTTAGGAATACATGCCTATATACTATTGAAAAATAATTTTGAGATCAGTTTTAAAAAACATGTAAGTCAATAAATTGGCACTCAATTTATATATTTTAAAGATTTCTATTTGGGCAAAAGGCCTCAAAAATGGCTTTTTAAATGCCATAAAATTATTGGCAATTTATCGAAGATAATAAATCAGTTATCGGTTTTCCGTAAATTTTGCTTTTTCAATCAAATTTTAATGTTTTCTTTCAAATACAATTTTCTTAATAATTTTAATTAAATTTTGAGCAATTATTTTTTCTAAATTCCCTCCGATAACAATTTGAAACATAAAATTTTAATTATTTTTTTTCAAACATTAACAAATTTGTTTTATATCATGTTCCTAAATGCCAGTGCATAACATGACAACGAAAAGCACATAATCAATGCAATTGCATGTCCTTTTCATAAATAAAAAAGCGTTCAAAGATAAATTCATAAAAATTCCCGTAACATGAAAACCAACGCCTACGCTATCCAACACATATTTTCAATCTTGATAAAAACTATTTTCCCAGGTAATGATAGAAAACGATTAAACGTGTGCATTGTGACTAATAAATCCCCCTGTTTATGTTTGTTGTATGATTATCAGGCTACGCTTAGGATATAGATCATGCACAAAGTAATTTATCAAACCTTAAAAGCTCGAGTCATTAGTTTAACCAGATAGAAAATATGACCCACAAATAGAAAAGTTCATTGCCCTTAATAAAAAAAAGGGAATTCGCAAACATGTTTTTTTTTCCTGAATAAAATAAGAATACAATTCTTCAATCATTGAAACTTTTATTAAGAAACCCCACAATACTTGGATTTTTCAATTTTTTTCCACAACATCAATTTCCTAAAAAATTTCTTTTTAAAAATTTGCTGAAAACTTTTTGTAGAAAAAAAAAAACTTATCTATGACATGCATTTTCTATAAAAAAATCTTAATTTTCTATAAAAAAATGTTTCTAAAACATGAATTTTATACTGAAAAATTATCGATAACATGAATTTTATGTTGAAAATTTATCGATAACATGAATCTGCTATAGAAAACTTATCGATAATATGAATTTTATATTGAAAATTTATCGATAACATGAATCTGCTATAGAAAACTTATCGATAGTATGACAATACTATAGAAAATTTATCGATAATATGAACTTTCTATAGAAAAGTTATCGATAATATGAATTTTCTATAAAAAAACTTATCGATAATATGAATTTTCTATAGAAAACTTATCGATGACATTGATTTTCTATAGAAAATTTTTCGATAAAATGAATTTGTGACAGAAGATTAATCGAAAACATAAATTTGTTACCGCAATTTTTCTCAATAACTAACTTATTATTGTGATATTTCGATAACCTGGACTTTTCTTTAGAAAAGTTATCAATAGCTTTTAAAATCTAAAACGGGTGAAAACACTGGGTCATGACTTATTTTCTATTGAATATTAATTTTATTGATAACATTCATGTACTAACGAAATGTTATCGATAACATTAAATTTTTGGTGGAATGTTATTAACATTCATTATGTTTTCTGTTTAAACATCTTGACCAAATTACTAGAAATAATAGCTCACTGTAAAGTGTAACGAGTGGTTCTGTCACATGCTTATCGCATACTCATGTGGTCAAGGTTATGTTTCCAACCAATAATTTTCAAAAAGAAAACCACAAAATTCCCACACAAGAAAGGAAGAAAAAAACTATAAAAACAATTCAATGAAATTAACACAAACGTACGCATAAATGTATGTATGTATGTATGTATGCCATGGAAAGAAAGACAATGACCATTATTATCGAATATAAATTGAAGGGTTCGTATAACACAGAATATAGGTCAATAAATAAAAATAAAAACGTGAGTAATTGTCTTGGAAAAAAGGGAAAGAGCATCTAAGGCTCTTTCTCTCTCTCTACTAGAATTGATAAATTTACATGAATAACTTATGCGTGTGTTGAACACAAAACCACAAAATTAAGCCTTAAGACTCTTTAAAAATTAAAAGCGTGCGAGTCCTTTAATAAAAAGTTTCTCTTCTTTTTTTTTACTTTATAGTAGTTACTGAAGTGAACATGTACACACACAGTTACCCCTGCTAATTCCATTGCTGGTCAAATCATGATTAAGAACAATTTAATTGAATTGTAGAAAATAACCTTTAATTTAAAAAAAAAGTATTCGAGTACAACGTTTCCTTTTCTAAAGAACAGGCCATTTTTAAGAACCCAACGTCACTGTAAGAGTAAAACAAAAATTAGTTTTAACCATTAGAAATTGCCTGGTTAAACATTTTAATTAAAAGAAATTAAAAAAAAAAGAATTCAGTGACATAGTCCTTTTTATGACAAACAAAAGACGAAATGATTTTAAACAAAAAATGGTTTAAAATTCTATGAATATAAAATCTTCATTAGTAGAAATAATGGATCCATAGAAAAATTTTCTATGGAAAATTCATATTGATAGGTTTCTATAGAAAATTCATGTTATCGATAAGGTTTTATAGAAAATTCATGTTATTAATAAGTTATCTATATAAATTCATGTTATCGAAAATATATGTTATCGAAAAGTTGTCTATAGAAAGTTCATGTTATCGAGAAGTTGTCTATAGAAAATGTACGTTATCGAAATACTTTCTATAGCAAATATATGTTATTGAAAAATTTTCTATAGAAAATTAATTTTATCGAAAAATGTTCTATAGAAAATTCATTTTATCGAATAATTTTTTATAGAAAATTCATTTCAAGCGGAATTTTCTATAAAAAATTCATGTTATCGAAAAGTTCTCTATAGAAAGTTCATGTTATCGATAAGTTGTCTATAGAACATTCACGTTATCGATATGTTTTCTATAGAAAATATATGTTGTCGAAAAATTGTCTATAGAAAATTCATTTTATCGAAAAATTGTCTATAGAAAATTCATGTTATCGAAAAGTTTCCTATAGAAAATTCATGTTTTCTGAAAATTTTCTGTAGAAAATTCATGTTATCGAATAGTTTTCTATAGAAAATTAATGTTATCGAAAAGTTTTTATAGAAATTCTTGTTATCGAAAAGTTTTCTATAGAAAATTCATTTTATCGAATAATTTTTTGTAGTAAATTCATGTTATCAAACAATATGCTATAGAATATTCATATTATTGAAAAGTTTTCAATAGAAAATTAATGTTATCTAAAAGTTTTCTATAGAAAATTAATGTTATCGAAAGTTTTCTATAGAAAATTAATGTTATCGAAAAATTTTGTATAGAATATTTTTCTTTTCCTAAAATATTCTGTGGAAAATTCATGTTATCGAAAAATTTTCTATAGTCAATTAGTGTTATCGAAAAATTTTCTGTGGAAAATTCAGGATATATTTATAAATTTTTTTTAAATATTTTCATAGATAACTTTTTGTTATCAGGAACTTTACAGACATTTTTTACAGAACATTCCTGATGTTGATAAATTTTCTTTGCAAAATTCGATTTGTCGAGATACTAGTCGACATACTATTGTATTTAAAAAAATATGATAAATCTTCTATTTAATGTTGATGTTATCGAGAAATATTTAGTAGAAATTAAATTTTTTGTCAAATATTTTATGGAACTTTAATGGTATAGCTGTTAATCTAAAATTATCGATTCATTTTACTATTAATGTTTTACTCACATACGCTATTTTAAATAAAATTCATTATTAAGAAGGAGTATTATATCTGTTTTTGGTGTATTTATCGTGTCATAATAATTTTTGAGAGCAACACTGATGAATCATTATCATTAACAGTGTAGCAGTGTAAGTGTATTGAATTTCAAAAGAACTACACTCTTCCGCTGTGGCGTATGTGGAATATTTTAAATAATATTTATAACGTATACGCATTGATGGTCTGTACAATTTTATTTATTGTTTTCATTTCTAAAATTAAAACAAGAAAATTATCCAAGATTTATAAAAAACAATTCAATTAATTTTTAATTTTTTGTTAAATAATTGAATAGGAAGTGCACTCAGTACATACATTGTAATGTATTACAGAAAACAGCGGATGTCTAACAAATTAGTTTTCTCTCCATAAATAATTCATTTATTTTTTGTTTTCTTGCTAGCTTTTCAATTAATTGGCAATTTTCCCAAAAAATGGAAAAGTAAAAACATCATTTCTTTCTTTATTGATTTAAATTATGCAAATTGTTGTAGGTTGTTAAGTTAAAAAAGGTCGATTTTTTATGTCCAATTGAAATGAAATTGATAACGATATTGAAAGTATTTGAGTGTTATAGAAGTAGCTTTTAATTTAAATAAATTGTTATTTTATTATGGTTGGCCAGTTGGTTTAGAAGAGTTGCGTGAGCCATTAAAACATTTCAATGGTTTCGTTAATTTAATTAAAAGGTTGGGAAATAAATACTTTGAGAAGTATTTATAAAATAACACAGAAACAATAACATGAATTTTCTACAGCAGATTTATCGATAACATGAATTTTTTATAGAAAACTTATCAATAATATGAATTTTTTATAGAAAACTCATCAATAACATGAATTTTCTATAGAAAACTTATCTATAACATGAATTTCCAATAACATGAATTTTCTATAGAAAACTTATCGACAACATGAATTTTCTATAGAAAACTTATCGATAACATGAATTTTCTACAGAAAACTTATCTATAACATGAATTTTCGATAACATGAATTTTCTATAGAAAACTTATCGACAACATGAATTTTCTATAGAAAACTTATCGATAACATGAATTTTCTATAGAAAACTTATCGATATCATGTATTTTCTATAGAAAACTTATCAATAACATGAATTTTCTATAGAAAACTTATCGATAGCATCAATTTTCTACAGAAAACTTATCGATAACATGACTTTTTCATAGGAAACTTATCGATAACATGAATTTTCTATAGAAAACTTATCGATAACATGTATTTTCTATAGAAAACTTATCGATAACATGAATTTTCTATAAAAAATTGATCGATAACATGAATTTTCTATAAAAAATTGATCGATAACATGAATTTTTGTATAGGAAACTTATCGATAACATGAATTTGTTATAGAAAATCTATCAATAACATTTTATTTGTTATAGAAATAAATACTTTGAGAAGTATTTGTAAAATAACACAGAAAGAGAACACTCTTAAATGCTTTCTGACTGGCCTATGCTTCTCAAAGAAACTGCAGGAGTAAAAACACTCAACAGTATTCTTAACCATGCCCTTGGCTTAGAGTGACTATATTATATAATCCCCGTATAAGTAAGAGGAGTGGATAAGAAAATAAACTTCAGACTGGTATGTAGTGTACATAGTGCTGTAAAAGTGTTACCAAGTGCGCAGCAGAGGTATGAGAATCATTAAAGACAGTATTTGTAAAAATATAAGTGACATCCATGTTTGATTGGTTTCGGGGGTCCTAGCAGTATAATTTTCCCATTTTGCTGCCATAAAACAGGACACAACTGTCGATGTTATCTAGTGTACGTTTCTCTGTCTGGATCCCATACCACTAACCTATTCATTTTTTGTCATTTTCTGTATGTAGGTATGAAAGGCCAATATTTCTTGGATCTTTTCCGACACAACGCTGTTTTTCCAGACACGATTCATATAATATTGTTCCACTTTAATGGAAAGAAATTTAAATTAAAAAAAATATCACAACAAATGTCTTCTTCTTTACAAATGGTGGCCTATTTATCGTTTCATAAATACATGCGTTAAAAACACTCATTTTAAAATTCATTAGTAATTGAACCACAGCACACTGTTCTTCTCAATGATTTGTTAGGTCATGCTCGTAATAAAGTGCTTCAAGTATAGCCTTGGACTTGCTTTATTTAGTGTTCAGGTATTAACGGCCATTTTTCTTTTATCAAAACCATTAATAGAGAGCAATTAGTAATTTTTATCATTAATTTAGTTTTACAAATCACTTGAAAGATAATCTCTTGCTCGTACACATACACTCCTACTCTCAGACAAATTAACACCTTGTAAATCGATATGAAATATTTCCTCAATTGTTAACGATATGACCTCGACTTGTTTTTTCTTTCGTTTTATTGATTAATTATTAATAAAGTTTTATTAGCAATTATTAAATATTCACACTCTCGCTCACATAAATACATTTACGCCATACCCACATGGACAATAACAGGTTAAACGTTACACGTTATTTTTTTGTTATCGATTTTCTCTTGCACAAAAAAGAACAAAAAAAGTTGCACACTGACCCTGCTCAAGATGGTAATTTTTCATTTACCAACACTTGTGCATTTTCTTTTCGTTTTACTTGGTTTTTACATGGTCAATGTCCTTTTTAATTTAATGCAAATTTATGCAAGTTTTCCTTGCTTCACACTTGTACAAACACAAACACTTGCACAACTTTTGGTTGAATTTTCTTGGCTTTCTTACACGATTCTTGACGTTATTTTTAGTTTTAAAAATTTAAATATGTTTTCTAAACATTATTTTTCTTATAACTTTAAAGTTTAATTTTTGTTTGTTTATTCTTTTGTTTTCTTTTCATTGAATTCGTCTTTTTAGTTCGCGTATCCTTTGAAGACTGTGTCATATCCGTTTAATGCCTGCCTGTTTTATCTAATTTTCTCTTTAACAATTGCTTCCATTTTTTCTTTTTTTAATTCTTCAGTAATAGTTCATACCAAACACCCACACTACACGTACCACACACACACACACACACAGAACTACATAAACTGTGTATTAATGCTTTTATTGTATTAGAAATTTTAGAGAAAAGAGAGAGAGAGAGAGAGAAAGCGAGCGAGTATTACAATTTTTTTCTCAGGTTTTTTTTACTTGTTGTTCCATCAAAACATTATTTTCTAGGGTATTGTCTTACTATTGTGTACGTGTGTGTCTGTATGCAAAAGAGAGTGAGTGAGTATGGTGGTGGCTGTGTACGAAAAGAGACAATGCAATTTTGTTGGCGGTTTAGTACTGTATACTGTGTGTATGAAATTTAGCAATTATCCTCTCAGAGAGTACTTCGCAAATTCATGTTTTACTGTACATTTATTTGTTGTATGTGTTGTTGTTGTCTAGAATTTAATGTGCTTTTTTCGTTCAAGTAAGGCAGAGTTCGTAAACAAGCGTATTGGAAATTTTAAATTAAATTTTGTAAAAGTTTTGGTTTATTTACAAAAAAAGTTAAATTATTTAATTAAGTAAACACACTAACATACATACATACATAATTGGTCATTACAACCCTTCAGCATGAACCTCTGCACTACATGCCCGTTCTTGTCAAAAGGCGAATTCACTCATGCAATTCCCGTTGTATTATTCGCCGCCTGATTCTAACTCATCAATTATTCCATTTCTATTTAATTTTTGCTGACTTATATAAATTTGCACTGAACATAGTACAAACGTGGTTTGATCTTCATTTGTGTCATGGCAATATCCTAGAAAGATGTTGTATTCAAAGTGATATGGGTGACTTCTATAACTGCTATGACCTCTCAAGAACTGGTTCAGGTTATTGTATTGTGGGCTCACAGACCGAAAGGGCTATTTCGCTTTACTTCTGATGTTATTTTTGCGTAAATATTTTTTAAATTGTGTTTCGATTTAATCTTAAGTTTTCCTCCACTACAGTAAAACTCGTTTATTTATATTTAATATCTGTCATAACACCGTTGGGAGCTCTTTTTTGGCTGAAGTTTTCAGAATTCATTCCCATACTGATGAAGCTAACGAAATTACTGAGTTATTTACTCTCCCCCTTTTGCTTTTGGCCTCTATTGGGAAAATACCTTTGCAACTTTCATTGTCTTCCTGAAAATATAGTACACGCGACGCTTGAAGTTAAAGAGATCGTCTATTATTATGCCCAGAATATCTATGAACTTTGAAGAGTATATATCACTCCAGACAACTTGAAATTTATTCGTTTCTCCTCTTTTTTAATTCTGTCTTGTGCCTCGCTAGATTCATGGACTCCATCTACAGACTAATCACCAATTAGATCACGTTTGTATATGATTGTATATCTTCCAAGTATATTGCTTGGACCACATACCTGATATCATTAACGAATTCCATAATGGACGGCACTTGCGGAACTTTCATATTACACACCATCATACATCACATTTTCCCTAATAGTGGTACAAATACAAAACATCTGATAACTCCTGCCATAATATCGTATCTCACATACTGTCAGATTCGTTATAAAAAATTTTGTTCAATACTCCTGGTATACATTACGTCAAGTTAAATACGTTTACATTCAATTACTTGTGCCATGAGGAATTACCCTAAAACTAAGTGAGTGCTTGTAACAGAAGATTGTGTTAGAGTAACTTATCCTGTTTTGGGTAATAATCCTTACCCTGTTGTTCTATCATACCACTTACTGTTGTTATTTACAGGTAAATTTCTAGGACTTCATTGTTCCACTCTAATGGCATTTCTGTGTTAGCGTGTCAGACACTTTAAACTATTTGGTAACACAACACAACATAAAGTGTTGGAATTTTTTTTCTATCTTATTGAAAACACGAATTCGTTTTTCTTTTCGTTAGAATTTGGCATGAAAGTACTTAAAATGTTTTCAGAAAGTGCTGTTTTATTTGCAAAATAGTACTTTTAGCAAATAGTACTCCATGTAAAGAATTGTTCAATGTGCGTGCCCTCTATTACTCTTTGAGGAGTGTTGTCAAATGCGCTTTTCTATCACCAGTAAGTGCAGAAGAAATCGGGGTAGCCTAGTAGGTAATATATAGGATTATTGGACGTGCATCCTCGTTTCAAACCCCAGGTCAGACATCCCCAACAAAATGATACAAAAAAAATATATTTCTCTAGGCGACTTCCTCTCTGCAGATTTCTGCCATAAACCCTGAGGGGTTTTCAGCCATGAAAAGTTTCCCAAAAATCTGTCGTTCGGGTTCGACTTTAAGCTGTAAGCCGTGCTACTCATGTATAAAATTAATACAAACAACATAAGTCGTGTGAGAACCTGGGTTGTAATCCTGACTGAAGGGTTGTAATGATCAATTATGATGATCATGATGATATTGGCCACGATCAGGGCGCAAAGCTACTTCTGTAGTTAAAGAGCAGCTTTAAAATGGGTTCTAATCGGAATTTTCGTTCCAAATACTTACCATTTTCGTATTTACTTCGAATGGCTGTGGATACACAAATACGATCATTAGTCGTGTGGCTATTACTGTGTTCGTAATAATTCTTTTGTATATGATTACGATATTTGTATGTCTGTAATGTATGTAATGTATGAATGTGTGTAATGTATGTATGTAATGTATGTATGTAATGTATGTATGTATGTAATGTATGTATGTAATGTATGTATGTAATGTATGTATGTATGTATGTATGTAATGTATATATGTAATGTATGTATGTACTGTATTTGTGTAATGTATGTATGTAATGTATGTATGTAATGTATTTATGTAATGTATGTATGTAATGTATGTATGTAATGTATTTATGTAATGCATGTATGTAATGTATGTTTATAATGTATGTATGTAATGTATGAATGTAATATATGTATGTAATGTATTTATGTAATGCATGTATGTAATGTATGTAATGTATGTAATGTATGTAATGTATGTAATGTATGTGATGTATGTATGTAACGTATGTAATGTATTTATGTAATGTATGTATGTAATGTATGTATGTAATGTATGTATGTATGTAATGAATGTATGTATGTAATGAATGTATGTATGTATGTAATGTATGTATTTATATAATGTATGTATGTAATGTATGTATGTATGTAATGTATGTGTGTATGTCATGTACGTATGTAATATACATAAGTATGTAATGTATGTGTGTAATGTATGTATGTAATGTATGTATGTAAATAAAAGCACATGTTGTCAACACATTGTTACCAAAAGCCTCCGAAATAGCTTCCACGAAAACTGTTTATATCGCATGATGTAGGCATCTTGACCAGAATATAAAGGGTGTTTTTTATAGAGGTATAGAACTTTAAGTTGGCATTACTTTTCAAGATGGCGACCGATTTAACAAGTGTCAAGTGATTTCTTCTCAGTTTGCAAATAGTTCAATTTTATTTCGAAAATAATGGTTCTGTGCGGAAAACGTATTGTGCCACAATAGATTTATTGAAAGACACGTTTGGTGACCGCCTAATTTCGCGTTTTGGACCTGTGAATTGGCCTCCAAGATCTTGTGATTTAACACCGCTAGACTACTTTCTGTGGGGCTATGTAAAGTCATTGGTCTATGCGGTAAAGCCACAAACGATTGACCATTTGGAAGACAACATTCGCCGTATTATTGCCGATATACGGCCACAAATGTTGGAAAAAGTCATCGAAAATTGGACGTCCAGATTGGACTACATCCGCGCCAGCCGTGGCGGTCATATGCCAGAAATCATATTTAAAATGTAATGCCACAAGATTATCTTTCGGATAAATAAAATTCATGTCAATCGAATTTTTTTTTGAATATTCTTTTAGTACGTACCTCCATAGTTATGCCTTTTTCTTCTTCATGAGAAAAAACCTTTAAAAAATTTAAAAAAAACAACCAGTGTTACCATTTGTCATGAGATTTCAAAACTACTATTTTATTTTAAAATTTTCAATGCGTCGTTATTCTTTAAAAAAGTTATTTAAAATCAATATTGTTTTTGTTATCAATTTGTTAAAATCTAAAATATCACGTCTTAACAGTAAAAAAAATTATATTTTTTTTTGTATGTATCATCACTATTCAATTAATTACACTTAAAAGTACTAAAGTACTAAGAGTACTAATATTTAAATGTTTACACAATCACTATACATAATAATAATAATAATCATAATAAAAATTCTATTCTACTACAATATCAATTCAATAAATATATTCAAATATAAAAAAAATTTAAATCAAAAATAAAAACAAATAAAAAGAAATTTAATTATCAGCCATATTTATGTGGATAGGATTTGTAAATTCGATGTGATCATTTAGAAGAGCGTCATCTGTAATAAAACAGGGAAAAAGATTATGAAAACTGATGATGATATTTGATGTACAATGTTTTGTCATCTCCAAAATATCGATTTCTTCAAAAATCCTTAAAAAAAGTCGATAACATACTCACCCTTTAACTGTTGCTCTTCCAATGTTATAATACTGTTAACAATATTGTTTATAAACTCTTGCGTTAATGTTTCCGTTATATTAACCGGTTCGTAATACAGAAAACTTCTTTTACTTCGAACATGTCTGCGCCTCTGCAACGAACGCTTCGAACGGAACAAAGCCAAACTGATATGAGATTGCTTCAGTGGTATCTGGTCGGGACCAAATTCCAAACATTTGCCCTGTACACAATAACGTTCTTCGTTTTGTGAGCAGCGTGTGCCCAGGGGAAAGTGACCGTAGTTGCCATTAACCAAATAGAAACGATGATGTATGGATTCATCCTGACAGCCTACACGACAACTACGATCGGGATCCTCGACACTGGCTGCAATCTGAGTGCCATGGCCAGATAGGCCACGTACTTTTAGTTTATAGCGGGAACAGGTATGATCAGAATATTCGGTGGTGGTTTGCAGGCGTTCACAGGGCTATTGGAAGAGAAACATAAAAAAATTTGTATTTAAAACGGCTTAATGTCTCTAAAACTTACTTTTAAGGGTGGAGAACACAATTGTATGTTCTTTGCTCCCGTACTGCGGTGAGCCACTACTTGTATGCCTCGGGATTTCAGCATGCAACTCGAATGGCAACCCGATTTCACAATCCATTCGCTATCTGTGCGCCCTAAGGAAGCCAAGGAGGCTGCATTGGGTTGCGAGGTTTCCGCTGGCATATGATCATTTAAATGGTAACTGTATTTATTCCACGGATTAAAATTATCACTTTTACGTTTGTATTGAGAATCATGATTATATTGACCATGATAGGGGCGCAAGGCAACTTCTGTAATTCAAAGGCGTTTGTAAAAAGGTTTGTGCCTGGGATAAACTTGTACGATAAACTTACCATTTTCGTATTTACTACGTATGGTTGTGGGTCCATAAATACGCTCATTATTCGCATGGCTATTACTGTGCTCATAATAATTATTTTGTATATGATTACGATATTTGTAGTTATCATTATGATCCCTATAATCCCTATATGGTCCAGCAGTGGCCTGTATTTGATTACTAAAGTAATTCGAGGATCTCCTGTCAGTCTCATTATCCATTGCATTTTGATCGGCATCTTCTTGTCGCTTGCAAAAGATTTTATCGATTTTATAATAATTTCCGGTAGAATTATCACAGGAAAACTTTTCACAACGCCCCTGTATACAATACGAGGGCTGATCACTGCCATACAGTTTCGAACGACATGTAGTGCCATCGGGAAACGTCCATGATCTTGATTTGGTTGCATTGGATTTAGTTTTGCAATATACTTTACACGACTCTTCAATATTTCCGATAATTTGTTCACCCTCTCCGGTCAAATCCATGTCGAATTTTTGTGCCCTTTCACAGACCTGGCGGGCAAAATTTTCTATCGTTATAATCGGTACATTGTAGCACTGTTTGGCCACACAGGTTTCATACTTGTGATCACGACCAATGCAACGGCGTTTATAGTCGATACATTTGCGGGTTTGTGTCTTAAGGCCGGTACTGCCTTCGCTTAAACGCTTCGAAGGACCATATAAACAACTGGAATCACAAGCACCCGGCTCACTCCACTCACTCCAGCTGCTGGAGGGCTAAGGAAAAATAGTTTGTTATTAAAAAGAAGTTGTGAATTAAAAAATGAAACATATTCAAAACTGGGGTCAAAGTCGGGGTCAGGCCCAGAGTAGAAAAAGATTGCATCTACTCATGCATATTGGAAAACTGCAAAGTAAGTGGCAAATTGGTGTTGAATTGTTATTTATGACTCTGTTTTAAAAACCTTAAAGTTTTTAAACAAGTTACAGACCAAAGCCTGTGGTGAGAATCGAGCCTACAACCCCAACACTGTTGCTCAGTGGTATACCCAAATGTATTTCCCTACCTTTTGGTATTCATGCAATAAATGGCTGACTTTGGTGGACTCTAAAAAGCTGGCCTTCTCATAATTGGATTTCGTTAGCCCTGCATTCTGTTTGGCCGAGGTATACACTTCCGGACGTTTTACCACACAGAAACCACTGCGGCACCACTGAAATTTTAATTGAAAAAAAAAACATTTTTTCTTTAAAATACGGAAAAGACTTCGGATATAAATTTTGTTTACATTATTGTCACCACAGGAAGTGCCTTCCAAAGCGGGATGTGATGTCCACTTATAGCGATCCCTTTGGCAATGCAAGTCCCGACAAATATCCGCCAATGATTGGCTTTTAGCACGATTCGAATCCTTGCCATACTTAAGCATACACTGTTGATTGGCATCGAAACGTTCGCCGGGTAAAATGCCCTCTGCCGAGTGGTCCAGATTTTGTTTAAATTCTGCCACATTGAACAAGCAGTCGGCCTGTTTTAATCTTTTAAATAAAAAAATATTTGTAAACAATTTCAAATTAAAAAAAAGCTTAAAACTCACTCTAGAAATTTATTTAAAGCCGTCTTTGAACACTGTGACCAGGTTATTTTACCGCTGCCCAATGTAGGCGACATTATATGCGAGGTGGGATCACAACTTAATTCCATTGTATCATGACGCATACCTAAACTGTTTTTTGTTTGTATTTTTAAAAAAGAAAACAAAAACAAAAAAAATTCAATTTTTTATTTTCAAATATCGTTTGTTATCGTTATCGTTGATAACCTACTTGTGTCCAATTTCATGGGCCACCACAAAAACGCTTTCAAAGTGTTTGCCCTCGTTGATGGTGCATGATGATGTTGGTATACACATGCCAGCCACTGGTGCGAGACCGACAACTTGACTAATCACTTGGCCGTTTTTACCCACAACATACAAATCAAGACCTTGAAAACAAAATCAATCAAATTGTTATTCAATTGAAAAAAAAAATAATGAAATCGAAAACAAAAAGTACCAAAACAAAAAGTTCTAAAGTACACCTCAATACAAACTCATTATTGTTGCAATTAAAACATTGAAAAAACGAGAAAAATTTATGTTTTTTGTTTGGTACGAAATAGCATATTTTTTTGGTACTTTTTGGTTCCCTCTTTGGTTTGGAAAAAGAAAACAAACAAGTAAAAAAATAAATTATTAATCTAATAAGTACCAAATCAATAATAATCGTTTGATTCTAATACCAATTCTAACAATTAAAAGATTAAAAGGTGAAAAAATTATTTTGTACAAAAAAAAGTACCATAGTAAAAAAGAGTACTACTTGCCTTATTTATAAAACTCTAATCATTTCCATTTCCATTATTTATATATTTATAGTACGACATTGTAAATGGAAAGTACCAAAGCATAAATTACTCTTTTAAATTCTTTACGAAATGTTCCTATTTTGTAGTTTTTAAGAATTTTTTATATAAGTTAGGTTAGGTAGACAGACAGGGATGAAATACAATTAAATTCCCAAATACACCTGTATCTTGAACATGATCACACAGTGGTGTTAGTACGATATATGTGGTAAGAAACCAAAAGTAGAAATGGGACAGTACAATAGATGGGCACATAAAAGTCCCTTGTGGGTATAAAGCACCCAAGAATAATCATCTTGATTAAGAATCAAACTGAAACCTAATCATCACTAACTAACTAAGCGATAAAAACTTGTCGTGCTCAAATTATTTTAAATCAGGGAATGTCGCCGTTGCCTCAACCTTCTTTCTGGGCGCTTCGGTGTCACACTTGTCTGGGCTCCCGGACACTGTGACATTCCGGGAAAGTGCAGAGCCGACGAGCTAGCCAGAGCTGGCGCACTACTCACGGAATCCTGTTCAATCGACTCAGGAATGCCACTTGTCTCGATCAAACTGGCCATCGCACAGAAATTTTTCCGAGACGCCAACCTATCCTGGATCAACGAGGAGTCCTGCTCTACCCGGATGGATAGAAGGCGTACCAACCAGTTACTTGGACTTGGTCGCGGCATCATCTCAATCACAGTGGCCATGCTTACAGGTCACTGTGTTATGGGTAGACACGCGGAGAGAATGCGGCTCCCATTTAATGACTTCTGCCGTGGGTGCAAATCCGCTGAGGAGGACGACCCATCTCTAGGTTATTTGGCTCTCCGATCCTTGTCAGCTTGACGGAGCTATCGCCCATTGATGTCAAGGATATAGCCTCGTTTATCAAACTTTCTGGCTTTCTGGTTTTCCAGCGCGGGGTAGTCGTGCTTTGGATATGCAGATCTTGCGCTGACCCACCTCCCCCTCCTGGTCGGTACAGGAACTGCATTCACCTGTTGCAAAACACCGAGCCGCTATGCGTGCTTAAGTTAGCTTTTGGTATGAAGCTACCACACTAACCTAACCTAACCTAACCTAACCTCTGATAAGCCTATGCTGCCTTGTAGTCATATTCAGAGGCGCATGAGTAGCCTCTCAGTTGTTTCGAAAATATGTATTCACGAAGCCTACGTTACAGGTCATACTTAGTTAGCCTGCCTACGACATTGCTCCCCCAATTGAATAAGTACCTAGGACCTCTGGTTAACGTTAAAATATCTCGTCATATTGTTAGCAAGCATCAGGCAACTGCTTATAAGGATGAATGTCATGTTAGCACCATCCAAGGGATTTCAGGTCAATATGAAGTATGAATATGACCACCACAGATGATCATGGAGTTAATGGATGTGGCTTGTGGGGTCAAATCCTGATGGAAATGAAAAAATTTTTACATCATGCATGCTCCGAATTTTAAAAGTTAAGAGTTTTCAATTCTCTTAAAATCTTAGTACTCTGAGTCTCCAAAGAGTATAACATCAGAAACGTTGGTCTTAGGAAGACCAGGCATCATCATCGCTTGAGAAATTGTAGCAATTAATTAGCAAAGCTTCTTAACACCACTTGCAATACGACAACGTAGTACATTTCTACAGAGTGAATTGCTTTGGTAACCTTTACACCCTAGAAGTTGTTACATTAGACTAATCACCTACTTAGCTGAAAGAATTGATTAATGAAACTAAAAGAAAGCAAAGAAATAACCAGGAGACGGAAAGGAATAATAGGTAGATTACAATTCGTACCCAAACTATTTAATCCTAGCTAAGCTGTCAAGCTTTCTTAAGCTGTCCTAAGTCAGAAAACATTCTTGACGTTGAAATGATTCTAATTTAAATAAAGTTTTTGCAATCAACAATCGATTAAATTATTAATTGAATTGATTATTTTTTCATTCAATTAAATTTATGTTTGTTTAATAAATTTATAATAAATAAATCGATTGTTAACTTTTATCTTTAAAACCTCCTCTCTTTTTATGGCTTATTTTTCAATTATATTTTCATATAAAAAACAATCAAACTTTTTATCGTTTTCATTAATCAAAACAATTAAAAAAATAATAATTCAACTTACCCGTCAATATTAAGGCATGATCATATCGTAAACCGGTATTTTTGGCTGGATTTAAATCATTTTGCCATTTACAAAAATTACTCAAATAGATGTCGATATCACTGGATCTACGCAATTCAGGCGGATCTTTTTCCAATATTTCCAAACGCTTTAAAACGAAATTCACTCTTTTACCCAGAGATGGATGATGATACAACAACTGGACGCCATTGATCATGGCCAAAACGAAACGTATCAAATGTGAACTGGTATTCTTAGGGAAATTCTTTGCCATATGCTTGTATAAATCGATATCAACAAAGATGGCTGTTTCGATATACAAGACATCGGGTATATTCGTATATTGGCTGGCCGAGTGTATATAACGTTTGTTACGTTTACCCGGATGATGTTTACGACTGTGATGATTGCTATGATGATGACGTGGTTTGAAACGTAAATTTAATGGTAATTGAGCATGTAAATGATGTTGATTTTGATGTTCTATGTTACGTGTTGGTCTCATGCTGCTTGCGCCACTATTCTCTGTAGGCAGTTCGAGACTTACGGCATTAAATTCCTCTTCATCCGGTTCGAATTGTATGTTCTCATTGAGAAATGAAGAATTCCTCCAGGAGGTATCGAAGATATCTCTTTCTGTTTCCAATATTATATGGGATTTATTGCCAAACCGTTCAGGCAAAGGGTGTATAATGTAGTCGGTGTTGTTGTAATGGAAAACGCCACGCTAAGCATAAAAAAATTCAAATTTATTAACTTCCTATAGTCATCTCTTTCTCTCTAACTATAAAGTGGCATCTTTACTTACCACATTGTGTTCATCACAAAGGTCAAGTGCTGAATTTTCCGAATGATAGAAACACTTTTCCAATCTCGTCACTAAATTATGTGAATTCTCTATCAATTGCGATGAATTGGCATAGCGCCGTATAAATACAAACGAATCATCAATTAATTTCGGCGTTTGTTGCAGTTTCAAGTTGACCAAGTGCTCGTTATCTATTAAAGAAATTAAAAATCACAACAACAACAACAAAATTAAAATAAAAATAGAAATGGAATGGGAAATTGAAAACTGTATGGAAATATCATTAGAATTGTAGAAAGAAAAAAAAAGAAAAAACTGCCTAGTAGAGTCAGATGCAAATGAAAATCTAATTGAAATGCATTGACCGCAAATTATTTTTGTTGTTGTTGTTGTTTTTTAAGATTCTAATTCAATAGAGGGGGATATAAATAGTTAGATGTGATGTTGCGAAGTATTAGAGCGTAATTTTAGATTTCTTTTCTTTGATTTTTTTTAATATTTATGACAGGAAGTACAAAATCTACATATCAAGAGCCCTTTATATTGATTTTTAGAAGACAAAAGATATGTGAGGAGCTTTACACTTTTAGTCACTAGGTCATCTACAGTGAGCGTCAAAGGAAGCTGTACACTAAGGATAAAATTCTAATAAAAACCAAACTCCAATTTTACCACTTAAGGAGAGTGCCTGAAAAAATTTGCAATATTCGGTTTATTGAGTACAATATTTTAAGTGTTCAGACATAATAATATACGCAGTTCAGCTGCTTATTCATTTGACAGCTGGTAAACAAAACAGCTGCTTGTTTCAACAACAATGTTTCTATTTTGTTTTCTTGTTTTTTTTTCGTTGTTGACATTTGAGTTGTCAAATATCAACAGAAAGTGTTCGGATAATTGTAATATGCTCACTGAACATATTTATGACAGTGTTGCCATTTTAAGTTTGACTCAATATTATAACAATTTGCGTATTTATTGCGCAATAATTAATTGAAACTTTATAGGAAATATTTAGCTCAATAATGGCGTTTTTGCGATTTACGCAATAAAGTTGCACAGCTGAACACCGTATTAACATGGCCCCCATTTTTGTATATATTAAAGAAAATAATAGATTTCCAAAGCCATTTTTTAATGTGTTCCCAGAGTCAGACAGGCCCTGCTTGGTCATCTCCCAAAACGTGCTATGAGCTCCAACATACGTTCGCTTGCCGCTTACCAAATCATGACGGAACTAATTTGAAAAGCCCTAAAGATTTTCCAGGATTTAATGGCGGGATTGACCATTTTGATTTTATTTTCTCTTGCGCAACCTATGAGTTACAATTGAATTTTCGGCCAAAAGAATACTTGGGTAATTTTGCTCTTCCGTGATATTAACGGCCTGTTCTACATATTGGACGACTATTTTATTATCAGATTAAACTTTCTCAATGCTTAACTTTGTGTCCACCTAGTCGCCCTAGCATTTGAAATCAAAGGCCATATCGTACCCAATTTTTTTTACATGAAAGATTGATCGATTTTAAAATCCACAGATCTTCACAAATAAATCCAGCAGCTGTTGCCATATTTATTATCAAGCCAATCATGAAGCTTTAGACAGCATTATCCGTAACGACAGAGCCCGAAATCAAAACTCACTGGAGAGATAATACACATCACAGGGTTATTAACCGGTTGTATATATCAACAACTTTTTACTGGCAGATCGTAAGCTAAATAAACTAGATATTCGGATCCTTAAAAGTAGCTACAATATACGTAGGATCTTAGCTAATGTCTATAGTACATAAACACGTCTTTTTTAGGAAATATCGGATACCTTTAAACCATTTTGTTTTGTGTAGATGTATTGACATGCATTCATGAAGGTAATCTAGATAAGATAGGCTAAGATAGGTTGGTGTGCTGCTATGGGATTAAACAGTGACAGTTTCCGTAGTACTGCCACTATGCGATCTATTGTACATGGACAATTTCCTGTCTGATACCTGATACTCAACCAGGCGTTTTCTTCTGGGAATGTATTAAGATTACTAGCTTCTGTTCTGTTGATTGATTTTCCTCATTATAGAATTGTTATACTCGACTCCAAATGAGCCTTATTGTGAATAAAGAAACGGTTGCTGTTGGATAGTTTAATGCTTAATTAACCACCAAAAATTTGGATTTTCTCAAAGCCATTTTGTTTGTGAAGAGTCTTTTCTCTCTCTATTTTCACTTACACCGAGTATACTCTTCCAAACCGCTCTCAGTCTATAGAAATGCTCCACCCGTATTAACCGCTAGTTTCGTCATGGGCTTAGGATTACAAATATCACAAGCATATGGAAAGTAGGGAAACTTATTCACTTCCTTACTATTTGTCCTAACTTGTCGTGAACAGGAATGATTTCTATGCAGAAACTTTCTTAATGATTTGATACAGCTACCGTCAATGGAAGTCGAAATAGCATTAGAATTTGTTGCTTAATCAGCCTAATAAATATCGAAGAAATTAACCGAAGAGAATACCTCCTAACTACATCAAAAATACCGTACGGTGAGGGTATTTTGTAGTCTAATTTCTATGACTTTTTGTGTTCACAAAACTAAACACTTTTAATTATTTTTATTTCCTTAACTGCCTCTTAAGTTTCTTTTGCCCTTAGTAGGGCATTTACTTTCCGTTATTTCTTTGAAACATATCAAGAGTACTTGGGTTTAAAATTCAATGTTAGTGGTTGTTGTTGGCTTTAACTAGAAAAACTGTTTGCTTTATAGTAGAGAAGATCTTTTTATAATTTAAGCACTTTAAAAAAAATAAAAATTCCGCCTTCCAACCGCAAAATAGAGGTCAAAATGTTAAAAGCAACAATAACAACAACAATAAGAAAAATACAACAATAAAAACATATTTAAATAAACAACAAAATATGTGGACCAAAGCAAAGCAACAGAGAACAACAAAAACAAAGATGCACGATTTGAAAATCGCTTACAAGCATAGTAAAGGGTGTTTTTTATAGAGGTATAGAACTTTATGTTGGCATTACTTTTCAAGATGGCGACCGATTTAACAGCTGTCAAGTGATTTATTCTCAGTTTGGTTTGGCAATTCATCATGAATAGAATCACGCCTGAACAACGCTTGCAAATAGTGCAATTTTATTTTGAAAATAATGGTTCTTTGCCGAAAACGTATCGCGCGCTACGTTATCGGCGACAAAATCGTCCATCAGAGCAGTTAATTCGATTAACCATAGAACGTTTTCGCACCACGTTTACTCTTATTGATAACTCGCATCACCAGAGACTCTGTACGGTGCGTACAGAAGAAGCTATTGCTGCTGTAAAGCGTAGCATTGAGGAAGGCTCGAATGAGTCCATCCGCCATCGAGCACAGGAATTGGATCTGTGTCCATCCACTTTATGGAAGATTTTGCGGAAGGATCTTGGTTTGCGTGCTTACAAAATCCAACTCGTGCAAGATTTGAAGCCAAACGATCATCAAGTAAGGCGTAGATTCGTCGAATGGGCCCAAAACGAGATTACCGTTGTTCCCGATTTTCATAAGCGAATTTTGTTTAGCGATGAAGCGCACTTCTGGTTGAATGGCTACGTCAACAAACAAAACTGCCGCATTTGGAGTGAAGGTAATCCTCAAGTGTATGTGGAAACACCGTTACATCCAGGAAAACTGACTGTTTGGTGCGCTTTATGGGCTGGTGGAATCATTGGTCCGTACTTTGTCAAAAACGATGGTGGCCAGAACGTTACAGTCAATGGTGATCGGTATAGAGCCATGATTACTAACTTTTTCATTCCTGAATTGAATAACCATGATGTCCAGGAGATGTGGTTTCAACAAGACGGCGCAACATATCACACAGCTCGGGCCACAATAGATTTATTGAAAGACACGTTTGGTGACCGCATAATTTCACGTTTTGGACCTGTGAATTGGCCTCCAAGATCTTGTGATTTAATACCGCTAGACTACTTTCTGTGGGGCTATGTAAAGTCATTGGTCTATGCGGTAAAGCCACAAACGCTTCCCCATTTGGAAGACAACATTCGCCGTATTATTGCCGATATACGGCCACAAATGTTGGAAAAAGTCACCGAAAATTGGACGTCCAGATTGGACTACATCCGCGCCAGCCGTGGCGGTCATAAGCCAGAAATCATATTTAAAATGTAATGCCACAAGATTATCTTTCGGATAAATAAAAATCATATCAATCGAATAATCCATCGTTGTTTTATTGCAACTTAAAGTTCTATACCTCTATAAAAAACACCCTTTACATTACGTTTACCTTTGATTTGTACAGATATTACAGGCGTTGGTGGTATTGTTGGAGTTGGGGCGCCACCTTGATGTTGTCGTGTTGTAGCTGTTGTTGTACCAGATGCCTTGTTGTTGTCAGATCTCTTAAAACGTTGTTTGTTTATTTGAGTGCTACTTTGTGTACCATAGTCTTCCCCGCCTTCATTGTTATTAACACTGACACTGCTGTTAGCGACTGCCACTACCACTGTTGGTGCGGTTGCTGCTGCTGCTGTTGCTGTTCTATAGTTTAAGTGCACCAGTTTAACAGAACGTTCTGCAAGAAAATTGTATAAAAAAAACCAAGAAAATTTAAATGAAATCAATTTGCATAAAAGAAGGAAAAAAAAGATCTTTTTTTGTTTTTATCATTCCTTTTGATATACAATTTCCATAAAAGAAAGAACAAAAACAAACAGAGCAACAAAGTTTAAGGTTGCTGTACTCATTGTGTTTCATATGATGTGTGTGGTTGGTCTCTGGCATGCTTGCAGTTTGTGGTGGCTGTGTGCCAAACAATCACTACTGCTGCTGCCACTCTTCTTGCATTCTTTTGTACTGTACTACAGTACTACTGTATACCTGATAATGTTTAATAGTTGCCCTTCCCATTCCCCCACATTTTTAGTAATTTTTTATGGGGGCATCTTTTCTTTTGTAAGCGGAAAAGTAATTTCATATCAATTAAAATGAAAATGAGACTAAGGACTGATGGCAGCAAGAAACTTTTATTATAAGTTCAAGTTTGTGTCATGCTCTCATAATTGTAGTACAAATTGTACTATAAATGAATGGATTCACCTTAATCATCCTTCCCCCTTGTCCTCTATCTTAAGATTGTTTTGTGGTTTAATGAAAAACTTTTTGATTTTTGATTTCACTGCTTGATTGTGTGATTGATTGATTGATTGCTTGATTGATTGTTTCGTTTTCTTAGTTAATTTATGCATCTGCTGCTTAACCAAGTGTTTTCCATTTAATTTAAAGCCACAATTTACATGTTGCAACAACGATTTCATTGATTTCTATTTTATGAAAACACAAATTAATTAAGGCATGAAGTGATTAAAGAAAAAAAAAATTAACAAATTACTTAGAAATCACAATCAGTTTTGGTTTCATTCACAATCGTTCTGATGATATTATAAAGCTAAATAAAGGCTTTGTTTGATTTAAGCCTATTACACATGGTAATGAGAACCAGAGCTTTAGCGACTCTAGAATAAAATGAGACAAGAATAGAATGGCAGTGAAAGTTTCCCTCTTAACCACCCTCTGGACAAAGCCAGTAGACTCTATGATTTTGGGAAACGAGATTTACGTATAACAACGAGACTTATTATAAAAATGAATGGAAGCTACGCACTCTTTGAAGAGAGAGCCACCATTTTGTGGCATATCCATGGATTGAAGACTGATATTCGTACAAAAGGGGGCTACTTGGTCCCAGAGTTAAATGGGAAAACTTGTATACGCCATCGAAAGATGTGCCCAATTCAATTCGGGCAGAGAGTACATAGATTATGAATACCATCTCACAGTCAAGTTGCATCTAAGCACTCAGTTCGTATCAGGTTAACTCGACGAAAGCATGGAACGGCTTGAAAAAGATGAATCTGATAGGCAAGGAAAATAGGGTCACTCTCTGTTGGATCCTAAATCATGTAAAAATTCACACAGATGAACTTATGAGGAGGAAAACTTCTACGTCGATGTGTATTTTGGTGCACTAGGACGGATATTTGGAGGTGTATGTTCACAGAAAGGAAGAGATAGGGACCGGAAATTCTCGCATAACCAAATTGTAACTTTTTTTGGGTAGTTACAGTGGAAAGAAATTTGAGTCTTGCTTTAATAGTAATCTGTGTTAAGGGGATTGAGGGGACTCCAGCTCATGTGGGAATGCACCCAGGATTTAAAAGAGAAAACAATTTGAGCTTAGCGATCGAAATTTTTTATTTTGGGCGCTGTAAACTTAAAAAGTAATTCTTTAGGATGACGATCGCCTTGGGTGCAATACGTAGATTCTGAAATGTAAAGAGGTACTGCTGACTGGGTGATGTAAGGCGCCAGCAAGGATCTTAGACCGTGTACAACCGGATTTCTGCAAGGCATGTCTAGATGAGAAGGAGTTAGTGATGTCAGCATATCTAGAGAAGAATTTTTGATGTAAACTCATAGTCAAAAGCGGATATTTAAGGTCTCATTAGCTCTATAATTAGATTAAGCTGGCTAGAAAGCTCTTATGATTCCTCTATTTGTGTTCTGCTTGCTTCTAAGACGTACACAGTAGGTTCCATGGAACCCGGTTGTTTCGATTTAATAAAAACAAGGACTGTAAAATCGAATTAGGGCTTGATGGTATTCGCAGAAAATTGTTTACAATGATACCTCTCCATTGCCATTATCATTGGTTTTGACAGCACTGGATACATTAGCATTTATTCACAGGACCTTTCAGCATTTAGTTTAACACATAACCTGACTGCAACTTTCGTAGCTCTGTGCAGTTTTAACTTTTTAGTGAGTTGAGAGATTTTTTGTAATTATTTTTCGTTACTTTACGTGGACTTCCCCTGACTAGTAGAGCTATAAAGACATAACCACGCTCTGTCTAATACGTTTATTTGAGGACCTTACGCTTAAGTTGGTTATCATGTATGTTTATTTCTCTATACACGGCTTTGAAGTAAAACTTATTTGAAGTTTAGTTGTAAAATTTTTGTAAAAATACTTACTTTTACGTGATTTACCAAATATCAGATCTTTTTCATGATCCTCCAAATGCTTCAATAAATTGTTTTCATCAATCTATAGAGAAAATGAAAGTAAAACAGATCATATTATTTAAATTATTATTTATTTAACAGAAAAAATTTTATAAATAAATTTAAAAATAAAACAGCAGGGTACCATATAATTATTAAGCCATGACTTTAAACAAAACATAAATACCACAAGACCCTAAACTCTCCAGTGCACATAAAACAACACAACATGTAAAGCACTTTCACCTGTTATTTGAAAGAAAAACTTTTTTCCTGGCCTTAAAAAGAAAAACATTTTTCATAAACATTTCATAAAAAGAAAAAGTTTAAGAAAGAGAGACCCTAAGTGGTGAACTGCTATTAAGAAAATATTTTCTTAAAGCATTTTAATTTTCAAACGAAGAAAAAGATGAAAAATGTAGAAAAATTTGCATAAATTTTCAATGCTAATTAGTCTGCCGCATATTAAAGTGTTTTTTAAAATAGAAAATCAAACAAAACAAAAAACTTGGGAATATAAATAAAAATAATACCCGGCATATTATATATCTATGACTTGTTGGTGGACTTCAAACACATTTCACTCACTTTGCAAATGCTTAACGTTTTATGCGTACAGCAGGTATTTAATTCAGTCATGCATGAAAATTTATTTATTTTTCATTTTTTTATTTTCATTTTCATTTCATTTTCATATCTTTCCATGGCATTATTATTATCATGCATTTGTTAGTTGGTGTTGTCATAGACGCCCTGCCGCTCATCTCATTTGCAGTACACCTCTGCAACACTGTTCCCTACAATTATACAAACATACGTATGCTACATACATACACTTTACCATCCATACCTTAGCCATTCTCCACCATAATTATTTTATAGATTAACCACATGAAGTATGTGTAAAGTATAGTGTAAACAATTATTAGGGTGGTACATATTTAATTGGAAAATTATTACTTCACCGCAAATAAATATTCATTAATTTCCCCTTAAGTAAATAAAATTGCCATGAAAAGTTTCTCAAAAATCTGTCGTTCGGAATCGTCTATAAACTGTAGGGCTCGCCGCTCATGCATAGAATTAACAAACATAACATCAGTGGTGTGAGAAGCTAGGTCGTTATCCTGACTAAAGGGTTGTAATGACCGATTATGTATGTATGTAATTTTACCTTAAGAGGCCTATTTATCAATTAATATTTGATCGTTTAATTCATTGGAAAAAAGCTTGTACTTAAACGGCTCCTATACCAACAATGTTGTATTTGAACATGAGACGTAATGCTGCCTTATTATTATCCTATAGGGATGGAATATATTGTGACCGAAATATATGTGACCGATCTCTTGTACTACCGTAAACCTATATAGAATCTCCCTATAATATCTTTTTCGATCTTAATGTCAGTAAAGATAACTTTTGGCCTAGTAATTGATACACACCCCAGTATTTCCTTCTGAGATGCTTTAATGTCGCACAACTACCAAGTATGTGTTCTGAAAACTGATTCTCCTCATCATAGAATCTACATATTGGCCTTAAACTGATCCCTATTCTGAACAAGTGATCTTCGTGTCCACAGTGCTTGGTAAAAAGACCGGTTACCAACCACAGTATACTCTCTTCTCATTGAAATTAGCCGACCTTTCAAGCACATCAATCAACAGTAAGGTTCAAACTATCACAGGCATGGAAGTTTCTCTCCTTGCAAGTTCATCTGTTTGCTCATTGTGCTGAATTTTCGCATCATCTGACATTCCCCTTCATAACTGATTCAACTTGTTTAAATAGCTCCATAATATACTCAAGTTAATCTCATAGAACCTTGTGGTTAATGGGGCCTTAGTTAATTATTTTTATTAACGAATGTCCTTCGTATTCACATTTCTCGTTTCATTAATTATTTCTAGTTAAGCAGCTGATTAAGCTGATATAAGAGATTCTAGAATGATAGGGTTGCCATCTGTCATTATATTTAAAAAACGCTTTTTAGTAAAACTTATTGGGTTGTTGTATTGTCTCTTATTGAATTTCACTCTTGCACAGCGTCCTTATACTTCCATGTTACAGTGAAACCAGTTCTTGTCTTTGCCGTTTAATTTTGCTTGTAAGAAATTGTGCCACCCTAATTTTATTTTTTCAAAACATTACTAATTGCCCACAAGGGCAATAAAGCTAAAAATGTTACACACTCTCCTTTAGCCAAGATTTTATGTTCGTGTTGTAAATTTTTGTTTTTTTTTCCCACTTAACAAGTTCAATGGACCAGCTGTTAAGACTATTAGTTATCCTATAAATTGTTTTAATTTCTATTGGTTTAGTTAATGAAACTAATAATAAGGAGTAGGCATTACAAGAACAGGTTCTAAACAAAATACAATGTTTGTGAACAATAATCATAAACCGTTTGAATTATTTAAGATTCCCTAGAGTAGGGTACTATAAGTCTTGATTTGTCGTATTATTCATTGGTAAATAGACTTTGAAATGTTGCAAGTACCATCGTTGCAAATGTTGCCAGTACCATCGTTGCAAATGTTGCAAGTACCGTCGTTGCAAATGTTGCAAGTACCATCGTTGCAAATGTTGCAAATGTTGCAAGTACCATCGTTGCAAATGTTGCAAATGTTGCATGTAGCATCGTTGCAAATGTTGCAAGTACCATCGTTGCAAATGTTGCAAGTACCATCGTTGCAAATGTTGCAAGTACCATCGTTGCAAATGTTGCAAGTACCGTCGTTGCAAATGTTGCAAGTACCATCGTTGCAAATGTTGCAAGTACCATCGTTGCAAATGTTGCAAATGTTGCAAGTACCGTCGTTGCAAATGTTGCAAGTACCATCGTTGCAAATGTTGCAAGTACCATCGTTGCAAATGTTGCAAGTACCGTCGTTGCAAATGTTGCAAGTACCATCGTTGCAAATGTTGCAAGTACCATCGTTGCAAATGTTGCAAGTACCGTCGTTGCAAATGTTGCAAGTACCATCGTTGCAAATGTTGCAAGTACCATCGTTGCAAATGTTGCAAGTACCGTCGTTGCAAATGTTGCAAGTACCATCGTTGCAAATGTTGCAAGTACCATCGTTGCAAATGTTGCAAGTACCATCGTTGCAAATGTTGCAAGTACCATCGTTGCAAATGTTGCAAGTACCGTCGTTGCAAATGTTGCAAGTACCGTCGTTGCAAATGTTGCAAGTACCATCGTTGCAAATGTTGCAAGTACCATCGTTGCAAATGTTGCAAGTACCATCGTTGCAAATGTTGCAAGTACCATCGTTGCAAATGTTGCAAGTACCGTCGTTGCAAATGTTGCAAGTACCGTCGTTGCAAATGTTGCAAGTACCATCGTTGCAAATGTTGCAAGTACCATCGTTGCAAATGTTGCAAGTACCATCGTTGCAAATGTTGCAAGTACCGTCGTTGCAAATGTTGCAAGTACCATCGTTGCAAATGTTGCAAGTACCATCGTTGCAAATGTTGCAAGTACCATCGTTGCAAATGTTGCAAGTACCATCGTTGCAAATGTTGCAAGTACCATCGTTGCAAATGTTGCAAGTACCGTCGTTGCAAATGTTGCAAGTACCATCATTGCAAATGTTGCAAGTACCATCGTTGCAAATGTTGCAAGTACCATCGTTGCAAATGTTGCAAGTACCATCGTTGCAAATGTTGCAAGTACCATCGTTGCAAATGTTGCAAGTACCATCGTTGCAAATGTTGCAAGTACCATCGTTGCAAATGTTGCAAGTACCGTCGTTGCAAATGTTGCAAGTACCATCGTTGCAAATGTTGCAAGTACCATCGTTGCAAATGTTGCAAGTACCATCGTTGCAAATGTTGCAAGTACCATCGTTGCAAATGTTGCAAGTACCATCGTTGCAAATGTTGCAAGTACCATCGTTGCAAATGTTGCAAGTACCATCGTTGCAAATGTTGCAAGTACCATCGTTGCAAATGTTGCAAGTACCATCGTTGCAAATGTTGCAAGTACCATCGTTGCAAATGTTGCAAGTACCATCGTTGCAAATGTTGCAAGTACCATCGTTGCAAATGTTGCAAGTACCATCGTTGCAAATGTTGCAAGTACCATCGTTGCAAATGTTGCAAGTACCATCGTTGCAAATGTTGCAAGTACCGTCGTTGCAAATGTTGCAAGTACCGTCGTTGCAAATGTTGCAAGTACCATCGTTGCAAATGTTGCAAGTACCATCGTTGCAAATGTTGCAAGTACCATCGTTGCAAATGTTGCAAGTACCATCGTTGCAAATGTTGCAAGTACCATCGTTGCAAATGTTGCAAGTACCATCGTTGCAAATGTTGCAAGTACCATCGTTGCAAATGTTGCAAGTACCATCGTTGCAAATGTTGCAAGTACCATCGTTGCAAATGTTGCAAGTACCATCGTTGCAAATGTTGCAAGTACCATCGTTGCAAATGTTGCAAGTACCATCGTTGCAAATGTTGCAAGTACCATCGTTGCAAATGTTGCAAGTACCATCGTTGCAAATGTTGCAAGTACCATCGTTGCAAATGTTGCAAGTACCATCGTTGCAAATGTTGCAAGTACCATCGTTGCAAATGTTGCAAGTACCATCGTTGCAAATGTTGCAAGTACCATCGTTGCAAATGTTGCAAGTACCATCGTTGCAAATGTTGCAAGTACCATCGTTGCAAATGTTGCAAGTACCATCGTTGCAAATGTTGCAAGTACCATCGTTGCAAATGTTGCAAGTACCATCGTTGCAAATGTTGCAAGTACCATCGTTGCAAATGTTGCAAGTACCATCGTTGCAAATGTTGCAAGTACCATCGTTGCAAATGTTGCAAGTACCATCGTTGCAAATGTTGCAAGTACCATCGTTGCAAATGTTGCAAGTACCATCGTTGCAAATGTTGCAAGTACCATCGTTGCAAATGTTGCAAGTACCATCGTTGCAAATGTTGCAAGTACCATCGTTGCAAATGTTGCAAGTACCATCGTTGCAAATGTTGCAAGTACCATCGTTGCAAATGTTGCAAGTACCATCGTTGCAAATGTTGCAAGTACCATCGTTGCAAATGTTGCAAGTACCATCGTTGCAAATGTTGCAAGTACCATCGTTGCAAATGTTGCAAGTACCATCGTTGCAAATGTTGCAAGTACCATCGTTGCAAATGTTGCA